>CM056558.1:22187239-23484739 GCA_029721515.1 Synanceia verrucosa | reverse complement strand
ACTGCCGAAAAAACACCTTAACGTATTATTATGTCTTTGGGACTCAAGCATCAGATTTCAAATGACGGCGAAATAGGCCTACCATCAGTGGCACTGAAAGAGCTAATCATCGTCATCATCAATATTCATTTATTATTATTATTTTATGATTCAACTCAAAGGGTTATTCGTGCATAGTTTGGTCTTTATCATGGTAGACATACTAGACAATGGGCCGATGATGATCAACATTCTGCTACCAGATCTTCTTTAGGACCCTGGGGAGTGAGAGTTTGTGTTATGGTGTGTTCACTGGAAGTCGGAACTTGGAGCTCAGATCAATGTAACCTCAAAGTTTAGTGCTCCCAGCTATCCAGCCTTACAGACGAACAACAAAACATGTAGCTATTGTTTACGTCAGTATCAGATGTAGCAGATTCATGAAGCTCACTTAAGTAGCAGAATCTGGCACTGAAAAATGATTCATTTTTTGATACCTGACAGGATCTGAGCTTTTTGGTATGTTCTACAGAAGTATAGAAGGTCGGTACCCAGCCCTACATATTTTTGACTAACTGCACTTGAAGAAATACTTGCCAACTTGTAGCTGAGCACACTTGGTTGTTTTGAGCATTTGTGATGTTCTTTCACTTTCATTTTGCTGTTTTTTGACATCTGGGATTACAATGAACAATTCCTAATAGTCAAATTAAATGAGCTGATTTTAAAATCACACTGATCCTTTTCTGCTCTGTTATAAGGAGCCTCAGTTATTGTGTGCATGTATTAATTAGACCAGTGCATCTGCAGCTTGTAGCAAAGGTAAATCCCTTTCCTGGGAATTGGCAGGTGTATAAAATGTCTTGTATTTTCTGTCCTGACGTCTTACTTCACATATTTTATGGACTTTACATTAGCATTTTATTCTACCAGTGAATTCTGTACATTAGGCTGGAAAACCAGATTAAATCTGTGTGTGTTAAATGGGATTTATTTCTACATTAAACTGAAATTGTGACCAAAGGAGATTAGTTAAGCTAAACCCAATCAAATTCAGCTCCTGTGCTCTTCAATTTGCATATTCAGCAGCTATAAGATAGGATGATTCACCTTTTACAATTTCACAGATGGGATCATCAAGGATCAACTGATGCATCAATGTATTTTGATTTTCCTTTTTTCCGACATTAAGTAGCTTTTGATAAAGTCTTAATTTCCTTACTACATCATTATTAGCTTTTGATACCGACGTGCCATCTGGCAAATGTTAAAGCACAAGCAGATAAGAATTCATAATGAATATGGTTGACTCTGTGACAGATTGTAATAAAAGAGAGGGGCTGTGACAATTATCGCAGAGACAGAGCGTGAGGGCATTTGACAATGTGGCAGGCCTGCATTTGCTAATTGCAAAGCTGCTCGTACATTTCCACAATCTCACCGACCATCAGCAGTCCTTTATGTGCAATCACATCTTTTTTCCCCCATGTTTCCACTCTCCTGCATTAACTCTGTGTTTCTGAGTAGATTTTATTTAGCTGTTAAATTGAGTTCAGCGATATATAACAGAAGACCTATAACACCTTCCCACCTACGCGTGGTGAGAACGAATCCAAAATTGTTGTGTTTCACAGCCGTGTCAACTCCTCCCCAGCACCACCTGTCATCAGGATATTTCGCAGCAATATCAGAGGAAGCATTTTGGAGATTGTGCGAGCTGTGTGTTCTCATCAATGTCCCTTAATTAAATCTACCTTTCCCCAGGCTCTTCCATGATCTCTGCAAATAAAATACAGAGTAAACACACCTAATTAAAGAAGTTAAAATACAACCCAACCAGGTTCTGCCTCAATGTCAGCGGCTGGCATATCAGCAGAGGCTCTGCACGGCGCTTTAATTCCTCCCCGGCTCACAGTCGGCACAGGCAAAAAATCATGTGTCATTAGTAAATTACACAGGTGCCAGAATGAGTTATCATCTTGAGTATGAAAAGCTTCATAATAACCTAAGGAGGTGCTTCTAAAACGGTCCTATCTTTTAAGCTAAATGAACACGCCACACTGATATGAGATTATCCAGCTTTGGAGCAGACACTGTTGCCCCGAGGCCTGCAGCCAGTTTATGATGCACTATTTTCCCCTAATCTTTTTCAACCTCAACAAGCACAAGTGAGGGGCAAAAGGGAAGAAGAGACGAGAGGAAAGTGTGTTGTATAGGTTTTTTTAAAAAAATGATCTTACAACACTGTTATTTCCAGAAACTGACAGTGGTGGGAGGGTTTACTTCTTATACGAAACACCAGCGCCGCTAACAGCTGTGTCGTGCTAAATTCAAGCAAAATGATTCGTTATATTCTTATTCAACAACTCCAGAGCAGATTTATATATATATATATATATATACATATATATATATATGTATATATATATATACACATATATATATGTGTATATATATATATATATATATATATATATATATATAAAATAACAATATCAATAATCATACTTATGTGTTGAGAGAGTGCTGCAAGTCTCTCATAATATACATATATACAATATTCTGAGAACCATTCGCTGTATTATCTTTATTACACCACTCGATTCATGTGCTCTGTAATTTTGTCCACTTATTGCGTGTATACAGTATATATGCTGCTTAGATATTCACTTATTGTATATATGATGCTTAGTTATCCACTTATTATATATATGATGCATTAGCTTTTCTACTGATATTATTTTTAGTTTTTACAGGCCCCCCTTGTAATGACGCACTATCCACTTGCTGCAGTAACAATGCAAATTTTCCCGTCTGTGGGACAAATGAAGGATTATCTTATCTCATCTATTATCTTAAAAAAGTGTAATTAATATGCCATATGAAGATATAAATATATGTATAAGAGAGTTCTTCTTGCTCTTCAATGTGGCAGCCAGATCAACACGTTCCCATCCAGAATAAACTGGAACAAATCTTTGTGCTTCTAAATGCATTAACATACATGATGTAAGAGTAGATTAACAAAGTAAGTGTCTCTGTCTGACAGCGTGTCTTATGAAAACATGTTGGCTTAGCAGTCTATAATTTACTCTGCAGTTCTTTAGGCCCTGCTACATATTTTACTGAGAGACAACGGTCCAGCAGGTTGAACATTGTCAAACAATGAGATTGCCATATTTAATCAAGATTAAAGGAGAAAGAGTGAACCAGGTGACTGTGAGAGTAGCCAGGACGTTTACAGCACCCATGTTTCATTCAGAAGTGGTGAAACCAGAGAAACAGGGTTCTTGCACATTTTAAAAGTCAAACTTAAGACTTTTTAAGACCTCAACAAATATAATTTAAGACCCAAAAATGTCATATCAATCTGAAAATTCAATAACGACAGCAAATTTAGGATAAATTTTAGACCTTAATTACCCGGCTTTTTAATTTTATGACATTTTAAGACTTTTTAAAGGAACTGTGGGAACCCTGGGAAAAGAGCGCTAATGTGGAAGCAGAAGGAGCTGGTGTCACTTTTTTAATCTAAAATTTAGTGTGTTAAGGAACTGTGAACTAAATGTGAGTTCAACTGGAAAATACAGTTCGTCAGCAACATACTCCAAACTTCATTAAGGCTGTCATACATGTGAGAAATCCTGACATGTGTGTTTCTATTCTTGCACTATCAGTCCCGTGAGACACACATGAGTGATAAAACTGAGAAGATGTCAGCATTCACTCTGTTTTTAGATGTGCACTGATTCAAAATACCACATTCGAAAAATAAGGCTGAAAAAAGCCTTTATGCTGCTGAGATGGAAAGTTGGCATATAAATATTTAAAAAACAAAACAAAACAACAAAACAGATGGAAACTGATTATTTGGAATCCACCTTCATGTCACAATACCTGCCCTTTTTATTTTGTAAACATTCAAGCGTTGAAATTAAATTTTGAAAAAATTGAGGGTAATACAGTATGTTTTGCTCCACAGGTCATACAAAGATCAAGGTTTTAAATGCATTCAGGTTTAAAAATATGACGCATTATTACAGATTAAGCATTAACCTCAAATTCACCAATTAATAAATAACAAAACACTACAAAATGTCCCTTTAAATAGAAATGTATCTGTAAAATGTTGCTTATAACTCAAGAAAAGCTGTAATTTGACGAGCCGTAAACGTGTTTGTCAGTGTATTGCACTTCCACCTGTAAGGCCTGCAGTATGTGACTGTCTAACGCTTATCTCTGCAGGAGTTATAGGAGTTAATGAGAGCAGCTTGACAATGTGAGACTACCTGGAGCCCGAGGGCTTGTCGGGGAGTGAGTAAACCATTAGCCCTAGCCCCGGGGCAAACGGCTCCAAAAAAGTGAGGAGCTCTGCAACACTATTTTATTACTAAGTCTCTATGTAAAGGGTGATGCTGTGCTGCTGCACACTGGAGATGGGGACAAGCTGCTTTGTCCTGTTGCTGCCATTACAGATATCTAATGCTGTGTACAGACAGAAACCTGAAGCCCAAACTGGTCAAAACAAGCCAGAGATATAACACTGACGTACAGTAATCCCTGCAACCAGCACTCGCATGCACGGCTTCTTAGAGAGGCAGTGAGAGTTGATACAGACAAGAGTAATGGGTCGCTCACCTGTAACATGACTCTTTAGTCTTTAGAAGGAGGCCTGAGGACGGCTGGGTGTGCCCACCCTCAGTCCTCCCAGTTGGACACCACTATTCTGCAGCTCATTGTCTTTGTGTGATGGGTCAAGGAGATAAATCCTCTTAGTTCTCCGGTTTTGCAAACAGCCACGGAAAAATGATAGCCCTGGGAGCATATTTTTGGCATCATATAAATAAGAAATGGAAAAAAAAAGAAAGAAATTATAGCCCTGATGGAATTATCTGGTTTGAAAGCCTGGTAGGGATTCAGAATGAGCTGCATGTGACTCACTTTTACATACAAAAACCATATCTGTAACATTTGGTTTGTAGCATTTATAAGCTGTGTATAAACACTTAATAAATGGTAACACACTACAACAGTAAAGTGGAACTATCTTTGATTTAATAACCTGATAAAGCTCAGAGAATGTACATATAACACTTTATGAGCAATGGAAAATTTGAATTAAACAAAGCAGCTTTTAAATTAAATACAAATTGTGGTGTAAAAAAAAACAGCATGAGAATGGCAAACAACACCCCTTAGAATAAAATCTACTATTTAAAGAGGCAGCTACTAAATGTAAAAACATATTGCTTTAACTATTTACTACCCTGATGTCTATTCCAGCCCACTGTGCTGTGACAGACTACGAGCCATTCTCATGCTCAGAAAGTTTGATGTAGGAAGTTTGAGTCAAACTTTCCAAATCTTGAATCTACAGAGGTGAAGAACAGCGGCTGATCACCACACTCGGGCTCTTTTGAGTACATTACAATTACTCTAAAACACATGAAACAATTCCAAACATAGGGGTGATTTATGACATTAGCGGCGAGCCGCAGAGACCAGCACAAAGGGAGATTGTACGAAGATTACAGTGATGAAATAGTCAAATTTATTATCTTGACAGCTGGATATTCCAATTTCTTTGCCGCTGAGCCATGTAGATTTTCCAGAGTGCAAACACGTTTAAGTACTTCTTCAGAGTCAATTAAATCAGATACTAGTTAAATTACCATTTTTATTAACCTACAGGTTCACATTTTTGTAATTTTAATCACTATTGGAAAGACTATTAGAACAGATTTCCTGTGAAGACAGAACTAAGGGTCACTTAGAGAGCGGCAGAATTAATCACACAATGTCACTTCAAATCTACCTTTCAATTCACTTTCAAGCACGCTCTGTGATTTACATGTGCATGGAGAATTATCTGCGGTTAGTTAAAGGAGAGATTAGGAGTGGCGATGGGCTGCACCCACCTCAAGCTCCAGGAAACTTGAGTATCACACCTGAGCAAAAGTAAGATGATTAAAATGAAGGTTGTACAATATTTCAGAAGGCTTAGAGCGGGGCCATTAAATATCCAAAGTTCAACTACTGTCAATATTACGCCACAAATCATTTCCATTTCCATCTATACCTGTGGAGCCTCCTTTCCCTCCTCCAGTGAGCACGGAGTGTGGACAATAAATAATATACCAAGAGACCATTAACCTTTAGTTGTGGTGTTAAGATGGAACCTCAATTAACAAGAGTAAATAATCCTTGTGATTACTTTTGGCTGGCCTTTATCTCGTACATAGGCTAATTAAATGGACCATCCAAACATAAAACCACAGCTAATCAAGAGCTTTGCTGAGGCATTGCGTTACGACCGAGTGGGATTTTTAAAAACACGCCCACGCTTGTGTGAGCGCTCATGGCGTCCACACACACATCCACACAGCTGGAAAAGACTGAATGGATAGTAAAGAGTTTCTGGAGCAGCTCCTCGCAATCCAGATAATCCAATGTACAAGGTCTTTACTTCAAACATTCAACTGTTTATAATCAGACAAAATCAAGTAAAAATCAAGGATGGACAACATTTGTGATGTTCACCGAATTGAAGTGATTATAAAGACAAGCTAATAGTTGGTGTACATACTTTCCATCTCTGGAGACTGTTTCATTATTTTATTCTCAGGATCACTTGGGGATGCACAATATTTTTTTTTAAACCAATATGATACCTTTCTGTGTTCAAAGGCTGATACCAATAACATACCTGGAGAAAAGAAAGACTAATGAGCAAAACGTTTTGACTCTTTAAATGAGCAAGCCTTTCAAACTTTTGCTTACAAAATTATTTGATTTTTCAGACAAACACCTAATTAAAAAAGGTGCATTACTTATTGATATAAAAAGTATAAGCTTTCAAAACTCCGTCGAAGCAATGGTTATGTTTGAAGCTGCAAATTAGAAGAAGGGTCAAATCAAGCGATCTGATTGGTTCAAGACACCACAGCTAGGATGAATTTAACCTTTGAGTAACGCTCAACATCTGAGGGATCGCTGCTGCTAACACAGGTTACAGAGTTAAAGTAGAACGTTTGCAGCTGCAAAAATCTGCTAAAAATGGAGCCATTAAAGGTTAAAACATTCAGACACTAGATGTCACACCTTGTTGGAAACATTGTTAGAAAGTCAATCTTCCCATAGAAATTAACAGAGAATTTATTTTGGACCTGCCACTTCTTTTCTTTTAATAATGAATTCACAGTCATCACAAGTTTCTTTAGAAAAAACACTGTCTAAAAGCTCTTTATTTCAATTATTCAGCTACATAAAAATGTTATCAACAAGAGCTATAACTTCTGTGGAGGACATCCGGCGATGCTGCCCAGAAAATGCAGAACTGTAAAAAACATCCTACAGGTGGTTTTTCAGTGGATAAAATAAAGAATTCCATCAATAAATAAATGCCAACATAACAATATCATAATGTAAATAAGGTGCCAAATCAAAAATCAACAAACGGTGATAAAAAAAAAGAAATATACTAGATGTTAGTGTTCCATAGCAACCACCATCTAAGTTATTAAAAATAATATTTATTATTTTATTATAAAAATGACCATACTAGATGACTTTAATGAAAACAAAAGCTAATGTCGTTGATCATTCGTATTGTCAGGGTCAAGTTTTATCCACTTGCTTTCGAGAGATGTCTTTTAGAAATATAATATTATTTTTTTCAAATCCCTAGCTTCTGAAAAGTTCCTTTTATTAGTATGAGGATATCTCTAATGAATGGGAAATTATTCTTTTCATTTATGCCATTGCACATCCTTGACCGCTCCACTTAATGCTAATTGAGGCTAGATATGTTTAATACATAATGACATTGAATTTTTTTTTAAACAAATTGGGACTTCTGTCCCTATTTGTCCTTCTCCTCCTTCCCTTTGGACTTGTCCACTGAATGGATTTAATAAATTTATGATAAATTAGAATATTTACAGTTAAATTCTCTGATTCATTTGGAGATTTACTGGTATGGTTCCACTGAGTCAGTTTGTGTCTTTCTAATCTTTTTAATGCTGTTTTCTGACTGCTGATGCCGACACTTTGAGTGAGTTCAAGGTGATCATCAGTCAAAGAAATCTCTGCTATCCTCTTATTGGTATATCCATATATTAAAGTCATGCTGCTCATATACCTGACAAAGATTGGACGGACTGAAACGATGTAATCAAATAAATATTTCAGCAGCAAGAGAGACAGTTATGGTTTTCAAAAGGTGTCCCTTAAGATGCACTGCCTTTGCCATGTCTCACCTTAAGAAACATTTCTTCTTACAAATGAAAAGCTGCGTTCATTAAAATGATCAGACTTGACCATTAGCTTAGCTTAATGTTAGCATATTCACCTCCAGCTTTTTATTCAAGCCACAAGATGTTTGCTGAAGCTGAAACGGCTGATTAAGCATCTTGATAATCGATTGATTTTTTTTTGAGCAAAAAGACCAAAATTACAGTATGTGGTTACAGTCTGTGCAATGAACAAATGGACTCATGAATAATAGTAAAATCAACTATTCAAGCAGATCATCACATTTCACGTCACTCAATTCTCATTTACAATCTGCAATAAAGTCCCATCTGCACTATGGAGGAGCGCAACACAATTTTTGGATATCCTTTTATATTCTTGATTTTATTTTACTTTACTTTTATTTTTGCTTCGTTCGACTGTTATTGCTCTTAATGTTCATTTTAATGTCTTTATATAACTTATATTGTCTTTTTGTTTTGTTTTCTCACTGATTTATTTCTTCCCATTATTTGATTCGGTTTAAACTGACGATGTTGTCTTTCATTGTTATACCTCAGGTTCTGGATAATTGTAATTAATTGTGAAAATTATTAGCAGACGCCTTCATAATGTAAATAATATCTCGTTGATGCTTTAATACAATTGAGAACTTGTTTTAAAGAATTTAACAAAGTCATTATAAGTCACTCTGGGGGGGAACATGGCAGTTAAATGAATACATTGTAAATGGAACCTGTACTATATTTGACACCTGTTAACACTTTGAGTGTGTGTTGCATAATGATGTGCTAATAATGATGTAAGGAAAGTGATAAAATTACATTATGTGGTGTCTGCCCCTATGTTAAATATTGTGGTAAAGGAATAAATCAGAAAGTGATGAAAGCAAGCGAATGAATAAAGTCCTGAGGGCACATGGTTTTAATTATACAACTATAATTAAAACAATGATGCCAATGTCCGTCATGCGCCGTGCTCTGAAGTCCTACAGAAATTTCAATGGAAATTGACACATTGATTTAAATGGAAATGTATCAGTTCCAATAAAGCATTGATGTCCATCGTACATAAATACGCAACAGATCCGTCTGAACTGGAAGATTCACGTACAATCGTGCGATACAGTGGGTTGTAGCGGAGTGTCAGTGAAAGAGAACCACTCTGTGTCCACTGAGTAAAAGGGAATCGATTATACGATCCGCCACAAACACATTTATTTTGAAAATAAACCTGATGTTTTATTTTGTGTCTGTGCAAAACTTCCTGTCCCACATAATCTGCTCTGTGCTGAATTCACGCGCTGTGCACCGAAGTCTAACAAAGATAGAAGCTCTGTCGATTTGTTTCAGCAGGCGTCGGCAGTCGGCGGTGTTCCACGTTCACGTTGGAAATTGACATATTGATTTGAATGGAAACATATCGGTTCCGACAAAAACGTTGGCATTATTCCACATTCCAGTGGAAATTTGGGGTAACTCCTAATTTCCATGCAGAACAACACCGACGTCCGTTGTCCGTCAATACATACAAAATCTGCTGCGGCTCCAATGGACAGTTGGAATTATGAGAACCAGATCTCGCTAACTAATGAGATCTCACAAATTCATGTATAATCGCACGATACAGTGAGTTGTAGCAGAGCATCAGTGAAAGACAACCGACCTGTGTCCAGCGAGTAGAAGGAAATCAATTTCCGTACATAAACGTATCAGTCCGACAAAACTTCGGCGTCATTCTGCATCCAGTGGAAATTAGGGGTTAAAGTCACAACATCCTGCAGAATTTGAGGAGCTGTCAAAAAGTAAATTTGTACACATTACCCACTTTGTAATGATGCAAAGCAATTTCAATTTTAGAGAATAATAAGAAAGTCAAGAAATTCATTCATCATTTTGGCTTCTAGTTCCACAAGAGTAATATCATTACAAGCACCAGTGTCCACAGTGTTGACAGGAAAGTTGAAGGCTTTAGTGGAGTAATATAAGATTTGGCTTCATTGTGTTTGCAGGTTGGAGTTGGTTTAAATAGGCCATACGAAATTGACTCCATTTAATCTGAGCATTGAAATGTAGACCGTGTAATCAGTTCTCGTTCACATGTGGGCCAAGATAAGACTGGTTTTATTTGTGTGTAAATCTATCCTGAGAGGCCTCATTCTTGGCTGTGGCAATAGTAAGCCATGCCTCCGAGCTATAGCTCTGTATGTGTATGTGTGTGTGTGTGTGTGTGTGTGTGTGTGTGGACATAGCTGGTCCTTCACTTGGGTCCCCACCCTCTGCCTCAGGATCCTTGTGTAATTATGAGATGATCTGGGCATTGCACACAAAGCATGGTCACAACGCCTCAGGAAGTGAGCACAATAATCTTTGTAACAAGACGAGGAAGGCTCTTTCTCTCATGGTGGAAATAAGGAAACAAAACTGAACGGTAGCTCATATAATTCCTTAAGTGTGCTGTTCAATAAGACAATAGAGGTTACCTTTAAGCAAACTAAAACCTGACATGTGCAGTGTTTCCTTTAACAGCTCAGAATCCCGGTCACGCCTGTGTACAGACACTGCGCTCTTTGTTTCAGCACAAGTTTCAGTGTAATACAACACGCGTATGCGCTCTAAATCATTTGCATCCATATCTGTGCACGATGCATTATGAGGAAAACTTGATTGTGAGTTGTCACCTGAGCCTCATTCCCTTTAATTACATCCGTTGTGTGGACACATATGCATAGAAATGGCTTATTTGAATAGTGGATGAAAAGGAGTTCATTTGAAAAACTACAACAAAACCATTTGTTCCCACCAAAACAGCACTCGCTCTATGACAAATGATGCTTTAGTCTTATGAATAATTCTCAAATTCAAAGCAATCAACTTTTAAAGATATCGTAAATCCTGTTTAAATGGCCTCATTCATTACAGCGCAGATATGGGGGGGATACTAATAAAGTGTTACGTCTGAAATTGTCACTGACTTCATGCGTCGCTGGGAGATGCTCGGCGCACAGCTGATGTATGGCGCGACTGACTGTATGCTGATGGAAATGTCGCCGTGGCCTCGTTAGCATTCTGCTGTAACCCTCGGGCAGGGGTGTCAGATTCCCTCAAAATTTACAGCTCAGTTTGGAGGCGAAAGATTCTGTGCATAATGGCTGTGAGGGGCCTTATAATGAAAATACTGCAAGGTGTGCTGTGAGGACACTACATGTCTGAAAGGTTAGAACTGGTCAAAAGTAATGAAAACACGGATCTGAAATAGCTGATGTTAAATGCAGTTTATGGCAGTTTTTTTTTTCTTACAATGTACTATTATTTGATTCACTTAGTTTTGCAGTTATGTCTGTCCTCATACAGGCTTTGGGCCCACTGCCTCAGTATCGACCTCTGGTTGTTATCGAGAGCTTTTATGCACATTTTTAACATCAACAAATCATTATAATGAGGCCACAACCGTATGGTCTTATATAGTCATGCTCTAAGCAGAAAGCAAGACAAACACATTGTGTTCGATGGAAACAGGGCTAAATAATATGAGCAAAAATATGTACTATGTCTCTGAAAACACTGAATAGCTCAAATGAAAGAAGAGACTCTCTATTTCATCATGAAAAAAATGTTTGTTTTTACCTTGTTCCATTCTTGTTTTATCAGAGGTAGAGTAGAGGACACTTTCATCAAAATTCAGAAATCTTTTGTGCAGAATCCATTTGTTTTGCTCTCTAATCTGGATCGTCTCCACTTCCTGCTTTGATCTCTGTGGCGTATACCATCTCTTTAAGTTCCGACTACATCTCCCAGAAGCCTTCCTGTGACACCCGCTGAAAAAACACTTTGACATATATGTATGTCAATGACACTCAAGCATTGGATTTTAAATGACATACTGGCACTCAAAGAGTTAAAAAAAGACTGAAAATAGTAAAGAAAATAAATTACTCAACTCGTCTGTATCAACAAAGCTCCTTTGTTGCCCACAAATTAAATGAAAACACAACGAGGGACACGTTGGCAACTTTCAAAAGAGTGAGGTGATATTTTGCAGGAGTAAAAAAAAAAAAAAAAATATTCAGTTTATCATCGTAGAGGACAAAAAAAAAAGATGAATTCGAGAAATGACGGTGATATTATGGGATAGAAACTGCCCTGTGCATATGGATTTGCTGCTTCTTGCCATGTGTTGACCTAAAGCCCTTAAAGCTTTACTATAACATCAAACACTTACTGTGCATGTGAATATATGGAGGAGTAATAAAGTTGCTCTCCCTCTGTGTGTGTTGTAATCAGAGCTGTGCTTCGTTTCCATGACTCCCTAGCCAGGTAATGACCACTGCTCTGCACAGTGGTTACAGCTGATCGGCATCGTAGCAGAAGCTAACACGCCCTAGTTCCCCCTCAGGTCCACAGTAGTATCTGTCAGCACTGCTGTTGTTCAACTGTTTACGGCTGATGACACAGTTAGCTTCGGGCTGCCGCTGTGTTGAGAGCTGAGAGCTTCAGGAAGCTGGATATACAGGTAAGAAAACAAACTGAATGTACTATGAGAGAAAAGACGACTGAGCGACTCCAGTAAACCTCAGACAGTATTCAAATGTTCCTGCTCTCCTGTCCTTTAGATGTCTCATTTTTTTCAGAGCACTCTGCTAAGAAGGGTAGAAAATGTGAATTATCTAAGCTACTTAACCACAATGAATTAAGGCCTAACGTTTGAAAATTTGATACTGAAATTACTGTCATTATGGTGCATTATGTCTGAGCGTAATGATTGCTTTGGCGCTGTTTGAAGACAAAGGCAGAGTCTGGGGGGGAGTGAAGTGGGAGGAAAAGTTGATTTCATGGCTGTTAATGATATGTGAAGTTCAAACCTGAATTTGAGCAGCCATCATTTCATGCCATTTTACAACTCGTCTTTTGTTAGCTGCCTAAATAGTAACACATCTGCAAATGATTTGTCTTTCTCTGGACACAGAGTGAGCCATACCCACAGAGAAATAAAGACACTTTTTTTTTTTTTTTTACCGTAGGCTTATGTTTGCTTTGTACAACATGTGCTTCAGTGAAGAACAAATAAGAGAGAACATGCTGTTAAGTGTTAACAGCAACACAGTGTTTTAATCTTCCATCACTAATTGATGGGTTTGGAGAACAGGACACATTTTGAAAGCATATGCATATGCAGGACGAGACAGATCTACTGTACTGATGCACACTTTCCTTTGGCCTCTGTTGTGTTTTGTGGCTGCAAAGTTTGCACCAAACTTCCAGGGTGTTGACAAAGAGATGGATTGCACACCAAGATGTGGGACCACACAGTAACTGTGACCACATTTTCTTCACAGCTGTATTACCGAACTACAAGTGGAGCAGACAAATGGAAAATGGGGCTGACTTAGCCTCCATTTTTTAAGGATGTTTCCAAGGTTGCAGAGACCAAGTGGAGCCGTTATTAATTCTCCATCAGTTTCACTTTGGATGCCTGAAAGCCAATTAAAGGGAACTTAATTGAATCAGTCTCAGGACCCTCCTGAACAGGAACTCAAATGAATTGTGCTTGGGGGACAGATGGCAGGAAAGAGACGGAGGGCATGGAGGTTAAATAAAGAGGGTGAAATTACCAAAAGTCCAAGTCTTTGATTGGAATAATGGCCACAAAATGACCCTGCTATGATGCAATTTAAATTTTGTGTGCAACCTTCTCCAACCAAACCAGGAACTGTAGTTTGTCAGGTGACATTATGACTTTTCACAACTTTTAACCACAACAGAAGTTTATATGTGAGAAAGCTTTTGTGCATATGCATCATTTATACCATGCAGGGTTCAGTTTTAAAGCTGAACTGAAATTATTAAAAAAATGATGATGATACTTCAGTACCAAGTTGATGCAGACCAAAATTCTGACAAAGTGTCTGTCGTCACAAACCAACAACAACCTGAGTCTGTCAGCGGCCAAACAAGAACCTTTAATCCAGCGGTTCCCAACCTATTTTGGCTCGTGATCCCATTTTACCCTCACAAATGTCTGGCGACCCCAGACATTAAAAACAGAGAAATTTTTTGCTAAAATTAATTTGGTTTAGATCATTTAATAGTTTGCTATATTATGTTGCGAATGAACATTATGTTTAGACAACATTTAGGCTACATACTGTATATTATTATGGGTGATGGCAGAAAAGCCAGGTTGAGATGACTGCACAAAGTGAGAGTTTTAATTTCCCCGGTCAGGATATGTATAGTCAGTCAAGGCTGCAAATTAATACTGAAGAAACAATAACTCCATGAATTATGAAAGATCTGCAGCATCTTAAACCAGCCACAATGATCATTTGAAAAGATTAACAGTACCACAGTGAGACATGTCCAAGTCGGGGAAATACTCTAAGTGCTTTTCTAGGAGTTTCAGGTGGAGCTCATCCCCTTTGAGCTCACAGATATTATATCCTGCATTTTATTTGAATTATTTTTTTAACAGGGAAAGTGTGTGGTGTCTTAATTAAAATAAAATACATATTCGATCATTACATTTTTATTGATTTCTAGAAATTTCAGTTAACCCCAGGTGAGGTCACGGCTCCAAATTTGAAAAAAAAAAAAAAAAAAAAAAAAAAAAAAATGGTTGAAGAGAAATAATATATACACCATTTTGTCCGTGTCCGTTGTTGTGCCAACGTGGTTCACTACTCAGTAACACACACACACACACACACACACACACACTCTACCTCAAGGCCATGTCCCATTGTCCTATTGTCCTGTGAAGCCATGAGGAGGAATTCCTTTCATGTGTCATCTCCTGTCACACTACTGTCCTGACAGAGGCTTAGTGACATATGAGAGGCCTCGGCACAACGTCCTGCTTTTAGTCAGATGAAGAGTCTGGCAGCTGCTGCATTCATCAAAATCAAAGGATAATCTGCTTTCCATATAAAATCAAGTGATGATTAACATTTTTTTCTAAATAGGGGGATGGGACTATAAGTGCTAGCACCTTTAAGGAGACACTTGAGAGACACAGGGCGGGGAAGATTTGAAGTTATATGAATGTTGTGTATAAACTAGGCTCTGGGTTTAGACTGGCACTCTGTCTAGACTGATTTCTAAATTAGGACTTTAATTGCCCTCTGCCTTTTAAAACCAGTACATCTGAGTTATAGAGTCCATCAAATACCATACTTTTTTTTTTTTTTAAATCAAGACATTATTCACAGAATGGGCACTCAAACTATAAAATGCTAACATCATACAAAAGCTAATGTCATAAATTCTATTTTGAAGTCTGTGCTAGAATGTCCTGAAAAATGTTACGGGTTTAATAAATCATACTAATTATCATTTATTTATTTGGCAGCTGCTTTTGTCCAATGCAACAGAGAAATTAGGTACAATCCAAGTCAGTAGATCAACAATCAATAAATGTATTTGAGTGAGTCTTTCAGCGTGGCTAGAGATAGGCTTTATAACAATAAAGTCTGCACAGCGTCTCCTTTCACAAGGTGTTTAAAGACACATTTTAAGTGGGCGTTCCCAGGAAATGAAAGTCTGGAAAAATGAGGGAACATCTGGATTTCCCCCCAACAACAACAACAACAACAACAAAAATATATTAAAACCAACTAATACTTGTCAACAAGTTTGTAGTGGTTGCCATAGAAAATGACAAACAAGCAGAAGTTATTACAGATATAAAGCCAGCCTAAAAACAGCTGACATCTGTTTTTAATTTCAGTCAGACTGGTTATTGTTCGAGGATATTCATATCTTTAAGCAACTTATATTTTGCCAACATATCAAACTTTTCAAACACACTTGTTCATGAGGAGAGGATGAGAATATGTGAAAAGAGTTTGCTTTGTTTTGACAAACAGTGGATCAAAATCATTGTAGTTTAAAGTCATAATCAACACGATAAAAGTAAAAAAAAATATGTTTGCATGCAAACTAATCAATAGGGCTGGGTATCACCAAGTAGCTCATGATACGATACTAGCACAATATTTACCCATGATAACGATAATATCACGATATAGCGATTCTGCAATAATCAATATATTGCAAGAAAATTTCAATTTTCTGTGTCACTGAAGAAATTAAGAATTTGACAGCACTGGATCAATTTCACAGGAATTACAACACATTGTCAATCAATTTCACATGAATGACAGCCAAGTAAAACAGAGTGTACACTGCATATACATACTGTATATATGTAATAAATGTGTGTGTGTGTGTGTGTGTGTGTGTGAACGGTTTAAATTTTACTTTTTTAAATTGATATTAAGAAATTAAGAATCGATATATCAGCAGACAAAATATTGTGATATTTTGTCTGCTGATATTGATTTTTATCCCAATATTTTGTCTTCTAATTTATCAATTCTCGATATTAAGAAATTAAGAGTCAATATTATATCAGAAGACAAAATATCATGATATATCGCCATATCTATATTTTTCCCATCTCTACTAATCAAAGATATATTTCTGACTTGGAGCATTATTTACTGGTGTCTTTATTTCAATAAATGTCCTTGTATCCTATCACAAAAATTAAAAATTAAATTACAACCACACTATAAAAGTGACACAGAACCAGGCTGGTGAAGCCAAATTCCCTGTAGGACCTATAGAAACACCAGTAAGTCTGTGACAGTTATCAGGTGAGGAAGCCCTCACGTTACCCAGAAGAATGACTATGTCTTATAAAGAGTGCATCATTAGACAGTGTCCTCCTGACCTACGCTCTGGGTCGAACCAGGGCTAATCAGGGCCAAAGAAGTGAGTAGTGATTAGTCAATGTGCTTCCTTCGTCACAAATCCCAAACCAGCGTCTTCTCCGCTGGACTCCAATCAAAGGGGTAGAGGCCATTAGGCGGCTCTGGACATCCTTTTCTTTATAATTACACCCTCCTGGACTGACCGAGCACCAGCTAGCCCTCTGCTATTTGCGGTAATTAGTCCAGAATGTGAGCTGTCAACATGCAAAAATCGTGCCAGGAGGCCCGCAACGCCACCCCCACCCCCACTGCGTTCAACAGCGAGCACCTAGCCTCGGCCACTGGAATGCATTAACTTTTCTCCCCTCTTTTTTTTTCCCTGGGCGACTCGTGTCAAATTCAGGTCCCTCAGAACAAAATCTTAATAATTAACTGGCAAATTTTAACATGATTGCTTGTGACACACCTACTCTGGTAATTATTGCTTTGAGGCCATGTGCTAATGAAATTAATGCATTCATTGCCCCAACAAATTAGCATAACTCATACAAATGGCCCACATTTGCAAAAAGGGGAACAACATACAAGAAAAAGCATCATCAACAAGAAGAAAAAAAGAGAAAATGAAATGGCTGGCACATCAAATTGGAGACTGTATGATGAGCACTGCTTTGCTCAAAGTCTTAATGGCTAAAGCCTCTTAATGTTAACCAAGGATGATTGCAGTACTGCATTACAGAGTGATAGCAGCGCAGGACCAAATGATTATCACTATCATCATTACAGTCATTGCTGATGTACATATACATCTCTCTGTGGACAAATATTAAATGACCGTGCCACTGCAGACATTAAAATGTTATTATACTGATGCATTAACTTACTGTTGCAGAGTCCATATCAATATACAGTAGAGGCTTCCCAACAATCATTCTCTAAATAGCACCACAGCCTTCACCAGTCTTGGCGCTAACCCCTGTTCATGGCTGTTTGGACTCTCCATGGGATGTCTCTGCTCGCCATTAATAATTGATGCCGATGCCATCGGTACAATGGACTGAGACAAGTGCATCGGTCAGTTGGAGATACTGCAAAAGTACAAGAAATGTCCCCTCTTAGGTAAAAGACGAGCACAGATGGTTGTGACGCCTAAAAAAATGTGTTTGCCTGAAGCCAAATAGTGTCAGGGAAACAGAAACTAAATGAAAATGACGTCCACTTAAGCAACACTGAGTTACATTATGGCAGTCGGGTGGGACTCTGTGGGTTAACATGACAGCTCGTGGTAGTGTTTCCAAAACCTCTCTTGATAGATCACGGGAAATTCAGTGTGTACACGACAGCAGAAAAGTCAGTTTTATTCAAGTGCAGCCTATTTCATAAAGTAACAGAGTTTTATTTAAATGTTTGACTATACTTCTTAATAATGGCTCCAACCTGATTAGAGCAATATCTGTGTGAATGGACACTGAAACAATTTGTAATATAATTTCCTTATATCCAAACCAGCTGCAGCAGATGTTCTTAGCTGTTACTTCATCTAATTCACTGTGCAGATTATATTTTAAAATGCTATATAGATTATATGTTAAGGTTATATCAGTTTTAACTGTCTGGTCATTTGACCATAAAGCTAATTCTTTTGGTAGAGATAGCTCAAAAGTAACAACGACAGAGGAATTAAAAATACAACAGGGTGATAAATGATAAGTGTATAACACCAGTGCAAAAATAAAATAACAACACAAGTAAGATAAATTCAGCAAAATAAAGAAACTAAAAGAGAAAAGTGTGCATGCTGCCACTGGATGGATTACAGTGAAAATAAAATGTGAAAAGCACTGCGCTCGGCCATCTTTCTTTATGCATACACAACACTCGTTGTCTGTCAATTACACAGCAGGTGTTTAAATAATGTAATCAGTGCAGAAGCTGTGAGGCTACGCTAACTGCTGTGCACCGTCCAAGTGGAAGCTAACTAGACTATCTAGGCTAACTGGTGGAAGCTTGATTAACAAGCAAGTTGATAATCGTAGCTAACTAGCTTCCACTTTCTGAGAGGAATAAAACTGACTGAATAAAGGCACAGGTAGCTTAAATCACCAATGTGGGTTCATGTCACTGTTTGCAGGATATATGATGATTATGGAGCAGCACAACACAATATTTACCAATACGTCTCTTAGCAACCATGGCTCTTAAATGTCAGTAAACCACTGTAAAGGAAACAAGTTTAAATGCAGCTACAAAACAATTTAGAACAACTTCATCACCCTGTTGGTGACAGGCTTCCAGCTGTGTGTAATAGAGACATAAAAAAGCATCACACTCAAACCAAATGGTCTTTGACCCCCAAACAGAGACAAACTCCTGTATGAATAACAACAATCAGCGGAGACCAAATGCTTCATTTAACTTTCATTAGAGTGAATCTGTGTGTGTGAGAGAGAATGATTTCATGTTTAAAATATCTTAAAATCCCAAAAGGTCGTCGTCAGAGCAACTGTGACATTTTCTCCCATACATACACACATGAACAGACAGCAGAGCTCGCCGCTGTAGAGCAAACAATGAATAAAACAGGCAGCGGCCAGCTTCTGATGCTTTGACCCACGGCACAAGCATGAATACATACAACACATCAACAGCATACTTCCTAATCGGAGATGGTTAGTAATGTGGCTACCTTATCCAGAATGCAACCCCATCTGTGATGACACATCAGCTCCACCGTGTCATACGAATAAACTCACAAACACAAGACACAATGTGTTGATGGGAAATTTGCATTAGGAATGTACCACAGGAAACCGTGATTAATTTCTGCTCATGAAATGAATACAGATTTGGTCATTATGTAGCCTGTATCGTTTGCCAAATATTGTAATGTTTCTTCGTCCTATTTCCGCAGCGAGTGTTCTGCAGCAGTAATAAGGAATATAATACAGCTTACAGCTCATAAGCAGCACAACTGCTGCAAAAATCAGCTAAATCACAGAGCAAAACAAAGACCTGATTGCTCATTAGTATTATGGATCTGCTCTGTTTAAATCTGTTTTGTGGCACGCAGCCAGTGTTTAATGACTTAAACGGTGTTTGTTTAAATGTGTGCTACCTACATTTCACACAGTGAGATTAAAAGAATGAGACATCATCAGATCTCACATTGAATTTTTATAATACCCTCCTTCTCAAAACACACATCAATAATCTTACCTTGGCTTTGCAGATGATGCAGCGCAGCCTGTCTTCACTCCCACAGCCCTGCAATGAAACATTATTTAAGTGATTTAGTGAAGATGAACTATTAAAACAACAATTCCAAAGCTGTGTTTAATTACGTGATATGTATGAGTGACAAAACATTTACGGTTAAGTTATCCTGGAAAATTATTTATCCTGCCCATGCCTTGTGAGCGGATGCGAACGGGTTAAAAGTTACTTTTAACCCTTTTGCATGAATAAGTTTCCAGGATAACCTCACCATTTCCAGGACTTTTGTCCTTTTTTCTCATTTTCCATATTTTCCAGGACTGGAAAATTTGTCAATCATTTTCCAGGTTTTCCAGGACACCTGGGAACCCTGATTTGTTTTTGTTTTTTTATCAATGAACTAATTAAGACTGGAGAATGAGATCTTCATCTTTAACACAAAGATTTTAAAGATGCAAACACAATCATTTCAGAAACACCCACGTAAATTAGGGCTAGGTATTGGCAAGGACTTCATGATACGATAGTTCTCACGATACTTGAGTCACGATATGATATATTATTGCAATATTGTGATGATGCAATATATTGTGAGATTCTACATAGATCACTGAGAAAGAAGCTTGTATATACAGTATGTACATATATATGTATACATACTGAATGTATGTGGGTATGTACAGTATATATACACAAACACACACATTTATATATATACAGTACATATAATTATTCATACATACAGTACATGTACACATACATATATATTAGGGCTGTCAAAATTACCATGTTAACGTGGATTATTTTATTTTTTGTTTAAATTTTTATTTCAACATGCAGAGGTTGTTGTGGATTTCCAAAACATGACTTTTTTGGGGGGGAATCGATATTAAGAAATTAAAAATTGATATTATGTCAGACGAAGAAGTATCACAATATATTGTCATACCTATATTTTTTCCCACCCCTAACATAAATGGATGCTGTAATGCCTCGGCGTCGTCGTAAAGAAGCGCCTCATGTTGGGAATTAAAAACACTTGCTTAGGTAGAAACAGAAAAAAACACTATAGTTAGGTTTTGGAAAAACAACACTGGTTTAAAACTGCAAAAAAAAAATGAACTGAACGCTGTGGACGTGGGACATGAACAAGCTGACTGTAAAGTGAAAGTGAAACTTCTGTCTGCTCCACCCCTTCACACAATATTTCACATTGTTTTCTATTTTTTTTTTTTCATCCAGCATTTTGGATGTCATGACAAAACTACACATGAAACCAGAAATAACGCTGGCAGTAACCTTCAAGCTGGTGCTAACTATGTGAAGATGCTAATAACAAGACAAGCATTTTTGCGTACACAAACTTGCCAAATCCACTGCTAATACACGTGGCATGTTGGAACTCATTCTGATGGATGTTAATGGCTTATAATTATAGATCGCTGCTATTAGCCAGTGTGATTTTATAAAGAGGACCATTGCCCCTGGCACTGTGGCCTGATTGCTGTGAGTTTTGGTCTAATGAATGTAAACCGAGTCTGTTTGCAGTGATGAGAATTATCAACCCATGAGACACAGAGTGAGTGGGGGGGGGTGAACTCACTATTCACACCACTTGTAATGAAATGGAAATACAGGCCAGACCAGAACATGCTTGTCGACACAAACACACACTTCTGTCCCAGATGAAAAACAACGATAAACTCATCTCCTCATTATGTTTTCATGTGTTAACACTTTGTTGGATTTTCAAAACGCCTCTTTTCACTTCTTTAACAATGGGCTTTATTTCAGATTCTGCAGGATACCATTCTCATTAACTTGAATCGAGTGAAACCAGATGTATAAAAATGAAAAGAATATTCATGTGTATACTATTACTTTCCAAAAAGCATCCTTCGCTCTGTACTCTCTCAAGCCGTCGTTGGCTAGGGTGGTGAGACACACCAGGCCCTCGCTCGGCTGGTGTGGTACGAGCCATGCAGTCCTCCTATGCCCTTGTACTTTGTGCTGCGAGGGGTTTCACCCCTCTAGGAATGCACTCCCTATAATGAGGGTCAGAGGTCAAAGTGCTGCTTCGCCTGGAGGCCGGGATCTCCTAGGCGCACTCAGTCACTGACTCTGTCCCTATATTTAAATCCAGCCTCGGGACATGTTTTTCAAAGGGCATCTCCTAACTAGTTCCTGGTTACTAATTAGTTTTGTGCCATGCTATTTGTCTTTGGGAACCTGAAATGGGTAAGGAGAGGAGGGGGGGCGCAAATGAGGCAGTCTAAAAAAAGATAGCGTATGTTTTGCCTCAGTGCAGATGATAATCATTCAGATAGTCCAATGCTGCGAACACACTGAAGTATGTATCGACAGCTGAACAGCGAACGCCTGCTCTGTTTTGTTGTGCCTGCCTGCTGTTTAGTGACAACATCTATGCAACGCTGTTGTGGGTGAAATTAAATAAAGGACGTGGTATTTGCCCTTTTTTTCTTGTTAGAGCTGCTTTTAGGAGTGGCAACTGTGCATGCTATCACTCCCAGCTCTCTCCCGCAAGTCAAATCATTATTGGATTACATTTTCTGGCTTCATAAAATGCAGTTAAGAGGCACTTTAGACATATGTGCATGACCTGCTTTCCAGAGATGGCTATCAGAGCAAAAGTGACAGGTCAATTGCTGATTTCTGCTCTGTAAAAGGGAAAGGGGCTCCCCACCCTGAGCACTCTAAAAGGTCGCACGCTCTCTCTCCGTCTGCTTCTCTCGCACACAAAAAACTAAAGCAGTCTTGTAGCATCAGCACACACTCTGAGCAGAGAGCGAGTGTGTGTGTGCGCCTGCTTCATGAGCCTGAGCGTTTGTATATAATTGTATAGTGGGAAGACGCGCTTAATGGAAGTGGCTCTTCACTCTGACAGCTGGGTGGTGCAGATGAAAGGTCTGCTGGAGCATGTTGTCTACCACTTGTGGAGCATCCAGAGAGCTCACAAGAGAGAGCGCCGGCACAACAGCAAAGCACACGCTCGTTTAATCCTTCAGCTAATACACAATCATAATAACCAATTCATATATTGCAGTATAGCGACTTACAAATGCACTATATTTTGATACAGATTCTGATTTTGGTATTTGGTATGTGCGTCATATGGAAGCAGGCATTCAGTACAGATATACTAATGTTCCTGAGTGACACAGATTGATTTAATTATCAGTCTATGTGCTGTTTGGCTCCAGTCATAATGCTACTGGAGCAGTTCAGTATTGCACTTCCATAAAGCTTGGTTCAATACTGATAAAGCAGACGCCTAGATATCTGCTTTTTAACTCTTTGAGTGCCACTGACGTATTTATACGTGATTAAAAATCTGGCGCTTAAGTGTCATGGACGTATATATACACGTTTAAGTGTTTTTTCAGCAGCAGGTTACCAATCGCTGTTTCCCGCAGCCTGTGAGTAATGTTGAGGCTTCTGGGAGATGTAGTCAGAGCATAAAGAGACAGTATACACCACAGAGATCAAAACAGGAAGTGGAGACGATCGAGATCAGAGAGCAAAATGGACAGATTCTGGACAAAAAGTGGTGATTTTTGGAAAACTGGCCTCTACCTCTGATAAAACAAGAATGGAACAAGGTAAAAACAAACATAGTACAAAATATTCTGTGGGTCTTGAATTGTGACTCCAAATGGGCAAAAAAGCTGGAAAAAGGCACTTTCTGTTTTATAAAACTGCTGGCACTCAATGAGTTGAGTCACTAGAATGGATCAAGCTCCATAAATACTAGAAACTACATTTCCCATAAGGCAACACAACACACGCCCTGCTGGTTAAATGCCCACAATGTCCCCAGTTTGTCACAGTCTATGTCAAAATAAAAAATGTCTGTGATGACGTCACCAGGGTTATTTTCTCAGATTTGATAAAGTTACACTATATACAACACACAGGTCATGTCAAATTATTTGGACTTGTGTAATTGATGGACTTCCCTTTTAACTGTCTTACTATTTCATCTTAACAGCTAACTGTTGTGCCTTTGGAAAGTTTATATGGTGATTGTGTTAAGATACATATGCATGTTTACACAGATCAATATTAGCATTAATTTGAAAGGATATTTCGAATAAGTCCAACATTATAAACTTTGTTTGGTGTTCAGAGTTTAAACTTTACAGAGTGTTTTCGATGATAACAGTTGCTTGCGGCTACTTAAACAGGGTCGATAATGATTGTGAACCTAAACAGCAGAGCTGTGGGGCGTAAAACCAAAACAAAGCAGCAGAGCCGAGGGGGTGATACTTCAGATTGAAGATTCGTGATTCATGCAACCATTTTCATATTAGACAGTCATCTGATCCATTATTCATATAACAAATTGATTAGTGCAGCTTTAACTAACAGAATATTGTATGCTATGATGCCCGTTGTGTTATCCAGTGCATTATGTGATTATTGTGATGCAAACATCTGTCAGTGCAAACTAAAAAAGCTCCCAAAGTGCATTTTCATACCATGTGACATAAAAAAAAACTCATTTGCATGCAGAGGAGGTTTATTAGTTATGTGAAAAATTGCAGCCTAGGAGTAAAGATCTGTAGTTGAATTTACATTTTCCGCTTACTTTTAAACTTTCACTTTTTATTTCAGAGGTAATTATATATTTTTTCTGGTGGCGGCAGCAGCAGTTTGCTGGAAATTAATGGAGGAAGTGTAATTATCATGAGCAGCCATAAGCACCATGACTGAACAGGAAGAGAAATGTATGCCACCTACAGAAACTTACATTTCATTAGCTGAGATGAGTGTGAAGCGATCTTTTGGGAGGAGCAGTGCAAAAAACACCATCAGTGACCATCAACAACTACTGGTTCAAGGAGTGCTACACATGCTAATGAGCTTTTTCGTGCTAGGTGACAGGTGTCGGTGCAGGAAGGCTTCCTGGATTCCTGCCAGTCCATTAAGAGGCACTTCTCACGGTTTCATCTGCGCTTCAACTGTATAATGATGACGTGTTATCATTGTTAGCATCCCTCATTAAAACTAATTGGTATTGCTATTTGAAAGGTAGCTCATTACCTTGAGGCAAACGGCAATGTTTTGTCTCAATGAGGAATGCTAACATGGCAAACACATTTATTCACCGTTAGAAGTCCAACAAAGACATTTTCACCCCCTTCACACTCTGACAAATGGCTGATGAGGGAAAAGCAGCCGGACTGAAATATCAAGGCTTTCTTACCTTCTGGATCCACGTGGACAGACACACGTGATGGGCAAGTAAATTCTTGCAGTCGCAGAAATTCCTCAGTGGGTCACTGGCTTGAAGTTCAACATCCCTGCATATGAAACACTCTGATGTCTCTGCAGAAGAAGAGGAGGAGATGGAGGTCATGAATGAGAGGTTTTTTTGCTGCTTTTCACATCGCATCAAAAGCTAATCAGACCCATGATTGGATTCACAGGTGGTGAGGTAATTATTAAATGACACAGACTTTATCATGGCTGGTAATTATTGTTTTTTGTTTTTTTTTAGTGGAGCTTATTTCATATAGCAGCGATCACACTGTACCTGCAACATCAGACCTTCATTTCACTCCCAGTGGGAGAGCGGCAAAGTGGATCTGGGCTTTAAAGGTTTTAATTGTAGCGTACTGACATCCCTGATAAGACAATGAACACAACGACACAGGTGAGGGTGACGATGGCAAACAAAATAGATTTCTAACTGCTAGAATCTTCTTCATCATTTTGTTTGCTCTCTTTTGCCAAATTTGCCATTATTTGATTTATGTGCACAATTGCTGTGTTGTAAGATTTTAAACATTTAACTCGCCGTATTTTGGCAAAACTTGCTTTGTTAAATACAGTGATGGGTGGGGGGGGACCTTTCACCATTCTCAACATTAGCTCATGGACTCTAAACCGGATGTACAGTAATGGTGAGTATTGGGAAGGACTTCACCGTATGATACAATATTGCAATATTGTAATATATTGTGCTATTCCACATAGATCACGTAGAAATTTAAAATATAGCTTAAAATACAAGTTGGATATACAGCATGTACATATATATGTATTCATATTTATTTATGTACAGTAGATATATTTATATATACATGATTCTATATATTTTTATTATATATATATATGTACATTAAAAATTACTGTGTTAATGTGGATTATTTTTATTTTATTTTTATTTATTTTTTTATTTCAACAAATTTCAAAAATTAGCCCAAAACATGACTTTTTAGGGAGAAAAATTGATGCTAAGAAATTTAAAAAATCGATATTTTTTCAGAAGATATACAGCCATAGTAATATTTTTTCCCACCCCTAAATGTGTTGATGCCCGGTCTGATGTAAAATTGCATTTGGCAACAGAGTGAAAAGACGGATCAGGAAGGATCAGGAGTTGTTAACCGTTAAGGACAAGACGTTGCCTTCACGACTTACAACAGCTGCTTTGAACTTGCAGCTGATGGGATGCCTAATATCTTGCTGTAAAACGATCCGTCCTGCTTCAATTAGAAGAGGACATAAAAGGTGAGCAGAGCTGCCAGGCATGTAGTGCTAGCCCAGGGCTGGGGTTAGCTACAGCAACAAGCATCTCTGATGTAAAAGAAAACGCTGCCAATACCTCTGTGAGTGATGATTCCCAAACAGGAGCTTTGAAGCTAAATATCGGACAGTAGCTAGAAGCCAGATTTGTTGGTTTCATCCCATAAAAACATTGGGAGACAGTGGTGAGGGTCAGCTGTCATCTGAGCGCTCGCCTGAATGGGGAATAAAGTGCTGCCTCAGAAGCTCCTGTCTCTTTTGGGCCTCCCGTTGGACGGGATTGCTCCAGGTGAAAGTCTATCTTCGGATGAAAAATCTTTTAATCAAAGGGTGGGTGTTTAATGTAGCCCATCAGATTCTGTGTAAGCAGATTTTACTACTGACCAGGCATATATCTCACCTCGCAGTAATGTCTCTGAGAGGAGCTGTGAAACAGAAAAAACACCCATCTGGTTAGAAATCTGGCATTTTTCTATCATGCGAGGTGTCTGGGTGCCACTGCCTTTCCACCCCTGTTACTGACATCAGCCACCTGGCCTACAAATGGAAATCACTTGAGTCTCTTTCCAAAATACTAGTGCACGTCAAAATGCTTCCTCTTTGTCGCTTTAGTTTAGTTGGTTTTCACTCATTGTCAAAATAACTTTGTGCGTGTGGAAGAGTTTGCTGGAAATAATGGAGCCATGCAGAGACATACATATAGAGTGAGACAGTCTAACTAACAGGCAGTCTTCGTGTTTCAACAGCCTGACCGAAAATATTTCCAAAGTTACTGTGATGGCAGGTTCACCAATTATACCCACAAGTCCCTTTTTAAAATTTCATTTCCCCAAATCTGTACAGCTTTTACGATCATTATGGCAAGCCCTGAGGCACTTCTGGAGCTAAATAACGGATGCAGCGCTGCTGGGAAAACAACTAGAAAACAACATTACAACAGAGATGTAAACATGGGGCGCGTCAATCGCAGCTGAGCTGAGTCGTCTGCATGATCTGTGACACCCGTAATTAACTGTCAGCGGTGTCAGCGTCTGGCAGCTTTTCACATGAAGGTGAGCGCTTGACTAACTGGCTGGAGTCACCCTTGACACACATTTTAACAGCTAACAAAACTTCCTGTGTGCAGCAGCAGCAGCTCCAGGCTGTGTTGTTTCCATCCAGGGTGATGATGTCCTAAAACAAAAGTTTGTCAGCTGATCTGCTATCACAGAGGAGGATGTACCGACACAAACACTGTTTATACCACTTGACTGTCTGACAAGGGCTTCAGTGGTGGACGATGCTTTAACTCCCAGCTGCACAGCGTCATGGATGTGAATCATGGGAAATAAAAGGATAGAAGCTGAGCAGTGCTGTTTGATGGGCTTCAAATACAGTACAGTACACTGTACAGTAAACAAATGGGGAAAATGCCAGCTTGAGATCATTTAATTGTCCGTTGCATTGCTAACGACCTCATTAACAAAAGAATGATGGGAAATCAGCATGGTCTGGGCAAGGAACCGGCTGTGTGACAGCCATCTGGCTCTGATGGGGGGTGGGGTTGGGTGGGGGTTGGGGGACTGGTAAGTTAACACGAGTACAACTTCCAAGCTCAGGCCTGGAGAACCTCTATGGCAGCTGTTATTAGTGCTTTGATAAGAAATGAACATTTATTTTTATGTTATTTGAACAATAATGTGATCAAAGGCACTCAATGAGCTCACAGAGTAAAGATAACCACTGAGTATCTCTTGATATTTTAACCAATATGATAGAAATAAAGGTCAGGAGGTGAATTCATTCACATTCAGACTCAGATAGACCTTAAATAGCTGCTTTCTTCTGAATAACATTCAGAGCACCTTTTCGTTTTCCAATATTCTTCTCCCAAACCCAATTTTAATTAGACCCTCCCTGCCTGGTAAACCCCCCTTTCGCTCTAATGCAGTGGTGGTCCAGGCCCAGATAGCTGTCATGACATCATCAGGGTTAACTCCCTCCAGAGCAACACACAATTTTACACACAGCAGAGTAACTGCAACACTCTGTGAAAATAAACTGAGGATTATGAGCAAAATGAGTGGAACTCTCCTTCAATGAGGCCTGTTACTGAGGGGGGAATCATCGCTGCACGTGCAACAATCCACATTTATAAGCACTATTATCACCACTGTAAAACAATGTGAGGCATCTTTAATTTTAAGTCCTTTTAAGCTACACAGCTGGCCTCTGTTTACTTATGCACAGCCTCTTATATAAGCTGTTTGTTGGAAATTGTTTTAATCAAGATATTTACAATTGCTGCTAATTATTAATTTTTGGGCATCTGTGCATAAACAACCTAGCATCAACATTATGTTGATGTTTATGTACATGTAGTACAATTGTTTCTGCATTTCTGCATATTTTTTGTAGCAAAACTGTGCCTTACTACTGGAAAAAGTATATTTCTTGCAACTTTATTTATGCCTTTTCTATTTCAATTTTAACTCTTTGAGTGCCAGCTGTGTTATAAAACAGAAAGTGTCTTGTTCCAGCATTTTTGTCCATTTTGAGTCATATTTCAAGACCCACAGAATATTTTGTACTATGACTCTGAAAACACTGAATAGTTCAAATGAAAGAAGAGACTCTCTGTTTCATTATGAAAAAAAAAGTTTCTTTTATCTTGTTCCATTCTTGTTTTATCACCACTTTTTCTCCAGATTCTGTTTTGCTCTCTAATCTTGATCATCTCCACTTCCTGTTTTGATCTCTGTGGTGTATACTGTCTCTTTATGCTCTGACTACATTTCCCAGAAGCCCCACAATTACTCACAGGCTGCAGGAGACCGTGATTGGCGACCTGCTGCCAAAAAAAGGGAAAAATGTATATATTTTTTCACGTTTCATATGATGACAGTAAAGGCTTATAATGTTGATATTTGATTTCTAATTTTACCACTTTTTTCCACACATATTTGCACTGCTTTTCTCCTCTGTGTCTATTTCTACAAGTCACATCACATTACAAAGAGTAAAAACACATTTTTGTTTAATGAACATCTCATTTGCAAATAAAAACATATTTTCTTCTGTTTTATTGAGTACATATTGTAAATAATTATTACTATTATTATTATTATTATTACATATTGTACTATTTAATTGCTGTTGTTCATTGTGTTATTGATGGAGGATAAATAAAATATATTCTATTCTATTCTAAGTACAACTTTCTGAACATAGGGTTATAGATTGATAATTAAGTGTTTTAAGACAGCAATGTCACAGCATCCAAAGAGCGGAGAGCAGCTCGCTAAAAGAAAAAAGAAAGTATAGGAAGAATCACAAATTAACCACAAGTTGTGCTCAGGTTGGAGTGGATTTAGTCTGAATCAACAGGTTTTTGTTTTTTTACCAGTAGGCCTCAGTGTTAACGTGGGTGGTGGAAAATATGTAAATATTACCAGACAATAATACAAAAATAAGTTCTACTGTTTGTTTAAACTCTTTGGACGAAAAACGTACCTACGAATAAACTTGTGCATGACAGTGCTGAAGCCAGTGGTTGGTACTCACTGCCCATACTTCACTTCCTGGACTTCTTCCACTCACTTCTGAGTACTTCCAGATTGCAGCAGCTTCTTATACTTCCTGTGAACATTCCTCTGTTTTCTCCCGCTGGGGTTACATGGACGTGACGAGACGAATCAAAAGTGCACTACAAACTACAGCACATGCTGTCAGCTGATCGCTCTGTGTTTTTATTTGTGAGGAAGTTATGAAAATGGGCAGCCAATCACATTTGAGCACTGGAGCCCGTCAGGACAGGAAGCCAAGTGGAAAAAAAAAAGAAGAAAAGCTTTCCGTTGAACTTTCTGTGAATTCTGTGTCAAGACTGTCTAAAAACAGATGTTGAGAGGGAGAAAGTGAGGGCTGAAAAACAACACAGAAGTACATTAACTTTCAGCCACATGTTGTTTTTTGTTTTTCAGGGGAAAAAAGTGTAAAGTTTGCAACATTTCAGAATAAAGGAGGAGCATGTTTTCTTAAAAGCAGCACTGTGTGTCGCAACAAACCATCACGCTGGGATCTGACTAACACATCTTGGAATTTCCCCTCACATCTTTCTGCGTACTGACAGAGTAGAAATATCAGTGGGAAGTTGCACAGTCACACAGTAAGGCCTGAATCTGTGGCCTTAGAGGATAAAATTATATAGAAAAATATTGTAAAATATATATAAAACGTTGTTTGGTAATCATAATATAAGATTTATTTTCATCAGGCTCAGTCCCTGAGTTGACCAAAAATGAGCTTTTTAAAAAGATAAAAAAGCAGATAGAAACATTTATCACAGTAGCTGGAAACTCAATAATATTATTTTTGTTTTATATATATTTAATAATAATATAATAAAATAAAAATAATATACATATTTTTTCTTAAAGCACAAGTTATGTAAAGTGACAAAAATAAAATAAAATAAAACATATGTGTATATGTATGTATTTAAATATATGGATGAATACAATATAAAAAAAAATGTAAAATATACTCAAATCAAATCTTAATTATCCAACTGCGCACAACATGAGAAAAAGTTAGATGTGTTAAAAGAGATAGCTGCATATTACTTTCAAATTCAATGGCATTATAACACTACATATTATTATATATAAATTATATATATATATAATTACTAAACTAAAAATGTATATTTGCTATTTTTTCATGGTCACATTATGTTTGAAAAAAAATCATAATTTAGGACTGGAACAGATCCTGTATGGGAGCAAAAATGCTGTTAAAATAAATAAATTTAGAGCAACGTTTGGGGCTCTGTCGTACACTTTTTTGTAGGTTTGGTGAAGTTCACCTGCCCTCTGAACTATATATCATGTATGTTCTTGTTTTAAAGTGATCTCACACACACACACACACACACACACACACACACACAGTTTTTGCTTTACACAGATGTGTAAAAATGTGAAGGGCTCCATACCAAAGCACTCAAAATAAAAACACCTTGGAGATATTGTTGGTAGGGGATATGGCTACACTCTGCCTAATTAAATGGCACGTCTCCTACTATTCATGAAGAGCACTTATTAAAACAAGCATTCACATCCAATCCACTAGATAAATGACTTAACACCAAGTGCCATGAAGCCCATTAAATTGCTTCTTTAGAGATGGATCGCGTCCAAACACACAATCAAAGGATTTGACTGGGATTATCTCAGATTAGAAACACTCAGGGACAAATGAGGAGATGACAGGATATCATACATTGAAAGGATAAATTAGCAGTCACATACCAGACCAAATTTGTGATGGGTGTTAGGGAATAAAGGGGCAGGGGGGGAGATTGAGTGCTAAAAAGCAAGGAACAGCTCTTGAGTTTTTAGTAAGCTCAGTGATACATGGCCAATGTAAACCACAGTAAAAGCTTTTCCCTCTCCCTCTAAAACCTCCTGCCATCTAAATAAAGTCCACATCAGGGAGAGAATCAACCACTAAAGACTGAGAAATGGACACAAAGTAACTGGTGAGAGATTAATCTGTTAGTTTATGACCTTGTAGTGTTACTGAAAAACACCATCGTACAGTGCTTTTAGTACATTTTCAAGTCTGCCTTCAAGTCTCGAAACATGTTGAAGTGGATTTGAAGAACAGAATCCACTGAAATCAATCATGACAGTAATCCTGAAACATATACTGTTAGTTTTTACATTAATATGAAGCTAAAAATCATCCTTGAATGCATTTTATTCTGTCACTGAAATTAGCTTTTCCCTTCAATCAAAACTGAATTTCTGTCACAAAGGAAAAAAAATATTGATCACTGTGGTAAGACAAGCCTTCGGCAATTCCTTCAAAAACTGCAGCTCCACAGAATTTATAACAAACCAAACCATTATTAACCAAACACATGAAAACTGTGAGCTTAATTTAAAAATCAAATGTAAAAGAGCTTTTTTTTGTTGCATGGTAGATATTTTAGTTCCGCTCTAATTTGAATATTTAAAAGTAAAGTAAAGCAGGCCTGCTGCTGATAAAACACTTTCCAGGAGGATAAATAATGTAGGCAGTGGTTAATGTTAGCATGTACTTCTTTGCATATTTCAAAACCAACGAGGACCTCCTTCAATCGCATTAAAATAAGGCTTTTGCTTTCTCCCAGACAGCAATAAAAATGTATTTTGGAGGGTTTTTCGCATTAAAGAAATATGACCCATGAACTCAACATAATCTTCTCTGTCATGTGCTCACTTGTCAGGCTCTTTCCCTTTGTGCTGTGACTTGGTGGCATGGACGGTGGGAAGCCAAAGCCTACCTGAAGCTCCTCCTGAAAGCTCAAAAACTCAATCCATCTATTCTTTGATCCGGTTCAGCGTCTCCAAAGATGAACGATGTAACTTACAGGTTGCTTTTGTGTCAGATTCCTCCAGAGTTTCTCCCCTGCAGACTGAAGGTTCACCGACTATCTGTTAAACTGTGGCTCTACATTTAAATATTATATAGATATATCTTTTATTAAATTAGGACTGCAGGATGATTGGTGCTGCTGACAGAATAATGTAAAGCAGCAATGATAAATTTGTAAATCAAATATTAAATTAATTGACACACTATTTTGATTATTGTTTGTTTGTTTTTTTAACAAAAATGTGAAAATGCACCTATTCCAGCTTTTTTAAATGTGAATAGTTTCTGAGGTCTCTGTTTTTTCTGAACATTTCAAGATCCACATTTCCACAACTAATTCAGAAATTAATCACCAGATAAATTGACAATCCAGCCCTACAATAATGCATACTACAGTTTGAAACCAGCATTAATGTTACCATGGAGTCATAATATACTGGAAACCCTCCACTTAACTGGTAAATAGATCTTAAGCTGCCCACTCATGAAGAGTGGTAGCTCTGCACTGGCTGCACCACTGTTCTCTTCCCTTGGTCTGACGCACAGCATGAAAGTCCAAAATATTGAGATCAGATTATCTCACCTTTGGTCTTGAATGCGCTGATCTTTCAAAGCACAACCAGTGAGATCAAAGTATTGCACATTCCTTGCACACTTTACTTAAGCCTAGCTTTAGCTCCCACTAGACGTCAGAAGCTACTACACACTCAGTGCTTGATCACATAAAGGCTAGCTAGCATTACAATTTGTTTTTTATAGTTTCAGAATTGACGATGGCAAATGACCAGACAGTTAAAAGTCACAGCGGCAGGTAGTTACAGCGGGGCTAACACGGCTAACACCAGGCTCTAAGATGATTAACTTCCTGTGTCCACTGGAACAGAATTTTTACCAACCATTTCTAATGCCTGCTAAAAAAATATAAAATAACTAAAACTGTTAGCCCGTACCAAAAACAGGCATTATCTGCCACTATAAGCCACATGGATGTGGATCAATACGGGCCAACTACATCCAGTAGTTATCATCTAATCACAAGGTTGATAACACCTACTACTGGGTGGTAGGTAGTAGTAGGTGTTATCAGCCATTCACATGGTATACGATAACACCGACTACACGCAGTAGTTGGCTATACTACACCCAGTATTAGGTGTTATCGTCTACCATGTGAATAGATGATAACACCTATTACACCCAGCAGTAGGTGTTATCATCTATTCACATGGCAGATCACTGAAAGAAGGTGCAAAAGAGTACAACTCTGACTGTGGTCATTATGACAGGAGCATAAGCAGAAGTCAGACGTGGAGTTGAGTTACTTTTACACCATAGCAGACGTCTAATGATCCACATTTAAGGTGCTTATAGCGACTGATGATGTCTATTTAACAGGCCTGATAAAATCGAGTGCCCTGTAGAACTGAAAAAATAATAAAATCTCGGACTTGTGGTAATTAAGGTTTTGACCAAATACATACATAAGTAAAAACAAACGAGGAGGATACTTTCTTACCTAAAACAACACTTTATTTCAGTTTGACTTTAAATAAACCTCCTGACACTATCATCCCTCCATATATGCACATACTGTACTCTCAGTGGAGCACTGAACGCCTTTGATCATTCCACTTGATCACAGCTTTAAGATGTCAGCTGCGTTTGAGATAGGGAGAATTTGTCATTGGCTGCTGCCAACTTTCTCTCTGTCATCCAATTTTACTGCCTTGATTTACAGCAGAAGCTGACAATTTGAGTGTGAACGAGGGCGTTTCACAGACACATAACTCCATATCTAACACCTTCTCATAAACAATAAACTGCCCAAGTTATTTTGTTCTTGTCTCATCCTGCACTCATAACAAGACTCTATTAACAAGCACGGCGGGGAACAAATTCTGATCTTCTGGATTATTCACAGAGGCTGTGCTAGGCGACGAAAAATAAAAACAGTTATTGTCGCAAAGTTCTGAAGCGGGGTCAGACGTTCAAGGTTGCCACACGGTTTAAATATTCAGACTTGACCATGTAAAGCTTCGGGAGGCAGAGCATTTTCACTCCATTAGAGAAGGGACAAGCGTAATTATGAAAATGAGATAAGGGAGAATCAAAATGACCTGATTGAAAAAAGAGAAAAGTCCTCCAGTGCAGAACTTAGTTTGATTGATTCGGAGCAGATGAGCCCGGGGCTCCACTGTTGGCAGCCCAGGGTTCATGCTGTAATGATAGCTTTATAATTAAGATTAAAGACCACAGAGCACAGACAAGACACTCGAGCGGTGTTGCAGGCTCCTCCGATGACACTGGGAATAATTGAAGAGAAGTATCTACAATCCCTACCTCCCCAAAGAGCAGGAGACTGTGGGTATCACTATATGCAAACACTGGATGAGAATTGGAATGAGGTTGAAATATCAAGATCGCTGAAACCTTTCAGACGGCACGATAACTCAAAATCTCAGCGATGCTCGCAGGTTTGACAAAGAGAGAGCTTGATTTATGCATTACTGTAGTGTATAATTTTAAAAAATGAAGCAAAAGGCATGTGTTAAACAGCAGATTATGTGTGATTATGATGATTCACTCCTTACACGGGGCAGATTGGAGAGCCATCTGGGCAGCATGTTATGACTGAGACAGACTGACTTGTTGTGTTACTAATGAGTTGGACAGCATGAAAAGAACAACCACTCTCTCAACAACTTTCTTCTTTCATATCCGAGGAGATTGTGAGACTTTTTTTTGTTTCAAACGTCCTACGAGGAAATCAGGCGGGTAAGAAATCTCCCCGCGTAGACATCCTTTGTTAACATAACATTTTCAGCAAGTCGTCTGCTTTTCTGTGTCTCACCGCAGCTTGTCAAGGTTCATGTTCAAAGTGGCCATCATTTCTCACCTTCGCTGACATCCCCTATCTGATGAGGGTGAAGTTGAGTCGCTTAGATGACTAATAATCATATCAAAGGTGCCATGTCATGCAGCAGATTTAAATAAGAGGGTTTGGGGGAGCATTTGCATGCATCTGTATGCCTGGGCTAAGAGGCTAATGTCATAAAGTACGGCGCAGACATGATTTAATGTAATCTGTCATGTCATATGCTAATCTTCAGTCCCCTCAGTAACACACAGCGCAGGGAGATTTCAAGGAGCACTACAGGAAGTCAGAGGTGTACTGAACACTGTGTTTGTGCTGAACATAATTAAGTTAATAAAATCCTACTGTATATTTGTTGCTGTAAAACAACAATTTAGCTGTTAGTACTTGTACTTGTATCTGTAGGATTTAGCAGATTTATTTTTGGGGAATATAACGCTCATCAAATCCTGCAGAAGCCAGAAAATGAGAGGATGGCTGTTGTAAAAACATGCAGAGGCCTACATTCTGGGTGAAAATGTGTTTGAATGAATGCACTTTTTAGACATTTGAGGCATTTCTTGCTGAAAAACAGTGAGCTTTACGCATCCAAAATAAACTGGAGAACTAACAATGCATTATTGTGGTTGAAACAATGTGAGCTAAGTCCTTCTTAATATAACTGTCTTATGTTTTATGCAATTATTGGGAGCAGCACTACCTATTGCACAACTGTATGTTACACATTGTCATTTTGCAACTGCACTGCAACTGTCAGACTTTTATATTTCTGTTTTTTTTCTTTTATCTCTCATAATTTATCATAAATTGCACCTCATATTATCTCTCATATTTTATTATAATCTGCACCTTACATTGATCTCTAGGATTTTTATCTATCTATCTATCTATCTATCTATCTATCTATCAGTAATGGCTTTTATAACCTCAGTGTATGTGCTTTTTTATATTTTTGCAGAATGTTGTACAGTGAGGCACATTTAATCCAAAGAATCATAAACTGATACATCATTGGTGCATTCATCCTTTCATCAGTTCCTTGATGTGACCTTTTCATGATGGGGTAACGTTCTACTTTCATACAAAAACGAATTTCTGCACGCTTTTATCGTTGGCTCACAGTGCACAAGGTGGGAGAAAAGAGCTAAATTTGGTCACAAGTGGCACCGCTGCCAAAATACCAAAGAACGAAAAATAAATTCATTGGAGGAAAATGTCAGATGCGAAGCTGTGAGAGGGACTTTGGAGGTCTGACAAGACACAATTACAGCCCGGCCCCCCACAGAGGACCAGGATGTGGTATTTTCATGTTGGTAGTCTCTCAAGTGAGCCCACAGCAGCGTGGCACACCCCTCTTTGATCTGTGTGAAGGGGGCGCCTGGTGCATCCCTCTTTCGCTGCTGACACAGTGTGGGAATGAATGTCAGGACAAAGTCAGCAAAGGGCCAGCCCCTCCCCGAACATTGTCCCAACGCACACAAGCATTAAAATGTGTAAACCTGCATAACAGCAAGCCTCTGTTGCTTATGATCTCTGCAAGGGACGACAGACTGCAGATGATGGGTTGCATCTAACATATTTGTGTGTGTAGATAATGTGATGGATTGTAAAGAGCGTAGTAAAACCTCATACACCGTATTTCCATATTTTCTTACTTGTATCCTGATATATACAGTTTGTACTCTCATCTAATAAGCTCTCCAATTATTCATACCCTGAAGACAGCCTGATAAATTGCCTGTGGTAATTAAAATGATTAAGTGAGAAGTGCAAAATGGTAATTCATCCTTGCATGACAGAGTTAAGTAAACCTGGTTATAAAACTTGCCTAATTAGCTGTCGTAAAATAGAGCAGGATGGTAAACCAGTGAACAGGTAGTTACAGAGAATGAGGGGTTTGAGTCCAGACTCGCCAGACTCGCTTATTTTTCTCTGTGACTAATTAAAGCTCTTTATATGCTACCTTTGTTTAATGCAACGTTTAACACTGTCACCAAATGATAATCGATTTTTTGTGTACTGAGAAACAGAAAGATGTTAAACTCAAATATTTCGCTTAAAAAATCTAACCTTATTCATGTGGTTTGAATTCTTCTCTTTGCTATAATAAATATTTAAAAAAATCTGGCATTATATTTTAACATTTCAACAACAGTATATTGAAATTATGTAAATCCAATCAGATCTCTGGCCTATCAGATTACACTCTATTGGTTATATGATCCAAGTTTACGACCTGCCTGTTAAAAGCCAAAAATAGGTGAGCAATGAGTGCATTCAAATTCTTAAAGGTGCAGTGTGAAGGATTTGGAAGCATCTAGTGTCTGCAAATTAAAGTTCACTACAATACTGATTTAATAATGTAACAGTGCAAAAGGAGCTCTCTGGAGTCAGTTAGCTTTGTCCATTCTGGGCTACTGTAGAAACATGGTGGTGCAACATGGCGGACTCAAGAGATGACCTACTCCCTATGTATATATAAACACTTGACGAAAACACAACAAATCTTATTTTCAGGTGATTATAAATTACAGAAAACATACCTATTAATGTCATATTCTGCTATACATTGTTCCTTTAACTCTGAGTGCCAGCCATTTTATAAAACAGGAAGTGCCTTGTTCCAGCGTTTTTGCCCATTTTGAGTCATATTTCAAGACCCACAGAATATTTTGTACCATGTCTCTGAAAACACTGAATAGCTCAAATGAAAGAAGAGACTCTCTATTTCATCATGAAAAAATGTTTGTTTTTACCTTGTTCCATTCTTGTTTTATCAGAGGTAGAGTAGAGGACACTTTCACCAAAATCACCACTTTTTGTCCAGATTCTGTTTTGCTCTCTAATCTCGATCGTCTCCACTTCCTGCTTTGATCTCTGTGGCGTATACTATCTTTTTATTCTCCAACTACATCTCCCAGAAGCCCCTCTTGTGCCTGCTGCGAAAAAAAACTTAGTATATATACGTATATATAGGGTCAATGGCGCTCAAGCGTTGGATTTTAAATGACGTATAAATACTTCAATGGCACTCACTTAAAGGATCAATGAAATTAAAAATACATTTTTTTAAATCCAAGCTCATCTGTTTATTCTGCTCTTGCTACACGCATATGTGTTTATCACATCAGTCATATTAGATCACTGTTGATATCTTTCTCTCTTACTGTAAACATAAATAAATGTCAGAGTATTTCCCATCATTTCTGCCGGGCCTCTCCTCAGTTAAGATTAGCCTCTCGTATCCTTGTCCTATCTTGGATATGAAGTTACTTTGCAATGCCGACAGACAACATGTTGCAGCCACTGCTCGCCCCACAGAGACGTCCACAATAACCTTTCCCAGCATCAGCCATCTCAGCACGAGTCTGTCACATGCTCAATAGCATTGCATGTGACACTACACTCTGGGGCAAATTTCTCCCAAATATGATTTGAGATGATTGAAAGCTTTTTGATTTAAAAGTGTATTCTCTTAAGCTAAGTGCTCTCAGAGACCATCAAGGAAATTTAATTGCCTCACTTAGAGAAAAAAAGCAGGTTTCTGACCCAAAGGATATCAGATCTTAACATCTCAATAGAAACACATGGAATTGGATGGTCAACTGGGCGCCTAATGTCATTGGGAAATGCAATTTTCTGATGGCATTTCCTAAGTCTGTCTCACCGAAAGAACAAGATTGATCAAAATCTTAATGAGCCATTTTCAGAAGTGGACTTTGGCTTTGGCTTTATGGTAGATTATAGAGCCAAACAACCATGAATGTTGACCTTATAAAAAGGAAAGTTTCTCCATTTGAAAAACAGTCGGCCTGACATGACTGTGCACTAGTGCAAAGAATTTAAACTGTTTTATAAAGAAAGGGTGGAATAAACAGATGAAATAGCTGTGCACTAAACACACAGATACTGTGAAAATACTAAACACTGATAATCAAAGAAATGTAAAAAATGTAAGTATTTTTATATAAATTTTATAAGCATATATCATGACTAGGGCTGTCGAAATAAGTGCATTAACACGATTAATCAGTGTTAATCGCCATTGAAAAGACTACTTGCTATAACATGAATAATCGGCGTTAACGCATTAACTTCTGCGACGGTAACTCTACATGAACAAACTGCCTGAAATGCGGTGATAGAGTTGTGCTGGCAGGTCATGAAGCAGAACTCCATTCAAAAACAACACAGTCATAACTAATGATCAAATATGCTGATAAAATTAGATTAACCATCTTTTCTGAATCTATTCAAGCTTCTCCTGTAATTCAGCAAACAAATAATCCACCAAAGAGCAAAGTGTTAAAGTGTGAATTTGTAATGTGAAATGGACGAAAAGGAAAGAGAAGTTCTTATCATTAATGTTGTGTCGCTCTGATTTTAACAAATTCGTTAACATGGATTAATCCCAATGACATTTTAACTTTGACAGTCCTAATCCTGAGTTTTTTGTCTTTTTCCTCCACAGTGTTGAATCATCCATGTGACTAGAGCAAACACATTCCCCACATGCTACCCAGCATGGAGTCCAGTCCAGACTGGCCAGCAGCCGGCTGCTGGATAGTCATGGTCGTACGTAATGCCAAGCTGAGGTGGATCATCCCCAACCTCTTCACACAAGATAGAGATATTGTCTGAGTTGAGACACATTGCTGAAATAAACCAGACAGTCAAAAGAAGTGTGGAACATAAAAGATTATTGTATAAAGGAGGAAAATAAATGTCAAGCAGACGAGCATAATGATGCTGGGCACAAGGGCAAAGCTCTTTCCGTAAGGCCATACATTCATGTTGTTGATATTCAACTAAAAGCAAAGAATGCGGTTCATTCCAACAAACCACTCAACACTCAGAGCTGTTAGGCTCTGTTCAACCTGGCCTGACTCCAGGAAACAGGGAATAATAGCAGTGTGGCAATGTTAGCTAACACTGTCATCAAGGATGGGTCCGTTAAAAGCCTCCATCACATTTATTGCTGATCATATTCATTTAGTATTTTGTGCCTGTAGCTTGCCTTCTAAGTTAAGCCGTTGTTGAAAAAGGTAAATCATGCTAAATGCTTATACGTCTACTTGTTCCGCTACGTTTAATGTATACTATGACATCGATTCAATGAACTATTGAAAGCTGAAGTCTACTTTTATACACACATTTTATGTCTTTTCCATTTCCTCTTACATGGTTGTCCTATGACGACGACCATGAAATGTCAAGGCACTAAGGTTCAGATCACTCTGGCACTTTGAAAGGCAAGGCTCTCATTGAAAGCCCCTTAATATGGATGAGCAACGGCTGATTAGGTCAGCTAAAATTAGATATCTTCTCATTTCATGACAAAAAGCTAAATAAGGTGTCAGCAGGCTAGAGGATGATCACCAAGGAGCTCAACATATTTGGTAAAAAGACATTTATTATTGTGTGGGATGCTGGTTTTACATTTACTTAAAGCTATATAGTCTGTCATTCTGTTCAGAAACAGTTTTTGTTATACTGGGTGAAATGCTCATTCCATCCTGAGAGCAGTCAATACATTATGTGTTCAGAAAAAGGAAGGAAAAGAATCAGACCTCTGAGGCAGCTGCAGGACTCTAAAAACTCTGACCAATCCCTGCCATTCAGTCCGAATGGAAAGAACCAATCAGATGCCTCCGTGACTCGTCCTGCTCACGCCCCACTCTGTACCTCTCTCCTCCCCAGTGTTGCCGGAAATATCCAGCACACTCATCTGCAGAAATACAGGAGAATACATTCCGTAGGGAACAGTGGCAGAGAAAATGCACATTGCACAGCTATAGTCTCCAGTGTCTGCATTATAAAGGTGATAAAATGCCGTTGATATATTGGCTTTGAATGGGACGTTTTACAACTGTGGTGATGTAGCATAACGGCTCTCCTCTCCCTGCTGAATCCTACTGTCAGATGTTCAAGTTTGAGGAGGCGTGGCTTTGGAAGGGAGCACTGATGGGAGGGGGAGGAGTTTAGAGGAGGCTGAGAAGAGGTGCTGATTGCCAACTATAGATTTAAGTGTTTCAAAAGTGCATATGTAGGACAGTAGCTGCTAATAGGTATGTGGTAGGTTTACATTACATATATTACATACATCAAAGATGTGCAGATTTAACACATTCAGTGAGAACAGAGAGCATCTGATGCTACTCAATGCCAAACGATAGCTGGATGTTTATGTCCACTTAGGTCACTGTTGAGAAAATCTTCTGTTAGCCTCAGCTAAGATAAAACATCTGTGTAAAATGTGAATCAGACCAAATATTACAACGAAAGAGTAAGGTTTTAATTAGGGGTGCACGATAATTATCGGTCAGATAATTACCGGCCCGATATCAGGAAATTAGGAGATAATTCCAATAAATTCGATGTCATAAAAATAATCCGATAATTCCGGTAATATATGTTCTTGGTAACAATGTGGTGTGGGTTGTCTTTTTAACCAAGCACTCTCACTCCTACGTGGGACTTGACTGGCTTGCAGTGAGTGCTGTGTTCAAGCGGCGTCTGTATAATCGGAAAAACAAATCTCTGACCGGAAAGATTCATTCAGAATACTCTCACATGTCAGAAAACAACTCAGTCATAATTTTGGTAGTTGCAACCTTGACTTAATATCGTCTTATCGTCAGTATTTAACACATAAACCACAGAAATGTGAGCATAAAAAGGCTGGGAAAATGACTTGCAAACCAGGAACAGAGAACTTATTCAATACATGTTCATGTCAAAAATCAAAGTTTTGTTTGATATCTTTAAGTTTGAAAAGCTTGCTACAAGTTTTACATTTGAAAAAATAAATATCTTCATTTAAAGAGTCAAAACTGTTTGGGGTTTTGTTAATTGTACTGATGTCAAGCTATATCTTAGGTCCACTTTTGCTCATTAGTCTTTCCAGGTATGTTAGGTATCGTAGGTATGGGCCTTTGAAAGAAGAAAGTTATCAGTGATTGTATCGGCTTAAAAAAAAAGTTATCGTGCATCACTAGTTTTAATATTGGTACACACACACACACACACACACACACACACACATATTACGTGATGTATTGCAATTTCCAGTTGTACAGCCACTAATAAAGGTGGCAGTGAGGTGAAGAAGAAGCAGGCTTTTAGCTGGATGATGATGAGAATCTGGAGGAGTGCTTATCCACTCTGCTCTGAGTCCAGTGGCTTTCTGTTTCACTGAGTGAGTATGGCACTGAGTGAACATTGCTGTACAGTAGGAGGACAATGTGACCGGCCAATACAAACAACATGTTGGTGACTGTGAGCCTGGCTGATGAGGGTCAAAGGTAACATGCAGCTGTACATATGCTCTGCTGTGTGCTGGCAGAAATCTTTGTTCAGTGCAGACTCCCCCCGCCAACATATGCTACGATCCAGCGAACGTCGCCTCATTGTTGGCCAACAACAACAACAATAACACTTTAAAATATGTCCAGCATGGACTCATAAAGCTACATATCAGCACTGTGCTGCGTAACATATCTGTACTCCAGTCGTTTAAATTTACTGGGTTTGTGCCCTTATTACCTTATGGCTACTAGTCTCATTAAAACCTTACAGATCCCATCACTGCGACCTCCCTGCACCCTATAAACGACAAATGAAAGGGCAGGATCCATGCTAACAGCAGACCTCTCAGTTTGTCAGCTGTATCAACATTAAATCTGTGAGTTAGCCAAGGTTTAAAATCAAACTGTTATCTAGAAACTGCACTGTCGGCTGGCGTCTGCATGCTAGGCTAATGATGTTTCTTAGAGAAATACCACACACTACTGTTTTGATAAAAAACTTTTCCAGCCTCATATGTTCTATTTATTTAACAGCTGAGAGCTGCTAGTGGACAGAGCGAGTCCCCCAGTTATACTTCATATCAATTTTAATTGTCTTAATCAGGATCTCCAGAACATTCAGAGCTGAACAGAAAAGCTTTGTTATGCCACAAAACTCTGTTAGCTAAGCTTAGCAGGCACAACGATACTGAGAACTATCAATGAGGTCATTCAGATCATTTTTTGTACCAAAGGGGATTTTTGCAGTTGCCCAAGAGGTCATGGAAATATTGTGCAGAGAGAAGAATTATAATTTGGGGAAATGTAACACTATAACCAACGACCTTCCAATTATGATGGGCCCAAAGCCAAGGACTTATTTTTCAGTTTGAACAACTGAACAGGATATAATAACAATAATAATGTAAATATATTGTAGATATAAAATAATAATAGAGGTAAAAATAATCAGCTTCATAATCTAAATATATTTATGATTTACTAATAATAATAATAATAATAAACTGTAGATAATTCCAGGATCTGCATGCCACTGTATGAAAATAATATCTTTTACATAATTCATAGTGTTAAATAACATCCATAAAAATGGTTTATGTGTTTATCATAATATTCCTGATATATCATTGAATCTGTTTTGTGACATTCAATAATGTAATATTGACCCTGAATGTCTCAGGTCTGGTTCTCAGGAGCATTTCACAGTTTTGCAAGAATCATGGTTTGTAATATTTGAAAATCCTTTGGTCAGAAGTTTCTAATATTCATAGTTTTATTTGGAACACAACATTATATTGATCTGTGCATCATGTTTACAGACAACTCTGTAGATGAAGATAAGCAGGAAAGTGCAGTCTAGTCAAGCTCATCACAGACTGTCCTTGAGGCTTTGAAACAAGATCCATTTAGATTGTATGGCAGAGTAAAGGAATATGGCCTATAATATCTACCACGGCTTTGTAGATAATGATCAAATGAAGAGGTCTGAGGAAAATAGCTTGAACCCCAATGCTGATTAGGATCCAATTATTGGGTGAGAAAAAAAAACACTCTAATTAACTTTAGGGTGGTGTATTCCAGACTCACTCCAACTTACCAAAAAATTATAATTTCATTTGATTCAAGGAGAAATGAAATTTCCCCCAATGGTTGATGAATAAAAAAACTATTTTATTCTATTTTCACAGTACTGCTGTACTTTACTGTGTCCTTGTCGTTAGGTTAGTATAATATTTAAGCATCACTGGTTTATTCAGGTAAGTCTTTTCAAAATGCAGAATAGCATTACCAACCAGGGAAGATTTTATTCCTAAAAACAACTCACTCACACTGACAGAAATGTTTGGTTGACACACAGTAAAGAATCTCTGAAAAGCAGCATAAAACCCTGATCAGACAGAGCGTGTATGAGCTTACAGTTCATGGTTTGTGGTAAGCTAACGTCAGCGCTCGCTCGGTGGTTGCCTAGCAACAATAAAACACAAACAAGACGCACCACGCTGCAAAAAAAATAAAAAAAGAGCCTAGAGCCTAAGATGACAACAACCAGTAGCATAAAAATCACACAAAAAAGGATCCAACATGGGAAATCAATCAAATTGAGGTGGAACAAATAGGAATGTGTTAACACCATCACGTTCCTTTAGTCTCATCCCAGGACTGTAATGCCCACTACGGTGTTTGTTTGCCGTGTCGTAATGAACTTGCCTGACTCACTGAAAGCGAGCTGCTGCCGTCACACTGTGACAGCGGAGCTCACAGCTGCCTGGGAAATAAGATCAACTATTAGCAGATGAAACAGAGCTATCGGTTCCATCTCACTTGAATCAGGAACTTGTTTGCCTCCGCACAACCTTCAGGAAATACACAGGGCCTCGGCTGGTACCACGAAATGACACCCAGACACCGAGCGCAATTAAGCCCTGCGTGGCATGGGCAGCCATTATGTATGAAATCAAATTACCTTCATTAACCTGCCAAGTTGGCTGAAGGCGTCACTACCCACCGATTCTTTCCCCGCCTTCGCCGAGGAAGATGAATGACAAACCAAAAGAGGTGTAGCATGCTGATATCCCTGTGGAGCGCTAATACAACATCCCCTCCCAAAATTTTCTAATGCATTCATACTCATGGAAACCATTTCTGCTGCCTCCACCATGTATGTTTTAATGTTGCAAAATGAAATGCGTGGCTTGAAAACAATACGGCATGGTGTGAGATAATTAGCTCTCCTGGCTTGACAAATGGGCCAATACCTATGTGCATGCATGCTTTTGTGCACTGCATATGTTGCCTTCATGAATAGGCATTGTGCTTCAACCCCCATATATTTATTGCCATAACTTGAACAATGAAGACAGAAAAAATACAGCTAACCCGCACCATACTGACAAATAAGTAACGGTGAATAAATATACGGGATCATGGAGAAGGCCGATGGCCACATCACAGTCAGGGAACAATGAGGAGGCGTTTTTCTTTCACTGTTTTAAAAAAAAACCCTGCACTGACTTTCTACAGCTGACCTCGTTTTCCACCATGGAGGACGTCAAATGGCATTGAATCTACACTCTGAAAGGGGAAAAAAAAACCAAACTCCCTCACAAATGGTTATTTCTCGTAGGAAAACACGGATCAAGTTAACAACAAAATGCAACCCTGTCTGGTTGCACGCATAATCATTTGGCCTTATGTAAAATTGCTGCAGAGGCACCAAGGGGAACTGATATTTGTGGTGACTGGCTATCAGAGTCGGCATCAGAGGTAAGTGATTCTATTTAGATAGATAATAAATATGCGGTCATGGGGAACCTATATCCAAAACCCACATAATGACTTTCTGCTGTGGCTGGAGGAGGAGGTTGCAGATCAGTCTACAATATTTGCAGCAATTTGCTCCCCTTCATCCTTCTCAGCGCTAATTCTATTTCCTCTTCATTACGAACACCATATTGTTAATGAGACAGGCCTTTTCCCAGTCGAAATGTCTCCTCAATTTTTATTTTTATCAATCATGCCGAGGCTTTTAGGATGCCGGCACACGGTATCACATGGTGAAATCGGTCTTGAATTCCACTTAGCTGATGCACTGACTGATTGGGGAATTAGCTTGAATGCTATTTTGAGTGATGGTCATGTAGCAGTTCTGAGACGAGTGCAGAACAAAAGCATTGAATATCCTAAAACTCTGTGTTTCAGAAATATATGTCTTTTTCAACTGTAGAGCTGATTCTCTTTAACCAGAGATATCATGTTCACAAATGTCCTTCGAGATGAATAAAGTTGTATACACAGTATGTATCCCTTCTGTGCTTATTTATGTAAATTCCCTCAAACGTTTTGGACCCTTGATAACCAATACATTATGTACGAAAGCCAATGATGCTTCGCCTGAATTGATGTAAACATTATTATTGAATGTTACAGATTTTATGTTCATGCGACCTGGAACATGGGCTATGTATCAATATAATATCCTCAAATGAGAGTAGATATTATCTGGGATTTTGGCCGTGGTAATACTGTGATGTAGATTGATGTGTGCTTTCCCTGGCCCTAAAGCATTATAGTCTGCTTGATCATTACATTCATATTCAAAAAACTTTAATATCTGATGAAAGCATCAATAGACATTCTCTGTACACCAACACATTACTGATATTGACATAATAATATTTGTTGTTTTCAGTCGTGAAATGTATGATCATACAGATTTAATTTGTGAATGATGTGACTCTGTGAAAGACAACTGATGTATGGTGTCCCATTTCATTTAAGTAAAGTAAGTAAACTCTGCCTTGCCCTTTAAGTTGTTTAAGTTTAAGTTGTTGTAAATGTATTTGATATTTAGGTTAACCTAATACTTGTCCCCGACCTGATGAATGTTGTTGTTTAAAATGAGTCTGTATTTGAGTGTGACAAGTAGGGTTGGTATCATTCAAAATATTTTAATACAATCCCAATTTCAATACCAGTTCAGAATTCTACTTTTTTTCAATACCTCAATAACTTATTTTAGTGTAATTTAGCCTTTAATCATGTTCATCATCAGTATTAATTTAATAATAACAATAACAATGACAATAGCAGTAATAATAATTATTAATACTGCTATTGTCATTTTCATCGTTATTATTATTATTATTATTACTATTTTATGATTTCAACTCAAAAGGCTATTTTTTATATAATCTGGGCTTTATCATGGTAGACATACTAGACAATGGTCTGATGATGATCAACAGACACAGGCTGCTGTCGGGTCCTCTTTAGGACCCTGGGGAGTGACAGTTTACCTCATGTTGTGTTCACTGGAAGTGAGAACTTGGAGCTCAGATCATCGTCACCCCAAAGTTTAGCGCTCCCAGCTCTTCCAGCCTTACAGACATACGACAAAACATGTAGCTACTGTTTATGTCAGTAGCAGATAGCATGAACCCTATGTCAGGTTGGTGAGATTCACGGGGGTTCTCTGATTTAAATTCTGATTTCGAGCTTAGGAATTCCAACATTCATGTATAACTTCAATGCACCATGAACCTAAACAAACACACTGAGCTCCCAATGCTGCTGTCATGACATACTCCTGTTTTTCCGGCCATGTTTGTTGCCCAATGCAGGGAAAATGGGGGGGCTGATTGAAGTCACCATAAATCTGACCTGTCCCCCGTCCACAGTGACATCTGAGAGCATGGCTCAAAGATAATTATCGGTATCGGAATTTGGCACCAAAAAATGATTAATTTTTTGATATCCGATAGGATCGGAGCTTTTTGGTCGGTGCTACAAAAGTATCAAAGTTTGGTGCCCAGCCCTCGTGACAAGATATTAAAAAGCACTTTAACCATCTCCCTTCACTCCTCAGATGAATCTTCACAATCGCTGCAGACATGGATTAGTGTAACTAAAGGAATCCTGGCTGGTATGTCATTGATTGACTCTTAATGGGGTACGGTAAATCACGTTTTTTTTTACCTCATCAATTACTCTCATTTATTTAGTGGACCATAACTCTATTTGTGAATGAAAACCTTATTCAGAAGACAAGAAAAATTAGCTTGTGGGTGCCGGATTGTTGGAAAAGGAAGAAAATGAGGTGTCTAACCCAAAGTGACATTTACAAATTACCTGTTAATTTCAACTGGGTTGAGGGATGATAGGACTGAATTACACTGACAGGAGGGTAAGCGGGTAATGAAAGCCGAGTCTGTAGTGGCTAAATAGGTAACCTGCACGTGGAGACAAAGTGGGTTTATTCCATGTGAGCACCTGAAGTACTCTCAGCGTCTTATCGGACGGTGTATTCTGTCCACGCCCACCTGAGAGGCTTGAGCCACCCTACCATCTACTTCTGGTCCAATTAAGTGGAGGCTGGATGATGAATAGTTACAATCAACCTCGCTTTAGAGGCCTGTGCTCAGGAGGATACTAACCATGCAGAGAGAGTGCGAGACGACGTCCAGGTGTCAGAGTGCAAGGTGAAGTGGCGAGACTTACAACGGTGTCACCTTGCATCCATCCCCGCTAATGTCTGCTGGAAAAAGTCCCTCTCACTGCTGAGGCAACAAGACACAAAAACTGGTGTGCTGCCGCCCTCCTCCATGCCCGGAGCAAACATTAGGGAAGAGAAAACAGTGCCAAGTGGAAACGGGTGACATTTGAATTGAATACCTCAATAATGGATGCAATCTCCCTGCAACCTCCATTTAGCTGGCAGAGGCGAAGCAGCGCAAAAAATCGAGACGGGATCCCTCAGGTCAATGGGAACAGAGGACGTTGGTTAATGACGCCTGTACTGCTCTGAAAGCATGGTGCTGGATGCAAGAGGGAAGATAAAAGCCCCCGCACCTATTAGCGGTGCAGAGAACGCACATTTCCAATAGTTTTCCCAGAATCTGGATTTAAACATAACCATAATCCTTTGTTTTGAGCTGTCATGTTTATCCGCTCCTCTCATAGGTCAGTAGTTTCCTACACATGTGATAGAAAGGAAAAAAAGACAGAGATAAGGTCAATTAGGAGTGTGTGCTGATTTGCCTGACAAAAGGTCACCCACAAGTCTTCTTACTATTATAGGATACTGGCTGGAAACTCCTTAACAATCTCTGCTGTGGCTGAGCGGAGCACTAGACTCCACCCTGACCTCTTTAGAGAGGCCGGCCTCTTCCTCACTCTCGTCTGACCGGAGAAAACTAATGAGTGTGAGGCTGTGGGTAAAACCTAATGGGGCTCAGTAGTTTTTGCTCCGGGCTGACTGCTGAAAATGAACATTTAACCACAGCTCGAGTAATTGAAAAAATGACAAGCGCTACATACAGGCCATCGCCCCACACAAACACACACACACACACACACACACACACACACACACACACACACAGCCAAATTATTCTGATTATTTGCCACCTCCGGAGTAGAAGCGCCTCTACACACTGTCACTTACAGCACCAACCAGCAGTAGCGTCAGAATACACAGGAAGAAGCAGAGATGTGGAAGTAACATCAATTAAAATGAGATTGCTAGCCTCTAGTTATGCCAGATATGGAGTAAGTGCAGAGAGGCAAGGTCTTGATGTTCCATAGACCTCACTGTGTGGAGGCAGGCTGCGCAGTAATAAGCTCCATCCACGAGGAGGAATATTCTCAGGAAATAAAGCACAGGAAAGCATCGACACATGGCTCCCTCTTTGGAGAAGAAAACACACTAAATCTAAGGTTACTGGGAGTTTTGGCTGAACTTAACTTTGCTCACAGCTCCACCTGCTTGTCAGTTATTGACACTGACACTTGTGTCTTCTGAAAGTCAAACTGGAGTAATGGATGATGCCAAGAACACTGTTTTAGTTTAACACTCAAACCTAAGAGGTAAAAGACAGATTTTTTTTTCAGTCTTCAGTATCTACAGTTATCTTTGCTGGAGCATTCCCTAAACTATTTAACATGTCTCAAACACTAAAACAATAGCTGTGGTCCTCACAGTGAGAAAGTCAAATACACACTGAAGAGTATTCAGATTATTTACTCAAGTTAGAGCAACACCACAGTACACAGAATAGCACAAAAATAAAAGTATAACTTCACTTTATGTTGATATTAAAAGGCAGTTTTCACATTTCTCTGAAAGGAAAAAAAAATACTTTGTGATATCACAACTACTGTGGAGCCAATTGCAGCCACATACTGATAAAAAGTACTTGTATTTGGTTATTTTTGTGAAAATGTATTGTGCCGAGAAGAGTATTTTAGAGGTGTGTGTAATAAAAATGTGTGTTTCCACATAAAAAGAGTTTCATGTATTATGTCTGTGATATAAGACTATACTATCATATATTTACTGTTGTATTGTTATCACAGATGCATTAACATGTATGCAGTATTTTATGTTGTTGCTTTGCGACAGTCGAGCTAATTTTGGCCCGATCGTTACTTCGATTGATCGAAGTAAAATAAAGTAATATCAAAAAAGTACAGTATTGTGCTAACTGGATGTACAGATAAGTAAATGCACACAAAACACTTGTGTACCAACTGAGGAGCGTAGAACTCTGAGTACTTCAGAACTGTACTTGAGTAACTGTACTACTGTCTTACTTTTGCTGCTAGCAGAAATTTTCATTTTTATGGATTTCCTTCGGTAAATTATCTCAAGTTAAAAACCAATATGCCAACTGCTGCAACATATACAAGATGTACACATAAGTATCACTGCTCCAAGAAATAATGTCCAGAGAATTAATTTTAGTTTGCTTTAAATTGTTGTGTTATTAGTTGTGGATCAGAGGAACATTAAAGTGCCTCAGAGGGTAGTGGTGATTTCAAATATATAAAATAAGACTGATTAAAGTTAAATTATCATCTCAGACATTAACCGGATTGAACACGAGCACTGAAACCACGATCCATCATAATAGTTGAGCACTATCTTAAATGTCCAATGGCTATCCCATTTATGAACGTTATGCTTGATGGATGATGGCAATTAACAAAATGGTATCTCCAAAGAGTTCTCAGAATTCTCCCCCTCATTTGAACGCATGCCCACAGAAGAGGCGAAACCATGTTTGGTGTGGCGTCCTTCAGGAGATGCATTGTATTGTTTCAATGCTGCACTCATAGTTAAAGAGAGAAATATTGTGTGTTTAAAAGAGATGAAAAGATTACCAGCAGTTCATGGGGCAGGTTCACATTTACACCTCGTTCCAATGAAAACAGTGTTTCTGTTGATCGTTTGATTTTGTTGCAGATGGACTGTGTTTCTGGAGTCTTGATCAACACCAACTAAACCAGATGGGAAATGTTAAACTAGCAGACTAGACGAAAATTACTGTCATAACCAGCCTCAAATCTACATTCTGCATTAATTTTTTAACTCAAGCTAAGATAGTTATGATGCGTGGAAGTCCATAAGTCTGAGATTTGTTTAATAGCCAACTATTAGGCTATAAAGTAAAATTACAGGACAGCTGAGATAGCGAGTCACATAACAGCGCCGACGTTTTGTCTGACCCGATACACATCCATTCAAATCAATGTGTTAATTTTCACTGAATGCGGAACGCCGCCGACGTGCCAACGCCTGCCGAAACAAATGGAAAAAGGTTCGATTTTTCGACATCCGACAGCAGAACTTTAGCAATTCCAGCTGTTCGGCGGAGCCGCAGCAGGCGTGGGTACTGACAGACAACAGACGTCTACAGACGTCGGCGTCATTCCGCATCCAGCAGAAATTAGGGGTTAGGTTTTGCCGAGTATGACTGGCTGGGAAGAAGCTATTTGAGAAAAAGACATGTTTCTATATTCTATTGTCTAAAACAATTGGGGGAAAAAGTCCAATAATTCATATACAGTGAATGAATGAAAGACATTTTGAGGGTTTTTCTTTCTTCCCATACCGAACCAAAAAAAAAAAAAAACCCCCCGTGGCTTTCAAAACCAAAAACATACTGAACAAAAATTTTGTGTACTGTTACAGGCCTAGTACATATATTACATTATGTTACTTTTGGCAATACAATAACTAATCTGCTGATCCACACTTACCTCAAAAAAAAAAAAAATCTTAAGGACCTTTATTGTTATTATGAAATTTTAGGAGCTACTGGTTCAGTCATGGGTCTGTAACATACAGCAACATATTAAGGGAATAAAAATAACCTGGTGACTTGTTTAAATATAGTCTGGTGTATCCACTATGTTTCTGCTCAAACCACTGATCGTCATCTTCCTACATAGTGACGGATTAAAGCCCACAAAAAGGATGTCAAAGCAGCCACAAGTCAACAAATAGATAACAACTCAGATATTGTTAGTGTTGTAAAAATCATTAAATTAACTGCTTCTTACAACAGCTACCCTCAGAGGGATGACCTCGTCCCTCACTGCACTACTGATTGGCTAGCACAAAACACAACCAGATCAATGCCTCACACACAGAAACTCTCCTCCATGAACAATGTATCAGGCTGAATGAAGTGACACCAAATGGAAATTCAGCGGGTAATGTAATAGAGATCTTAGTATCTGAGGTGTTGCAGAAGGTCAACATTTAATTACAAAAATTATTTCCTCTCTCATCCTTATCTATTTAAATTCACATCCAAACTGCTGTGTAACGATGCAACAACCCAACAACTGCTTTCTCCGACTGCAATTACAGCGTTTCGCTGTAACAGCAGTTACTGAATACAAAGCTGCTTTTTTCTCTCCACAACTTTTGGCTGTCTAAAATAATTATGACAACAACAACTCTTACTTCTTCATACTTTTCTGATAGCCTTATAAGACATACAGAAAAAGACCAAGATTGATTTTTAAGATAAATAATGCTCTTATTCCAGCTTGTTAAATGTGAATATCTTCTAGTTTCTTTACTCCACTATGACAGTAAACTGAATATATTTGAGTAGTGGACAAAACAACACTGATCAACAGTTTTCTCCATTTTCTGACACCCAAACCAAACAATGAATCAATGAATCAACAAACTAATCAACCAATTTGTCAACAATGAAAATAACCAGTAATTGCAGCCCTAAGCTGCAACAATTATTCACTTTATCGACTGAAATAATATTCTTTGCTTCCAGCTTCTCATCTCATTAGTGAGGATTTTCTCTTTTTTATAAGATAGGAAACTCACAGATGTGAGTGGGTAAAATAAGGTATGAAGAGTCAAATCCTGCAGTCAATTAATCCCAATTAATCGTCTGCTTCAGCCCTATTTTAATCATAACAACACTGCACTTGCTGCTTTTTCTGCCTTATTTTTTTTAATATATCTTTGATTATTTTTCCTTTCATTGAAATCTTGAACAGAGCATGTCCTCATGATGTCAAAGGATTGTCTGTGCATCGGTTATTGTTTGGCCAATGCCTGTACCGAATCTCATTCAAATCAGGCTTAGATACACATGAACACACTCAAGATGCATGCTAATGTTTAGGGTACTAACAATGGACACAGCAGGCATAATTATAGCTTTCCTCTCTGAAATGGGAAGTTGTTCTGGAGACACATTTTTAAATAATAACCCAGGCATCTTTTTCCCCATTATTTCACTTCCAGTATTGACCTTTTTTGCAGAGCGCTCCACCTGTTTCCCCTCTCCTCCCACTTCATTGTAGCCTTTTGCTTGGCCTCTGTTGGGTCTTCATTACTGCAGCATATAGATGCTGCTGAGCTGACTGCAGGCTGTAATGAGGGAGTGGCTCTGCATATGGTCACCAGTTCAGCCGACTTACAGCCACTGAACATTTTAATAATGTTTAAAGGAATGCTTCCGAGGTAATGAGAGGTCAAGTGATCGGGTGTTGGGCCTACAACACGGGTGATAACGAGTCATTCTGCACAGGTCATTGCCTTCATACAGTAGCCTCCTCATTCATAACTGTCAAGAACCTACTCATCTGTACCCCCAGCTTATTTGGATCAAAATCGCCCATAAAATCTATTTTCCACTGAGGAGAAGCAAGAAGAGAACTGATCTCATTTCTTTTGACACTACCCTGTAATGATTTATTTTGGAAGGGAGACAGTGGAGGATAATCCTTGGATGGATATGAGCCCATCCCTTGTCTGCAAGTCTGCTAAAAGCAGGAGATGCAAGCTGACTTTCAGATGTACCCTCTGGCTTCTGCAGCCGTTGAGGTTGAGAGGAGGGAGGGGGCTAAAGAAGAGGTAGAAGACTAACAAGTCCATGCAATATTAATGACGTGTTGAGATGTGGGACATAGAAGGCAAATCGGCCACAGTATAAGCAGGAAAATAATAAGCTACAAGCAGGAGGACTTGTTGGTGAGTGGGTAATTAGTGATTTCAAATACACACAGCATGCAAACGTATATTAATAGAAAATTAGCTTTTTTTTTTTATTAGTTTCTGATCCTCATAACCAGATATTATCAGATTTGAACTGGACTGAGCAGTAATTGGGCCGACATTCTCCAATAAGTCTGTCCAATTTTCAGTGTAACTTGGGAGGCAATCTAAAACACTCATTACAAATATGTACTTCATTTTGGTAGGGTTGTCAGATTACATTCAATCCAAGAAAAAAGTGTCCTGTAGAATGTTAAGATAATTTATTTACCATGTATTGTCTGTATCAGAATAATTCTTCAGTAATTATCACACATTTGGAATAGTTTGGTTATGGCCTTCTGCTTTTGTCCCGTAACTTCCTGACTCTATAGTAAACACAAGCCAAAAGTTGTGGTTTATGCAGCCTGTGTTTTCTGTTAGCATTAAATGCACCATGTGAAAATTTAATACCTACAGCAAATTTACGGTAAATTTAAGACCTGATTATAATTTAAGATATTTTAAGACTTTTTAAGGAACCCCGGGAACCCTGTTGACCAACAACATGCTAGCCAAAGTAGGTCATCACACCAATTGGTCCGCTCTTGGTCCACGTCCATTTGCAAAGTCCAAATGACAAAGACGCATCTGCACAAACACAAAAATCAAACAGATTGTTGGTTAAAAAAAAAAAAAAAAAATCCACAAACATTCCTGACGTGATGAATATTTGTAGAAACAACGTTGCAGAAGAAAGCACTGCGACACTGCTGCACGTGAGAGAGAAGTCCCAGTGGGAGATATGAGACCATCTGCCCCTCTGCAGGCGACTGTCCCCTGATAGAGGATGGAGTTAAGCTGAGGCAGCGAAAGAGAGCAGCAGGGTAAACTGTCCTGCCATGAAGCTGCTGGTGCAGGCAAAGCCCTGTGATGGTCTGCTATAAGCCACCTTACAGCTGCCGCTACTTCTCTGAAATCTACCTCTGTTTTCAGAGAACGACAGTGAAACATGTCATTCAGCACTGACCAGAGGCCAGCGGGGGCCACAGATAACCCTTTTCAAAAAGGAACTTGGTGCTAGTTCGGTGCTGGTGCTTAGTTGGTTCAACTTGCGTTCTTCCTTAGCACCGGTCGCTTTTCCATTGACAAGGAGCTCAGTCAGAGCCACGTAATTAGGTCACTGCAAAGCATCACTACATGACTGCATTTTTGTTTTCACACGGCAAAGTTTGTGCAGTGCGAAATCAAAACCATAAACAACAAAATATCCAGAGCTGACAAAACTATGGCATCATATTTGTGTCACATTCCTGAGCGAACAAAGTCAAATTTTGAGCGAGCAAATGCACGAGCAGGAGAAACTGAGACTCAGTGGTCAATGTGGCACGTGCAAAAATAAATTTACTGAGCACACAGTATATTTCTGCGCTCAAATCTGCATTTGTTCACTCAAAATCTGTCTTTGTTCACTCAGGAATGTAGCACAAATATAATGCTATATAACTCGGACTGGATCTGGATTTCAGTGAGCAACAGTTTCTGCAAAACTTCCATGTGTCCCAGGAGTCCTGTCAATACATTTGCGATTGAACCAGGAAGTATTTACTCCAGTCTTGTTGGTGACAATAACCGCGCCCCAAACCCCCAACATAATCAGTGCTTAGCTTTGGACTTTCAGTGCTAAGTCAGACTCTGGCTCAAAACCAGCCCTGTAACCACCCCGAAAAGGGGTAAGGGACACTGCTTTCAGTGTTGAATGAAACCCTCACCAAAGAGTGCCACATGCTGGGAACACTCCATCACTTTCAATGATGTGGCCATGAAGCTGCGTACAAACACAAATATTTAACAATAACTCTGCACAAAGAAGGCTGGTGGAGTCATAAATGATGTGTTCACTTCTTGTATAGACCCACATCCTGAGCTCAGGTATCTTAGTGATGTTTAAAGAGCTCCTTTCAGTTTAACCGATGCAGCTTTCTTACTAAACCATTCAAAACTGGCTTCAAGAAAACCATCTCAGCCTCACCCCTGTGCACTTGGCTCGCACTGCTCCAACTCCAAATGCTCATTATGCAAATGTGTAGCCTGAGGTAATGCAAAGCCAAACAGCTAGAGCAAATCAGACGCTACAATTCTGTGCAGTAAAGACACTACAATTAACATCTTACTTAACAGCGTTACTCTATTTTGGATCAAAGGAGCCAGGGCTGTGAGATAACCTTGTTTTGCTTTCATGTTTAGATATGCCAGTTGGGCACATAATATATAATTTGCCCAGAGGGAAATAACTCACCTAGCATCAGTGTATGATGAGAACGTTGCTGATAAGGAGATTTACGGCAATTTGACATGCTTCTGTTGTAGCCAAAGAGGAGTTTATCAGCAACATAAACTAGGACAAACCTGCACCGCTTCATCATACTGGAGAACATATCCATCCATACATTAAAGAACAACAACAACTAGCATTAATTAGGCCAGGATTAACTTATGAAAGATAATTAAAAGTCCCCCTGTGGAGTTTTCAGTGAAAACAAACAAGCTTTTGTTTCCAAATGGTTTGTGTGTATCCTTAAGGCCTTACAAACATGCTAAATGCATTTAATAAAGGCCTTTTGAACGTGTTAAAACCTGTATAGTTACAACAACTCAAGGACGTTCTCTTCTCTTCTATCGGTGTAGCATCACCACTTTAACCAACTGCTGTCCTTTATTTGGAGTACATGCAACCACTAAGTGGAAGATATGCTATACCATTAGAGTTATGATATAGATTTAGCAATTCTCCGCGCTGCAGTTTTAAGTGTGCAATGAACATCAGCGCCACTCTTTAAAATTATTACTCAAGGCTGTCTGTATCTTGTGAATATCCTTTCGATTTTACAGAGGAAAAATTATCCTGGTTCACCGTTAACCTATTGCACTAATGTTCTTCTACTGTGCTGGAAGTAAAATGAAAGAAAATGGAGTAGAACTGAGTTAAAAACTACAAACATGAAGCCCAGGGGGTAATAATTAAAAGACGATACGAGGAAAGAAAATCAGCCGCAACAGTATAATATTCACAACACTGAATATTACGACAGATTTCAGGGATTTTAAAAACAAACACTGAGGTAAAAAGGAGAAGAAACAACATTTATCATGACACTAATTTCAATTAAACAACACTAAACCTGTCTGTACAACATGGTGACATGAGTCCTACCATTTTTTTGGACTACCTGGGGAAAACAATTTGCTAATTTCTACATTAGCAAGGCGCTCGTCTCTATTGGCAAACTGTGGATTTGTTTTTCATTTTTCCCTCTCTGTGACGCTCTCATGCCAATATCTCTATTAAAAGACTCCATTAGCTAAAAGCATGTTTTTCTCTACTTCTCACATCCCACTGTTTCCTATTTGACTATTATCTCCAATACATCAACTGTGACATTATTCTAATATGATAGCTTTTAAAAATGTCACCCCAGACATCTCTGATAACAAGAAACCCATTTCTCAAAACAGAAATCATCAAATAATGTCTTGATTGCATCATAATGCTATAAGCAGATGAGCGTGTGCTTGGTAAATGGAACATGAATCCAGAAAACAACAAAACAAATGCATATCAACCATTGATGGAAACATCTGTGAGTCATTATGCAAACTTTGGTTAATTCTTTGGAGTTTGATTCATTAAGGAGTATTGTTAGTTTCAGTGGCTGGCCCTTATTATCACACATTTAGGAAACGAGACAAATAGAAAAGGCATAAGAGCCCAATCAATAGCTCTTTTCATTTTGCCTTAATGGCCCTGTCTTTTTTTTTTTTTTCTTTTTTTACCCTCGTGGACTAAAGAGAGCACAGGGGAGGTTGCTGTTACAACCATAAAATGTAATTTCTCTGAGAAAAAAAACAAAAAAAACAAAAAACATAATGCCTCCTATCCCCTTTCTGCATATTTCTATAACGTTCTGCAAAATTGAGTATGGATTTAACATCCAAAGGTTACGTTAATTTTTCAAATGAGATATTAAAGTCAATATTTCAAGCAGAGGAGATTTCAATCCAGGGAATTACATGATAGTAATTGAAATACATACACTACTAACATCTGCACACAACTAAAAGACTGCAAGATGCTGAAAGAAGTGACGTGCTACAAATGATAATACACAATTATTTACTTTAGAGAGTTCAACCCACACAACATTCTGATATTAAATGAATTCACCAGTCAATCAGATGCACTTCTAATTTGTATTATATCAAACCTTGTTACTGGTGATAATCTTTTCAGTAATATCCATTTAATGTATCTGAACCCTGTATATTGTCTCTATAAAGTAGCTACACATGCAAGACTTCAATAAGAGATAGAGGTAATAGCCTTAATGTTTCACATTTTGTGAAAAAAAATACAAACTGGTGCTGCTTACCAGACCTATCAAAATGTTAAGGGCATGCTTCTCTACATGTTTAAATGTTTAGGCCTTTGTTTTAAAATATGCATCAGTTATATCATCTTGTGGTCTTCCTCTACTGTTTTATTGGCGTATTGCAACCTATAATGGCTCACTTCCTCCACTGCTAACCCTGTCGCTTGACAACAAGCTACACGCAAGATAAAACTAAATATCGCTAATCTGTTATCTCCAAAGTTGGTTCACCTTACAGCCTTCTTTTATGCAGCTTATACTGTACAAAATATCTACTACTTGTCCTGAAAAGCATTTGTTTGTTAAGGTATTTACCATATCGCATTGTTGGGCCCAATCCCTAAAGTAATATTAGGGTTAGAAGTATGAGAAGTGATGTCATTGTTTCATCATTTTATCCTGTTAAGACGTTGGTGTGAAATTGTGATAATTAAAGCAAAAAATGTTTCCTGAAGAAGGTGTTCCTGAGATATCACGTTCATGAGAATAGGATATAGCATACTGGACGTAATAGGATATTGATATCGGTCCGATATGAGCAAAAAAAAAATAAATAAAAAAGAGTATCAGATTATATTGGCCTGCGTAGAATATTCTTATGATTAAGTTAAACTAGTGGTTATTTTGCACTAAAAAATATATATATTTTTTGTTTTTATTGGCTTTATTGAGGATATTTTTCAGGGTATTCTGATTTATTTTTTATTTATTATATTTAATTGTAGAATATTCTTATGTTTTAGGTTAAAATTGCCGCAACCCATTGGTTAATAATAAATAGGTCAGTCTTTCTCAGGCCTACTGTTGCTGACTGTTCTGTTTGAGTAATATCACTTGATCAAGCCTTTTCTAACAGTCCACACTACAAAATACTGTAAGTAAAAAAAAGTCTGCATGATTCATGCTGATACTGTATCTGATTGATATCGGTATCGACCGGTACTATGGATACAATATCGGTACTGTATCAGAAGTGAAAAAGTTGTATTGGGACACCCCTAATGGGACGGCTAGACCAAAACTGCAATAAAAAAGGTTTAACTAAACATATTTACAGAGCAGAGAGCAGACTGAGACTGGGCGCCCTCATTAAAACACCTTACAAAGTAGATCAGTCCACCACAGGAGGTCTATTACATCCTGCACTCCAGCTCTATGATCACATCCTGACAACACACACACGACACATGTGACACCCGGAAACAGGAAACAGCTTTTATGCAAGTATTGTTAATGCAATTTAACTGCAGCCAAAGGCGCCTGATTTAACGGCCTTTTTATAGATCAGACCACTATTGTCTGAAGAGGCATGAATTAATCTTCTCTGTTCTCCCTCTTAACAGCTGTATTTTCAATATGGCTTTAAGTGGCTAATTAAGGAATAGGCGCTGATTCCAGCAAGAAGTGATTCAAAAGAAAGTTTTAGCTCATCTCGATCAGCGGGGGTATTCTTGAGGGAGCAGGTCGAGGGGTGCCCCTCTTCCCAAAATCCTCCACGCCTCATCCTTCATCTGCGGCTGCTCGTCATGTCCCATCACCGGCACAGTTACACCTGAACACTCTGCTGCTGCCAAACACCTGGCTCCATCTCCCTCTGTCCAAATGAAAAATAAGCATAATCTGCCTTTCTGAGTATGCAGCAAATGAGGGACTTCATGACAAATTGGGTAGAGGTTTATTATGCAGAGGGGAAAGCAGAACAGAGGAAGAGGGGCTAAAATAAAGGGAGGTATAGTTGAGGAATGGCAGAAATTGTGGTAATGACTTGTGAAATTTCTGGCTGTGGGTATAAATATTAAACTCCATGCCAGGTTTTAATTTTTGGAATACTTTCTTTTTTATTCAGCTTATTAGGTTACTTTAACTGAAAGCTGGGGAAGATGTGAGGTTAACACATCCACTATACATTTAAGACTGTATTGCTTCAGTGTATATTAATTTCAATTATGATATTTACACAGTTTGTGCTGGCTTCATGTGGCACAATGTAGAGAGAAAGAAGTGCATCTGGCTGAGGAGAATCTCAGATTCACACTGCTGCAATCGTGAATTAACTGCCTCGATAGCTTGATGGATGTGTTTCTTAAAACTTAATTAGTGTGAAGATAAGTGGGCATTCAATAAATGTCTAGATGTCTGCCAGTTGAATACAAGTGGCATTCAAAAACATTTCAAATCACTTAAAGATGTGAGAGTACCAGAGGAAAAGAGTCATGAAGAAGGAAGAGGAGTGAATATAAAGTAAGGTAACTTAAGGAATGATAAGAGCATCTTAACAATATGCAGCAGCAGCAGCAGCCAGAAATGATGTGTTCTTATAGTTCCTACTGATTTTATGTCTGCACCGTTAAGTGTCGGAGGATGAGTAAGAAACAACAAGAAAATTAAAATATAAAGACACGGCAAAAAAAGCAAAGATTTGCAACTAATCCACCTGTTCTGTCACCATTTCCCTCTTATCTCTCTTCTGACTCAAATGTCTCTTTCCTAATATTCTGTTTTTACTTTCCATAGCCTGTGCATTCACAGAAAGATGCACTTGAACATAAACACAAGCACATTATGTTAAAGGACTACATTAACTCCTCAAGCCAGTCTTTAAACACTCCCACTTACCCCGCCAGTGTGTGAAACACATTAATAAATAAATACACATAGTAAACAGACGCTATAAATTCATCAGACTTACAAATGAATTAACTGAAACCAATGACTCCACTGTTACTTTGACAACGAGTCCACTGCAGCCTCTTAAAGACAGTAATTTCGCCCTGGTGATGCCTGATAACTGCAGCTAAATCAGTCAAGTTTAATTCCTTAAACTTACTTCCACCCTGTGACAGAAATCTTAAGCATGGCAACCTGAATGCAGCACGCTGAGCTTCATTTTAATCCTGAATTATTCCAGTCTTTTTCATTGTTTGCTCTTTGTGATTCATGTGTTATTATAATAAAACTGCTTACTTTACATTTGGGCTGAATTAAATAATTGGACAGGTTTATTTTAAAAGTCAAATTTCATACTTTTTAAGACCTCAACATATATAATTGAAGACCCAAAAATATAACAATTTCTTCTTAGTCAAATTATTATAGGGCCAAACCAATATGGAGTTTTTAAGGCCAATGAAGATCAGGATTAAAAAAAATCAAATAACTAATTAATCTCCTATAACAATTTATATGATTTTTTTCAGCCCTTTAACGCTTACAACACTTAAACTGAAGGCATAACACTTAACTTTTTTCTACAACTTTAATTTCACAACTTTCAAGAACAAAGGTATGAATGCTGTCAACAAAATAACTAATAATTGCAGTAAATATCTGAATGCTGCACCTACAGCAAACTTACAGTTAAGACAATTTAAGACCTCAATTACCTGGATTTTAATTCAAGACATTTTTAAGGAATCGCTGGAACCCTGTTTAAGCCAGATTTAGTGTCAGATCATTTAATTTATTAAGTAAATTTCAACTGACATAACAAAAAAATATGTTTAACATCTTCACCAGCTTACATGAGTGGAAAGTGTTCACTGAGGGGCTCTTGTGAAGCTGTTAACTTGTAGTGTTATCAGGAAACAGTGGTCAACATGCTGCAAAACAATCAAACAAGGCTTGGTAACGTGTCTGTGCACTAACCTGCATGTTGACTTCAGAGAAGCAAAGCATCCTTTGTTGTAAGTGACCAAAAGCAGATTATTCAGACACTAATGAAGTCAAACAAAGCAGTACTAGCAGCAGAGCTTAACAGCGTATGGAGCTTCTGTTGAAAACCTAAACACAACTGGAGATGAATAAATATCAAGTTAAGAGGACCGGGGACAGACAAACAAACAACAAGGGAAAATGGCTTCACTCGCAAAATGGGACATTTAAAAAAATAAAATAAAATAAAAAATGCTGACATCTAAAAGGCAATTGAATTTGCATACCGCAAACTTTCATCTGGGGGATGTGAAGAAAGACTGCACCACAGGAATCATTTAATATTTAATAAATTAGAAACAGTAGCTATGGCTAATTAGAATTTGCACATTTACAAATCAGCCCTGATAGCAAAACAAATTATGAAATATAACGCTGCTCTGTGGATTACCGAGGGAAAATCAGATGATAGACAAAGCAAATGGAGTATCACTAACAACATACTGTCAGGACACATCACACAGTTAATCCAGTTAGAGGGGGTGCCATGGAGGCTTTGCTTTAAAATATTGATACGCTCCTCCGTAAAAGCTTTTTTTTTTCTTTTCTTTTTGCAAGAGTACATTCAGTCTAACACTTGCTTATTGCTCATGGGTCATTAGCCTCTCATCCTCTGCTGCTTGGCCAGTTTGCTTTGAAAGAAAGGCTCGTGATTAAATGAATGTGTTTGCTCTGGTGCTCCATTAGAGGAGGTCTGGATGCTCGCAGTCCCATTGTTTATACTCTGCTACAAAGGCAGGCAGTGTGTAAACTGTTGTTGTATTCATTATGAGATTACTTCCTGGTGTGATGGCTTTTGGTAAAAGCCATGGATTTCTTGTAAGGCGACTCGACGTGCACTCAGGGGAAAAACATTTATCAAATGATAAAGGCCAACGCCAAGGCATATCCAGACTTAAGTAGTCATAGAGTAGATGCCATACAAAATCTGCATCAATAAAAGTCAAATAAAGAAATGCAGAGTGGATTATGGCTATTCTGCATGTCAGGCTCGGGCTTTTAACATAAAGCGAGAGCATATTTATCATAATGTAGTAAACGCATAATGCAACACTTTAACTCCATTTTAGTCCAATTTGAAAATATTCGATCAAGTTTTCATTGCAGTGAGGTTCGCATCACTGGTGTCTACCCTTGCAGCGTGTGCCCTTTATAACGCTGCTAAATCACACCACCAGAGTGAGTACAAAACATGGATGTAATGTACTGAAACTCTGTTCATGTATATAATAAGAAGGCATTCCATTAACTGCAATGTAGACCTGTCTATGGCAAACAGGAAACACTCACTGTGGTGGAAAAAAAGGTGGTGGATGTGTTTCAGTGTAAAAAAGCAGTAGTTTAAAGCCCAACCATGAAGTTTTCCCCACTAGGTTTCTCCCTAAACCAAGTGATGGCATCAACAGCTACGATGAGAATACTACAAATCTTGTTACAAAGCCAAACACTGTGTCGTCAACTTGGACACATTTTATACCGGAGGACAAGGAGCAATCGGCGGGGTTGCGGCAGTTGTAGGGGTTGCGGGGTTGTGGCTCTTGTGGGGAAGCAGGGTAGTGGGGTTGTGAGCGATCGGTGGGTTGTGGTGATTGCGGAGTAGTGGGGGTAGTGTGGTTAGCAGGGTTGTGGCGATCGCCGAGGGTAGTGGGGTTGCAGCAATTGCTGGGGAAGCGGGGTAGTGGGGATAGCAGGGTCGTGGCGATCACAGGGTTGTGGTAGCGAGGTTGCGGTGATCATGGGGTACCATGGTAAAACGCCATACCGTATTGACTGGGTGCTTTAACGCCGTGGTAATAAAAAATCCATGACATCACAGCCCTACAACAAATACATAAAGAACTTTTTGGTTTTATCAGTTAAGCAATATGCTGATGTTCTATGAATGACTCATACCAGTCTCAGCATGGAGAATGCACATGTACTATACTATATACAGTAAGCCAGCACATCATTGGTACGGTTGACACGCTTCTGCTTGTTGCATTTCCAAGAACTAAACTGTCCAGAAAAGCAGCAAGTTCATCACATTTACTGCCAGGCTCACAGCTACCTGCTGTGAGACGTGTCTAATGTGAGCTACTGACGTCAGCTGAGCTGAGCTGTACTTCAGGTCAATGGGTTCAAGCACTTAACATGGAGGTCGCTGTGCAATACTGTGATTGCAGCTCCTAAAGGGTAACGCTGGTATTTTTCAAGTTCCCACATTTATCTAAGTGACTAATGGGAACAACCATTTCTGAAACACACCCAGTATTGAGGGAGAAAATCACAGAAAGCTGCTGCAATATGGTCCTATTAGGACAAGCTGGCGACGTCATTTACGTCCATTACTCTCTCATTATTGAGTGTCAGAGTCTCGCTCAAGGAGAAGTTGCTATCTGAAATTTTGGACAATGGCGGAATAGAGGAATATGGTCCATGGTGGAAATGTGAGGGACAGCAGGGAAGGGTTTGTTGTGTTGGAGAACAGAAAGCATAGCTTAGCGTTATTTTAAAAAAAATTTAATGTCACAGCTGAATGAATGAGGTCATTGCATCGGCCGTTCATATTTGGTTGAGTCAGAGAAAAGGACATTTAGATTTTAACAGACTTGGACACAAAAATGTTTCATTTCTCTGTAGGCTTCTTTCAACATCGTTATCAGACACAATAATACATATCTTATACATTAGATATGAACGTAGCTGCCGGCTGCAGCATTCTCTCTCCATACTAGACCGAAACCAAAAATGTTTTCCCCCATTAGTAACCTAGAAACAAACCCACTGGGAAATGGGTTGAAAAATACCCTTTCATTTGGAACATGCCATGCCTCTGCCTCTCTATTATCTCTGTGTAAAAGTGCAGAAAACTTAACTGCAGCAATAACAGATCCATTACTGTACAATTTAACCAGCTTTTCACTTGGTTATATTTTTAAAGGGCTAGGATAATTAAAGGCATAAGATTTGATGATATTTAAGGCCACAGTGGACACCTTTGCACTCTTTGACAGCAGGGGGTCAAAATGATGCCCTTTAAAAGAGAAATGTGTTGTGACATTGTCAGCCTTAATCTGCAACTTATTTGTTATGTTACGATATCCTGCTATGACAGCTTAGAGAGGAACAAAGCAAATTTCCCTAAAAACAGTGATTGTGATTTGAACAGAATGCTAAAAAGTTAAATGTCACAGTCAGAAACTTTCTGACTAACTACAGTATATCCAGTGTTGCAGATTACACCGGACATTTCACAGGGTTATGTTTTGGCTGGCCTCTCCAGGGGAGCCTTCGCTGCACTGTGCTGATTGTGTTATTAACATTATGCTTCTTTTAGCACTGTGATTAAATCCAAAAATTTGCCAATGATTTTGCTTTTCACCTTACATTTTTAACGTCCTTTGTTGTGAAAATGTATTGATAAGTGCTGAAAAAGAAACAAAAGGGTTTAATTTTTTTAAAAAAGCAAAATGATGGTGTGGGAAGTGGGCAAATAACGTAATCAGTATAAACCCGAACACATACACTATATTGCCAAACGTATTCACTCACCCATCCAAATAATCAGAATCAGGTGTTCCAATCACTTCCATGGTCACAGGTGTATAAAATCAAGCACCTAGGCATGCAGACTGCTTTTAGAAACATTTGCGAAAGAATGGGTCGCTCTCAGGAGCTCAGTGAATTCCAGCATGGAACTGTGATAGGATGCCACCTGTACAACAAATCCAGTCGTGAAATTTCCTCGCTCCTAAATATCCCACAGTCAACTGTCAGCTGTATTATAAGAACGTGGAAGTGTTTGGGAACGACAGCAACTCAGCCACGAAGTGGTAGACCACGTAAACTGATGGAGCAGGGTCAGCGGATGCTGAGGCGCATAGTGTGAAGAGGTCGCCAACTTTCTGCAGAGTCAATCGCTACAGACCTCCAAACTTCATGTGGCCTTCAGATTAGCTCAAGAACAGTGCACAGAGAGCTTCATGGAATGGGTTTATGTCTTTGGATTCATAAAAAGCAGAACAGTCAGTGATGCTGCAGGAGCCTCAAATCACTCATGGATCATTAAGTCACTTTTCATCAGCATCTTTTCATCTTCCATTGTTTAGATCCAAGAATACCCTTTAGACCTTTTAGGATGGCTCCAGAGCCATTTCATATTTGTGAAGGTCTAAAATAAGGATAAGCGGTAGAAAATGGATGGATGGACATCGAAAATAACCTTGTGTTTTAATATTTTTTTGAATATCAAGGTGATGTGAGATTGGCATTGGTTATAATACTCAAACTAAAATGGTATGAATGCATCTGAGAGCATGCTGCATTCATGTCGATGGCATTCATGAGATAATCTAAAACTTCATCCCTACTTTTGACTATGGAATACATGAAACATTTTAACATTTGAACGTGTATTTTTGGCACTACGGACAGCAGATCTGTGGATCTGTGATCTGTCATGAGTGAATCTATCCACACATGGTGAATATCATTAGTCTTCTCCTCTTTTTGCTTTTACTCTTTTGTAACAGTTGCCCTCCAACCCTGCTTTCCCCACATCCCACACCCGACACGTCATACAAACTTTATGAATGTTTGAAAAAAAAAAAAAAAAAAAAGCCTCAAATCTTCTAATTTGACCTACTTTTTCATATGATCATATGATCATAAGATCAGAGGCCAGTTGGCAGTTTGCCGCATTTTGTAAAGAACCAAATAGTCTCTTGCTACGACTGCCATCTCTCTGATGTTGTGAAATTAAGTTTAATATTTCCTTTGATATTTGCAGTTTTAACAACCACAGATCAAACTGTATAATTTAAAAGACAGTCACTGGCAGCTCACAATCATTCTCTTTCAAATGGAGGATGTGGGGGTGTCATTTGGAATCACAGACAACATCAGTTTAAAAAGGGCACACTGATTTGATTAGCAGCCATGATGGGAAGGCCCTGAGAGGGCAAGGCATCTTTAATCAAAAGGGGAGAACTGGATGAAATTAAGACAAGTATATCCTTCTTGCTGGTGCCTCTGTGTCCCAGTAAGCAAGGAAATACATTTATAAATGACTTTGAGCCACAGGATTGAAATTGTAAAAAAAAAAAAAAGCTACAATTTCTACGAGAAAAATACACACACGCTATTTAGACAGAATAATCTACAGATCCACATCACTGACTTCAGCATATAACAATACTCTCAATTGAATTGACACAGGTGATGTAAACAGCAAATTCTGTTTGGATTTTCTGAATTAGGGCATATTCTGAATCAAAGATTTTCCAATTAAGACAAGTGTGGTATGGAGATATTATATGAACCTGTATTTGTACAGTTAAAAGCACAATTGCTAGAAAACAGTATTATAATACACAGAACTAGGGGAGGGTATTGGCAAGAACTTCACAATACGATAAGTATCACAATAATTGAGTTACGATATGATAAATTATTGTGATATTGTGAAATATTAAAAAAAAATTAAATGCAGCTTAAAATACAAGTTGTTTATATGTATCAGATGACAGCGATATGGCTCCTGTTACTTCTTCATACATCTTCGGCACATGTACTTACGCAGCAGCCACTACATAAAGTTTGCAAATTGGTCGTGTTTCCTGAATATCTAACTGGAGCAAAACACAGTTTTCAAAAATGCCAGTTTATTAGTTCCTTCTATCATTTGAAAGCCAAAGTGCCTTCAAACATCAGCTTTGAATTGTGACGAAGTTTCGTGGCAGCCACCGCTGCCGTGTTCGTTTCTGCTTTTTAACTGCCAACTTCTTCGACTGCCTTGCTCACCACAAACGTTGCTGAGCAAGGTAGCAGTACATCGACAATCGGCCCAAAACATTACTTATATTTATATTTATATTAAGAAATTCAAAATTGACATTTTATCAGAAGAAAAAGTATTGCTATGCTGGTATTTTTTCCCACCCCTATGCACAACAGCATGTAAACAGGAATATCACCAGGATATTCATGTTTATTGGCTGTGTAAATGGCTTAGTAGTACTATTTTCTTTTGGGGAATAAGGGCAAATAGGATGTTACATGTATGTAACATGACTTCCCTCACAACTGTAGCTCTCTTCTTGATGCCAGTGACAGGGATAGTGCTGTTAAGGTACTGGATGTGAGGTAGAGCAGATTATTTTGCCCTTCATGTGGAGCCCCTCTACAGACTGGAGCTGCAGGCTCCACCCCTTCATCCCCATGTGCCAACATGTCAATCAGATGTAATTGCCATCCTGGAGGAACAATATCAGGCCGCGGAGCTCAAACCACACAGATTCATTGCAACACCTAATCTGCTAATGAGCCCAGCGTGGCTATTTTCAGCATTGCCGCAGACATCATAGCCGTCGCTGAGGAGGCCTGGCGCGGCTTCCAGTGACAGCAGAGGACAGTTGGCCTGTTGGAGGAGGTACAAAGCAGACCTCAGCCTGCACGCTTCAGGACAGCACAGTCACTCCACATCCTGTTTGGTAGGATACATGTGATCCCAGCGCATCACACTCGCTGCTTAATATTCTGACCTGCACAGACATCTTTTCATTCCTTCAGATGCTGCGTGGTGGCATCCCATCGCAAATATAAAACAGCTGCATGTAATCTAGACAAGAACTGCCACATAGTTTGTATTTTGGTTCACAAATTTATCAGTTATCTTACAATCCAATTGGAGAAAAAAAACAGTTCTCTGTTTTCCAGCAGCAACTCTCTAGAGCTCGAAGTTTTGCTGTTCAAGAACAAGAGCAAGAGGGGAAAAAAGCAACACAAACAATCCTTAATGGAACTGATACAAGAGGCTTTTTAATTATCTAACTCAATCAGCTAAAGACCAGTGGATCAATGAATCCCCATTACACTCCCCAGCTCTGTGCCCAGACAGCAGCAGTTTACATCAGTTCAAACAGCAAGGCATGCTGCAGCTAAGTGACAGATTACAGGTTGTGGCTAATCTAATGCGGCCACAGCATTTGTACAGAGTACATCTTTAATTCAGACTGCAAGCTTCTCTCATTGTGACCATGTCACTTAACTGACACAACCTCTCTGAAATATTTATTGTTGCCTGCAGCAGATGGTAAATTTTGAGGGCTCCTTTGCCACGCTTTGTGGGTGTGACCTTTTTTTTTTTGCTGTGTCATCACCGATGATGACTACCGTTGACACACTCATATTTCACTATTATTCAGAATACGGCCATAACAATATGTAGCCTACCAATTGATATGGGTCATGAAAGACAGAGGCAGTTTCTACAATTGAACAAGTGCAGGTTTGACATAAATCAGAATATACATGACCCCATCTATATATATATATATATATACATACATATATATACACGAGTATATATACATCCATATATACACACCCACACATATCCATATACATATATATATGTATATGTATATATGTATATATATATATACATATATATATATGTGTATATATATATATACATACATACATACATACATACACACACACACATTATATGCGCATGTATTTAAATGGCTGACATATACCCACTGGTTTATATTTCCGCTTGAATTTCATTATGTCGATTTTGACTGCACAGTATTTTCATCTGAGGAGTGTTGAGGAACAACATGTCGATCATGTTTGGATTGCGTCAATATTTCTCCAGGAAATCATCATGACCAAGACACATTCACATCCTGACATGAAAAAGTATTTTCTAAAACTACATCACTGAGATCCTTCATGTATTTCTCTTCGGGTTAAAAGTTGTTGTTGAGTAAGATTAGACCAAAGTCAAATACTCAGACTGTTTTATTGAGATGACAAAGCAGCATGTGATATTGCTTGTGTTCAGCCACTGCCTTGTTTTTCATCCGTAGACATCCACACAATTATTTTGGGTAGTGCCAATTGAATATCTGATTGGGGTTATGAATTCAGGGGATTAATTTCACTGCAACAATGCATCAATTGTTTCCAGTAAGAGACGCAGAGGCGGTGTTGTTCAGTAAACTGATCATACACAGAGTGTACTAATGCCTCTGTGGTGGAATCCATTGATCTGCTGTCCCCCTGCATGCTACTTTCCTAATGATATCTGAGATGCCACTGTTACAGAAACGGAGAGCAGCATTTCCCCAGCCCTCTAGAGCAATTTATTGTGGGAAGGTAATAATAAGTCTATATTTGAAGAAATGGACTGGGTGAGCTCCTGTCTCAATGTGGGCTCGGAGCCTGAAACCACAGAGGCTCATGGTGGCACTGGGAGTCATTTTCAATTTTTCATCAGGGGGGAGACATCATTGACTCTAAGAGAGAGAGAGAGAGAGAGAGTCGTGGAACAGAAGATGCATTACATTTGTTAAAATTTGCACCAACTCTTTTCAGCTTTAAATCACTTTGTTAGGGACAGTGCACAACTTTTTCAACCCCTTGGTGTACAAAAAATGCATTACCTTTCCCCTCAATATCTCTAATGATGCATTTATGGCAGATAAGAATCAATGGTGAATATTACATACAGTCTATATTTTAATAAAAAGCTGCTGAGGTCTATTATGTGCATAAATGGCTTCTAATGGAGGACAGGACTATTTACCCCCAAATACCCTGATTCCATCTAATGAATGTACTGATCATTCATAACACTGTGACCACCTACCTAATATTGTGATGATCCCCCTTTTTCTACCAAAACAGCCCCATTCACACCAAATAGTGATGGTCTGTGTATTCTGACACCTTTCTATCTACAGCAGCATCTTTGGACCACCAGGACCAGCCTCCACTCCCCCATCTTGTCCTCCATGACCCTGTCTCTGGTTCACCACTGGTCCTTCTTCAAATCAACACACTTTCCCATTATTTCTGCTTCTAACATCAACATTGAGGACAAAATGTTCATTTGTTGCCTTATACATGCCAGAAGATATGATGAAGAGATAATCCGTCTTATAAACTTCACCTAGTGGTCTTAATGTTATGCTTGATCAGTGTGTGTTTGAATTGTCTGATGCGTGAGTCACATATCGGGTTGTGTTAAAAGATGCTTCTTTCTTCTTTCTGTTTCAAAATACAGTGTTAAACACCAAAAAGATAGCTTAAAGACAGCTTTACAATCAGAAGGGAAGAATGAATAATAATTTTCCAGCGGTCTCTTGGTGATTTCATAAATTACAAATATAATTACTTTTTACCAATATGATTTCTGATTTGATTTGAAATATAGAATAATCACTGAAACTTGTGCCAATGGATTATCTGATTGTCAGATATAAATACAATTATATATATCCTCAAATAAATAGAAAAAAAACAGAACAAACAGTCTAATCTTCATACCGAACAGCCATCGTTAGGCCTATCTTGTAGCTGCTACACTGACAGACTGATATGTCAACTAGCTGAAAATATAACAAGCAACTAAAACCACAAATGAGCACATGTATTTCCAGAGGCTGTATTTTCTCCCTTGGGTGAACTGTGTCAGTGGTGCAGCATCTGCATCACTGTATGGTAAACATAACACTGAAACAAACCACAGTCAAGTTTCTGGCCATTGATCTTCAGTCATTAGCTATGAGCTCATGGCGCCACTCAGTGACCAGCAGGACTCTCAGGGTAACATAAGCAAGCAACTCCACTATTGATCCTCAAACTCCCCCCTTTTTGTGTCAAACACTCTTAATAGAGGGTGTTAAAACACAAGAGTGCAAGCAGGAAAAGTGGCTTCTCCTGAGACTGAAGGTCTCACCAGTTTACGGTTCATCATTCACTTTGAGTAGCAGACAGGTAAACAGACAGTTGATTGTAAGTTGTTGTATAATATAGTATGTGTTTTGGTCTTTTAACATAAATATATATGAGTTGGAGAATATACATATAATTTCAGACAACTTTACTGTCACTGTTACATGTCTAGAGTCCAATCAGCCAACGCTACAACTGTAATGCATCTGATCACGTTGATGTTTAATGCATTAGAACAGTCCGGTCAAGCTGACCAAACTAACAGTTTAGAAAATATGGTGCTAACAAAATACATATGAAAATAAGATTGACTCACTGAGTGCCAACACTTTTATAAAACATAAGTGCCTCATGCCAGCGTTTTTGCCCATTTTGAGTCATATTTCATGATCCACAGAATATTTTGTACTATGACTCTGAAAACACTGAATAGCTCAAATGAAAGAAGAGACTGAAAAAAATGTTTGTTTTTACCTTGTTCCATTCTTGTTTTATCAGAGGTAGAGTAGAGGACACTTTCACCACTTTTTGTCCAGATTCTGTTTTGCTCTCTAATCTCGATCGTCTCCACTTCCTGCTTTGATCTCTGTGGTGTATACCGTCTCTTTATGCTCTGACTACATCTCCCAGAAGCACAAACACGTCTGTGGCACTCTAAGAGGTAATTGGATAATATTAACCAGAGGAATAAAACATGCTAAATGTCCATTATGAATCAAAAATGTCCATATTCTTTTATTTTTGGATAGTTAGTGCTGGTTTCCAAAGTGTTCGCAACAAGGTAGCTTGTGATGGTATTTGTCTTTTTAGTGTTGGTTTAGAGTTTTACCAATATAAATATGGATGATTTCTTTTTTTTATCCATAGACAGAAGCTGTAATATCTTTTGTCAACATCTTTGAGTTCAACTTTTTGTGAAGTGAGACAAGTAGACAGACAGAAAGACAGATTCCAATAACCCATAATGATAAACTAGTAGCAATAAGCTAATCCAGGTGGGATTTACTTTTAAAAGAACTGCCAATCTAAATTCATGCAATAAACATCAAGGATAGTCATTTCTAAGCATCAGAATTTCCAATAAAATTTTCCTTTCAGTGAAAAGATAATTGGATGATTTCCTGAGATCTATTATAGAAAAAAACACTGGCTTTCATTACACCAGACTTTGACATCATTTCAAGTTCTCATTTTACAAAAAAAGTGAAACTGGAATGGAGTGCAGTTCAACCCCTGGGCTAATCGTGAGGCCTTTTTATCTGAAGCAGAAAGAGTGTTTTTTGACAGAGAGAGAGCACCCTGAGTCTGGAGTGAGGAGGAGGAGGAAGAGGAGGAGGAGGAGGGAGTTCTGGGCATTGTCTCTCCAGAGGACACTAATGGGTTTTGGTGTCATGTGTTTTTCACTCAACACTTGACACATGGAGCCGTTCTCTTTCAATCACCCCACTTTAATGTCCATTACGATGAGGTATGTACTTTACTCTGGCTGACTTTCGGTCACTTAGATTGTCCAAAATGAGAGTCTATTTTAAAGTCTTCCCTCCTTTTTAAAAAACCATCCTTTCTTTGCGTCCGTGCATGCAAACTTGGCTAAGAAACACCAGTAGTAGCACTATCCTCGGAGTGTACATGTGACACTGTTTTTGCACTTTAAAATGTGTGAGAGTCAATGTGCTCCTGTCTGAAAACCTGTTGTGTCCAGCCATGTAAGTAACAACAAACTACCAGCATTAGACTGTCTAATGAACAAAGGCTGGGGGAGGAGGTTTCACAGTATTTGGGGCAATGAAAGACCTATTTTATCCTGAAATACAACTTTCCCCTTGTCCTTACCTGGCACAATTTAAATTATTGCTCCGCCTCAATAAAGTAGGACACTCCATATCTCCTAATCCATTAGGCAATTAATATGGCAAGTTAAAACATTGCTGCAGATTTCTGCCGAGCAGTTGTCGTAGTTCTGCACGACAGAGAGCACTCGGGGGCAGTCCCTGAAACTTGAGTAGATGATTAAGTGCATTTCTGCTCCTGAGAAGAGATTATGTCTTGTGCTGGTGCCCGAGTCAGAGGATGGAGCATGGCTGTGGAACTTGGCAATGGTCGAGGTACATTGAGATAATGATGTACCTGTCCTCAACAATAACGCTAATCATATCTCACCTCTAGGGTATCGCTTTAAGGTCAGAACAAATTCACTACCATACATTAAGTCCTTGTATTGTTTTAATGAAGGTGCACGGATGCCTGCCGATACAGATTGCACTTACACCTCAAATACCCGTGTGTATAAATGCCTCCAAATCCTAATTCTTTTCTCACTTAGCAGAAAAGCTATGCTGGAATGCAGTGCACCTCAGAACAGCAAACATTACCAGACAGGAGATTGTGACATATAAGACTGCAGGCCCATTTTTAATGAATGTGAAACTTGGCCAGAGTTTACACTGAACTGCAGTCTAGTGCCCTAAAATTATAGCCATGCAACACCTTTCCACTCATGAGGGCAGCAGCAGCCCTCCGAATGTACGGAGCATCTGTGTCGACGCCAGGGCCTGATGGGAGTTCCACATAGAGGGAGCCACAGAGATATATTTATGTTTCTCCCCCCATTACCGGAGCTTTAAATAATAAAGTAAAATAAATAGCATCCATTAAACTGATCACATTGTGCTAACTCAAATTGTGTTTATTATGCTAATGGTACATGAAATTAAGAAAAAGACCTTGATGCCAGTGGATTTAATTAATGGGCTTTGGGAAAGGCACTGAGACATAATTCATTTCTGAGTAAGTAAGTCTCATTTGCAGTTCCATGGGTCCTCATGCTGCTGATTGCCTGAGTTATTCTTGCAGATGTGCTGCTCACAGCATGTCCCTCCATTAGAAATGAACACCTCATTATATAAACTACCTAATTAAACATAATACAGCTCCGCATTGACTCATTAATGCGTAGCCCTCTTTTCTCCGAAGGAAAGAATGAGAGGGGGGAAAAGGGAGAGAGAGAGGCAGAGATAAAGCAAATGTGAGATAGAGAAAGAAGAAAAGGCTGCGAACAGTGCAGGCGAGTCCACTCGAGTCCCGTCTCACTAAATACCATCTACATCCTTTCACAAATTTCAGCCATTGTCATAAACACAATAAAAAAAAGTGATGAAAACACTGGTTATAGGTGTGAACCGTCCTGCTGAAAACTGGTTTTAGCCTCTCTGGATAGATATTTGGTGAAGAGCAGGTATTGCCCAATAAAATCGACAAAACAACAAAAAGCTAAAAACACCACACTCATGTCTCAGATGCGAGAAAAGTGAAAAAAGGGACAAAAGGAAGATCAATGAGTAAAATTGAGGCCGTCCCCCCTTTGTGACTCAATCAACCCCACAACCTAAAGCAAACACTGGCTGGCTGGCTGTGAAAGCCTCAATAATTCAGCACTAATTAAAAAGACACAGGGATATACAACCACTTTGAGCGCTGCAGAGTCATCAGTTGTTGACATGCACACACACTGCTCCATTCGCATAAAGATATACTGGGTTATTTCATTTAAAAATTGATGAATCGTTTTCAAATTAATTTTCTAACACCTTGTTTTATTGTATTTTATGACTATTTGCCTGCTATAATCTCTCTCATTGTAATGTTCTCCTGTTTTATGGTTATTAGTGAATTACTACTATGATCATTACTTCACCATTTTACTGTGTAAAATAAAACATATTTGAAATGAAACATTTTTTTATTCATTGAAAATATCAATAACCCCCTTGAGGTAAAGTAATCCATCATTCAAGTCAATATAAACCAATATTTGTATATCAAAATACATTGATTTCTTTGACACAAATTACTGTGTGAGTTCATTTGGATTTCACCCACCACCACACAATGCCTGACTGCAGCACTGGCATGAAGCAGGCTTCTAATAAGACTTTACCTTCCTAATTATGCTGCAGTAATGTCACAGCTTTATGGGGCAGTTATGCCCTATGGTGTTTTCCAAGCACACGAGCCAACAACCCATCCCTGGACTATAAACTATACATTAAAAGTTCCCGCATTGTCACAAAAACAATTCACAACAATTGCAAGTGCAGATAATTAGTCTGCGATTGTTAGAAATTAGGCCATTATGAAAACTGCAGCCACCCCCGCTGACAACTTCACTCCATGATTAACTGTTAATAATGTTGCCTCCCTCAAACACTGCTCCGATTGACTGTGCTGCAGCCAAATAACAGCACAAAGTGACAAAAGCAGCCACTGTGTCTCACATACTGTATATTTTCTTTTATCCACAACACAAACCTTTTGTTATCATTGTGGCTAAGTCATCCCAGATCAACAGATGTGAAGAAGCATCCAACCAAACCAGCGTTACAAATGAAATCATCAGCACTCCAATAACTCAAAAGCACACCTACACTTATTTATCACACCAATATTATACATCAGCATATTATGAACATTCAATTATATGTATACAGTATATACTATACAGAGTACTACATTATATACACAAATAGATGATCATTTGGGAAACCAAGCCATTCTCAACCTTTTAAGACCTACAACCTAGCAACTTTCAAATTAGAATTGTAACCACATAAAGCAATATTTCTTTATCAATGTAAAAATCAGAGGAGTTACACAAACATAACATGCATTTAACATGTGACAGAGCATTGTTTCCTTCCACTTCTGGGTTTGCAGAAAACCAGAAAAAAAGTGCCAAAACAACAACAGTATAATCCATACGACGGTTCTTTATAGCACTTATGTCATCACGTTGTGCGCGTGAAGTATCATGGGATTTTCTGTTAGCTAATTTCTGTTTAGCTGCTGTTTTTTGATGGATGAACATTATCTTATATAAAGATATATGCTCATAAGTATCTGGCACACTTTACATGTTGTCTTTTTGTGTAATGTGAAGGATGCTCTAGTGGACTTGCTCTATAATAGGCCATAAAGAGTTAACTGGGTCTTGCTTGCCTGTTACAGGTTATGGTTTTAAATGCAGCTTACTAGCATCAGCATAGCGTTGCTTCATATCCAATACGTATTAAAAAACAACCAGAATAAAACACATAAAGGACTGTGGCACTTGACTCCTTAGTCAAGAGATGACGTTCCTCCAGTTTGCCTATACTCACTGTGAAGGTCTGCTGCCCCATCAAAACAAAAGTTTCTTTCACAAGAACAGGAGGCAATGCTTTTGTTTTTCCACTGTTTTGCTTTTGAGGTTGGATAATCTACAAAAAAAAAGAGCCAGTAAAGCTGACATATTATTACGTTTCATGCTACATGAGGCTCAGCAGTATTTACATAAAAACAGCATCTGTGAGTGATATGACTTAAAGCAAAAATAAAAAAAAAAAATTAAAAACCTCCAACTCATTATGAAGTAATTACAGATCATAACATAAAAGCTAAATGTTGTGGATAATGACATTTCTTCCTGCTGTTTTCTAATGACTGATGGAGGATTAGAATGTTTTCATGTACTGTTTTATTGAGTGTGTTTCTGCTGTGTGGGGTGTTTTGTGAATGTTGCAGGGAGGGCCTCTGGTCATTGCATGCCAGCCTTTTCAATGTAATGCAAGACCTTCCTGAAACTCTTGAAAGCTGACAGTGCTTGATGTGAGCCGTGTTAATTACAGTAATGGCACGCATTCTCATTAAGTCATTGTTTATGTATCCCGGGGCCCTATGGAGCCAGAGTGGTGCTCTGGCCTGCTCCAGCACCGCCGCCTCGCTGGTCTGCGTGGCTATGGCCTCGTTAACACAGACAGCTGTTCCTCCCAGCCACAGCCATGGCCAACATGACGAGTGGCGCCGGACATGCCGCTGAACACACCCAAATGTCAGAAATAGAAGTATGCCACAAGGCAGAAAAATGTCAATGAGTAATCAGCGAGAAAGTGCTCCTCGGGTTATGTTTTTCAGGCCCAGCCCCCAACCGCTCTGTGAACCAGCCATTCCCCTTCACATGAGGCCATCTCACGACCCTGTCCTATCCCTTTAAAACTGTGAAGTCAGAGGTGCAGTTGGTGTATGATTCCATCAGCGAGCTGTGGTGAGGAAAACAATGTGCATGAGATAAACAGTGTCACAGGAATCCAATGAGCTTTCAAAGGCAGGGCGTGCAGCCAAAAGTCAAGTGATTCTTGTGATGAGGCTCAGAGCCCGTATCCATCAAACTAGAGCATCAACAACTAATCAACTAAATTGATTAAAATCAATTATAAAAGTAGTTGGCAGTGAATTTTGGTCATCGATAATATAGCATGCACTGTGTTCTAACATTATCAAGACGTATTCAAATGTAATCTCGTAAAATGCAGTTTTTGGTGAGAAAGTTGAATAAATTCAATTGTTTGAAGGAGATGTTTTCACAGCAGTATAAAACAGATATAAGTCAGGGCTGTTTAACTTCTAACACTAGCTCTAAGCAGATTATAACACCTCTCAGTGTGTGAGTGAACATCACAGGTATTTCACATGTATGTTTGTACTGTTTTCTTCTTCCTCGATGCCCTTATGTTTTTTTTCCCAATGGTAAAAAACACTTTGTTCACCGAATTATAATCAATTAATCAAAGTAATAACTGACAGATGACTCAAAATAACCATTAGTTTCAGTATTAAACTACTAAAAATTAAAGCTAGTAGACAAGTGAAAGATGAAAGTAAAGAGTCATTGTTCAAACAACTTATCACCACAAAAGGAGCAGTGTGTGGGATTTAGTGACACCTAGTGGTGAGACGGTAGACTGCAACCAAATGAATAACCTCATCCCTTCCTTTACAGGCGTATTAAAGAACCTACAATGGCCTCCAGGTACCACATTCAAGCTGTAAATCCAATGTAAAAACTGGACGGACTCCCTATGTAGATATGAAGGACTTATATTAAGCTGAAAACCACACAAGATTCAAGTTATTTTACACTAATGAAAAAAGTGACTTTGAACGTGGCATGGTTGTTGGTGCCAGTTGGGCTGAGTATTTAAGAAACCACTGAGCTCAGATTTTCACTACAACCGTCTCAGAGAATGCTCCGGAAAAGAGGAAATATCCAGTGAGCAGCAGTTGTGTGGACTGTGAGAGGTCACAGGAGAATGGACAGACTGGTTGGAGATGATAGAAAGGCAACAGGAACTCAAATAACCACTGGTTACAGCCAAGGAATGCAGAATATCATCTATGAAGCACAACACTGAACCTTGAAGAAGATGGACTACAGCAGCAGAAGAGCACATCTGGAGCCACTGCTGTCAGCTAAGAGGCTACAATTCATACAGGGTCACCACAACTGGACAATAGAAGATGGAGAAACATTGCCTGGTCTGACCAGTCTCCATTTCAGCTGAACATTGAGATGGTAGGGTCAGGAAACACCATGAAAGCATGGATCCATCCTGCCTTGTATCAACAGTTCAGACTGCTGCTGGTGTAATGGAGGGGGGTATTTTCTTTAGTACCAACTGAGCATGGTTTAAATGCTGCAGCCTACCTGAGTATTACTGCTGACCATGTCCATCCCTTTATGACCACAGTGGACCATCTTCTCATGGCTACTTCCTGCAGGATGATGCTCCATGTCACAAAGCTCAGATCATCTCATGAATATGACAAAGAGTTCACAGGACTCCAATGGCCTCCACAGTCACCAGATCTCAATCCAGCAGAACCTTTGGGATGTGGAGGAACAGAGATTCTCATCACAGATGAGCCGTCAACAAATCTGCAGCGACTGAATGACGCGATAATGTCAATGTGGACCAAAATCTGTGAGGAATGATTCCAACCAAGAGTTAAGACAGTTCTAATTGCAAAACATTTACTAGCAAGGTGTACCTAATAAAGTGGCCGGTGAGTGGTGAATGCATTTAAACACACACACACACACACAACATGATGACCACTGACATTGAATAACCCTGACTCTCTTCATCGTGGCACCTTATAAGGCAACATACTTACATAGCTTGTGAAATAGCTATAATAATATGACAAATTACAAAACCTATTTGATCAATCAGAATAATCAAATCATAATCTGCTCATCTACGGCCAGCAGATTCCCCACAACCTGAAAGAGTAAAAGCAGAATCAAATAAAACTTGATAGAAATCGATTATTGCTTTCCATGTCAGAGGGAAAGATGGCAGTGATGGCTTCAAGAAACAGGGACAGAAATGTCTAATAAGGGAACACTGCCTTTCCCTGACTGTGTGAACTATAAAAGCTTTAATTTCCCTATCATCATGAGGATCTAATACCAATCTGTATTCTTTATTCAGGCCGTCTGTGTTGCTGCCAGACAAAGCCTTTGAAAAGCCAATTCCTGGGAATTAAAGAAAAGAGATTAAAATATCATTAGGTGCTACATAATTGAATGTCAATTTTGAATAAACTTGAATTCAATTCCTGGTCATTAAACTGAATGTGGTCTGCCTTTTTCCAATCATAGTTTTTGAGCCCGCAGATGAGAGCGAGGTAAGAACTTCAAAATCATTAAATTGAGGGGAGTTTGTTTGGCCTTGGCGTGCCAGGCTGCTTTGATTCTGGCTCAGAGCGGAGGGATGAGCAGCTGGAGGAGAGATCAAATTGAAACAAAGCTTCGGAAAATTGAAGGAAACATGAGCATAATAATATTTAATAATTAAATTCCCGCAAACAATGGCAACCCAAATGAAGTAATCTGCAAAAGTGTGCAACCTCATTTGCATAATTGACACAGTTCCCCCCCTCCCTCCCTGAAATGAATGATGAAGACAATAAAAGATGTTGCTAAAATTGGGAACAATAACAGCAAAATTTCATCAAGGCCCCCATGCTCTGATTAATCTGCGCTTGCAAATCAGTGCAGGGGAAAGAGAGAGAGAAAGAGCCAGGGAGAGGGGGGTGAGATTGGGGGGAAGGCAGGTGATTAACAACAGCAGGGATTGCCGCCGTGGACAACGTGCCCTGTTTTTTGCTCAGCTCGAGGGGCACCACACGAACCCTTCTACACAGCTGCTGCTGCAGGCGCTGGCTAGCTGGATCATCCTCTGAAAGCCTGAATGAGTGCAATCATTTGTATTGTCATTAACCCCTCGTGCACTGCCTCCATGCCTCAGCACTTCGAAACCCACACTTTCGCTCGTCAATACTAAGAACAACTCAGACGTATTGAAGACATTAAAGAAAAGTTCCATGACGTGAAAAAGCAGTGGATATGTTGTGCATGATATCATTTTATGCAACATTCCTAAGTGTCTCATCTTTCTCAGCTAATTATTTGCTACCTGAGTAATTTTTAATTATTCATTGAGAAGGAAGTGTATTAAATAAAAACACAACAAATGAGAGACCTGTTTTATATTCAGGATTTCTAATTAACGGTTGGTTTCTTTTCATAAGCAATTCTTGTCTCTCTGATCATTTAGATTTCATCATACGCTTTTGATGTTTACAAAATACAACAAAAAAAATAACAGGCACCATCTAGATTTATGCTGCACATTCACCACTTCTCCAAACAGAATTTGCATTTAATAGCCAATTAACTTGATTAAATTCATATTACAAGTCTGAATCAATTTTGCAAAGAGATACTTATTGATCTGTGAATTTAATGGCAGCATAGTAAGACACAACATAGAGACCAGATAAGACACATTACTGTACCTGCAATGCAACCCATGTAAGGCAAGTCTGTCTGCAGAAAGGGAGCCTCCCTTTTGCATTTTTTAAATCGCTGTTTCCAAATGCTCATCATTTGCATTTACATCTCTGCTTGCCCTCTGTAGACTTCAGCACAAGTCTCACTGAAAACATTAGTACAAACATATGATGTTTCCACTACATTCCTGCCCAATATCACCCCTGCCTCTGTACTCCCTCAAGCACCCACTATCTTGTAAATTCAGTGCAATTAGTGGCCTTAACATACCCAGAGACACTCATTTGATTTTAACCTCCTCTGTCCAATTAACAAAATGTAGGTTGGAAAATAAATGGCAGACGCCTAAGCAAATTAATTATGTGTCCACCAAGCTGTTAGGCCGTGTGCAGAGAGCAGGGGCTGGCAATAAGAGCTGGGCACACACCGCCATATGGCCTGTGTGGGAGCGGACATCGTTTGGGGGGTGCAAATTCTCACAGATATTTATGACTCTGTCACAATAGACGACATGTTGTGAAATGCTGCAGAATTAGTCTAATATACATGTATTTATGATTGTTTATGGTGTTTATTGCTTGATTTTGAGCCATCTGTGATCCCTCGAGGCAATTTTTTAGTTTCTAATGTAAATTAAATTCTACTTTCACATGGTTTTAATGGCAAACAATTGACTTTAAATACTGCTCTAAGAGCCCAGACACACCAAGCCAATTCTTGGCCATTAGACCAAGCCTTTGTGTTGTGTCAAGCACGGTCGGTGGCGGAGCCCATCACTTTGATTGGCCGTCCTACATAAGCGAATCAGTACACAAGAAAGACAAAGTGAGGAAAGCAAGTGAACGACTAAGGCCACATTATATGTAAGAGATATTTTCACAGCAAAATGGCTATCTGGAACAAAGCTAAGTGGTGAGTGAGAGTGGTGTGAAAACGGTCGACAAAGCTGCTTTGTTTCACGCAGGTATCATAGCAACGGCTTGTATATCTGCCATCCTCGGCCTTTGGTTTCCTTTCACTTTGAATGATGAATGCAGACGGCCAGTACTTGGATATTACATCCTATGTAGGTGCAGAACGTACAAGGTAGTCGGCCACTGGCTGGAGTGTTTTACAGTGTGCTTTTTGTCCGAGATGTAAGCGACACAGCTGGAGGGCTTGATCAACGTTAACGCTTTCATGTCAGGTTGGTGTAAAATGTAATCTGTAACGTGTGAAAACAGTGGCATGATGTCCTCTGTGGCTCTGAAGGGAGATAAAGTTGGAAAAAAATGACCCTAATGATAATGATGATGTTGTGACGACACACTTTACAATGCTATCAAAAAAAAGCATGAAAGACGTGGGCAATGTGAGGCATAGAGGGTCTAAATGAATGATGAGTTGCATTTCAGGATGGTTGAACTTTGCTCATGTTAGAAACTAGAAGGATATCTCCACCTCTGCTGCTTTAATTGTCACCTGTGAATCCCTCAATAAGCAGGAGTAAATCAATTACATGATTCAGATCAAAAAAAGGTGCTGTAATTATAGCATGACTATCCTCTGCACTGTTTACATCAAACACTGAGCTGTTTGACAAAGTTCAGCAGTAATGTTCCTCTACTACAAAAGAAAGGTGGCCATCTAGAGGTAACACAAGAAAATACAAACATCTGCTCTCATTTTAAGGACAACAATAACCTAAATCAGCCTTCATAACAGGACTGTGGCATCAGATTATTGGCACAATCATCATAATTAACATAAATTCTGATGGTATTATGCAGACAGACATCTAATCCACAGGGATCTGCTACTGCACACCACATATGTCTGACAACATCACCCTACATAATAATCCTATTCAAATTTTCAACTGCAGTTGCTGTGTTCCCAGCACAGTACATTACAGCTGTGTAGCATTATACATTTATGGTACTGGATGTTCCTACACATGTAAAATTCACACAACATGGCGCATGGTGTTAATGCAAGACAGTTAGTTGTGTAAAACAAACTGAGCAAAGCTGAAATAGGCTGGAAATAGAAAACAGACTGTGTCACTAAAAAGAGACACTATTATGAAATCAAACATAAGCTCATCTAAATAAATATTCATAAACAGAAGCACATTCACATTCGTAATAAATGGATGATACAAGTGTTTTCCATGGATACTATGATGTGACAGTAAAGATGAGCTTTAAACATCAGCTGCAAGATATCTGTTGATGTTTATAATAATTGAAGCTTATTTTCTTTAAAAAACATATATTCCCTATCACATTTAAAACTGACAAAAGCCCATGTAATATGATGGTAGTTGCAATAATACGTAAATGCTATTTAGCTACTTACAACTGTCAACAGTGGTGTGTCTGCTTAACTTAAGCTTAAGCTGCAGGACGTGTTACAGGATGATGTTATTCTTGATCGGTGTGTGTGTCTACTGTACATATATCCACCAGTTATTTTAATAGGTACACCTTGCTAGCTAACTCACCGAGTGCCAGTCATTTCATAAAACAGTAAGTGCCTCGTTCCAGCATTTTTGCCCATTTTAAGTCATAGTTCAAGACCCACAGAATATTTTGTACGACGTCTCTTGAAAACACTGAATAGCTCAAATGAAAGAAGAGACTCTCTATTTCATCATGAAAAAAAGTTTGTTTTTACCTTGTTCCATTCTTGTTTTATCAGAGGTAGAGGCCACTTTCACCAAAAACACCACTTTTTGTCCAGAATCTGTCCGTTTTGCTCTCTAATCTCGATCGTCTCCACTTCCTGCTTTGATCTCTGTGGTGTATACCGTCTCTTTATGCTCTGACTCTCCCAGAAGCCCCAACATTATTCACAGGCTGTGTGAGACCGCTGCTGAAAAAAAAAAAAAACAACACTTTGACATATTATTACCTCAGATTATAAATGATGTAATACGTCAATGGCACTCAAAGAGTTAATAGTTAACGTTCTAAGCTACTTCACATGAAATTGTATTCTTCTGCTAGAAAAACAACCTACATTAACATATACACAGCATGAACGTGTGAACCTCTGAATTCATGTATATTCATGGGCACTTGACACCGGGTTTAGGAATAAGCACACACAGGAATTACACCTGTCTGCAGGGACAAAAGATCCATTTCCTTTACATATGTATATTGGGAACAGAGTCCTTCCTGTTTGCCTTTGCTGTTTCCACCTCCAGCCTCATGGTTATAGAATGACAACAGCTAGCATGTCTAGTAAATTGATCCCCTGGTCTGAGGTGCTTCAGCCATTTAGAAATTACACTGTGAGGTTTATTCCAGTAACTTGAGGTGGTTTAGTGAATTAAAAATTTGAAACGGTTACACCTGCTCTAATGTCACCCACAGATTTGAATTTCCAACATCATTGTAGCCAACAGACTGGCTATAAGAGCAGTATTTTGGGCGCAGCTATACATTTATCACTATGGAGGTTTTGCATCATTTTAAACTGTTAGTATTTTTAGTTATTCAAAGTGTTTTCTTCTTCCACAGTGAATGTGACCATGCCCAATGCCTCCATATATTCACCCTATTAAAGTAGCCTCCATGTTTAAGTAAAATATGATATTTATAGAAATATCAATAAAAACATTACATGCAAATCGAAAAGTTTCTTATGCATCACTGTTGCAAAATGTTCACACAAATACTAAATACTTTGTGTATTTACCACATGTGACTTGTCACATTTTATTAGAGTCTGATGTACTTTGTCTCCCTCAAGTGGTCTAAAGGATAAGCAAACACTGTTATTCACAGTGAAGAGGGAATCGGATAACAAAGAACTCTCAAATATTAAATACATAAATAATAATCCCACAACCCTATGTGAGGATAAGCGGTAGAAAATGGATGGATGGAAATAGATATAATGACAGGTCATGGCAGACAGAGCACAGTTTAAATTGATTACTTCCATGATGTCTGCATTCCATTTTTAATTGTGCCTTAATATTTCAGGCTTTGACAAGTCAAAATGCCTGCTGTGGAAAAAAATAGTGTCTACATCTGAATTTCAGCAAACAACATGCATTCGTATTGAGGACTACTGTATACTGAGAATATTTGTGTCTCAATTTAATTTAAAAAAAAAACAATGATGCTCAGCAAAATAAAATAAAGTGGCAATTTGACCTGAGTCCACAGCATGAGAGATTTCTACAGTGCTCAGTGCGTGCATGACAAAATATATTAATGTCACTTTGATTTCTAACATCTTTTTTCTCCCTACTGATGAAGGATAAGGATAATAAAGACGTGCATTGAAGAGCACAGCACAAGTGTGCCCTGTGCTCTTCAATGCACATGTCTTTTGTCCGTGTATGGACAAAACTTGCAAAAAGCGCCCACGTTTTAGGAAACAAAACAATGGTGTGAAATGGCCTCCACTGATTGACATTAACACATTATCACATTTCCCACTGAGACACAAACATGCTGGAATGCCTCTATACAATAAATATGTCTTTTGAAAGGTTTTGCAGACTTTTCCTCAAAATCTGCCCAGAAAAAGTATGTTGCGTGGAGCAAATGTTTTATAGTAGTTTATAGTTTTATAATACGGTAACATATATGCCAATATGTAAGAAATACAAACATGGCTAGGTCTATTGGAAGTGTACATTTTGTAATCCCACAACAACAATTAAATATGTCAAAGAGTCCTTGACAGTGACAGCTGGTCAAAGGTTTAAAGGTACCTGTAGCTGCTCAAGAGTCTCAAGTTGATCGTGTTCTCCAGGTTGGTTGAATTTTCTTTCTGAATGGGTAAAAATGACAGTAACTCTAGTGCCATTTAATATTACTGAGATGACATTTAAACAGACACCACATCGTTTCACATGAACTGCAACGATTGCGTTAGCTAACCTTATCGTTAGCCTTGCCACAGAGCCAGCCACTGCCTAGCTAAAATATGCTAGCTTACCTTATGTCGCTGGTTAGCCACAAAGGGACCCGACTTGCTCTATTTGAACAAATTGTAGTTCTTAAATGTGGTTAGCTAAATTACTGTTATGCCTCTTACGTTCTGCTTGTGACACAATTTGTCACACTGTGGATAATTTAAAAAAACAAAACAAAAAAGCTCATAACAAGTGCGCCAATTTGGTTTTACCTCGCGAAATGTGTACTGCGCAGGCGCAACAAAAGGGACATCAAACTGCCATTTGTAGTCACGTGCTCATTTACGTCACTGAACCTTGACCAACTTCCACTTATTTTTCACTCTTTCGGTTAGCAATAAATGACAGTGATCATTATCCTTTTTCATTCAAAATAATTCGTATGATAAGGTTTATACATATATATATATATATATATATATATATATATATATACATACATGTATATATGTACATATAAACATACAAGTATATATATTATACACACACACACACAGAAATATACATATATGTATACATATATATATATGTATAGCCATGTACGCATAAGCTATGACCCCACATAAGGCACCAATACTGCAAGAAGTCCCAGCATTCAGCGTTTTCTTTAAATGATTTGAATATTTAACACTTCCTTTCCTCATTGTGGCATTGACATCAACAACAACAGAAACACATTAGGTTTGACTTTTGTGAAAAAAAAGGGAAGTTGAAGGTGAGGTGAACAACAGCATGATTTGAAAAACAACAAGCTGAGTCAATACAGGTATTAATCATAAGGATTTTAATCAACATCAGTTTCTTGACACGACAGATATCAGTGACATTTGTGATTTAATTTATAACAGAAGGTTTTCCAAAGAGCTTGGTAAAGTCCAAGGAGCAGATGCCATCCTACTATTTTGCAATCAAGAATGGACATCAAAGAGGGTCAACGTAACATAAAAGTATAAAAAAATATTTTTAAACAACCTGTTCTCACAACACAGTCCAACCTAGGACCTGTGTCTGGGTCATTATTTTTACAGACACAGTGGAATAAAGGATATAAATGATATCTCACCATACTTATTGCTGTGGAGAAAAATCGATCATAGTGAGTGCCAGGGGCCTTTTTTAAGTCATTTAAAGAGGTAACATGTTTATTACTTTGCATCACGTTACACTTGTTGTTTATCTTAGTGACTTCAAGTCATTGGGTGCTGACAGCCTCTCATGACCTTGGTTACCAGGTCAACGCAGAGATAGGCAGGCACCTGTTTTCCTGAGGTGACCCAAACCTCAGCTTTGCATTCTGAGGAGAGTCTGCTGCTCCAAGATTTAATGCTGCTTACAAAGTCCAGCCATGACCCCAAGAACCCCTTCGTTTAGAAAATACCACAACACTTATCTCACCTCACACCTGAGTGCATTTATAAGAACTATTATTTAAACCATGTGACTTCAGGAATCTCTCTCTGAAAATAACACACTGGTAAAAATATGAGCATTTTTGTCAAAAAACTTCCGTTGCATCTCATTAATTCTTCCTCCAGTTTTTCAAGATGGCTCCTGCAGCATCGAGCGTACTATCTTGCTGTTAAGACAGAAGGACAAAAGGATGTGAAAATGGCTGTGGCCCCTCAGCCAACATTAACCTTTACAAGATCAGATGGATGTATGGATTGAAATGTTCTAACAACTGTTTTGAATTCACCTTAATGAAGCAAAGGCGAATATATTTCTCAAACTGCTTCTTGGACTCGTCGCCAACAAACGCGGTGACTGGAATGGCTGCCAGTTTCTGTATACAACAGTGTTATTGAGAATTGGAATTAATATAAATATAAATAAATAAGTAGTCCTACAGCATATATCATCGGGCGCTAAATCGTCAACAACTTACCTTTTCTTTAATCATCCACTTCACAAACTTGTAGTCATAGGCTTCTTCATCTGTCATATGTGACAAGTCCTGATCTACAATGAACACAGAGCAGAGACGAACACACAGCAAGGCAATGTATCACACATTTATGGTAGTAACTTATATAAATAGAAAGGACATATCTCAGTACAAAAGATACATACTGTATGTCCCTGAGTTTTCCTGAATTAAATACAAAGTTTTTTTCACTTACAATTGTTGTCAGCTAATTGTTTCTGCACATATTAAAAAAATACTCCAAAATTGAGGCAAATATGTGCTAACATGCAAATGCACTTTTGGATTCACGGCAAAACCTCTTTCGATGACTCCAGCTTGACATATATAATATACTTAAACTTCTATTTCTTATATAAACTGATGAACAATGCTTTACAGATGATGGTTTAAACACTCAGTAACTCACTGAGAGATGTGACGTCCACGAGCATGAAGTAGCCTCCCTCTGGGATGACAGGCGTCATGCCGGCCTCTTGCAGGATGGCAGCCATGCGGTCCCTCTTACCCTCCAGCTCTTCTGCCAGAGAGGAGAAGTAGCACTCTGGTTGATCCATCAGCTTAAAGTTATGCTGCAAACCTTGAGCCACAGCTTCCTGAAAGGAGAAACTGATGGCAAGTTCAAGACAAAAAAAATACAATGAACTTCTCCTTTGACTTTTAAGAAACGAGCTGTGCAAACTTGCTTGTAAAGGAGTTGGACAGGTGTACACAGTGTTCTGCATGACGGTCTGAAGATGTTTTATCAGGTGCTCAGGTCCTACAGACCAGCCAAGCTAGAAGACAAGAATTACAGCGACGTGATGTGCAACAACTGATGGTTCAATGTTAGAAATTAGAGCTCTGGATCCACATTTCTCACCTTCCACCCAGTAACACTGAACGTTTTCCCTGCACTGCCGATAGTGACTGTTCTATCCCACATTCCAGGCAGGGTGGCTACAGAGAAAAAGAGATATGAAAACTACACAAAATTGAAATTGATAGGTTAGAATATTTTGTCTTTCAAGGCCAGTAACAAAAGCTTCCAGCTAACAATGTTTTCTGTGGAGCTGTGCTGGTGTGTACAGTTCAAACATTTTAGGCTCAGCCCTGGTTGCTAAAAAGATCATAATAAATACAAATAAATAAAAAGAAATGATAAAAAGGAAGAAATGTAAACTGGGGTGTTAATGTATTATGCACCCATCAGCTGTAATTACCAAAATAAATATTCAGCTTACCCTGACGCATCACTGCCTGCCATTATGAGTATTCAGGGTCACATTTCCTCACCACACATAGTATAATTGCTTCAGCTGTCTCCTAGATCAATTTTCCATTCACAAAAAGTAGGAAAATTTGTTTCTCTCTGCCCGATGATGCGGTGATATTCAAACCCATCAATTTGCCGTTTTTTTAATGATGTAAATTCTTGAATTTATTTACAGTAAAAAAAAACAAAAAAAAAAACAAAACAGATGAAATTCTGCAGTACACTGTCATGCCCATCAGATGGCACTCTGAGGCCCCTCTGTGGTTGAAAATATCTGCTTGAATGCTACTCAGGGTAACAAGAGGCTGAAATCAAACTAGTATCTTTAACAGTGACATTTTACAATTGATTATTTCTGTGTAATGGAAACACAGAAGTACCTTACAGAAGTAACTATAATGCATGCAGTGCCTTCTGCCAGCATTTTTGGCCATTTTCAGTCATCTTTTCATGATGCACAGAATATTTGTACTATTACTCTGAAAACACTGAATAGCTCAAATGAAAGAAGAGACTCTCTATTTTATCATGAAAAAATGTTTGTTTTTATCTTGTTCTGTTCTTGTTTTATCAGAGGTAGAGTAGAGGCCATTTTCACCAAAATCACCACTTTTTGTTTATTTTGCTCTCTAATCTTGACCATCTCCATTTCTTGCTTCCTGTCTCTTTATGTCCAGACTACAAGTCTGTAACCAGCTAGCTTACCAGCCACGGTAGCTCCAGTTTCTTCTTCACTTCTTCACCAGCAATGCAATTTTCACATTATTGCACATTAATCTATTTCACAGAGCGACTTTCTGCTGTGACAGGTCCTTTAAGTTCCCATACCTGTAGCTAAGTGTAATGAATGGAGGAGCCTCTATTAAAGGTTTTCTTTGTTAAATATGTATGCTGAAGTGTACCAATCTTGATATGCTGGTGTCCCTTGTAGATGAGCCACTCATAAACCTCATCACTGAAGCACAGCGTGTCATGTTTGATACAAAGGTCAGCAATCATCTGCAGCTCGTCTCTGGTGAAAACCTGCAGGAGGAGGACAGGAATGACTGTCATTGTTAAGTCAGCCTCTAAATCTCTCAGGCATAACGAGAGGTGACTGTTATGTTTACTTACCTTCCCAATAGGGTTGTTGGGGGTGTTGATGATGATGGCCTTTGTCTTAGAGTTGAATTTACTGGAAAGCTCATCTGGGTCAAGAAACCAGTCGGCACTTGTGATTGTATCCTTTCTAGACTTCTAAAATATGGCAGAAGACATTTTGTGTTATGGCTCCTTAAGTCTACTAACATATCATATGTATATTGCGTAACATCGGGAGCGTCAGGGTTAACTTACGAGGCGTAACGGTATCAACACAGGCTTGGCTCCCGCCATTCGCACCATGGGTACATAGCAGTCAAAGAAAGGTTCTATTATGATGACCTGGGTAAAGAAACATGACACCACAAATATACTGTAAACACCGGGAGAATGTTTATGAATTTCTATGGATATCTATACATATATCTATAATGTCCTAACCTCATCGCCCTCTTCCACCAATCCTTGCATGGTGCTGAACAAAGACCCATAACCTCCAACTGTAACCAGGATTTCTTTGAAGGGGTCGATCTGACGCCCACAGACCTTCCCATAAACCTGAGAGAGGGCCTTCACCAAAGACGGATGACCCTTAAAAATCAACAGAAGACATTATAAGTTATCAAAACAACATACAGTAGCTAGTAGATGTCTGGCAATAGCAAATATGTCAGTGAACACTGTATGATAATGTCAATTTTCATTTAATACAGTTGCTTCTCGCTGAACACATCAGTTGACTGACTATGGTATGGTTGATGTAAAGAGCATACAGTATTCTGATTGATATTCTCAATTATTAACATTATTAAAATCTATTACGCATGATTAAGGCATGTGAGATATGCAGATATTATTCAGGTTTTAGGAGCATTTGGAGTATGTATCTACCCCACAGCCCCTTGTCTGTTCACCGCCACCTCTGTAAGTTGTACACAAACCAACTAGCTGGCAGTTTGCAGAGATGCATGGTCAAAAAGAACATAGCTAAAAATTATGACAGACTTGGACAGTTTTTTTTTGGGGGGATATGCACAAATATCACAATGCCAACCTCTTCAAAAAGTTAAAGGAATGAAGGATGGAGTCTGTATTTGTACAGTACAAGTGCACGAGTGAACAAGTGACGTTAATCAGAGGAATATTAATTTTCATTGTCAATATAAACAGCTTAGTAGGAAAAACTGATTATTCTGTGCATGTAATGACAGTTGAATTGTAGGTGGTTTATTAAGTCCCAGAGTGGAAAGTGTCCTTTATAGGCAAAATAGACATACATTAGAGGGAAAAAAATCCTTTTCACAGGAAATGTTGAATAACCGGGATCCAAACACAATTATCTTTTTGTAGCAGTGGACTCTTGAGTGCGTGTAGCAGTCTTACAAAGCCTCTGGTGTACTGGTTCAACCTGTCCACGGATGCTGCCTCTGCAAGTGCTTCCTTGATGTAAGAAGGTGGAGGGATGTCTGGGTAGCCTTGGCCCAGGTTAACAATGGATGGGTCCGCTGCCACTGAAGTAAATGCCACCCTGAGGTGACAACACAATAAGCCATTACAAGAGAGGACAAAGAGGAAAAAAAATGTTTCTAACCAAGAATAGTGACAAAATATCAGCTGAAGTGAAGTTTCTCTTGGTTTGATGTCAACGGTGACTGATAGCTGTTTCTGGTAACAGCACAGCCAACAATGTGTGTGTGTTCTTGGCACGTTGTTAATACATTAATACACTATAATGGAAGAGACATATTTTAACAGAATGGTAAAGTAAATACAGCAGTAATTAGTAGTGGTTGTTGACTACCAACAACTGAATACTCCCTCGCTCACTCTTCCTCTTTTCAAGATGTGATATAGTGAGTCACAGAGAGCAAAACCATGGTAACATCTTTCACCTCGCCCCGAGGTCATCCATGCCATAATAACTCTACTTGTGCTACGTGTCAGAGAACAATGGTGGGCTTAAGGTAATAGCAAAGGCTTTCCAGAACGAGTGTTTGTCCGTTCTGGGCTACCGTAGAAGCAACATGGTGGACTCTGTGTGACCTGCTCCCTAAATAGATAAGAAGAGCTCTTTGTGAGCTAACAGAAATCTTACTTTCAAATGATTATAGACGACTAAAAACACATTTATCAATATTGTATTCCATTTCTGCTAATAGGTTCCACAAAACGCTACACACACTGAACGTTTAAATTGGGTAAATGACATGAATGAAATTATATTAAATAACATTAAACAGCATAATGAATACAAGGATACTGTACTTCACTACCTACTTTGCTGTTGTCTCACATCAGAAATCTGGCTGGCTTTCATGTCACAACAGTATGGTGTAAAATCCACCTGATCCAAGGTCTGTGACTGAAATGAACAGTTAACTTACCAGACATTCTTGTCCAGTCCCTCGATCCTTTTTGAGTGTGTGTGCCGTGATGCCATTATATGCTGCAACACAAAGCCAAGGTGTATCACACCTTAGTTAATCAAGTGTTAATTTACATGAGCAAAACCAGCTACGAACTTGTCCAACAAGCTGTGTGAGAGTAAATGAAGGAAATCACCAACCACTCGCATGGCGCTGTACATTAACACAACAGGACTTTGGTCAGTGGTATTGCAGCTCAGTGCATAATTTGAACAGTATGCCCTCACTGCACTGGTGCTAAAAGACTGAGCCATGTGTAAAAATAGCAGCTAATTTATAGTGAGTCCTAATAATTAGTTTAGACTTACCTGTGAAGAACAAAACCTCCTGCAGGTTATGGTAGCTGAACGACACACAAACTTGGAGCAATTCAGTACCTGCCGTGCTATGTTCATGCTGCAAGAGAAAAAAAGAGACAAGTTAAAATTATTTTTTCTCTCCTGTGATAACTTCTGTATACATGTCTGCTTCTCTTTGCTCTGGTTTATGTTGCTACATGTACATCTATGTTGCAGTTGTTGTAAGGTTCATGCTGCTGACATTTCCCTCTGTTTATTTTTAGGATGCCAATTGTCAACACAGATCTAAGTGCGGTGGCTCGATCTGACAAATACAATATATGACTCTTTCCACATATATTTGAAGAACAATACTTTCACAGATCAGGTTTGCCTTGATCCACAGAGAGACGTCGGTGAATCAGGTGAACAAATGTTGGCTGATGCATTAGGTCAGTTCGAACAAATAAACATGACATTAATTCTTAGTTGGTGGAACGTAACGCTAACGACAAAAAAGAGAGGGCATAGACAAATGTACGAAAGAAACTGATCAAACACAAAAGCAGTAACACTGACAGTTCATACAGGAACATACTGTTTGTTTGCTTTCCTGTTTGAAGTTTAACTTTGGATTTTAAACTGTTTTTTTTTCCAAAGAGACAGCTATTACAACATTACACAAGCAAACACTGGATATGAAGAAAATGCAGGGATTTACTGAAAATGTATATAAAGCATATAGAAGGATAGCAGAGCTGCAACATTTAATCAATCTGTTGTCAACTATTAAAGTGGTTTGAGTATTGTTTTAAGAAGAAATGATGTTAAGTAATTGACAACTAATTGATTAATTATAGTAAACAGCAACCAGTTTCACGGATAATTGGTTTGAGTATTTTTAATTTAATTTCTTAATTGTGAATGTTTTCTAGCATATATTTCCCTGTATGACAGAGAATTTATTTTAGGAGTGGACAAAACAAGACAGGTCATGTTAGGATTTGAAAACACTGATCCACATTTTCTGACATTTACCTTTATAGAAACTTAACAATTAATCGATTAACCACAGATAGATATTAACAGATGATGAAAATAACTGCCAGTTGCAGCCCTAGATGAGTGTAAAGCTGGCTGTTCTCTACTGATGATCAAACAAGGCAGTTAAGTGAAAATGTCATCTTAGGGCACTATTTCAATTTTCTTTATTGCTTCAGAAGTACAACAGCAGATGGGGCCAGTGTGCTGAACATAAATCCACTCAGCCCAACGACACATCACCTACTGATGACTGACTGATTGAAATCACTGTCTGTCTGTAGGGGATGTGTTTCAATTCGTTATTTGCCCTCGGCAAGTTTTTGTTACTCCACTGTGACACAGGGAACAATGTGCTATCGCTAGCTACAGCCGTTACACAGCAGGGCTAGCACTTTCTAGCTAGCTTTAGCCAACACTGGTGGCAACGGTTAGTCATGGCTGCCAAACGAAACGCCCGTTGATATCGCTTTATCGCCCAGTTAAACACAATGATGACAGAAACTGTCATTAGTCCTTCTTTAGAAACACGTACCATGTAACGTACGGCAGAAGTTAAGCCAGCACCGGGTCAGTAGACACAACTTACTTCTGTTGATGACGTGCCGTCCTGCAGAGCTTCTCTAAACTGCGGCCAGAATGGAGAGACGGCCGCGTGATGCTGCATTTACTGTTATCGGAAATTGTCAATATTTTCAAGTAGGACGCAGACAACGAACTGACAAGGCAAAACATGGCTTCAGTTAATAAGATAGAGCGATTCGTGCTTCCTCTTGGATTATTTTTTTCACGTTACCTTGTATTGTTTTGTGTATTCCCTCCTCAATATTTGTTGATTTGATTTGTCATTAATAATAAACACCGAGCTCTGCAAGGCATTCATTTTATTCTGTCACTGCATTAGTTGTCATTCTTTACTGATATGTCGACAAAGTCACACAAGGCCACTTAAATTACAACACCGGAACTGAGGACACTCATTGCTACGTCTCACTGACATACAGTATATACGTCTATATACGTATATACTGTATGTCAGTGAGACGTACAAATTATTTCTACGTGGTCACCTGAATGCAGCACATGAAGCCATGTGACCTTTGAGAAACTTCTGTTTTCAGAAATCACAGATCAGATTTGTTGTGATTACTTACTTTGTTTTGTTGCTGTTTTATTTATTTTTATTTGTTGTTGTTGTTTGTTTTTTTTCTTATCATACCACTTGCACCACAGGCACCAGAGGCACTGAGATTTGGAATTTTGTCAAGTCTATTAAGTTGTCCAGTACTGAGATATAATTATTTATGAAACTTTGCAAATAGCATAAATGCAGAACAGATTTGTCCCTCAATCTTTTCACTCACTTACAGTGTTATGGTGATGAAAGACAGTTGTCAAACAGTAATCATTGTGTATTATTTTTACTCTTATATGACATCCCTCGAAAAGCTGCATGGATGGATGGAACAACACTAATCACTTTCTATCATTCTGATGATATAACTTTGTTATTTAGTTTGTTTTTGATGACTTCATATCATAGTTTTCTGTTTTAGTTAGTGCTTTTTGAAGAGCAATAATCCTGTTTGTTTTCTCTATAGATGACATTAATAACATGACTGATACGTCTTCAAAAAACCTCAAGCGGGTCTTTTTCATTTACTTTGACCTGGATGATTGAGAACCTGCGCAGACGTTTGTTCTTGTTGTGTCTTTATTCAGTCAGTAGTCCTTAATTGTATGTTATGTAGGTCAATAGAATAACAGGTTGTACCAGTCTAACACAGTTATTTTATACTGACGTGTTGTGGGAGCTATTCTGTTGCTCTTCCTCCGTCAAGAGAAGGGTTCAAAGAAAATATTAATAACCCCAGGGAGGCCTTTGATTTTTTTTTTTTTACACAGTGAAACAATAAGGTTCAGCCCACACAATCCCCACCATTTTGTACAGTCCCCTACATAAACAATAGGTAATGACAGCAAACGGCATGCTGTCCTCTGAGACCTCTTCCTGCAGTTAGTCTAACGTGATCTAATAACCTGCAATAAAACAACCATGGGTCAGTACAAAACAAGCATTACTTCAGTTTCAAATATGAGCCATGTAGCAAGTAGCACCCTCAATGATATGAAAGGAATGGATAAAATATCAGAGGGACTTCTAAGTACAACACAATGTGTTTGCTGAACCACAAACCTCCAAAATAAAGTTATCTCTGTGAGACAGTTCCAGCATGTATGAAGGTAGACTCATAAACTAGCAGAGTGTGATTAATAACTGCTAACTTAATGAACCTTCCTGACTATATAATGTAGTATGTACATTTTAATAGCTGGTCAACACACAGTATGCAGGTCCAGAGTGAGCTAGTGTCAGACCTCAAAGAGATGCTGTGATAGAATTGTGGAAATGGAAAGTAAAAGGCAATTTATGGCATTGTAGTTTTATTTTTCATTATTGATTGGACCTGCACTGTCCTCAGTTCAGCTGCAGCAAAAGGAAATCATTGTGTAATATTATATGATAAGTGTCTGTTAATATAGCAGAGAGCAGACAGTATCCCTGCAGAGGGAAACTATTACATTAAAAAAATATTTAGGAGATGAAACATCAGCTTTATACATGACATCAGTAGAGGATGGTAATTAATAACATTTAGATGATGTACTTTACATGAGTATTTCCATTCAGCACTACTTTACCCCTCCACGTCATCACATTTCAGAAATAAATACTTTAATTAGTCTTTTTTTTTGTATTTGACCTGTTCTAAAGTATATTGTAGAAGTTATTGTAGAAGCCACTATTACACTGATATATTGGTACTTTTACTTAAGCACAGGATGTACTGAATTACTTCTTCCACTACCACTGTATAGCATAATTAAACATGGATTGATTTGAACTAGTTGATCATCTTCATTTGTCTTGTATTATATTTTAACTATACAGTAGATACGTCTATGATTTAAATGATTAATCATTCAAAGCTCATGTAAGGTCATAAACACATACTGTTTGTATATAATAGAAAATGTTAATAAAATTGTGTTTTGTTGATTTGTATTGAAGTGATCACACAGTGTATTGATTATCAGCGAATAGCCTTTGATATTTTCAGCAGATTTGCTGATGATGAGCAACTTTGTACTTTGTGAGGTAGATACTTATGTATTTTTTGACCTTGATGTATTGGTTTTTTACTTCAGCACATTGTGTGACTACTTCTTTCACTTTACCTGTAACATATAAATAAACTTGAAGTAAAAGACACTTTTATTCACTGGGTAGAAAAGGCAAATGAAAAGTTAAGGGATTTTTATCAACCATAAAGGATAATGGTGCTAATAACTGCTGTTCAGTCTGTTTAGATATAGATGATTTTACATATAAAATACAATGCACTGCTTAATATATAAGAAATTAATTTGTCATCAAAATAAAAAGGCAATAAATTTTAAGATGATACTGATGATTATCTGATAGCAGGATAATGGATCATTACTTTTAATATTTTAAATATATTTTGCAAATGATGGGCTAATTCTGAATGTTTGTATTGGTCAAAGTCAAGTCAAAGTTTATTTCTAAAGGACTTTTATAACAACCAAAGTACTGTACAGGGTACAATAACATCATACACTTAAAATGAAAAACAGTAATGTAATAAAATGAACACAACATTAAAAGACAAAGTATACAAATTAAAAATATAAAAATAAAAACCAAAAAGAAGTAAAAGAGAGTAAAAGGGAATATTGAGAATAAAAGATAAAAAATAAGATTACTCATCTAGTGGGGACTGAACGCTAAAGAAAAAAATATTTTAAAGTAGGCCTAAATAAATTTAAATAAATTCAAAGTAAATAAACGTTTTGTGACTTGAGGTAAAGGCACTTTTATTCACCTGATAGAAAAGCCATCAGATATTCAATAAGCATGAAGGATAACGGTGCTATTGGCTGTTGTTGTGTGTGTGATCAGCTTATAATCAGCAGATAATTGCTCCAGTTTTTGGCCCATGAACAGCCCTGGTCACAGAGCAGAGGAGGCTCCAGCAGTCCACGCCCCTGCTGGCTGACAGCAGCCTGCATGCCTCCATGCTCTGGCCGAGGATCCGGGAAGGCTGGCGGACAGAAAACACGGGGACACCGCGCTCATCATGATCCCAAACCTCATCGCATGAAAGCCGAGCGGTCCCATCCTCACCTCCAGCTGTCCTCTGAAGGAAGGTAAAGTAGCAGCACTGTTATGATGGCGGCGCATACACAGCTTATTGATCCGTATCGATTGATTGATAGATAGAAAGACGCGTCATGTGCGGTCGGCGGCGCGTCTCACCAACTAGTTCACACTGTGACCACCGTTAGTTTACCTGCTGTACACACACTATATATATATATATATATATATATATATATACATATATACTGACAGATACTGTGACTGCGCACTAGTTTGCGTTGCGTTCAAACTCTCACCCTAAACGGCTCCTCAGTGATCTAAGGGATGATTCATTGATGGTTAGTGCTGATCTCAGGATGAATCACTGCTCCTCTTTCCTCTGAGCGAAGCAAGTCCACAGTGTGCTTCATCAATAACACCAAAGATATGTATTTGCTTTATTTGTCTGCATTGCAGGTATTTTGTTTTTTTTCAACCCCCCTCATATCCTTAACAAGACAGGAGGGTTTTTTTGTGCCTGGGCTGGGTGTGTTCCTAACATGTCTGTTTTTGGATATCTGGGATTCAGACAAATTTCCTGTCAGGAAGGGATGAGGATATGGCCCGGTCAGCTCTGCCCACACTGACTCATCCAGTGGGAAGACAGTATTTTTCCTATAGCACCTCATAATACAACTAGCAGCTTCTTAGAGCTGCCCACCCAGAAACCTCTTTCCTTTCTTTCTTTTATTTTTCCATGAATCCACTCTGTCATTTAAAAAAATTAAAGGACCACTCGGTCTGATTTATAACTGTTTTTCTTACTAAGGCCACCACTTTTGGTGTCCTCCACATGTGGAGGCAGCTAATGAAAGAGGCTATTGAGTTGAGTTATAGGAAATGTAGTGCTTTTAAATCAGAACGCCTTGACCTCACTGTTGACCATTCTTTTGATAATTTATGTCTTGTGTGTTCCCCGTCTTTGTGGACTTAAATACAGCCTCAAATACAATGATGGATTCTGGATATTCTCGCAGAACACAAGTGACGGAAGTACAATAAGAGCCTTTACACTAAGTAAAAGTTGTAACACTACAAAGTAAAATACTTGAGCACAAGTCCTGCTCTGGAAAACAATGTGAAAATTAAAATATGGACTAGGCTGAAAAGCTTGAGTTGCAGTGCCATCAGTATATTGAGTTGTTGGATTGTTGGTGCGGAAGCATAAACTGCATTTTAACGTTGCAGCTTTATTTTAAATTTAAAGGTGTATAATATTACATCTCTTAGGCTGTTATAGGTTGTTTTTTGTAGTAATTACCCTACAAGTTACCCCGATCTCATTGAGTGCCAACCTTTTTCATAAAACAGAAATTACCTTGTTCCAGCGCTTTTGCCCATTTTGAGTCACATTTCTAGACCCACAGAATATTTTGTACTATGTCTCTGAAAACACTGAATAGCTCAAATGAAAGAAGAGACTCTCTATTTCATCATGAAAAAAATGTTTGTTTTTATCTTGTTCCATTCTTGTTTTATCAGAGGTAGAGTAGAGGACACTTTCACCAAAATCACCACTTTTTGTCCAGATTCTGTTTGTTTTACTCTCTAATCTCGATCGTCTCCACTTCCTGTTTTTATCTCTGTGGTGTATACTGTCTCTTCATGCTCTGACTACATCTCCCAGAAGCCCCAGCATTACTCACAGCCTGCGGGAGACTGAGATCGGTGACTCGCTGCCGAAAAAAACACTTTTGCGTATTATTACGTTAGCATTGGCTTTTAAATGATGTTGAAATACATCAATGGCACTCAAAGTAGTAATGGATGAAAAAGTCCAATTTTACAATATTGTGGAGGACAAGTATCAGTGAGCATAAAGTTTATCCAAAATAGAAATAGGCCAAGTAAAGTTAAGTGCCTCAAAATTGTTCTTAAGTACAGTATTGTAAATGTTCATAAGGACAATGTTTTTCTTACATAAACTTACTTCAAGGTCTGGGTGTGATCCAAAGTAACGAGATGATTGGTTGTTGTTGTGTTTGTTTTTTAAAAAATGCAATAAATATTTTCCAAAATAGCATGGAGATGGATGTCTCGAGCCCTGGCACATAAAACTGCTGGTGTTTCTGGAGCTAAGTGAGAAAAATGCTTCTTGTAATTTGGCTGAACTGCCAGTGTAAACATCCCTCAAATGGCTCCTCTCCATCCTGTCTGTTGTCATGACGCTGAGATGGAAGAATCAATAAAGATGTTTCGTGTGAAAAACTTAATTGAAGTATGAAAGCTTTGATCTCTCTAAAAGCCCCCTGGCTTTTGGAAACTATTCAACGTTACGCTCACGGCTCAACTCATTAATAATAAACTGAAGTTTGAGTGGAGAAGTATTCAGCTATTGACAGCACCTGTCTCTTTGGCACTGTGGAGCTGCAGATGATAAAACACTGTATATTATAGTCTGGCACCTTGGAGGTTATTCATTATTCAACTTATAGACACTTTTGTACATGTTTGTATTCAGTTTTTTCATATGTATTGTGTCCAGCAGCTTATTTAAATGCTCAATTATACAATAATGCTGAATATATTTCTGCAAAAATCATCCAGTGTGCCTTTTCAGTTTGACAGCCGACACTGTCAGACAGATACTGGAAATAGGACCCTTGCAGCTGTACTAAGCACTTTCCAGAAGGTGACCACAGAAAGCTGCACCGCCACTCATTTTCAAGCTACAGCTGTTAAAAAGACACTTTTTAGTACTCTTTTAAGAGATTAATAGCTGTGCCGCGTGTAAACACCCAAAGAGCTGCTGTAATCCAGCATCATCAATCATCGTGTTGATTGTGAAGCCACTTTACTCAAAGTTAATGTCCAAACACAAGCACTACAAAATATTTAGTCTTCTGAGGACACTGTCTTTTAAATAATTACATTTGTAATGTGCACTTGTATAAAGTTAGAGCTCCACTGGAGAGGGACTCGTTCAGTATTTACTGGTCTCTGTTTTCCACTGAGACCATGCCAGAGGGGACAAAGTGTGGAAATTCAACGTTCATAGCCGCTCTGGGAGCTATTTTGAATTTTTAATTTGGATTAAACAAGATTTAACAAGATCACATCAGCTCAGGCGTTGGGGCTATAACTGCAGGGATGTGTGGTGAGGAAGTCACTTAAATGGGCCATCAGTGATTGATCCATTAGTGATTGACCACAGCAGAGCTGTGAATCACTTTCTTCAGAAGATGACTTTGGTTTCATTTTTTTTTTGCAGTAGAAGGAAAAATTAGGCAAAAGAGTCTGCAGCCATGCTAGCTGTTAGGCTCTGGGGTGCTTTGTACTAACATGCTAGCATGCTCACAATGTGATAGTGCTACTATACAGATGCTTAGCAGGTATTTTAACCACGGCTGTTATCAAGCTAATTGCTAATTCAACACTAAACACAAAGTACAGCTGTGGCTCATGGGAATGTGGCAATATATCGCAATACTTTTTCTTCTGATATAATATTGATTCTTAAAAAAAGTCATTTTAGATTGTAAATCCGGAACGACTTCTGCATACATGTATATGTGTATATGTACTTGGCTGTCATTCATGTGAAATTGATTGATTGTTTCCTGTGAAATGGATTCAGTGCAGTAAATACATTTTTAATTTCTTCATTGACACAGATATTGTGATGTATCGTGGACCAAATCTCTTGCAATGTATTGATTATAGCAGTATCGTGATATTATAATTAGTGTGGGCAAAATATCTTGATAGTATCTATGGTGAAAGCCAGCCCTACATTGCATCGCAGTAAAAGTTTAACCTTATTTACCTGCTGTGCCAACACCAACGTACTGCCTCCATTCAAACGACTTAAAGGTCGACTGTTGGCCTTAAGGGATGTTTCATTTCTGCTGGTAAGAATGAATGAATGAAAGCTAAAACAAGTGTAACAACATCATTGTTGTTTTCCTCATCGTAACGTGGGATCATTCATTTCCAGGCATCATGATTCCTGTGATGGAGTTCCGGCAGTTCTCTGAACAGCAGCCAGCGTTCAGAGTCCTGAAGCCGTGGTGGGATGTGTTCACCGACTACCTGTCTGTGGTGATGCTCATGATCGGTGTGTTTGGATGCACTCTTCAGGTCAGTAACCTCACCATGATGAACATTTTCTAACTGTAAACACCCCTTTGAAAATGAGGAGCTAATGCATGCTAATCTATTGGTTTAAATGTGCAACATGAGGTAAAAGGGTCATCACACTACTTTTTTATATTACATTTAGTGTCATTTATTGGAGAGCCTGCAACCCTGCAGTTAATTTCTGTCCTGGGGGAAATGAACCGTCTAAGTTAAGCACCTTTTATGCAGTCTGTTTAAATGCTACTGTTCTGTCGAAAGGACAACCTGGGCTTTCTAATGATGTCACACTTGTGGGTGCGTGACCAACAGAGCACATGAACTTTCCTTTCAAATTTGCTGGAATCTCAACTTCTGCATTTTATGGCATCAAAGGAGGTAAATTAAATCAATTAATCAAATGGATACATAAATGTAAGAGTATTGACTCAATTTCGTAAGATTTCACAAATGAACAGTAATTCTAATACTTTCAAAACACAACTTTTATTCAGTGTCCTCTGTAGTTGACAGCAGGACTGGCTATCTCACACACACACACACACACACACACTACAATCAGTTAAAAATTTGATTTGGCCCTGCTGATTTACATAATTAATAATATATTTACTAAAAGTGCATTAAAGTATGTCTCTCCTTTCTTTTTTCTTATAAATAGATTCAATCCTGTTGTGGAGGAGCATCATTTAACGAACAACTGTGTCCAAAATGACCAGGATTAATAAACAGAAATAAGCATAATCTATGAAATAATATCATTGCATTCTCTTAGTTAACAAGACCCAGTGTCCTATACAAGGGACAGAGAATTAAAAATCAAATAAACAAATAAAAAAACACTTATATGATCTGAGACAAATCTTAATATCAAAACCTTTTTTTTCTGGGTCTCAGGGCACAGTATGCTCCCTGCTCAGCCTCATGTGTTGGCGTCGCCTCAAAAGCTCTAATTCTTTGCTTTTACAACCTGAACTGTGTGCAGCAAAGGAAGCATTCAGCAGTGGAAACATTTACCACCCCGCCCCTTTTAGTAAACATCAGATTCCAAGCTGCTGTGGCCTGGTGCTTAACTCCTCTCTTTGTGTGGAATAGGACAGATTTTTGGCTCCTGTAGTAAAATATAGTGTAAATTCTCAAACATTTTTTTCTAGAAAAACTCTTAACAGGATATTCGTCAGAATGGGAACAGTTATTGTTTTCCACTCTCATGATAACAGTGTTTGGACGTGATCAAATAGAGAGTAAATTAACTCAATAATTATTTATGTAGACGTTTACTTTATAAGGCAGAGCATTATCAACATGACATTTTGTGTAATTGCTATTTGCCTCACATAATATCCCCGGCATTCATTCAGAGTTAGAGGGAGAAACACAGATCAGCAGATCAGCTCCCCCAGCAGACCTGACTTTGCATTTCACTCTATGATGTGCTGCTGCACAGCTTCACTACACTCATGATGCATGATTTGTGTCCTTCACAAATCTAATCTTTTTGCATTTAGACACTGTGACACTCTCTGATCATCAGTTTAGTATCAGCTAAAGCACACATAAAGTCTCCTTTCCATTCCTGCAACCGTTGAATTAAAATGCCCATTTCCTGTTCCTGCAGAGTGAAGCAGCTGTGTGTCATTATTTACAGTAAACAGCAGTTGCTGTTTACCTGGGCCAGTGTTGAGTATGTTTATATGCACTCTGTAAATCATGTTAGGCAGAGAAATTGGGTAATCAAACAATGTTTATTGCACAGAAATATCCTGGTCAATGTAAGATATGTATTGTATTCTGTGGTGTGTTGAGATGCCTCAGATTGTGTTTTAGAGGGTCTATATATTTTTTATATACTTATAATGTAAGTAAGGCACCAGTGTGAATTAAAAATAAAATAAAAATGGACTAATATGGCTTGTTTGGGGGACCCCTGAATCTGCCAATTGAATATTAATTTTTGAATTTATTCAATTTATGAGTTGATCTAATATAGAAAACAACACATCTGTGCTGCTAACTATTAGGCTTTGGAGTCACTCAATCACAGACAGGAAGAGAAACACATTTAACTCATTGAGTGCCAGCTGTTTTATAAAACACAAAGTGTCTTGTTCCAGCGTTTTTGCCCATTTTGAGTCATATTTTAAGACCCACAGAATATTTTGTACTATGACTCTGAAAACACTGAATAGCTCAACTCAGCATGAAAAAATGTTTGTTTTTACCTTGTTCCATTCTTGTTTTATCAGAGGTAGAGTAGAGGACACTTTCACCAAAATCACCACTTTTTATCCAGAATTCGTCCGTTTTGCTCTCTAATCTCGATCGTCTCCACTCTGTTTCAGGTAATGCAAGATAAAATCATATGCCTTCCTCAGAGAGTATTGGCGCCTTCGGAGAACACGAGTGAAGTGGAAGTGAAGTCATTGTTACACCTACAATCCAATATTTCAGCTGTACCAAGAGAAATGACAGGCCTGAAAACGGATCTGGATCTGCAACAGTACAGTTTCATCAATCAGATGTGTTATGAGAAGGCTCTGCATTGGTATGCCAAGTACTTCCCTTATTTGGTTCTCATACACACTCTTGTTTTCATGGTGTGTAGCAACTTCTGGTTCAAATTCCCCGGTTCGAGCTCTAAAATAGAGCATTTTATCTCCATGCTCGGCAAGTGCTTCGACTCGCCCTGGACCACGCGAGCTTTGTCGGAGGTGTCCGGAGAAAATCCCGAAGAAAAGGACCATAAAAAGAGCGCCACTTGTAGGTCCAACATAACTGTGTCTCCTGGAGAAGGCAGTCTAGAGAAGACACAGTCCCTCCGGTCGATCCCAGAAAAGATTGTAGTTGACAAGCCATCAGCGAGTGTTCTTGATAAAAAAGAGGGCGAACAAGCTAAAGCTCTCTTTGAAAAGGTGAAGAAGTTCCGTTTGCACGTTGAGGAAGGAGACATCCTCTACATTATGTACGTTCGCCAGACAGTGTTCAAGGTGTTTAAGTTCCTCCTGATCATTGCTTATAATAGTTCTCTAGTGAATCAAGTGCGAAACAGAGTGCGCTGCGAAGTCGAGATCCAGGACATGACAGGCTACAAAGACTTTGAATGTAACCACACAATGGCTCACCTTTTTTCAAAGCTTTCTTATTGTTACCTGTGTTTAGTGGCTGTCTATGGATTAACGAGCCTTTACACCTCCTACTGGCTGTTTTACCGCTCGCTGAAAGAGTACTCCTTTGAGTATGTGCGGCAGGAAACGGGCATCAATGACATCCCAGACGTCAAGAACGACTTTGCTTTCATGCTGCACATGATTGATCAGTACGACCCGCTGTATTCAAAGCGATTTGCAGTTTTTCTGTCCGAGGTCAGTGAGAACAAACTGAAACAGCTCAACCTCAACCACGAGTGGACTGCGGAGAAACTGCGTCAGAGGCTGCAGACCAACAGCAACAACAGGCTTGAACTTCAGCTGTTCATGCTCCCCGGATTACCGGACACTGTCTTTGAGCTGACAGAGCTGCAGTCGCTCAAGCTGGAGATCATCAACAATGTCACCATCCCCGCCTCAATCTCTCAGCTGGAAGACCTTCAGGAGCTGTCTCTTTACCAATGCTCTTTAAAGTTGCACACAACAGCTACCTCCTTCCTCAAAGAGAACCTCAAAGCACTTCGGGTGAAATTCGATGATAACAGGGAACTTCCGAATTGGATGTATGGCCTGCGCAACTTAGAGGAGCTCTATCTCACCGGGTCTCTAAGTCCGGACGCCTCCAAAAATATAGTTCTTGAGTCGCTGCGGGAGATGAAGTGTTTGAAAACTCTCTCTCTTAAGAGTAATTTGACAAAGATACCCCAGTCCATAGTGGATGTGTCCAGCCATCTGCAGCGGCTCTACTTACACAACGATGGCACTAAGCTGGTAATGCTGAACAATCTGAAAAAGATGACCAACCTGATCGAGCTGGAGCTAGTGCGTTGTGATCTGGAGCGCATCCCACATGCCATCTTCAGCCTGACCAATCTGCAAGAACTTGACCTGAAGGAGAATAACCTGCGCTCTATAGAGGAGATCATCAGCTTCCAGCACCTCAGAAAGCTCACTTGCCTCAAACTTTGGTACAACAGCATCATGTACATCCCAGAGCACATCAAGAAGCTGGGCAGCCTGGAGCGCCTTTACTTCAGCCACAACAAGATTGAGATATTGCCTTCGCACTTGTTCCTGTGCAACAAGCTGCGCTACCTGGACCTGTCCAACAACGACATCCGATTCATCCCTCCAGAAATCGGGGTCCTTCAGAGTCTACAGTATTTCTCTGTCACCTGTAACAAAATTGAAAATCTACCAGACGAGCTCTTCTTCTGCAAAAAGCTCAAAACACTGAAGCTCGGCAAAAACTCACTGTCCATACTCTCGCCAAAAATCTCCTACCTAGCTCTTCTGACATACCTGGACCTTAAATGCAACCATTTTGAGTTTCTGCCGCAAGAGCTCGGTTGCTGTCGTGCTTTGAAGCGCAGTGGCCTTATAGTGGAAGAAACACTGTTTGAAACTCTGCCTTCTGATGTCAGGGACCAAATGAAAGCCGAATGAGACGCCTTATTTTAGCCACAGTGCCTGCTGTTTATTCTGTCAACCAGGAACTCATTACCGTATTCAAGTATTACACCACACAGTTAATAAAGGGAAAAAGTACATTATCACCTATAGTGTGGCTGCAACAGGGGTGCTTGCTCTGTTAGTCACTTTTGGCATATAATCCAGGCACAGAACCTTTTTTGTTTTATACAAAAAAGGATCTGTGCCTGCCAGCTGGCAGGTGCTTAGCTTAGCTTAGCTTTGCACAAAGGCCTGAAACGAGAGGAAAAAGCTAGTCTGGCTCTAAGGTGAAAAAATACACCTACCAGGTATGGATTTATGGGAAGGTACTTGCTGGAGTATTTTTTTGGCTTGGTGATGTTCTCATATTCTATTGATTAGTGGCTTTAGAGTCTTCTTTCAGTCTTTATGTGAAGCTAAGATAAGCTATCTCCTTGCTGTAGCTTCATACTGAGCATATAAACACAATCTTTTTATTTCACTCTTGCCAAGGAAACAAAGAACCCCTTTTCCCAACTACTTTTTAATGCAAATTTCTTGTCACTACTACATGATATAAAATTACTAGTAAAATTAAGACCTCATAAATATAGGCCAGTAGCCTTACGTATGCTGTATTGTATATATTTTATGTTGCCCAAATTTTTTTATTTTCGTAAAGAGACTGTTAGTTCACATTGGATGCAGCAGGGGAAATGCAAAAAAACAAAAAAAAACAAAACAAAGGATATGTCTTACATAATGTCACCCTTTTAAAATAATGGCCTAAGTCATTTTTTCAAGTTTTTGGGAAAACACAAAAAAATGGTGGCCAGCATTAGCAAGAGATGATTTCAGCCAAAAACTATTTTTTGTCAAAAAATGACTTAGGCCATTATTTTAATAGGGTGACGATAAGGAGGTCAACAATTCTGTATCATGGAAAGAGGACAATTTAAAGGGCATTAAATTTAAAGGACTTTGCCATATTGGGTGTTTTTATTCTGCTCTTGAAAAGTATGCAGTCTATTAAAAAATTGAATTTTATAAACACTATTTTCATGTTGAAAACCAATAAAATGGATTGAGGCTGTTTGTAAATGTCATTTGTCAGGATGAATTTCTTAAAATTCAGGTCAGTGATGGTGAAAGCAATAGGGCTGAACTGACTAATATTTATGAGATAAAAAAACTAAACATATAAAATCTAATGTGTCACATTTATTATTTGAAACGAGTTACTACAATTGCATGTCCCCAAATGTGTTGTGGGATTAGTCGCTGGCTGGTGAGGATTAATAATGCAAAGAAGATTAGTCTATTATTATGCACACATGAGGCACCAATGGAAAAACAAACTTGTCTTGGACAAAAACTTGTAAAGATATTTGGGCACAACAAATAAGAAGAGCTCTTGCATTTTCCTCCAAATTTTATGAGCTGTGGTGAGATCAGTCCAAGATTAAATTACGAATATTATTTTTTATTCAACAAATACATTTGTGAAAAAAATACTGTAAAATTAGGTTTAAGATATAAATTTAAAAAATGCAATAAATATAGTGGCACATACCGTATATATTAATATTCACATAACTGAATTTACAGGGGAAGTTCTGTTAAATATGTATTTTTTTCTTGTTTGTTTGTGCTTTCTTTATTGTTAAGGGGCAATGCACAGTGGTCAACTCTACTGAAAACATACCAGTGCTAACCAGACGGCTAATTTTCAGCTGTTGTTTCCTTGAATAGAAATGAACACAGTTCATTAGGTTATTAGGTATTAAAGTAAAGTCAGTCTGAAGTGACTGATAATAAACAGGGTTTATTTTCCCTACTAAATGTATTTTTTTTCTTTTGGAATAATAAAAACAAAGCTGTTAACTAGTACACCCTTTTATGACGGTCCCTAACTTCATCTCCCCTGCTACTAAATGATAGGTTTCCTAAATGTGATATGCTGCAAATATGGTATTTTAGCATTGGTACACCTACTGTTATATAAAGCAGAAACAGTCCATCAGGTCATATAATAATGAGATACATGAAACTCAATTAAAAAGAAGTTTGAAGTGGATGGGGTGTGTTTCTTAAATATAATAGAAATTATGGCTCTACTAATCGAATCTACTGCTGTGTGTTTATTTCTTCGTTAAATATTTCATGTGTTTCTTCTTTGAAATAACAAAACAAAGCCTGTGATGTAACTTTAACTTACACACTTTGCACTTTTACGACGGTCCCTAACTTCCTCTCTCCTGCCTTTTTTAACTACTACATGCTGTAAGCATCTGATGTGCAAAAAATAAAATAAAATACACATTATGTGCAACAGCAGGATAAATTCACCCTGCACATAGATAGAGCTGATGTATTTATGGGGAACCGCAGTGAGCAGCAGCCATCAAGCCGGCTCCAGAGCTCCAGCAGCGGGCAGAGGCGCAGAGGACCCGACCATCTGAAGCGGAGTGGGGGTAGCCGGTTAAGCTGCTTACAGCCCGGCCAGCAGGCCCACGGTTGAACTGATGCGAAGAATGGACGACTTCATCACCGCAGGGAAACATGGCGAATAGAAAGAGACGCTGCTCGGTACCGCTGGAGTGGACATAGACCCGGACCAGACCTCCTGAAGGTGCGTAACTGACTGTGCGTCGGAGTTTTTATTCAAGGGTTTCAAACAGAGGCGACATGGCCCCACAGTGTTAGCAGGTTATATAGCACACAGCAGCAGTGGCTGTTGAAATGAACCGGCAGTGAATTTGGTGCTCTAATGGGATCTGAACGTGTCGTGATTTTCTCCAGATATGTGTGCTGCGTTTAAAGGCTTCACGGACATCAGGTCCACCTCTTGTTTTGCGTGGATGCGTCTTGCTTTTGAACATAGTGACCTTCATGCCTTCAACACACACAAAAGAACAGTGACACAGCGGTGGACCAGATATTTTTATGCAGGTTTAGAATAGCCTCAATGGAAAGCACTTGGGCCTGTATGGATTTTTAATATATACATCAAATGTAATATAATTCATGCCATATTTGCACAATCTGTATTGCACTGTGTCTGCAGACAATGTGAGTCCCAGTTCAAGGGCAGCAACCTCTCTGAATCCATAACAATCTGACAAGGCTGTTCTCTCTGAGCTTTGAAAATGTGTCCTTTCAGTCCTCAGTGTCCCACAAGTCATTGTGCACAGATGTTTGTCCTCATCAACTGCTGCAGTAAAGCCAGGAATTAAAATTTATACCTGGTCATATTCAAGAGACCAGAGAAATAGAAACATAGCCACAACACAGTACATGCTACCGCAATAAAAATGTGGAAAATTAAAAATCTGCAACATGTCTCTGTCGCAAAATTGTCAAATCTCAAACTGCATGCATTTAGACTGTACATACTGTACATTTCTCTGTTTTCTTTTTTTCTGATCAGTCAGTGTGTCTCACATGATCAGGACCAATAAGCAGGATGTAAACAGGATTATGACAAGACATAAACTCTGTTGTGCAGCCTGGATATGTGTGCATCATCACATAAACGCCTGTTCATGGTTACAAATACACTGTTGTTATACACAGACTGAGGTAAATACATATTTCTTGCACTTATCTATCATTTATGGAAGTGAGAATTCTTCTGTAAACTCTGGTATTGTGGAGTTTGACATTGTTTCATGATCATTTGGTCACTCGCCCAGGGCAAATATCCAGTGGTAAAAATGGATTTTTGAGCTTTTAAGTCATAACACTCCATTAGTTTTACCCTCTGTCAGAATGTAAATACTGCTAGAAGAGCCAAGCTGAAGTAAAAGCACTGTCCTGCAATAACACAGGATTAATTTGATAAATTCCTGTTTTGCAAAAATAACATTTACACCTGCTGGTCCCAGCTAAAAAAACTGCTGAGAGTAAAATTTCTTCAACAAAGACAGCAGCACTGTTTAGCTTGAATAAGATGGCTCAAAATATGCAATTTACTGCAGGAAGGAGAGTCCATATGTGATTTTTTGTACACAAACCTGCCTTTCATTTATTATGCACAAAGTAAAATTATGAGGGAACATTTAAATAAGTCTCTAAAATTCCACATCTACTGGGATAAGATTATTTTGTGTGTACTTTTTGTAACAACAGAAATGAAAGCATGATGTTAACTTATATTCTCTGTTGCAGGAATGTTCACCCTCACAGAAGTAGCCTCCCTGAATGACATCCAGCCAACTTATCGAATACTGAAGCCATGGTGGGATGTCTTCATGGATTATCTTGGTATCATCATGTTGATGTTGGCCATATTTTCTGGAACGATGCAGTTAACGAAGGACCAAGTGGTTTGTCTTCCTATTCTGGAACAAAGTCCAGAGGGGGCCGGGGGCTTCGTGGGACCCCAACTGCCAGAGACAGCTGACAGTTTATGGAACAAAGAAAGCGCCATTGGAGAGCAGGCTGCTCCTTTAATGGCTAAAAGGCCTCCTGATGGCATCTCCCCTGCTCTTCCCTTCACACAGTCAGGTAAATTTAGGCAGCCTCAGCCCACAGGAGTCAGGACCAAGCTGGATTTTCAGCAGTATGTTTTTGTCAACCAGATGTGCTACCACGTCGCCCTTCCTTGGTATTCCAAATATTTCCCTTACCTCGCTCTAATCCACACTATTGTATTAATGGTCAGCAGCAACTTCTGGTTCAAGTACCCAAAGACAAGTTCAAAAATAGAGCATTTTGTTTCCATACTGGGGAAGTGTTTCGAATCTCCATGGACTACCAAAGCGCTGTCCGAGACGGCCTGCGAAGACTCGGAGGAGAACAAGCAGAGGCTGGCCGGCGCCTCCTCCCTCCTGAAGCATCTGTCCATGAGCAGCGAGGACGGGAGTCCGAACCAGTCCGCCCCGATGCTGACCAAATCTGGGGTCACGTTTTCTGCCGAGAAGCTTGTGAGTGAAGTTCCTGCCATGACCATACTGGACAAGAAAGACGGTGAGCAAGCAAAAGCCCTGTTCGAAAAAGTACGGAAGTTCCGCGCCCACGTGGAAGACAGTGACTTGATTTACAGGCTGTACGCCATTCAGACAGTCATCAAAACGGTCAAATTCATTTTGATCCTGTGCTACACAATGACTTTTGTCGCCTCTATAGATTTTGACCACGTGTGCGAGCCAGAGATAAAGCATTTGACTGGATACACTAAGTTCCACTGTACGCACAACATGGCGTTCATGCTGAAGAAACTCCTTGTTAGTTATATTGCTCTCATATGCGTTTATGGTATAATCTGTATCTACACATTGTTCTGGCTTTTTCGGCGACCCCTTAAGGAGTATTCCTTTGAGAAAGTGAGGGAGGAGAGCAGCTTCAGTGACATTCCAGATGTTAAGAATGACTTTGCGTTCCTCCTCCACATGGTCGATCAGTACGACCAGCTGTATTCAAAGCGTTTCGGTGTTTTTCTCTCTGAGGTGAGTGAGAACAAACTTCGGGAGATCAGCCTGAACCACGAGTGGACTTTTGAGAAGTTGCGGCAGCATGTGATTCGCAATCCACAAGAAAAGTTGGAACTCCATCTGTTTATGCTCTCTGGAGTGCCAGATGCTGTGTTCGATCTCACCGACTTGGAAATCCTTAAATTAGAGTTAATCCCAGAAGCCAGGATAACAGCGAAGATCTCTCAAATGATAAACCTCCAGGAGCTGCACTTCTATCACTGTCCAGCCAAAGTCGAACAGACTGCTTTCATTTTTCTTCGCGATCACCTCCGGTGCCTTCATGTCAAATTTACAGACGTCGCTGAGATTCCTAGCTGGGTATACCTGTTGAAAAATTTAAGGGAACTGTACTTGGTTGGTAACCTGAACTCTGAGAACAACAAAATGATCGGTCTCGAGTCTCTTCGAGACCTCAGGCACTTAAATATTCTGCATTTGAAAAGCAACCTCACAAAGATCCCGACAAACATCACAGACCTGTCGCCGCATCTGGTCAAGCTGGTTGTTCATAACGACGGCACAAAACTCTTAGTTCTGAACAGTTTGAAGAAAATTATGAATCTAGCCGAGCTGGAGCTTCTCAACTGTGAGCTGGAGCGAATCCCCCATGCTATTTTCAGTTTGAACAACCTCCAGGAACTGGATCTGAAGTCCAACAACATTCGTACCATAGAGGAGATCATCAGCTTTCAGCACCTCAAGAGACTGACGTGCCTCAAACTTTGGCACAATAAGATCATCACCATCCCGTTGTCAATTAGCCACGTCAAAAGTCTTGAGTCGCTCTATCTGTCGCACAACAAGCTTGAGTCTCTACCCTCATCGTTATTCACCCTTCTCAAGTTGAGGTACCTTGATGTCAGCCACAACTCTATAGTGGTGATACCGCCGGAGGTTGGCTTCCTGCAGAACCTCCAACACTTTGCCATCAACGGCAACAAAGTCGAGGTCGTTCCCAAGCAACTGTTCAAGTGCAACAAACTGAGGACCTTATGTCTCGGTCACAACTGTATCGCCTCCATTCCGGAGAAGATCGGCCAGCTCGCGCAGCTGACACATCTGGAGCTGAAGGGGAACTGTCTGGACCGTCTGCCGGCTCAGCTCGGTCAGTGCTGCCTCCTGCGCCGGAGCTGCCTGATCGTGGAGGATCACCTCTTTGACTCACTGCCCATAGAGGTCAAAGAAAGCATCAATCAGGAATCTGGCATTTCTTTTCCAAACGGTTGTCTCAGTGATGGACGGTAGTCACACACCGATGTCTGGCATTTCAGCTTAAGTCTTTCGTTAAATAATGCCAGTAGTTCAGGGTACGCTTCGTGAAAATGAACACAGCACAGATGAAGTCGGCACCACTGGAGACATTTTAGATGAACTCAAGAAATGATCATGGCTTGTGTCATGTCTATGTACATCTTGTTTTTTAGTTAATGTAGACATAATAGCGATTAATCACTCTGCTTATATTTTTTACCTTTTGTATGCAGAACTATCTACAGTGGATCCATGGAACTTTGTCTCAATTTTGAAACAATTACCCTTTTTATTTTCACTTTATTATCCTCCGATACACTCAATTAATCTCAACTTAAAGAGACAGTTCGCTCAAATTACAAAAACACTCACTTTCCTGCACTGGTTTCTGAATTTCTGCCTCCACCCAAATAAAATGGATGTTAAATTGATTTGAATAGTAAAATATTACAACAGCAGGCCCAAATTGCTCTGGATAAGACCCTGCAGTTTTTATTACACCTATATTTTATCTAAGAAAATATCTTAGTGTAACCTGTTTACAGCAAGTGTGTGATTATCCAGAGTGACTTTTTTTGTTTCTGGAAGGAAATCAGTTATACTGGGATGGAGGCAGAAATCTCAGGTATGGAGGTAACCAAAACTATGTGGATGACTAAGTGAGCTTTTTCTGTTGTTTGGGTGAACTAACTGCCAGCTGGTTGGAGTGTTTGTAGACTCCTTTGTATATGTTAAAACATGTCTGAAAGCTAGAAAAAGTTAGTAAGTGTACCTTGAGTTAATATTATTACAGCTTCCAAGGTCCAGATTGACTCATACTGTAACAGTATAAAACAAGCAACGACATAAGCTGCACAAACAAATTGAAGAATTTCCAATTGGAATATACTTATAATGTATTACACGTACCAAAATGATGACCGTTCCCCATCTGATCCTCCACTTCTTGAAAAGTTTTGAATCATTATATTATTTTTGATACTCTTGATATTTTTTTAGGTGGTATGGCTCCTCTCTTGCACACAGCAAACATTTGTCATTGCTCACGTTTAATTAAGTTTCTTGTTAACAGTGTATTTATCATGAATTTTGTGTGTTCACTGTATGCGTTTATGTATTTATATTTAAGCATTGTCTTTTATCTGTCATTCACTGTGCACAGCACTTTGTCAACCTGGTTGTAAAATGGGTTCAACAAATAAAAGAATCACTTATTACTCTATTATCATTGTTATTATTGTTTAGAAGTGAAGCCAAAAATTGCAACAATTCTTATTATTCTATATAACTTTGCAGTTGAATCCTGATGCCTGAAATACTTGACTGTTGTTAAATTAATTTAATAATCTATTTTAATGATGTTGTTTCTAAATGTTCTGACCAATATTGTGACTAATATTGTAAACACACTTCATCCGATGTGTTCACTTAGCAGACAGTAATATTACAGATGATAAGACAGATGTATTTCTCTCAATTTCTAGGCTTTGTTAACAACTTTCTACTTGATGACAAATTATTTTCCACCTTAAATAATTATGAATTTCCTTGTATTCCATGCAGTTTTGCCATCACTTCCTTCTATTCCCTGTTGTCTCTTACAATAACCTAACATCATGGGTGGCAAACTATACATTTCACTGAAATAAATATAACCAGTTATATAATACTATTATACATACAGTTTATATATATAATATATTTATCATTCTTCTGTCCGCTGAATGACTGACAGGAGGGCAGTAGTCCAACTTTTCAAGCTTATTCCTACAATTTTCTGCTCTTAATCCCACTAACTTTCATTACAAGTGAGGGTAGAAGTAGTGAAGGACATAAAGCTTGATGAAACACATCACTCATAATAAACATAAAGGAAAATTCCAGCAGGAATCTTCTCTCTGTGGCTCTAACAGCAGAGGGCCTTCATTTAAAACTGAACATATTTCTTAAACGGTGTTGCCCTCTAATGGAAAAATAGAGTTACTACATTTTATTACAGACTTATTTCTATCTGCTGCTTTAAAACATGTTCAACACTGAATACTACGCATCATGTAGGATGTGAGCTAAATTATAGTTTTCATCTGATTACCAGACAATCAATTACTTCAGGCTATTGTTAGTAATTAATTAATCGTAAATGAGATAAATGTGATATGAGGTGGATTTGTGGATACTAACCGGTCACTTAATTTGTTACCAGTTGATGATCACATTGACTATATATCTTATGATACAAACATGGACATTTAACTCAACATAATGCATTAAAACTGAGCCGTAGTGCCACAAAGGAGGCTTCAAATGTTACTGCACCAGTCCAAACATAGGGAAGTTAAACAATGTGGACACCTTAACAAATGTGAATACAATTTCGTGGATGACAAGTGGTGAAGTAGAAGTAGTGGAAAACTGTATGGAGGCTAAAGAGTGCCATAAAATATATGTTTTTAGATGTATTGATTACGTAGAGGTGCTAAACACAGATGGAGAGCGACATTATCGCTCTATACAGTAGGCCTACATAGACAATATTTTTAATGCTCTGGATATTGAGTATCATTCATTAAATCACTGACAAAGTTGGAATAAGCTATTTGAACTGCTCTACGTAGCATTAATAAGAAGTACTTAATAGGTAAACAGATTATAAACAAACTATCATGTAATTTATTACTGTATTTGTTAGCAATCATAACTCCTCTTATAAAATAATAACATACTATGTAACATATACATAACAACATAAGTATATAAATAGTTTACGAGTCAGGAATCCGACTTCGAGGGGCGTTTCGGTGGATAATTACGACTTACAAGGACAACACGAACGTAGCATTAGCCTGCGCTCTGCTTGGCAGACACACACATTTTCCACATTACACACATCACCAAACCAGACTTGATTGTGACAATTGTGCTGTTTGGTTTCCTGCTCTGGTCTGGGAGGAATAAACACATGTCGTGACTTAGCAGCAGAGAGAGGCTGCTTGACTTTAAGTCGGCCTGACACTGAGGCTGTAAGAAGTCTGCTATCAGGTGGATGAAGAAAAGCCACCGCCTGCAGTCCAGCCTTCATTACTTCCTTGGACTCAAGCGATGGCCTTAGCACTCGTCACAAACACTTAGCATGGCCTCTCCCCCTCACAGGGCTGCACTGCCGGCCATGTTTGTGTGAAGTGGTCATCATGGAAGCGATGGCCGTCAGCCCGTGCTGCAACATGATGTCAATTGAAAAGGTTGACCGGCTCTGTGTGCTACAGAGCATGCAGTTTGACGCATCAGCCAGGGAAACGAGTTATTGCTTTAACGACCTGCTGTGCGGTCTGGTTAGATGAGCGCTGCCTGCTTTGTCCTTGGCAGACAACATATTTTTGAACAAATGCAGGTATTTATGGAGGATAATAAGCAGTCCTTAAGTGCTGATTTAACAGCAAGAGGAATTCATTTGAATCTGGACTGTTGTGGCCAATTTATTCTCTTCCTGGTATTTCTGGTAATGAGACATAAGCATTTATTTAGGGTAATATGGCTGTGTTGGGAATTTTGGATGTGCATGTGCCCTGGTAAGCCGCCGACGCCCAGAGGAAAGGCACATCTTCAGCGACAGCACTTTGTGAGCACTTGCACAGCTGATGAGCTGTAATTATGTTTTAATTATTTCTGTAGGGCATCATTCTCTCCCGACATGAACCCCCCCCCCCAACCCTCCCACTTCTTGCAAATGAAGACATTCAGTATTTTGAAAACATTTGGTGATGAAACTCTCTCTTCAGTCCACTAATTACTGCACAGCCTCGTGTCAGCGCCCAGCTTTGATGTCGACCGGCCAGGATGATAATCAAGGGCACAGATCGCATGTGATAGGCTGTAATTGGGACAAGTTGTTTCAAAAAAAAGGGGCACTGCATGACTTTGACGGCTGCTTTGCACAGCCACTGCTGGGAGACACTAACTCCACCCTCCCCCATCCTGTGCCCACGGGTGAGGAAGCCTTGTCACTTATTAAGGAGGCTGTTGCCACGAAGTGACAGATGTCCTGATGTGATCTGTCTGCATCTTTGGCCTCCATCTGTCTTGTTAGTACAAATAGTTAAGGATGGTGTGAGGAGAGAGAGGGAGAGCTGTTGTTCTTTCGTATATGTTAAATGTATTGGAAGCTCTTGTTTCTGGGAGCTGAAACTAGATCCCCTGGCAATCCCTCCCTTCTTTTTCCACCGCTTGTTTTTGCGAGGTTTCTCTGCCTCCTCCACCACTTCTGCAGGCCCTGATGTTTTAGGGTTCAGTGCCACTGAACCATCTCAGAATCTCCATTTTTTGCTCAGCTTTGCTCCCTGCTTGGCAGAGGAAGATTAGGGGCTCGGGTCCTGGGGTGCGTATCCCACCCTCTCTCCGGTCCTCACACCCTCCCTCTCTTCACCCATCCTCGGAGATTCAAATCCTTTTAGCTTCTTCCTCAGGTAAAATTGCCAAGGACCTTGTGAGCCCTGGGTTCCCCTGGAGGTAAAATCTATAATGGAGTTTTGATTTGAGCAAGAACAGCCTTGAAAATGGACTTCTTTAACCAGGTAGCTGCCTCGCAGAAGGTCAACAGTACTCCAGGTGGACACAACATGCCACAACTGTGTTAGAAAAAGGCTGAACAAAGGAACAGTTTTACTCCAAAGAAAGTGACCTGTCGACACGGTTGTGAATAAAAAAAATCTAACTGATGCATTGCTTTTGTAAATTCTTTTTTTTCAAACTGAATTATTCAGCATCACTTACAATATGAGCATCAGGTTATACATAAATCCCTGTAGGCAGGAATATCTCTCATCTACTCTCATGGCCATCACAGATTTATGGCTGGATGTCCAAATGACTCCAAATGAATGAAATTACCAAGATCAGTTTGCATTCAATCAATAATGTTTTTCTTACCACCTTGACTCAAAGATAGAGGGCACCAGCGCCTCAGTTTTAGAACGACTGCTTCTCAAACCGTCAGCAGCACAGAGGATTTTTAGTAATATTATTTCTTTTATTATCGTAATTTTATACTAACCCTAACCTTGAGTTACAGGTGGTGAGGGTTATGAAATATGTTATTTTGGATGAAATATCTCTATCGCATGATAAAAACTAGGTTATAATAATGAAAATAAAAATAAAAAAACCCATAAAAATAATAGTAGTACATCAAAGGTGCTATTATTATGTTTTTTTTTAAAAAATAATATTATTATTATTTGTGGATACATTTGAAAAGGAGCCATTTAACGTGAAAAAAAATACAGACAGAGTAAGCCTCATCTTAACACCACGTTACAGACTGCTAGGAGAGTGACAGAGTTTGAGAATTAGAAATTTTACACAAATACTCTTCATTACCACTTTATTGATGTACCCTCTGCTGACGTTCAATTATTCATCAGCCACTCAAAAAAAACTGTTTGCTCTGCCTCAATTTATGCTCCGTATCAAAACAGAAATCGCATCCCTGCTGCAGCTATAATCTTAGTTAATCAGCATCATTTAATGCACTTAGCAGCAGTGTTTTGAATTCAAATGAAACACTTGTGCAAAAGCAATTGCCGCCTGCCCTAGTTCTCATCGATGGCGGGTTTGTCAAAATGATGCAATTGGTCATTACCTCACATCAGACGCCTCTGAGACATAATTCTGCCTGACAGTTGGATTCTGGCTTTGACAGCCTCAAACTTGTTGAGTTTTCTCTAAATACTTGCCATTGCAATGAGTTAAACATCCCCCGGAGGCACAGCAGAGTTTTCCTTTTGAACAAACACCCGAGGGACACCAAGCTGGGACTGCACGAGGAACTGGAGGTCTTACTGAGAGGGCTGTTTGGGTTTATCTAATGCTACAATGGGTAATTTCTTCTGCCACTGTAGAGGGAGGGGAAGAAAGAGGGATGAAAAGAGAGAAGGGAGTATGTTTAAGAGAGAATCTTTATCTGGGCTTAATATCCCATGCTCAAGCAGAGTGGAGGATTTTTTTGTTGTACAGATCTCTTTTGTCAGATCCTACCTACCCATGGAAGACCCAGGGGCACTCTAAGAACATACGCATCACCTAGATTTGCCTTCCAGCCCACTTCTCTCCAGCGATTGCACCCTCTCCCCGCTGGCTTCTTTGTGTAGAAGAGACGAGCGAGCATTTTGGAAATCAAATCTCAGTTTGTCGGAGTAAAACTGGAGCAGACTTCAATTTGAATAGATTTATTGCTACATAATTGTTCTGAGCACATACATACATGTGCAAAGGAAGTGTGCTGCACCATTGAGAATCCCTTCAGACTGACAAGCATCATCCTCCACCAGACACAAACCTACACATGATCAAAAACAATTATAATCTGATTATTTACTCCTGCTTGTAGCTATGTTTCAGGGGTGTGTCTAGGGGGTGGCCAGGTGTCACCCTGCATGATGGACTATATGCACAGCTGCACTACTTCCTGAACTGCAGATAGTTCCTTTGTTTCTGAACTTCAGGAAGTAGTGCAGCTGTGCATATATCCAATTGTGACACGTGACTTGGTTTGCAATTCGACCTCTGACCTGAGGGGCAGTATTGAGCCATAATGCTGTTCAGCCTGACGTACACTGAGAGGGGCAAGAGGTTAAGAAGAAGATTCTGAAGATTTGTAAAGTCAACCTTTTGATTTTTTTTTTATTACTTATTTAGTATATATTTTTGTTTGATTTGGTCAGCACTTGAAATTATGATTTCTATTTTTGCATTGTCTTTATTTTTCCACCTTTCACACTATTGTATTGTATTGTCCCATTCTGTTGTGTCGTATTTACAAGTTCATATTTATTTTTATTTAAATTTATATTTAAAATTTTACTAACATTTAAGATAATTTTAGTGGTCGAATTAATCGCAAAAGACAAAAAAAAACTGATGCTATGTTGATAGCACCTTTGCACGTTATTATTTTGCACTGCATATCCGTACACTGTAAACAAAAGCCTGTGCAATGAAATATCATTCTGTATACACCTGCTGCACATAGACTTAGTGTAAGTTTAAGTCTATGTTGATGCACAGTGATTGATCCTGCTTGACTTGGTGCCTCACTTGGGCCACCCCTGTGAAAAAATCTGGACACGCCACTGCTACATTTGTGTCTGCAAGGCCCGGGACCTGGTCTCTGAAGGCCGAGCCACTTTACAAGGGAGAATTCAGGTAGTCATCATTGTCAAAAAGGAGTGCACAACAGTGCTGGGACAAAGGAAGGTGGTGGTGAAAACATGAGGTGAGTGGAGCCGGCTGAGGTGGAGATAGGAGGGGGTGGAGGGAGTCCCAAAGCTCCCTGCCAGTGATGACCAGAGTGTCCATCAGCGAGGTCTCACGGGTGCCCACTGAAACAGCAGCGCTGGCAGAACTAGAAAACACCCATCCTGGGAAAGTGCTTTTTCTCCCGCCAGACGCAGAGTGATGGATTGGGCCGGCCAGTGCACACAATGCATTTGTGAGGAGAGACAGAGAAGGGTGTGGGGTGTAGGGGGGAGTAAGGTCTGTCAGAAAAACACTTCCACTTTACTCCTAGAATGCACTAAAATATTTAAGAGTTCGATATTTATTTCATTATTCCACACATTGGATGTGAGAATGGACAAACGGAAGCATACACCAAAATGTTTCAAGTCACGTACTGTACGAGGTAAAGACAAAGAAATGCCCAGATGAATATTTAGACGCTTTTTATAGGAAAATCGGAAATTAACCGAGATTAAACACTTCGACAAGTGAGGGCCTTGGAAAGTTGGGGGTAGATTTCCTGTTTGGCCGCGGTGCTACTTTCTTCCTGAATGATGGAAATGCTTCTACTGAGAGGTACACACCAACCACACCTGCCAACCTCAAGAGTCAACAGTATTGATTAAACCGCCGCATCCTCTCAAATCCATCCCCATTTCCTTTGAAGGCGAAGATCATCCTTGATATCTGCCAACAGCTTACTTACTTAGGGATTTCTTCCTTTCCATCTAGGTTGTGTTAATTAATGCATGCTTTTCTTAAATTAGCCCTCTGAGGAGCTATAACTCAAATTCCTGTATTTATGAAAGTAATAGGTTGGAGAGGAAAAAAAAATGCTAAACTGAAATAATTATGCAGTCCGACACTTTGCTTTGAGAATCAACTGCAAGAAACCTTATGAAATATGAATGTGCGTTGGGTGCAAAGATAGTTAAATATTTACAGTCCTGTGTTAGTCCACAACCCCAGTAAAGATGCTAGTCAACTGCAATAATTGCTTTACTGCAAAACTTTGCACTTGATTCGTGGATTCATGGTGTTGAACAAGTTTGGACCGCTTTTCATTTTTCAACCCTGTACACCCATATGTGAACATATATATGTGTGTATGCACATATTTGTATGGAACTGCAGGTACACCCTGTATACATTACATTTTTCTACTTAAAATAATCAGGTAGGATGTTGCATCTTAAGCAGCGGCCCATGCTGCAGTTAAGAAAGGCCACACTGCAGTACGATGCTGAGGAAGCCCCCTGAGGGACTGATCTTATATCAGCAGACTGTATATTTCTACGCTAAAGAGGCTATTCAAACCCAGCGATGCTTGAATTATTAAAGACACTGTATGTTTTTCAAAGCCTTGATTTAGCTTTTTTAAGGGGCGGGATGTGTGCTGTGCTGGTAGTGGTGTGTCCAGAGGTTGGGGTAGCAGGGAGGGAAGGGAAGTAACGGGCTATCAGAGGTTGGATTGTTTCTGTTTTTCACTCCTCGTCTGCTAAAATGGCCTTTTACTCTCCAAGCATGCTTTCACTGCCTTTGAAGAGTTATTTTTGTTGATGAAAAGGATACGCGAAGCCCGGCTATTCACAAGGTTGTTTAATACTTTCCCCTCCGTTTGGCTTATAAATTTATCATCAGTAAAGTACACCAGTGGTCTCATGCCGTACTACAGGCTTCAAGCTAAGTGGCTGAGGGCTGAGTGAGTGAACGAAGGACGGGGGGAGATAGACAGAAAAACACAGAGGAAGAAAACGCTTTAACAGCGGTTGATCCCGTTCCGGAGTGGAGGAGTGTGTACTCAAGGTTTTAAGACATTAAAAGTCTCAAATTGGCTTTATCGATGACTCTCTTGATTCCTAGATACAGTACAGAGGCCTCACTTGTTAACAACTTGTATGTTAATGACTTGTATTAGAAGTGATCAATCTACTTTGGATGCAAGCGTTTCCCATCGCTTTGAAGTGAACGCATTGATTGGTGAGAATATAACGGAATTAAACAATCAGTCCTCCTAAGTGCTGAGTGGAGCTGTTGGCTGTAAGCCGGCTTCACTTTCTATTAATAGATTTCAAAACAACACACAGACTACCTTGTTAACAGAATACACAGTATGAGTCAGGAGGTACAAGGACAACCAAACGTTACACGTTCACTCACAGGCTGCAGGGAGGAGGGTGGGACGTGGCAGCTCAAACCACTGGTTATGATTAGGTTACAGTATGCTTGTGGTGATGTCTTTCAAAAAAAATGTGCTGGGTAGATTTGGCAGCATCAAGTGGTGACGTTGCAGACTGCAAACAGCTGACTTGGGCCCCGAGTGTCACTCCAAATGAAGTCACACTCCAGCTGTGGAGACACTTTAACTGAAGAGGGAGGGTATAAATAAGATGAGCAGGTATGGGAAGCCCTAGTTGCCACGGCAACAGAAAGATGCCTCCTGTGCAAGAGCAGCTATATAATACCTCAAATCATTTTAAGTGATTCCATAAGTCTTTCAGCCCCAGGACCATGTGACATTTCCAATCAAACAAATGAAACCAGATTAATTTTGCTGCCAGTTGTTCTCACATTTCGAGGAGCCAGGGCTCCAGAACTTAACTTAAATTTCTATGTTGTTTTCTCCTTCATTTTTTGCCGTTGCACTTCCTGCTAAAGCCGTCGTAAGTGTGCTTTGATGCAGAATCGCTATTTAAGGGCTCAGCGGTCCACTCGCCCTCCGCCCTACATGGTTTGGGACGAGCCTTAATATTGGAGGAGCCGCCGTGAGGACGAGCAAACAAAGGGCTAGTGCGTAGGGAAAGAGTGTAGGGGAGGTTTGGGCTTTCCTGTCTGCTCAGACTGCAGCAATGTGAGCCGCTGATTGCAGAACTGTGACGACTCCATTCACCTCATTTAGAGGCCATCCATACCATAATAATGCTACTTTAGGAGCAAAATACATGGTGCCCTTCAGGTACGCAAAAATATCAAAGGCTCTCTCTAGAACCTTGGGTTTGGTTTGTCCGTGGAGCAACATTTAGTACCTTTAGGCTTTTTCCAGTGTTCACGAATTTTATTTTCAGTTCATGAATATTTGTTGTAACATTTTGGTCACCTAAAATATCTTATTCAGTGTCGGGCTGTACTTAGCAATGCCCTCTTGTGTCACTTCTGAGTCCAAAAAAAACACCCAAGATGACGATAATGCTTCAGAACAGCAGTCCACAAAACCTTCTCATACACAATCTACAGGTGACAGCATGGAAACATCAGAAAACATAACCTCCTTGTTCCTGCCGCCCCCACGTAGTAAAACAAAATCAATTAGTGTAAGTTTAACATTTCAGTTAACTAGAAGGAAGAGGCCGAACTACTACAAAAGCCTCTGGATGTCACACCTAAAAACCTCCCACTGCTTTAATTTACAGACATTGAGGATCTTAGTTATTATTTAGAACCTGTCATAAGTGGTGCTAAAACACATCATATGCTTTACATAAATGTGCAGAAGCTCCACCACCTCCACCTCTGCTCCATGTTCCTCGTACTTTAGCAGTGGGTGAGAGGAAGGGATGCTGTTTATGGATGCTATTCCAGGTGGAGTAAGGCTGATGCATTGCCCACCCAACAGATGTCTCTCCTGAATTAAGATCCTCCCTGAATACCAAATCAGGGCAAACATACATAAGTTGTGCTCAAATCTGATTTATTCATCCAGTCTACGCCTCGTGCTTCCACAATAGCATGCAAATCAATGGTAATTATCGCCACTTCATGGTATATAGTATACAGTGGTACATGGCAGTTTGATGCTTTATTGATTTGTCTCCAACAAGGATATCATGTATAAATAAATGATACGGCCTCGAAATAAAGGTGGTGTTGTTGTGTTGGTCTGGACTCGTCCTGTGTTCGATCACAGTTACATCACTTCCTGTCTTGAAGTGGGAGGGCATGAAAACAAGTCACGATATCATCAGCCCTCCTCCTCCTCCTTTAGCCGACCACACGGCCCAGCCTTCCTTTATTCATAGTGGGATGCTTGACAAAGCAGGGTAATTAAAGCAATAGTGCCGGTTGGGTTTCATTGATAAAGATTGGAGCCGATGCACCTCTCTGTGGTGTGTCAGCAGCAGAGAGCTCCCGTCCCCTGGATCCCTCGTTCGCCTTTCATCTCCCCCACTCAGCCATGAAAAATTCATCCAAGACCTCCAGAAATATTTATTGTAAAATCTTAGGGAGAAGTGGTAGCACTGAAAAATTCATGGCCTTATTCGCCTCCAACAGCTGTGGACCCCTTAATTAATTTGATTGCTCACATTACACAATAAATTCATTTATACAATATTTATCTGTCCTTTTCCTCAACTTGGTCTAATCAGACAGGCGCACATACAAAGCTAATGTGTTTTTTCTATGATTTTATTCACATTAAATTGGTTATCCTGCTGATATTTTCTTCTTTTCACACAACACATGGTAGACCCTGAAGGCCTACTGTATTTTTGATATATACAGTATGCATGTAGAGCAGCTTCAGCTGTTATCCAGATCATAAGATGTCACAAGAAAAAAATGTTTTCATCATATTTTATCTAAGCAAACACTTTATTTCTAAAAATAATCTGTTTTACTCAGTTTATGTACTAGTATTAAAATAACAGGTAATACGTGTGGTGTTGTGACTTTTTGCGTCATATAATGCTTTCTAATTTTGCTACTTTGTGAGGTGAATAAACCTGCCATTCTGCAGCTCTGTGAGCGCTAACTGCCCATGTTAGCATGCTAACATGCTGCCAACCAGTGGCGGGGCAAGGGTCCTTGGGGGCTCCAAGCAAGAAATTCATGGGGCCCCCACCCCATCCGTGCACACCGAAAAAAAATGTTTTTTTGCACACAATTTCTGGGACATTTGATATGTATGCTGAAAAACTTTGAGAACCCCTAATCTAATAGAAGAGATTTTTTTGGTTTTAAAAAAAGTTAGTAATGATCCTGAGGAGAGATAAGAGTGAAACATATATTAATATAGATACAAGTTCAACATGTATTAAGTGCACGTATCATATGTACTGCCCAACACAAATTTCCCCCTCTGGACACTATCAAGTTTATCTCATCATTATGCAAAGCTTTTCATACAAAGTGTACTTTAGTATTATTATCATTATTACTATTATTTTTAGACTGTCTGCCTCATTAGACCTTTTGTTATTTTCTGCTGGTTGAGACTAGAGTAGCACATCTACTCCTGCTAGCTAGCTTCAATGTTGTTGTGTCCTGTTAAGCATTCGTCATAGCTTAGTTGTTAGCTTATTAGCCCCTATGGAGTCCGTGACAACAGTCACTAAGTAGATCATAACAATGCACTTACCACTGTCTTTCTTTCTTTTTTCCTCCTTTTTCTTCCTCTGCTTTTTCTTTTCTGCCCCACTGGGATAACTCCTCTTCATCGTGTCTCTCTCAAGTGGAGAACTCGGTGGCCGATAAACAAACAAACCTCGCGGCTCGCGCTGATTGACGCAGACAGCGCTGAATGCAGATAGGGCCGTGCTGGGGCCCCCCAAGGGGGTTTGCTACGTCGTTGTTTCATAATTGCATCGTAAATGCCCATTGTTGTCGTTTCTGTGCAGTACATGTATTAGCACTTGGGGCACCCGGTCTCTCAGAGGCCCCCTAGTGGGGGTCCCCTAAAAGCCGGGGCCCCAGGCAAATGCCTGGTTTGCCTGTTGGCAAGCCCCGCCTCTGCTGCCAACGACAATGCTAACATACAGTAGGTACAATAACAGATCATGTTTAGCAAGTTCAGCATCTTAGTGTAGCGAGTTAGCACACAAAGCACCCATGAGAAGGCGTATAAATAGCACGACATCACAATGACAGGCTTGTGTAAGGACTTCCTGTCTGTCGTTTTACTGCAGGTCAGTAGCTCTGAACGAAGCATATTTACTTGGACGTGTTTACATTGCAGTCAGTATAAAGACTATATGATGTACAAATGACATGTCAAAAGCAAGAAATGCATCTTACAGAGCTCTGGACGTCATGTGACTCCGTTGGTTTACGCCTCCATATTGGCAGGAAAATCTGCTTCAAAATGAGCCATTTATGCTGTCAGAGTTTTAAATCTAAGATATTACTATATGCACAAGTAAACTAGAGAGAGCCTTATCATGTCCCCAGTATACTTTTCACGAATCTTGAAAAGGTTTAGTAGTTGTTGTAGATGTTTCAAACTCTCTTCTCTTAACGTGAATCATACTACTAGAAATCACACAATGCTCTGTTAACTGCTATAATCATAGGAACAGATATGCAAACAGCACACCTGCAGACACGACGTGCATTGAGTTTTATCTAGGAAGACTGAAACGACTCTGCATTTTTACGTTGCGTTTGCTTGTTGCTGTGTAATCAACGGGAAGCACTGCAAAATCCATGCCATACCTTGGTCTAACATTCGTTTAATGAAAGTACAACTGTTAGGAATCGTAATAAAAGCATGTTAAATGAATCATGTATGAAGTTTAGGGAATGTTGGATTCTGTACCTGATATAAAGTGGTCACTGCTGGTTCCCACTGCTCTGTTTTCTTGTGATCGCTTCTTTCTGTTTTATGGCAGTTATCCATCTCTGTCTTCATTCAGGGTCTTTGGGAATCCTGTAAAATGATCTTCTCTTTGCTTGTCCTCAGCTGTCCTGGCATCCCGGAGCAGAAAAGCTATCCACCATATCTCTGAGAAACGTTTACAAGCCTTGAACTGTTAGCAGCGAGATCCCTGGCAGTAGTTTAAACAGGGCAGAGTTTTGATTTTGACTGTTGCATGGTGGGATTGTATGACACCAACTGCCGGATCCCATCATTCATTCAGGATGTGCTAACATTTTGTAATTAGCAGTGAGCACAAACACAGCTGAAGCTGACTGGAATGTCTTTAAGGTACTTAACACACTTTAAAGTCATCTTTCTAGAGCCACAGAATATTTTGTACTATGTCTCTGAAAACACTGAATAGCTCAAATGAAAGAAGAGACTCTCTATTTCATCATGAAAAAAACGTTTGTTTTTACCTTGTTCCATTCTTGTTTTATCAGAGGTAGAGTAGAGGACACTTTCACCAAAATCACCACTTTTTGATTCTGTTTGTTTTGTTCTCTAATCTCGATCGTCCACTTCCTGCTTTGGTCTCTGTGGTGGATACGTCGCTTTATGTCCCAGCTACAAAGCCCCAACATTACTCACAGGCTGCGGGAGACCATGATTGATGCCCCGCTGCAGAAAAAATACATTTGTGGCACTCAAGCCTTCTATTTTAAAGGACGTAAAAATGTATTCTTGGCACTCAAAGAGTTAAGTTTTGGGCAAATTAAAAGTGTGACTCAAGGGAAAAGTCAGTGGGTTACTACACTCATTAGACGTAATCCTCTGGAGACCATGAACGTCTCACAGCACAATAGCTGTTGAGTTATTTCAGTGTGGCCCAAAATGAAGTCCTTTCATGAGGTAGCCAAAACATTACAATAACTATTTATAATCTAAATATAATTTAACGTGTTTTGACAGACCGTTAGATGAATTGTGATAATGACCATCTTTGTGTTATGCCGCTCCACTGGGATGTCCATTATTTTGCCTTGTTTGATGTGTGTGTTTCTTCTTTCACATGTAAAGCTTGACACACATCAGTGGGGCTGCTGTTTATAGTGGTGACTGGTGACAGTCATGTTGCTCTGCTAGCATTCACATGTGTCATCACAGCTAATTTAATGCTGATGTATACCGCAGGACGATGCTTTCCTTGGGCATTTTAGAATCCACGTCTCTCATCTCCAGCACCTCGCAGCAACAAAACGGCATCACCAAAAAAAACTGAATGAAAATGATTCACCGCGTAGCTCCGGATATCAATTCTGAGCCTGTAATTCTTTTGCCTTTTTCGTCTGTAACGTTTTGTTTCTGAAATTGGGATTTGGGCACACGTAATGCCACACACTTCACGATTAGGTTTGTCATTTCCACGCATTTCTATGAGCAGCAGCCAATCTGTAGGAAGCCTTGACAGCTAGTAACAGCTAGTAACAGCTCCATGTGACAGGTGTCTTCCTCCGCTATGTAATCACAGTGTGAGAAACCATGCTGTGCAAAACAGACAACAACGCTTTCTATAATGATGGAATATCTACAGCGTGCAGACATAAAACGAGGACTCTTGAGGATTCTTCAGATGCACTTTTGAATTGCATTTTTAAGTCAACGGCGGCGGTATGAGAAGCACAACCCCGGTAATAACACACTGTCTTCTAAAGGTTGAATTTACTGTTAGATGAGAGATAATAGGGCCTTATCCGACAATTCATTACCGTGGACCCAGGTATTCAGTCTTGCTGCCCACTGAGATTTGGTACCGGTCCAGTCCTGCACCAGATGTGAGCCTGAGGGGAGTGCTGGGTCGGGGTTAATGGCTATAGCGTGGTATCATGTTCTGCTCTGTTGAAGTCCAGGCTCTCACCCTGCCAAGAGGGCTCAGAGGTCAGCGGGGACATTAGTCTCAGCCCCATTCTTCATTAGCCTTGCTAATTACAGGGCTCCTCTACGGGGATGGCAGCTCCTCTGCCTCCTGTCTTTACTTTGCAGCACCATGGGCCCTGCCATATGCCGAGCTTCGGTTAGCTTTGGTTAGCTCCTGTAATTCTTGACTCTGGGTCTCTCCAGCCAGTTTAGACACATGTCAAGTCAACACATGTCCACACCCAAGAATGCTTGCTGGACTGCGCTCTCTGACATGAAATTTTGCACGCTGACAGGCCCTATTTTCTGCCGTGACAAAGCTCTCTTACAGCTCCTTTGCAGTGTTATCGATGGAGGGGTGGCCCGTGACATTGCCTTTGGCCTCTATCGCCTGTTGTTGTTATGTGGAAGACAGCTCTTCTGGCGCTGGCGCTGCCCTGAGGAGCAGCGCTGCCTGCTGGGTGAGGTGTCACAATGATGATTGCTTTCTGACCTTGGCCGGCTCTCCATTACATCCATAATGAAACCTGCTCTTCCTCTACAGCTGCCTCTGAAAGGTAAAAGGTGCCTCGCTGTATGTCTTTGTCTTTGAGGCTTGGTCGCTGGCATTTGGTCCTTCATGTGTTTCCTCTTTTGACCACACATCTCTGTGACCTGCCATCATGGCACAGCAGATCCTTCATTCATTCATTCATCTGCAGTCTTTCATGAGACTTGAACAAAGAGGAGGAACCTTTAACACGCCGTCATCTCCAGGACTTAGGAACAAACCTGTGACCCTGATGTGGAAAACTAACCTCACTATAATACAAAGACTCACCACTCTCCTTTAAAATAACTATACAAATGTCACTTGGTGCTGGTTACGCTGATTTATTTTGAGAAATTGATCAATATTGCAATCACTGTCTATAAATTACAATCCAGATTTTTCCTGGAGGAAGCACACAGTATAATAGGGGGTATTCACATTACAACCTTACAAAGTAAAGTGCCATCATATTTACTGAAAAAGTCCTCTTGTGATGCAAAATTAAGCTGAAACTGCAATATAGTAAATATATTTTACTTATTAACTCTTTGAGTGCCAGCTGTTTTATAAAACAGAAAGTGTCTTGTTCCAGCATTTTTGCATTTCTGTGGCATATACCGTCTCTTTACGTCCCGACTACATCTCCCAGAAGCCCAAATATTACTCACAAAAGTGTTCTTTGATCCCCACTGCTGAAAAACCACTTTGACGTAATTATACGTCAACGGCAATCAAGCGTTAGATTTTAAATGACATATAAATACATCAATGGTACTCAGAGAGTTAAACATGTTTAAATATTGTTGAATGAAACAAAACAAAAACACTGTTTGGTTATGTTTAGGTAACAAAGTCTGACAATAATTATGTAAATTATCACATCTCAAGAAAGATTTACTACTCTGTTGGTAAATTTTCAATCAAAGCTTAATTTTGTGAATTAAACGAGAAAAAAACATACTTAGATTTAGGCCACAAAACCACTATGGTTGGTTTAAGGTTAGATTTAGGGAAAGAAGGAAAATTAGTATGTTCGTACAGTGAAAACAACACAGTCCTGTGTGTCTTTTCTATTATTAAAATGAGTGGAAACTATCTAGAGTAAATAGTGCAGAGACACCAGCATGTTTGCAGTTGAGTTTTTAGCTTCACTTTAGTTTGGCTAGTTTACAGATTTAATATGAGCTGAATGAATTGTAACAACTGTCTTAATAGCTGGTGAAATTGCCCAACTATGCGTTCATTTAAGGTTTTTTACAGCTTGTTTGGATGCCGCTAATGTAATAAAATGAATTCCTGTGATTTGACAGTTTGAGTGTTAAAAAGAGGAATCATTCAGCCGTATCATTCACCCTCATTTGCTTGTTCTGCCTAATTAATCACAAACACTGCAAGAGGACGGCAGGTCAGTTTCCTCTGTGTGTGTGTGTGTGCTGCCATTCTGTGCTTTTGTAGACAAAAGAAAAAGAGATGAGTGCTTATTAACAAGTGAGAAAGTGGAAAGGGGATCTTTGGAGCAGCACAGAGGTACCATCCCATAACTTCTCTGCACACAGGCCTGTCTGAAAAGTGCCATTGATCAGCTGCGAGTCTCTTGTTCAGCACTAACCGCTATCCCTCATCCCAAACTGTCACAAAGCCATCAAGATCAAATCCCGCTCCTGCATGGCAGGCCTGAGAGAGCGTTTCCCTCTGATACCATACAACCCAATAGACAGGGGAGCAATAGAAAGAGCCCAGTAGAAATCTCGAACTGCTGCCACGTCTTTGGCAACCATTACTGCCTCTTTTTGTGACACTGTTTTTGATATGTCACCTTCTGATCTGATGCGGGTTTCTGCTGGTCTCGCCTCAAGGGGTCGGGGGTCGGGAGGGGGAGGCTGCGCTTGCAGAAAAGTCGGCGAGAAAACGAGCACTTTGCATTCAATTGCTCCCCGTTTGGTGCTTCTTTCTCTGTCGCATCTGAGGAAGGGAGCAGACAAACAGATATCCAGAGGAGCACTCGCTCCGTTTTTCATCCCCATTGTCAAGTTAATTTACAGCGGATTCTTCCTGGATGCAGGACGCCATGTGAGTTATTGATTATTTTCCTCCCACTCTCAGAGCCATCATCCTGAGCCTTGATGGAACAATGAGGGAGGGTTGGGCCCCAGAGGAGTGGTACGTACAACTCTGTACACGCCACTTTACACTTGTAGTCACTGTCGGGAGCGTACAGCAGAATTCAATTTACACTGCTTTTAGACAAATGTAAACATACCGAATGCGAGGCGCGAGTGCAAATCTCAGTAGTCTGGGGTCACGACACGCAAGCAGGCAGGAATGATTAGACTTTGACTAAAGGATGTGTAAATTAAAAAGGAAAAGATATGTTTTATGGAAAGTAAATTCTCAAAACAATAGCTGTGAAAACACTTTTTTTCCAGGAAAAAAAAGACAGTTTGATAACGACTAAAATAAAAAGGCATTTTTAGACTATCAACACGTTGACGTGAGGTTCGGAGGCAGCAGATCTTCCTTTGAATTGCTGTTAATTTGAGGAGAAGTAAATGAATTTGCTCCCCAGGGGGCGAGAAATGAAGAGCTGAAGCTGAGTTTCAGGAGGAAAGTGTGGAGGAGTGACCCGGCGGATCGCTGTCAGGATGTCAAAAAGCATCCCTGACTCGACTAATCCCCTCGCCTGTGAAGTAGTCCCTCCTGTGATTAGCTGTCTAATGAACATGCACAAAGACAGGGAGGAAATAGGTCAGAATAATGCTTCTTAGGCAGTCTGATAAGACTTTTGTCCTCTGCTGTTACACACCCGATAAATTCTTTGGTTATCCCCCCTGGGCCGAACATTTAACCAAAAGATTAAGACCAATAAACATCTTTAATCGCTGATGTGCATTAATTTTAGTTTTTACCTGAAAACAACCAGAGCTACTGTAACATCAAAACATATTTCTGTAAAAATTCAGCACCAAATGTTGATTTTATCTGTTTTCACTTTCATTTCAGAGCGAACGGTGAGTGTGATCGCTCGCTGCTGTACATCTCTGCTGGTTTACATCAGCGCCCGCTAACAGTCGACTCGATCGGTTTTATACTGTGTCATCAAAAGGAAATCAAACGGCGGGATTGTTGCTTTTGATGTGAACAGATTAAACCATCAAAGATTTTAATTGTTTCTAAAACACTTTCAGATCTTTAGTATTCCCTTTGCTGACTGTCTTCCATCTGTCTCCCAAACGCTGTACCATGAGGAGGGATGCAACACACACATTAGCACGCACATACACAAACAAACAAACAAACAAACAAACAGAGGAGGAAGTGTTGGGCTCAGTGAATTATGAACTCACTCTTTAGGGGGTTAAAAGTTCTGGTAACCTCAGATTCACTATTAATATATGGTATAGATGAAAGGATGAACATTTACAGCAACACATGCCAATTTCTGCTCATTAGATATGCATGCAGTGTTTTTAAAATAATCCTACATCTTCACAGAAAACTACTTGGTTAGGTTTAGGGTAGTGGCTCCCAAACTGTTTCATGCCAATGACCCCGAAGCTGATGCAAATTAAATCATAGACTCCAATCTAAGAGACTTTTTCTGTTTTATTACAAAAAGTGAATGAAAGCCGTGACCAAAATAGTCATAAGAGTCATATTATAGTATATTATAACACCAATAATAATAATAATAAACAGTAACAATAAAAAGTACTAAAAAGTAATATTACACAACATATACTGTCAGTGTGAAAATATACAATTCCTCTTGTTTAGACAGCAAAACTTTTTGGTTAGGTTTAGGAAAAGCTTGTGTAACTACAGAAGTATGGAGGTTTGGCCACAAATAAATCTGTGTTAACTTGTGGCTTGAACCACTGATCCATCCTGACCTCCTCTCTACACTGTATTTGTTGCTCTTTATACTTCCTGGATCATAATTCCATGGATAACATACAAATTAATTATGTGGGAAATTGCTGTACATTACTTTTTGTAGGTGTAGCTACAAACAGAGTGTGAGAACAGCCTGTCCAGTTCCTGTCGTTACCTGTTTTTTGTCATAAGCCTGCAATAAATCATAATGCATTATATATACTCTAACAACCTAATGTCACTTTGACTTGTACCGTCTCCCCTCCTCTAGAAATAAGAGCCAAATTGGGGCAATTAGGGAATGTAAAAGTTGCTGGAGTGGTAGAAGTGCCAAAACTTTGTGCTGGCAGTAATCTTCTCTCCACAGCGGGTCTTGGCCTCAGCTTCAACCTCTGTCTTTTATCTTCCCTTTGTTGGCGTGGCTGCGTTGAAGAAGAGCTTCAGCGCATCTCCTCCCTCCTCTGGTGTGGCTCCACAAAGATGATTGCCTTCTAGTAACAAGCCTCTGCCCTGCATCACCGCTATCGCCGCCGCCACTACACCTCAACCCCACCTCTTTCCCCCTTCCTGCTTCTCCCTGCTCCCTTGTTCCCCAGCTCTATGCTTAGCAAACATCAAAGGGACCTATCATACCCCGATGGTTTAAATCTTTTAACAGGGAATAACAGCCGGAGTACATCCAGACCCCTCACGTCCCACAGTCATGTCGCCATGTGTTCCTGCAATGATCGCCAGGGGAGAGGCTCCGGCCGGGCGGAGGGTCTTTCTGGTGGTGCCTGTTTTCTCTGCAGGACCGTGAGGGGGGCCCCGGCACTGTGATCAGGGGCCAGGCCCAATTCTGTTTGAAATGTGAATGGACTAATTTTCATCATGCTAGGGGAGGTCCCAGGTGCCACAGAATGCCAAGGGTCATCATTAAAAGACGGCTGCCTTCAAAAAAAAAAATAAAATATATAAAGAAAAAAACACAAGCACACCAGTGCATCTTGTGGCAGTGTTTCTCTTTTATTCTTTTATTATTTCTGTTAAAATCATAAACATTAATGAACAAAATTTACACAACCCACACGCTCCTTTCTGCGAGGCTCCCACATCTTCACTGATTTCTTTTCTTTCCTTTTATTTCACCCCTTTTTTTCCTCCCTCGGCTGATGTATAAACAAACAAAATAGTGACTGAAAATGTGGAGACGACCTAGCTCGAGATATGTGGTGGTGGAGGGGGGAGAGAGGTTCATATCTGATTTGAAATTCAGACGGATTCCATGATCAAAGGAGGCTCAATATCTCTCAGCTGTTCAAAGGGACTTGTATAAAACAAATGTGATGTGACCAAGTGTAGAGGAGCACTCATTAAGAGCTAAAGCAGATAATGACAGGTAAGACGAGGAGACGGCGCCGCGCTCTAATTCTCTCCCCCCACTGAACAGGCGTTTGTTTGCTTTTGCGTGTGTTTTTGTGTGTCTTCCTCGCGCCTGCGTTTTTGTTGCTTTTGATATTGATTAGGGAGGGAATAGGAGAAAAGGTACACGAGGGTTTCAGACGCCGCTATCCGGCTCCCTTTTGTCGGAGACAGCCCTTGAGTTCTCGCTGTTGTTCTCCGCCATGCGCCGGCACGGGGAGTTTGGGTTGCTTTGCACACAAAGTCACAAGGAGCTAAACGCCTCCCTTTAGGGTCTGCAGGGTATAAACCACCCCATTGTTTTCTCTTTTGTGTTGTTAGGAGAAGACAGCGAATGTGAGTTCCACGCCCACCTCGTCAAGGCTTTCTATAATAAAGAGCAACTTTGTGCATAGAAGAAAAATACATCAATCTAATGAGGCAGCAGCTCTGGAGAGAGTCTCAAGTGATGTGCTGTTCAAAAATAATACATGTACTGGATGTTCTAAGCTGATAATCTGCGCCAATAGAGAAACAATATGCTAAATAATAAAAAAAGGATCATTAGGCGTTAGATGTATGTTTGATGTTTGGCCCTGTCTCTCTGTTTTCGGGTCCTGACCTTCAGCGAGCACACGGCTCCAAATGAGCCAGGCCAGTTTTGTAGTCTTTTTGTGCTTGGAGGTGCCATGAAATATTCAGGCTTAGTGCTTCCCTGAGACCAGGCTGGTGGCTGTGGCTTTGTTAGCTCGCCTCGCCCTGCACTCCGGTCCCGGTGTCCACTCCAGGACCTTGAACCGTGGTCTTGAGAGGGTGAAACTCCCCGAGTCCCTCCCCCCACCCTGAACATAATGTCCCAATTTTCTGCTCGTCTTCACCAGTTTTTTCTGCGCTGCTCAACGAGAATTCTCTGTATGCCGTCATGCAATTCCTCCCACCTCATTGCTTAGTAGCATATCTGCGCTATGGCTATTTCCAGCAGGCAAGGGTGTGGGATATAGCTCTATGTGGACTTTGTCAATTCATGACCAATGGCGAGGTCCTGCATTATACACTAAGCTGAGCAGGAGAGCAGGTTTGTTTTATTCACAACCTTGTGGATTCAAACAGATTGCTCAGACTGGGGAATTGAAGCAGATACTATCATACAGGTCCAAGACATGGAGAGAGAACAGGTAGGAATAAACTATGTATAAAAGCAGTGGTAAGCTTCAGCCCCGGGCAAAGCTACACGGGCTACAATGTTAGCCTCCCCAAAGCCACAATCAATTCTTGGCTTCACAGTAGCCAAATGTTTATTTTTGCTCGGCTGAAATATAATGACAAGTCGTTCTGAGATGCAATTGTACCCCTGGCTCGCCTTGGTATTACAGAGCGCCGTGGTCAGATTTACCTTGGTTTGGGACGAGTTCAGAGCAAATCTAAACAAGTTCTAAATACTGACAGTTTGTGTCCTCCCTGTACGAAACGTGAAGGCTTCTCCGCTGTAGAGCCGAGCACACGCATCGCATCCGCAGATAAGTTAACACCAACCAATTTCCACAATTCAAATCACTCCAGAGTCCAAATCCAGCATGTCAGGGCGAACAGCTGTAACATATTACTGCTCTATCCCTGCTCTATAAAATAATGCCCCATCACACCCAAAAAACATTATCATCTCATTCAAATTCATAACACTGATGGCTTTCAAGCATCATCTATATAATCCTGGAATAATTTCCCTCATGCGTATGTCCATATCTGGAGTCATAAATAACTGTTCCCGTGACAAAATCCTCTGTAAAAGGGCAGGATGTATGTGCCGAGCGGCTGTCCTGTGTGATATATAAACCCGGCTATCTGCTCCGTCTAGCCTGACATGCTCTTAATCCACCCTGACGAAGGGATGCGCTCTGTCGGTTAGCAAGGGCTTCACCGAGGCGGCGGGCGGCATCGTAACCCCAAATCCCACCTCCACCCCAATCTTTCCGTTCAGCCTCAGACACACTACATCTGTAAGTATTCCATTAACCCTGGTCCTACCTGTCTGAAGAGCTGAACGTGGCTAAATCAATGACTTTGTGTATGCGCCTGCCCACGTGAGCTAAGTCTGTTTGTGTCTTTGTCTGTATCAGTGCATCACACCTGTACACATGTGACTGGATCTCTTTGCATTATTGCTGCTGACTTCTCGTCAAGCAGCGCTGTAAACAAGGTCTGTGTTGCTTGCTTTAGTGCCCACATACGCCCCTACGTCTTTTCTCATTTAGGCCCATTTTGGGGCCCTGCAAAACAGCATGGGGTCCCTGGCTAGGGGTGGTCACCTGCTTGGACCTGCAATTACTTCAGGGGTTTGAGAATAAAGGAGCACACACATAACTGCACACATAAATGTGCATCCATGGTGCAGGATGGTAAACTGTACTGAGCTCCATTCACTCCATGGACTCTAATGCAGATAATGTCCAAGCTAGATGAAGATACCATCCATCTTTTGCTGGAGTGAATCCAAATTGGTTCAGACACACAATCCCCAACTCAAGTGGTGTGAATAAAAAAAAAGCTCTCCATCCAAAACACAACAATCTGGTGTAATGATACATTTCTTATGCATCTCTAAGAACAGCAGAGTCTCCCTCAGGAAAGCCTCTACCATGTCCATGTACTACAGCCTGCTCACACTAGGGGGCAGTATGTGACTTAAAAACATGCAGCGTCGAAGGCGATGCCTTGAAAGGCCCATCTGCACCGCTCCAAAAATTAAATGAAAATTTAAAGTCAAATTGATGTTATCCTTTATAAAAGCAATCCTCACAGCACACATCAGCAGCATTCCTGCGTGCCGCTGCGTACATCCCGCGTGAATCCAGCAGCCTCTAAATAATCATATGTTCTGCAACGAGGCTCTGTGCATGATGGGAGTTGTTTCAAAATGAAGCACAGCACAGGATTAGTGCCCGGTCCCTTGTTTTCACTGCATATTTTTACTGTCACTGTTGCATTCAGTGGATCCATGTCTCAGAAAGGTTGCAGTCTTTGGGGGGAAGTTGGATTATTTTGATTATTTTTTTTTTTAATTTGAGACCTGTATGCTGGTTTATAATATTCTGTTTTTTAATTTTTAATTTAAAATCTAGTGGCTGTAAATGTTTGGATCGTCTTTAAATTGACTTTGTTGCTTATAGGCTCCTCCAAGAAATCCCTTTTTACTTCCTGCTTTCATTTTCAGGAGCTCTATATTATAATAAATATGTGTACACTCAGATAACTCACTCCATCCCATCGTGCACGATTTGATCTGTCCGAATTGTTGCAGAAAACAAACGACGAGTGGCACAAAACATCCGTTTACCTTCCCCCATTTAAAAAGCAGGTGGGCATGACCACGGCGCTGACACGTGCACCGCTCTGTGAACAGAGTCAATTAGGAGCTGCTGCAGATTATTTCTTAATTAAATAGGGGCTACCTTAACCACAAAGGTGCAGCAGCTCACACCTCACAGTGCAACACTAACAGCTGCCAGGCCTTGTTCTGCAGAGGGTGGGTGGTGGCGGTGGGGGTGTTCATTAAGCAGCGCTATCTCTCCTGGGCTTGTCCACCTGCCTTGATCACGTTTGCATTAATAATGCATCGCCGAGTGCAGTAATACAACCATTACATTCGCTGCTCTTCTCAGCCTCTCGCTGGCAGCTCTGCCACCACAACATGGGGGGAAATTGTAATCTTTTCCTCCTTTATCCGGGGCTCCTCTTATATTGCCACCCCAAAGAACACATCTCTGCTACACACCAAAATGGCTTTACCCTTTCTCTTTTGGGTTCACTACACTTTGAAAACAATGCAGTAGACACGGCTTCCTCCAGATGAAAGTTGACCATTTGGAGTCTGAAGAATGTTCATTCCTTCTACAATTCCTTATCTGATATGTTATATATATAAAATATATATATATATATATCGCAGCAGCTGAAGAACAAGAGTGTTTGTTTCTCAGACAGAGAGAGAAGTGCCGACTGATAGGATTCATAGCTGCAGACATGCCTTTCAAGGTGACCATGAATTTTAATGGTAGCAGGAGTTGTTTGGGAAGACTCAGTGGACTCCCCTGATAGGAATAGATTGGGGGAGATTTGCATAGATTTCAAACACCTGTAATTAAATCTAAATGTGCCGTGGCCTCTCTCAAACAGCGGGCCTTACATGCAAGAGGTCAGGAAAACGAAAAAAAAAAGAGAAGAAGGGATCACGTTCTTGTTAAAAAATTCACAGAATAATTTGTCTTTGTGTAGGGGAACAGTATATCCAAACAGTCAATAGGAGAATTGGAAGCAGTTGCGGAGCAGACATGGCTGCTTGCTGGCAGGGTAAATATTACTTATTATTTTCTAATGTAACACTCCTAAGCCTGAGCTCAGATTTCCATTTGGAGGCAAACATTAAGGAGATTCAGGAGCCATCCAAATGGCCAAGTAATTAATGTTACCATGCACGGCCAAGATATTAGGATGTTAACAGTGTTGGAGCCATGTGATGCCGAATACAGAGTGAGGGCTTTATTACTGCGGCCCAGACAGGGGGTGACATCCCTCCTAATTGGGGACATCAGAGTTCCTGCTGCTGCGTCTTATCCTCAGTTCAGATCGCTCCTTTTTTTTTTTTTTTAATTTATTCACTTTCCCTTCTCCCCCCTTCCCTCTCGCTCCTTATCACTGGGATCTGCTCTCATTAGCAGTCGGCTGCGGCCCCCCTCGTTTGCATTTCAAGTGGCGGCGCTGTGCAGGAGCAGCCCTGCGTTACCATCAGGAAGCGAGGAAAGAGAGAAAGAGGTGGTGGTGATGGTGGTGGGGAAGATAGGAGGCGAGAGTGGGAGCCGTCGCACGCAGTTGATGCTTCATCACTGCGCCGCATCCCGACATCTGGGGCCGTCTTTTTTTCCCATGAGCACCAGCGTGTCATTAACAGGATTAATCTGGGCCCTAATTTCCTAATGATCGCTGTTTTAATGTATGTGAACGAGTGCAGTCTCTTGACTCATTACCGCCAATTTGCCTGAGACACACATAATCAGACTCTCTAACAACCCACCAACATTTATTTTTGCTAATATGATTTTTTTTTTTCTCCCCACTGTGGATAGAGCAAACACAGTTTAGTTCTGGCTGAGTGGATTCCCAATCAGTGCTCACGATACAGCAACGCTGAATGGGAAACATCTCATTTATCTCAGGATGTGTGGCCTACTCTTACTCTATTAAGCCCAACAGAGGTGGCTTAATGTCTTTCCTCACATGATGAAGCACAGAAACTATTATATGAGCCCCTGCAATAAAGTTTTAGCCTCAATGACACATTGCCAATGTGGTGGAAAACCAGTAAGCCCACTTAAACATTAACATCAGCCGCTGACTGGGGAAATGGTTGGGGTTTTGTGGCGAGTGGTACCACACCATCCAATAAACACACAGATGTATTCAAGCCCCAGGGCAGCTGCAGGGCAGACCTGTGAAACCTGGCCATGGTGTCTTGGTTTAAGGGAAACGTCTCAAGGATCTTCACCCAGGAGGATCCTCTGTGGCTTCTGTGACAGTTGACCTTTAACCCCACCCCCAACCCAGCCTCGCGGCGGTTGCAAAAAAAAAAAAAAAAAGTAGTGGTTCAAGTCGCATCTTTGCAGGTCGACGGCCCCCGTGTGATTTCATAAAGCCGAGCCTGAACAGAAGGCGAGGATGACACAGTGTGTAATATTAATGTCTGACATATTCAACACTGTCCATAAAATATGAAGTATTTAACAAAGAGCAAATGCTACAAATATAGCTCAAATATATTCACATATATATAGAATATATAGGTTTAAAGGTCTTCCTTTTTCCTTCAGTCTTTGTTGAGCTTGATGCAAAAGACAGTTCCTAGTTTGCCATATAATATAATATGTATTTGTCAAGCAAATATTTCACCACTGCAGTGGTATTTCTGCTACTTTCTAACAAGTGGTTTACTAACAAGGTTTCAGATCCTTTACAGAAGTGGAAACAGAAATACTTCAATAATGATTATGGGCAAAATGTACTTAAACACTCCTCTCATTTTATGCCGTATATCATTTTATCGTATCATAATTAAATCGTAACTTGCTGCTGACATATTGGTGTTGTAGGTGATATTTTCCAGTTGTAGGTTTTGTATGCAAAATCTTAAACTGCATAAATATATGTAATTATAGTTACCCGATGAATGTATGTGACTAAAAAGTTTAATATGATATAAAAATATACATTAGCATAAACAAACAAAAGATAAATAAACTAAAAAAAAACTACAAAACCACGACATATTTTCCATGTTAAACCATTGTGCTACTCCAACACATTTGCTTTATAAAAATATAACCAACAATCAATAGTCATTTGGGTCAATCAATATGAATTATTTGTGGATGGACTGATGACAACAGCTGCCATGTGCATCACATCTGACAGAGAGATTTCATTTATCATTATAATACCTGATAAACAACAAATGCATGAAAAGACACTCTCTAAAATCAAATATACTGCATATTCATGTTCACGTAATAAAATACAGCATGTAACACAGCACTTGTGCAAACGTGAGGTGTTAACAGCAGAAATCTCACAGCTGCCAATAATGCAAACCCCAATATTTGAAAACTCGTGTGAACGGCATTTAAACATAACTGATATCTGATTTCATCTGTGACGAAATATTAATTAAAGTCCCTTAAATGCCAGCCCGCTAATTGGTTTGCACCTGCATACGAGGAGCCGTTTTCATGATTAATATTACCCCCAGCTCACCACTCCATCCCCGGTAAAAACTCCCGGTACAAGTGGAGGAGTGCAGGGTAAATATTGAATCTGGGACTAAACTCCAGAGCAGGAAGATGTGTGAGAGTTGAGAAGCTGTCCTAATTAAGAAGCTGTAATCAGGCTTGGAGCTAGGGGGTAACTCCCTGGGTGTCACTTGTGATATTAAACCACGCTGTCCTTCTCCTCCTGTTTGTTGTGCCTCGCTGGCTGCAGCTAATCCCTTTTAATATAGCTGCAAATATGCAAATGGACGTTTCAATATACCAAACCTGCGATAGCTATCCTCTTTTAATTCAACAATAGCTAAGAGCAAGACCTTGTCAGTCAAACTCCCTTTCCCCTCATAACAACACTAATGTTTTCCCATTATGCACAGTCCAACTAATTAAGGGGAAGAAGGATTTGAGGACGCAGGGCGTGACTTCTTCCACTTCTCAGGGCTGGCATTGGGCAGATCTCAAACTTGTTTGCTCATACTCTTGGACTCTTCATAAAATAATGCAAAACTGGAAATGCTCATTACAAACGGCTCCGGTCCGGTCTAGACCGGCTCCCCGGGCGGATGCAATACTCCCCTCGCGGAATGAAAAGCTCAGCACCGGCATCTGTGAATAGATGCTGCAGTTTGTGAGCGAGGTTCGAAAGGCCAAGTACCCCACAATGAGATGGCGGCATTTATATCCTCGCGACACAATTCATAAATAATGGATGAATCTGTAGATCTCTAGCACCCTGCACATCTACATGTCACAAGTGACTCAATGATGATACCATAAAGCAGAGCTAAAGTGGTTTAAGGTCTATTCTGTGGAAGTCTCAGGATAAAGAGGGCTAAGAGAACCAAGGGACATACTTCCTCTAGTATTCCCCCGCCGCCTGTGGGGAATACTGAGGGAAGAAAAACTCTGCTCTCAGCTGCTTAACCTCAGAACACTGTTACTGGCAGCTGATGGTGGGAGTTTCATGAGCGCAGGCTGCTGGATTTCAGTAATGAACTCACAATGAATGGGTGGATGAAACTTTCAAAAGCATTTCTAAGCACATCAGTGCGTCCTGAGCAGCAGCTCGAGTGTGATGCAGGAAGTAGCTCGGTTTATCTGGTGTGTTCGGTGGCCCAGAGAGGTCAACACACTGCTGTCCAAGAATCAGTCAAGTGGAGAAAAAACATAATCACCGCTAACACGGCAAAGCATTAAGAAAAAGAAATAGCCACAAACAAAAAAATGCTTTCAAGCTGAAGGTAAAGGGTGTTGAGCGATGAAAGTTTTCACAGAGAAGAGTACAGCATCACTGGATTAAACTGTATACCTCACAAACTAGTTCATACACAGCGTCATTAAACATTTACAGCTGGTAACTGTGGTGTAACTGCACAGCCTCTAACCTGCTAACCTGAGCTATCATACTGTATCTGTCCTGAAACTTGATAAGTGCTGTGTGGAGAGGATTACCAAACATTAAAAAGCAGCAGGACAGTGTGGTAAAAGTGGTTAAAAGTAAATTAAGGGAATTAACTCACTGAGTGCCAGCCGTTTTATAAAACATAAAGTGTCTTGTTCCAGCCTTTTTGTCCATTTTGAGTTCAATTTTCTAGACCCACAGAATATTTTGTACTATGACTCTGAAAACACTGAATAGCTCAAATGAAAGAAGAGACTCTCTATTTCATCATGAAAAAATGTTTGTTTTTACCTTGTTCCATTCTTGTTTTATCAGAGGTAGAGTAGAGGACACTTTCACCAAAATCACCACATTTTGTCCAGATTCTGTTTGTTTGCTCTCTAATCTCGATCGTCTCCACTTCCTGTTTTGATCTCTGTGGTGTATACTGTCTCTTTATGCTCTGACTACATCTCCCAGAAGCCCCAGCATTACTCACAGGCTGCAGGAGACCATGATCAGCGTTAATGGCACACAAAGAGTTAAGTCAGATTTAGATATTGCAAAATGAATCGCATTCTAAACGAATGAACTCTTCCAGAACTGAGGAATAATGTTGACTCTTTCCCATCATGAATATGTAATTTAACATTTAATTTCTTTTCTTAGTCAAAACAACCACATGGACCTAAACTAGGACTTTTGGACTCACTGCAATACAGGGTGAGAGCAGCTAAATAAATCAGGCCTGACAAAAGGTCAATTATCAGGATTTTTCTGGCAAGACGGACAGAAAAAAAAGGATATCACAAACTTGAAGGTTTGCTAGAACGATCATTTCCATCACATAAGGTTCTGATGCAACGTAGACACTGTTCATTGTTCCAGTAATCAGGACGGATCTTAGCTACAACTTCTAGTTTGCTCAGCTCACAGAACCTTTTGACTCAGCTATAAAGATATTAAGACTCAAAGTTTATGTGAAATTATTAAGGTAAGTGTCTTTAAACTCTGCATTATGAATAAGATATTTTCATGTTTTTTCATGTTTTTGTAGCCAGTTTTACAGGATCTGTTTAACAGGTTATGGTAACATCAGTTGTCACAGTTCAGTATTTCCCCTCATTTTCTCTATTTTAACATCACCACGACCTCTATGGAAGACTGATAATGGGACAGTTACCGCTTGCATATTGCCTTCGCCTTACTGACTTGTAAAAAGCATCATATAGCTACAAGGCCTGACTGAATTCATGGCTAGCTTCAATCACTGAGAGACGTTAATAGGCATCATGTCTGACTTGACAGTTGCTTGAAGGTGTTACCTCTAACCGAGTGCAATGCTGGGCTATGACCTGTTGTTAATAGTAGTCAGATGCATCCCTACAGGTGCGAATGAGGTGAGAATGAGGATCGGATAGAAACGGCTGAGACCATGTATTCACTGGATGTTTGTATATGTGCTGCTCTAAACAGATTTAGTGGGTTGGGCTCAATACGGAGGCCAAAAAAATGAGGAAAAAAAACCCCACAGTCTACAGAATAAAGCGCTGGGTATGTCTGCATCCCCCTCAGCACCAGCTGTATTCAGCCTGGCAAAGCTTTCCACCGTGCATTTTAACTTGCTGGGTAAACTCAGCCGCCCTCGTGCCCCTTCAAATAGCTGTGGAAAAAAAGCTCCTTCAGTGGCTGTTCAATTATTGATTGACAGTAAAAAGCTTGTGGGTTCATTAAGATCATAGAAGTGCTGGGGGGGTAATGCTTCAAAAAGTGGGGTAACTGCACAGCACTTAGTCACAGATGGCCCGGTAACAGTGCTCAATAGCTGGGAGGAAGGAGCGCAGACAGGAGCCTCGCTATCACACTGAACCTGGTGTTGGTGTACCATTAAACACTGAGCCAGACTGTTCCTGCTAAGGATCTGTGTATCTGCTTGAGGGGAGCTCAAAGCAACAGCCGCAGACAGCCTCCTAAAGGACGCACATGAACGTCACCGCTTACATTACAGCGCTCGTGTTGCAGAGAAACCCTCCATCTCACGATGCTGTACACGAATTAAGCCCGTCGCCTGCTAAAGAGCATGAATATCCATATGGACGATACAATCAGATCCTTTCTGAGAGTGCAGAAATGTGCCAAAGTCAACGCACTTCTACATTTATGCTGAGCTGCAACAGCTCTGAATGACATCACGGTCTCATAGGCGCAGAGAGTGCAGCTCCAGAGTCAATTTATTGGGGAGTTTACAGGGTGAAGGCTGGCGGTGACATGGTGAAGCCCGGTAACGGAAACAAGAGACTACTTCATTAAAAAACCTGCTATCTAGGTCACATGAACTAACGGCATAAAGATCACTGAATTATTAACTATAATTGGGGCACCTAGTTGAAAACGATGGTATCAAATGGAGGCACCTTTAATGATGTGCTTCAAAAAAGGATTCTGTTTACAACCATGGGACCAAAATAACAATATAACAAGCCACAGAAATACATCTTCACTCCATTTTCTTGGATAAAAAATTATGTCTTGTGACAATATACATGCTTATAAATAGCTTATAATGATTGTTGTTTCCTTACTCACCAAGCATTAATTTTCTTGACTTGCAGTGCCGTATATTCATAATTAAGGCGGAGAGAGGACTTTTCCATTCCCCCCCGAGGTAGACCAGGTTAAATTGAGTTGAAAATGAGATTTTAGCATCCCTTGCAATAATAGCGGGGAGCTGAACTTGGGTATGATCTCTGTTAATAGAGTGAGAGCACAGGAGAATTTGGTGTTACGCTGTGAATAGAGGCAGAACAGGTGGAAACCAGGATCCTTTTCATGAACAGGCATGAAGTCAATTAGACGGGAGAATGGGAGTGTGAAGAGTGGGAGGAACATGTGCTTATAGGAAGGACGAATCTGTTTTGGTAGACGTCACGTGACCAGGATGAAGCAGCTCCAGAAACCTGCAGTAATTATGCTCCAAACAAATACGAGGTGAATTCTTCGTTATTCATTAGAGACGCATAAATGTCTTTTTTCTTCTTATCTTCCCAATCAGGCTCATTGTCAACATTTCATTGAAAACAGGCGGCACATGCCAGGTTGTTGTGGTTTGATGCATCAACATTATACATCTTCATTTGAGCTTTTCTCTGCATATTCTAATAATACTGAGCTATAAAGATAATGCAGCTCTTTTCATGTTAGCTGGCATGCTGCTCTTTCCAGAATCACATGTTGAACCATTGCAATCTTGAGGGAAGGTGTATAAATAGCATGGAATGTTCTTTTTGTGAGTCACAAGACACTGTAAAAAGCCAAACTGGGTGTCTGCTACATTAATCTAAGTGTAACATGTAGCTTCTACCATATAGAGTCATGTTTTGTGGTTAAACATCATTAAGTAATGTTATTTTAGAATGATGTGTTATTTATTAACAGTGTGTAAATGAATTTATGTTGACAGAACCTAATGCATTTTGGGTACGATAGCAAATTGCGTGTACAGCTCCAGAGCAGAAGGTGGCAGTAGTGTGCGAGGCGGGAGTTTTAGAAACTTTACTTCCAGACGTTCAGCACACAGTTCAAAACCAACGTATTCTGATGACGCGGGTTGTATGATATCATATGAAAAGTAAGGCACAGATTTTCGTGCTTATCTTACGAATGACCGGCAACATGAGCGATCAGCGCATACGTGAGCTCCGAAGAGAACCCGGAAGAGACAGCCTTCAAAATGCCGGATATTCCTTTCACCGTCAGCTGAAATGGTAACATTACAATATTCAGCTTTATGGCTCAGAGGAATATGAAGCTTTGACTGCTTTTTAGTGGGATTAATTCATTGTTTTATGGTATTAATCTTCTCCATTTATTCCTATTGTCCATAAATCTGCTGATTTATAACAACATCTTTATGTCTGATTATGTCCAGTTCATTATTAGATGGCGTTCAGTTTCACAGAAGACAAAGAAAATTATTCATACTTGAGAAATAAGAACCTGCAAATTTGACGTTTTTTTTTTCTAAAAAAGAAAAAAAAAGAAAAATAGTCTATATAATATGATAATAATTCTATTCAGCTCTGTTAGGATTTGGTTTGAAACCTCCACAATCTACTTTTCACAACATTAATCAGTACTTTGTACAAACACACTGTTTTATTTATGATGGTCATTAATATAAAACAGTAGAATATTTATTTTTGATTTTTCATATTCACACATGTTAATGCACTGATGACAGTTTAGGCTGTAAATGAACGCTGACTGCAGGTGACCACAGCTCCTCTCTTCATACAGCAGCATGAAATCAATCCAGTTCTCTTTGATGCAGAAGAGATTGTTTACAGCGGCGCCTCTGTGGGGGTTGGAGGGAGTCTTTCTATTAAACTGTTGTCTTTAACATTCCAAATATGCAATTAAGCTAATTGGTAAGATGACTCTTTGTGATCCATCGTGCAGGATGATGAGGGGCAGGCCTCATCAGTCCCCTCTCAGCCCATTTCGTTGGCCTTTCATTGTAATCTGCTTCACTCTGCGGACTCTTTGCCCTCCCCATTAGGACTATCCCCAGTGGAGAGCCTTTTCCTGCATTACACTGTAACGGGCTTGTTAATAATACATTAATGAAGAGCTGCTCCTCCAGATTAGGTGGCGGCCCCTTGATAATGGGGAGCTGGAGGAGGGCCAGGCAATCACCTCACTGATGTAATCTAACCTTGGGTTAAATAAGCTTTTGTTAGTGAGAGAGAGAGAGCATGAGAAGGAGGGGTGGAGGGTGACAGAGAGCGCTCGCCCAAGGAAATGTAAATGACTCTTTTGTCTCAGAGATGGGTGAAAATATGAAACGGTGAGGAAGCAGAACGAAAGCGCTCTGCTGTTTTGTGGCTTTCCGAACATAATCGTTCAGTGGAAACACAATTACCAGGTACTTTAGGACGACGACAGGTCGATTGTTGCTCTCTGCCTGTGAGGTTCGGGGTTGAAAATGCAGCACTGTCAGCAAAGTTGAGGCAGGAATCGTTCCTCCGTACGTCAGATTCACAAAATGAGTAAAGGGCCGTGTTCGCACGCCAGATGTACTGCTCTCCCCTCCCGCAAATGTATTCTGATGCTAGCAATCAACAAACAATAAAAACGGGTCGGAAAAATGCCAAAGAGTTTGGCTTAAATATTTTAAATACCCTGCACTCTTTTTGAACGATGTCCCGCTCTCAGGATGTATAGACTTGTCTGGTGTGCATGCTGTTATGGCAGAATATTTCCCCCTGTCTGTCTCCTAATAGAAATCTTGATAGAAATATCAGAAGGAGATTTTAATCACAGGGGTGTTGTGCATGCTTACTTATCCCAACCACAAAGGAAGAAAGGCTTTGCAGCCGACGCTGTCACCCCTCTCATACGGCAGCCTCTGTCAGGCAGAAATGTGCCTAAAGACACGTCTCCCATTCAGGCTGTGTAGCATTTGCCAAACTGCAGCAAACTTAACAGCGGGGAGAACAAACAGAATGAGGAAGCAATAGGAAAATAAGATTGAATGAAATGTTTCCTAGAGTCAAATGCAGTATGTTGAAGGGAGAAGGGGGAGAAGGTAAACACAACTATTAGGTTTCTAACTGAGACAGAGCGCACAGGGAATATCCTCCTCCCAACCCAGCCTTTGTTTTCTTCTGCTCCTTAAGGTGTTTTCATGGGAACTAAAGTTAAAATCCACTGTTTAAGCACTTAATTTCAACTGTTGAGGATAAAAAAGTGAAACCTGTGTCAACAAACCAGGGTTCCCAAGGTTTCTTAAAAAGTCTTACATTAAATTCCAGGTAATTAAGGTCTTAATTGTCTTAAATTTGCTGTTAATTTGCTGTAGGTATTAAATTTTCAGATGGTGCTTTTAATGCCAATAGGAAAACACAGTATTCAGAAATTTACTGACATTTTCCCATTATTTTTTTTCACTTCATTCTTGAAAGTTGTAGAAAAAAGTTAAGTGTTATGCCTTCAATTTATATCGTTGCTGCAAGTGTTAAAGGGTTGAAAAAAAATCTGAAAAAATATTTTCGGAGATTAATCGGTTATTGGATTTTTTTTCCTGCTAAATATCTGTATCAGCATCAAAAATTCCATATTGGTCAAGCCCTTCAATAAATTGACTATTTTTTTTTACCAAAGAAATTGTTGTGACATTTTTGGGTCTTAAATGATATGTGTTGAGGTCTTTAAAAGTATTAAATTTGACTTTTAAAATGGTGCAAGAACCCTGCAAACATCTCTGCTCCTTCATCTCAATTTCACAAATCGGCCTGTCGATGGCGGCTTGTAACGTCTCCCCACCTTCTGGAAAGTTCCTGCAAAGAAACTCGACTGAATCCGAGACACGTCTTGTACTTTTGTCTGTAATAAATAAGTAACAGCACAAATAAAACTTTGGGGGAGTGGATTAAAAATAAAGAGTAAAGCCAGTCACGTTCAATTAAGCCCTCGCCAACCAATGTTCTTTCTAAAGTTGGGGTAATTTGAAGCTCCCTGATGTTTTCATACAGGCCTTTTTCTACTTATCTCCACATAAAAGGGGCAGTTCAGAAATTGTTGTCCCAAAGTAAGTTCTAAAAGACCTTCAAATCATTAAGTATGAGTTTTCAAAGAGCTGCCGATTGAAAGCCAATGGGAAAGTCCTCACACTTTTATCTTGGATGTTAAAGAAAAAGATGAGGATCTTGAGCTTGGGCCTTTCAGATAAATGAATATATTTAATTTTTGAAAGAATCACAGAGTTGGTGTCTTTGGTCCTCGTGCCTACTGGGACCAAGGCGTGAAGAAGTCAAAGCCCCCCCCTACTCTTATAAAGAGGAATAGGGCCTGAAACCTCACTGGGCCTCTAAGTTGATTTATTTATCAGGTCTACTCTGCTCCCGAGTGATGGCTGTGTGTGATGGATACCCAGGGGTGGGTCTTCGCAGAGCATCCTCCATCCTCCCCCCCACCTCGTCCTCCTCCTCGCTCCCTCGCCGTGGCATCAGAGCTCACGCCTGACACCGGGCTTTCATCGCGGCGCCCGGCTCAGGCCCCTGCCTAATGAATACCGAGCGCCGCCACTGCTGCTGCTGCTAGCATTTGCAAGAATGTGACTGACCAGGCCATTAAACACAGACAGGTTGTGCTGTGTGGATGAGACATGGCGCCGCTCTGTACCGGCCTACCCATATGCCACAGCTGTTTGTTTAGCCCTGAGAGAGCGCTCTGTTGCCCTGCCAACGCTGCACTCCAAGGCACTCCTGGAAACACACATGCAACACAACAGAGAGACTCCCTCGTCAACCTGGTATGGACAGAAAGACAGACAGACACTGTACACTCCTTCTCTGGGAACTTTCAGGCCTTGAGCGTCCCAAAAAGCCCTTTTATTATTTCTTCCAAAATGGCCGCTGTTGGCAACAGAAAACACTTGTTTGTTGTTGTTTGGTTTTCGTCGCCGTGTTCCAGCATGATAACGGTGTAGGGACCCGCTGAAAGAAAGAACATCTGGCTTTTGTGCATAGCTGAAAGAGTGCACATATATTATACATGATGTTCTGTACATCTGCCAAAGAGCCGCCTGCATGCTCCTCAATCAGCGCGACAACACACAATAACACACTTTCTCAGGTGTCAAGCATCATGTTTCAACTTTTACAAATGATATATAATCTAAATAAGCTTGTGCAAGACCCGAATCTTTAACTTTGGGTGTTTTGTTGAGTTAAATATTCAGTTCCAATTAGGAAAAAATGTCAGAGAAAACAGATGGATTGACAGAAATCAGGCAACACTTGAATTCTGGAGGTAAATTAGCTGAAAGCACCAACACCTTTGTGTTTCACAGCATCATGCTATACTGAATGCATGTTTAATTAAACTAAAGACAGCAGTCAGTCATCGTACATGAGAGCCTGTGGCAATGCAAACTGTTTGCATCAATTAATTGCCACTTAGGGACTGCGTATAGATGAATGACCATGTGAAAAGAAATGCAACACAATGCATGAAAATTGCCATATTCGAACACTAAATTGTCCGGTATAACATGCATGCCAGCCGTCTGAACACTCAGCAGTAATTCCTTTGGGGTCGGAGTTAGTGAGGTTCCACTCACCATCTGTTTCCTGACTGCTATGTTAGCAGGGACTCTGCCATCTTTACAAAACTAGCAGAGAAAAGTAAATTAAGAAGCCAAAGCAGGTTCAGAGAGCAGTAGTGAAATGTGACAATTAAAAGCACAGGAGTTAGAACAGGCTGATATAATAGTTATATAAAGACTGGTATCAGACAACCCCACCTTGTCAGATTATTTTTTTTTTATCAGTATAGAATAGAATAAAATAGAATTACTTTTTGATCCCAACCTGGGAAATTATGTTGCAGCAACAACAAGAAATGCAATCACAGTATTAAAAAGCAATATAAAAAACAGAAAAGTATCAAGTATAACAGAAATCAGTAAATGTATATGCAGATAAATAATTATGACTTGTGGTGATATTCATAGTGCAAATAAACAGTAAGGTGCAGTGAAGTAAAGATGGACAGTATGATATGATATAAAAATTATGGCTCTTTGACATTGACATGATAACACAAAGTCAAAGTGTCTTTTCAGCAGCAGGTCCAGCAGCCTGTGAGTAATGTTGGGGCTTCTGGGAGATGTAGTCAGAGCATAAAGAGACAGTATATGCCACAGAGTTCAAAACAGGAAGTGGAGACGATCGAGATCAGAGAGCAAAACAAACAGAATCTGGACAAAAAGTGGTGATTTTGGTGAAAGTGTCCTCTACTCTACCTCTGATAAAACAAGAATGAAACAAGATAAAAACAAACATTTTTTTCATGATGAACTAGAGAGTCTCTTCTTTCATTTGAGCTATTCAGTGTTTTCAGAGTCATGGTACAAAATATTCTGTGGGTCTAGAAATATGAACAAGACACTATCAGTTTGAGTTAAGTTTCATGCAAAAAAAACAAACAAACTGCAAATTACATGTTTATAAAAGGCATTTTTCAGTGTTCAGCCTGCAGCCTCCACTCACAAACATGCACGCACACAATACAAACTCTAAATAGATCCGGTAAATTCAGTACATCCAGTTATGCATCTCACTGTTGGCTTACAGTCCAAAATATGTCATTATGCCTCCTGACATAACACAGCACGCCCCTCTCCTCATGTGTCACATCTACTCGCTGGTGCAAGTGTGCTCAACACGTGGCACGAGGCACACTCCTGTTCTCACAGGAAAGTTTCACTGTTCTAGCTGTAAGAGCGATAATTGGGTAATGAGTAAATAAACAGCTGGAGTCTGACTGTTTTGGCTCTTTGACTAAAAAAAATGGTTAAATGTACCGAGAGCTGAACACACACAGTCCTCTCCGACACTCCCTGAGCTAAACTTGTCACAGAGGGAGCAGCTATTTGGAGGCCATCTTGTTGTTGTGTGTCTCCCTGGCTGAACTGCAGGGAACAATGACAGGAAGGAAGCAGGCTGGAGGTGAGTGAGGTGTGAGAGCCTTAAGAGTGCGTATCCAAGCCCTAATTAACTCTCTGCTGCTTCCTCCCTGGCATCCCTGCCTTCCTGGGGCACATGCCAGTTACACGGATGCTATGTGTGTTGATGCATGTGTGTACAGTGTGTGTGTGTTTGCAAGCGCCATAATATCACTGTCACCATCGTTTGTTCCTGTGCTAACCCACCCTCCAACCTCCAACACCACCCCTCCTGGCACGCCTGCCCTCCTGTGTCAGGTTTTGTGAAGCGTCCCGAAAGCCACCGGATGGAGCATAATTACCCTCTGCTCGCCGTGAACCCTTGTCCCCCACAAACAAGAGCTTTCTTAGACTGCATCCATAAACAAACCAGCAACCCAGCAGCCCACCTCCTTCTCCACCCGGCGTGCCACCCACTCATTACGGGTGTTCGTCTCACTGTAGAGCTGGTCAGAGAGTGGCCCCGGAGTCTGACAGCAGCTTTTTAATGACATCTCAACATGGTAAATGTTCCCTAACAATACTGTCTTGTAGAGTAGCTTCTGACCCTCTTCTTAGGCCAGGAAAGTCAGCTATAAGTACAGCTTACGACAGGCCGCTGCCGTTTTCTGGAAATGTATAAGACTAAAACAAAAAATAAGCGGTTTATTTATCTCGAGGTGCACCAGCTGCCCGGCCCCTCATTTTACTAAGCCCATTGCTTTAAGTAGCCTTGTCAGAACTTGATGTGAGCCATTAAAGGCGGTGATGATGCACCACGGCGCCCCGCGCTCTGACAGCCGCACCGTCGCCGCCGAGCTGCGAAGCTTTAATGCATGACTAGGAAGGCGTCCAAAGACCAGAATAAATAAAGGAGGGAAAAGATGAAATACACACGACAGAGAGGCAGACAGCTGAACAAACGCAGTGACTTAGAAAATTTGCCTAACAGCTCACTTTTCCCCCACTCTTCACACAATCAACCATGTAAATCATTGAGATATCGTGAAAAATAAATAGTTCAATAAAAAAAGGCCCTATTATGCAGTTTAGCTGCATATATATCAGTGTTTTCTCTATGGAAATGAGTGTTGTTTATGTGGAAAACAGTTGTGATCTAACCGAACATGGAGGCGATCCAAAGCAAAGAGGGCTCTGACCACCACACAGCACCGCCAGCATTCATCTCTCCATCCAACGCTCTTATCTGAGAAATCAAATCAGGTGAACTTGACATGGCTCACTTCCAATCCGAGTCAGGGTAGCTCCGTAGCCGCGGTGGCTACCATCTTTGAAGCATTAGCCGAATGAGCACTGCAGAAAGGTGAGTGCAAAGGCTGTGTTAAGTGTCCATTGTTTCGACGGTTTCAGGCTTTATCCCCGTGTTCTCCAGTGGCGCTTCCTCAAAGAGTAATGCCCTGGGAGTCCAGGCGCTTTGAGCTGGGACTAGCCCTCTTCCTCTGGTCCTTACATGTGATCTCCTTGATTTTAATGAGGCCACATGGACCCCCTGTGATGTGCTTTGGAGGATGGGGAGATCCCGCGCTCACTCTGAGGCCGTGATGGTGGTTGAACACCAGTGACCCTTCTACCCCCCACCCCTCGTTCCAGCCCGGGCCTCTCAGGCACTTCTAATGTTTTATTAACCAGGTTCACTGGTTCACACTCTTCTGAGGAAATACAGCAGCCTGTCAATCATCTGTCTGGATAAAGTGCACTGTAGCTTCACAATGGAGCCTGCATGTATCACATGCGCTGGATCGATAAGAAATCTTTCTGACTGCATCACAGAGGATGTTGACAATGTTACAACACCTGAATATTAAACAGACCTGGGAGTCCTCTGTGCACATTCACAGCACAATGGCAGCAATTAAGCAAACCACAAATCAGTCCTGGCATGTAAGCAAGACTAGCTGTGCTTATAGATGACTGTGCTGCTTGAGGTTTCAGGTTCACTGGATGTCTGAGGATGCCAATGGACAAGACATTTAGACAAACACAGACCAGGCTGAATAAACTGCAGGTTTCAAGGAGATAATTCTTAATTAATTTGCGGCTCTTTGCATCGACTGCAAATGAATACTGTGAATACTGAATACTTACTGCATCCCTACATACAGCTGCTGCTCACTGCTAGAAGAGTTCATATGAAAAAGGGAGGAAATATGGTCCATATATTGACAAAAATATGACCTCAGATAAATGCTAATGATGGTCCATATCTAGTAGAAATGTAAATAAGCTAGTAGCCCTCTCTACCAGGCCACATTTCACACTTATACGTAAGAATTATAATCATTTTTAATGAAACATTCATAAACAAACATTAATGAATCCCTTTAGTTTGAATGACCAAATGATATTTTTCCAATCCAACTTTACAGGAATGAAGCAATAAATGATGACTTTACTGTTATTTTCCTTGAAAACTTTATAAAATCCAGACAGAAACAATAAGAAATGTGACAAGAGAGGTCAAGAAGCCACAGGATGATACAACGGACCTAACCTCAACGTACACTCAAAAGAGCCAAACTGTGTGTCTGCTACATTAATCTAAGTGTAACATGTACCTTCTAGCATATATATAGTCATGTTTTGTGGTTGAACATCCTTAAGTAATGTCATTTTAACATGATGTGCAATAACTTCACATAAATAGTAAATTGCGTGTATAACTCCAGAGCAGGTGGCAGTAGTGTGCGAGCCGGGAGTTTTAGAAACTTTACTTCCTGAAGTTCAGCACACAGTTCAAAAAACACATGCTGAGAGTCGACAATGAAGAGTTGAAGTCGAAGTTTGACTTCAAAATAAGCCACAGCACAGAAATCTATAATTTTGAATGATTAATTTCACTGAATGTTTTCATAGTGTGCTCACTAATCATAGCAGCACTAGTTGCTCTGGTTAGCTACTTAGCATTTGCATCACTTGCTATTATAATTGGGTTAAAATAACTCCCCATAATTTTTTTTATGTTCACCCAACAAATGATTATTTTGAGTGTAAGGAGAAAAGCAACTAAAAGGGGAAAAACAAAACTAAGCTAGTTCAATTAGACAAAAAATGACAAAATTATAAAACAATAAGCAGCACAATGAACCAGTCAGTTGACTATGATCCATTAAAAACTACTCTGTACATACACATACTCATATGCATACAAGTAGACAAGATGAATTAAATGTGATGATAATGTCTTTTTTAAAAATGAAGGACATCTTTGGTTTTGTAACAAGGGAGGTGAGGATGATCAACCTTTATTATATCTGTTGTTTAATTGCTAAATGATATTTTCATTAAACAAGCTCTGACTAAGTGTGGAAACGATTATTGCAGCTCCTCGGGGGTGCGAGCATTTTTATACCTCGAAAACATCTCGTCCTGTCTCTGTGTGTCGGTGTGACTTGTAAGACAGAGAAAGGAGGCATGTCAGTGTGTCAGTGTTGTGTATTATAAGTGTGTCTTTTTTATTGTGTGCGTTCACACATGCATTGGGAAATGGCACTGAGTCGGAGGCGACACCGTTGAAGGGGAGACAGGAAGACGGGGGTACGACATGGGAGAGAGGGAGCAGGCCTCGACAGGATCTGAGACGGGCCTGTCATGTCAGCATGGGGCTCTGCACCTCCTCTGTCACAGCGACGCACCGCTACAGTGTGCGGCACGATTAATTGTTCCAGTGTTTACATTTTCACCATTATAGAACGTTCCACCTTGGCTTTGTGTAGGTATTAATAATGAAAAGGTCTTTTTGGTTAGGAAGTGGTTGAAACATTGCAAGACAAGTCAAAGTTTATTTCTAAAGCACTTTTTTAACAACCTGTGCTGTGCATGTAAAATGAATGCAGTATTAACCTATTGAGTGCCAGCCGTTTTATAAAACACAAAGTGCCTTGTGCCAGCATTTTTGGCCATCTTTCATGATGCACAGAATATTTTGTACTATGTCTCTGAAAACACTGAATAGCTCAAATGAAAGAAGAGACTCTCTATTTCATCATGAAAAAAATGTTTGTTTTTACCTTGTTCCATTCTTGTTTTATCAGAGGTAGAGTAGAGGACACTTTCACCAAAAATCACCACTTTCTGTCCAGAATCCATCCATTTTGCTCTCTAATCTTGATCGTCTCCACTTCCTGCTTTGATCTCTGTGGCGTATACCGTCTCTTTATGCTTTGACTACATCTCCCAGAAGCCCCAAAATTACTCGGGAGACCACAATCGGCTACCCACTGACGTTGAAATACATCAATGGCACTCAAAGAGTTAATCAGTAAGGAGTTTTGTGATGTACACCATCCTGTGAATGTGATTTCAATTCACAAAAGCTTGAAGCTTTCTGGTGGTTAATGGAAGCCGAGATGACAGCAACATCCTCTCATATGTCTGCATTGAGGAGTCGCTTCACACAGACGGTGTTTCTGTTATATATGTGAGGACATTGTATTATAGTACATTCATGGCCTGGGGCTTAACTGCTGTAACGCTGGAACTCACCATAACCAACAGCTACAAAATAAGTCTTCACAAAAACACTGGACTGGTAAAATCGATCCCCATGAGTAGAGATTTAGCAAACACACACAGCCACAGAAGTGTGAGGAGAAGAGTCCATATGAAACATCTGTTCCGGTCACGCCATCTCTCTCTCAATTATACCAACATTTGAATCCACACAAGTCATTACTGCTTAGCTAAAACTGCATCGCCAGACAGAGGAAGGGCGACACACCTCAGCCCTCATCGTAAATCTAATTTCATTTTGAAACTCGTCGGATTGGTTCGGCAGCTCCGCCGCTGTCGGTCTGCAACTGTTTTCAATTGCTATTCTAAGTGGATAAACATGAACTTAAAGAAGCATTGAGAGTTATTGGGTTCAGCTCATCTCTGTCCTTTCTCCACCATCTCAAACTCACCCAGACTCCACATAGCTGTGTCATTGCATATGCATTTCCACTGCTGATGGGCGCTATTAATCTGAAAATTTATGAAACACTGACAGATGTCTTTGACAGTCCAGGGCCGTATACACATGAGTACAAACAGAGCGGGTTCCTTTTTATTAAAAGAAAAAGACCCTTTGACTCCACTCAGGCTGTAATATTTTCATATATATGTATTATTCTGCCTAAAAGTGTTTTTAAATTCAAAGAGTGAAGGTTGTTCTCTCTGTGATAACTACAGATGGGACTATTTTGGCACTGTGTATGTTATTTTTAGAAAGTAGTGCTGATATCTGATGAACGGAAACAGTAAAAGTAAGTAAAACTACTGTATATATTCACTAATGTTGTGATTAACACGAACTAATCATAAAATGATAAAATATCGATCCACCACGAACACAGATTATTTTATTTTGAAAATAAACCGGATGTACACAACTTCCTGTTGACGTCTGACAAAAATAGAAGCTCTGTCGATTTGTTTTGGCAGACGTTGTTTCGCGTCCAGTAGAAATTATGGGTTAGGGTGACAGGAAGTGCAATGTAAACATGCATCCCGAAGAGGCCGTAATGTGTCTGATTTGTCCTGTTTTCCTTCGTAAATATTACATAGAAAGTAAACAGATGCAGACGACAGTAATGGGCAGAGCGGTGAGTTTACGTTCTGCGACTGTTTCCAAAAGGAGCTGAGAAAAGGCCTTTCATTGTGACGAGTCCCACGACAGCGTGGTGAAGGCCGGGCTCAGGAGAGGAAAGTGACATTTAGAAGGAGCTAAAACAATGGAGCAGTGGTGCTTTAATGTCTCATAAGACGTCCTCTAAACATGGCTTTTCCATCTGAAAGCATCTCCACGCTGAGTCAAGCGCACTAACTGTGCATGAAAGAGCTCGTTCCCTCAGGACGAGGCTGCCTGATAACCGCAAGAATAAACTGGCCTTTAACTGCAGAGATCCACACAAGCTGAAGCTCCCTGAGCTGAAGGGACGAAACAACCAGCCGAAACCAAAGCTGTGCGTCTGCAGAGACCCAAAAACACAGCCGAACCTCTGAGTAACAACACAACAACTGCATCTGTCGCTTCTCTTTGCTTTCTGTTCAAAAACATGAATGTTTAAGGTGAACATTAACGATGGCAACCTTTAGTCAGAGAGAGCTTTTGGATTTTAACATGCAGGCAGTACTTAGGAGTACTTACACAAAGTATTTATGAGTACTTAACATTACACAAACTCAGATAGAGACATCAAATGACGTAAAAACCCTGCATCATTGCAACAACTGTATTATTCTGACCAGGTGAAATGAAAGAAATCGCTAAAAACATTTCAAGATTCAAAAATATGAAACATTAAGTCAAACTTTCTATGTCTAAATGATGGGTGGCAAAACAAAATAAGAGATTGTGAATGATATTTTTGATCATTTCAGTCAAAATATGAAAGTAACTAAGAAAAAACTTGGACATAATTATTATAATATGAGATAGTTACTAAATCGTTTTAACTAGTCAAAGTGTATTTTACTCAAACATGGACTGATTTCATAATAATTCAGTGTAAGTATTTCATGACTTTGATTTATTATCATTATTTATATTTTATATCTTCATTTTTATTTCTTTCTTTATGTGTGCCTTTAAGCCAAGTGACTCAAAATTTCCTCATGTGCATAACGACGATAAACACTCTTGAATCTTATCATGAACCCAGATTGCATAACTTAGATTAAAAAAACAAAACAAAACAAAAAAACATGGTTGTAATGTTACGGAAGCCCACCTGTGCCAGGATTAAATACAATACGTAAAGTGAAAAACACTTCAGATCCAGTAGATCTTTCAGATGAGTAACTTCCATGTTTTCCTGTTTCAGAGCAAATGTCACTCAGTTTTATTGTTTTTGAGGAAATGCGATGACTTGACCTCTGAGTTACAAATACTCTCAAAGATTTGTTGCAATTTCTCTCCACATTTTCCTCCAATTGAGGCTTTCCAAGTACGACCTTTTCTCAAGGTGAGATTAAAATTAATGGAAAAGGAGCATCGTGACAAAGGTTGGGAACTGGCTGCTCAGGAAAACAAATATTTTTTACCAAGTGGCTGCGGTTGTGAAGTACATACGTCCCGCAGCTCTGATTTTACATCCTGTCACATTAATGATTCAAAGCACTCAATATAAATATTAAAAGTAATAGCTTCACTATTCAGCTATTACTCCATCATTCCCTGAAATCATCATAAAACATTCAGAGCCTTTTAGAAAATTTACACACTTGAATTTGATGGCGGGGAAAGCAGGCTGTCAGAGCTCGAGGTCCTGGAAGCTTAAATAATAGTGGAAAGCTGTTTATGGAACATGCTTTATTTATTCATCGTCTCGGAGTAAAGGTCCTCAGTTTAGATGGAGAGGGAGAGACAGAGAGACAGAGGGAGGGTGAGACAGAGAGAAAGACACAGAAAAATCAAAGTCAAACCTATCTGGGGAGAAAAAAAAAGCTGAAACATAAGTCTTCCCACAGTGCTATAAAAGAGGGAAAATGCAGAGTCCATGAGATTCTCGGCACAAGGTCAATCAATGGGAGGACTCTGGGTCCAGGAGCAGCTAATGGATTGTGAAGACGCGTAGCGGGGTTATGAATTTTTAACCAGTTCCTCCTTCAGCCCAGACCTCCATAAATCAATGACGACTTATTGGAGAAGATCAATTATGCAAACTTAAAAACATTTAATGACAGATAATGAAGAGGTCCCCGGAGGCGGGCTGGAACCTGAACTTGTATCTCAGAAAACACGGCGCTCTTACGTCCAACTTTCAAGGCTGCAACTCAAGATTACAGACGTAGGTATCTGTTCGAAACGTTTGAACAGAACCTCGGCAACTATTATGTCTTTTTATCGCTTTAAGTTTGATGTAGATGTAAAAGATTTCTCCCCAGCAGAAGAAGAAAGACATGGCTACCTCAAAGAGCACAGCGTTTTATTGCCAACATTTTTTTCCTGAAGCTCATCATAAAAATGCCCCCGGGCCGCCCCCCGTGGTAGAAATCTCAAATCACTGAGCTCTAAACAAGCTCTAAACACATTAAAACCTGTCCCCTCCGCTCACGTCCCACAATGCCTGCGACCCCGTCACTGCGAGTATTTATGTCGTCTGCGTCCTTCCAACAATTCATGATTAATGTATCGCTTCTCTTTTACTCGTCTGGGCTGTTCAAAAGGCTGTACGGCAGCTTTAGCGCTTGTTATATCTCTATCTGAGAGTAATAACGCGCCATCTGCTTTTTAAATTCTCATATTAAGACACCTTTAAACAGGTGTTCGGGATCAGCCGTGCTCGCGATGCGTTTCCCTGACGCTGAGAGGCTGAATCCGTACAATCCGCGGGACTATTTGCAATTATCGACTTTGCTCAAACTGTGTGCACACTGCTTAAGAAACACACGAGGACGCCGAGCGAGGAAGACACGGATATGGGAGGGGATCAAAGCGGATCCGAGCAAACGCATCACCGCTCAGGTCATTTGTGTTTACATCCAGGCAGGGAAATTCATTTTTTATTACTCGAGGTACTGTATCAATCCCGTGGACAATTCTTTCCAGATGTTTCTGTGCATCCCAGGGGTGTCTGAGCAGCATCTACCGGGCTGATGGAGAGACTTATAACCAAGCTCACATCTGTCCCCCTCGCCATTTTTATTTTCAACCTTTTCATCACTCTGACAGCCCAAGAGAAAGTGCTCTCCATCTGTACTCAACTCCTCTGTAAGTACAGTCCTGGAGAAAAGTGTGCGTCTTCTCTGAGTGACGTGTTTGGTTAGATTCTCCCCGTCCATAATGCCAGAAGGTCACTTTTTTCCCCCTCGTCTCCGGCGGCTGAAGGAGGTAAAGAGGCACTTAGCTGCTGATGGGCCTCGCTGGTGATTTCTTTGCCCCATTTCCTCTTGATTTTTCTCCAAATGCACCTCTGAGACGTGTTGTCAGATAATTACATGTCATTTAGGATGACATTTCATTTACTCATTTGCTGTGTTACGGTGCCACATTTACTTGTCATGTATTAAATCTGTGTTACACTGTATTTTGTAAATCAATACTCACATAGCTGGGGTGTTTTTTTTTCCATCACAGTTTTTTGCCTGGGGATGGGGTGGTTAGAATAATGGAGACTTTGTTAAGAAAGCAAGTGAGGAGGTGAGAAAATATCCACAGTATGTATCATCATAACAAATTATGAGGGAGGCGGCAGGGCTAAAAGGAAAGTCTGAAGTGACTAAGTCTGTCTGGAGGTTTGTGCAGGTACATCTTCACGCTCTGCTGAGTCTGGTCCAGACAGGAGAGATGACCCAGAGTCAGGCCAAAATGTTTACTGGCAGATGTGTTTTAAAGGAGCTCTCCTTAGCTGGTCATGGCAGCGGAAAATACCCTGCTGTTCGGCGCATCTGCAATTCGCTGCTCTTCCCAATTCCACCTACAAAATCCTGACCTTTTAAAGAAATGATGGATGAGCTGGCCGTGCTACTGTTTCTTCCCCTTTCTCATCTTTTTCTTTTTTTTTTCCATCCCATTGAAGATTGAAGCTCTGTCTATGTTCGGCTCTGAGGCGAATTCTGCCCCTCCTTTCGCTCACTGTTTCAAATCACTTTAAAGTCTGATGCAGGCTCTGGCCAGAGCCCTTTGGCACTTGGCTTCTGTGCAGCGGTTCGCGTCAGGAGCTACGATTTGTGATTTGCAGATGACATGAGCAATGCTTCGCTTGTGGCTGTTGAGGCGGTTTTTACAAAGCAAAGTCAGTAATGTGCGATGTGACTGGAGCTTCACATCACCACTGCTGATCCATCGATACTGGGGCTAAAGACGCTGTTTTGTGTTAAAAAACCTATCAAGTCATTATTGCACTGAACGGTATTACTACCTTGCCTTTAATTTGATTATTTTATTAATAACAACCATCAGGCTTTAGGTCGACTGAAATGCTAATGTGTGTTTTTCAGCTCTTTCCCAGATTAAAAGGTAATAATTTCTGCGTGCTAACTCAGCTTCTGACCGCCTGAAGAAACTTCACACATCGATGAACATCATCTCATCTCAGTGTGATGAAGCTCTGCAGGTCCTTCCACCAGCAACACGCCACATCAGCGCCGACTTAACGTCTGTTTGTAAAATTGTACAAACGTGAATAATTATTACTTAATTATGATTAAGGGGTTTTTGTGCATGTTCATATCTATAAAACACAACCGTAAATGTATATATCTGACAAAAAAAAAATCATACATCTATTTCTGTGTACACAATTTAACCTCTGATAAAGACTCCAGAAAGATACTTAATATTTTTATGTTTTATTTACGTATACAGATTAAAGTTGCTTATTTTGTTTCCTTTAGACTGAGCCAGGCTAGCTGTTTCCCTCTGTTCCCAGTCTTTGTGCTAAGCTAAGCTAAGCTAAGCTTCCTTGGTATTTAGAGTACAGACAGGAGTCTCATCAATCTCATCAGGTTTGAAATCTTTTAAGCGTGTTTGTATACTAACTATTTGTTTAGCAGAACTCCTGACAACATATTAAACTGCATATTAAAGTCTAATATATTGAGACTATTCAACATTGTTGAACTACATGGACGTCAGACTGTAGTGCACGATGTTAAGCATGGTGGGAACTGAAGCGTATCTTATTTTGGCCAACAGTTCTCCTGAGAATACAATATGCCCTGGGCATTGTTTAGTTTGAAAAATCCTCAACAAGAGCTTTAGCTGGATCCTGTTGGTCCCCCTCTCAAAGATGGATGGACAGAGTGCATGAGATCGAGCAAACACAAGAGAGGAAGCCATGACAGCGTCCCAGACAGTCAATCCCCAGTGACTGAGCCTGCTGATAATTTACTTTTCAGGAGGAGATGTGTTTACCAAGGGTTACAATTGATGTGCTAAAATATTGATAAGGGACATTTTATAAGCTTGGGAAGAGGTGGGACGATTGACCCCATAGATAGAGTGTACACAGCCTGCTGACTGTCACTGTTACTGCACCATATGGACCAATATGATGTGTCCAAACTACAAGATACACACTACAAATCTACTTTGTGTATATACTAAAGTTTTAGCATGAACGGTTTTCATTTTAGCAATATATTTTTGGTGTAACTTAAAGTAACGTAACCATGCAGTACACTCAAAAAATTCAAACTGGGTGTCTGCTACATTAATCTAAGTGTAACATGTAGCTTCTTCTTCTAAATGAGTGTATTATAATTATATGTAAATACTTTCCATATGTTTTTTATGTTCACCCAATAAATGAATATTATGTTGGATTTACCCCTCGTAATTAAGTAATAGTAACACCAACACCTTATGTTGACCCAGCATATTTACATTTATGTCACTGAACAAAACAATTTCTTGCTAAATTAGCATATTATATCCATCCATCCATTATCTACCACTTATCCTCATAGGGTCGCAGGGGGGGGGCTGGTGCCTATCCCAGCTGTCTTAGGGCAGAAGGAAGGGTACACCCTGGACAGGTCTCCAGTTCATCACAGGACACATAGAGACAGACAACCACTCACACTCACACCTACGGTCAATTTAAATTAGACAATTAAATTTGGATGTTGGGAGGAAGGCGGAGTACATGGAGAGAACCCATGCAGACACAGGAAGAACATACAAACTTCACACAGAAAGGCCCCGGGACGGGAATCGAACCCGGTACCTTCTTGCTGTGAGGCGACAGTGCTAACCACTACACCACCGTGCCGCCCTAGTGTATGATAATTGGGTGGAAATACTTTCCATAATTTTTATGTTCACTCAACAAACGATTATTTTGAGCGTATGCTTGTGGGAAGTGGAAAAGTTTCTGTTTAAGTGTTGTGATGGAAATGTGACTGAAGAGACGGATGAGGACACATATGGTATACTTCCATCACATTTCCCACATTCAGGTTTGCTGCTCTTTCAATGCCCTCTTCATGGGTTAACCAACTCATGAGATCTACATTATTTTAGTGGATGGGACAATGCATGAATGAGCATGTTCTGTTTTTCTTTATATTTGGGTGAAGTTTGTGCTTCATTTAGATGAAAACCTGCTCAGTATGTGTTTAAACCAGCCATTCCCTCTCACATTAAACCACTGGAAAGCACCATCAGGTGATGAATACTTTTAAACCCAATTTTTAATAAAATTGAACAGTTTTGTGGCTCTGCTGCGTGTGAATTCTCACCGTGGTGCTTTTTATTTTTGAAGTGCAAATATAATGACACGGTGGTATTGACGGCTATGCTGGTGACACATGTGGCCTGGGGCTAGGTCAGAAACAGTGAGTCCTTCATTGTAATGCCTGCTCTACGGGGACCCTCGGACACATACCTCTGCCCCTCCAGCCGTTACAGACCCACAATCCCTCGCTGATGAGACGCAGACGCCGTCTTCTTTGTCCATTGGCCTTCTGGATCAGGAAGGTGTTACTCTTGCTGTCAGACAGGGTGAGCAATATTGACTTAAGTAGCTTGACCTGGCTCATCTATGATGGCTCTACCTTTTCACCCCAACCTCTGGACTTCTCCAGCCACTGCATCATATTCTCGCTCTGCGTTCACAGTCGAGCTGGAAGCCAGCCCAGCCTGCCCACCGGGTCACCCTTTGTCCAAATAAATTAAACCACAAGAAGGGAAGGGAACAGTAGAAAAAGAAGAAAGGGCCTATGTCTCGACAGTTTAATTACCCAACTCAGCTTTGTGAGGCCTTGAGAAGCAGCGGGCTGGATTTGGTCTCCTTAATCCCAATCTGCCGAAAACACATCCCAGACCTCCACCGGCTGACCCAGAGAGGGTCAAGGCTGACACGGTCCCTTGATTATTACTGAGAGGAAAGGTTTTTTTTAAGGGTATAGTTTCTAAAATAACACTTTAGATTATAACACTTATATTGATGTGTAATTATTAATTGGTATATGTGGTGTAACAACAAAATACTGACTGGCTAGCTCAAATGAAGCAATCTGATTGGTTCATAGCTGTGAGATTATTGACAATTCACTGCCATAATGCAAAAATATTAGAGTAGTTGCTTAGCGACAGGGGGAATCACTTCTGCCGACATGTAACAGGTTACAAAAACAAAGTTAGCTGCAAAAACCTGGAATCATTAACTTTTATGGAGGATGGATCGAGTCAGAAAATTACCCACCTGCTCAACAACATGCAGCTCGATGAAAAAAGGAGGTTCCAACAATGTTTCTCGAAATATGCGATCAAGCAGGGACATGAAAGAAATACACTAACCAGTGCCTCCGCAGAATCACGATTCAGAAATACCAGAGGAAGTGAATCAGCAACCGAAAACTGTGAAGCAAAATGCCAAACAACTCATCATCACCTCACGAAACAGCTTCTGTTTTTGGACATCAGAACATCATACTGTGACTGCATCCATGCATAATCGTCGTTTTCATTATTACATATTTAGGGATGTGAGGTACCACAGAAATATAATGTTTCTGTGTCTGCTGAGTTGGATAAAATGTGCAAAGAATCAAAAAAATTTATGCAAAGTGTCACCCCTAATTTCCACTGTTTGTGGAACGACACCAACATTCGTCAATACGCACCACATCTGCCTGGCTTCGTTGGACAGCTGGAATTGCAAGAATGAGATCTCACTGACCAATGAGATCTCGCAAATTCACGTATAATCGCGCGATATCGTGGGTCAGTGAAAGAAAACCACCGTGTGTCCACTGAGGAGAAGGACACATGGATTATTTTATTTTGAAAATAAAAAAAATAAATCTAATTTTTTGTATCTGAACACGACTTCCTGTCCCACACAATCTGCTCTGTGCTGAATTTGTGCGCCGTGCACAGATGTCCGACAAAAACAAGCTCTGTCGATTTGTTTCGGCAGGCGTCGGCACGTCGGCGGCGTTCCGCATTCAGTCCTAATTTAGTGTTAAAGTTCAGCTATAGACTTGGTCCTAAATGCTGTTTTACAAAGCAATTTAAGGCTACTTAATGATTACTAAACAAAGCTGCATCAAAAAAAAATACAAAACAAAAATCTGCCTACTTTTGCTAAATATATTTGTCATGAAATTAACAGCCTTGTCAGTGTCGTAATGGTCTTAATTCATGCTAATCGCGGTAATGTTGTGGTTTTGTATTCAACCTTTAGGTAGTGTTTTTGCTGACTGTGGCTTCAGGACACCATTAGTCTTCATGTGTGGGGTTTACCATGTATAATTAATCCCTCTCCCACCTTATTCCACGCATGATTTTATCGATTTCTTCTTCTCTCTTTCTCTTTCAGGGGCCTGGAGCTGCGTTTGCTGGGAAGCATTTAAGAGGCGCAGATAATAAGCTGAAGCATCTTAGGGATGCCCTACAGAGGAAGTGAGAGAGCGCTGCGTCTTTGTCCTGCACTGCAGAGCCCTTAAGTAAGCAGTATGCACATAATATAGCATAGAGATGATCAAAACGTCCCGTCGCACTCCCACACATCCTCTGTGCTGTCAAGCTGCAGCTCCACTGTAGGACATTAATGTGGCGAGCATGTCAACATGGTCAGGTGAAAAACAAAAATAGCTCTGCATGTACTCACGGAGACAATGACACGTGCATGTGAGAGGCTTCTCTGCTGAAGGGCCATCTTTTCCCTTTTTCCCTTTACAAAACACATGGGAGAGGGAAATTGTGACAGAATAAATTGGACATCCAAAGTGATATTAACACTGCTTTACTTTTGAAGTTGCTGCACATGTGTAATATCAGCTGACATAAAACAGACAAGACGGGGATATCACAGAAAATGCATCTCTAGATGTATATGTAGTGATAATATGTGTTCTTTTCAGATGTGGAAATTAACTGCAGTGCTTTCATACCCACAATCATAATAATCATTTGTTGGGTGAACATGAAAAAAAATGATGGAAAGTATTTCCACCCAATTATAATACGCTCATTTAGCAAGAAACAGTTTTGTAGAGTGAAATTAATGTAAATATGTTGAATCAATATAATGTGTTGGCATGACTTAATTACTTAATTACGAGGGGCAAGTGATGCAAATGCTAAGTAGCTAATCATAGTCTGTTATTTTAAGTTAAGTAAAGGACTTAGCTTACTGTCTTCATTGTCGACTCTCAGCATGTGTTTTGAACTGTAAAGTTTCTAACACTCCCAGCTCGCACACTACTGCCACCTACTGCTCTGGAGCTGCACATGCTATTTGCTATCGTACCCAAAATGCATTAGGTTCTGTCAACATAAATTAATTTGCACAATGTGAAGTTATTGCACATCATGTTAAAATAACATTACTTAAAGATGTTCAACCACAAAACATGACTGTATATGGTAGAAGCTACATGTTACACTTAGATTAATGTAGCAGACACCCAGTTTGGCTCTTTTGAGTGCATATTCACTGCCTAACTGAGGGTGCATGTGTGGACAAGCATAGCTTTAGGGTCCAATAATTGTATCCTTGATGTGTCAAAACATGTATCCTCTCGGTGTGGTGCGACCCAGCCATCACACTTCCTGGTGAAAGGTAGAGTTTAGATTTGCCCTGGCTTGTGAAGGCCCCGGGTCTTTTTTTTGCGCCATGAGCTAACTGCGTATATTATCACACATTTTTTGGTCTCTGTCCAGTCCACAGCAGCGAAACAAGCAGGACGCCTATCGAAACCATTATTCCCAGGTGTGAAAAGCTGTCACCTTAGCATGTGTCACTTTTGTCTCTCTGCCTTGTCCCACTTGCGGGGCCCGTTGTAGCTGCGCAGGTGAAATATGTGCCACCTGCCACTGCTTGCCCGTTTGGCCGTGGGATTGATGGAACACATTCTCGGGCAAGGTGATGGCAACTGACAGGGTCTTTACATCATCCTGTGTAGAAAAATGCGGCAATGACCATAAATCAATACTATTTTCACGCGCTGAGCAGAAAAAGACAGGGCTGATTCTATTTCCGAAACTTTGCCCTTTACCTCTCTCACGCTGCAGTAAACAAGCTCAGAAAATGCAAAATCAATGCAATTTCCTTTTTATTAAAGGACTATTATTTCTTGGCGCGCTGCTGAAATGGACTGAATAGGCGACGTTGCGGAGAGTGATAATTATCAAGCAAGTAAGACTTGTTTGTTGACAGCAAATGCTTGTTTTGTGGTTATTTCCTGTCATAACAGCCACTAACCATGAATCCAGGCAATCATATGCTACATTTCATCACTGACTGACCCATAAACCATGTGGAGAGCACAGAGAGCTAACTGCCACACCCTGTTAAGTGAAGGCACGCACCAATGGGTGCCAACTTCCCATTCAGACCACAATCTAGTATGCACAGTGTCAACCCCCCGCCGCCTTTAAACCATTTAGCAGCCCTGCTGACAGTCAGAGCTGGAAATGCTCACTGATACTTCCTGGCAGGTCTCAGCCTGGAAAAAACTCACCTATCCTTAAAAAAAAATGCGGCCAGTTTTCCTTTTAATTTCACTCAAAAAATGAGTCACACCTTTTATTTTTTTTTTTTCAGACGTTCAGGTTAGAGTGAGTGCTGCAGGAAGGAATTGCAGCGCTGAGCAGAATCCAATCTGTTGATTAATCATCTGGCGTTACAGGCAAGATGACTTCCGCTCCAGCACACCGTTCATGGAAAAAGCTTTTTTCATGCTTTATTTAACAGAGAGTCATTTTGATTAGTGTGGAAAGATACTTTGAGAGGCACAATGACTAAATCAGACCTGTCAGTGGCTTTTACTTACTGAGGGAGGATATTGACAAGACAGGCAAAGGCAGGCGAGGAGGCGGCTACTCAGGGCATCCAGTATCTGAGCTTTTATATTAACGTTATATCCATAATAACACATCACTCTGCTCATACAGTATATCTGGAGTAAGATATCTCAACGTAAGACAACCGAGAGATTATTTCCTTTAGCTTGAGTCATTCTTTCATGTTTTTCCATCCTCAGAAAATGCTTGTGAGAAGGGAAATAAAACACAAGCTGACACCCGGCCTTAACATTTGCCATTTCAGCAATCAATCAATCCTCCAACCACTACAAGAGGCCTCGACGTTTATGGGTTTTGCTCAGTCAGACGGCTTGACTGGTCGCTATCGATTCACGCCCCTGCCTCAAATGTCAATACAGCCTCTTTTGGGTTGTGTCACAAGACGAAGAAAAAAATCATCTTCATTGATCACGAGCAGGTGGCTCTCTTGCAGCGTACAACAACAATTGGAAACACCGGTTGGTACGCCGGCCGAAATGTTAGACAGCAGGCAATTCATGGTCCAGTAGGTCACCTGTCAGCTGCCGCCGATAGTTTTAAAGACACATCTTCACTGACCTGTGGCCGCCATTAAGACCAACGCTTCACACGTGGGTGCACACGCACTAAAGCACACAGTGGCCTACCGTGTCTGCTTCAGGTAAAAAATGCACGTTTCATTGTGTTTAGAAAGAAAAAAGAGCATAAAAAGTGCATGTTTGGTGATGAAAGGTCAAGTGGAAGGTGAACGCTGAGGCAGGAAATGTGCTCAGTGGTTTGATTCAACTCATGTGAAAATTCATCTTTAGTCAGACTGAAACAAACCACAAATGGACTGAATTTCTGTCAATGTTAATTTTAGGGGAAAAATTGAAATGGCTTCTTGAATTCATACATAAATGAAACATTCATGCTGGATGAAAACAGCGACATAACCAGTGTATGTCCCATATTTGTTTTCACAGTGATCTAAGTGAATATTTATAAGGAGGGGAGAAAAAAAACCACTGCATCGTATGGAGAACAATTCTAATTTAATGTGCAGTTTACAAGGCTATTATATTCAACTGGGCAGAGCCACTGAAGCATTAGAGGATGAACTGGGCCCAATTATTCTGTTCTCTGCATGCTAATGCATTTGGGGATGAATTAAACATTAATTCAAAGCAAATATCAAATTAATGTTATTATTGAATTAAAACTGTGTTCACTAGATTTCCATACACTTTTAATATCAGTGTGACGGTGCAGCAAATTCAATAATTTAATTAAAGTAAAAAAAAAATGTTTACGGTTGACCTGAAGAAACATTTTAAATATTTTAAATGTGAACATTAAAGAAAGACTGATGCATACTCTTTTTAAATTTAAATATTTTAAGTTTTTTATTGCTGTTTTTTCCACTGTCCTGTTTTTTTCAAAATCAAACCCAATTCTATGTGTATTAAGTGTTGTTATATGGAGTGTTAATGTGTTTTTCATTGTTGTTACTCTGTACATATGGCATTTACTGCACGTCTGGGGATCTCTCCCCTGTTCTTCTTCCTGAAGTTTCTTCCATTTCTTTTCCCTGTTAAAAGTTTTTTTTGGGGAGTTTTTCATTAGTTGATGTGAGGCCCTCTCAGACAAATTCGTAATTTGTGATATTGGGCTATACAAATAAAACTTATGCCTTCTCATGCAAACAGGTTGTCCTTCGACATTACTGCAACACATGAGGCATGTCCTGCCCCTCTCTCTTCCTGCCTACCTATCTAATAAAGCTAATAATACCCACCCCAAATAATATCTAAAAACAAACAATGGAGGAGCAGATCTTAGCAAAAGGTCATTTCTAATCACAGAGGCCAAGCACATCCTTCTCAATTTAACACAAGAATATGACTTGACTGTAAAGGCAGGTGGGTACAGTGCCCCACCAGCAGTACTTCACTATTGTAGAGGTGGTGGAAGTTGTGAGGAGAGCGTCACACAATCAACAGTCCCTGTTCATTGGCGTTATTTTGTTGCCGTCACGGGTGTTGGCAAAGTTCTCTCACTTCATGCTTTAAAAAGGCAGAGATGGGAGACAAAGAGCCTCCTCTTCCTAATCATCATGATAAACGATGAAAGCACTTTTCCCTTCCAAGTGTCATTCTCGCACGGAGAAAATCTTTTCCACTTTAGATTGGGGTGTTTGAAGTCGCTCTCTGTCTTCTTGTCTCATTAAACATAAAAGAATGAAATAAAATTCAAATGAACTGTTTACCCTGTTACTTTAAAATGTGTAATTTACCCTCACTCTGCGAGAGAACTCACAATTACAGTGGGTTGGCTCTCCCACATCCGTTTAGTGTATTTTCTATAACAAACCCCCATTAATCATTTCGGAGATCAAAGTGACGCTGCAGAAGAATTTTAAATATTTAAATCTTCACTATTCAAATCTTATATCAGATCAAAGATTTTCGCTTTAATTTCGCACGGCACATTGCCAGTAGATTCAGAGGCATACACAGAGATGTGCACAAACTCCAATTAAATATTGCAAATTTCAGTAAATCTCCATACATCTTCATATCTGAGCAGGCTTCACACTGAGTGCATCTGAACCGTGAGGAGGAGGCAGCTGTTGATTATTATGTGGATGACAAGTAACTTAAAAGTGCATGCCATTTATGATGGGATGACTGCTTAAGTGGGTAGCACGCACAAATATAGACAATATCCCATAAGTGAGAGGCTTCCATGTGTATTATGTAGATTGATAGGCCATCATTTTCACTGGTGTCAAGGTAATCCATAGTGTACATAGCGCCACCATCTTTCTTTTAATCTGGAAACTATTTAAATGTTTAGTGCCAAGCATGACCTCTGAGGTCATACCAGCATATCTAAATGACACTTGATATTTTTTGATATAATTCCAGTCAAGACTTTTGCTGATGTTATGTTTTCCAATTAAGTCTGCATACTGAAACGTCCCTGCATTAGGCTGCGTTCAAAAGGTCAGATGTAAAGACATCTTTCATCACGTCATCCACTGACAGCGAGTCGGTGTGGAGGCCCGACGAAGAAAGGCAAATTTCTTCCTGACTTATTGTGCATCCAACAGTACGGCTGAAATATTTATTTATTCATGCATATTAAATGCTTTATGTCATGACACTGAGTGGTGTCAGTGAAGCAATTAGCTAATCAGTAATCATGTAATAATCATATCATAATAATAATAATAATAATAATAATACTGTAAAGCCCTTTCAATGTAGAACAAAGTACAAACTACTCAAATACTGCACTAACTGCCACTTCGGAGACAAATATTGTACTTTTTTACACCATCATGTATAAATATTTTCAAGCTAGCAGCTTTTTGTTTTGAAAATTGTAATTTTTCCACAAAAACCTGTGATTTTCATATAAAATATCACTATTGTAGATCTAAGTATGAAGAAGTAAAATATTATCTCCACTTCAATGAAGTACAACAGTAAAAGTACACAAAACTGCAGCTTTACTCTGCAAGATACACAGTATTAATGCATCAGTAATAGAAGCTATTAGTTCATACCCTGTACTGCTTTATACATTTTTTCTACATAGAGAACTTTTTGCACATTTATTTCCCTTTTTTCAGTGTAGTAGCACTAAATGAAATAAATCCTGAATACTTCCTCTAGCACACACAAGTTCAGTAATTAGACTGGATCCACACATAAGGATAAGCATAATCCAGTCAACTATATTTAAAAAAAATTGAATAAAATTCAAGCTCTCCTTCAAACAGTAAAAAATATTAAAATATGAAAAACTACTATTTTTCTGAATTTATAATCATTATTATTTGATAAAACATGACCAGTCAGATGTGTATAGACTATAGAAGATAGTGTCATTCATACTGAGACATAAAGATATATAGATGCTATGATACTATCTATGATACCACTCTGAGGCCAAAGAGGTTGAAGAATTCAGTTTGTGACCTTATTAAATACTAATATACCAAACATCTCAATATAGCAGCTAAAAATAGCAACAATGGAAAAACCCTGGGTCCCTAATTCCTACATCCTTGTCTCCTCGGTCCTGTGGCCTGAAAAATCAATGAAGCTCTGCCGTCTTTAAAGACATTTGAGTCAGTGAGAAGCTCCTCAGGGGAGATGAGGAGCAAGCAAGTGTTCAATACACATGAAAGTATGACGGATAAATGATCCATATTCACATCTGACACAGTGAATGGAGGTTTTAAACTGTTCTGCTCCGCTTACTCTATTTTATACAATATGTGCGGTTTGAATTTGTATACATATAAATTAAGTATCAACACCCAATATTCTTTATTATTATGTCTGAAAACCCATGTTGAAATATGCAGATTACCTCATTAAATATGTACTAATTGTTCAGAAAATAAATCTGAACATTGGATAAAACCAGGTTCAAAATTCCTGCTTCATTTATTAATAAATACTAGTCAAATATTTTTAAAAAGGAATTTTATTTATCGGTTTTTATCTCCTCGACAGACGTATAAAAATCAATTTTCACTGTTTTTAGGCATAAAAAGTTCTATAAATCAGGTCATGAATCATATATGAACAAAAACATCTGTAAAAACCTTCAGAATATAGAGGCTGGAAAGTTTTCTGTTTGTACAGTAAGAACTGCTGATTCACTGCAGATGAATGAAGTAAAAATGACGTCATCATGAAACATCTCCAGGTGATTATTTATATTAAGACATTGTTTTAATTGGTAACTTTCTAACTTTTAATTCATTTAGGAAACAAATGGAGACACTAGTCTGAAAAAAGGCAGGTCATGAAGCAAAATTGCCCAATTATTATTGTCATGGATGTTTCCTGGGTGGTTGCTGTCCAAGGTGCTGAAGTCTCTCCCTGTCTGTATGCCTGTAGTGTCTGAAAGATCCACTGATGATGGTATTGGTTTGTGAAATTCACTTTCAGATTGATTAATCTCTACTCAAGCGGGCCTCAGGACAGAACAGCGCCCATGAAACAGTTCAATCAATGCTCCCAACGTCTGTCATGTTCCATGGAAGCAAATGAGTGAAAAGGAAAGTATAAAGAAAGGTTGAAATACCTGCAGATGAAATGCATCATCTAAAATAAGATGATAAACTGTAAGACAACAAACTGCTACAGAAACACGTGACATGTGATGCAGCTGCACAATATTGGTATTTTTCAAAGCTAGAAGTCAACAACCATCAGTAACCATCATTTCTAAATGGCAACTTGATAGTTCATTAAATTTAGTGAATTGTCTTTTGAAATTATCATTAATGAGGTTTGCTACTTATTACTAATGCTATGCTCTGTAATGGTTTATAAATCATATATTGTATCATGGCTGATAAGAAACAACAGCATCTGTAATTATGATTACATAAATAAACTATTTATTGTTGCACACATATCATTTTATATACTTTATAAAGCATTTGAAAGTGATAACCAAATTATTTGTCAGCATTTTAGAGATAAGTTGTGAAACATCTATTAACATTACAGAGACAGGCGAACAGAAACCAATTATTTACGTAATATTAAGTGTCTCTAAATACTGTTTATAGATGCTTTACCAGGTATTTATTAGGGGAAGATATTCGCAAGGACTTCACGATACAATACGTATCGCGATACTAATGTTTACAAATAACTTCTTTCACATTAACAATAATATTTTAATCATTAACAAATACAACGTGATAACGTGTTCAACAATCAATAGTTATAGCATTAGCATGATTGTAAGTGATTAATATTTTGTTTGTTGTAGAATGACACTTCTGCTTCTCATCCTTTTCTGCTAAGGCGCTAATAGTTCAAACCTCCGTCTGGTTTATTCCCAAGAATAAAGTCTCAGTGATGCATATCAGGCTGCACTGCTGAGGAAAGACACTCATCCATCTTTCCTGCCAGTGATCTTATATTCCTGATGACGGTGATGGAAGACATCAGGTCTCCTCTCTGTTGATCTCACCTTCACCTCAACCAGCAGCTCACCTGGTAGACGGTTTGCCCCTGGCCTGCTCGCCTCCTCAGGGCGATCAGGTGCTCCAATAATATTTAACATATAGTGCTAAAACAGAGGAAAGGTGCTAACATGAGTTGGAAAAGTAGATGATAGAGAATGATAGAAAAACAGTGCAAAAAATAAGAGCATCATATACAATACGATGTGTTCAACTGAAATCTATAACCTTGTCTAATTAGACTGTGACACTATATGCCTCACAAAGTAATTGCCGTTGTGTCCCTGTCAAGTTGTCTCATTATCAGCGCAAAGTGGATGGATCTCTCCCAATCAGATTACCACGCAGCGATCAAACTTCTCAGAAGAAAGCGCGGGAGCCTGGCAGGTGGAATACCTCCATTAAACTGAAAAGGTGGCCATGCAAATCAGTCAGCTGGCGCGCCGCTCCGAGGAGTTCCTTGTGAAAATTGCATAGAAATTTCTAAATAACGGAAGGCATGACACCTCTTTGAAAAATGCAAAAGTGAACAGATGGATGTGTGCCACCAAAAGCTCACGTTGCGGCAGGCTAATGCTACGTCTTTGACTGCGATCCCTGCTTGATATCGTCTTTCTCTACTGTGTTTTTCCTTTTGGAACGGGAGAAACATTTTCCCTGTGGATTGGGAGGTTTTCATGAGCAGGCAGATGGAGAAAATATTGTTGACATTAAACTGTTCCTCTTTAAGGGAATTGTTGTGACAAGGTGGAGCTCCCATCACTCGAAATAGCAGCTGTGTGCTGTTTACAAAGGGGCCCAAAGCAATGTTTGTTTCCATTGAAACGGTGGCAACTTTTTCTGTCTTTGTAATGAAGAGGCTTCTGGCGTTATGTGTCTGCTCTCACATCTACTGTCATCATAATACAATATTTTTGTAGCAACAGTGTTAGCGTTGATGCAAACTTACAACTTCTGCTGTTATTATGGTGTATTTTTAATTATTACCAAAGCTAACCTGTTTACCTCTGTTTGCTCATTCTGGTTAGGGACTGTACGGAAACATAATGTCTCAAAATAATAATAACAGAATTGATGTAACTTATATGTAAATAAATATGTAAATATTAAAAACTTAAAGGAACAGTGTGCATCATTTAGCAGAACTGAATCATGATATGTATAACTATGGTTTCAGTATGTATAAAGCTGCTTATACAGTCTTTGTTAACTTGGAATGAGTCCTTCATCTCTACACAGGGAGCAGGTTTCTTCATGGAGTCCGCCATGTTTCCACGGTAGCCCAGAATGGACAAACCAAACACTGGCTCTACAGAAAGTCTTCTTGTTTTTATGTCACCTAAAGGCCACCGTAGTTTTCAAACTAGCTTGTTAAACTGCAGTGATGTGAGTCTTAGAGTGTAAAACTGTGCTACTGTTGGTGACCGTCTGACCTCCATTCCTTCTAAAGTAGTGTTATTATGGTATGGATGGCAGTAGGTGTAGCTAGCTGTAGCTAGCTGTACCAAATTTCCCAACATTCCAACCACTTTTTGAACCAACAGCTACTAACTGACAGTAATAAAATAAGCCACACTCAGCTGGGATAAAAAGAAAATCTGGAACTGGATCAATTTAAAAGACACCGGTCGTGTAAAACTCACTTCAGCAAAGAGGAACATACAACATACGTCCTTTCTAGAAACTGTCCTAGAGTCCTTTACTGTGGAGGGATAGAGGGCTCAGATTTACTGTCTATCCTGTGTTTTTCGTTAAGCCGGTTAAAAAAAAACCAAACTTGGCTTACTTGATCGACCCCCTGGGAAAAGCTGCAATGATTTGTCAGAGTGAAGTCTCAGGCAGGAAATCCAATCAATGAACCGGCCTGGGCTCTTAATTACTGCTCCTTTTGCCACTGTAGGGAGAAATCAATGATGTCAGGTATTCAAAGCGATAGACAAGGCTGCAGAGCCGACACACTTCATGGACCCTGAGTCACATGACGAGTACAAAAGCCTCCTCCTGGTTAACACAGCTCCTTCCACTCCAACATTCAAAGTGTTTCTATAATGATGATAATAACATGAGTGAAAGTGACGGCAAAAGCAAAAGATGAACGGAAAACAATCAATCAAATGTGGATGACTCAGGGATCATTTACTGATTTAATGATAGACTATTATAGCTATAGATATGTGCTATAAATATGATATTCCCATTGCAAGCTTTACATTTTCTACTGTAAAAATTACATTTCTGCTGCAAATATCACATCTCTGCAACTACGGGTGTTTTATATTTTTATATTTATGTCCTTTATATCTTTATTTTTATTTCTTTTTTATGTGTGCTCTTAAGCTGAGAGACTCCACAGAATTTCATTATGCATGCATAATGACAATAAAGAATAATGAATCTTGACTCTTATATTTAAGACAACTCAGAGAAATTTATTATCAGCATTGTTGTTCTAAAACATGGAAAAAACATATTTTAACGGCTGCTGACAGTATTTTCTGACTAATGAGTTCAAAACAAATAAAAGACAAAGAGATATGCATGCTGTAGATATGTTCTGTATATCCTGTGAATGGATTTCTTATGTTGACAGACTGTTTAAACTTAATGCTGTTGTGTTTCCAGTACGGCTCGGGCAGTGACAGGTTTTGTGCTGGGAAGTGGATGTTTATGACACCATTTGGATGATGCACGAACGGTGGCCCTCTTTTGCCATTTGACAGATGTGAAAGAAAACTGCACAAAATCAATCCTGTTCTGAAAAACACCTTTAAACCCTCCTGACTTTTTCCTGATTTTTTTGATGGTTATACTTGTGATGTAATCCTCTACAACACATGCTTCCCTCCCTCCATTCTCTATCTCTCAGTGTCTCAGGTAAATCTTCACTCCTTTATTTCCTGCATGTTCCCACAGGAACTCAACACTGACAGCATCTGAATCCCATGCGGACTTCCAAATGTAATAGATTTAATAATAAATTCATATGGTGGTCACACGAAAACAGGATTCAAAGTTTTACTCTGCAGTCAAATTCAAATTACCCTCACTGCTTCAGCATAACTTTATTTTTTTTTCCTCTTCCCTATTAAAATTGTCGATCTAATGGCGACTTTACAGGCTCTACTATGGCAGATGATGAAATTTTTATGACCAGTGAACTATTCCGCTTTCACATTAGAGCCCCACAAAGCTGAACCTGAAAGCACATAATGTGCGTATCACCCGCCCTCATTAATGTATGCATCGGTCAGCTCCGTCTTTCACGCTACAACACAAGCCACCATAGAAGAAGACCATAACAATACACCCACTTAATGTAATGCGATCCCCTTCTCTGTTCTGAGCACAGAAACTGGAGTTCAAACGTCTGACAGCAAGAAGCCAATTTCATGTCATCAGCCTTGAGCTGGGTGATAGATTCCTACTGTGGCTAGGATACTATATAAATCACAAGAGGGCATTATATTCATTTCTCTCCTTCTCCCTCCTCTAGACTGGTGTTGTGGCAAAGAACTGAGAAAAGCAAATATCCTGGTAAAACTACATGTACCAATGCACTGGTATATACAGTATATATACCAGTACATTGATATATATAACAAAAAGAAGAAAAATCCATTATTTACGAATAAGTCGAGCACCAAGGACGCATCATTTTAGTGAAAATACGGTTGTAGCTCATCATGTGCTTCACCAACATTGCAGAAATGCATCGTTTACATCTTTCGATCAGACTGGATTTGACTTATTGATCCAGGAAGTTGGAATCTGCCCATTTCTTTCTAAACTTACCAACATTTTTAACAACTCCTCTAAAATAACACATTAAAATATTATGACTTCATTCTCATAAAACTATGACTTTAATTTCGTAAATTTACGGCTTTTTTCCTCATAAATAATTATTACTTGCTGATAATTACTGTATTCTCGAAGTCTGATGTGGCCCTAATACTCCATCATAATCAGCTGACTAGTACAGTGTTGAAAAAATTAAATATATATAAGAACTACATCCAATTAATTAATTAATTAATTATTAATTAATCCTAATTATGCAGCGTTGATTGATTTTCCTGCGCCAAATAAAAACTTGAGTTACAAAAAAAAGAACTACATCCAGCAGACTGTGTAACACACATCTCTCCTGTATGCTTTTTGTTTGCATGAAGAAATTACAGCGGCACTGACTGGATGAGATCACTTACCAGGACCTGTCATGTCAGCAGGCCTTACCATGAGATAACATCAGACTTGTAGCTGTGTTAACACAACCGTTATTACATAGTGGACATGCTTGGACGTCCTCGCATGCATAACTACACACATTAGCAGCGACATTATGATACTCGGTGCCAACACTGATAAGAGTGGGACAGGATTAATGTCAACAGACTGCTCTGAATCCTAAAGGAATCATTTATATGCCGAACATGAGAAAGTATCTTGAATTAACAATGTAAATGCATCATTAACACATTAGAAACCAATGGCTGTTAGGGAGAATACCATGACTTGTTACACTAATTGAATTAGCAGCTCTATTAAACATGCATAAATAGTGACTGCACTCTAAGGACAACAAGTGACATCAAGGTAGTGATTCTCTTTGTTGTCATTTCCTTTTAGAGGAAGCTTTATCAACCAGGTCACCTCTCAGCGTCCCTCTTTAGCAGCTCACACATGCTTTATATCCTCTCATTAAGGGATGTTACAGCTTAAATTGACCTGTATTTGTGTATGTTTGAGCTATCTATTTTTTCAACATTAGTTTTAATAATTTGAAAGCGTGGCTGAGGATTTTGCCAAGCACAACCTGAGGACAACAACGCTGGTCAGTCGGTCTGTCAGTTGCTGTGTATATCATCTACACCCTTAGAGGATCATGAATGTTACGACCCCCTAAACCTTCCTGTATTTCCAGCATTAGAGCACATTTCCGCTTACACAAGACATCAAGATCTAACGGGCAGCTTGCCATGGTTGTTGCACAGGTTGGCAGGGTTGTTGCACAAAGTTTGAGCAGTTGCTCTTCAAGGCCTCTTCTTCTGCAGTCACGACCTGCCTGATCCGAATACTTTCTTTGTGAATTTATGAGCCAGCAACAGACTTTTTCCATCTCCTTCTTGGTTGTTTAAAGGTCTGAGGTTTAGTGAAAGTACAATTAATTCTAAATCAACTGGAAGCCAATGCAAAGAGTTTAAATTGTGGTTATGTGATCTCTCAACAGCCTGGCTGCAGCAGTCGGTATAAGTCGATGGATTGCAGCCATATTACATCTTGTTACACACCTGTCAGTTAAAAGCTACCTTGTCTTCCAGCCAGGGCAGGAAATACTGGCAGAGCAATAAAAACAAATTATAGATAGCTAGGTAGATACAAATCACTGGACACTCAGAACAAATTATTCAAGTCTCAATTGTTCAATTTCATAAATATCCAGTAATACTTAAAAAAATGGAAACAAAGCACCAATATTCATCAGCCTTCATTTCTGCTGTCAATCACTCAAAGCAGCACTTGCGTGGATGATATTAGTGCTGGGATAATGAGATTTATGTAATGCTACTGCTGATCTTGGTGATAGATTCCTACTGTGGATACCATACAAATCACAAAAGGGCATTACAGTATATTCATTTGTCTCCCCCCTCCTCTTGACTGGGAAAAGTAAGTATCATCTTACTGGCTTCCTCTTGTGTAACATCCTGGTAATACTATCAATATACTCCTATATATATATTATATATGTGATACTTCTGTAATATTTCCCAATCCTTTTCGGGGTGGTTCCAGGGCTGGTTTGGAGCCAGGGCCTGGCTTAGCACCAGTTCTTTGTGTGCAAGCACCGGCCCCTGGTGCCTAAAACTGGGGCCACGTAAGCACCAAGTCTTTGCTGGTCCAGAGCTAAGCACCGATTACATCAGGGGCTTGGAGTGGGGTTATTTTGATCACAAAAACAGAGGAAATACTGCCTGGTTTGATCGCAAATGTATTGAAAGGACTACCTGGACACGCTGAAGTTTTGCACAAACTGTTGCTCACTGAAATCTAGAACAATAGTGTCCCATCAGTACCGTGATCGTGAATGTGCCCAAGCATTATGCGACCCCGTCTCACTGGCAGCCACGATACAATCTGTTCTCAGAGTCGCCGCTCGAAGCGATTACGACAAAGACGGGTAGCCAGGAACAGTTTGTTTTTTCAGCACTGGATTTCTTGCAGAGCCAGGAGCAGCCATGGGAACAGCACCAGCATCGACACTTGGTTTGATATCGCACTGCACAAGCTTTGCCGGGTGAAAGCGAAAACGCTGTGACGTACTGACGTTTTGCAGTGACGTATTGACGTGACTCTGACTGAGCTCCTCGCCAATGGAAAACTGACCAGTGCTAAGGAGGAACGCATGTTGAACCAACTAAGCACCAGCACCGAACTAGCACCAGGTTCACTGTGAATCACTGATGTGACGTTTTCCTGGCTTTATGCAGGCATTAGCTTGACAACACATTCAATTATTCAGTATTGTAAAGACGCTACATGTTGCATTTTCTACAAACTTCACACGCTCCAGATCCAGATCAAACCAATTTCATGGCCAACTTATTTGAGGCTTGTTTTTTCTATTAAGATGCTGAGGTGCCACAACATGCTCTCCACCCAGTGTTTTTCTAAGAATTGTTTTTCCTGGAAAAAGAAAGAAATAACAAAAATGAGTGTGGCTTTAAGCCTCAGACCTTCAATCACACACTGCTCCTCTTTCGTCCCCATACAGTGCCGATGGCGTGCCCTGACTTGCTTTCTCGCCGACTTCCACCAAACAGCGAAGGCCAGGGCCAAAATAATTTGTATCTGTTCAATAAAACATTAAAGACCATCATGCCATGTCCTGCTCTCTTTCGCTCTCCCCATCCCCTTCTCCCCTGCTCTCAAAGGTCTTGTTAATGTTTCAAAACTGCACATAAGACGGAGCAGCCAGACGATTAATTTGAAAGATACCCACAGGGTACCTGCAGGATTTTTTCTGACTCCTCTTGCTTCTGTAGTGTTAACACCTAGCTTTCTTCAGAAACGAGAGTGGAGGGGTGGCAGGCCGGGGAAGGGGGTGAGGGTAAAAAGCGTACAAAGTGTACCCTGCAGTTATAAAACAGAGCGCTTTTCAAAAAACAGCCTTTTGATATGTGAAAGACGCTGAAGCAAAATGGGATAAATGTTTTAAATGCAACAGTTTTTTTGTTTGTAAGAAGTGTGACGATCCCATATATCCACGCTAAGTAGCACGTCACTTTTTCCCCCCACTTTATGCTAATTCCCCTGTTTTCTGCCTCCTTATCACTCCTAATAATATCACCAGTGCGCTCATTTCTACAGTATTTATCTTTTTTAATTGGTTACACTATATTAGAGACTGCTGTCCTACTTTTTAATGTGCACAGTGATAACACTTTTGCAAAATAAGCTTAGAAGCATTTGACCTGATTAAATTCAATTAGATTCAAACAGAAGACATCACAAGAAGATTTAAAAAAAAAAAAAAAAAAAATCCCGTCTTGCTGACTCGTAGAACGTCTTGAAATATTTAACATAAACGCACAAACAAGATGTAGAGAAATTGTAATTTAAATGCACGCCACGAGGTCAGACACGGTGAGTATGATCAAAATAATGAAATAAAACATGATTATTTCTTCACGTATTCTGGAGCGTGCTGTAATATTTTGCCTTATTGACATTGTCTGCTTCTCAGTGTGAGTTTGGTTATTCCTCAGTTCCTCTTTTAAAGCAGCTCTAAATGCTGAGCTATGAAAATGAACGCAGGGTGCATTCATTTTAGATAAATAGTTTAAGCTCGGCTGAATAAATGATTTATTTAAACTCATAAATAATTTCATAGAAATATCCCAAAGCACTTTTTGCCTCATTGTACATCATTTTCTAAGTATGCTAGATGAGCCCTCATTTATTTTCAAATATCACACCATGTCTCTTGTAAATATGTATACTGGTCTTTCTACTTATTTATTTTACAGATCTGATTTTAATATTTCATTCTCAGCATAAAGTTGTATTTGTTTCTGAGGGCGCAATACCATGAAATAAATATCAGAAGTATAATTCCCAGTCTTAACATATTGGAGGGCATGAATCATTTAAGAGAAACAGATTTTGTACATAAAGCCAAGGCCTAATTTTCGGCACTGTGCTGTTTGAAAATGTTAATCAGTAAACTCTTTCTTGTGTTTCTAAAAGGCTGCAGCTTGACAGCACAGTTTAGGTGGATGACTGGAGGGTTGCAGGCTCGCGCCATATGGTGACAAACCTGGAGATGCCGCCCCGAGCCGAGGATTTACTGTGGATTGCTTTAGTAAATATTCCTCTTAACTGTATAACGATGCACAACACATAAAAGGAGGATTAACTGTTTGGATTCTGCCAGGAATTTAACAGCCGAGCTACTTTTGTGAGTTAATCTCAGGACGTTTTATAGTGTAACACTATATCTCAGCTACAGGCCTACAGTAGAAAAGGTTTAAATAATAAATGTAATGCCTCAGAGTTAGAAATATATGTGCATAATTTGTCAAGGCAAAAAAAAGTCAACATACATTGAGCCATACAGCTCAGTAGTTGACTTCTCTGAGGAGTGAGTAGGAGGAAGTGTTACAGTACAAGCTAGCTTAAATGTCCGTGCTACTCGGAGGCAGACATTTTTTTTCTTTTTTCCCTGCTGTATAGGAGGTTTTCAGACAGTGTGTGGGCTGCCGGAGCATTCACACATGTGCGGTAAACAAGCCACAGCATGCCCTGAGTGGGACACAACGTCCATTTGACCAGCGCCAGCCTGTTGCAAATTACAAACTGTTGAACTCCGTCTGCAACATGCTAAGGCAGCAAAGGAGGGCTAAAACCTGTTTTCTGATACAATACGAAGACGGGAAAGAAAGAGATTATGTGCTGTCTTACTGAGTTAAACAAGGAGATTGATATTGAGTTCAGTGACAAGTTTATCCGAGCTTAAAACAGTTAGCCTCTGTCAAAAGTGAAAACTATGCCTCCTGACTAATAAAACCGTGTTGTTGATGTCGCGGTTGTGTTCTCTCTCTTTGTGTTGTGTAAATCCAAAGTAAATCATATCACTGTTGGCACACTCGCCGAGGAATTAACAGCACAATCAGTCCTGTTGTCTCACACACACACACACACACGCATCTCACACTGAAATTATAAGAAAGTGCAGGTTAGCTAGCAACATGTGTCACATTAGCCAATGTAACCACACAACGAGAAACATTGTTTAAAAGACATTCCCGACCGTTCGAGAGCTATAAGTTTATAAAAGACAACATAAACCATCCTGTAATAATAAAAATTAATGTAATTAATATGAAATAATAGCAGAGATGAGTTTTTAAGGCAAGTGGAATCACATTAGCGCTACGCTGACATTCATAACAAGTGAGCTAGCTTCCATATCGTCAAAACAGCCCATCAATACAGGTGCTTCAAGTAAATACGCTAAGCTAACCCTAACCACTGACGTTAGGCTAACAAAATTAACTGACATGATAAAAGGTTTTAGCTATAAGACAAACATGCCTATTTACATATTTACATCCAATGGATGTTGGATAGGATGCAACATGCTAATATTGATGAATTTATCAGTGTAGCTCTAACCCGGAAGCATTTGACGCAGGTCAGTTGAATGTGTTTATCAGTTTGTGCTGTAAACAACTTCCTTAAATGAAACCAAAACAGCTGAGGAACAGCAGAAGCTTCAAGCTAGGCTAGCTGAAGACGTCTCGGCTCTGTGTACGCACATAAATGAAACTTGGAGGCCTATTGTAAAAGAGTTTATAGAGTTCAGGAACTACTGGGTAGTGCTGCATATTGCACGCTGGAATAGTTAATACAAGCTCCGGATAAGTTTCAGCAGAAAGAAGCAATAACCTTTAGAGAGTGTCCACCATAAGCCAGATATAGCTGTGACGTACCTGCTGCAGCTAAAAATTACTTTCCTCTAGCGACGATGCAATGTTATCTATAATATGCTCTGAGTGAAAAAAAAAAAATGAGGTGGGAGTAATGTAAGGACGGCGCATTGTAAATCACTTATTGGACATTTTCCAGGGTGTTACTTATGCTCAGTTGCGTGAGGAGAAATCAAATATTCCAATGTTCTCTCCTGCCTCTCAGCCTGATGTGTGAGTGCTGAATCGTTAAATTCACAGCAAGATGTCCGCTGTGGTGTGGGACACAAGAAAGCACTGGAGTTAGTGCATTTACACCAGCGAGAGGAGATAAATGCCTTTCCTTCCAAAAGGTTTACCACAGAGCCATCAACAAGAATCAACAGCAGTGAAAAATCCCTGCCTGCTCCGGCACGCTCATCCTCATACAGAAGCATTACAGCCTATACTGCAGCAGCCACAGCAGCAGCATTTATACTCATTCCCTCTCTAAAGAGATCACTATTTATTGAAACATGCAATCCACAGAGATGCTGCGAGTTGTGCGGTGTTTTAAGTCAACTGTGCCCATTCAACTGGTAGTGATAGAGCGCAAATTATTTAGCAATATAACCCTGCAGTGAATTCCATAAATAACATCTTTTATTTACTGCTGTGCTGATGAAATGCAGCTCTGGATGTTGCTCTTATTAAGCACACTGAGGACTATCGACCAGATGTGACCGATTCATATATTCAAATCTATATCTTATATTCAGTTTTCTGCTTCTATGCGTTCGGCTCTAAATCTACTACCCATGTTACTCCACTTACTTCACCTGATTCACAAAAATGCATTTTAACTAAGGCTGGATACATGAGCGAGTAATCACGCTAAATTTACGAGAGAGTAACAATTAGCGAGTAGCGAACAAACATGTTGATAAAATTAGTTTAACCATCTTTTCTGAATCTATCCGAGCTTCTCCTGTAAAAAAAACAAACAAATAATCACCAAAGAGCATCATTAAAGTATTAATTTGTAACGTGAAATGAACAAAAAGGAATAGTGAAAGAGACGTTCCTTTCAATCACGGCGCTTATTAGAGCTAATGTGGTGTCTACTGGGCTGTCAAAATTAGCATGTTTCTGGCAATGCATTTCGGGCAGTTATGGTCCCACAAATTAGCGTGTTAACGTGTGTTAATTGTGTTAACGTGTGTTAATTGTGTTAATGTGGATTAATTGCGTTAACGTGGATTAATCGTGTTAACGCAGATGAATCGCAGTAATGCATTAGCTTCGACAGCCCTAATTTTAACAAGAAAGCAGGTCTTCATTGCCACATTGGACTTTTTCCACAATGTAATGTAAGATTTATGTACATTGTTCTCAAAGAAGAGGTTTCAACGTCGAATGAATAAAGTAAAATTTTAATCCATGACTAAGAACTGCTTAGAGAACCTTAACTTACATGAAATAACAGCACATTTAAGGAAGTGGAGTGTTTTGGTCCACTGGTCTTGGTCTAGTGATTGGTGAATGAATTAGGTGTAGAGATGTAGAAGCATGTTATCATGTTGTGTTAAGCCTCTTCCATCTGTAGCAGCACCCTGATCACCATTTGGTATCAGTGGACTAAAAGATGGCCGCATCCCACTGCTGCTATTCTGTCTGAACACCATGATCAATCTGCATTGGCATTCCAAACAACGGCCTCCATCATACCGAGTGCTGAATGTCTGAAAACTTGTTACAACTCAGTGAGGATGGACGTTGAATAATTTAATTTGGTCTTCCAGGTCCGGAGGCAGGATTTTGAACAAACTGAATCAGTCTGGCAACATTACATCAGGATCCATAAACTTGAGTGTAGTTTTTGACAGCAGCCTGACTTTTGAGCATCACATTAGGAAACAACAGGCCTGTCCAAGAAATATATCAAAACCCAACGTCTAGTTTAACTCTTTGAGTGCCATTAATGTATTTATACATCATTTAAAATCCAATGCTTGAGTGTCATTGATGTTTCGATACGTCAAAGCGTTTTTTCGGCAGCAGGCAAAGGAGGGCGCCCTAACACAGCCTGTGAGTAATATTGGGGCTTCTGGGAGATGTAGTCAGAGCGTAAAGAAATGTTATACATCAAAGCAGGAAGTGGAGACGATCGAGAGCAAAACAGAATCTGGACAAAAAGTGGTGATTTTGGTGAAAGTGTCCTCTACTCTACCTCTGATAAAACAAGAATGGAACAAGGTAAAAACAAACATTTTTTTCATGATGAAATAGAGAGTCTCTTCTTTCATTTGAGTTATTCAGTGTTTTCAGAGACATAGTAAAAAATAGTAAAAAAGGAGTAAAAATGTAAAATATACATAGAAGGTGCAACATATAGATGTAATACTGCTCATTCACCTGCTCTGAAAAAGATAGCAGCATTTCACCAAACAACAACATTAACAACAATTATTTAAAAAGCCAGCTACTAAATAACAGCAGGGCAAGAATAGGCAACATTTAACCAAACTGCTGGACCATGAGTTTGTTTTATATTCTCCACCACAACACATTTAGAGTACTTGGAGCCAGTGAGCTGTATATGAAGGGCTAAATGTCAAGTATTTTAAGTTGAGGGCACTCAGGATGACTGGAGGATATTAGGAAATTAATTATCCTGTAAAGTACATTTTATGGCAGGGAGAAACTGACACATTGATTAATGAGCCTGGAGGTGTTTGCTTGTAAGAATATCAATTAACTTTTTTTTTTTTACATCCAAGTGGACTCATTAAAATGAATGAGAGGACCTTGACTTAGCAAACCCAACAAACACGCAGAGAACCACAGCGTGATCACAGGAAGTGCAGAGCGAGAGAGTTGGTTGGCGAAGCTCCCAGGTCACATGCTTGGCCCACCCCCGATGTCTTCCCCTTCTGTGGCGCTCCACATCAAAACCACATGCGGTGCCAATTAGCAACACGGCTGAAGCACCGGGGCCACGCATCACCCCTCTTTATTTACCGCCATTACGAAGCTCAATCATCGCCTTAATTTCTCTGCAAAAGGACAAAGCAGGGAGTAAGACGAGCAGCTTGAAGAGAGGTGAAGGTGGTGGATAGAGATATGAGAGTATGTTTAAAGGCAGCGATCGCCCCAAATAACGTTTCTTTTATCTAAATCCACAGATATGAACTGGCCATTCCCTCTCTCACTGATTCACTTGACCCTTTGCATTTGGCTACCCGCTAGGGTTAAGAAAAGCCTTCCCATTGTGCAGCGCTCTGATTATTTAAGATGGGCTTATGGTTGCATCTTGGGAACACATTGGGTTTTAAAAACAGTCTCAAAGCACAGCTCAATTACGACAGAGAGCAGGGTGGAGGATAGAGAGGTGGGCCTCGGTCAGTCACTGGGGAGGGTTCCTCCGTGGGTCTGACAGTACAATGAAGAACAGGCCAGGTATCGGGGCAAGCTGTTCCTCAAGACTACAGCACCGACTGTTTTCACCTGCCCTCGCACTCGACCTCGTGCCATCCTGTTCTCTAAAACTACGCAGGCAAAAAGCTGTTCACAGACGAGTTAAAAGCACCGTATGTATGTGAGAAGGAAGGCAGAGACTGACACGGTGTAAGGAGATAAAGACCTTTCACAATGGTAGCAAATTGAAAACAAAGCAGCTCTATTCATTGATCTGAAGCCCGAATAATATAGATAAGATAAGATTAAAGGTCTATACACAATACATCATGTATGATGAATCAGTGATGTTAAAAAAAGGATATGTCTTTCATCTACTGGACAGATGTCTCTTCTCTTGTCTATAGCTCAGCATAGTGGATAAAGCTTTGATAAATGCAGTAATTATACTTAGTATAGGCCAGCATATCTTGTCTCTTTTATACAGTAATAGACATTTACTTTGATCTTTGGTTTAAGTGGGACGGTACGCTATTATCAAGGAACGGGCTTTTTTTTTATAGAAAATTATATTGTCACTTGACTAAAAAAAAAGGATCACGCAGCTGAAGGGAAATGATATCTTTCAGCACATACTTCTAGCTGGCATGCACTTGCATTATTAGTACATCATCAAAATAATTCATTGTCATTTCATGTATTTAGCTGGGGGGTTTGCACACGTTTGAATCATGGAGTAACCAAACTGGCTTTATTATACCCATATCTCTTTCAAAAATTATTTGCTGAGACTTCTTGCAGTAAACTCTACATACTGAGCATATACAGTGGATTCAAATAAAGCCAGAATCAGCCGCCTCAAACCCATTAAGGGACTTAATGTCTCTTGATGTCAAAGTAATGTCTGGGATGTGATTGCAGATGGGAGTGAAGCCCTGCCTATGCAGAATACACTCAGCCTGACTTACTCCATCACTTGCTTCCTTAAAATGTCTCTCCTGACAAGATATGGCTCTGCTTTGGGGTTGTTGGAGCTGCTGCTAAGTATGGTATATATTTTTATAACATCCATCATTGGTGGGGATCCACAGACAATAACCACAGCATTACTCACACATCCCAAACCCCACCACCTCTTGATGCAAGGCTTGTTTGTGTCTCCATCTCTGTCAGGGGCCTCTCCACTTGTAAGCCACTGCAGACGACTCCTGAGGGCCAGGTGTTACCTACATGGAACAACGGTGCAAAGCCATCTTAAATAAGCAGATACTTTAGCAGGGCCCCTCGGTGCAGCAGAGGATCATTATTTTGAGGTGGAAAAATCCAGTTTGACGGATGAACCGTGGCCGCAGAGAGCCACATCACTGATACGCCACATAACAAGATCTCAGAAGAGTGAAACACCGACTCATTACATATCAAAACAGACTGGGAGGAAGGATTTATTTGTTTTGTTGCAGGAGGTGATGGCTCTATTTCATGGGAGCCAAAGCCGTGCACAAGGCAGCCACAGGTTCAGGGGTATTATCACTGGCCCCGATGATGAGTTACAGAGTCCAAAGGAAGCCGACAAACTGGGAATACCAGCAGAGATGTCAGACCAATTTAATGGGTGAGTCACTTAGGTGTTATTAAAGCATGCCTTTGGCTGCAGGGTGGGAGCAGTGATGTGCTGTTAAAGAGCCAACTTCAAATGACCAGCATGCTGGAGCAGTTCTCTACACTGTGTCCTCTTAACTTTTAATTTCTTCTCTTTATTTTCTCTCAACTTCCTCAAACATCAGTATAGCCATATTACTTTTAGATTACGGAAAGTTAAAGTTAAATCTACTCTACTGTATATTTCCCGAGCTTCCAGCTGCTTGACCGCTTCACTCAGAGTCACCTCCTTTCATTGCATCAGATACCAAATTAAAAACGTACCAGAAAAAAGAGCACTTGAACATATGTCAGTGTGACAGGAAGGATCTTTGGGGGGACCTATACTGCAGCAACCACCTGATCTAGATAACTAATCAGGTAACATTTACACATTAATATTCTTTTGACACCCGACAGTAATGCTACTGAATCTTACTAAAAGGCACAAACAACAGCTGACTGAAAGTAATGTCAGCGTCAGTGTTGTGCCTAGGGGCCGGTATTGGCAAGGACTTCACGATACGATATGTATCGCGATACTTGAGTCACGATACAATACATTATTGCAATACTGCAATGTTGTGATATTGCGACATATAGCAATATTCTACATAGATCACTGAGAAATTTAAAATGCAGCTTAAAATACAATTTGTATATATACTGTATGTACAGGACACATTATTGTTATCACAGTATTGTGATATATTGCCAGGTCAATATTTTTTCCCACCCCTAGTTATGCCAGTTCATATTTGAAAAGAACAAACTCAAAGTTCAGTTCACACATGCTGTATGAAAATGAACTAGTTAATATCCATAATTAACTTTTTAAAAAAATTCACAAACCTAAAAATTAAATAGTTTACATGCGTTACATTTTTTAAATAAATGAGACACTATGTTACCAATAGAAACGTAAATAATTATTCAACAAAACAAAACAATGTTGAGATAGAGAGTACAATTGAATGATCCTTAAATAATGTGTGACCATGATTATATGTAGAAAGTGGTAAAAACAAGGTGCAGTCAGGTATAGTGTATGTGCAGTGAAACCTTTATTGAGCCAGCATGAATCAAATCATGCAGGACTTCAAAAACAAAGGTACATTCAGGTTCATGGGGAAAAGATTGAAAAAAAATCCAGAATGTTCTGAACCGCAAGTTACATCGGACACAAACTGTCATGTCCTAAAATGTCAGCTTAGCTTGAGCCAGAGCAGGTGGACACAGTTTGCACAAAAACGTGAGGTTTTGCTGTCTGAGTCTTCATTTGGGAAACTAGCCCGGCACTCCGGCACTAGCTGTGCTGGACCGTCATATTGTTTGCACTAAACAGTGTCAGAAGAACCGAAAAAATGAGCGTGTTCAGTGAACGTTGTTCATTGAAAGCTTTGCACAACATTGGCCTGTGTTGTTATTGTCATGTTTTGTCCCAGATGTTTCATTACCACTTCTTGAAAAACAAATCTTACACCATTTCCCTAATGTTGGCTGACATTAGCTTGCTAGCTAGCATATTACTTTTGGAGAAGGGCCCCGTAGGATATGTGTCGCCAAACAGGAGCAGACAATGTGCATGCTATCAATAAAACAGCAACAACTTCATATCAACATTTCTACCTCTCTCACATCATCATTACATTATTAATAATAATAACATGTCATTGTTTGTTGGTTCAATCAGCATTATGTCTCGTCTGGAGCCATCATGATGTTTCTTATTGCTACTGATTTAGTGACTCCTAAGGCTGGATATGTTCATGTGAACCTCTGTAATCATTCTTTTGTGGTGGTCGCTCTTTTTCTGTGTCATCAAACTCACAATATGTGCTGGCTTAAAGACGCACTTTACCTGTTAGCCTCTATATGACTGGACGGAAACATGGAGACCAGTGGAGAGAGGGGTCTTAACCTGATCGTGTGTCATCACTGATTAATATCCCATCTGATTCAAGCCACCATTTATCCACCATTGCTCTTTCTCTCCAGCCTCCATCCCTCTGTGCTGCTAAAGACCTGGTGATTGTCATCAGATGTGACGGCGCTGGTATTCCCAGGGTCAGCCCATGACTGCAGTTTAACCTTGTTTCTACGCCCCTCCTCCGTCCTATTGCCCTGCCGCTCACTGTGCATCCATCTACCACTGCAATCTGCTGGAAAACAAGCTTCTCTGTGGTCACACTGAACGCAAAGCAAAATTTAGAGGCTGTCAGAGAGCGTGCACATTTAATGGAAAGTTATAAATGGGCTTGAATACAGAATCACACTGATGAAGCATAAATGAGCACCATAAATGTTTTAACTTCAGGGACATATTAGCGCTTATCCCACAGCTTTTTGACTCCACTTCATTAATGAACAGAAACTGGAGGAAAATAACCAAAGAAGTTATTTCTGAAGAGTCACACAAACACACAGGAGCTGAACCAGCTAGCAACATCTGCAGCTAACATCTGTACAGCTGCTTTATTGTTTTTTATTGTTATTTGCCCCTTATAGCTAATATAGCTGCTGAGCAGATGTTAGATATAAACACTTGTCATGTATGTGGCAGTTTGTGAGTGAAGGCTGAAGCTTATGATGTCAGAACTCACCATTTATCATTATTATAGTTTTATTTTTCCTCTTGTCATTATAAAGTGCATTCATTAACGCTTGTGAAAAGCGGTCATAATTTGTTTAAACTGAAATATTTTCATGTCACAGGCAAATTCATTCATTCTCATTATGTCTCCATTCACATTTCTTTAAATGTTGATTGCGATCGCTTTTTGAGTTGGAACCAAACTGGAACCACAGTAGTTTTTTTGTCAAATACGGTGCTGACAGACTATGATGGGTAGTTTTGCATGTGCGGATCTGCCTCTAGTGGCCGGAGTGTTTCTGACAGGTTTAAAGGTGGAAGTCAGGTGACGCACAAAGAGCCATAAAGTCCATGTGCAGAGGTCGGGTAGAGATCACTGGTCATGTGCTGTGTGAAACCAGGTTTAACTGACTTAAACAACATACACTGAATATTTGTGTCAAAGGGGGGAGTGCCATTGACTTATATATACGTCAAAGTGTTTTTTTTTGCAGCAGGCACAAGAAGGCGCTCTCACACAGCCTGTGAGTAATATTGGGATTTGTATTCAGAGCATAAAGAGACAGTATACACCACAGAGATCAAAGCAGGAAGTGGAGACGATCGAGATCAGAGAGCAAAACAAAATCTGGACAAAAAGTGGTGATTTTGGTGAAAGTGTCCTCTACTCTACCTCTGATAAAACAAGAATAGAACAAGGTAAAAGCAAACATTTTTTTCATGACGAAATAGAGAGTCTCTTCTTTCATTTGAGCTATTTAGTGTTTTCAGAGACATAGTACAAAATATTCTGTGGGAGACTCAAAATGGGCCAAAACACTGGCACAAGACACTTTCTGTTTTAAAAAACGTCTGTCACTCAATGAGTTAATGAATCCTCACCAAGCAACTGTACTGTATGCAAACAAACATACAGGAAGAGGAAGAGGAAGAGCCGTTTCTCACTGACAAAAAATGTGTTGGTATGTTGATTGGTAAAAGTAAACAGTCCACTTATTATTGTTAAACATACACATCTTCCTCTTTTCTATTCATGCACACACAATGGGCTTTTCTTTCAAACCACAAAGTTTGCCTCTGAATAACTTTATCCTTTCAACTTTACTTCTAATACATTTTAAAATTGACTTTCAAACACGCCCCTGCCTTCAATTAAACCAGCAGGGCCTTTGATTTAAGTTGCAAGGTAAGAAAAAAAAACTTCTGTATCAATCAATTTGCCTCACTCCTTTCATTTATAAAAACATGTAAAATATACTTTGGCACCTGATGGTGGGGGAGCAAGGCTAAATCAAAGTGTATTAATAATTAACTCTAATTAGCAGTGTGTGGGAGAGGTGTGATGCCTGTTTCGATGGCAGCGCTCCACTTCTTCCTGAACCTCTGCCTGTTCTCGAGATCATCCACTGTGAGAGATGACAGACTACAGAGAGACAAAGACAAACGTTTCACTGAGGGAAGGCGCCGGGTCAAAGAGACAGGACTGACTTTTTTGTATCATCTTTTTATTTATTATGTTCAGTCGAGGAAACTCAGGCGAGAGAAGGGAAACAAAGAGAAAGAGCAGAGATAGAGACAAAAGCGTAGCCATTTGTTACGACTTCAAGTTAATTAAGGCGCTTGTTGTGAGATGATGGGGGCACCTGCATATGTAGGTTTTAACTGAGCGAGAGAGCATTACGGGGGCAACTGCTGGAAAAAAAAGACCTGAAAGGAGCCTTAATTAATGTCTCAGCAGGGGAGGAGGGAACATTGAGACGGAGCTAAAACCCTCACAGGCCCAGATCCAAACTGGAGCTCGACTAGCTGGGAGAGCATTTTATTTCAGAGTATTGCATCATCACGGATTACCCAACAAGCACAAGTGTCACTAAGCCAACAAACATCTCTTGGACCTCGAGGGGTAAATTAGTCTCTTTCCTCGCACTCAAACTGTGAAAAGTAATAAAACAAAATTCTTTTAAGAAGCAGGAACATGCCTTCACTGGATAGTTTAATTAGAAACGTGTGTTTGGACAAAGCGCCACAGCATACGTTTGGCAAACACAGACAATTCATTTTATATTAGGTGGGGGAAATCTGATTACAGCTAACACTTTGACCCTCTTTGCTGTGATGAATCGCGCGAGTCACATATGGGGATTTTGATTTATCTTCCTGACCTTTTGTATGCAAAGGAGACACGTTCTGTATAACCATAATGTGACACGTCAGAAAAAGAGGTCAGGCCTGTGAGAAAACAAGCCTCCCTCCTCCTCCTCTCTGATGAGTCTATTGTTTTGCCTCGCAGTGGTTGCGTTCATATTGCTGAGTACTGGAAGTTTACGTCGCCTTCTACTTAACAATTTGTGTCTGGATGTGAGGCAGCCGACCATCTGTGATGTTTCTTGAGCAGGTATAAATGTGGCATTTATCAAATTTATATTGGAGCTATATCATCCTTGAATAAAATGGCATATTTTTTGTTTTCTTCAGGGAAAAATTCACCGTAAATCTAAACATCTCAGTCACTCTGGATATTAAGTTTGTCTTAAAGCTAGAAATGAGCAGTTATTGATAATGTAAGGAGGAAAAACCTCACTGAACAGATACCATGAGAGGTCTTAGAGATAAACTCTTTGAGTGTCAGTGACGTATTTTGACGTCAAAGTGGTTTTTCGGCAGCGGGTCACCGATCGCAGTCTCACACAGCCTGTGAGTAATTTTGGGGCTTCTGGGAGATGTAGTCAGAGCATAAAGAGATGGTATACACCACAGAGATCAAAACAGGAAGTGGAGCTGATCGAGATTAGAGAGCAAAACAAACTGATTCTGGACAAAAAGTGGTGATTTTGGTGAAAGTGTCCTCTACTCTACCTCTGATAAAACAAGAATGGAACAAGATAAAAACAACCATTTTTTTCAAGATGAAATAGAGAGTCTCTTCTTTCATTTAAGTATTCTGTGGGTCTTGAAATATGACTCAAAATGGGCAAAAACGCTGGAACAAGGCACTTTCTGTTTCATAAAACGGCTGGCACTCAAAGAGGTAATACATTATTCAAATAATATTCAAATATGCACATAATCAGCATTTTAAAGCCAAGCAATTAAAAAAATAATATACCTACTTATGTTATGATTCAAACAATGAGCTAACATCCAAGTGCTGAGGTTATGGGTATGAAAGGAAGGCCAGAGATGCCAAAAGGTATGTTTTATATGTTTTATATGTCTTGGACTTTCTATATACAGATCTAGCCATTGCCATGGGTTTTGACAGTATGGTTATTTTGCTGACATCAATTATTTTTCTGTCATGAGTCATCTGGACTCATGACAGAAAAATCTAACGGTAGCCAGACACCCAGAGCTGAGGTGTGCCAGAGGTTCACAGGGTGTTAAAACATCATTGATTGGGATCAGCGCTGATGCTTTATTTTAGCTTCCACTTTCTGAGCAGCTTCAGTATCATTAGTTTATATATTATATTTATGTAGCAAGGTGTAAGGCATCATTATTTCTTTACATGCATGAACCACGTCTGCAGAAACAGGATTATTTTCACCCCCTGGATTAGACAGCATAAATGTTTCAGCAATCCCTGCATCACATACATTATACTTTATCATAAATCCCAAATCAGGACTGCATTAAGCTGAGAAGGTGTGTGAACATATGTGTAGGTGTGTGTGTGTGAGGGGACGGCAGCCAGCCCTTTAAATATTAATACATTTTTTTCTTGCCATACTTCAAACAGGCGACAATAATGCGGGGTTGCAAGGAGGTACCTCCTCTCTCAGGAGAGGTCTATGGAGAGAATGAGAGAGGGAGAGTGTCCTGTCATAATTAAACATGCATGGGCCTTTTTTTTTTTTTTTCTCCACAGACGCTGTTTGTTCCGCTGGCCTGGGTTTTGACAGGACGCCAAAACAAGCCCAGGTGGAACAGGGTGTGCAAACAAGCTTGTGAGTACAGGCATGAAACACACAAATTAGCACCTAGACCAGATGAATATGCAAGTGGTGGGATCAGGGCCAGCACGGCGTCCTCGTGATCAGAGCACACGGCCAAGTCAGGTGAAAGTAAACAGACAAACAAAGACGAGCCATGTGTTTCTCCAGGTGAATCTTTGAGGTTTATCTTTGCACAAGAATATCTGATTAAACCACAGGCAGGGTTTTACTCAACCTACAGTTATGATGGTTGATCTTTATCGACACAAATTACTACTGCCGCTACTGTTAATAACAAAAATCACAAGACAAGGACCATCTACGCTGAAAAATTCTATCTTTTAGGATAACTAACTGGGGAACCCTGTCTTACTGTAAGCTATTTATCATTTTTCATGATTTCGTCAATGAATGTTAAGCAACATTCGACAAATTGACTTGGTTTGGTTTAAAAATGTTGTAGATTGAGTTAAAAATAAATAGTTCTTTCTCTGCCAGATAGCTGGAATCGTGAGGACTAACAAGATCATTGATAATGTTATTTTAATATTATTCTGGACCTCCACAATCAGTATTTCCTCGTCCATGGTGTTAAAACAGTTAAACATTGTCATGTGTTTCTTTTTAAAATCAAATTTTGGGAATATTAAATGTAAAAATGTTCTAGTAGAAACTAAAAGTACAACCTGAAAATGAGCACAGCACCGGACCTTTAAGTTACACGACAAAAAATAAGTTATGTTTCGTACATACCTGAAGTAAGAACTGTTATGTAAGTTTTCTTCAGACTGAAAGTTGAAATAAATGGGTGTTGACTGGTCTCACACAGGACACAAACAGCAGCTTTCTGGGTGAAAAGTGTTTATCTGACCTGTCAATCCACCTCGTCCTCCTCTCTATGGAGACTTTGTCGCTCTTTATACGTCCACCTCATGACTACGCGGGTTTGACATAAATTTCAGTGCATTATTTTGCAGCTGATGAGAACCAACTTCATCTTGAGGCTGGTTATCACCAGTCTCTGCATCACTGGTTTTTCAAAAAGCATGCAGAGATTATGGCCATTTTCATTCAGTCCTGCTCAACTCCACCCTGCAGTAACTGATAGAAGAGTCTGAAACACTGGTCAGCAGGCAGCAAACCATTTGTGAATACAGGCCTGCCAAGCCTAAAAGAAAAACAATAACAAGCCAGGATACGCTGGGAAGACAACAGATGGATGCGAGCGTCCCGTGATGGATGTGATGTGGGCTGGTGGAGAGCTAGAGAGGGAAAAAATGGATAGAACGGAAAGAAAAAGGAGACAGGGGAGGGAGCCGAGAAGACGGATGGAGAAAGAGTGAGTGGTCGGCACCGAGTCCCACAAGAGAAATTGTAAAGTAAAGCTGAGTGAGTGAGCACCACCAGTCCAGGGACATCTCAGCGGTTTTCCAGGCCGGACACTTCGGAGTGCATGTCAGGTCCCCCGGGCGGCCCGGAGCCGAGGCGCTTCCTGACATAAGCAGCCTCCCAAAGATGAACAGCATCACCTCGGCTACAGTTAGAAGGTCGAGAAATTGCTCCCACCGCTCACGGCCCTCCTTCCCCTTACATCATGTGACCTCTCCTCGTCCGCCCTGAGATGTTTCCCTCCACTCTGGCCTCTCAAAAAGGCAGCTTTTACACTTCTTAACTCTTCCACTTGGCGGGACATAGAGACCGGTGCAGCACAGCGGACCTTTTTCCACATGAGTTTACCCGTTAAGGCCGCTCTAAAATAAAGCCCTCTTAGTCACACATGAACTGAGGGTGAATTATGGATGGGACCTTGGTGATGAAGTTGTGGGATATCTTAATGACACCCAACACGTCTCCCTTTGACTCCCCAGCTGCCGTGAATTAACTAGCTCTCATAATTAAACTGGGAGAAAGAACAAGCTCAGTCATCAATAAGTCATCGCTGGCAGCTTCAATTTACTAGCCTGCACTCACCGATTGTGTCGTCTAAAGTGATTCTGCACGCTCCTCTGGGCGGCTGTACACTCTGCCCTGAAGCCTCATTTCAACGAAGCACTCAGCTAATAATAAACACGAATGAATAACTTACATTAAAACGCTGTTGTTGTGAATTAACCACAGTAAGCAATGGTAAATAATAAAATAATATGCATAATATAATACCCTCTGTTTACACGTTAAGGCTTCATTTCCCTCACCTGTGGCTACAGAGGTGTGTAATGAAGCCGTCGCCTCCCTCTCCGCTTCCTTCATCAACTCTACATGGAAACTCAGACCCACGTCCATTTATTTGCATTAAAAAGTCGACTTGGCATCCTAAATAAGTTCGAGGTGTGTACTTCAGCACTCCATCTAACATTCATGTCTCCTTTTTATGCTTTTATCACCTTGGATACGCCCGACTCACCCAACCATGTCTTAGCCGCCAAAGGCCCGCCGAAGTAAAACACATCCTGCGCTCCGTGAACGCAACTTTGCTTTTTCCTTCACCATTTAGTGACACAAACATCAAGGCGGATTATATGGCTGATAGAAAACAAATGGTGACCTGGGTTGTGTTTTTTTTCTTCAAATTATGCAGTATAAAATCTTTTCATGTGACATTACATGTTTTAGTGAATTCATGCTTTAAGTGCCAGACGTTTTATAAAACAGAAACTGCCTCGTGCCAGTGTTTTTGCCCTTTTTGAGTCATATTTCTAGACCCACAGAATATTTTGTACTATGTCTCTGAAAACACTGAATAGCTCAAATGAAAGCAGAGACTCTCTATTTCATCATTATTTTTTTTTTTGGTTTTTACCTTGTCCCAGTCCCACCCTAAATGCCACTTTCTGTCAAGAATCCATCCATTTTGCTCTCTCGTCTCGATCTTCTCCACTTCCTGCATTGTGGTGTACACCATCTCTTTATGCTCTGACTACATCTCACCAGAAGCTCCAAAATTACTCACAGGCTGTGTGAGACTGTACGATCTGCAACCTGCTGCTGAAAAAACAATTTTAATGTCTAAATACGTCATCGGCACTCAGTGAGGTAGGCCCTGTTTACATGAGAACGCTTGCAGGTAAAAACTATTTTGTCAGAAGTGCCTTTGGTTTAGACGGTGACGCCGTTTTTGGGGCTTAAAAACGCAAAAAAAAAAAAAAAAAAAAAAAAAAATAGAACCACCGTCCAGAGTGGAAAACTTGAAAACACTCCGCCTTAACGTTTCCAAAAAACACTGCCCAGGGCAGCTCTAATAAACATACAAAGAAACTCTTCTTATTACTGATAGCTATGTTTTGGTTTTCGCGGCACAGATAAGAGAAGAAGGAAGATTCTACGCATGTGCACAGACATGGCGGTGCTGTGTGATAGTAAATCACAGCACCAACTAGCCACCTGGCATGCATACCCAATCGAATTCCACACACTTTTGCATCACCATATGCACGCAGATTTCCTCCCGAAAATGCTCGTCTAAACATGGAATAAAAAGTGAAAACGCGACGCCACTTTAGTGTCTGCTGTTTAGACCGCCATCATATAAATGTAGCCTTAAAAAAAGGTACTAAAATGCTGATTTCATTTAGTATTTATGGGTTTAATGAATGAAGTTCAAAGCTAGTAATTTGCTCAATTAGCTCAGTAAAGTAAATGAGATAGCTCATTCAGTTTGGACTGTTAAAGCACGTCCCACAAGTGTTTGCATGAAAGCATGCGTACGGCTGGAGGCCTCGCTATGAGAGGCTGCAGCTATGCAGCGTGTGAACAGAGAGCAGTAGTCAGGATGATTGAACTTGGCTGTCTTCAGGGAGGGGGGAGTACATGTGCTAATCCTAATCAGGACCTGTTCCCTGCCATGTAATGGAGTAGGAACAACCCCGAGCTCGGCGCTGGACACGCTGAGGCTACATTAGTGAATAATGTTTTCCAGCATGGGACACCGTTTCTATTACGCTCCACATGCGGGAGGAAGAGGAAGCTGTCACTGTGAATTAACGGCAGAGCACGCCATGCAAACACATCTTGTGTAATTGGAGTAAAAAAGTGAGCGAAGGGACGAGAGAGGGGAAAGGCTTTTTAAAAATAACACTCAGCTCTTCTACATCACCGAGACGGCATGTTTGAGACATTATGAAGCTTTTAGCAAACTGTCAACCTTCAGGACAAAGGATCCTTACACTCCATCCTCCGGAGGGTGTTTTATTTACTCATTCTGCGCCGGTCTGTGGCTCGTCAGAAAAAAAGCTTCTGCTGGTATTTGTTGGCTCTGAGCGCTGCTGCAGTGCTTCTTTTTCCTAAAAAAAAAAAAGACCTGTTTACTTGATTATATTGACAGCTCTGCTGTAAAGTCTCCTGGCCTTAGAGGTCATAAAGACAATGTTTTCTTATTGTCTCGCTGAGTTCACTTCCATCTAGAAGGGAGTAAATCTCAGAGCGGAATCACTTTTCTGACAATAATTTATAAATTATGCACCACCTGTGTTTGAATTGAGAAAGGCTTTCATATCTCTTCCATTAACTCAGATTAAGATTTCATACTGATGCTGGGGAGAATGCTAGCAATATCCCCGTCTCATTTCAATGAAATTTTTATTAGTGCTTTTTTTCTGTTGTACACTCCTATTGGGATGTCTGTGAATCTGAAGCTTGGCTTTGGACATGAACTCCCCTCAACCTGCCTGCCAGTGGCTCAGAAGCTTTCAATATTTTATGGGCTCCGGCTAACTCAGCCGTGAGATTCCAGCTGCAGAGATTTAACTCTAATGTAAAAATTGTGAACAGATGAAAACTGGGGTGTCATAAGTAATACATCTGTTCCGAGAGGGGTCGCGGTTACCATCCACTGAAAAAAAAAACCCTAATAATAAAACAAAATAAATAAAAGAACAGAGTAAAAAAGGCATTTAAGAATGAAAACTCTACTCCATTCTTCCTCTTTGTATTTCCAAACTGAAAAGACCTAAAGCTATAGGGCTAAAATATATCAACCTTAATCTCCCAGTCCTTCACTTGTCTCCTAATTGTGTGCACTCTTTACCTCTTTTTGTGCAGCCATCAATAACACCGGTCCCCTAATGTCATCCCTGTGAAGAAATGGGCATCACGCCACTTACACTTTATAGGCCAAATCCATTTCTTTGAGCATCTTGCCTTTTTTTTTCTTTCTGGCTATCCTAACGGAATTCAAAGCATTTGGAAAATCTGTCTATTCAGCGTTAGCATCCCGGCGCATTCATGCCCAGAACCAAGTGAGGTCAGATGAGATGGGTCTGATGAACTTTCCAATTTCTTCCATCCCTGCAATCTATAGCTTTCTCCCTTGAGCCATATGTTGTCCAGTGTAGTCAAGACTGCTTGTAATGGCCCTGCTAACAATGCACTCTTTGTGCCGGATAAGGAAAGGAAAAAAGCCTGACGCCGAGGGGCAAGAGGCAGAAGAAACACTTTTAGTGCCTGCTTATATATCTTCTTTTCGTTTCCATTATACGAGCGGACTCTGCTGGAAATATTTGTCTTGACAGTAGTTTAGCATCGCTCCCCACTCCCCCGCCCTCCTTGAAAGATTAAACTATTGAAATTGTCATAAGCACAGATGCCACGCTCTTTTGTGCCGCAGAGGCTGCCGTGTCCTGAGCTAACATTTCTTAACAAACTTGTTTGTTAGCTTTTGCACAAAGGTTTTTTTTTTCCTTCTTTTTCTGGGAGATAGACAGAAATTCATCTCCAGTAACTCTCAAAGGTGCCTCCACTCAGCGGAGAGGAACTTCTACGGAGGCACACGCTTCCCTCACACTGTAGTTATCGCTTCTTATTACCAATAATAACATTGCTCCTCTGGGAGCTCAAGGGTAAGTATGCCCCCTAGCACTCCAGCCCTTTTACAGACTCACTACACTGGACTGAATACAGTCCTTACTCTCGCTCACAACACATCAGCTGCTGAACATTCTCATGAGGATTAGCGGATGAGACGCCAGATTCATCTCCAGCATCACAATATTGCAGTACATATATATTAAGATACTGAGATGTTTCATGACAACATATTTAAGGAAATCACAAAATGCTCATCAGAAGTTGTACCCCCGAGGATTTGTCTATATCTGGATGGAGTGTGGCGCCGATAAGCTCTGAAAAGAAATTATGATTTGATTATAAATCTGTATATCCATATCTGTGTTCGGGAGAAAAACAAGCATGCAGATTGAAATTGCAAGCTGCAGAATTTAAGTGAAATTATTGTCCCATTAAGTGGTAAACTGACACCGAGAGTAAGCTATGTTAATGTATAACACCATGGTGCTGCTGTTCAGAGTGCATGACTGCTGTCCTGTAGTTATTATCTGTCGTTGCTCACATAAGATAAAATTAAGTAACTACCAGGGGCGTCACTAGGTTTTAAGGGCCAGGGGGGCTTAGTCCCCAGGTGAGATTAATTTGTCTATATATATAGCCATATTAGCACTTTATCATATTATCATATTTTAACCAGCCAACAAGACAGTTCAGCATGTTTTGCCAAACGGGAGCACTTTAGTGCACGTTTTTGCCTCCAATGAGGACACTTGAGCGCATGTTTTTCAACAATTGGGCCACGAGGGGTTAATCATATTTAAGTGATTTATAAATAACGCTATGATTATTTATTTAAACTCATATGCTGGCTACTTTATATTGACTTTGTCAGCCCTTTTTTGAAAATAAATAAATAAAAATAAATAAATAAAAAACAAATTATTTAAGGGGGGGGGGGGGGTTTAAAGAATATTTCACGAGGGCTTCAGCCCCCCCAAAATAGGCCTAGTGACACCACTAAGGGTGGCCTAAGGGTAAGGAATAAATGATTGAAACAGACAGCAAAAAGTACTGGATAAATAATATAATTAAATAATGGATAAAGAGTAAATAAAGATAATTTCCTAAGCTTAGAGTTATGGAAAACAGTTGAGATAATTACCTGATAGCAAAATATAAACCAAGGAATAATTAATTTAATCACTTAACATCTACTTTATTCCATCAGTTGGAACATAACGGTTAGTGTTCATGAAGGAGAGGACACTACTGGATGAAAATCCTTGCACTTAAGTGGAAAAGATAAGTGCCGAAGAGTGCAAAAACAGTATGAGCTGACATTTGAACATGTCTGAGGCTAACTATTAAAACATCGCAGAGTAAATATGTCCTTTCTCCTGACGAGTGTGTCTCTCAGAGGGCCAATTTAAAAAGAAATATCCAGTTTAATTATCAGCATGTTGATGTGGTAGAAGTCCAGTTGGTCTGCTGTGATGTTGTGTAATTAAAGTGACGTTGGCATATATGAAGGCAGAGGAGCTGCAGAGGCCAGGCCAGTAAATGTCCAGGTCACTGTGTAAACACAGCTGATGGTCTGGGACACCCTTGTTATCTAAAAGTCGTTTCCATCATTAACACAGAAGGACACACGTCTCCTCTGGGAGTAGACGGACAGCTCCGGGGTTAAAAGGCACACGCTGAACTATCAATAACTTCCACTAATTGTATGCTTTGTAATTAGAAGTATAATCAATTATGGAATCGTTTGCTCGGCCACCGCGACACGATAACAACGTCTAAAGCTGCATACGATAAAATAAATCATAAAAGTGCAATAAAAGCAGCCCGTGCGTGTGATTGCACGACATTATGTGTCAGTAAAAAGCATTTGCATGTTTTAAAAGGAGGCTTAGCGTCGCTGTGACAGAGGAGAACTTGATCGTTTGACCTCTACATTGTTGAACTGCAACTGATGCGCTTAATCGTCAGCTGTCACTTCCTATCTTAATTAATCCTAATTGACTATTGATGCGACACAACTGTTAGGCTTTATAATTAGTATTACAATTTAGACCGGATAATCTAACAGGGCAGTCCAATTACTCCAGAGGAAATAGAAAGCTGTGAGGCAATAATTATGAAACAGTCGCTGAACAATGAAGAGAGGGGGGAAAAAAAAAAATCAAGAGCCTTCTCTGTTGAAAGAGAAATCCATGCATACATTAAACAATAAATGACAAAACGCTACCTCTCGCTAATCTCATCAGCCATTCAGTGTACGAGAGACGACTAATTGAATTGATTGCTGCTATCAATAGCAAACAAATCTGCTGGGTTGTCCATGCTCATATAATCTGACCTGATTCCTTCAGCTGTCACTATCTGTGAGAAAGCTGCCACGCTACGCTTTTCTAAATCTGTCAGGCCGGGGCATTTACATGCCTTTGTGTTTCCCTCTTGATAGGGCAATTAATAAAATATATGTTAATAGGAGCTTAATTGTTTTACAACAGCGGGTTTGACAAGGCTGAGCGAGAGGAGACTTGTCAGTGATATGAAATGCGTGGCTACACTCTCGGCAGCGTCGCCCTCAGCTCAACATATGGTCTCCTTTCCAGGCTTTGACTGTACCACATAATAGGAGCCTGCTGTTTATTTTTGAAACATTAGTGATGTCACTACTCCTTTTGTCTCCTCAAGACAATAGCTGCCGTCTCGGGCTTGCAAGCAAGACAGGCCCACCCCTGAATATGACATTTGAATAATAACAACAAACCCATCACTTAACAACCTACTCAGTTACACTCCAAATTATTAGTTATTTGTGTGGAATTATAAAGATGAGTTGTTTTTTTTTGTTTGCTCATCTATCTTTGTGAAATTTAAATGAATTAGCAAAGGATTATATGATGAGGTGCATAATATCTACCAAATTATTCTGCTATTTAAGGTGCCTTTTAGCCTTTTAATGCTGTTGTTTTACTAAATATACACCACTTAACTGCTGCAACAATAAGCAAATAGATTATGTGGCATCATAGAGCAATAAATTGGTTATTATTAGGCTAAGTGAAGGCTTGTTTTACACATTAGACATCTGGCACGTATAATCACTGGGAAGTGGAAAAATAAAAATAAAAAAAAAAAACTCTGCACTTAGCAGCTGCTTTTAAATTTGCACATAAATTATGAATAAAAGTGACTCATTGACTCGCTAATATTAATGCTTTCCTATCTGTGTTTGTGTGGACTAGTTTCTGTGTGTTTCAGTGCAGGGAGATGCCAAGTGATTCATACACAAATGACCTGAGGGAGGCAGCAGTGCAGCGAACAAATGTGAGCACAGCGTCTCACACTCTGAGTGTGCTTTAAAGGCCATTTACATAGTGAAATCTAATTACCCCAGCTCTATGAGAGACTATTTGATCTCAATCTTAAACAGAGCAGAACATATTATTAAGGGGGAGGGAAGGGGGGAGGCTTTTCTTAGATGAAGGTGGCTTACTGAACAGAGGAATCAGCTTGTACACAATTCAGCACTCCCCTTTTTAATTATTTTCCAACACAGATGAAAAGGGAAGAACACTGATTTATTTGTGTCCTGGGAGACGATGCCGGGCTTTTGAGACACGAACACCAGAAGAGGGAACTTGAGTGGACAATGGTGGGAGAACAAAGTCTCTCTCATTCTGTTTGTTTCCCCTTAAAAGCAAATCAGAAAGTTCCCAGTGTTGCTCTATTAGCAGCCTGATTACATAAAGCAGCAGCATAATCATCGTCACAACAGGAGCCACAGAGGTGACTAATCAGCACATTAGTAATAACTGACTTTCTCATACTTTACAGGTCTTTTAACATGGAGGATGCATAAATAAATATAAACATTTCAGTGTATTCAGCAGCTAAAAGCAACTGAACTAAAATATAATAATTTAATAACAATCTACCTACCCTCACTTACTTCTGATTTCCTTTGCTCCAACTGAAATGAAATAATATCAAATAGGTATTTATTCCCTAAATTTTACACCATTTAGAAACAACCTTAAGATAAGATTTTTTATTTGTTTATTTGATAGGGACAATGCACATTATAGAGCATCTATTCAACAAGAAGTAGATGTACATATGCCAGATTATAGCAGCCATGCTATTTTGCATTCGCAGTCCCTAGACAGGCAACAGAAAACATACAAGAGACAAAGAAAAGGACAATGAATCATGGTAAAAGCACATTATACAACAATACAAGAGAAGTTAAAAGTCAATGATCACACGACTGCTTCTCTTTCAGCCACTGTTTGAGGTGAGTCTTGGAAGGTCTTGAAGGTTGGCAATGTCGGACACTCCCTTATGGAGAGTGGTAGACTATTCTAGATCTTACTGGTCTTAACAGAGAGAGCATTTTCCTGTGTGGGACCTCACAGTCCCCTCTAGAGGAGGCCCTGGTCCTGAGACCACTGTGAGCCCTTTACTTTAACAAAGTCAGACATGGAGGGGTGAGTCCATTTAACACCTTATAAATCACACAAGAAAAGTTGACATTTTTTAAGTTCTTGAAACTGAGTAGACACAGAGTCACTGAAAACTGAAAACACTGAAAAGATAATCCTTTATTAGTCCTATAAGCGGGGAAATTTGCACCGTTAAAGCAGCAAAGTGGATAGAGCAGCATTACAAGAAGAATCTATATATAAAATAAGGACAAGAGCATCAGTAGAAAAACAACCAAGTGAAAAGTTAAGATATCTTATATACAACATAAGTGAATAATCAAGGTAAATAAAAGCAGTATTGCAAATTAATAGGGAAAAAAAGTATTGCACATGTATGAATAACAGGTAAGTATACCATATCCATAGATAGATAGATACTGTACTCATCTCACAGAGAAATTCACAATTATTTTGGATTATTTTACTCTTATCATACTAAAACATACTATCGTTAATAGAGAAGTTGAGTTTTAATGTATATTTTAAATGCACTGCACCAGTTCAGCCTGTGGAAAGCTGCATGAACTCATATTGTTGTGGAAGTATTATCGTTCATGCAGCTCTTTATGTTGACATTTCTATAGTTTTAAGGTGTTTTCAGTGACTCTGTGCAGTTATACGTCCATATAGAACATCCCGTGTGCCTCTACACATATTTCCAAATATCCGCTGTGTATGCATGTACGATTGCTAACACACACTTGCTTTATACCCCCTCTCTTTGTTGTGTTAATACAACCCCGATGCCTCGCCAATTTCTGACTCCACAATATACAGGATGTTTTTTCCATTACTTGAAGATCACCTGGTGCTTCTAACTTGCCCTTATTTTGTATTACAAAATTAGAGCTTTCTGAAAATGATGGCAAGAAAAGAGCCTGTGCTCTTTCGGTTCTTTGTTCCTGCAAAAAAAAAAAAAAAAAAAAATCATATATAATTGTAGTCACTCCGGGAAGATTTTTTAGCTTTGACCTTTAGTGCGCAGTAATACAGAAAATGATGGGGAGCAGATTTCCTGACTGAGCCTCCTTCTCACCAACATCTCAGTCTATAGATGCTGTCTGTAGGGCTGCTATTAGTACTAAAGTGGAATTAGTAGCAGCTGAATTACCTTGTTTGTATACTGCAATTACTCCACATCAATAAATGCAAAGAGATCCACCACATAGGTGTAATTTACATACTAAATAGCAAAGAGCATCGATCACCCAAGAGAATGAAACCATGCACTTTTTCTGCCTTCCTGTATTCAACAGCTTTTCCCAACACAAAGCTGACTTCCTGTGGCCCCAGCAGGGATCTACAAGCATAATAACATTCGTAGGAACCTATGGATTCGCTGTATAGAGAACTTGTTTGGTAGTCAGCCGTTGGAGTAGCGCATTGCAAAGCCAGCGTGTCTCTAGATCTAATGGCTTCACAAGGGAAAACAATCAGGATGACTTCACTGTATCATCCAGGGTGGCGGTAAGCTGCAGCGAGCCCTCCGCTATTCCCTCAAAGCAACATGAAGTTTGCTCCTTTCCAATAATCTGTGCCGGGATCTCAAAGTCACGATAGGGAGCACTGTTGTTCCCCCTGGTCTATCCACAGACCCTACATGTGGTACGCTGCTCATTTCCGTCGCTGCCCATGGCTTCTTGTGGACTTTTTCAAGCAGCCCATGAATACAGGTTCTACGACTCTTTCTCACCAATAACAACAGACACTTTTAGGCTTTTCCCTCACACTCAGACTGAAGCTAACAAGTCACTAGACTTGACTTTTACAGAACTGCAGAAGAACGTTCAAGCTGGATATTTCACAAGTCACATTAAGACACATTATCTAACTAAGTCCATTTACTCCACTGGACTCTTTAGCTACTTTAATTGAGTATTTTCAATATATGATATGTTATATTTACCAAATTTCAGTACACCATCACTGCTTTGTATTTTAAGATGAGTCATACAAATGTCAGCTAAATTACAACCAATAATTATCACATAAACAACAATGTTATGTATTAAACTAATAGTATATAAAGAAATTAGATTAGATTCAAAGATTAGCTTCACCTATACTAAATCTAATTGGAAAAAAATGTTTATACAGTAAAACAGTAGTCAAAATTATATAATAATAAAATATACAATAATACACATGTTTTTGTGTTGGGTAAGAGTACTGTATTTAACTTCCTGATTTTTTTAATTTTTTTAATTTTTTATTCAGTCAAAGTAGAATTATGATAATTATCACCTAACATTACTAATACAATAATGTGTAAGTAGCATTTCACTGTGTATATACAGTATATATATATGCCCATCATATGTTTTGTATGTAAAATATCATTTTGTAACTAGTGTATCTAGTCATTAAAAGCAGTAAAAAGTTGCCTCTGGACTGAAGCACTAGCATGAAACGCCCTCGACCTGCTGACATTTCTAAATGTTTCAGACTTTCTCACCCTTGTGGCACCACCTCCTGCCAGCTGTAATGCTAACTAATGACTTTTTTCATTAATGACCCTTTCAGGTCACATAATGAGGACTTACAACACACTTACCAAAAATTAGAGCTTTCAATAAAGGACGATTTAAAACACAGCTAGGCTGAGAGCAGATTTTAAATGTTAATCATTTTATATGCGTAACCTGGGGTCCGTCTTGACCTGTGATCTGGAGCTTGAAGGGGTGCTGGCTCTTTCTTGCCTGGGCATGAGTTGTTATGTGTGTTTTTTTTTTTTTTTATAAAACCAAGCAGCAGAAAATCCAATTATTAGCAACAACCCAATTACTTTCCCCTCGGACTCAGCGGCTCAAATCCAAGGTTGGATTTGTGGATTAGCAAGGTTTACCAATAGACTCCTAAAAAGGGAAGCAACAATGTTGAATTTCCTGGCCGCCTGCGTGCTTCCGGGCTTTGGATTCAGAGGGTGACATGATCATTGAGAGGTGGGATAATGACAGAGTGGGAGAGGAAGGAAGGAAGGAAGGAAGGGAAGGGAAGAGACGCTCAGTCTCTGGACAGTAGATCACAGTTAGCTGAGGTCAAAAGAGCAAGTAGGGCCTGTCAATGGAGACGTACCCACTAATAAAGTCATATTGACTTTACAGCCATACTTAATGCTGTGAGTTAGTTGACACCGAATGCACCACCGCATTTGTAAGTCAATTAGAGGGGGTGGATGAAGCGTGTGGTTTTGTCACTCTAACCTGAGAAGGATAAAGCTGGACACTGACCTTTGACTTCAGCCGTCCTCTGACTTCTAACATCTCTCAGGACACTTCTCCAGACTCAGTGCTCCTATTGATCACAGCAGACACCGATTCATCATTAAATACAATCTTTGAGCAAAGATGTGGCCGGGACAGCGCCGCACTCAAGGTTATAAAACTACCCATTAAGTGGCTTTTAAAAAAAAAAAATGCAGATACTTCCACTTCTGTCAAAGTGGGTCAAAAAGTAGCAGGAAATGAATTACTCATTAAATGAAACACTTCAATCCCTCTAATAAGGAGATCCATGAATGATATGTGCCACCTGCTAAATTCACAAATATCCCCTCTAAAAGCTTTGTAAGCTCCATCAGACTAATCGGACTGGACAGCCGCCTTAGACTCTGTTCTGAATTCTCCATTTGTGTCCGTGCAGAGCAGGTGAAGTCTTTTGGCAATAATTGACTGGAAGGTACGCCGTTCTCTATTAATGTGCAAGGATTAAATTTAACACCCACCCTATATCATTCGGTGATGGAATAATATTGCACTAAAGCCCACAGTAACCTGAGGTATCGCTTTCATTATTGCCTAATTAACCTGCTAATAGCCGTGTCCTTATCGCTTCGTCTCTTTAATTATCCTGCACCGAGTTACTGCTGTGTCAGTCAGCTCCCAGTCCCATCACATCTTTTATGAGATCAATTCCTATTGGCTTTATTCTAAAAGACACTGTTTAATTAACAGCTATTTTCATCCTTGAAGAACATACTATTCATGATCAGGACATTACGCTCTACAACTCTTACCTTAGACTATTATAGCTGCAGGTTTGCAGACAGGAGCGAGTCGGTTGGGTTTGTAACCACTAGATGTCCTTTGCAGTGTAATGAAGAAGCCTGAGCGACCCCGGCTGCAGCACTGGAGGAAAGAGGCAAGAGAGTCATACCACTTCATCACATGTTAGTCACTATGACGAGACGCTGTCATTAATCGTAATAACGACTGAGTGTCAAGTCTGTGATTCACAGCCAACGCATCACAAAAACATTTCTGTCCACTCAGCAAAGTTTCATTCTAGTGTGACGGCATTTTGCTCAACTTTTCACTGCTCAGACCTCCAGAACAAACACTGTCATCAGTTAAAAGTTGATGTTGCATTCGCTGACTGTATTAATGATTAACAAATCATTTACTTTTGCTTTAAAGGTAAATTATCAACCATTAACCTTTTGCAGAAGCAGAATGTGGGTAGAAGTTCTAATAGAATATTTCTAAATACACCAAATTCACTTTTGGTTTCTGTTTAAAGTGCAAAGTGTTAAGCTGTTAAGTGTACTGTCAGATATCAAAAGACATGGAATTTTGACTGAATTTGCCTAAAATTTGGGAAAAATAAGTTCTGGATTGCTACAAATCAGCAGGAAACTTGCCTGTGAAAAAGTGATTATTTCATGACCCTTTATTAAATACATAATAATATGCATAACTACAGCACTTTAATATTAGTGTAGTTCAACATATTGGAAAATATGCTGATGAAATTTAGATGAGAAGCTTAAAAGCACTCTCACAAAACATAAGGCTGAAACTGTGGACAGCAAGCAGCCGGTTAGCTTAGCATAGCTTAGCTTAGTTTAGCACAAAGTGAACCAAAACAAAATCTGCTAGCAGCTCTAAAGTACAAATATTAACAGGATGTAATCTATTTGGTTTATTCCATTTGGTTTGGTTTTCAGGTAGCAACATAACTTTCTGTTTTTAGACTTCCATCTGATTAAACAATAAAAATATTGTGTTATGTACTGAGCTGCTGATAAACAGTCGTCATGCTAAGCTAAGCTAATAGATGCTGGCTGAAGTCTCTGCAAGACTGACTGACTAAAACACGAGATGTGCTAGCTGTTTCCTCCTTTTTCAACGCTAAAGCTAACTCAGCTTTCAGGGTGAAGCAAATAAGTGTTTTTCTAAAGACTTTATATTATCCCTTTATTGAGAATGTATGAATTACTTGACTGTGAATGAGTCACCAGCAGGACAGAGTCTGGCAACCCAAAGGCTGTTCTTATTAATGGCTTATAACTGATCTATAAAGCCATTTATAAAGGGTGCCTTATGAGAAAGTGGTACCTAAATATTTTATCTAAAAAGTTCCTCCATTAATTCCTCAGATGTTTTCAGATAAAAATATGAAGAAGCTGTGATTTAGTGAAGCAAAGCTCATGTCAGTGTATAAAACCAGGACAGGAGTGAGAAAAGATGCTACTATCTGCTGTCATTTCCCTCTAGACGTACAAGCAGTGGAGCATTTAAGTCGCTAGACTCAGACAAGTGAATTTATGTGTTAAGTTGGAGGCGCCCTCCCTCCCTCGCTGTCTCTAAGGCCCAGCACAGATAGCAAGTTCCATTAGGAATTTCAAGTCGAATTAAGGTGCTTGGGGAGGACACATTAACACATGTGCCGCTTCTGTAGTTAAATGTCAGAATGGGAATGAGGCCTGTGACTTTATATTCCATTAGCCACTGCCTCATGTTTCCCTGCTGTGTATCTAAATAAATAATCAAGACAGCCTCCAAAACACGAATCATCTTTTCACAATAATAGAAAATTAATGGCTCTGCTTGGGTAAGTAAATTACACCGAGAACATCCCACAGCCTAAATCACTGCTGATAGATGATGACAAAGGATGCATTATAGGCCACGGGAAAAAGGAAACCAGTCGTCCAGAAAATTCTGAAATCTGAATAAAATGTTGGGGCTTTCAAGCTCTTTACCATCACCTTGCATGAAAGTCTAATTCAGTTTGGCTTCTTATTAATTCATAAGCCATTAGTAACATATTTCTATGACAAAAAGCCCCTGACAAAGGAAAAAAGAGTGTGTTTGGGAGAGGTATGTGCAATTAACATTTAAGCATGGACGATTAAAAACAAGTCTCAAAGAAATGGCTTAGAGTGGGGTCTTAAAAGATGCAGACGGCTGAACTATTTTATGGGGCATGAGCCAGATATATTTAAATACAGCTGAAGTGTTTTCCTGCCTTATAGCAAGCATAACACCTGTCATACTAAATCACAGACACAAGCAGCTGCTATTAAGATGAATAAAGCTACAGAGCCCAGACCAGTGAGTTCACTACACTTCTGCCATAAAAATGACGTTGTATGTCAGAAACGCTTCAAACAGTGAGCTCAAAAATAGAGCCAAAGCTATTTCAAATATTCAAAAAACACTGTGAATATGATGACAAGTTCAATAGCTGTTTAACTCATTCAGTGCCAGCAGTTTTTGCCCATTTTGAGTCATATTTCTAGACCCACAGAATATTTTGTACTATGTCTCTGAAAACACTGAATAGCTCAAATGAAAGAAGAGACTCTCTATTTCATCATGAAAAAAATGTTTGTTTTTACCTTGTTCCATTCTTGTTTTATCAGAGGTAGAGTAGAGGACACTTTCACCAAAAACACCTCTTTTTGTCCAGATTCTGTTTGTTTTGCTCTTTAATCTCGATCGTCTCCACTTCCTGTTTTGATCTCTGTGGTGTATATCGTCTCTTTATGCTCTGACTACATCTTCCAGAAGCCCCAAAATTACTCACAGGCTGTGGGGGGCCGCGATCGGTGACCCGCTGCCGAAAAAACACTTTGATGTTGAAATACGTCAATGAGTTAACTGTTTAAGCAGCAAGACTAGCAGTCCACAGTCCTGTGAGCTAACATGCTAACATGTTTATGTTTAGGAGCTTAAGCGCTGACAGTGTTAAAAAAAAATAAAATAAATAAAAATAAAAAAAATATGCAGGTGTGTTTGTACCAAAATTCATAGCAATCCATGAAACATTTCAGTAAAGACAACAAAGCTAACGTTATGGTAGCTCTAGATGAAATGTCAAGGGGTCACCATGGGAACCACGAATGTCTATACAAAATGTCATGGCAATCTATAAAATAACTGTTGAGATATTTCAGTCTGGACCAAAGTGGCACATCGCTAGAAAGGCTAAAACACCAAGCATGGCTGGCTCTTACCATCTGAAAGGGATAGTTTGTGTGTTTTTATCCATGGTAGGTTTATTCCTAGTACAGTAGAAAAAACATAATACTAAATATTTATTAATATTCATAAAACAATTGCATTGTTTGTGAACAAATATAAGTTTTTGTAAAATATAATACAAAATACAATACTTCCCCTCTTCCCTCCCCCCTTCTTCTCCATGTAATGTCACCTGAGCTCAGCTCCAGTAATGACCTGCTTCAAATTAACACCATCCCAGACATTCACACCTGAGAGCTGACGTGTAACCACATTTCCTTTTACTGTTGGACTCTTTCTCCATCCAAGAGATACACGTACCTAATTACAGCATAGAAAATGACCAGTCCAACCGATAACAGCGATCTCTGATGTACAGAACTGGCAAATGGTAAAAAGAAAAAAAAGAATAATAGCGCCTTAGGTGAAATATGGGCGGTAAAGGCCGCACAGACCCTCGATGGGAGCTAATTCCACAGTGGAAGAGGTGTTAATGTCATCTCATTTCCCCACATAAACACCTTTCTCTTTCCCTGCACATTAATTATTAGCACAGATGCAACCTACTGTTTACTTTTTAAACAGGATGAGTGAGCTGCAGCACATGAAAAGGCGAAGAGCTGGTCTGTGAGCCAACACAGAGACCCGGGATGGAGAGCGCCACGAGAGTCATGAATAAGTCACACCGCCCCTGGACCTTCCTCTGAAGGTAGCCCGGCCTCGACATTGAGCTTTTTCATCTGATAGCACCGAAATGTCCCGGAGATGTTGGGAATTCACATACATGCAAGTGGATATACTGAGTATGCATGCGGGCTGTGTTGTGAGTACATCACACAGTGGGCATCTTCATTCATCCTCCAGAGACCCCCACAACAGCCACGCAGTTTTTCAAAGCGCTTCTGTATTTTTTTTTTTCTCTCCAGTAAGGCCAGCATGGTGTCAGGGTGCCAGGTGATTTTGCTTCCAGGTCAAATAATGACTGTAATTAAGCAATTAAGAGCTGAGAGGCAGAGGAAGCCAAGAGCTGGCTTTCCTCACACGTCCAAACAGACGGCAAATGAGGATTCAGCGGGGAATAGAAACATTATGGCTATGGCATATGCTCACTCCCCTTGGTACTGATAGCAATAGCTGGTGTCAAAAGGGTAGAGGGAACAAGTGCTGATGGGAAAATATATTGTGATGCTTTTTCTTCTGATTTTTAATTTCTTAATATTTTTCTAACCCAAAAAAAGTAATGTTTTGGGCCAATTGATAACTTTGACGCAGTAACTTTGAGAGTCCTATTATATATGTGTTTATAAATATATGCACATATATATGTACACATAAATTTGTGGTCATATATACAACCTTTATTTTAAGCTGCAGTTTAAATTTCTCAGTTATATATAGGCCCTTAAGCCTATCCACTTGCTACTGTAACGTGTAAATTTCCCCGTTGGTGGGATGAATAAAGAGTCATCTTATCTTATCTTATCTGTCCTTGCCAATACCCACCCCTGGAAATGATGTGGAATATGTAAACACACGTCTGTATACTTTAACTTTGGACATTAGAGTGAGTTACAGTAAGCTCAGACATAGCCTATTATTTAGTCTTGACAATACAGAGCTCTACATGTTTCAAACCAAAGAGTATTTAGAGAACAATCTCTCTGTTTTTCACTAAAGTACCGACCTGAGATACTGAGTTGTTTTTTTTTCTTCTTCTTCTTCTCTTGGCTGCTTGAATAGCCTTTCAAGGACCGCAGTGAGACACTGGGCAGCAGCAATGAGATATTTGGCATTTTCAGGTAGGAAAAAGTCCAAGCTGGCCTTACATTCAGAAATAACACAAGTTCTTAAACTATTGACTGCACTGAAGCAGTACACTTCAAAAGGTCCCTCTGACCTGTTTGCTTAGGAGCCTCAAACCAAGTTTTTTTTTTCTCCCTTCTTCTTCTTCTTTCCCTCGCCAGCACTATGCGTTTCATTATTAATTTGTTTTTTCTCAAGTTTCTCTCTGACCCAGGACATTAAATAAAACATTGTGTGGTTCATGAAAGATTATGAAAGAGCAGAACGTAAGCAGCAGGAGGTGTAAACTCAGCACAATTCATTCTGGTATATAATGTCAATGCCAGCAACCCCCCTCTCACCCTACCTTCATGCCCTGCAGGCATATTGGCGGAACTACCAATGGATGCTAAGCTTTTTCCGACAAAGCTCCGAAGATAAAGTATCTTCCTTTTATCCCTTCTGCAAATCAATTCTGGGCCTTACAGCGAAATCCCATAAAATAACTTCAAACACCACTACTTACTCCAAAAATTTGTATTATGGCTATATCTCTTTGAACCTTTACCAGTGAAGTTTTGGAGGAAAATGATTTAAGTGTTATCTGCTAAGACATCAGCATGTCAGCACTTCACCTCAGTTTTTCTTCACATGCCAGCCGGCACCTTGTATTTCTCTCCTTGTGTTTTGGGTTTTGATTGCTTCTAACCATCCAAGCCTGGTGATAAATACAAATGCTGCTTGTAAACTTAATGGCTGTAGTAAGTGCAAACAAGACGGTATGAAGCCCTGCTGGTGCTGCAAGCTCACTCAGCTGCTGAAATATTCATCTCCCCTCGCTCTTCCTCAACAATATGATGGAAAGTGAAGCTGATAAGACGGGAAACTGAAAGCCAGTGTGTCAGTTAAGGTGTGATAACTGAGGCTACTCGATTAGCTTGAATCTTAAGGCAACTGCTAATTACTGTACATACGCCTTAGCAGCTTAATTAGCATATCACTGAAAATAAAAAAATAAATACTATCTGCACTTTTACAGGTGTATGTTTGCATGTATGTATGTCATTAGCGTAATTAGTCCTTAACATGTTTTTGCAATTAGCAAGCTACAAGTTAACTAGCTAGCTTCCCAGTTAATTAGCTTAAAACTGGGGACACTAGGAAATATTTTGCATTACTTCTAATTATCTGCATATGGACATTAATTAAGAGTTAATATTAATGGGAAAAGGTCTGTAACTCAGCATAAACTAATTCACCTTTTGGGGTCGTTATAATTAGCAACAGCTACATGCTAAGTACCTACTTCCTGGATAGTTTGCAGTAGTATTTATATACTAATTACAATATTACCTTAAATATCACTGACTACAACAGATAAATTGACAGATACTGATATATATATATATATAGACAAACACATGTATCTCCTTATGGATGCTTATGTTCGCTTCACCAGCTGTGAGCGACATGCACATGTTTAAGAAAAAAATCTTGACAGTGATTGGTTGCATTTGGAAGCCAAATTAGATCACCCCAGAGGTCACAACTCAGAACATTTTTTTAAAAAAGGAAACATTTCACCTCCCACATGCTATATTTTAATGCCAAATCCACATGGTGTGGCCCTAAGCTATATAAAACTGCTGCAGCGCTCATATGAGACATGGTAGTGTGCTTCCATTTAGAGTAGGCAATAGTACAAATTTAAAATTTCTGCACAAAACTGCATTTGATAGGCACTTCCCCCTGCTGCACTAACAACAGCGACTCACGCGCAGGCACATCCAACCTTTATCTCCTCGGCTGGCCTATCTGTGGGATGTGCACAGAGCTTCAGAGATCAGAGGAGGCTGGGAAAGATGACCTGACAATCTTGTGTGCGGTCACACGGGCTTTCTGGGCTCCGCCGACCTCTGTCAGTAACACAGCTCCAAAATTTCACCTTAAGGAAATAGAAGAGACATGGGAGGCCCACAAAATCAATAGCTTCACTTTCTCTGAGAGGATAAACACAAATAATTTCACAAGTCACTTTCGCGGAGGAATTTCCATGTTGGTGGGCCCCAAATTTTCTATCTGAGGAGAACATAAATATGCATTACAAATGCACCAGAAAGTTTAAATACTGGACTGTGCCATACTTAAAAGCAGATGTTAACAACTTAACAACTTAACAACTACTTTATAGATTTCAAACTTTGAAAGCCTTCGGCATAGACTTTCATATGAAGTCTGTTCAGATGTGCTGGTTGAAAAGCAAATTTCATAAAAAAAAAAATGCATCGTCTGAGCTCATATAACAGTGTCAGAACAGCACAGGGAAATATGATGGACTAATATGGAGGTGATCCAAAAGCTCTCTCCATGTTTCTATTTGCTTGCAGCAGGTGAACCAGAGCCTCCTGGTGGGCGGGCCTGAGGTGACCCCTGACTTGGGTCAGTCATTTATACTAAGTGGCCTATTAAACCCCTCACCATGTCAAAACATGACCTAAGTCATCGCAAAACTGAAAACCCTGACTGCAAACAAACCGCTATCAACATTGCGAGAATGGAGGACAGGCAAATGAAGGATCTGGCAGCAAAAATAAACAATAAATATTTATTTCTTCTTTCTTATTTGAGCTCAAGAATTAGCATCAAGTTAGCATCAGTGTTTCAAACAATGATTTTAATTCTTAAAATATAGCAGTTTGTACATGTGACCCCTTATCCCAGGTTATAGACTTGTATAAACATGAGTTATGACATCAAATTGTTACATTTTTAAATGTTTAAAAAAAAATGTCCACCATTTCACAAGAAAGACAATGCCAAATTTTGACAAAAAAGTCTGAATGCATATTTTTATGCAATGGAAACATTTTCCTTAGCAGTGTGTGAAGAAACATCCAGATCTTTCATTTAAAAAAGTAAAAATAGCAATCCTTCAAAGAAAAAATACTGTGTTATGGATGTGTGATTTATTGTAGAACTAGAGAATTCTACCAATAATTCCATTAAATAACTCTTTGAGTGCCACTGACATATTTTACCTCATTTAAAATCCCACGCCATTGACGTTATAATACGTCAAAATGGTTTTCAGCAGCGGGTCTCCGATCGCAGCCTGTGAGTAATTTTGGGGCTTCTGGGAGATGTAGTCAGAGCATAAAGAGACAGTATACACCACAGAGATCAAAACAGGAAGTGGAGACGATCGAGATTAGAGAGCAAAACAAACAGAATCTGGACAAAAAGCGATGATTTTGGTGAAAGTGTCCTCTACTCTACCTCTGATAAAACAAGAATGGAACAAGGTAAAAACAAACATTTTTTTCATGATGAAATTGAGAGTTTCTTCTTTCATTTGAGCTATTCAGTGTTTTCAGAGTCATAGTAAAAAATATTCTGTGGGTCTTGAAATATGACTTAAAATGGGCAAAACCACTGGCACAAGACACTTTCTGTTTTATAAAAAGGCTGGCACTCAATGTGTTAAAGTTGTTATCGTACTTTTGAGGAGGACTTCAGCTTAGTCCTGATGGTTTTACACCAGAGATGAGTTCGTACCATAGACTGTAAAAGTAAATGTTTTGTTTCTGGTGATACCCAGCATCAGTCCCCAGTTACAGCTATCAATTGTTGATAGCGCAAAGCTTTCATGATTTTTACTAATCAAATTACTCTAGCTCTATTTAATGAAGTCATTATATTCTGTATCTGTAAAGTCTGGATCATCAGTAACTAATAACTAGATGTCAAATAGGTGTAGTGCGGTAAAAAGTGCAAAATTTCCCTTTGAAATATAGTGGTGTGGAAATATAAAGTAGCATAACTCAACAGAGTACAAAGTACCTTGAGTAAATGTACTATTGACTTTCCACCACTTCTCCGACGATCTATCTTGGGGTCCCTTTGGGGAGTCCCAACCCCCAACTGGAGAACCACTGATTTACAGTACACAGAGCAAGTAGCACAGAAGAACCGTGTGCTACTTGCTAGATAATAAAGGACAACCCAACACAAACCTCAGCACTCCATGCTCTAAATACAAAGGCAGTCCTCACTATTGAGTTGAGTAAGAATTACAAAAAAACAGGACATGTTACTCTATTTAGATAAGTGTTATTTGCTATCAACAGTGTTGTAAACTGCACAAGTATTCATGAGAAAGCGTCTGAATAATTCAGAGAGCTCTTGCCAACTGCTAAGGGAGGCCAAGTGACAGTCTGTGCATTATCCTTTGATCAAGGGTTTCTATAAGAGCGTGGCGTCGGCCACATCGCAGGAAAAAGCATATTGAGGCTAACGTGGATGCACAAATCCTAGATGACAGAACAACAGAGCATCCAAATCTTTTAAACAGCTGAACAATACGAACATGGTGGGATCGTGTTAAACAGAAAAGATCCATCAAATAAAACCATCTGGTGGTTAGATTTAGTGACCAAAGAGCACAAGACCAGGTTCTCAGTGGTTATTGTCTTTTTGGGAATTAAATAAATTCTCTTTTTTTCCTGTATGAGCCTACTCAAATCCAGAATGCTAGAGGTTTGGCTAAGAGGGATTTGTACAAACAGGATTCATTTAGCCAACAGAGGATTATAAGGCAATAGACTAATAGCACAGCTGTATTTACAGTGTGATGAGGGAGTCTGAATATGAACCTCTACTCTTAACGGAGCGGTACTAAAGAAGCATGCAGCGAGCATGAAGCATCGAGACAAACAACAAAGGAAAATGGAGCACTGAAGATGTGCCGCTCAAATTCCAGACCCAACACCTTTGGACAGCAAATCCCCGGACGCAGCCCGCTACAAACTAAATCATTTCAATAAACTCTGTCACAGAATCAAGCGCCGCACCACCCAGGCATAAGATACGACACAAAAAAAGTCACCCGCTGCTCTGAAATGCTTTGTCGCTAAAATGAAATGTGATGTGGAGTGATTTTCCATGCATTTGCCTCTCAATTATGGATAGTGACTGTAATTAGTTTGGAAGGCGCCCAAACACTGAACTTCTGTTCAGTCCCATTACAGTTTGGGATGGATGAAAAATACATTAGGATATACAGTATGTGTATACATACACACACATTTAGAGCAAATCTCTATTATGGTTATAACACGTATGCCGTGAAATCCCACAGAGCCTCTGAACTCTTTGAGGGCCATTGACGGATTTATATGTCAATGTGTTGTTTTTTTTTGCAGCAGGAGGGGCACTCTCACACAGCCTGTGAGTAATATTGGGGCTTCTGGGAGATGTAGTTGGAGCATAAAGAGACAGTATACACCACAGAGATCAAAGCAGGAAGTGGAGACGATCGAGATTAGAGAGCAAAACGGATGGATTCTGGAGAAAAAGTGGTGATTTTGGTGAAAGTGTCCTTTACTCTACCTCTGATAAAACAAGAATGGAACAAGGTAAAAACAAACATTTTTTTCATGATGAAATAGAGAGTCTCTTCTTTCATTTGAGCTATTCGGCATTTTCAGAGTCATAGTACAAAATATTCTGTGGGTCTAGAAATATGACTCAAAATGGGCAAAAACTGCTGGCACTCAATGAGATAAACAGCTATTGAAATCATATTCACAATGTTTTTTGAATATTTGAAATAGCTTTGGCACTATTTTTGAGAAAAAGGGCTAGCACTCAATGAGTTAAATAGTTTTGTTCCACTTCACAGTTTTCCTGAATTATCCACGGCCGATTCTGAAACAATTAGAGAACTGGAGGACGTTTATGAAGCTGACAACCCTGAGATGGCTGCTTATCTAAAACTAGTTCAGAGATTTGTACATGCAGACCATAAATTCAGCGAAAGACATACAGTTCCGCAGGAGATCCTTAATAGAGAATGATCTTTAGCTGACTGGTTCAGGGCCAGCTCTTCACTGTCTGCTTCTCTACAACAGGCCTCCAGGGTAGAAGAATCTCTCCGTGTGCAACACGCCTGTAAGTGCTGTTTGTTGTCAAAAAAAATCTACTACTCAATGTCCTGGATTAAAAATGCAACATCTCCAGTTTCTTTTCTATTTCTCCCTGTTTCATCTCTGGTAAATGAGCTCAGTCAGGTTAAATAAGAGATGCAGATTGACTGGAACAGGAATCTGGGGTTAAACAGACTTGTGCTCAGCTCAGTGCGATCCAATCTGTGGCCTCTGCCACATATTCCTGCTGTCATTTTGATTTGTGCAACAAGGAAGTCTGTTCAAGGGCATGCAGTATGTAACGTTGTTTTTTACATCAGTGAATGTCACGCCTTAGAGTTTATATGGAGAGTTGGTTTTGGAGGTTTAAAGTGCTTTTAGACAGAACAATTCATGGATGTATAAGAGTAAAACATAACCTGGATCAGCTGTTAGAAGGCGCAGACGCACTAGTGTTTCCTTTAACTCTGCCTCATCCAGCCTCAGTCTCATTCACATCAATGGAGGTAGGAAACGAACTCTGGATTCGGCCATTAGTGCATTTTACAAAACCCTCTATCGGAGCAGGCCTTCTGCATGTTTTTCCAGTGCATGGGACCCCTAATGACAAGAACAATAAGTGTTCTTACTGAGAAGTGAACTCTTTGAGTGCTACTGACTTATTATTTTCATGATAGAGAGTCTCTTCTTTCATTTGAGCTATTCAGTGTTTTCAGAGTCATAGTACAAAATATTCTGTGGGTCTTGAAAAATGACTCAAAAAACGCTGGCACAAAGCACTTTCTGTTTTTTCAAAACGACTGGCACTCAATGAGTTAATATACCTAAAATAAAATAATATTTAAGTTTGTGAGAAGTAAAGTCCTGTTGGTCCCATTGATGTGGGTGATGGACCTGGAACTTGTAGTACCAAGGTTTGGTCTCTATGCAAAATTAGTTTCAAAGTCCGACACACTTTCTGGGGGATTGAAAGTTAAAATACAAAAACAAAAACACAGTGTAGCTCCAACACAAAATCGCAAGTGCTACTGCTAGCTTGATTGCCTCAGTCTGGTCCAACCACACTTTAACATGTTCAGTACTCAAGAAGAAGAAGTTCTCAATACATTTGTGATGGCAGCGCCCACACCAAACTATTGTGGTTTCATATAGCTGGAGTTATTACTCATCATCTGTGTGTGTGACATAGCGGGTAAAGATTTTATGTAAGTGTAATCCTGATTGTGTTAATTATGACCAGTAGTAACATGTCAGTAACTAATACTCTAACGCATTACACGCACACACACACTTTTCCAGCATAACCCCTAATTTAACCACTGGATGCGGAACAATGCCGACGTCCGTCGATATCCGTGGCCGTCGGCGTCCTGTCAGACGTTTGCACACGGCCCTGAATTCATGCGCTGTGTGCCGATGTCCGACACAAATAGAAGCTCTGTTGAATTGTTTCGTCAGGCGTCAGCGGCGCTCCACATCCGGTGGAAATTAAGTGGTCAGGAGACAAACATCATTGGTAAAACAGAGCATTAATATCGTTGCAGCAGCATTGGGAGCCTGGTGTTTGTGTGATTCAACTCATGGTGTGTTCAACTGTACATGAAAGTCAGAATTTAAATCAGAACCCTCCGTGAAGTCGGATCTCCAACTCGGAAAGTTGGATTAGCCAATCAACCAAATTCATGCTATCTGCTACTGACGTAAACAATAGTTACATGTTTGGTTGTACGTCTGTAAGGCTGGAAGAGCTGGGAGCACTAGATTTTTGGGTTACGTTGATGAGAGCTCCAAGTTCCGACTTCCAGTGAACACACCATAAGGCAAACTCTCACTCCCCAGGGTCCGAAAGAGGAACTAAAAGATACTTTTAACAGTAATGCCTTACTTTTTGATGTAAGTAATAAAGTAATTGAGTTACTTTTTGAATGAAGTAACCAGTAATTGTAACTAGTTACTATTTCAGTAACTAGCACAACACTGATTATGACGATGCTGGGATGAGTCAGCACTGACAGTGGAGCTTGAGCCACATAGCAGCTTGGCTTCCCCTCGCTGCTGCCATCCACTAGAAAGAGCAGCAGTAGAGCGTGTTATCTCGTCTGGGCCTTGTGTGCCATGTATGCAGCGAGCAGAGCCTTGGTGGGGAGGCTCTGTAAACACAGCGTTACAGGGAGCACACATGTCTACCTTCTGAAACATCAGTCTCACACTGAGGCTGTCAAAAGAAACGAGGCGCACACTCGCAGCGCAGCGAACACAATGGGAACAGACCTGTGGCATCGCTTTCAAATGCAATCAGAGCATCGGCAAAAACCAAACAGTAAAATGAAAAGGCGGAGTGTATTTTAGCGTCACATCTGAAAGGATACAAAATGTTTAAAGGATAAATAAAAACTGTGACCTGCGTTTAAGGCAGGTGAACGGGATCGACTCTTAAATCTCTCAGCGAAACCGAAAAAGAAGAGGATATGAGGAGACGTAATAACTGTGAATGAAAATAGTCGCTTTGCTCACAACGACATGAGAGAAATATGCAAAGTGCTCTCCCTCACACTGCTGAGAAGAAGTATAATCGCTCATAAACTTGAGATTTTAACAAAACTAGCAGCCTTTCTGTCATTGTTTCAACGCCGCCCACGCAGAAGCCAAAAAAAGTAGACAGCAAGAGAGTGAAAACGAAGCCATTTATGCCATGTCTCATACTCTGAGCACACATTCTGCCATCAGTCTGAATGTTTTCAGGTTTTAGATGCCATAAAAGCGCTGGATAATGATTGTCGGAGACTCCACCACTTGCTGTTGTTCTCGCAGATGCTCTTAGTGTCAGCCGTCACTCTCTGCCTTTTAATTGAAGCCATTTCCTCCGCTACATTTCGACGCCTCATCACAGTCTCCGATGAGCTTCGCCGAGGTGCTCTGAGGCGGCCCCATGCTAAAAGGATCAGACCTCTGGGGCGATCCGCAGCCAGAGAAGACAGCGTTTGCCTTTAAAGCGGCTGTTTTCCTGGCTGTGTGACTGGCTTTGGTCCAGACTTCCTGTGACTGGGACAGCCGGGGAGCCAATGCGGTGCCGCCGCTGTGATGTCCTCATTTAAAAAGTTCTCGCTCTGAGTTGTGTGCTGTACAATCCCTCGCCACTTAGGGAGAAAACAGCCCGCTTGAGAGCGCTTTGATATGTAGAAATATGAAGGCGTCATATTTATCCCCGATCCCCTTCATGGAGGATGCTCGGATGAAAGCAGCAGTGGGAGCGGGCTGAAGGCTGAGGATTAACAGTGACATAACATGAAGAGGGGGTCTGTCAGCACAGTGACACCTCGTTTCGCCCGCCATTGTCTGATTACCCCAACAGCAGCCCACCAATGACAGGGATGATCACAGGAAGGCGGGAAGAACACAACTGTCAGGCTTACAGGCTGCAAAGCCAATTCCCACCATCTCTGCTTCTTCAAACCAGATTTTAGACGAAACAAGAGAGCAGTGGAGAGTGAGCGAGAAAAAGGAGGGTGGAGGAGGAGGAGAAAGAGAAAGAGTGAGGGAAAAGGACACACGGACAGCTTACAGGGGATACAAACCAAAAGATTATGGTAATCTTCCCTTCTTTGTCCCCCGCGAAATGTTTTCGTACTACGCCTTTTATCTGTGTAAGAAGGGATGTGAACCTCTTCAGTTAGTGACAGTGGGCACTTTCTGTGTGGTTTCTGGGTAATTAGCACCAGTAGCAGGCCCTTTCTTTTTCTCTGCTCAAGCTTATGGTCTTCTTAGGGACGGCAACAGGGGATTTTCCCCCCTTCCAACCCTCTGTCTGCTCTTAAGGAGCGATTCCCAGCCCCGGCCGAGCCACAGCAACCATCTGTTAGCGCTGGAGGGATCAAAACCTTCAGAGACTGACAATCAAATGGACAGCTTAAGTTCAGACAGGTGACTGCATTAATTATTCTATTCAGTGTTGCAACAGAGATGTTTTCAATGGACTGCTCATATGCTCTGCTCGCTGCGTAAAACAAAGTATGATACACTTTTATTAAGAAGCCATTAAAAACTGTCTTTAAATTGGTGTAAATTAAATCAAATTTCTGTTGAACAGCAGCTAAGTGAATCAATTAGAAGCACAAAACTTTCTAATATGTTTTTTTTGAAGTCTGACTTTTCAATTTCCCTTGGTGGTCATTTTGAAATGGGGGGCTGGGGGGGAGGGAAGTAATCTTTTTTCCCATGCAGAGTGACAGAAGCCAAAGGATAAATTGGCCGCTGGCACCACAAACACGCCTTTTCAATTTGGGATAGCACCGATATGAGATCTAAAAGAACACCCAAAGCTTACGCTCATCATATCAACTGGGGCTTTTCAACAGGGGGTCAAAGGTGGCCCTCAGATAAAGTGCCATACAAGAGATCAGTGGGGCCGGGCCTTCCACACCTAATAAAAGCACTCACGGCGTTAATAGTGATAAATTTCTTGATCAGAAGTGTTGGCACTTCTTTTTCTTTATCCTTTGATGCTTTTTTCTCATCTTTTTCTCCAACAACACCTCTTCTCTCCACTCCAATGGATGAAACCTCTTTTTGTTGTGGTTCAAGCTGCATCTTATTGTCTCTGTCACGGGTGCTTTGTCTTACCAAGGCCTGCTGCACCCACAGAAAAGCAGGGGGGAGCTTCATCAAAGCTCAGGCGAGATGGACTCAACAACAGTGGATTAAGGTCTTCTGCATGATAAAGTCCCTACCTAGGGGTGGAATTAACTTAATATGTGAAAGAATGTTATTGAGAGGGAATAAAGTGCCAAAAAGCTCTGTCATTCTCTTCGTAATGTCCTAATCCAACGCCTGACACAGAGACCTTGGGCTGGAGTTTGTTAATCACAGAGATGCCCATCTGTATTCCCTGTCCTTTAAGCTATTTAAACTTCGCCTAAACTCAATTATTGTCCCCGGGAGACCAAAATGGCATATTAAGTTACGTGAAAGGCTATTCGGCCAGGGGGAAAAAGGAATCCCAGCCTTAAAGCGAGGAGATGTCAACGAAGCCAATTTAAGTACAGCTAAACAGATTAGAGGCAGAATCTATAGACCTGAAAAACAACGTGACAATGAGTTAAAGAAAGAAGGAATCTCACTTTCAAAGCATCCTCTAAACTGTTAAGCAACCTAATCGTGGAGGATCTGACGGACTGTGGCCCAGGATATATTTCTCTATTTACAGCTGAGATCAGTGAGGACGCCAAATATGTGAGGGATGAACTGACCGTGGACGCCATTTATTCTGAGATTCAAGTTTGACTTTGAAACAACAAACTTCCTAAATGGAAATGATTTCATGATTTTTTTGGGGAAATTATTTGACATAAAAATGTAATGATAGCTCCTAGAAACTGTCAGGACATATTTTATTTATATTCTTAAAAATGTACTCATAATAATAATGAGATAGATTCTGCTTTAATCAGCATTTTAACAATATTTAATGCAAAAAATAACATTATAATAGAGAGACAAGCTGGATGCACTATAATTTGGAGACATGAATCATTATAATTATATATCCTATTGACCACTGCGAAAATATATCATATTTTTAGACACTATTTGATAATGCACCTAGCAACATCCAACCCTGTCTCCTAAAACAAACGTTCCCATTCAGCTGAACTGGATGCTCACTTCTGTTTTGGGGGATAATTTTGCCCTGATTACAGACACATTTTTGAACATTATGAATGGAAACCATAAATGTAATTAAACAAAAAAAAAAAAACAAAACATCATGATTAAACTGAGTGTCATCTGGGACGTGAACATAAAAGTCCAGTATTTGTTGGTATGTGTGGAGCGTTGGGTAGTTTACTCCATAACACTGCATCACATTCACATGTTCAATGTGAAATCTGAAAAATAACTAGCAACAATCACTGTTAAATAACTGGAGATGAATATGCCAGCTAGTATGTTTTAATATAAGGGTGTGAGATCAACTACAAGTGCGGGTAATGCTGGATTCCCAACACTTCAAACTGCAGAACAACCACAAACAAATTGGATGCAATTTCACTTTGAGCAAAGCACATGAAGAAGAAGTCCATGTGACATCAGCTCTGCTCCATATGTGGCCTAAATGTCCCCTCGTTTCAAGTGATAGCGCAGTGGTCGAGGCAAACGGACTCACTTTGAGGCACGCTATCATGCCACATTTGCTTAGCGGCAGCAGGAGCGTCGCGCCTTTAAAGTCAACCAAATACTTAAATGGGAGCATTTGTGCGGCAAGCACGAGCAGCACTGGCCTTTGTCAAACCATCCGTCCAAAACAGCCAAACACGCTGGGGTCTAGAAGAAGCCGTCCGTCCCTCCAATGAGCACGGTTTGCATATCCTGTCATGCAGGAAGTAAATGACACCGGACTGTGCTGAACTCCTGAGAGGCTGAATAGTGTGATACCGCTCAACAAACTGTAAACAGGCGGATTAACAAGGTTTGCCACACCATGATTCACACGTTTGCTGCGAAGGCAAGAAATGTGACTCGTCCATGCAATGCTAATGTGAATTTACCAGGGCCTGTATATGCGTAAAGACAGGGACGATGGAGCCGAGAGACCACGGAAACTTGGCGAGTTTATTAAACAGTTGTGAAATAACCACAGTGTCAAAATGTGTCTTTGCATTCTGTTATCCATATTCCTTCACTCACAATCATATACGGTACAAAATGATCAAAAATACATTTCCTGTGGTTTTGTGCTCCAGCGGAAAATTCCCAGCAAACATTGTGGGAGCGAGCCGTCACACCGGTGTGCACATCTAGTGGAGAGGACGCGTCTACTGACATGCTGCATGGAGACATTAACCTGGCCAACCGTCGTGCCAACGGTGAAAGCTCCTGAATAAAAAGGAGGACACGATTGTCACAGCGTGTTTGCTCTCTTTGCTCCTCTTGTCCGAGCCATAAGGCCGTGGCAGAGCGGAGAGGAAAAGCCACAAAGAGGGGCGCTGAACGCACTTTAACGTCAGCACGACTGCTAATTCTGAGAAATTCACTTAAAATCTCCTGTTGTCTTCAAGGAAATATGCTCCACCTGAACATATCCATTTAATGACAAATAAATACTACACATCTATACTCGTTTTCAGAGGGAAATAAAGAACAGAGGAGTACTATGAGTGTGAAAGTTGGATAAACACCACAGGCCATAGAGCTCTTTTTAATTACTGTGAATAAAACGGTTATTCCCCCAAGGGAACGTTACACTTTCATTATGTCTCATTACAACTAATGCTCTAACACATATTATTGACATCTAATGTAACACAATAGTGGCTTTTATTGAAACCACTTTCAGTATAATTACATACAGAAGTAACACAGCGACAGAAAATAATGTGCAGTATTACTTTTATAGTTTAGTTTACTTATTTTAGAAAAATGTATCTCACTTTTATTGTTATTCTATTAGGTTTTAGGTTATTCTCTGGTGTTAATATTACTTCATATGCACATCGTATTTATGTTATTTATTCTTATGTTGTTCCAATTTTTGAGGACTACTTGACAAAAGAATTTCCTCCAGCATTAATAAAGTTATTATTATTATCATACGTCTCTTAAGAGTTATTATTTTGGTCATGGGCTTCATACGTTGTCCAGAATAAAATATCTAAAAAGGGACAACATTTTAATAAATATGGGGATCCATGGCGTAATTAGCATCACTTTAGTGGTCCTTGATGTGAAGAAGTTTGATACATGCATGCAGACTCCAGCTGCTTCCTATGATGCTAATATGCTCCAATTTGTGTCAGTGGTCATGTCCACATGGACACGCCATGTCTCCGGCCGTGGAGACGCCTGGCCCTCGGCGTTCAATTTGGAGCACTTTTCCCAAGTATGGATCTCCTTCTTGCCCTCCAGTCTTGAGGACGGCGAACATCAAATGCAGATATTGTTCCAGAGCTGATGTCAAAGATTATGGGAAACTGCAGCCGCACGATTCTTCTGTTTACACCAAGTTCCACAACTTATGTGTCTGCTCGCAAGGACTGTGATTAAAGAGATAAAATAGGCTTTGAGGGCTGGATGGGAAAGAAAGTGGAGCTAACAGAATAAAAGAAATGACCTTAGGATAGTCAAGACAGGAAAGAAAGCACACATCTCTAACTGACCACTCACGCTCCATCAGAATCATATTTTTTCCACTTCATGCTTGGTTTGCCAATGAACTTTTTCCCCCTCTGTAAACAAAACACATATTTGCACAGAAAATTACATATACAAAGAGATGTGCGCTTTACACTCAATGCTTTGGACACTGCGGCTTCTCCAAATGGAGCAAAACAAGGGCCTTTATATGTAGATATACGGACAAAGTGCACTTCAGCATGGCTAAGTGGTTTTAGAGGGGGTAGGGACGGAGGTGGAGTCAAGATCCGTCTTGACATTTCTTGCGCCACAATTCTGTAGGATAGAGAACTCAAAGACAGATGTGAATACTTCCAGAGACAAGCTTTAAAGAGCATTAAACAAATACACTTTGGAATTCAAACCAAAGGGTGTCACAAATGCGTCTCGTGAAAGGACTGCAGCGGGACAACAGCAGACGTTTTGATGGTTATAGGTTCTAATGTGGCCGTCCTCGTTGAAAAGTCTGGGATGTTGCTGGAACACATGGCACAATGGCAGGAATGAAATCACATCTGACATGTATATATTCCAACTACATTTTATAAATAGCTTAATAAATGTTATGCTCTCCCGCACCACAGGCCTATTACTGTGGAAACAAACGAAAGGAGACGTTTACCCTCTGTCTCCTCGGCACACAACGAAAGGAGAGCTAGTAGGAAGGTATGCTTGCATCCCATATGGAAGGTTAGAGATGAGAGGAATCCTAACACCCAGATGGCAGAGAGAGCACTCATTTAACTCACATCCTTAAAAAGAAAGTGAAGAAAGAATTGAAAGGAGAAACACTAACTTTTCAACATATTCTCTCAGCAGTGAAAGAGCCGGTGACGCGAAAAGGTCAATTAGCTTATTAGAGCCTATTCAGGTAAAGGTGATTTCATGCTGTTGACATGTAATATTCCCTCCCTGTCTCGGGTTTGACAGCGTGCTTACATTCAGTAACATTTGCAATTTACACTGAAGGTAAATGTGAAACTTGCAGTTCCCACACCGATTCCAGTATCTGAAACGCATCTGAATCTTTAAATGAGTCAATCAGATATCATGTTAGCATGTCGTTTATTAGCTACACTGAACAGGAACAAAGGCAACACATGTCACTCGCCACCCGACCTGTGCTGCAGGATGGGTTTCTCGTTAGCTACTTCCTTCCTTCATCAACTCAGGAAAAAAATGATTGCTATATCCGAAATAAAGGCTCGAGGTGAGACATCTCGCTTCTTTCTCATCTCTGTTGGGAGTTGCATATGCGCAGTGTTGATTGGGCGGGCGCTAATGGAGAGCGCAACATTAACCAGAGCGAGCAAAATGTCAGCCATTAGGTATCTTTCCACTAGCAAATCCCTCCAGTAACAAAGCGATAACACAACGGTATCAGATCGGTACTCGTTTTCGGCCGATACACGAGTTGAGATGTCGTGTTGGAGAAGGGAAAAAATGGTCGGTACATGTGTACCTGCAGTCAGTTCATACCACAACAGCTTCTAACACACTGGGAATAAACTGTGGCAAGGTGAAGAAAAGAAGAAAAAACACAATTGGAAAAATACCTGCTGGCGTCGGCTGCAGAGAGGTCAGCTCATTGATACCGCCGGCCTGTCAACTGTGTTCTTTTTGAAACAAGTCCGGTCCTGGGGGTCACTGCAGGGAAGCCACTGCCCGCTGACATCTGTGTTACTTTTCAACGCCACCCTCCGGTACATAAAGACCTGAGACAATGTCTAAATCATTGCTTTTTCACGATGACAATTCTTGAAATACACAGATTTTGTTTATAACTGGAAAACCTACACCACTTACTGTTATTCATTTTAAGTTATTAAGTTAAACAGCAGGATGTGTCAGAGTAATATCAGCAGAACGACAGAATATAAGTAAATTGTTAGTTAAATTATTTTCACTGTTACATACCTTTTGTATTTCATAGTCAAGAGATCAGCAAAGACTACCTAAGGATTATTCATTTTACTGCAACACGAGCAATAATTGAAATCATTTAGTAGGTTTAGAAAGACGTGGTTTGGTTAAAATAAATATATCTGACATGTTCATAAGTTAAAATAAATCAGCATTGACTGCAGTCTCCTGGGTCATTTTCCTTTGCTTGTCTGACCTGTTCGTCCCCACACATCTTCTCCTTTTGCACCATTTTGTCGCCCTTCATACGTCAACCTGACTTCCTCCTTTACTCCCATCATCTTCACTATGAACATTCGAGGCAGCCCTGCATGCAAAATTAATCAACAGATTAATTTCTTGATTAATCAATTAGTTGTTTGGGCTCTCAAATGACAGAAAATTGTAAAAGAACGTGGATCAGTGTTTCCTGAAGCCCAAGATGACATCCTTAATTGTCTTGTTCTGTCTACAACTCAAAGATATATTATTTTCATAGTATATTACTGTCTAATGTACTGTATATAATACTCTGAGCTAGGCATCTGTTTTAGTAAATATGACTTATTCACATTCCTAGCACACTTATTGTATGTGGGGTGGGTATTGCAAAGACTTCATGATACGATACGCATACGAGATAATTGAGTCACGATACGATACAATATTGCAATATGGTGATAAGTTGTGATATTTTACATAGATCGCTGAGAAATTTAAAATGCAGCTCAAAATAAAATAAAAGTTGTAAAAAAAAAAAAAATAAAAGTTGTATATAAAGTAGGTATATACTGTACTGTACAGATATGTATTATATTTTTTTATTTTATTTTTATATCATTTTTTTATTTCAACATGCGGAAGTTGCTCTGGATTTACAATTGGCCCTAAACGTGACTTTTGTTGCGGGGGAAAAAAAACTATATTTAGAATATTTTGTAAATTTAGAATTTAAAATATTATATCAGAAGAAAAAGTATTGCGTTATATTACAATATCAATTTTTTTTTTCCCACTCCTAATCGTGACCTGATGTGATCACAGCTCTATTGTGGATCAGCAGACCTCGTGACATCATTAGAGGTGATTTTGTTTCATGTTGTCAACCAAATGCTTTGGTTCATTGCCAACAACTTCCACTAAGAACAGCTTCTCGTACCATGTTGATATGATAGCAGTTATAAAAATAACACACAAAAAGCCTGGTATGCCTTGTGAGGATAAAAAGGAAGACGTCTTCTTAATGTAGATGTTGTTCTGCTCTTGCGACGGGACTTAACGCTAACACAGGCAGCCAGGCCGCCTCCATCACAACGTCTTCCTCTAATGAACACTGAAACGCTCCATTGACCAGGAGAAGGGAGGGCGCTGGTTTGAGATCGCAGCAGATCTGTCTACAACACTAATGATCATTGCGGTTAAATTCAACTAATTAGCCACATGCACGCCTGCTGAATCCGCTGCTGGTTTTCAGATACCGGACAAGAAACACTGAGCTGGTGGTTTCAAACGCCGAGACGTCTTCAAGTGCAGACAAAAAAAGATTTACCCCAAAGGCTCCTGTGGCCGTGTTCATGGCACACAATATAAGTTAAAGACATTCTCATGCTTATAAGAGAGAGCAGGCAGTGTAATTTAAATTCTGTTGACATTTACTGTCAAGGAGTATTAATTCACAGGCCTCCTCTGCTGCTCGGGCTTACTCAGCACCAGCGGGCCGCAGGCTCTGGAGAAAGACATGCTGCCTTTACTGTACTCTTAGCAGATTTCCCCTCAGACTGTTGCTGTGATCGGAGGCACACCACCCCCCAGCCCATAGGTCACAACGGCAAAACGCAGGGATATAGCCCGCTGGAATGTCATGTACACAGGTTGTGTGTCCTCTAAGCGCTGAAACACCTTCAGACTGCGTTTAAAGGGATGTGCCTCGATCATCATCATCGTCTGGTGTCACAACAGAGAAGATCCCATATTTCTTCAGTGCTCCACTTAGAGGAAAACATCAACCCAGTTTGCTGAGTGTGAGGCCTATTTCTGGTCAAACTGTGACTGCTATCTGGCTAAGCATCACAGCAGTATCCAGAGGGTGGAAGTCACACAAAAACACATCTACTAAAACCTTCTATCTGGGCATCACATCTTTAAAAAAAGAGATTGGGGTGAAGAAAATGTCAATGAGATCTGATTCTTTAAAACTAACAACAAGCAGACCAATTAAACAAGCTCTTCCCTCTGTTTACTCTTCTTTTCCTTTTATTTTCCAGATTCATGTGTGGCTATGATACATGTGTGTGTGTTCATATGCTCTCCAAAGCACTTACCATGTGCGCATGTACATTTAACCGTTGAAATAAAGTCAATCGGACAAGGCGTGTGCTTGGTTTGGCTTCCAGCAATGACACAATCTTGAGTGAATAATGCAGCCTCGATCAGCGGATCATCCGGGGCTAAAAACTTGAGGGAATATCAGGAGCAGTTAAATGTAACAGAGAACAATTATTTATTTGCGCAGGGCTAATGCATAATTGACTATATTTAAGGAAATGTGTCTTATGTGTGGAAATAAAATCCAGTTTGGAAAGAATCAAAGAGCATGGGAAAAATGTCGTGGTTATATTAATATGTGCTCAAATAAAGCAGTCCAGCAGAGAGGCGCTTCCTCTCCTCAGCTATTATGCAGTTTCACATTTAAATATTCGGGATGCAGGAAACAGAGGAATATCAAAAGCGAAAGCTGATAAAAGCTCATTTTTAAACTAGCGTGAGGCATTGTGCTCCTTTTCTTTTCCTAAATGAAGAGACTTCTGAACATAAACCCTATTTCTGCTGCTGAATCGTGACCTAAATGGAGGATTAAACTGTGTATAACAGAGCCTTTAACTGCCTGTGCAGGAGCTGTGACAGGTCCTTGGGAGATACACAGAGACTGCTTGCAACACATGTCATATATCATAGCTTCAATCTGTACCCCAACCACTACCTGCAAGCTACAAATGTGCACTTCTCCTGTCATTTCTGTTGAGACAGAAGAGGGGGAATGAAGGGGGGTTGCGAGCTAAAAACCAAATAGCTTTGCATTGTTTGTTTTTGTCTAGACTACAAGGTTTGAATGTGGGAGAAAAGAGAAATGCATAGAGATGCACACATCTCAGAGAAACAGGAAGTGACGACAAGTTTTTGATTTAAAGATCAATTCTTCAGATATATGAATATATCTGTCATTATGCACATTATCACAGCTGATTATTGTTTATTTTTTTCTACGTAGATATTTTTGTACATCACAAAATATGCACAAAAATCTAACTTGGATGTTTAAAACTTATTTCATAAATATTTAGAATTTATCACCAGTCGAACAGCATGCATCTCTTTCTCTTTGCACTTTTTCCTTTAGGGAAACAGAATTGTTTCTTGCTGATGTAATTTCTCGTGCTCCTGCATTAACCATTGTGATGTATGGTAAAAAAGTCCATAGCCATGTCACTGCTAAGATGCTTTTTATGCTGTGCTAAGTCCTAAAAGGCTTTTAATTTAGACACACCTCAACATCATCAACTACTGGCATTCATTTGCCAGTTTATAAGGTACCAGGGCTGTGATGTAAAGCCACTACGTATCGATATTTAGATTTTTAGACTGACTGAATTGTTTCATTGTGAATTTATACCCATGTGTAAATATACAAGTTTAGTCACCAATAAAACAAAATACAATGATTTCTTAATTATGCATCAACATTCAAAAAATAATAACTGTAACTGTGGCATTGTGTAGTGGGAATAGTAGAGGGTGTGTGTATGAAACATGCAGTTGGTCTGAAGAGTATTTTCTTAACTCTGTGAGTGACGTATATATTTGTCAAAGTGTTTTTCAGCAGCAGGCACAAGAGGGCGCTCTAACACAGCCGTAGATGTGATGTAGTCAGAGCATAAAGAGACAGTATACACCACAGAGATCAAAACAGGAAGTGGAGACGATCGAGATTAGAAAGCAAAACAGAATCTGGACAAAAAGTGGTGATTTTGGTGAAAGTGTCCTCTACTCTACCTCTGATAAAACAAGAATGGAACAAGGTAAAAACAAACAATTTTTTTCATGATGAAATAGAGAGTCTCTTCTTTCATTTGAGCTATTCAGTGTTTTCAGAGTCATAGTACAAAATATTCTGTGCATCGTCAGAATGGCCAAAAACGCTCGCACGAGGGACTTGCTGTTAAGTTAAGGCGATAAAAAGCCAGCAATTAAAACTGGGTCATGATAGCAAAACAGCTCATTCCACCGGACAAGAAGAAATATAGTTACAGTAAGTTGACGTGATGATTTTTTCCGGGCCATTCTGTATGCACTTTTGAGACGACCGCTAACTTCAGCTCACCAAAGTGCCAGAATTTCAGATCATGAAGTAAAAATCGTTTGCAGCTAAAGTAGGTCTTAGTAGTAAGCAGCAGTGGAATAAAACACCCCAGCTATAAATACTCACGTCATGAACATTATGATGTTCAGTTTTTTGTTTCAGAGAGCAGTTGATTCAACCTTTTGGAGGCAGTTTGTGGAGGTGTTGAATTGTGAAATGAGCTGTCTGAGCAGTTGCTGCCCACAGTATCTGACAACATATACATTTTTGCATTTGTCACATTTTAAATAAGCAACATGTTTACTCAAATCTCTCATATAATAACCCAAAATGAGGACACTCTCAGGGCTCCACAGCCTAACTCACTGCTATTGAGCGGACGGGACAAAAACAGCGCCTGTAAATTAAATCACCCTCTAACCAATCACACCACTCGTGCTTCAAGTACAATATGAGTCGCTCTAAAAATCAAAATCCTTCATGGCACACCCAACACCTGCCAGTTGACTTAACCTGGTGGATAAACAGATTTTTTTTCCTCTTTTTTCTTGCTCAGTATCTAATCATCACTCGAAGCTGAAGCAAATCAAATGTGAACGAGGAAAGGGAGCAAATACACCTTGTTTCTGCAGAAGAGCCTTGGCTGGATGAACAGGTGTTATGGCTGAATACCAATGCAGCGAGGCTAAACCCCACACTGCAATGACTAATTTATCTCCAAATAAGCATTTAAGATCACTAAACTAAATCAGAAGAGTAAAAAGCCTGAGTGAAAAGAACCAAATTAAATTTAAAGCGGAGCCTCTCAGTGTGCAGTAAATCAGTTTTTACTGCTCTCTTGAATTAAACAGAAATGAAGGGTGCAGGTGTTGAATTTGATGCAGGTATTTTCATTCAGCTGTTGTTCTGTTTAAAGTTTTCTTGAATGCTGAAAGGTCATGTGATGCCATAAAGTGAAGAAACAAGTGTAAACTATCAGTTATGTTGGTTGTGGTGAATTTGTATATTACAAAAGTATAGGCTGCTGTGACGCCTCTGTCTCGGCCAAAAAGTTGCACTCGAATGCACCATGAACACTCCAGCCAAAGGCCGACTACCATGTACATCCTGCGCTAGCAGCTAGCGGTCGTCTATCTTCATCAAGCTGTTGCTATGATACATAGATGAAACAATGTCTATTTCTACTGTGAAAATATCGGTCTGTTGAAACGGTCAGAGCACTAAAAGAAGCATGAATGACATGATGAGAACGACCTCTTGCTTTGGCCGTGTCAGTTGTACGTCATGCTGGAATCACGAGAACAAGATCTCGCTGACTAACAAGATCTTTGAGAATTCACGTATAATCACGTGATATAGCGAGTTACAGCAGAGCGTCAGTGAAAGAGAACTACCCACTGTAAACTGAGTAGAGGGAAATCGATTATATGATCCGCTGCAAACAGATTATTTTATTTTGAAAATAAACAGGATGTTTTATTTTGTTTCTCAACACGACTTCCTGTCCCACACGATCTGCTCTGTGCTGAATTCACACGCCATGCGCTGACGTTGCTACACTCAGAGCTAGTAGAATAAGAGTGGGACAAACATTCCTTCCATACCGTTACGTCCAAAACATACGTTAGCACCTTTGTTATGTCGTTTCTGGTCGTACTCAGTTTACGTATTATTTTAAGGCCAATCATGAGGTTATGTTTTTTCCATGATACTCCAGGTGAAAATAATTTTCCATGGCTACGTCACACTGCGTATGAGCAGAGTGTGTGCTATCAGATCATCTCGCTGTTTGCTAGTGCTGTTAAAAGTGTTAGCAATCACTTCGCTTGAGCCCAAAGTGTTGCTGATTGCGAAATGATTATCTTATCAGGACAAGTCGTGAATGGTTTCCATCCTGACAAAAAAGCTTGAAGAGAGCAGTTTCCATGTTGAAAACACTGCACTTCTCAGCTGAGCGCACATCAGTTGATTTATTTTTGGGCTGCGTGAGGCTCTTTGCTGATTGTGCATGTTAGTAATGCATCACTTGAAGGTCAGACAGGTGACAGAGATGGTTTATTGGTAATCAATGCATGATATTTATATTTAAAGCCAATGTGTCGTTTGCTGAGTGGTTGAAAAGTGTCTTTCAGCTAACTATCATAGAGCTCTCTAACACGCCGGACACACCAACCATAAGTTATTCCATTTGTTCTGATTCAATAATGTACTTTATTACCTTTCTGGTTTCAAGTCGTTCATATTGATAATATCACTATGGCTCAATTATACTAATCCTGGCAAAGAACAAGAACATTTGGGTTGTTAAATTGCTGCTGTTCTCCTTTAAAAATCACACAGCCTCCTGCTCGATAGAATATTTTTATTTTAATTAAAGGTTTGAGTGACACCAGCATCACCTCACGGTGCAAAACTTTTTTTAGTTCGTGAATTCTAATCTGATTCATGCCACGGAGAATGAGCAGGCTCATGCTGGCTTCTTAACTGCTGACACTGCCGGTCAACCACATGGTTTTTTCCTCTCTGCGGGTGTTTCTCAACTTGAAATGGAGAGCATTGGCAGGACTTAAATTGGTGGCATTTTGTGGTCTTTAAAGAAAGGGGACTCATTAAAAGTAACCCAGAGAAGCCTTCAAGTTTCCTCCATCATTATCGGTAACAGCAGATAAGAGAAGTATAATTATAGATCTGGGTAACTTGTGTTGTCAATTTAAAAGTGACCAAGTTGCATAATCTCCAACCTTGTAATTGGCCGATGGCCCCTGCAGCGTCATCCCTGGTTTTAATGAGTGTTATCCTGAGCAGAGGTATATGCTCACTGCTGATAGCATGAATGATGTTACTTCTGTTGTAAATTACCCAGTGCTCTTCTTGTCGCTTTCAAGTCTTGCTACCTATTTTGTTTAATGTGACTTACATTATTCTGTAAATATCTTTGATTCATAAACACTAACAGTGTTTTTTTCTCATTTCTACTGTACAAGCACACTGGAAACAGTAAAAACAAACTGTGACAGTGTTGAGGTTTTATCAAGACACTAAATCTAAATGAAAACATTCATGCTTTTAGACCTAATTAAGGATTTCCATGAACCCGTACAACAGTCACTTGGCTGTACTTGCCTTAAAGTGATAACCTCGAAGATTTTCATTCACAAAAATGTCTGTCAAAGGATAACATCAGTGTTTTTAAGCCATAAACAGGATGTAATGAAATCATTTACGTCCATAAAAGTGCTTGTTTTTGCAGCTGACAGGCTCAGATTGTGACAGCAGTGACCACATTATGGAAAGGATCCAAAGAAATTTAGGAGTTTTTGATCAAGTGACACGAGAACAGAAATGTGAGTAAACTGATCGTCATCACTGATTTTTTTTTTTTTTAACCATTTAGGGGAAGAACAACCACAATAAAAGCCTTTTTATATGGCTTTTTTTTTTTTTTTTTTTAAAAAAAAGCAACTTTCAGTTGGGGTTGTCTTAGTTGGTGGAGACTAAACCAGAGCTAAAAGGAATCCACCAACTCCTAAAGGATAAATCTGCTTCTTAGCTGTTATTTTTCCATTAATGAACTATTTGTCTGCAGTTTGATACTGCATGGGTTGTGATAATTTTTACAGCTTTGTGATGAAAATAAGAGGACTGCAACACTTTCTACATTATGGTCCATTGTTGAGGTATATAAATATTGATCAGCAAAGCACTAAAAAACAATGGAACAATTAAAGTTATATAAATACTAATGACATTGCATCATAGCCATGTTGTACTGTTTGATATGAAATATTGATATACTGAAAAGTTAAGGTCTGTTTATTTTTAATGAAGAAAGTCTGAATAATATGAGAACCAAATACATTTTACCAATTCTAGTAGGTATTAAATCATGAACCAGATGTACTATGGATACTTTACAACTGGAAAAAAAAACACCTCATGATTTGTCAAAGATGGTAGGAATCACTGAGAGGAAACTTGAACTCTCCATGTAAAAAAAGTTTGGTCAATGATAGAAGAAACTTTAATTACAGCCATTCCAGGTTATTTTCTCACATACTAAGCATGACTAAACATTAACGGATATGGCTCAAATGGGCATTTTACCATAAAATTGCAGTCACCCCCCAACGAAAATAGATCAAAAAGCGAGGAGAAAAGGAGCTACACAGTAGTGCCACACATGTGGTCGAGGGTTTAAAAAATTAGCAATGCTCAACTGGAACGGAAGTAGCTTGCAGCGACGGCCACAGCAGAGCTCCTCTAATCATATGTAACTTCTACCTTTGGAACGGAGCGGAGGGACTTTACAATGAGCTTAACCCCTACTTTTATATTGCACTCAGCAGGTTTCCCCCTCCATGTTGGGCACTTTGAACACTATTTTGTTATTCTGACTTCACTTGGTTTAATAATCCTCAGGTCCCTGTGTTTTTTTTCCCTTTGTCTCTTATTCTAAAACCTCACCTCGCAGGGCTTTGATGTTTTGTGGAATACACACTGTAGACGATTAAGTCGTCTGGCGTTTGACGGGTTAACTAGAAAAAAAAACATCACGGCAGAAAACACTTGATAGAGAGGTTAAGTTTTCTGACTTCTGTTAAATTCGGTTTCGTGATATATGCTTGGAAACTGATTTTTCGGTTGATGGAGGGAGCGTAAGGGAATAAGGAGAGTTCCCTCCTACTGGCCCATTTGATATCACACAACAGAGGTTGTTTGAGAATTTGGCAGCCGCCCTGGCGTATTTAGCGAGGGTCAAACTTCCCAGAGGTCTGTGGGAAGCGCCGGAGCTGGAAAAGTGGAATTAATTGAACTCTGTGCAGAATATTGTGTGTCAATGGCCTCCTCTGTCTCTGTGCTGAGGACTGAGAGGAAGACAGCGTTCGATTGCTCAATATTCATCTCCATTTTTTCCCCTGGATGGGCTCAATATGGCGGGCTTAATTAACTTCTCTCAAAGGTGAAGCAGTGCGCACCATCTGCTGTGAGACAATCACATTTGTATGCCTCTCTGAATAATCCCGTTACTCTATTAAAGCAAAGCAGTATGCAGGAGAAAAGAAACATCTCAATCATATATCAATCATATATCATATATCAATCTGTTTATATATCAAACATAAACAGATTTTTTAAATGGCTGAATGTGTATTTTTTCTTTGCACATTATCTTCCCAGCATAGAAGATGATTCAAGTGATGAACTGTCCATAAATGAAACATCATCGCAGTCCATTTCTCTGACCATTTCACACGTTACGGCGAGATAATTTCAATTCTTTAATATGTCTGAAGGACCACACATCGCAATCAAGGGCCTGCTGAACTTGCCCTAAAGCCGGGTCATTATTTGATCTTTGTGCATCTTAATCTGATTATCTCATTGTGGAGGTAAACTTCAGACTCAATCTTGTTAGCAGCTGGCCAAGATGGATTACGGCGGCCAGTGAGGTGGAAAATGAACTGAGCAGTTCAGCTTTGGCCTTGCTCTCTTTCAAGATGCTCACCAGCACTACTTCAACTCCTTCTGCTTTTCTTTCTGTTGGCCCTTCAAACGAGATATTATCCTGAGGAAAAGCGCTGACACCCCCCCTCCTCCCCACACACCCTTTTCTTTATCTCAGATGCTTTAACTAAGTGAGGACAATGGCGGAAAAAAAAATCCTGACCTCTCTTAAACATTCCGATTTTCAGTTGTTATGAGAAGATGGCAAAGCGACTGGAACCTTAACTCCACGAAAAGACGAATCTCAACCTGAAAGGCTTCAATTCTAAGAGTTTGTCGGGTCATTTTGACCGAAACACGCAGTAACCCGATAGGTCGAGAGAGGTATGCGTTGCCTCGATTCTCATCTTAAATGAAGAGGGTTGGTTTTTTTGCCTTTTCTTCTTCTCCCCCCTCCTTAAATTATGCAAATGCCTTAGATGTGTGGTCCTGCTTAAGACACTCAGTTTTGCTTGTGGTCTTATTGCGGTATTGAGTGCCTTTACAGTGAATGCACACCACAGTCCACGGCACAAAAAGTCCCCCTAAAGGCTGAAAGGAGTTCAAAGCATTCAAGAGACAAAAAGGACTAAGCTGGGATTTTTTATGTACACTGAAAAGAAGAATAAAATATAAGTTCCCTATTGGTGCCTGATATGGCAGTGGCACCCATATTAAAGCATTATGTTACGGCATAAAGGCCGCATGAAATTTTTCAGTGCGCACCATATGCAAAGAAGAAATGAGAATAACGGAGAAAGGCGGCGATTTTGTAACACGAAGCGCTGAATGCTCTTTTTGACACACCATTGAGGGAACAAGGAATTCAAAGGAGGTTATATTCGATCAGGTTTTCTGCCTCAATAGGTTATAATCACTCCTAAAGTATTGAGCACTACACAGAGAAGAGAGCTTCTAAGGAGGCTAATCAGCAGGTTTTCTCCCTATTATCGTTTCCCATCTGAGGGTAACAGCACACAGAAGTACCCCTTCTATTGATTATCTGGACTGGAATTTAAATATTAATACACTGCCCGGCCCTGCTTGGCACTCTCTCTAGAGCCGGGCTGCATGGCAAAGCACTCATTCTCCAGATTAAAACCCCCTTTTTTTAAGCACAATCCTGCTCTCTTTTCAGCTATAAGAAAAAAAAACTTCAAGGGGGAAGTTGAGAGGAGAAAGGGGCCAGAGCTCTGTCTCTGCAGTGAATTCAAAGACGACACTTTTCCTTCAGGCCTGGGTCTGCTGAAGATGCAGGAATCACACGGCAGCCATTTAACCGCTGCTGTCTGCTATGGAGGAATAAAGACTGACTGTTTGGCTGCTTGAACTTTTAGCACATGAATTGCGCTAGAAAATAAGGAAAAACATATTCCAAACTGCAAGTTTAAAATGTAAACACTGGCTAAAAAGAAGCAGCCTACTTAAATATAACACAGTTTAGTTTGTGGTATACGTGCCGTACATTACATCCATGATCCCAAAGAGCCTCGTCCACTCGACCTTGTGAATGAGCACATTTGCCTTCAGGGCTGGTTCTGCACAGAGGGGACAAAAGTGTGTTGACATCAGTATTGGTTGTTCAACCCAAACACACAAGTTACGGCCCCACTTGACATGAGAGCAGCAAGCCACAACAGAGAAAACAATGCGTAGCAATGACAGAGGAAGACAGGAAGATCACTGAGATAGAAAACCAAATATGGGTCACCAGGACTTTTAGACATCTTAGACACAACATTAAACGCCATATACCTGCTTCATTTCTCATATTTCTCTTGAATATACACCTCGCTCACATTATGAGTCTGATGGATCCTGGAGTAATCCTCCAAGAGCCGTATAATGAAGAGATCAATCCAGAGCACAAGACAAACAATTTAGCATGGCGTTAAGTCCCCGTCTCATACAGTGAGGGAGATGTCCATTAATACACCTGCCTTGATTTGCATTCACACTAGCTGAGGTTCACTGAATGAAAAAACAAGAATCAATCAGCTCTTTCCTCTCTGAAACAGAGCCCTCAGATACAAAAAGCTTTGACGCACTGATAATTTAATACAAACTGTTGCTGAAGTTGAACGACAAGCTCCTTTTTATTCTGAGATTATTTCTTTTTGCACAGCACACACTATTCTCTGTGTTATATCTATTTTATTTTAACTGGAAAATAAGCACATAAGTACATAGACACTTTACTGGAGGTAAATAATTTTAGGCTTCTTTAGGAAAATAAGATAAAAAAAAATTGATATCAACCTTCTGGAGTTGGGACCTTATGGGATAAACTGGGTTTTAATGGGTGACAAATCAAATCAAATCAAAAGCCTTTATTGTCATTATATGATAATGCATACAATAAAATTATAAGAGCTGCTCCACATGTTGCTTAGTCAGATGTAAAAAAATGTAAAAATAAAAGACAAAATTATGTAAGAAATAAGTTACAAATTAGTTATTGCACATTTTCAGAAATGGAATATTGCACATGGAAATGGTATTATTGCACATAGAGATGAATGGAATTATTGCACATTGTTGTTAACCGTTATTGCACTGAGGCCGGATAGTCCGGAATTTAAATGTCTGGTCCGGCGTACTGTGCAGCCTCAAGCTGCACGCTTATTTGTCCTAATTTTTGGAGTTGCACTTGAACACAACGTGTAAGACATAATAAAAATGACTGGCTAAAAGCGGTGTCACTCAATTCTCTGATTTCTCATTGGTTGAAAATGTAAACAAGCCGTCCCCTTTTCCCATGTGCTAGCTGTGCCACTTAACAGAACCTTAACAAACTGAAAAGACGGACCTCATTCAGTGCCGAATGGTCAAAAGAGCACACGTTTGTCAGCAAAGGAAAGCAAAGACGATTTGCATGCCTATTACACACTTTGTCGCTGTGATGTGGACGTTAGCACACAACGAAAGACGGCCACTGAAAGGCATGCTAGCATGGAGAAAATATAACAGCAACATCGTGCAGCAACATCACCTGAAGATGACAAGGTATCTGTGTCCTTTTTGGTGTTGTGGAAATGGCCACCCAAGCTGTGTGTGATTACAAGTAGCCAAGATAGCAAGATAGCTTATCTACTGGCACCTGTCGTGTCTCACTTTGCTCTCTACATACGCAAAATAATGGCAACCACCGCTACCTCATTGTGATGACAAGACTCCAGGAAGCGTCCCTGCTGGTCACCATGAAACTAAAAGTAGCTAAACTAAAACTAAAAAGTGATATTTTAACGCAGCCTTTCTGCGTTCCTGAGCAAAACTAGGCCTGCTTTCTAATGCTAAGCTAAGCTAACCATGCTCTGTACTGTGCATGACACACATCATAAGAAATAATAAGTTGTATGCATATCACAAAAAAAACCCTAGCTACGTGTAACTTTTTTAGTCCCATGACATCTTGAAAGTTGCTCGTCGCTGCACATCCTATGATCGAGCCTCATTCTGAGTATTCAAAGAGCTTTTTCTGATTAAACTGTCTCGGAGAGGTGAGGACCTCCTCATACACCTCTGCCACATGATAATGTGACAGCAAAGGCCATTAATGCAAGAGCACAGAGGTCATTAGCATCGCTCCATGGTGTAGCATAAAGTAATCACCCCCTGAGATCCGTCTCCTGTGACTGCTGTACTGTCTGTCCTCCCCCTGTGGTTATTCTCTACACGTGTAAGGTCACTTAATGATGGTGGACAGAGATATCTGACCGGGGGAGCCGCTCTGGCAGCTGATTATGCTCCGCTCCCGACACTTCTTAACCAGCCATGGGATGACAAGGCCGACACTGTTGAGGATTTTTAACATCCCTCGCTGCTCATCAAAGATTTCCCAATAAGAGACAGCGTAGACCCTTAAATTGGGATTTAGCTAGTAGGTGTGAAACTGGTTTTCCTGCATTTCCAGACGGCTTAACGAACGGTGCAGCATACCAGAAGAGAAAAATTATGTTTCCGGATTAATTTGAATGGGAAATTGAAACTGTGAATGTTATCCCAATTTCCACCATCTTGTAATGACCACCTTTAATGACTCAGCTGAGGTGTACTGAGGTGATCACACAAGCCACATAAGCCTTTACAAATTACTTCTCAATTTACATCCAGAGCTGCATGGGTGTGTATTTTTTAATTTTTATTTTGAACACAAAACAACGGCTCAGTTGAGCCCATAACAACAGTTCACACACATATGCACACTGATTGGTGTACACAGGATGCATAAACACTTCTGCAAAATTAACAAACCTGCAACCATTAATAGGTTAAATATAGGTTGCATATGCAAGAACCAGTGCACATATATCCCTCAAAAACCACACAGATATAAGAGAAGATTTAAAATGGAAACTGAAGTTTAAAAAAACTCTTCATTACATTAAATTTAAATGGGTCAGTTTCCAATTAAGTAAAATCTACGAGCCAGTAGGGTGACAAATGTCAGCTGAAATTTTAACATTAGAATACGCACTGAAATAAGCCCGACAGCACTTCCAGTGATGGTTAGGTTTAGGGATAGGATTACAGGGTTAGGCTTATGGAAATAAAATGCATATTTCCCGCTAGAAATGTGATGAAAATGCACCCAAACTCACAAACTACTCCACTGAAAACGTAACGAATGTCCACTGAGAATTTAACGAATGTCCGACATGTTTTCACAGACGGAGCAGTCTGCATCGAACATAACACGTCCGAATTACGTGGGTTATGTGCGAATTTCTGTGCAATATTTTTCAATAATTTGTACAAATATTTCATGAGACCAGGTTGTTTTATTTGGACACCATGTAGTCTGTATTCACTGCAATGTAAACACATCTGCATAGATATGCCACAGTCAAAACTAGCGACATAGAATAAAGAAATATGTGCTTGGTAGAATAAATCACAGACTTGCCCTGTGTATAAAAAGCGCTGCAGAAATAAACTTACTATTGCACTGAAGTTAGTTAGTTAAATGTTTTTAGTAATGTTTGTGCTGCTGTTATGTTGTTTTTCATACATATTTGACTTAGGTTACATACTGTACATACACTTTTATAAACCCAACATGTTTATCCTAGACCTGATGATTTTGTTGCTGAAACCAACCACATGTTGAGTGGTGTAAAAATGACAAGTGAAAAGTCTAAAATATTTACATGGACATCAGTGAGATATGGCATCAAAAAATGGTGGCCTTTACATTTTGAACACATCATCCAATATTGACATTATGTCTGGTCAACATAAGACCGTCTCAATCTCAAGACAAATCATTTAATGTTTAAATACTAAGACAAAAGTTTAAAAATCTGTTCCACATGTTAAACAGTGTCACTATATTGTGTAGATTTGATTGTCTCAAAGCCTCTCTTGCTGATTTGTGCCAATTTAGCAGTAAGTGGCTTGTTGTGATGAAACAATGGACAGCCTCGGTGTCTCGTCATTCATATTTTCTATCCTGTGGTCTGAGCATCAAGGCCGTGATTGGATCAAAGCAGACGAGTTCTGCAGATCTAAAAACCCAACTTCCTTTAAGCACCTTCAAGAAACCCAGAGTGGCGTGTTAACATCCCTGTTGCTGCGACGAGACCAAACAAAAGCCGACAGCACTGACAGTTTACCATGGATGACAAACAAAGATACAAAGGAGAACATCACACCAGAACAATACATCACTACAGCTGATGTTTCTCCTTCACACAAATGGCATCCTAGTCATTTTTCTTTGAGACGTGTGAATGATGTTTGCCACTATCCATCATAAAAGGACATAATGGAGGCTGGGGAAGTGGGAGAGACGTGGACACTCCAGGGAGCTCATTACTGGACCTATTAATCTGTTATTTGACCCCTGCGAGAGCACTCCCCAATCTAAAAAAGACCTATACTTCCATAATCCAAAGATAAAAACCAAACCTCGGCTATGTCTCGGGGATCAACACTCCAATTCAGACAACAAAGCAGCGAAATAACATCAATGCCTTAGATTGGTTTGTTCTCAGTGTTAGATAAAAGCGACTTGATACAGTTTTTCTTCATCTGACTGAGTACTTTGAAAATGAACTCCAAGCAAAAGCTAAATTATTGATATTCAAGAGAAATCTTAACGTTGAACCACAGTGCAAATATAAAATGAAGCGGGAGAAAAGGGAGGATGGAAATCACTGGTCCGCTGGACCTTTGTTATGACTGAGGAGCTAACCACAGGAGCATTGGATAGGGAGTGCTTAGCACTTTCCCTTTAAAGAAAAGTCCTCCTGCCATCCTGTGTATGCATCCTTCCTTCAGGGGTGATTGTCTCCTTGTTAGTGGTCTGCTGTTGAGCTCAGCACTTTGCCAAGTCAAAAACAATGTCATGCCTTGGAGGGCTGTGTGTCTCTCTGTCCTCTTGTAAGGCTTCTGCACTACTCAATTAAATTTCCTGTATACAGCAGACAACAGACACAGGTATTAGCAGACTATTCCTGTTGTCTATCATCGGTGTTTCCCAGAGAGACAGTTTTACGTGAACTCTAATCATTTCATTACGTGACACAGTTAAGCAACGTCAATTTGTCAAACTTCTGTCAATTGCTCTTGTCACGTAAAACCTTCATAGATTCCCTTCTGCGTGTTACACAAATTCTAAGGCAGTCAGCCAAAGCAATGTTTGTTTTTTTTAATCCGTTCTCCAGCACATCATGCTATAAAAGTAATGCAAACACCACCAAAACCCAATCCAGAATTAAAAAAAAAGTGATAAATTAATTTGAGCAGCAACTGTTAGTTAACACTTCATTTGCAATTAAAAATTATTAGATTAAATATTTTTACTATTTGTTATGTGGATGTATCCCGTAGAAATAGTCAAAAAAATGCAAAATTTCTGTGCAAAAGGTTAGCGAAATAAGAAACAAAAAGAAATTCTGTAGGTGCTAAAACAGCTAAACTAGAACGTTAAATAATACAGATTTAACGAGCAGATTTACCTGAAAACATTCACAGGTACACTTTTAAAACGCGTCACGATGAGCGTTGACGTTGTGCCTGAGCCTGATGTTGTTGTGTTTGTGGTTTGGAGGTCATGAAGGCTCTCTGTGCCAGGCAGCAGGTTAAGAAATGATGACACCGTATGGACACTCCATTTCAAACCGATTCTCACAGAAACTCCTGGCTTTGATTTCCCCCCTCACATGGCTGGAATGAAAAGGACAGTTATACATATTTCAAGGCCCGAGGATCCACAAAGGGACTTAGGAATAAAGAGGTACGAACCTTTGAACTAAACAAAGGTCCATCACCCACATATCATATCAGATGTGCTGTGTAGCCCTTGTAAAGACGAGGATATGGAAGGAAAGGAGAGAGGAACCAGCATGCCCTTGCAGACAGGTTGTCTGAGTGTTGTCTGCATATCCCATGACCCCCCGGCCTCCATCTCTAACCCGCATGGCACTTGTTGGCCACAGAGGTCTGCAGAAAAGCCTCCACAACATTGCACATCTGCAGGCCACTTTGAATCAAACCAGAGGCTCATAACAACAGGCAGTATCAGTTGCATTAAGATGATTAAGGTGGTCGGCGGACGCAGGCACTTGTGCTCTCACAATGCGAGATGAAAGAGCAGCGTGGCAGCCGCCCCTCTCTCCTGGTAGCCGCAGAATCCGCCTTTGCTCTCAGCAGAGGTCAACAAAAGACCAAATAATACGGGAGTGAAAGCAATCGAAAGCTTCTCTGCCAAATGATCTCTAATTGGCCCTTTCTTCCTCATGGATCAGTCACATGATTTTGGCGCTGACAGTCGACTTACCCACATTTCTACCTTTAAAAGCTTCTCTTGAAAGTGGCCTACTTGAAAGAAGTGACCATTACCTAAACTACAATTGTGGAAAATGAAGAAAAAAAAACACAACCCTGACTCAAAAAAGGAAAGATTTCCTCTCAGTGAATTACATTTATTAGAAGCAATGGATAATTGAATTGCATTTATCGAATAAATAAATAAAATATAGCAGTCAAAGGGAGCAGATGACACATAATTAAAAAGAGGCTTCTGACAATTGTGGTTGTATTTATAAAAGAATAAAAAAAAATCTGATCAAGATCTGACAGCACTTCGGTTTCATTTATCAGCGCTCCGCTGTAATTTATTCTAATAATTACGATGCCAGATGCCATCCCCTCTTTAACCATCAAAACAAACTACAAGCTTTTGTCCCTCCCATGCAGCTGAAGAGGTGTCATGTGAGGCAAGCTTTTCTTTTCATTACAGATACCATTTGAGGAACATGCCATATTCCACTTTTGGAAAGAAGTCGAGAGAAAAGTGACAGTATTGTTCTAGTATCAGTGTAGAAAAAAAAAAAAACAACAGGAAAAAAACAAACAAAAGCTTTGGCACTAAGGAGCTGTTCCAGGGATGATAACAATAAAAAAAGGCTAGGTGATCAATGCTGTTCTGGATTTTGATAACACATTGCTCATGCCTGAGACAAATGATGGAAATTCTTAAGGAGAGAGGGTCTGCAATATGCCAAATATGCTCCAAATTAGCCTTCAAGAACAGCTCTCAGAGCGTATACGGAGGCTGCGTGAGTAAATAAAGGGCCAGCATAAATTACCTTTGGATGTCAATCGTGATAGCACACCCTGTTTTCTTTTTGTTATCGTGTCGCCTATTCGTCTCGCTGGCGGATGACATGAAATGAAAGTATTCTCTCTCTAGCACCACCAACAGTACTCGCAGAGCTTTGTGACACTTGAAAACGCTACGGGTTCGTGAAACCACAGCTGGGCCCCCGCTGATTGGCTCGCTCACAGGCTGCCACTAAACTTTCGCTGCTTGAGGAGTTGTCTGCGCCGGGACAGGTGGTGTTTATGCAGATGAATGAACACATTACTGTGTGCTCTTCCTTTTGGTTTAAACATTAGCGTTTCAAATGTGACAAATCAGATGTTCATCTCCCGCTATATGCAGCTATTGTGTATGCTGCTGAGAGACCTTTTGTATACGAATTCCCGTAGGTGTTGATGTGCACATCCATAAAGTATGGACAACGTATGCGGCCTCTGTGATGTATTCAGGGAATTTTCTTTTTAATACCTGCATTCAGGCATGGCGGTTTTTAGTTTATATTTCATAGCTCCATGTACCTGATATCATAGCTACTGTATATTGTAACGATAACTGGAGGCTGCAGAATGAGAAAGCTGAAATGTATTTTTCATACGGCAGCTGAGTGAAGAGTTAGCCGCTGGGTCTCGAAATGGGTACGAGGAACGCCACGCAATTATCTCCCTATTATCACACATATGCTCTGTTATAATTGGCTTCTCCCCTCGTCATTTCAGAGGAGGACGTCAGTGACGCAGAACCTCTAATGATATTACGCTGTATGCATGTGCACCTAAAGGTCAGACAATGAAAAACACTACTTCTGTCTGCGTAGGTTAAGAAACCTCATGTTTTCTGTCCTCTGATTAATCTGTCAAGTTGATTTTTGAATAATTGCTTCATATTTTGGCCATTGAAATGACTGGAAATTGTGAAAAAAAAGCCAACAGTTTCTTCACCTTCAAGACTGACATGTTCTTTCGACAAAGAGTCTAAAACCTCAAAGATATTCTGTTATAATAATCATATTTAAAAAGCTTGAGTCAGTAAATTCTTTTTTTTTTTTGCATAAAAAACATACTTAATCATGATTATCAGAATTATTGTCTATTACTTATTGATTATCTGGTCCATTATTCTCTTCATATGTTATCTATTGTAGTTTTGGGTATTATGGTTAAAAAAAGTATCATGACATTGATAATATTTTTTTCCACATAACATTTTAAACATCATCTCTGTAACATATTTGTTCATTCAATTGGACAGCAGCATTTTCAAACCAAATTATGACTTATGAAATAATCCTAATAATTGTACTGAGGTATCTTAACAACAATGCGTATTATAGTCACACCTCATTCTTTTATGCATATAAAAATGGCAACTTAACTAATTTTAATTAAGTTTGAAAATGCATTTTCTGTTATTTTATCCTGGGAGTATTATGGTTATATTATTTTGTCAAATATTGTTTTTTTTTCTCTCCAGCTGAAAACAGATAAAAGGTCTGCTTGACGAGGACTAGCAGATTAGACAGGACATTTATAGACTGAGGCCATGACTTTATGAAATGTTTGCTCCACTTGCAGCGAGCGGCTTTGTTTCCGCGACACTCTGTGCTGTGGGTGAGACACTAAAGTCCCTATTGTCTGAGTCAACTTGACCTGACCTAGCTGGTTAAGCTGAGGCATTGTGAACAGCAAATCGCTTCAACCAGGGGGGTAGCTGCTTTGTGTGGCTATGGGGAAAATAACCTTATAAAAAGCCCATACCCATAGTTAATGCAGAGAAAGGCCAGTTTTGTTCCCTGGAAAAGCTCTGTTTATTTCCAACTGCCAGTGAAAAACACAACTATTGAGTCAATGTACCATTCTGACTCCCTCGGTGATCCGATCCCTCCCTCATCCATTTAGCAACACTTCTAGCATTTCTATTTGTTTTTGTTTCACGCATATGTCCAAGTTTCTCACCACTCTGTGCGTATGAGATGCAGACATATGTCTGCACATAGATGTGTTGGAACATACAGTCGTTCCAGTTGTTGCAGGAGATGATAGCTGTGAAACATCTAGAAAAGCAGCGCCAATCAACAACTTGCACGGCCTGAAGCTTGCAGCAGTAAAGTGGTGAGAGGGCCAGACAGCGCTTAGCACGAGCTCCTAATCACATCTCAGCGCTCGGCAGGCCTGTGCTTGCACGTCGCCGCTACTTGTAAACTCCTATCAGTCCTTTCTCTTCACACCCGACGTTGCTCTCAATGTCACTTACTTTACAGAGTCGATCTGGAGACACCCTTAATCTAAAAAATGTAATTAACTGTGCCACAACACAACCTCCAGCAAGCGCTCGCTGCTTATTCTTGTGATGCCAAACAAAAACAAACAATGTGATGTGGAGATGAGGTTAACTGCATCACCCTCGCTTTGCCAAATTGTAAAAATAAGATCCGGCTGCGGTCCTGTTAAGACAGGATTTCTTTTATTTATCATTTCAATGTGCAGTTGATCATCATTGACACAGCTCTCATGTAATGATTATCTGTGGAGCTAATTCATCACATATAAATAACTATTATTGTTTAACTCTTTGAGTGCCAAAGGCGTATATTTACGTCCTTTAAAATACAACATTTGGGTGCCATAAACGTATATATGTCTTTCCTTTTTTTGGCAGCAGGCACAAGAGGGCGCTTTCATACATCCTGTGAGTAATTTTGGGGCTTCTGGGAGATGTAGTCGGAGCATAAAGAGATGGTATACACCACAGAGATCAAACAGGAAGTGGAGACGGTCAAGATAAGAAACCTACCTCTCATAAAACAAGAATAGAACAAGGTAAAAACATTTTTTTTCATGATGAAATAGAGAGTCTCTTCTTTCATTTGAGCTATTCAGTGTTTTCAGAGACATAGTGCAAAATATTCTGTGGGTCTTGAAACATAACTCAAAATGGGAAAAAACGCTGGCACAAGACACTTTCTGTTTTATTTTTTGTTTTAAAAACGGGCTGGCACTCAATGAGTTAAAGACTAAAACATCTTTCCCAACACTGATCATGGCGTTGTCTCTTCACACATACATGACATATCAACCATGAAAAGCAGAATTACTGGTGGTTTCGTCCAGACCAGTCCAAACTTGTATGATTTGTTTGTTTGTGGTCTGTCACTGGCTGCCCAGTGGGCTCAGGAGGGGGACAGCCGTTTTCTCCCCACAGGCCCACTACCACCTCCTCTTTTCCTGCTGGACCTCACCACCAGACACCTCCCTGACTCTAATTACCACGTGTTAGTTGGCGTTCCAGCAGCAGCGGTCCTCCCCAGCCTCAACCTTATACCCCTACAATGAACCGCACCGCTAATTGTTCCATTACGTCAACAATAACTTATCTTAAGAAGAAACAAAAGATTTAAAAAAAGAAAACACAGAGGTATAGGGACTAGCTTGACATGCAAATTTTCATTAACCCTGATCTTCGTCTTCTTTCATCATCCGCCCTCCTCCCCGTCGTCTCGCTCGTACGGGGTGGCGAAGCACTCAAATTATCCACAAGCATTCCAGCTATCACTAATTATCCAAAGAGTTCCTCATTAGGCGATTTTGAATCCAACCTTAGATCAACACTTACTCAGACCTCAGGGATTCTTGATTCCCAGCAGCGGTTAAACAAACAATCGGTTCAAAGGATCAGGTATTCTACTCTGAGAGGAGAAATAAAAGACGAGGGTAAACAACTGCTCATTTGAAAGAAATGACTCCAGTGGCTCTCTGGCATGGATGCATCAATCTGTAATTCACTTGACTCAGATATGTTCGATTTCTCTCTTAAATTGGGTCATTAAGATATGAAAGGGTCTAAATGCAGGGGTGCGAGCTTAGCATAGATGTATTCATGACTTAAAACCGAACCTACTGTGCTCCATGTTCGACTGGTGGGACGGGAAGAGCATTATGGGAAGGCAGAAAACTACTTCCTTACAGACCAGAGTGGAGATTTTTTATGTTTACATGGATGAACGTATATTACAGGGTCTATATATGTGGCTCAACAATTATTGTTGTTGCTTCTTTTACAAATGTTATTTGAAACTGCTGTTTTTGTGTTTTCAGTCTTTGTCTCTAAAGGAAACAATAAATATCCGATTTGAAAAACAATGGATCACATGCGACCAATTGACTGTGAATGATTTGTTGGTGGTAGCTAATTTTAGCCACTGCTAATGTTATCAGAGAAAACACACTTTATGCTAGCTTCCAATCACTGAATACGCCATGAGCAGATACAGTTAGCAATTCACATAGCACATAAAGAGACAGTTATCTCTCTCAGGAGTTGGAGGAGACCAAAGAAGAGCTAAAATAGCAGTGACTTTTAGATCTACATTTATCAGGTGGCCATGTAAACACACCTCTGAATGAATGCTAGTGTTGCACCATGCTAGCTGAAGTGTTGTACAGGAATAATACTGTACTTTTTTGGTTTTAACCTCAGGATCAGAGACTCTAGCGGTCAAAGAAAAGACTAAATTATGTTAATATTTTGGACTTTTTCTTTTTGTCTTTGTCTATTTAATGTAAAACACTACAGCTTTAACCTTTATCATTTTTTCACTGAGAGACGAAAATAACTCTGAACAAAAGAAACTACATTTACCATTAGTTGCACACATCGGGTCCGTACTATAGACTGCAAATAAAAAGTGGACTTAAGTCACCTTAATGTCACCCATTGTTTTGAGAACTGCTGTTTTGAAGCCTCAAATTTGGCATTTTGGCCGTCGCCATCTTGGTTTTTGGAACCAGGAGAGCTAACTACAACAAAACACTGAACTAGACATTTTTAGGCGACCAGAAAGTTTGTGATTAACTTTCATGAGAAGAAAAAACACTGAAAGGATTAAAATTCTAGGATGAAAACAATGGATTGCGTGGTAGCCACTTGTCAATCAGCACTTCATGGTCTGTTTGACTCCAAATGGGACCATAATTTACTAAATGAGGGTATAAATCAAGAGAGAAGTAGCATCATTTTCTCATAGACTTCTAGACAACCAGAGGAGTCGCCCCCTGCTGGCTGTGAAATGTTACAGGTTTAAAGCGCTTCTTTGTTGCCTTCACTGGTCAGTACTTTATACGCATGACGATTAAAGAACGAAGGGTGTTTCTATGGTGTAACGTGTGCAGAGGTAAAGCCAGACACCAGTCCTGCTCCTCTAAACAATGTGTAGTGATTCCACTTACTTCTCAGCCCCCATCCTCAGAGCACACTCCCTTAATGTCAGCTCTGTGCTCCGTGAAACACCACCAGAATTTGAGTCTGTCACTTAAAATATAATGCCGTCAGATCTGTTACTTTAACCTTGAAGCAATTAGCTGTTGCTGAGCCGTAATGAATCCTGACATCACTCCGCTGTGATGAAACCCCTAATTGCTCTATAAAAATTGAAGCTTTTGACATCACTGCTGACAGACTTTTTTCTTCTTGGTTGTGCGGTCGCATGTGACGGCGCCTGGTTAAAACTTGAAAGGTAGCGGAGCTTCTCTGCCATCAGCTGTCCTGTCACTTGACAAAAAGGGAGAGGGAAACTGGCTGGATTTGCTGAAATGATGAGGCCATTTAAACTATGATATGTCGCAGCTCCGCGGCATCATTCAGCAGGGCTGTTGCAGATGTCCGTGCTAGTCTGAGCTCAGGCGTGAGCTTACAGCCTCCGTGTCAACAAGCCAAAACCAAAGTTTAACAACATTTTTACACGTTTTAAATTTGATGTATGAACATGTTGCCAGGTCAGAGAGTATGGCAACACATAAGGGAAAACAAGGGAATCTGCATTTATATCTTTCAGTTGCTGAGTCCGTGGACTTTGAGTATGTTAGATAAATAAATAGCTTGTGGATAAGCCAGTAGTCCACTTTTATGGATTTCCAGACATCCCAGAATTCTCAAAATATCATAATCTTAGTAAACTGAAAATGAATCTCCAGTTAATTTCATATGCAGAATGAATATAAACCTGAAATTGAAACACACTTTTTGTCCTTTTGCATCACATTATTCACTGAGATGTTTTCTGTAAGTTTAGGCTCAATAACTGAAGAATTATAAAATACATATATTAATACTACTAATGTGCATCATGCTCAGGTAGGCTTAAAATATACTTCTTATACCTCCATGAGTGAATGCATTGCTGCATTAATATCTGTGCATGTTTTAGCATTAATGGTAAACTGAAAACTATGATGAAATTTTATTCCTTCTTTAAAGTGTTTTAAAAAAAATAAAAAAAATGTTGATAATTTCCTAGATTAATGGATAAATGGAGTTGTTTGGTCTATAAAATAAATGTCTTGTTTTATCCACAACTTAAAAATATTCAGTTTACTGTCACAGAGGAAGAAAGAATCCAGAAATATTCACATTTAGAAGCTTGAATCTGAGAGTTTTTACTTTTTTTCCATATAAAAACTGATTATCAGCCATTATTTTAATATTTAACAGCTACAGCTATAAAGACTTTTCTTAAGAGTTTGAAATTTGGAAAATTTTAAAAAATGTCCTGTTTTCCACAGAGTGCTGATGAAAACAGTTGAGGAGGCGCCCACAGAGAAAATATCAAGGCTGACCGTCTAACTGCAGATTTTCTTGCTGTGGGTTGGCTTGCATGAGTTTTGGACTGTGATCAGTAACATGATCAGTGTTTCAGTGTGTCCATCTGATGCAGAAGCTGTCATTTCAAAATGTGTGTAACCAAACTGTGATTATACAGAGCTTGAAATTCTCCTGCAGGCTGGTAATGAAAAGGACTCATCAGGCTAAGGGAGGACAGACAGCAGCTGCTGATAATAGTGTACAAGATGTATAGGAGAAGTTAGCGCAAAGGTTTTTTTTGGGGGGTGGGGTGGGGGAGTTAAATTTGTGTTTAGTGAGTGATGTAGGAGATGTGATAATGAGAGGCCAAGGAGAGCAAGTGTTACCTCATTATTGTAATGAAAAAGATATCCCACCATTACATCAGTTGGAGGAAAAAAGTGGCAATTAAAGTGCCCAACAAGGTTCCTTGAGGCAAGAAGAAGAAGGAGAAAACGACTCTCTAAAGCCCATCTGTTCTGGATAATATGCGCCATGTAAAAGAAAGGCCTAATCCTCTTTATTCAAGTCTGCTGCCCTTTTTTCCACCACTGATTGTGTTTTCTCAAGTATTGCTCATCTCCCCCCCACAAAAAAAACTCACTCAGTTTGGCCTCCGCAGAAAAAAATTCAAAAAATTATCATCCATCGCGTCATGTTAGGACGCAGAATATGCCATAAACCGTGTTCGCGCAAATCACAATTTTGATTTTCCGTATTCAAACCTCAACGTGCACGAATCAAAATAATAATACTAATAAATAAATGATGAATTCTACTTCTGTTTACCCACAACAAACGCAGTGCCAGAAATCCTCGTTGTTGCCAGTAAAAAAATGATCCAAAGCTGCTTTGTTTTGCACAAAAAAAAAATACAAAGAAACGCACACAAAAATGTGACTGTAGCAACGCCCAAAATTAGCAGGTAGTATGAGGTGGTAGCTGCCTATTAATTCAGTGCTGCTGTACGGCTTACAGGCTATTATTAATGAATTTGGAACAGCCCGCACAACCTCCAACACCCCCGCCCTTCCCACCCGCAGAGCGCAATAAATAAATAATGCTGCAGAAGTCATGCATATGAACAACATGCGTCGGCACCATATACTGCAGTAATGGGCAGACGCTGTAGGGTCAATATGGTAGGCTAATATTTCTCAACATATAGGCCAGAGCTGGTTTCTAATCTTACAAGGCCAAGCAAAGAGATCCTCTGTTCTGCGCTCTTTTATCCATAAAGCCTGAGATTTAATGATAATGGATATTTAGAGGAATTATGAACACTCCAGCCAATACTGTAATTTTGTTCATTTCCATTTTGGTTAAACAGGGGAAAAGCGCATGTAACTGGTGCAGTGGGCGCTGTCCGTGTGCATGCAGCTGAATGCATGAAGGCAAGCTGCAGAAAGTGAAGCAGCATGTCCATGCAGGGAATGACAAGCAGGCCACATTAGCATGTGTCCAAAGTGGTCAGAGACAGCTGAACTTAAGCCTGTGTTAGCTGGCAAAATGACACTGTTGTCATGTGTTTTTCAGAGCAGCTTTTTAATTCCACAATTAAAATGCAGCAGAGATTTCTCAAATGAAAGTATCTGCAACAGTAGTATAAACTCTTCAAATGTTTTGTCTGAAAGACAAAATAGAAAATAATACTGCAGGTTTGCATGTGTCTCTCTTTCTTTTTTTACACAGAGCAGCAAAGGTCAACTTGTCTCTCTGTAATAAGCAATGGTTTCAAAGAAAAGAAACCCAAACAAACGGGCCCCGAGGCGCTAATTCACACGAAGCGCCTCCCGCCATGTTTGTCTCTGGGGGTGCGCGCCTATAGGAGGCTAAATAAAACCAAAGTATTTTGATAACATTTAATTCCAGACCCGGCGATTTATTTGTTTTCAGTTTCGCTCCAGAAGCAGCATCTTGCCGGAGACGCGTTCACAGCTCCATTTTACGCACAGCGATGAAGAAAAAACAGAAACGTGCCAAAGCAGGACGCACAAAAAATACTGTGACACTAACAAATAACACAAAGTGCAACGAGGCCACTGGAGTTATTTTCCCCTGGAACAAGTTCACTGACGGCTATTGGTGATTGAGAAGCAGCAGATTATCAGCAGGCTTCCTCTGCGCCTGATCGCTCACGCTGAGAAATTCAGGCTTATTGTCTGCTGCGCTCCCAGAGAACAGCTGCTAAGCCAAGGCCACATTCCCAGTACCCGACCCATCAAAACCATTCATCCCACCATGCACCAATCAGCTGCTGCGCATCCATATGCATATGTGCTGGTAAACAGAAATGTAAAAAGAAACTAAATTAAATATCTTCCAATTTGAACATCATATGCTCCTGAAACTAATTATTTGCGTTGATCCATTTATGTCATAAAAAATATGTCAGCCTCTAAAAAGAGTGAACTGTGATTATATGGGTTAAACACTACTATCATTATTAAAATATTCCAATAAATATACGATATATTATTGCGTAAAATGCCACCGATTATTTGTTATTATTTATAAGATAAAAATCTACATAGAGAAAAATCCATCACCGGGTTGATGAATGAACAGTATTTTCTTCGTCCTCTTCACTTCTGAAAGTTTGCGTAAAAAGATGAAATTTTGAATAGAAGCCTCTGCAAATTCAATTAGTATCATTACTTCTTTATTCATTCCGTTCTTCTCCATCTAATAAACTTTATAAGTTTATTTGCTAATGTAAGTGTATTTGTACAAAAGACAAACAAACAAACAATCAGACATGGGCAGTCCTTCTGCTGGTCTGTCTCGGGTCGGACAGAGAGTCTTTAGGACTGGCCTCAGGCTATCTGGGCCTATATTAAATACCTCCTTTACCTCTGTAAAATGTCTTTAAAAGGGGCTTTCTTTTTGGGGGTGGGGGGTAGAACAAGTCCTGCAATGTGGTTCCGATTCAGTTACTCACATCACGTGTTCAACCATTTCTGGTCATCGTCTTTTCTCGGCTTGGTTCGAGTTTTATCGCGGATGCGGTGTGCCGGGCATGGGGTTAGACAGGGGGTTTAGTGCCGGTTGCCCCCCCGGCCCAAGGCCATGAATGAGCACCCTCGGGACAAGAGGTCTCTGGAGGCCGGGATGCGGCGCGGAAGGAGTCCGGTACATACTGCTGTACATGGCTGCGGCCGCCGCGGCTGCCGTCGTGCTGTCCACGGTGCCCAGCAGGCTGGGGTGGTAGAAATAGGGCGACGGGAACATCCTCTGTAAGGCCGAGTAGTTCCCTGCTTCAGCCAGGAGCTCCAGTCCCACCGCCGTTTGCCTCTTCCACTTCGTCCTGGAAACCAGATCAAAATACAAGAGATGAATTATTTAATAATCAGCTCGCTCTCCTGCTAATTCCCCAAACGCCCCCTTAATTGGTATGCAGAGGCCTAATTATTGCAGGCACCAAATTATGGTTAAGGTTTAATTAGGCACGAAAAAAGAAGAATCAAATATCAAGAGTGTGATGTGGACCAAACTTACCAAAGTCTACTTTTATCACACCTGCACGAGGACAATAAATAATAAAGTATTCGCCTTTATTTTGGAAGAGTCGCAGTTAAAATAAAAGTTTATCATGAATTTAAAAGAAGCTGTATGTGTGTGAAAGATATACATTAATAACTCAATGATATTTATTCCGAGCAGGAAAAATTAAGAGCATAAAATATATTCAGTGACATTTAAATAACAATTAATATAATAATTAACAAAAATAACCATATTTAAATATGTGAGCAACAAGAAAGGCGAGCAACACAAAAAAATAAAGTATGAATTTATATTTTCAAGATTTTCTAATTTGTGTCAGTTTATTCTGCAAAAAAAAAATAAAAAAAATAAACCATGACAGGACCTTATTTTGAATTTGTCACGATTTCAGCCTCAAATTTGTCAAAACATATTCTTATCTTTGAGAATATAAGAATAATATAATATCTTAAGAATATCTATATATGCTATTTTTTTATTTTATGTGTCATCAGGCCTGATGAGTTACATTTTTGCATGGATGTGTTTATGTCAAAATAAAGGCCTGTCAGATAGAAACATGACCAATAATAAAAAAATCAAGAATTTAAATGTGTTTTTTCTTTAACAATGTGTGACAATATTTAGCATATTTTTTATGAACATTTTTTTGCTGCAGTTGTGTCTGTGTTTGCTGTATCTGCTGCTCTCCTACCGTCTGTTCTGGTACCAGGTCTTGACTTGTGTGTCTGTCAGGTTGAGAGCCGCGGCCAGGTCCATGCGGTCCTGCACGCTGAGGTATTTTTGTCGCTCGAAGCTCCTCTCCAGCTGGTTGAGCTGGTGGTCGGTAAAGGCTGTCCGTGCTTTGCGAGGCTTTTTCGTGCGCATCGGTGGACTGTCTCTGCTGCTGGAGATCTCCCGGTCGCCTTCTTCTTTAGTCCCTAAAACACGGATCAAGGCGCTGGGATTAGACTCCAAACAAACCGGCCTGCTTGGAAATATCTTGTCCACACACAAACAAAAATGTGTTCATGCTTCCTTTCAACACTGAGCCCATTAAAACTAAAACTAAAAATAAGCAAGCGGCAGGTGCGCGCTCAGCCTCCAGCCAAAGTTTCACCAACTTGACTAAATGCCGGCTGGAAGTGATGCTGCTCACACACGTGTGGCACAAATAAAAAGACATCTGCGTGGATATGTCACCTGAAGTATTTTATTTTAGCTCTTTTTCTTTACAGAAAACGAAAAATCAATGTCAATCTATCTCTATTTGGAGCTGGTTCCAGCGCACCGTGATCCCCCCTCTAGGAAGAACAATAATCTCTCTAATTGACCCACTAGGGAGGCCTCGCGCACGGGGAGAATCACCAAGCTTACATCTGTTTTCACATCTATTAGACTAATAAAGGAGGCTCCAACTCCAGACAAAGGGCCAAACAGCATTATTTGTATTACTAGTATTATTCTTAGCACGCCACAATATTTTCTCATGTATTTGTTTTTGTTGGCTACATTTATTTGTAGCCCATAATAATAATAAAAATAACAATGAATATCAAATGCAGCACATTTCTTACCGTTGCATTTCATGTCACTCTGAATGTCGTCTCTTTTGTCCAACTTGCTTCTGTTCTCGTCTTGTTCCAGCTTGGGCCTGAAGCCGTCCGGAGCCGTGGCACTTTCTGGTTTTGGCGTGTGATGCGGCGAGGACACGCTCGTGCTGTAAGGTGCGCATGCAGCCAGCGGTTTGCTGTCGCCTAAAATGTCTTTGATTAGAAAGGAGGAGGTGGCGCTCCTCGGGGCGCAGCCGGCGCCGGCGAGCGGCTGCTGCTGCTGAGGCGACAGCGGCAAACTCTGCGGCTGGTTGTGGTGATGGTGGTGATGCTGAAGGCTGTCCTGGACCAGATGCGCATCGGCGGCGTGCTCCATGGTGACCGAGATGGGGGACGAGGGGGCCGTTCCCACAGTGTCTATCTCCGAGCATGGCGACGGGGTTGCCAGGCTCCTGAAATCCGCTGTCCTGCTGTCGCCGAGCCGAAAATCTCCGTTCATGAGGTTGCCAGAGTTGGACGCGCTGGATAAAATAGTGTCTATCCCAAAACTCGACCCGCTGGATCCTTCCATGTTAAGAAAGCAGTGGTGAAGTCTTCATAACAACAACACGGGAGAAGCTTCTCCTCCGATGCAAACCAGAAGAAATGTCAGGAAAAATTAAAACTTCAAAATATTAAAAAAAGGGGGAAAAAGAAAATAAATAAACCCAGGAGAGAACCAAAAAAAATCCACGTTTACGCGCAGCTCAGCTGGTCCAAGGTGTTACATTCAGTGGGAGTGAGTGGGTCTGCTAGTCCACGTCGCTTTTTGTGTTTGGATATTGAACTTTGTGTTAAAAGTTGAGGCGTATAGAGAGATATACATCGGGCTGACTCCTCGACATCAGGCTCCCCCTTTTTGCTGCTAATCGCTCCAGTGTTGCTCTACAATGACTTCCTATACTGACGTCACGGCCCACGGCGAGGGGGAATTAATATTTTCTCCTTTATAATAAACACCCGACGCCTTTCCTCCAGTCCTCCCCCCCACACACATACACACCACCAACCCACCTTCCTCCGCTCCCATTGGCTCCCATCCTGACCGGCTGCAGCACCTCACCAATCAGGGAGTTGTTTCTTTATCCAGACAGTTCAAGCCAACCATTGAGTTTAATTCTAGAGCAGGAAAAAAGGCGTGTGTGCTTCAAGGCCACGATGAAAACATTTTTAAAAGAAATATCCGAGCTGCGGCAGAAACACAGGCGAAGTGGAAAATAAAAAAAAGAAGATAAAAGTCATTATGAGCTCTAAACTATTTGATAAAGTCTAACTAAAAAAAAGCAGGCATCCTCAGAAGCAGTTCCAGCACTATGGTAGGATGAAATATCTATTTTTTTCCCTCACATATCATTTAAGTTTATGGACTTGCTAAACTTTTCTTGTTCTTGTTAACTGCAGTTTAAACAAACTGTTGCCGTGTTCTATGTGTATCCATTCTAACAATTGATTTCAGATTTGGAAAATTAAATGAAAAATAATATTAAGATGAGACCATGCTGTCATCTTGTCTTTATGGATATCTATTTAGAGCCGCAAGGTCGACATATTTAGAGACGGGGAAGAGTGCTGGTGACTGTCATGACGGCGCATCCTGTTAATAACCATGTCATCCTAATTAGTGAAGTAATTATGAGGTGCTAATGAGCGTTCAAAGGTAGTAGGAATTCAGCGCTTTCGCCCCCGCGACGCGCAGACAGTAGCAGGATAATATGGAGGCAATAAATGTGACAAAGTGTGCAGGAAGAGGCTGAGCCTGGATCAGCTCTGTTCCCACAGAAAGGCCACTGTTTGCTCTCCACCTCTGATTTTTCTCTCTCTTTTTCATTTTTTTATTTTTAAGCGGACGGGAAATTTTCTTTCAGATGGATTTTTCTCCCTCCACACTTTCCTGGAATTTGAGGATGAATCATCGAACGGGTTTACATTATTATTATTCTTATTCTTATTATTCTTATTATTATTATTTGTTGTAATTTTTTATTCCTCATCAGCAGGTTGACGGTGATTATTGATGTGATGTGAGGCGGATGAAGCTTTTAAGCTGTTGTTCACACTCAGAAACCCGGATTGTAGGTTTGTTTCTGATTTATAATTTTTTTTAAATGCAATTATCCAGGGACTTTGTTAATTTAAACACCATTTGTATATTTCTTGACTTTTTTATTCGATTAATATTGGCATGCAGAAATTGTCAAGAAATGAATTAGAAGTATTAGAGAGGAAAACGCTGCTCACCCTATGTAAAAAATAAATAAATAGGTAATTATTTTTTCAAATTTCTATACACTCAACAGGGATGCACCAGAAAAATATTGATAATTCAAATTCTTAGAATTACAAACAAGTTGTGGAACAGACTCTTTAATAAATAACTTTAATATTATTTTTACGTCACATGGGCTTTCAGTGTTTGGGTAGCCTTTTTTTCCCTCTGGGAGAATCAAGCACAAAAATGGAGATAATTTCAATTAGAGCATTTAATTAAAAATCGAAGAGTACGTTTATAATTTGCAGGCTTCACGCAGAATAAACGCGTTAATGTCGCAGCAGGACAGGGTGCTTTTATTTGTTAAAGATGAAATGACTCCTTGCAGGCAAAGTTTGAGCACAAGGCGGCGACAAAAGCGAGTCTGCAGGAGGGAAGCAGAGGCCTGAGCTGCCCTCTCATCACTTCAGCTTCCACTGAACACGACTTGATATTAAATTAATACTCACTTTGAGATCATTATCAACCAGTGAGCAGTGATGGAGCAAAGTGTAAAACAAAGTGGCATCACTCTAACAGCACAAATAAAAGCAATCAGCACACCCTGCTCACATAATCTAAACCTTATTGTCTACAAATGGTCCAGATCAGATCAAAGTGATGCTTAAACACGTCAGTTTTGTTCATGTGAGACTGTTCATCAAGCCAAACAGGAGCAATCAATGGCTTCATTGGCTTTATTGGCTTTAAGGCTGCAGGAGCTAATTGAACGGGACCAGTTAGGCTGTGTGGTCTCATGGCCTCAGCTGATGGTCGATGATGGGACCGTGTCATGGTGCCTGGCACCGTATTGATTCTCTGGCGGCTTTTGCGTGTAAGCTGTCACTTCACCGCTGGCGACCTTTAGGTTGCACAGCTGCAGCGTTTACAAGGAGACACCCCGCATTTAGACTGTCAGTCACTGCGGGGTGGCATGCGGGACCAGCGTGAGCAGCGTGCTGAAGGTTAAAACACGTTTTTTAAAGCCTGCACCTTTAAATGAAATAGAGTCACCTTTTAATTGCAAAAGAAAAACGTCATGAGAAGCAGCAGCCAATCAGGACGCAGCTGAGGCTATTTAGGGATCTGGGGAGTGGTTAAGATGAAATTATGCAAGTGGGATAATTATTTGTTATTTCATTTTGGCAGCTAAAAAATATTTTTTCATTCAACTAATAATCGCTAATAATTAATGAGATATAATTCATATAATGGCATATAAAATATATATTTTCAGGAGCCAATGAAAAGGTCAAAAAAATGTAATGTTTTTTTCACAAATATATTTTTTGGAGTCATGTATGATCAAACACCATATTTTCTTTTCAAAAAGTTTTGAGAAGATGATGGAGATGCTGGTGAACACCAGAGCCAAACTTGGAGTGACCTTAGTTGTTATTAGCCGTTACACTGTGATGGAAATGGCCGGAGCTGCGGCATGTGTCTGACCGTCCCATTAGAGCTGTTGTCCTGGACAGATGGTCGGGGAATTACATCGATTAAAAGCTGCAAAAGGACAAGCTGTCCAACGGCATGTGAAGTCCGAAGATAACAGCGTCTAATCAGACCTGTATCAGCCAGATGTCTCCTCTGTTTGGTGGTCAACGTTCAAGTATCTAATCCTTTAAATTCCTAGAACCACACTGGTGCAAAAGGATCTTCTTTAAAAAATAGTGAGATATTTTCCCAAACGTTGGGTCCATTTTAACATCTGAACACTGAAACAAACCAAACACTTTTTGTGAGTTGGTGTCAACCCTGAGAGGTCACACCTAAACTTTATCAAGTCAACTCATCATCACATCATCACATTTCCACAGCTTCAAAACAATGTAGTTATCCAATTTCAGTCACTTGTCCAAATTAAAACCACAACAAGAACAAGTTATACATGTTTGGAAGAGATTGGTGCACCAGCAACTTGAACTGGACCACTTTGTGGGTGATGATGTCACAACTTTAGGCAACATTTTGCTCAACTCTGACCACACTGATGCTCCATTTTAAATCTGACATATTCAATCAATGACAAAATGATGCATCGACAACTGCTGAACTTATGTTTGAACTCCTACTGTTTAAATGTGGTATGTATGCAGACATATTGTCAAACATAACTCAAAAATAGTCACAAAGTAATATACTGTCCACCTCAAAAGGAGATTTCACTGTCACTAATATAATTTATTTTTATTAAGAGAGTTTTGGCAACATTTAAACCTCCTTTCAGCAGCCATAAGATGTAAATAATCAGCACTATCATGCATTCAGCTGGAAGGACATATTAACGTATTGATCAACAGCTATATATTGACTATATCAGTATTTATAGGCACCTGTAACTGATGTATGACCAGGTAATGAGCTGTTATCATGTTTAGCATGTGTTACATAATTCATAAAGCGTTTATTAACAGTTTATACTCAAGTAACTAATCACACAGGCAGGCTTGGAACTGTTCTCAGGGTTAATTAATAAATGCAATGAATAACTAATAGTCCTTCATGATCATATATATGAATGAAGAATAAAGATATACAGTATGTTATATGATTACAGGTTTGTTATATTTGTTTATACACCAGTTGCTTTGAGTTTGAAATTATATTACAGACTCACCATAACCACAAAACAACTTAATATGTGGTTAAAACTACATCATAGTCTGCTATATTGTTCTATATAAGTGTCAATACACTGCATATGAACGTTAAATGGCTGACTGATCTAACTTGACCTGGATATTCTGTCACCTTTACAGTTTTGCATCTGACTGTAATTTGTCTTTAGTTGTCAAATAAGTAGTTTTTAGAGCATATACGCCTGTTAAAGTGCTTTCTCCAGTTACTCCATCAGTGGGATGGAGGCACATTCACATCAATTACTCTCTTTAACAAGTATATTAGTGATCAGATTACACATGCAGCACAACACAGCCCTCCTCCGGCAAATGGATAACATTTTTGATTCTGGTGTCACGAGAAAAAAAAAGAGAGGCTAAGATGATGCGATGATGGGAATTAAAATTCAATGCAAAATTACATCCCAGGAGCTTTGGAATGAAAGGTTGCAGCGTGAGAGCGAGGTGACATTTAGGACGGACACACTGTATATTATTTCAACCTCTAAACGCCATTTCCACTCACGCAGTAATGAAACGTGACATTCAAGTTCGGTTTGAAGTGCAGGGCTGGTATTATTTTTTTTAATGCCTTACAATTCAAAATATGATGCAGCAGGAGGGAGTCTGCAGGGTTAGCATGCTGGGCAATGCAGGACCCTAAAACTCTGTATAAGTGCAGTGTAGGAGTGGGTATTAGCAAGGACTGCATGATACGATACGTATCGTGATACTTGAGTAACGACACGATAAATATTGCAATATTGTGATATTCTACATAGATCACTGAGAAATATATATATATACATATGTGTGTATACACACATATGTGTGTATACACACATATAAATACACATAATACATATCTATTTATATATGTATTATATACGTATATATATGCTGCATATATATTCTATATTCTATTTATATATGTATTATGTGTATTTATATATGTATACATACATATATACGTATATATATATATATATATATATATATATATATATACACACACATACATACATACATACATACATATGGGCTGTCAAAGTTACCGTATTAATGTGTATTATTTTTTGTTATTTTTTTTTATTTTATTTAAATATATATTTTTATTTCAACATGTGGAAGTTGCTCTGGATGTACAATTTTTTTGGGAAAAAAAAACGATATATCGCGATACAGTGTCATATCAATATATTTTCCCATCCCTAGTGCAGTGTATTTTCCTTTCTCATGTTGGAGAGTCAAGTAGAGCTATTTGCTGCCATGAGAAATATTCAAGGAAAGCAACGTCACAGCAAAGCGTCCTGTTTTTCCTGCCTCTGTCTGCATGAGGTGGATGATCAGAAAGGCTCGGGGAGTAGAGAACACATTGATTCAAGTGTTTTCCAAACGCAGACTGGCCCTGACAAGCTTGTTATAACAGTCAGAAGGGTCTATACAATCACTTAATTACCAAAGCTGTCAGTCAAAGAGGGTCGCTGCTGGCTCCGTCCATGGCTGCGAGCGGCGTTCCACTAGCAGCCTCCCTGAGTGATTGATCCATGCTGATGGCATCGCAAAAATAATTACAACTCGTCTCCTGATGTGTGATTCCATACCACGTTCACGCTTCACAAAGGTAATCGGGGGGATCAGGAGGGGTCGGTGCCATTTCCTATTACCTGAAGTCCAAGCAAAAGGGTAAAACAACGCAAACAGAGTGAGGCGAGGAGAAAAGACGGAGGAGGAAGAGGAGGAGGAGGGGTTCATTAAGAATAGCAGAGGAAGCTTGTGTGCACTTTGTCAAACTGTGATTTTTTTTCCCCCCTCCCCTGAGCCAGCTACAGCACATACTGTAACAGATTGATGGTGTCCAACATGAATTCAAAACAATCACCGGGTCATTAAGTTGATTGGCATCACAATTGTCAAGCTGTTGGAGGCTAAATGGGGAGGGAAGAAGCTCATTCACAAGAGTGCTTTCATCTGATAGCAACACTTGGTGTCTGAACGTGACTCCAAACCTCAAACCAGCGCTCACGTTTGGTTTCTGCAGGCGTTCTCACCCCGTACATCAACACCAATACCTGTGTAACTCCACACATCTCAATATCTGATTTGATACCAGGATAAAAAAAAAAAACACATCAATCCTTGATAACTCCGTCAAGTTCCTCCCCTAAAACTACACAACTACATTAAACACATCATGATAATGCATCCTTCAGGCAGGAATGCTAACAGCTAACGCTAGCTCTCTTTTGATTTGTTGTTCACAATGAAACATCAACCTGTTTATTGCTAAGTAAGTTTACACATACAAAGAATTTAACTTGCATGACACTGCCTGCACTTTAACTTTATTGTCCCTCATAATTACGGAAAATCATTTATATTTCTGTTCCTCCTATGGGAATTATTTGGTTTGACTCCCCTTTATTATATAAGCAAAATGCCAATCTACATTTTCCCTGACAGATATTTACAACGTGTTAAGTATCAGTGGTTCCATGGCAACTGACAAAGCAAACAGATCCCAAATCACAAGTGGAATCTGCCCTATGGTTTCAGGAGGCATTCATGTTCACGGTGAAGAAGCATTAACCATCATTAAGACAAAGAGGAGGCATGGTGCCTTTGAGCCCATCCTTCAATTCCTGACAGCACGCAAAAAAAAATCATGTAGAAAACAAATAACACAATGTAAATTACAAATCAAGTGAGTAAACAACGTACATACGGTGTCTACACCTGAAGGGGAGCGTCCCATTCTCCTTTTGTTACTGCGAGCATGGGGCGAAAGTGGAGGCATGATGTCACTAATGAACCCTGCAAAACACAGCAGTGAATAATGAAACGCAACACTGCATTTTGCAACAGAAAGAATAAAAGGTGAAATCATCAGCGAGCGAGGAGAGGAAAAGAGCGAAAGAAAGCAAGCAATGATTAAATGATCAAAAGCTGGCAGAGCGAGTCTCTGTGTCACTGCGAGGCACACTCATCTACCCACAAGTGAAAGTTAGGTTTCAAGCACAGTGTAATTATAGCTGGGGATGTCAGTTTGACATTAATGCAGCCAGCAGAAATTCCCTAATTGGCCTCAGAGGAGAAAGTGAACCAGAAAATATATTAACATTTTAAAAAAGCATATTTTGCCTAATCCTTTCACTTTCCAACAATATTTGAAGACCAAAATGCCCCAGGCATGAGAATTTAAATGAGCAATTTTGTTTTTGAAGGAAACGGCCAATGAGACAGAAAATAGACTAAAGGGAAATCATTAGTGTATGAGAGATCCTGACAGGCTCGCCTTGCTGACTGGCTGGCCTGTCACTAGGAGTCTGTGTTCTTCAGCTCCACGCTATGAGCTAAGCTGATAACATGAAAAGACCCATAAACGTGCAGCCAGAAGTCAAAGCCTATTATCTAGAAATTCAAATGCAGGGGTGAGGATGAACAAAAAAAAAAAACAGTCAGGGAGGAGGGTGAGGAGGAGGGTGGTGATGGAGGCCTCGCTCCCGCTGTCTCCTGTAGGGGGGAAAACTGGCCAGATCGAGAGATCTTGTAATAGGCCCTGTTATCCGACACAAACGCGTGGCAGCGGCGCCGCCAGAAAATACTGCAACAAATCATAACATCACTCAAAAAAAAGGATGGGGGCGGGGTAGATAAAAGCAGAAAGAACACGGATGGCAACAAACTGCTTAAAGTTAGGAGGAGATGCGATGTCACATGTGCCCGGGCTGATGTGATATGACCGTATCAGAGAAACACAGCTAAGTGCAGTCAGGAGACGTTAGCCCAGTCCCCCGGTGATGAAGCAGCTGAGGCAAGCATCGCCTCTGGCGTGGGACTGCAGGGCAAACTGCTCAGGCTGGAGAGCCTTGCCCTTTTGAAACAAAACCGAGAGGAATGGCCAGGGGAAGCTAGCCGGCCTCAGCAAAAGAGGCCAGGTTTATTTCCTGCAGCAGTAAAGAGAAAGGGAGAGGAAAAAAAAGAATGATTGAGAAGACAGAGGAAAGTGAGAATAACAGATCTCAGAGCTTGCATTTCTTTTTGTGCGACAACAAAGGGCATATGATATTCCAGCCTCCTTTACAGCCGGCTGGTCAGAGGTTTCTTCTGGCACCTTTATTCCACTCGCAGTCACAGATCAGGATTGCTTTGCAGAGGTATAGAGATCGGATCTCTTTTTTTTCCCCTCTATTAGGCTGTTACCCTGAACACAGCAATCTAATCAGGCCCTTTGATAAACATTTGACACAAAGCAGTGGGCTTCTGTCTCCGCTGCCTACAGCCCAGGGCAAGAGATTGAGACTGACGAATTTTCATCCACAATTTTCTGTATTTTAACTCCACCTGTCAAACAGTATGCCAGTCAGTGTGACACAAAGATAGGGGAAATCAAAGCCGCTCTCATCTTAAAGGAGCACAGACGTGCAGCGGGCTACAAGTTTAGCGGGAATTACAACCTGGCACGCAGACAATGAAGCCATGCAGATCAGGGTTTTTTTCTGCATGCACTATAAATGAACATAAACATCGCCAAGCTACATCCAAAAACCCTTCCCTGCTCCCTGCAGGAGATACCTTCTCCACCATCATCCCGCTTCTTCAGCAGTCATTTGCAACAAACATCTAACTAGAGGAAACTGCAAACTACAAACCATTTGACCCTGAAGCGCAGCGAACGGGGCGGCCCTTTTCCACCCAATGGAAGCAGGCTCAGGTCGCCAGGGTCAACGCCGTCTTTACTGAGCCTACAGCAGCGTGGAGGCCTCAGACTCAGCTAAACACCAGGGGACTCAACATGGCCTGAGAGCTTTGCGGACCTGCAGCAACACTCCCTGGAGACTGCACAGGAAACGCACACTACAGTAACACAAGCATCAAATCTACATGCAAATAAAAAAGTGATTATCTATTCATTAACTCTTGTAATTGAGGTGAACGGCACGAGTTACCAGACTGTCATAGAGGCTGCTCCTCCTACAACACAGAGAAGCAAAACACAGCACTATGGCATTCAGGAGGCATCAATGCTGAGAATAAATGATATGACCTCTGGCTATAGCATGGCCTTCAAATCTAAATCCCTACCTGACCAGCGAGAATCATCTCCCTTTATTCGTTCTTCCTGCATACCAAACACTGAATCGCATCTCCATGAATCTTTTGATTCCTTTCAATCAGTTTCAAGGACTGTAAACAATGGGGCCGCGGATAAGACAGGGGATGGAAATCTACCTCGGCTCAATTAAGGAGCTGCCCCGCAGCCTCCAGCGGCCCTGAGAGATAGGAGCTATAATTAGAAGAGGGCAGTTAACTCGCAGACATTATTGATGATCCGCCGCTGACACCTCCCTCATGTTAGCATTAGCATTTTCCCTGAGCCGGGGCTCGCGTCGAGAGAGGCTGGTCTCTCAGAGTCGGTGTCAGCAGGGGGGCTATGAGCTGCACACAGCGAGGCCACATTATGGCTGCAGAAAGCGAGAGAGAGAGACACCGCAGCTCTCGCCCAAGCCCCTCTCGGTGCTCGTCCACCTGATGGGAACATGGAGACTTGGCTGTTCTCCGCCTCATCAATACAGCAGGGCTCTTTTGTCAGTAATTTGCAATAAGTGTCCGCGCCACATCTTAAGGGACCTGGAAATCATTACTGGCTGAGGCCCGACTCCGCTACTAATTGGATGCGTTGGGCCTTATCAACTGAGGATTTTCCGAGACCTTTGACAGATACCAATTCGAAAATCATTGTTCAGTTGTCAATTTAAGAGACCGTTAAAAGAGCTTATTTTAATTTTAATTGGAACTTCCTCCCGCCTTCACAGTGAGCTGCGAGGATTAAAAATGAGCTCAGGACGTGTGTGTGTGTGTGTGTGTGTGTGTGTGTGTGTGTGTGTGTGTGTGTGTCCATGGAAACTGTGCAGGTCAAATTGACGGGTAACAGTTCTGACCAGCGTACGAATGAAGACACACACATTTAGTTTACAAGAATCCCCCCAGCTTTCCTGGGACTTCATCATCAACATCAAATAAGTCGGAATCTGAGCTGCAAAGCTCCCAATTAAGCAAAAAACCGCATCCGCTTAGGATGTTTGTTGGGGCGAGTGTGCTGGGACCACCATCGATCACCCCCGGTAAACTGACCGGCTGATAGCGCCGCCCTAACATATTTATGTGCTGCGCTCTCTCAATGACCCTGAACTGAAGCGCTCTCTCGGCTTTAATAAGGCCTGGGAAGACTCGGCCATGACTATGTATGTGTGCAGCTTCATGGGGGGAATGGCTGCGAATGCTGGCAGATGCAGCAAAAAAGCTAACATGCGTAAATGGGCGCAGGGCCCCCGATGAGCCGCTGACGGTGACACGGCGGCGGGTGCAAGGCCGAGGGCGAGGGGACGAGGCTTGGCAGTGAAAGGGAACTGAGTTGTTTTGACACCGCTGATAATTTAAGATGCCAGTGATCCCTCTTTTTTTTGCAGCGTCTTGCTTTCATCACCACCAATATGCTAGCAATATGAAGTTATATGGATGCTTGTAATGTTAAAAAAAATAACATATTTTTTTCCTTTTTTTGCTTTAAGTAAATAGAGCTGTCATTTGATAATAAACCTGGCATTAATGTTAATTCTACCATCCAGTATTTGCAGTATTAGAGGCTTAGAGCAGGAGAGCAATACTGTTCAGAGGGTAATAAGTGTCTAATTAAGGACTAGACAGGAGGGAAATTGCCGTGGTATAAAAGAGCTTTTCTTCCTCTCTCTCTCTTCTGCTTTTTCACAACCATGTCTCTGGGAGCCGGCGTTGTGTTTGCCGGCTGTTTTACTCGCTGTCAGAAAGGATTTGAGGCAAGGAGCCATCTAAGCATGCGTACGAGGGGATTCATTTGACCTCATTATACATCAATAAAGAAGGAAGCCGGTTTACTAAATATCACCATGCTGCCCGCACTTCATGTCAGATCATACAGGAGTGTGATAAAAAGATGATTCCAGAAACGTCTGGTGAGCAGAGAGGGAAGAGGAGGGAGGGAGGGAGGAGGAGGGGAGGAAGAGGAGAGGATGGGAGGGGGGGAGGTTGAACCCTGACTAGCCAGGAGGGATTCTGACAAGCAGAGGGAAAAAAAAGCAGAAACGCAAAGCCCTGTTTAAGAGCAGAGCAAGTGAAGAAAAAAGATTTATGCTTTTAATTAATGGCAATTAAACCATGCCTGTTGGGCTGGCCTATGGCAATTGTTCTCAGTAAAAAGGAGGCCGAGCTGGTGACAAGCATTTGAATCCACTAAGTTCTACCAGGGGAGCTGACACTGCAGGCATCAAAACCTAAACTAAATCAATAAAAGAATTAAACTTTTATAAATTGCATTTTGACAAGTATCAGATAGCAGCTGAGCTTTGATATCTCGGCGAATTCCTCCGAGGTGACGCAAACAAGGAGAGGCACACTTAGAGATCCAAACAATCAAAGGGTCTCGTTAGCGTGCGCTGTCAGGATGCAGCAGCGCTATTAATTACTACAAATTAATGTGACTCCCTCCACCTCTGCTTGATTGCAATGATAATCAAGCTCGGCTCTGCGCGGGGGGAACATATGCAACCCTGCCAAAAATAATGAGGACAGAAACCAACAGACGCTCCTCTATGGTTGTGTTTACAAGCCCAAAATGCTTGTTGCTTATTTTATCCTGCAGCCACACACACATGCACACACATACATATGCAGCCAGGGCCCTGCTTCACTAATTTGCGATGTATAAATGCACATAATGAGTTTCTTCATTTGATTTCTCAAACCCCTATATCAGTCAAAGACATGAACACACTTCAAGGTTGCTGATCATTTACTGCTCCATCCCACCCATACTCACACTCACACATACACACACACACACACACGTAAGACAAAAAAGTAGCAGTTAAAGTGAGCAATATGTGTTCAGACAAAAGTAGGCGTGACGCTGTCTAGAAGGGGAAGGAAAAAAAAGGGTGGTGGGGGGTAGACAGGAAGTGTTCAAAGCTGGCATGACAGCTCAAACGTCCTGTCACTTAAATCACTATTCATATCTGCACATGACGAATCCAGAAACACATCCAGCATCGCAGTGACATCACGTCGCCGAGCGCCAACAGGCTTTCTAAATGAGACTGAAAGCGATAATTACTGTACGCCGCCCCCCCCACGCTAAATTGTTTACCATGAGACTGATCCAGCTCGCTCGCTCGCTGCTTACTCGCCCAATTTTTCACCCTCAATATCGAGATCTTTCACGGCGTTCAGCGAACAAGTCGCTGGAGCTCACATCACCGCTCTAGTTTGTTCAGCAGTTATGTATTATTCATTATTATTCAATGCATTTTCAGAGTGATTTGCAAATTCTATCAGTATACTTAAGTTTACACACATAATACAAAATGTACGATTTTATGTTTCCCTACAAGACACAATCGCTTTAAGGGAAATACATTTTACAGGAGCTGGCAATGTAAATTTAATGGCACAGATAAATGGATACTCTGCCTCGTGAGCGTTAATATGCAGAAATTATTGTAATAACTGTAGATGGGTAAATGGCCAGCGAGGCATTTGAATTGCATTGTTTACTGGCAGGTGAGTGTCGTCGGCGCCACAGAGCACCAGCTGGCTTGCAGGTGTTGGCCATTGTTGACGGTACTTTAAAGTGTAGCCTAACATGATCCTGGTCCCTTGATAAATTTGTCCCAGGCTCCACCTGACTTCGGCGACCCTTGACCCCTGCCTGATCCGTGCACCCGTGAGGACTCTAATCGTGACCTAATGGGGAACCTGGAGCGTGTTATTAGCAGAGCTGAAAACACTGACTGTGTAGCGCTGAGCTCGCCAAGGTCACGACAGCCTCGCCTCGCCCGTCTCTGACTGAGGAACTTCTGGACGGCTTCGCTTTCAGACTAATTTCTATGCAATTCTCGCTCTCTGATCTCAAGTTAAAAGACAACGTCGACACTCTTAAGAGCACGCTCAACTCTCCTTTGTGCATAATGTGCCTAAAATTCAGGTCATCTGTTGTATTTTTAATTTTTTTTGACAAAGTATTCAACCTTTATGAAGAAATATGTAAAACAAAAAGGCACGAGGACGTCATTACGTATTCTCATTGTCACAAAGGTGCGCTAGCGATCGAGCATATAATGCGCTGCAATGCAAATTCACGTTGCAATATTAAGCGAGGAACCTATAGATATATGCACATACAAAAACACTGTGCAATTAGCAATAAAAGAATGTATCACATTATGAGTAACCTCCTCCACTGATTTTAATGCTTAGCATTTATATGCAGTTAGACCTCATTATGATAATTTGATATTTTGACTGAATGGCTAGAGGCAGGATTATAAGAGAAGTCTGTTTGAGAATGTTAATGTGTGCCTTTGAAAGTAATGCATGTATTTATTGATTTTCCAACCTTAAATCTATCCTTCTTAAGTTGTCACGGTTTAGTTGGAGGAATGGGTGTTTTTTTTTTTTAAACAAAGTGGTCAGGGTGCCGAACTGGAGAACGCATCATTAAATCCTTCACAATCGCATGTTATGCCTCTTTTTTTTCCCCTTCTTCAACGTCACATTTCACAGATGTAGCATTAGCTACGAAACCTAAGCGAGGACAAGGGTGGAGAAAAAGCTGGGAGAGGAGAATCTGAGAGACAGATTAATGCCTCGCTGGTACTTCAGTGTATCAGGACAAGGATTACCGCGGTAACAGCTGCGCCCATGAGTCCCCTGACTGAGAAGAATTACAAGTATTATCACCTACATCATTAAAGTAGGGTTCATAGATGTGGAATGGCTTCAATCAATTCATCCCCAGATAACACCGAGCCAGCTGGACCCCCTGCGTGAGAACTTGACTTAATTGGCCAATAAGTGGTGGGGAAGGGTGGATGCTATTTGATCAAATTACGGGGCCCCAGCGAAGGGATTACAGTTTTTTCGGATGAGAGTGGAAGGCGGCCGGCAGCAGAGGCAGACCGCGGGTCACGGCTACCGTTAGCACGGGCCTGAACAAGCCTGTCCGTGGCTAAGTGTGAGGCCGGTGAAAAATGGTGGCCCACTTGGCACTGGGGAAGGGGAGGAAGGAAGCAGTATCCAGGTCAGCCTTTTGCTCGGGGAAATACACTCATTCATCATCCCCCCTTGGCCTCATTTCTGCCTGGTGATACTTGTAAACTAATAAGTTCCTTGTGCTATTAAGTTATGATCATTATGCTACAAAATTCACTAACTTTGGCTTTATTCACACGGCATGAGGATACGTAGAGAGGGAACACGGATATGTGCTACAACGCCGATTCAAGATTATACTGTAATTGGTACCAAAAACAATGTTTTTCTTGTCTTGCAATTAGGGTTTGGATGCTTAGATGTGAGCATCTCATACAACGGAGCAGCTTTTGCCGTGTTGTACTACTATTTCAGCTGATTATTCAAATGTTTAATTAGCATCCAGATGTATGGTTAGGCTCTTGTGGCCATAATGCATACACAAGTGAATCTGCTCCAGCAACCATAAAAACAGCCCCCCTCCAAAAAAAAACTCAGAGAGATAACAGGAATTTAAATTAGTTAAAATGCCAACGCTTCGCTGAAATTACCTCCTTGCAATATTCATGGGTGAAATGGCTTGGCTGAAAGGCATTTGCATTATCATTATTCCTAAGTAGAGTACAATTTAGTCATCAGTGCCCGACTCGGTTGCAGTTCTTTTTAGAGGTGGGAAGAAATTCACCTCTACAGGACATGAGGGTAAAGAGAATCTAATTAGCAGCACGGCCCTGAAAGGCAACAGAATATCTAAAAGAAAAACAAAATAATACAGCTGGATAACTGGACTCGGTTTATAAAAAGGGGGATTCATGATGCAATTTCAGTTTGTGCGTGAGGAGAGAAAGAGGGGGAGTGCGTCTCCACGGCCATTCCTCAGGATAATTCCTTGCTGGAGAGCATGTTTGTCATCGCTGTTAAAGTGTGCTGCACATTAATTCTAGTTTTGCCGCGGTGTAATTCTGGCAAAATGAGCGGCCCTCCAGGGGGCCGCTGCATGTAGACTAACTACTGGACAGAATTAGACTCCGCAGTCCCAGCTATTCATAATGTCATTAATATAAAGGCAATTAAATGAGTTTTTAACCTCCAACCTCTTATCGTTATTAATGAACAAGTGGGATGGAACAAAAACCCACCTGAGATGAAGCTGGTAATTATCTTTGCATCGTGCCTTTGAAACAGGTTTGGAAATTAAAGCTTAGCAAATGAATTGTTGGGTTGGTGTGTGTGTGTGTGTGCGTGTGTGTGTGTGTGTGTGTGTTTCCAGGCGAGCCCAGAGGGATATGATGTGTTTTAATTTAATCACATGATGTCATACCAGGAGGGTTAATTAGATGGGTTTTTACCGTCGCTGGGCTCGCTGGCCGTCGCGCTGGCATCCTCAAAAACACACAGCATCTCTTCCCACTATCAAACTGTCAAAGTGGTCATTAGTAAGTCGTAGCCTCAACTGTAAAGAACACAAAGCGTGATCGCCATAATTAAAAAAAAAAAGGGAGTGCCTGAAGGTCATGTGTTTCATTATGCTCATTATGGCCTTATTACAATGGTAATTATGTAAGTGATACCCGACTCATGTTATCAGGATCCTAACATGCTGACATTAAGAAGCACCGTGGGTCAATTTCACAGTGAGCATGAAAAGAAACGTGAGGATATCTGAGGAACAACGCAGCAGGATGGTGGAGTCACTAAACTCGTTTGACCAGGAGCAGAGAGGAGTGAAGGAGCAGGTTTTTCCTCTCCAAACCCTCGCTGCTCCTCAGACGGTGGTGGGTGGAGGTCAGAGGTCATCGTCACTGTGTACCCAGTTCTGCAAACAGCTCATTAGTGAGTCGGCAGTCTCACAACAGACAGCACTCTTGGGAGCAAGGTCACGCCGGTACCTGCTCCACGCCCCGTTTGTTTAGAGGTCTCTTTAGGGACTGTTTCATGCTTTCCTCTCTCCTGCTTCATGTTTAATTAATAATTAACTTATGTCAACCGCTTGTTTACCCACATGGGGTAACACACAAAAAGAAATGAAATGCTGCGATGCCATGACGATGATAATTCACGTTTATGGTTGAGCTTGTTAGTCGAGCCCTTCTGGTCTCCTGGTTACTTTGTTTGAGGAACTCACAGGAAGTTGTTTTGTGTTTTATTGACAACAAAACAGCCCATAAAATCTTTAATTCAAGGTCACGATTCTTTCTTATTTTAAAAATATGACACATGCCCATGGGTACTGCAGCTGGAGGTGAACCTTTCCCTTCTCACCTTCCCTGCACGGCTCTCAAATTGGAAAAAATAGGTGCGAGTGTGATTTTTCACGAGAACCTGGACCGCTAACTAACCTGTCAAACGGGTAAACTGCACCCTGTCTTGCTGACAACAATCTGCAAACGAGCTACAAGTAATTTACCGTGATTATACCGGCAAATGAGTCGAGTCAGCCCGTCTCTGACAGGAGGACGGAGAGGCTACGCGTCAAAGTCTTCACTCCGCCTCATTTGGCTAATGCATTTGTTTGAAATGTGGGTGTTATTCTGCAATCACCACAATTACCGGCGAAATGAAGAGTGACAGGGGTCAAAACCTGACGTCTTTATTACAGTTGTCTCCGATCACAGGAGGCACGGCTGTGAGACTGGAGCTGAGACTTGACAGTTTATAAATCTGTCTGTGTGAAGGTCAACAGAAGTGAAGAGGTTCTGCGACCCGCTGACCCACAGGTCCATCTTGACATCTCTATCTATAGCCTGTGCCCATGACAAAGGCACCGCTGACAGATGGAGAGGGAAAATAAAAGAGCAGAGCTGCACTTCTGATGACCTGAAAGGTATCTTTTCTTAACCGCGTGGTTAAATGTCGGTCCTGTGGTTTGATTGATATGCCTGTGCGGTGTTAAAACGTCCTTCTTTTCATTATGGAAAATAAGAAACCTACACCATGGAAATATAAGTATTTTTAGTATTTTCATGGTATGCTATTTTACACTTCTTCTAGAGAGTTTAAGGTAAAACTTTCTGCGATATCAATGCCTATAAAGCATTATGGATTTATTTATCACACATTATAAGATATTTTATTGTGAGGTCAAGTATCATAATACCCTCATAGCATTGCTTGTTGCAAGTGTTATAGCTTATAATAATTTCCATTGTTGCATCAATAATATTTTATATGCATTCAAAACATTAATGTAGTATACCGGTGGTTATGGTTATGTTTTCACATTGTGATAGTTTTGTGATATTTTACTTTAACGGATTACTTTACAGATTTTAGATCCTGAATACCTCTTCCAACACTGACAGCTACTAGATGTGCACTCCAACTAAGGCTGGTTGATGGAGTTGTAACTGTCATTTATTAGAATAATAGCATTTATATCCATATAATCACATCATAAAAAAAATTATGACCCTCAAATATTTCATTGTTCAATATGTTTCCTCAATAATACATAAAATAATCAACAAAAGAGAGAAGAAAAGAAGAAAAAAAACAAAACCAAACTCCCATTCTCCACAGTCACAAAAATGAGTTTGCAAAACACAAACATGTATATATAGACCTTCAGTGTATGAATCTGCCAGAATATAATGTGAAGATTCATTCTTGCACCGTTGGCCTCCACACCTGGTGGAATACCACTCATATTTTAAAGTCAATAAATGATAATACTGTAGTATCACCCTGCCCTTACTGTGAAAATATTCAATTGCTCCAGGATCCTTTTTACAAAAACTGGCAATGCATAATAAAAAACATGCTAAATGTTCCAAAAAACTGCAGGGTGTCAGCAGGAAGTGTCCACGCCAACCTGGAGGACACTTCTTGGCCCACTGGACAAAATCCTCCTCATCCAGTGTGAGAAATTGTTGATTAATTAAAGCACCCTAAAAGTAGAAAGTGTCCGCCGATTATTTTGCCAGCACATGCTTCTGGCTCGGGGCCCCGTGGCTCTGATGGCTTTAATTGACTGTCTCGCTGTGATTAATGGTCACATGTTAAACATGCACATCTCGGACATTCTTACACAGATGTGGTAGGCAATTTGAGGGAGAGGGGCCATCTCTGGAGAAGCACTTATCTCTGACTGTGAGCTCAGCATTCAGGATGGGATGGGAGAGAGGAGCACTGCTCTGGTCTGCAGGCCCCAGAGCCGACCTACGCTGCACGGCAGTGACATTGAGGATATTTAAAGAAATGGCCTCCCCCCACCGGGCCTGAGACAATAGGCTTTGGCAGCGAGGAAATTCACTGCTGAGGCACGATAAAAGGTTGGAAAATAGAGACAGGTATTTGAAGCTCTTTAACGGATACAGAAGAGAGCGTACCTAGAAATATTATCATACAGTGAGTCACAATGGCATTTTATTTTAAACATTTTGTGATGTGCTAAGTTTTAGGGGTGGGGAAAAAACATTGATTATGGTAACATACTGCGATACTTTTTCTGTGCATCTATTACATACATATATACATTTCTCAGTGATCTATGTGGAATATCACAATGTCTCATAATAACGCAACATATTGTATCGTAACTCAAGTATCGCGATACGTATTGTATAGTGAAGTCCTTGCCAATATCCACCCCTGCTAATTATTGCTATAAGATATATAGCAATATCTTTTGATTTGTTACCTCCCTTTAACTGCAAATTATGAAGTCTGTCAACTTATTTTTTTTAATTTAATTATGTTTTTTTTTAATTTTCAGAGGTCTTTGAGAATGACCCTGTCAATTTTGCCTCACCAAAATTTTGCGTAGATGTTTGGGTTCATCGTTTCATATCACTCCAACAGCTTCACTTTGAGCCCACTGTAACGCCTGAGTATCATCAATAATGTCATGCAAAACATTGCTATACTATGTTATGTTGATTTTTCCCCCCACCCTGTAAAACAATGAATCTAAAACTGAAATATTTCACCTCTAAAGCCACATTTTTGTGTCCATGAAAACCCTTAAACAGTACCAGTATGTGATCCCAGTCATGTGATCCCCCTACACGGCTCCTTTTGGTCACGGCTGCAGATTACAAAGCTTGCCACTGATCTTGGCTTTAAGGAACTAAGAGATTCACCACAGTGACAGTGTTTACACAGTGGGGTCCACATGGCAGGGCTCTATATGGAGGCACAGACCAGCATCAATCAAGCCGGCACCCGGCAGCCACCAGTCATCAGGACCAACCACTGTTCAGACTGATTATCAGGGTAGCTTTTACATCATTAGCCTGACTCCGCCTGCCTCTTTCCCTCTCTCCTGATGACCAACAAGGTTTGGCAGGCCGCCGCTGAAATGTCTTGGCTAGCATATTACCTGGAGCCCCAAAAAGCAGTGAACAATTTGACCCTGATCGCTGAGGGCCAGCAAAGGCAACGTGCAGAAACGATAAAACGCAGCTAAAGACAAAGCCCTTGAATGAGAGAGGTCAGTATTGGAGCATGTGATTGAGCTAATTGAAATCAACATCCATGATTGGACACAAGGGCTGGGGCACTTGGCAGCACGTCTCATGCCAACATCAGTCACCGTTCGCGCCGCCCTGCCGGCGGTGAGGGCGTCCCGCTGAGCAGTGGCAGGGGTCACATGCCTGTCATGAGTTTACAGAAGAAGGGATCATGGAGGGGCTTCTGGAGTGTCACTGGTGCTCTGGTGCACCAGCGTCAGCGCTCCCCTCACAAGGACATTGAAGATATGGATCAAGGGGGAAGCTTAGAGGCTTCACCCGGACTCGGATCAGACCAGGTCTGGAGCGCTCTCACCTCCCAGCAGGCTGCCTACAGGCCAGTGTTAATGGTGGCTGCTCCACAGAGCCATGCAAGCCCCCACACTAGCCCAGGGCCGCACACATTAATGCTACACTAATTAGCAACGGAGCTGACCAACCAATTATGCACAGTTCAGTCAAGATTCAGAGGTTAAAGGGTACTGTAACGCTGCAGCACACACTTCAGGATGAACTAAACGCAGGGTACAAATGAGCCAGCTGTGGGGATCACACACGGTCTCTGACTTTACTTTTCACTGCCCAACAAATACGCGGGAGCGATGATTTAGCAATCAGATCATGTTTACAGCAGCAGGTTGAGTTTAGTCTGGATGGAGAAATTGTCTGTTGCATAAATTACACAACAAAAGCGAAGTTGCCAGCAGCAGCCCCCCGGTAGGAAAGACTTTCTATTTGAAATATTAACCAGCAATGTGATTATTACATGATAGATTAAACTAGTTATCGTCTATTTCACATTCAAGGCAAATTATTAACCACAAACAAACAGATCCAAACAAGATGTTCTATTAGTGAATGATTGCACTGATTCCCCCTCGTCTGGAGACAGAGTACAAAACACTGCTGTCACTGCTAAGTGATGGTTTGTTCTGGACATTTCACTGTAACCTGAAGAAAAGGATAGTGGCTTTATTTATCGGCCAATGCTTAATTTAAGCTACAAGAGTGACCCATTTCTGCCACATGCTTTTGTCAAGGGTTGTTACACACTAACAGAGGGGATACTGCGCTGACAAAATGTGACAGAACAAGAGCTTTTGTTTGGATTCACTGAACGACAACTGACCAAATCTAGTCAGGTTACTGTAGACTTTGGTGATACACAATACATCAAGTACCATTGTACAGTCTGATTTATACAGTCAACAATTACCTTAAAAGAAAATGGTATCAAATTCTAAACGTATAACCCTGAATATGACAGTTGTGGTTGATTTTCTGTAGGAACTAATAATACAATTCTAGCATTACATATTATAGCGTTATAATATAGCAAATATCTAGTTATAAATAAATGAATAATCTGTCAAGCTTTTTAATTTGTTTATTGTGTGTTTTGCCTCAATATCACGGTCATCATCAGCACCGGTAAATCTCAACACCACTAACTTGTACCGACACAAATATCTCAGCTGTCCAAATTCCCCGTGTCGAGTTTTTCCGCTCCTAAGGATTACCTCGTTACTCGACATATGCACATGCGCATAAATTACGAGCCGTGCGCACATGCCCCGGCTTTTTGTCTTTTGAATGTTTTCCAGTTGGTGCATCTGTCATTTCCTGTGGAAACAATTTCAATCCAGTGTGGGAATGACAGACAAAACAAACTACGCTACGGAAAGATAACTCATGAGTGATTTAACGGCTATAGCAGAATAAATGGCAGCTATAAATATTATAAAGGTTATTTTTGATATGCTGAAAAAAAATCTGTTTTTCAATTCTCTGCAAACAAATTAACAGTGGATGATGCCACAAGAAAGAAAATTATGGTTAAAGGCCTTCATCCACTTGTAACCATGGTGACATAACAACACAATATACTTGTTACAGAGTAGTGCGATCAAACTTTGCATCTGGCACTGGTAACCAGGGGAAAGCTGGTCTCCTGAACAATTTCTGAAATCTACCCACAGCCCAATTAGCAGTGGATGTTTAAAAGAGCAGACTTGTGACCAGAAGGTTGGAATCCCAGCTGGGACTCTGCTGTGTATCTAAGGTACTTAACCTGAATTGCCTCAGTAAATATCCAGCTGTATTAACAGATATAGGACATACAATGGGAACACACTTACCCATCATATGGGATTTAACGGGCAACGCGAGCACACTGTCAGTTTTTGCAGCTTTCTGCGAACAACTTCCATAACTTTGCACAAATGAAAAGTTTGCAGCCATAAAAGCAGCAACAGCAGAAGGCTATGTATTATCCCAGAGGCGGCCATTACTGCGCCTTTGTCCTAACGGGATCCCCGGTTCACTCTATTGGACTGCAGTCATTTGTATTCTGTTCACACGGCACTGATCATCTGCCACCATCTGCATAGTTTTACTGCCTGTGATCATGGAGCTGTTCAGAGGGGCTGTCATTATGCTTTACAGCATTGTTAAAGCCTGCCTGGGTGCAGCATCACAAGAAATGGCTCATTCAAACATGGCCGCTCTGTTTACGTCAAGATCAAGGGTTACCAAATACACCTCTCCTGCACGTGCCTTAAGACAAAAGTGACCAGCACTTTGCAAAGTGATACACAGAGTCACTGAGGCAAGACAGAATTTAAAAGGTCTAGGTTTTACTTTTCCTGAGCTGTGAGCAACAGAGACTTCTGATTTTTTTTATTCTTCATTAGACACAACAGACACGCACATAAAACATCCCCTCATACAGCTACAGGACCGTCATGCAGCTGCTTATATACATTGTAAATTGCTTCAATGTGAAATACACTGCGCCCAGGGTGATGATATGTAACACCATATTACCTATTCAATGTAGATAAATCATGCATTTTAGTATGCTATGAAAACAAAAAAATATTGGAACTTCTTTGAATAATGACTTTCCAGTGATTTAATGCCGAAGTCGACTTCCTTTTGAGAGTCCCAGGTGCTGGCACTTTGCATATTGTTGTGAATAACATCCGTTTGTGTGATGGGGGAGAACCTCGCGTTGCCCCTTTGGCAATGTAAAGCAGTCCTTTAGTGCGAATCACATAGCCAGAGGTTATCGCTTCATATTCTTAAAGTCAGAGGCAAATCAAAGGCCTGGAAATGTAATTATTCAAAAGACACTCGACTATTTTGTACAAGTAGGAGTTCATCCAGCTGAACAATTTAAATTCCACTCATGTGCAGCGGTGCTTTTAATAGTCATGGTATTAGTGTGCCATTAGTAATGTAATGCTTATAGATGAGCTGCAAGTTTCCTTCTCTGCAAGAAAGAATCACTGTGCAAGTGTGCTCTGTAAACAGGACGGAGTTCCTTCATTAAAACGTTCCTCATAAGTCTGCAGAGGCGCCTGTTCTGCACAAATATATATTCCTTGTTCCCATATTGTGATGAGGTGGCGACTTGTCCAGGGTGTACCCTGCCTCTCGCCCTTAGACGGCTGGAATAGGCTCCAGCCCCCCCGCGACCCTATGAGGATAAGCGGTAGAAGATAGATAGATAGATAGATAGATAGATAGATGGATAGATGGATAGATAGATGGATAGATGGATAGATGGATGGATGGATGTTCCCATATTACCAGTTATTCTTTTAAAACAAAATCATTCCTTCATCTGCCTATATAATAATCATCATCTGTTCAATGTAGTAGTCGTCTTCTATAGGAGTGGGTATTGGCAAGGACATCATGATACAATGTGTATCGCGATACTTGAGCTATGATACGTTATTGCGATATCATATCGCAAGATCCTACATAGATCACTGAGAAATTAAAAATACAGCTTAAAATACAAGTTGTATATATGTACAGTACGTATTTTATATATACATATATACATACATACACATTAGGGCTGTCAAAGTTATTATTGTTTTTTTTTTAATTAACTTTTTATTTCAACGTGCGGAAGTTGTTCTGGATTTACATTCAGCCCAAAACATGACCTTTTTTTTGGGAAAAAAAAACAATATTAAGAAATTAAAAATCAATATATATATATATATATATATATATATATATATATATATATATATATATATATATGATATATATATATATGTCATGTGTGTGTGTGTATATATATATCTTTAAAAAAATGGAGGGGTGTTCATTTGGTTTTATTAACTCTTTGAGAGCAAAAGACGTATATTTACGTCCATTAAAATATAACGCTTGAGTGCCATAAACGTACATACAGTATATACATCTGTCCTTTTTCGGAAGCAGGTCACCGATTGCGTTATCCTGCAGCTCATGAGTAATTTTGGGGCTTCTGGGAGATTTAGTTGGAGCATAAAGAGACAGTATACACCACAGAGATCAAAGCAGGAAGTGGAGACGATCGAGATTAGAGAGCAAAACAAACAGAATCTGGACAAAAAGTAACGATTTTGGTGAAAGTGTTCTCTACTTAAGATAAAACAAGAATGGAACACATGGAATTTTTCACAATGAAATAGAGTCTCTTCTTTCATTTGAGTTATAAATATATTGATATTATTATGCAAATTACAGTGTTTTTGCTAATTTGAAAAACTGAATTGAGTCGATTTTGTTGGCAGCAAAATGAAGTCAGAATTTGTGATAAGTTTATGGAACAGGGGGACAAAGAAAAAGGAGGTGGTGGGCTCGGGAAGGCTTATTGATTTCTAAAATACTTTCTAAAAGGTCCCATGCCTAACTTTAGTCTGACAGCTGGATTTGTGAAGACTTTGAACTACTCGAGAACAAGGGTGCTGGGATAACTTATGAAAAGGCAGTGCTGGTGTGGACTGGGCTAAGAGGGCCTTAAGGAGACATTCAAAACAGTCAAAGACTTTGCTTCAATCGGCATGGAGGGCCAACCGGAGGCCACAACCATTAACAGTATGGGAGGATGCTGGAAAAACGCTTGGCCCAAATTTGCATGTGAAAAAACGCCAATGGCACATTCGGATAACAAGACAACAGAGAAAGAGGAGGAGGAGGAGGAAGAAGACGCAGGGTGGGAAGAGTCAGCAGCATCTTTAATAATACCAGGAAAAACTCAGAAAATGGAAACTCTGCCTACAGGTATGGGGCTAATTAACAAAGTTTTGTCTGAGAGAGGAATCGGGGGCAAAAGAGAATGGTTAGATTCAATATTCCCCAAAGATTGTCTTCAAAGCTTAAACCGAGGATATTAAATGCATCAGAAATAATAATAATGCGAGCGTGTGCGTCACTGCTGGCGGCTTCCGTCTCTATCTGACGGTAGGCAAAGTGTGTGTGTGTGTGTGTGTGTGTTAATATCCACTGTGAGGGAAGGAAGCTTTAAACTGCATTGTTCATAATCAACCAACAACTGTTGTCATTAAAAGGAAGACGATTTTCATATATGTGCACATTCACATACAACATACACATTCCCCCATACCTCAGGAGATACTTGTTACTAATTCACTCATTGAGTGCCAGCCGTTTTATTAAAACAAGAAGTGCCCATTTTGCGTCATATTTCAAGAATTCAAGTGTGGTCAAAACAGAGTATTTTGTACTATGTCTCTGAAAACACTGAATAGCTCAAATGAAAGAAGAGACTCTCTATTTCATCATGAAAAAAATGTTTGTTTTGACCTTGTTCCATTCTTGTTTTATCAGAGGTAGAGTAGAGGACACTTTCACCAAAATCACCACTTTTTGTCCAGATTCTGTTTGTTTTGCTGTCTAATCACGATCGTCTCCCCTTCCTGTTTTGATCTCTGTGGTGTATACCATCTCTTTATGCTCTGACTACATCTCCCAGAAGCCCCAACATTACTCACAGGCTGCGGGAGACGGTGATCGGCGACCTGCTACCAAAAAACACTTTGACATATTTTTAAGTCAATGGCAAACAAGCGTTGGATTTTAACTCTTTGAGTGCCATTGATGTATTTCGCTGTCAAAGTGTTTTTGGTCACCATATGATAGGGATGATGAAGATTTTTTAATGTTATTTTTTTTAACACAAAAGTCCTCTCATCAGAAGACAGCCACGTTTATTCCTGAATAATTGATCGTGCCTGTTGTATTCTTTCTATTTATCACATCTCATAGATCAACTGGCCTGCTGCTCAACACTTGCCTCCAGTTTTTGTCTCGATCTAATTTGTCTCTGTCGTGTTTTTTTCCACAAAGAGTTAAGAGCTGCAGCTACAAATCGAAAACCTGGATCCAAAATGTCCATGTTATTATTCCAAACACTGGTGTGGTGTGGTGTAGTTTCCTTTGAGGCATCCCTCAAATAGCTAAGGCCAATTCAGCCTGGCAATAAGTGAAGAATTACCACGGAAGCAGCCATGATTCGAGCCCTTTAGGTTTCTTTCGGCAGCTTGTTTACAGTCGGCCTTGTTGAAGGTTGACCCCAGCTGTTGTCAACCTTGAGCAGGTCTCTGACTCCAGGCCTGTCCCGTCCAACGCCTCCGTCCATTTGTGGATCTTGGAGGGCTGAGGGGTCAGCTCCGTTCTTACACCGTCAAGCCCCCTCGCCTGGATCCTCGCTCTGCCAACTCCACTTACCGTCTCCTGCCCCGTCTCCGATGTGCCGCTACCTCCGACCGACCCCGATGCACAGCAGAGCACTACAAGACATGTTTCCCTCTCAGCCAGCAAGGAGGGTTATGTGTTGTGTTATCTCTCACTATCTGCGCCTTTCTCCATTTTTTTCTCCCAAACTGTCGACTCACATTGCATTACAGCTGCGTGCTATAAGACTGGAAGCCATTGCAGAGGATCAGCTTCTATTAGGGTGCCTATTATCATCTCAAATCAGTCGCATTTTAGCATTTAAGTGTCGAAAGTTCACGCTGAATTTTCCAGCACCGTGCCTCAAGGTATGGAAGGCACATCAGGCAGCCGCCGATAACATGTTCTCTCTCTTTTTTTGGCTTCTCTAACACGCTGACTGTTTGTAAAATTACAAGGGATTTCACAGGGCCAGAGCTGGGTGTGATGAAATGCTCGCTGAGAGTGCCTGGCACTAGCAATAAATGTTCACAATGTTCAGCCAGTGAAGCATTGTGCAACAAATATTAAGCTAATCATCAGACACTTTTGACTTCTACGCAACGCCTCTTTATATTTCTATTAACCATTTCCAGTGAAGCCACCTCCTCCTGTACCCACTGCCCACCCCCTCCCGTCACTCCGACCCGAGGCTGTTCATCTCTAATGAAAGAGAAGATAACGCACAGACAGTCGGGATCACACACTCAGATGCCTGCCCTACATAGTGCCTTTTCTTCCACCAAATACTTCACAAGATGTCAGTGACATTATTTAAAGTGATTACATTTATGGAACAGCACGATTACTCTCATGGCAAATTTAGCCCTTTTGACAATCTCCCCTACAGGTTCACCCTCCCCCCATCCCCCTAAATACACCCCCACTTTCTTTTAACACGGACACAAACATATAATGTCCTGTCATGCATACTGTGAAAACCATACATCAGAAAACAAAGAAAACGCTGGCTTATGTTTCAATCCAAGAGGAAAGATTGGCTGTCAGACAAGTTCATTTCAACAACATGAGGAAGCTGGTGTTGGCTGTTTTACTGCATGTTTAGCACTACCATGAGAAGAAAACTTCGAGACACAAAATGAATTTATACATCACAAACTCGCTTTGGCACATTAACTCATTGACGTATTTCAACATCATTTAAAATCCGATGCTTAAGTGGCATCGATGTAAAAATATGTGGTTTTTCAGCAGTGGGTCGCCAATCGCGACCTCCTGCAGCCTGTGAGTGATGTTGGGGCTTCTGGGGGATGTAGTCGGAGCATTAAGAGACAGTATACACAGGAAGTAGAGACGATCGAGATTAGAGAGCAAAAGGAATGGATTTTGGACAAAAAAGTGGTGATTTTAGTGAAAGTGGCCTATACTTTATCTCTGATAAAACAAGAACGGAACAAGGTAAAAACAAAAAAAAAATCATGATGAAATAGAGAGTCTCTTCTTTCATTTGAGCTATTCAGTGTTTTCAGAGACACAGTACAAAATATTCTGTGGGTATTAAAAAATGACTCAAATTGGCCACAAACAGCTGGCACTCAATGAGTGAAAATAAGATTGTAATATCAACGTAGAAAATCTGAAGCATAGGCACACATGTTCATTCTCACTCACACACACACAAATGAGAGATTTTTTTTTTTTCACAAGGACACGCAGAGCCTGAAGCCAGCGCTTAATTGACCGAGCTATCATTACACGGAAAATCAACAATTTTAAAAATACACCGAACACCTTTCATCTTCACCCTCCTCTAATCGCACCAGTAAGAGCCGTCTGGAAGGGAGCTCGATGTAGTCAAACTATCTAAACAGCGCCAGCGGGTGCCTCACAATCAGCACCACTGATGCAGATACTTTTGGACATGGCGGAGTGCTGCAACGCTGCCTCGTGCTGCTGCCATCCCTTTCACCATCTCATCTCCAATGGGGAATCAGATGTGACCCGTGTGCCATATTTGCCTGTTTCGCCCGTGGTGAACAGCAGACAAATGAACCAGAATCGCAGACGCCGACACGAATCTCTCCCCTCTGCGTTGGTCTCTGTTCGCTTTTTTTGAAAAGCCATTTGGAGATTGGTGTTGAAACCAAACTGTTACTCGTCTTCTGTCTTTATGGAGCAGCGAGGATGCACTTGTCTCCATCCTTCCTGCCCTCAGCCCTTAGGGAAATGATATAATGAGGATCTCTATGCCTACACTCTGCCTCATTTCAATTGTAAACGCTGCACACACCCTGCACTTTGGACCAGTGATGGTTGCATTATGGGCCGCGCTCAGAATGTGACAGTCCATCATGTCCGCACAATGTGCCAGCTCCCTTCTCACTGCTGTCTAATGCGCTCTATTTTTGCTGCTTTGTGAATGTTTCAAAGTATTAATGCTACCAGCGATAAAACAAAACAACTGTGCTGCTTGGTATGCTCAATAATCGCTAAAGAGCTAGCAAAAGCCAACCTAGTTGTACCAACACACAGGAAACATTAAGAAATTGCTGGATTTTTTTTTGAATAATTGAGCGTTGGCGAAGCTGAATGCAGCAATTAACGAGAACAAGGTTAGTGAATGAGTGACATACCAGGTTAAAGGTCAACTCACATTTGAGGCAGGCAGCAGTGCCAAACTCCCAATTTACACACATTGGCCCAACCTCTTAGCCTTAATATTGACAAATGCATAACAGCAGTGTCAAGTGCTCAAGGGTGATCTACTTTTTTCCTGATGTGGGGCTCCCTGGAGTATGGTGCAGAAACATATTCTCTTCAAACAATCCCAATGACAGCCAAATAGCCTGCTTGTCGCTTGTAAAAAACCTTCTAATGATGCGTGTCGAGGGAGCGCCCTGCCTTCTTGTAGCAGACGACTCCCCTGTGTACGAGGGAAAAAGCAGAAGGGAAAAAATAATCATGTTTCCCCCAAATCATTCCTGCTCATGAAACCCAACGACACCGAGCATCTAAACAAACCTCCACTTCTCTCAGGATCTTTCGCGTTTCCTTCCTCCCTGCTTTTTCTGATCTGCCAAGTCAACATTCATTACAATAACCATTAAATTTCCATTTTCAAACAGTATTTGCACATATGCGAAGACTGGAATATCTATTGGAAAAAAATTGGACATGATAGGAACATGAGTAGAGGCACATGGGGTCTTCATGCTGCTATTGCATCAACGCAACACAGAAGCATCCCTGTGCTTACATTTCAAGTTTCATATTATAATTAGAGCCAAAATGATAGGAAGTTGGATGTTTGCTGTCTGGGGCTTAATGTTCCCTCATGAAATATTGGGAACAGGAGACAAAATAATACTATTTCTTGTTAAATATCAGTGCCACCAGCAGACTACACTTTTTATGTTTAAAATGCAACCCATCGTGGGTATTGTTCTTTTTAAAGCAAATTAAATTGTTGTTTCTATTCATTTATTAAATGGAATATTATTTTACAGTCTAGGATTATGTGTTATGCATCATGAAGCAATTCTCAAACTGGTCTATCAATAAATTTCAGTAATGAATAATCACAAATTCCCAGAACACAAGTCAATTTTTTTGTTAACAGTCCAAAACCCAACGATATTCTGTTTACTTTCACAAAAGACAAAGAAAAGCAGCAAATCCTCATCATTAAGCGTCTGGAACTGGAGTATGTTTGGCATTTTTACTTGAAAAAAACAGCTTTATTTTGTGCTTATTAACTCACTGTTTAATCTCTATTATTGTCATATTTCTATGAGATTAAATTGCTGCTATATCTATATTCCGTTTTGTTACGCCTCCTAAACTAACCCCAATTACACCATGTGTAACTATCATGATGGTTATTCAAGGGAAACGGCCTTAAATTTAATAAAACTGTAATTTACTAAGAAATTCGGCGGTTAATAAGATCATTAGAGAAGCAAAAGAACAGCATCTTGATCTTGAGGGAGTGGGCTAGTTCATTGTCAGATCACAGAGCCTCTATTAAAAACATATCTTTTTTTCATGCTCACTGAACAGATGACAGGGCGGCCAATGAGAGAGGAGGAGGCTCCGTGTCTTAATGCCAAGGAAGTGGGAGTGCTAACGGGCCCTGATTAGCTCCGTTTATCTCTAATTAATTACCTTTACCTAATTAGATGCTCTGTTTCAGCTAGACATGGAGTCAAGTAGACTAGATTATTAGTGTGCTCATCGGGCCTTTATAAAGGGCTGAAATTAATGTTACGTGCAAAAGAATCCGCTGTTTTAATTGCACAGGTGTTGCCTTATGGCAACACTTCATCATCCACCGGCTCCCCAAGATTATTAGCATGGATTCATACAAAGGGACCATTCTGTGAACTGCACCGTCGCAACAGCTCATTAGTTAGGCTTGTTATTGTATTATTTATTACATTTGGCCTTCCCCCATTGCCCATATTGATTCATAGATCCTATTTTTTTACTTCCTCTTCTCCCTGGCTGTCTGTTATTTCATAGCCAGTTAGTGAGTCTAATTTCAAAGCCTGTTTTTCGCAGAACACCAGGAGCCATAAAGATGGAAGAAGAGACTCGTTTTCACACTCGCGTCTCTTTTAAGAAGAAAAGCCCCGATACGTTTCCAAATAACTTTCCTTGATAAACAAGAAAAACGCGACACAAAGAGTGTAGCTCAAAAATTAATTTGATGATAACTAAGTTAACATAAAAAAATACACTTTTAAATCCCCAATGTGGGTTTTTGTGGATAAAATTTTGAGAATATGCAGATTTGTGATGATAAGCTCTGTGTTTTTTTTTTCCCATTGTGACCCCAAATATCAATCTGTTACACATACAGTGTATTTTAAACATAAATGTCCCATTTACTCTCACAAAATGTGTTTCCATATGCAACCAAAACCCCTCAAAACATTTTAGAAAAGTGTCACGCTAACATGTTTTGGATCCAATAGTCTAGCAACTGTATGAATACCAAACAAAAAGCATTAATTGTTACATATTTGAGTTAGATAATCGATACCACTCTCTAATCTGACAATTATTGGCTCGTCTATCACCATGTAACAGAGCCGTGTTAGCTGTTTCCAGTCTGTATGCTAAGCTAAGATAGGCTAAGCTAACCGGCTTCTTTCTCCAAGTAGGCTACATATTTACCACAGACATTTCCTGAAATGTCAAATTATTGCTTTAACTATCTAACCTGTCACACGCTAGCTCAGTGGAATGAAGGTTATTAATGACAAATATATTAAATGTGCAAAACAAAACGAATAAAGCTTATTCAAATCATGTGGTCTAGCCTGCACACATTTGTAAATTATGTCACAGTACGTTGTCAGTTTAAACATTTTAAAAAATTAAAAGACAATATTCTTGAGAACTGAAATGGCTCTTGACTACATTGTTGTGAGATGAAACATCCATGATAGAAACAAATAAAAATGCAGCTCACTGGCAGTGGCAGTAGCTGAAGCTAAACCATTATTTTTTATTTCATATATACTGGATATATATATATATTTATTTTTTTTTTAAACCCGATGGGTTTCTCTCTCCAGCTCCACCAGCTGTTTTTCCCTATTCTCCTCCAATCTTGTGCTGTGTTGTTGTGGGGGAAAAGCGAGGCTGACAGCTTGAGGAAGTCTGATGTCCTGGCACTTATAGGCCAGGCTAAGGAGTGGATAATGCAGTGAAGTGAGGGCTGTGGAGAGAGAGAGAGCCTGAGGGAGGCAGTCTACTGCACATGCATATGGTCCTCTCCTGGTTAGCTTCCTCCTCACCACTTATGGCCCCTCGCAACCCCGTCTTATGGCACCTTTGCCAATAAGAATGGGCAAGGCAGCTGTAACCAAGCATGCTCAAGGCCACTGACCTGGAAACGTGGCTCAACCTTGCAAGCCCACTCACTAGCCCTGACTGGATTTGTATGGCCGGGGGAACGTGAACCCCCCGCCCCCACCACACTGCCCATAACACTCAGCTTACTGGCAATGTTATTATCGTCCTAAAATGCACGTGCAAACGCTCAGTCTAAATATGTATACGAGCATGACAAGGCAGATTAAAATGTCAATATCCTCCAACACGCTTTGTCATGTTCACATCAAGCATCAGCGCTAAGCGAAGTGAACGCTTCAAAAGCGTCGCAAGTCAAGAGTCTGTGTTTGAGGGGTTTCCTTAAGGTGCTCGACTATAATTGTCTTTAGTTGGCTGTGATGGATATATTAAGATAAATTTGCGACTGCACCCGTCTTTATTTTATTTCATCACACGTCTGTAAGATATCACACGGCGTGACAATTTCTTAACAAGGCGCACTTCAAATTTATTCAACAACAGCCCATCACTTCACTTCAGAAATTTATCTCAGAGTGAGTGAAAGAGGAAAAAAAAAGGAAAGAAAACGGGCAGGCCATGTTTGTTCAACGGCTGGGAATGAGTGAAATTAACAAAGATGATGTGACACTATCTGTCATCTGCCATTACAAATCAATGGGCTCTCCACACGCTTGGGCGTATTCCCAGTGGTTCTACTTCCTTAAAAGTACAGCAGGTATTTTAATGTGTGATGAAAGGCCTGCTTCATTGCCGAGCATGAAATATGAGGGACATGTGACGACTGCGACGCGACCCCCTGTCTCAGAAGCTGCTCGGCGAGACGAGACGAGAAATCAAGCGTCACTTTTGAGATGTGACGACGGGCTTAAACCGAAGTATCTTAACTTGTGTCACGTTTAGAGACAATTAGAGCCCGTTTGAAGTCTGATGGTGGAGTTGGGGGCGGCTCATTTTAGACGTTTAGCATTTCAAGTATTCGACTTAAGACAAAGAGGCTGCGTTGTAATGACAGATGTTTGCTTTAGCTTGTCTCTCAGCTGTGTCGTAATCAACTTACTTCGGCATAAAACAAGTAACGGTGACCTAAATTTGCTCCATATCGCTCACTGATGTTACTTCTTTCATTCTATTATGATACATATACGTATGACAACGTGGCACTGATTTGAAGCAGGACGTTCGCTGCTTGATCGTTTATTTCTGAACTTCTTTAGTGAGAAGTTGGATGAAGGCCCTCTGCCAGACAAAGGTCACTCAGCCAAGAGCACAGAGAACATTCTCCACCTCCCATCCCATTTCTTTAGAAGTGTGGGTGGAGCGTCGGGGTGTCTCTCACACTCTCTCTCCCTGACACACTCCCGCCGCACTGCTGTCCTCAGCATCTCCGTGGGGCGGTGACTAATTGCCCCCGTAAATCACTGTGCGGGCCGCGCGATCCTCCGTTTATTTTTCCTGACAGTAATTTAGTGCTTGCTCTTTTACACACTTGTCATCGCGTGTTTTTCCTCACATTAGAGGCTGGTGGAAAAAGGACGGTAATTAACGGCGCGACGCACGCTCGCCGCGGCTCTTTCATCATGGTGTGATAATTGTGCTCCTTGTCTGTCACAGTAACCTCTCAGTTTCCCCTGGAACTTGCTCGCTGCTATTTGTCAACCCTGAGAAATAGGAAGGATTCTGGGGGCCCTGGCTGCGATTCGGCTCGCCTCGCTACCCGTTTTCCTATTTGTATCAAGACTGGGTCATTTATATTTCACACAAAACTTGTCAAAAATATTAGCCTTATCCTGCACAGGAAGATAAAAGATATATGGTAAACACACCTGAGTGCTTGATAGCTGAGGAGTTCCACACCCTCCTCTTCCTTTTTACTTCCATAGTCTTTTTTATTCCTGAAAGGAGGGGAGGTCGCAGAGGAGTTGGCAGGGACAGCCTAATAAACAGTCCTTCCATTCATAGTGCTGAGATGCAAAAGCCGGGGCAGTGGGGATGCACACAGAACAGCTGAGACCATAGAAAACTCATTCAATGGACTAATCTATTTACAGGAAAGCCCAGTTCACTCATCTCTTTAGAATTTACAGTGGAATAATGCAATGTAACATGTCATATTCTATTTTTATCAGCTGCAGGCAGGTGATTCACTGTCTACCTTGTTATCCTCTGCTGTTCCATGCTGGAGATGCACAGTATCCATCACCCATAACCTGCACCCCCAGAGGTTAAGTCATCAATAACTTTGCTGCTGAAAATATTGCAGAGGACTTGGAGGTTTGCGTAAGGTCCTTTGACTGGCTGTCCACGTCCTGCGCCGCCCCGCACCCCCTTCGCCCAACTTCTCCCGGATTTTTTAATATCTTTATTCTCCTGTCACAGACAGGGGCTAATGGGATGTGTGGTCAAGATTTCAGGATCCATCACTGGCTTGCTGAAGAATTAGCATGGGCCCCATGCATCACCTGCCAGAGCTGTCAGGCCTGCTGTCTACCGCGCTTCATTATAGCGCTGGCACTGTGCTGCCTGTCTCCCCTCTGCGCTTGCTTCTCCCCAGCCAGCAACCACGGCCGGGAAAAGGGGGAAAAAAAAGGCCCTACCACGCCCCTCAATGTCAGCCCTGGTCACCAGCCACTATATTAGGATACACTGTCGTGCTTTTAGGAATTAGGAAAGGGAGCGGACGGAGCTTCTGTCTGGCGAGGATGCTCTCAGAGACAAGCGATTCTCCCTCCCTCCTCTTATCCTTTCGCTCCTCCTTCTCTCTGCGACATAGCCGTAAGTGTTTTTTTTTAAATCAGGAGTACAAAGTCTTTAAAAACTATTAGGGTAATTAAGCAGCATTTGGCCCCTGTCGCACAGGAGGAACTATTTGATTACTCATGTTCCTCTGGTTGGGCGTAGAGGGTAGCGCTCTCATTTTTTGGTGGCTAACCCCCTTGTGCCTCGTTCAGAGCCTGGACCCAGAAAAACCCCTCGAGAGCCATTCTTTATGTCTCCTCTGCAGCGCAGATTAGACCGGCAGTGCTAAGAAGGTCACGGTGAAAATGAAGAGAGCAAAGCAGGACTACAGCTGGGGACCCTGCCCCGGTCCTTTCCCTCTCCCTCTTATTAGCAAATCAAAGCTGCCTCCAGAAAGATTCACACTCCTCACCTGATTTTGTCCTTTTCCGCTAATCACATAGCCACTTTGCCTTGACTGACAGTTTTCTTTATAATTGGCCCATGATCTGGCAAGGATCTAATAACCAGAAAATCCCCTCTGAGGGTCCGCCAGGCTTGGGCGACCTGTCTACACACACACACGAGCCTCCACCATCCCCCTAACACCATCTGCAAAGGGCCGTTGCCATGCCACACTGTTTGTGCACAACAGCGGCGAGCTAATCTTAACGTTCAATAATGGTGTGAATATTCAATGAGCAGCCCAGGCAGAGGATCCACAGTAGCACACTCTAATTACTGTTCATTTGCCAGAGTATCAAAGCCTAATTACTGTTCATTTTAATGCTCGAGAGAGAAGGGAGGAGAGTCAAGGCAGGGTTAGAGGAAGATGCCCTCCAGAGATCAGCCAGTCAGTCTTTATCTGTCTCTCTGCTCACAGCCGCTTCATTGTCTTTGTGCGTGCCAGCGCTCGTGTCTTCGCACATGTATTCCTATGCCCATGTGTGTTTTATTGTGTGAGCAAACATTCAGGATTTCTTCAAACAAACACGTTAATCAATCATAGAGACAGCTTAGAGGAGGGAAAAAAGAAGACATGAGAGCACGAGACGAAGGCAAGAGACAGGGTCCATAATCCTGAGCTTATTGTTTCTTTTCCCTTTTTATCTGTTTAATGTGTTTTGGGTAAATATCAGACAAGGGAAGGGAGGGGACTGCCGTCATATTGTCTTTGCCTTCACCAGAAGAAAGCTCCTTTTTTTCTTCTTCTTCTTCCCTCTCACCTAATCCTGACAGAAGCCACCACCATCACTATCTGCCACCCGCTTGACAGTTTCTGTCACCAATTAGCAGCTAAATCAGCTTCTCCCCAAACAAGAAAACCAGGCAATTTATATGTCTTATAAATTATTATTTAGCACTTGTCTAAGTGGGTTTCCTTCTCTTTTCATTCACACTCTTTACTCCTTCACATTAGAAAACAGATGCAGTCGGCGGCTCGCTGGTCGTCTCAGATCCGGCGCAGGAGGCCCCTATGGGCGGGGAAATAAACCCTGTCTTCCCCTATCACCAAGTTTGTCTTGTGAATTTTCCACCCTTTGCTCCGCAAAAATTTACAAGGCATCGACAACCCTTTTAATGAGGCACACCAAGCTGTTCGCCGGCTTTCCCCATGATAGGATGTTAAATGAAAAGCTGCGTGCAACATGCGCTGTTTGTTATCATTCAATCTGCTTGAGACCACAAACTGGTCATTATCCAGCCATTATTTTCCCTGATTTACAATCGCTGGTGGAGGAGGCGATCGCTGGGGCTCGCTCTCCCCTCGGCGGGACGGATTGAAACCAGCTTGAAAATTTGCATTTACATGATCCGGCTGAGCAGCTTATTAGATCTGGATATTTATTTTCCACTTAAAGCGATGTTTGATTACACTTTAATAAAGAAGGAGAAAACCATTGAGCTGGCTGGGACTAACTGATCCTGCCCAGTGGTTTCTTTGGGATTTTGCGTAATGAAATGAGAGGGACAAAAGATAAGCAAGCTTAGGTAGTTTATAACAGTGACGCACGATGATAAGAAGAACAACAAGGGGATGCAGAGGGAAGACCCTGCAAAAACCATATCTGTTCCCTCAACACCGCTAAACTGGCATTGTCTGAGACAAGGCAATCATAAAAGATAACAAAGATACTTCAGATTCAAGCTGCTGTTAGGAAGAAAATACCAAACATCCAGCCTATAAAATGTGTCACCATCCACAACAATGGCAACAAACAGCACTGCAGAGGCTCTCTGTGCAGCACTACAGTCACATTTAACACAAGGCTGCAGGAAGACCAGATGAAAGGGATTACTCCTCAACTCTTTAATGCTGTTGAGACTTACAGACAGCGAGCGCTCCGTTATATATTATAATGAAATGCAACTAACTGCACCAACTAGTAGAAGAAGAGCATAATGTGCTCCAAGGCATCAACTAAAGATTGTTTCCATTAGCACTTAATCTACCTTTTATTCTCACAAAATGATTAATTACCAGTTTGAAAATGAAAATGGTAAAAAAAAAAAAATCCTCACAATCATAATAATGTAAAGCCATGTGGTCATTACATAGATTATTTTGTGCAGCCGACACACCAAAACAAATAAAGGATATTCAGCGCATTATCATGGAAAACAAAGAAAAAAGAGAAAATATTTGCCTAAGAAATATACATACATATACATACAGAATAGACACAAACACACACGTATGTAATGTTTAATGCAAGATGATAAAATCCTGTCAGCTGCTTATAAGGTGCATAGAAATGCTCTCCTTTGAATAATAATTTATGTCATTGGATAACAAAAATCTTTAAAAACCCATAAAATTACACCCAATCCCTGGAATATTCAAAAAATATGAAAATGCAAATATTGTTCATCTCACAGGTTCAAGTTCCCACACAGTTGCACACTTGAAATAATGCTGGTACATCCATCAGTTTACTGGAGTTTTAAGGTGAGCACAGAGAAAACAGCCTTCTAGTACATAAAATATTACACAATATAAATTATATATTGGTATTGAAATATAAAATTACATACAGTGCTATTTATTTTGTAGCTCAACAAAAGGTAAGGTGTGAAAGTACAAAATGACTCAAATGCTGTGTCCATGTCTTTAGGGGGAGCAGTGAAAACTTCATTGTACGGCTTATCGAATAACTATTGACACCGACTAGACAAGAAGAAACCCTGTCCCATCCGACAGGACATATGGGAATATAAAACAAATGAGGATGTCAGCCGACGCAAAAATGGAAAACACTACAAAACAACGAGTCGTAATTGCTTATGGACATTTGCTTTAAGCCAAGTGATGTTACGCTTGACTTAATCAATATTTGCCTTGAGAAGCCATTCATAACCAAGTCACAGTTGATGAATAAGTCACAACAGCATCGAGTGTATCTCTGGTGTAAAGCAAGAGGTCACGATCCGCCATGGGGGCGGAGTAGGAGTGCTTCATGGACGCACCAGCTCATTTCTGGACTTCAAGATGATGCATGTGATCCGAACAATGGGCTTATTTACACCAGGCAGAGCACCTCGCAGAAAGCCGACGAAAGGTTCATACCTAACACTTTGTGAAATCAGAAAGTTTAGTAAGAACTTCGCTAAATCTCACACACACACACACCTTCCCGCACACACACACACACACTGTACATTATTCCTGTCTTTCACTTCCTGTAACTACGAGCAGCTCAGGCTCACAGAGAAAATGCAGGGGTGAGCCTTTGGCCTGGAGTGGCCCTCATTTAAGACGATCGACAAAATCAATAAAGTGAAGTATGTTTCCTCGCTCTTTTGGCTCTGTTCCCGCTCCTGAAGCATTCCCTCTAGTAAGCTGCTCCAGCTTAGTGCAGTTACTGCAGCTCTTCCCCCCACGTGTATACATCCTAAACCACTCCATCTTCCCCTCAGCAAATCAAAACTCCACCAACACAAACTATACGGTCTTCTCCTAATGGTTAGTGCAGCGGTGGAAAACAAGCCCAGACCAACATAAATGCCAGAGAACGATGTGAAAAGCTTGTGTTTTGGACTGAAACAATGTGTTGTTGAGCAGTGGAAGCTGTTGAAGCTACATCCTTTTTTTGTTTTTTTTAAATATTATGTATGACTGATCAGGAAAATTACAGAAATGATGATGCAACAAAAAGCATCTTCCATTGTTTCTGCATGATGTCACAAAATACTTGTGTGCAAATATCATACAGTATGTCTAGGGCTTTTATGGTGAAAGGTAGGAATAGAGGAAGTGAATCTGGTCTGCATTGATTTTGTCAAGGTTGAAAGGAATAATAAAGGTTGGTTCAGACTACAGACCCTCCATGTTGTTGATTTGTTAACACAAACACTACCCGTTTCGTGCAACGTGAAGTTATTAAAACTTATCCTACAGAGATCTTGAATCCGTGTATCATTCTTCATTTATTTTTCAAAACAAAGCCAAAACAAAAAAAAAAAAATAAGACTTGTTTTCTCAATATTCATTCCCAAAACCAAAATGAAAAAACAGATAACTCGTTTTTCTGATTTCCAAGTTTGTGCACAAATGGGCGTTTCCAGTGTTTTATCCAATTCAGATATTTTTACTTGCCGCAAGTTGAGTACTGCAGTCCATCCAGCCTCCTCTCACAAATTTGTGGTCAAATGAGCTGCTCATCGTTTTTGAGTGCTCAAATTACCGGCAAATAAGCATGCCTGTGCACTTTGCAAGACACTTTGAGAATTAGCTTATTACTCAAAAACTACACAGTAAAAGTACGTCATAATATGTATGTACTAAGTCAAAAAATAACATATAGAACTTAAGGCAAAAATCTGTCTTCAAAGACAGCACAAGAGGCTTTGTTACTGTGTTTTGGAAGGCAATATATCCATTAATTTTGAAATACTGTCACTCATATTTACAGTAAAATACAGAAAGAAAATGCCAGGGACATTTATTTTATCCCCTAAGTCTAAAAAATTATGTTTTTCAGTAAAGTTTTGTGGAAAAAGAAAAGCTCCTGTCGACGAGTGCCTCGTTTGACCACGAGGAGGCTGGATGGACCACAATACGCAACTTGCACCAAATGAAAATATCCTAATTGGATGAAACGCCAGAATCGCCCATTATCTGGTTTTTCCATTTTCCATTTGTGCCCAAAATCGAAAATCGAAAAATCGAGTCATTCTCCATTTTTTCATTTTGGCTTTGGGGATGAATATTGAGAAAACAAGTTATTTCATTTTTTTAGTTTTGGTTTTCTTTTGAAAAATGAATGAACGAATGATACATGGATTATCTGGCCTTGTCTGCACAAAATGTGTGCATGTGCTGTACACAGTGCATTCCACAAAATGGTTGAAGAAGAGTCAGCAGAGATCCTATGAGTTATCATCTGGGGACAATAAAAATCTGTGCAAATTTTATGGTGAACCTTTCAAAAGTTGAAGAGAAGTATCATGTATGGAGTGAATTAATCTGGTGCTGTACTAATGGTCCAGTGAGGGTTTTTTTTTTGCATATCATTCCCTTTCTCTCTGCTATAAACTAAAACACCATAAAGATGATCTTTTAAAACAGACTCAGCCCTCTTCACACACCCTGACGAAAGCTTTGTGCTGAACCATCAACAGTGTCAATAAATATCACATAAGAGAAAACGGTACTGCTTTTCCTCTTCTGCATTTAATTCCCAGTATGCCCAATTAGCTAGCACCTTGCTGGGTGTGCACTCTCACCATTGGTTACTGTAAGAATGGGAGGGGGACTGAATAAATCTTGGGATTTGAAGTCTTTGATTGACGCACAGACATCCCCAGGCTGTGTACCCATCAACATAAACAGTAAAATATACAGGTAGCTGTTCTGTCAGTGACACAGATTCATGTGTGTCTGATTACAGACAATCAGAAACTGGCTTTCTATAAAATATAAAATATGCAGCACATTAATTGTCCACTCAGCTGGTTAGCAGGTCATGACCTCAGTAGTGTCGTATTTTATCAATGTTTCCTCTGTACTGTCAAAAGAAACCTGTTTTTACATATTCACTTTCTTAGCTCATAAGATATCTTCATATTCATATTTGTGCACCAAATCTTTAGCTACAGCCAGGCGTTGGTTAGCTTAGCTTAGCAGCTCTAAATCTCACTATATCACATTGCATTGTGATTTAAGTTGGGCTAACCAGCTGCGAGCAGTAGCCTTATATTGTGGTATCTATGAAGATTTTTATTTTATTCACCAAATTCATTTCTGTGATTGTAGCCACAGAAATATTAGACTATATCCGCCGTGTCTGTGCATTTAAAAGCGACTTCAAAACACCTTTTTGTCTGTGTTCTAATAAGTACTCTTTGAGGTGTGAGAGATGGGAGGGGAACAAAGCTCAAGTCTGTAAGGTCAAATCTTTGGGTTCATAGACCCCGAGGAGGTAAATTGATTGTTGAGTGTTCGGGGAGGGGTGGGAGGTAAGCATTTAACTGCTGACAGACAAACTCTGGCCCTGCAGGGGAGAACAGGCAGCACGTTGCTTGACATCATTTCCACAGGCCTGTGTTCCACAATCCTCTTCTGTTCAATGGGGCAAGACCCTGTGCTTTTGTTACAATTAACCTATTAGGAGAAGACTTTCATTCGCAGGTGATTCCACACTCCCTTGTGTGCCTCAATAACACTATTCTGATCCGAGGGACTGCAGCCTCCAGACATTTGCCACATAAATTCTGTTGAAAAGTGGAAAATGTTTCATCAAAAGCGATGGGTCAGCACTGGCGTGGTTCTATCAAAACGTATAAACACATTTTTGTCCGAAATAAACAATATTAACCAGGCTTTATATTCCCTGTTGTTAGGAATAAATGTGTTGTTTCTGCTGTGTACATGTAGTATATGGCCCGCAATAAAAACAAATGACTCTTACCCTTGGTGAAAAACATAAAAGTATTTAAAAATTGACCCCAAGGGTCTGCTTTGTCCGTGGCTGGAGGCATTATTATACCCTGGTTGTCACAAAGTACCCCCTCAGGTCATTACTCCCGGGCAGCCACGGACCCTTTGGCAGACAGTGGCTGAGCTCCATTATGTGGGACGCAAGAGAGGGGCTGAACGTTGCAAAGAGGAGAGGGGAAAGAGGGGGACGGACTGGCCGTGGATCTAAGGAAACGGAGATGTAGCAGGAGATGGCACCATTCTGATGTGACGTTTTTCTGGGGCCTCGCCCAGGCCTGGAAGCCGCCCATTTGGGGCAGGTTGTAGTGGTATCTGGCATGCTCTGGCGGAGAAATACTTAACCCAATCAGGAACATAATTGCATATTTTTTCATCTGCTTTTCATTTGATGCATATATTCTCTTTAGTTAAACAGTTTTCCTTCTCGCCAGTTCCAGCCCATTGGAGTGCAGATGAGAGTGATGTGCTTTTTTGTGTATTAAATCAAAGCAAAGGCCCATTGTAAAATGCATCACTACCATTCTGAGGCCAAACACAGAAATGTGTCAAACCACAAAGCTGCCACAATGCTCACTGTCACTGCATAATGTATACTAAAACAATACATTAAAAGGTAACTTCTGCATTTTTCAACCTATTTTCCATGTGTTTGTGTCTAATAGGGGCAACAACTTTTGAAATGAGTCCAGATAACGTGAGCAAGTGAGCAGCATCTGTGCTACTTTGTGTTCACTTAAAGTGTTTTTGCTGCCAACAGGTTCAGATTGTTATTGGGAACGTTTGGAAAAAAAAAGGCCCTACAGTGAAATAAAAGATTCTTCTTACCTTTTGTGAGAAAGTGAATCCCACGTTGCTCCTGGTGTTTTACAGCAGCCCACTGCTCCTGCGGATGGGTTGAATGCAGAAGTTACATAAATTTCATGTATGTACACTACATGACCCATATTTCCCAAATTTATCTGAGCCAAAGACATCATGCACATTGTTGAAGTCATTTAAATATTCAGCCATAACACTGAAAATCTCAATTCAGTTACTCCATCATAACAAAATCTGCCTGGCTGGAAGTCACATCGCCATTGTGGATGTATTCCATAATTCCACTGTTGTCCATGGCAACACGTCACCTCACCAGATTTTCAAAGAGCAAGACTCTTTCCTTAATGAATCCACTGCAAAAATAAGAACTTTGGAGATAAATGACATTGCAAGGTTGTAGCATAATACCAAATGATTGGTATTAAAATGATGATTTGATGGTGTTTATGTCCATACTGCCTGAGCCACACTGTTAGCCGTGCTAGCTATGTTGCTAATGTTGCCATGACACCAAGCTTTATGAAATTATTTATGAAAGCTTTATGATCTGGGAAATTTCACTTCTCTTTGTTGTTTTTTCTAGTTCTTTGTCAGTTGGATCAATCAAGGAAACAAACAATCTGAAGCGTTGTCTGGTTCAGACTGTAACAGCAAATAACACTAACAAGGGTGGGAAAAACAGCGACATGGCAATATACTGTGACACTTTTTCTTCTGATATAATATTGATTTTTAATTTATTAATATCAATTGTTTTTAGCCCCCAAAAAAAGTCATGTTTTGGGCCAAGTATAAATCCAGAGCAACTTCCGCATGTTAAAAAAAAATAAAATAAAAAATTAAAATATATGCACCTACTCTATATGCATATACTTGTATTTTAAGCTGGATTTTAAATCTCTCAGTGATCTATGTAGAATGTCAGAAAATATCTCAATAATGTATCGTATTGTGACTCAAGTATTGTGATACATATCGTATCGTGCAGTCCTTGCCAATACCCACTCCAAATCACTAAAGCAACAAAACTATATAACTGTGTTAATGCAGGATGCACACTTTGCTGTTTTTTTATTATATACAAAAATGGTGGCCACTGATGGCAACCAAAGGTCAACAATTAATTGGCCATCTCTCAAAACGGTCGCCAATGGCAACAATTATGAGCTCAAGTGCTCCACGCAGGCTATTACAAGCTGAGCGCAGCCAAAATGAAAAGAGATGATTTTCTGATTATACGTTGAACATAAAGACAGTTCATGAAACGACTCTTGAGATCTGTATTATTATGATAAGATGTAAAGCCAATAATGTGGATCCAATCTTGTACAATGTGAGCCGTTATGGGATTTATGCAAATTTCTCTGAGAACTGTCATCTGAGGAAATGTAGAGCACCGTTTGTTTTTGGTGTAATTACTCATTCATTACAGCTTTGGTTTGCAGACAGAAGAGCCATCATGTACTGCGCTCTTCACTGGATCTCTTCCCCTCTTCCAGGGCATCACACATGTGCACGTCAGAGCGTCAATCAAACATGACAGCTATTTACACTCACTGGGTGAGATGAAAGGTTCTGGCTCCATCACTCAGGCCCCGCTCACCTAAGAGAATGAGAAAGAAGACAGGCAAAGCAGGAAAAAGGCCTGTAAATTTTTATATTTCTGGGCTGTCTCGGATGCTTTCCTATGGCAGGCGTACCGGCGTTCATGCACACTCGCGGCAGCGTTACTACAGAAACACACACACACACGGTTACATTTCTAATACTGCAGCGCAGGCCTTTGATGTTCAAGGTGCTGTATCTGTTGTGCATGTCTGTCCCTCTCAAATCATTCCCAGCACTGGGAGTAAAACATGGAAACAAAGGCAAACAACATATTCAAAAAGTGTCAAACGACACATCTGGCGTTTCATGTTAGCTAGATTATGGTGACATGGAGGCAACGTCAGTGAGTTGAGATGCAGGACGGGCTAATTGATTGTGGCTGCTGCAGGAGGTAAGAGGTTAGAGTGTCCATCTCTGCCGTGAACCATCCTCTAATGAAACTGACTCTAATTAGACTGTGGATAAATAGTTAAAGGCTTCAGACTTACTCTTCTGGAGAACTATAAAGACTGGAGTCCACAGAAAACTCATCAACAATCTAAGTCATCCATCAAGATTCTCTGCAGCTTCCAGAAGGTGAGAATTAGCTTCATATCACTGTAATGTGAATACCTTTGGATGGAAATGAATCGCCTAAAATGCAATATGAAGGTGTCAAATTGAGTTCTTGCAGCTTATATTGGCTTTTGGAAGATTTTTGAAGACAAAATTAATCAAAGTGGTAATCGACAGGTTGATCAAAACTTAACCAGCACCAATGGCACGGAGAGGACTAAAGTTTGAACGACTTGACCTGTCAGCAGCAAATGCAAGAGCCAGTTCTCTAAATGGCCACTTAAGGTGTACTGTTATCAGACCCTGATATATTAGCTTGGGCAACATCACTACATGAAATTGCAGTATAGATAGTCATCATAACATAGATTGGACTGTAAAATGTCTCCATCAGTAAAGAGTCCATATTTTGGTCAACATTATTTAATAGACAGTTAATGATAAGTATCAGCCCATAACAGTATATCAGCACCAACCATTTGTCAGAGCTATCCTGGACCAAATAAATTCACATTAATATGATTTTGTTGATGAGTTTAATTGATTTAATCAACAGAAAACAGTGTTTCTCTGAAAAGAATCAGACAAAAGTATCATTTAAAATCTTGTGTTAATCTGAGATGAACTCAAAAGTTTCTTAGAAATAAGTCATTCAGCACAAATAAGCAGAAAATATTTTTTTAAAAAAAAGCAATTAGTCAACTAATTTTTTTACTCTCAGATCACGTTATGCTCATCAGACTCAGCCAGTATCTGTCGTCATGTCAAAAAAGCTAATTATGACGTGATGGATTGCTTCATTTCAAGGTTTATAGTCTCATTTAGGGAAATAAATGGAACACCACCAGAAACTTTGGAAAATGGTCAGCAGTGATGTAAAGTACACATAATGTGGGTCTAAATGCGAAAACATCAGTTAGTAATGTGTTAACACCATCTCAGCGGTAGCATCGTCCACAAAAGAGGCCTGCCTACGAGTGCCACTGACGTACAGTATTTTGACGTAATTTAAAATCTGACGCTTGAGTGCCATCGATGTAAAAATACGTCAAAGTGTTTTTTCAGCAGTGGGTCACTGATCGCTGTCCCCCCGCAGCCTGTGAGTAATGTTGGGGCTTCTGGGAGATGTAGTCAGAGCATAAAGAGACGGTACACACCACAGAGATCAAAACAGGAAGTGGAGACGATCAAGATTAGAGAGCAAAACAGAATCTGGACAAAAAGTGGTGATTTTGGTGAAAGTGTCTACTCTACCTGATAAAACAAGAATGGAACAAGGTAAAAACAAACATTTTTTACATGATGAAATACAGTCTCATCTTTCATTTGAGCTATTCAGTGTTTTCAGAGACATACTACAAAATATTCTGTGGGTCTTGAGATATGACTCAAAATGGGCAAAAACGCTGGCACAAGGCACTTCCTGTTTATAAAACGCCTGGCACTCAATGAGTTAAATGTTAAAATCATTTCTTACCATTTGGTGAGTTTGTGTTTTCAAAATTCTATAACATATATCCTATTACATATCTTGAGAGGAAATCTAGGACACACATGCCCAAGATCTCTCAGCACTTCAGGTGAATATTGGGCCAAATTTACTGGAAATGTAAACCAACCTCTAACCTGTGCTGCTCTTCCTGTGATAGTAAAAACCAAACCAGTCACTTCACCAGTGCTCCGCATTCATATGGGATGGAGCTGATCAGTGGTTCCCTGCTAAAGGACAGCTGTGACTTTCAGCCCCAGTGATAACTGCTCGGTTCAGTGTGAAACAACACAGAAGGCATCCGTCGCCTCGTACGTGAGCCAAAACAGCGGCTTCAGAAATGATAATGAAATGTCTCTGAAAGGAAAACAACTCTGCTGCTTGCCGGATTCATAAATCACTTCAGAAAATGATAACAGATGCTGAAATAAATTTGACAATTATTGGCTGAGGGGAAACTTTTTCAAATAAACAGGTTTATGGTAAGTCATATCACTTGGCAGTTGATCATCATGATCACTCCTGGATTGTCCCTGAAGGTGGCATATTTATTAGTATGCAACAGATGGGGAGCATGCGTTTTCCTTGCTATGCCTTGTGAAATTGGTCTTTTGGTAGCAGTATAAATATGATGAACTGTAGCCTATAACAGGCACCGGATCCCACACAAGGACAAAATGTCCAAATGAGCAGCAAAAGCCATGTTGTGGCTGCTTTACAGCAGTGCCATCAATGATTGATCTACACCCCGCTGAGCCACTACAGGAAACAAAGTAGAGAGCCTATAATTTAGTTGGAAAACAATGCATGAGACCGTCAGCTTGTGCATCCATTTCGGCACAAGCATTCCCCGGTGCAGATAGATCATTAAACTAGCAGGCGCTTTGCAATATGGTGTAGTCAATGTCACTGAAAAGATGGGACAATAAAGTGAGGCAGGGGGTTGCAACAGCAGGGAGAGAGCATGGAGATGTATTAATGTCACATAGGCTTTAGCCTGCCTCCTTAAGCCCCGCAAAGAGTCACCAAAGCCAATTTCCATTATCATATTGATTGAAATAGTTCATCATAGTGTAATTTTAGGTTTATCGCCACCCGGTTGGGAATAAGACCAAAGCATTATCCAACAAAAGCTATTGTTCCAGGGGACGTTTCGCTGTTCCAGTTCATTGATGGAGTTGATTAAGTTTAAATGAAGCAGACACTGGATAAAAGTGAGGGTATTGACCAGCGAGCAGTGCAAAAAAAAATAAAAAAGCCTGATACACGCAGAAAAGCAAGATTTGCTAAATGCTCTAATCTTCAATCAAATCTAACATCAATACAGACAAAGTTTGGTAATGAGAGATTCAATGAAGCATGCAGTGGAGAGAATTAATCCCCCTCGCCTAAACTGAGTTCAACTTTGAAGCTTGCTCCTCAGGATAGATAGTTATCTAAATGCTAAATAAGAAACGTATTGTACTTTTCACAGCATACTAATCATTTGTTCATTTTGTCTCCATTATTTGTTCTCTCACACATCCCGCTTGTTGATCTGGTGATTAGATCAACCTTGGATAGTGGAGGAGAATGGAATAATGAGGCTGCCCAGGGAGATTTGATGGCCAGCAGCACGAAATGTTCAGGCTTGATGGGGGAGACGTCGCCACGACGACCTGTGACAGTTTACAGAGTAGGAAACTGAGCAAAAAAAAAGGAAGAGCATTTAAAAGTAGTAAAAAGATGACTTGACACTGACCCACAGGTTACGAGGGGATCATTCTGAATGCTCTGAGAGATTAATAAGTACAAGAAAATTAATTCTTAATTTAGAGAAGCTGATATTGTTATTAAAAAAAAAAATTCTACATTTATGTGCTTGTTATTCTCTAATGTGTTCCAGCTAATTCTCACGCACCATTTCTGGCTAATGGTCCTCTCCGGACAGTTTTTAAGACTAATTAGTTGACAACCTGTTTCCAATCTACAATTTCTGTAATTATTCAAATATGTTTTTTTACTGAGGGATACCATTCTTGTCAACCTGAGCGGAGGATGAAGTTGCTCTCCCTCTGTGTGTGTAAGTGTTGACAAAGAAGGGAGTTGTCATGGAAACATAGCATCCTCCTTCCCATGTCCACCAGGTAGCACAGGTAGCACGGTTAGCTACCGGCTCCGCAGACGCCATGTTGACATTCATGATAGAAATGCTGCCAATTCGGCATTCATCACCTTTAAAGTGATGAAACTAAGACATGTGAAACCGCCTGATACCTTCAAACATCATTCTGCACTGTAACGTTAAAACTTGATTATTAAATAGTTTAAGCACAGAAAGTACACACAAATATAATGGTCTTGTTCTTTTTTTTTTCTCTTCCCCTCATTAACTTGTGACTCTTGATTAATTTGATGAATCAAAATTAATTAAACCCTTTATAGAGAGTAAAAGGAAGTGTTGTATCAGTGGTTATATCAGTGATTATCTTATGTTATATTATGCTATGCTATGTTATGTTATGTTATGCTATGCTATGTTATGTTATGCTATGTTATGTTATGTTATGCTATGCTATGCTGTGTTATGTTATGCTATGCTATATTCTATGTTATGTTATGCTATGTTATTCTATGTTATGCTATGCTGTGTTATGTTATGCTATGCTATATTCTATGTTATGCTATGCTATGCTATTCTATGCTATGCTATATTCTATGCTATGCTATGTTATGCTATGCTATGCTATATTCTATGCTATGCTATGTTATGCTATGCTATGCTATATTCTATGTTATGCTATATTCTATGCTATGCTATGTCATAGACAGTGTTGGTCTCTGTTTATCTACCAGAGTTTTTGCATTCATATGTCTTCTTAGTCACTTTATCAAATTTTGGTTCTTATCTCTGCACTGTGTTTATATGTTTTTATGTTTATGTGTATGTTTACATGTCATGCACCAAGATACCAAGCTAAATTCCTTGTTTGTGCAAAGTTAGTTGGCAATAAACGTGTTTCTGATTCTGACTGTGTTGTGTTGGGAGGCTGTAACGTTGCTTTACCTTGTGCTGGACAGATGCCTCCACTCAGTCTGCAGCTCCATCATGTCCACATGAATAAACCCAGTAAAACTCTCAGTCCACACTAACTCCTCATTCTCCATTATTTGGCAGCAGTGTCCTCATAACGTCGCAAACTATCACGTTATTGTCGTTCGTTAGAATCTATCAGCACTGTCTGCCGCAATAAAGCACCTGAAATCTCACCTGAAGTGATCCGCTACCCGCCGACACATTTCCGGGATTTATCCGACGTCATGATCAAATTGTGTCATGTGACCGAAAACTTAACTCTGTTAATACGAATTGAAATATGACCATATAGAACAGAAAGTAAATTTGTAATTGTGCAGCATATATTTCTTTATAATAATATTCATTTTTTTAGAACCAAACAAAAATATTTCACATTTTTTTATAATTTGTATATTTTTTAAAGAAACGGGTTTATCAGGATCCTGTCTTCTTAGTTTGTTTTACTTTATTTATAATAATTATAATATAGTTTATCATAGGAATATGTGGAGGTGTGTTGAGGCCTGCAGGTTGGTGCTGAGGGCTGCTGACATGCAGCCTGGTGACAACCTCCCTGCACTTTATATAAATGTGAGGGCTTTCTTCCTGCTCACTTTAGGGGCTTTAATTTCTATTTTAAAAATAAGAAATATCCTGTGCACCAAATCCGTCACTGTTTATCAGCCTATTTATTATTTAATATCTGAGTGAAATGTCTATATGTCTAAATATAGATCACCGGTGCCACCCATTGGGTTTTAAGCGGACCAGAGTTGATACCAGCTTCTCTTAACTTCCACTCTTTATTTCCAGATGCCACCTCATTATTTGCATTTACTTTTTTTTTCCTTTCTTTGCAGAATGACGGTAAGCGTTGTCAACCGCGCTGAGTGGATTTTTCCACCCTGATGTTGTTGTTTTTTTATAATTTCTCATTGTTGAGATGTGAGCTGTGGGGACGTGCAGTCTGAGCAGAGTGTGTTGTCAGATTCTCATCTAATCTGCATGTTTGTTTCTTAAACAGGGCATGTTCACTTATCCCCCCTTCTTTTTTTCCTGCAAATCGACAGGAGATGCAACCCTGGAGAAGTGCAATAAAACAAACTCTTGCTCTCAAAGGTGTGCGCGTCTTTGTAGCGCCGCGTTTTGCCTGTTAGCTGCACATCCTCCCTCTTTTCATCTGTCAGTTATTCCCCCTCATGTTTTGTCATTTGCTCTGTATATTCATTTGTCGCCTGCTACTTTTTTCAATACCTTGCGTACACCCGCGGTTGTAATTAAATTTCTCCCTCAAATGCGACAAAAGGCAAAGCAGCATTATTATAAATACATTTTTGTTCTGTTCAGGGATCTGATTGATTACTCATGTGATGTTGAGACAATCTGTGCAGCTTGTGCAGGCTGTGGGCTTTCACTATAGCCACAGATGATTGATAGAAATGGAGAGAGATCGCATGAAAAAATCAAAATTAAGATAAAAATAAAATGTTCTAAAAGGAGGTCTGGATGCTGCATCAGTTTTGAGGTGCTCACTGCCCTTCATCCTGCAGAAGAAGAGGTGAAGTGAGACATCATTCCAGGAATACTGCCAAAAATATCACAATAAACTGAAAGTGCATGCAAAATAATAAAATGCAGCATTCTGCATTTAATTATGCTGAATCCATGCTTTTATTTTGTCGAATCACCACCTTAATTATCTGCTATTATTTTATTTTGTTGCACTATTTATTTGATATTTACTGTTTGTTATCATTTGCAGTGAAGATACTGTGTAACTCAGTGTTTCTGCTCCTGGCTCTCACAACGAAACGAGCAGCTCCCCCTACCGGCCCAGACTGGAACTGCACCCCTGCGTCCACACAGACTGAAAGCTCATGGGCCCCAGTGGTTGGTAAACAGTTTTTAATCCCATAGAGCCGTTTCACACCCGCCTAAGTGATTACTGGATACAATCACAACCGTAAATATTCACTTTTTGTGTGAATGATTGTGGGATTTAAATCGCATGTTCATATTGTGTGTGTTTGACAGGGAAACATGGTCAATGTGACTGAATCACTGTGGATGGGAGCTCATATTAAAGCACTGTAATGTGACTGATCACTGCAGACACTCAAGCCCCAAACACATACACGTTAACATGTTTTTTTCTTCTCGTCAATTTATTATTTGTCTTAGCCTGACTCGTCATTTCTGGCTCATATTCTACATCTCTCCCCTCATCCAAATCAAAATTCTGCTCATATACGGCTTGTCAAAGCTCCAGTTTAGTGATGTAAAAAAAGAAAAAAAGAAAGGAGGTCATCCTGAGCCCGGCGGGATGCAGGGCAGCTGCTCCCTGACCAGCTTTCTCCGTCACACCTACTGCAGCTCCGCTTCTAAAGGCCTCCGGTTGCCGAGTAATTAATAGGAACTAATGACGTTGCCGAAGGTGCGGCATCACTACTGAGCATGTCAAGACTGTAAACGACACATTCATGCTCATCATGCTTACATTTGTAAGAAAGTGCTGCAATTAACAGGCAAATTGATGGAATAGTCCAACTTGAATTCTTCTGGGTGCGTTTTGGCACCAAAACGCATAAGTAAAATGTATCCATGGGCTCTATCATTTCACTATTTTTTATTTTTTTATTTTAGAACGTACATTTTTATGTTACTTTTTTTAGAAACACAATATTCCGTCTTCTTCCTGGCTAAAAAAGAGAGAAGAACATCCTCAGACTCAGGTAATTACAGACAGATAATGTCATCGCCCCATAACGCACATCTGCCCAATTAGCTGAAACAATTATTACAACTTTGACTTTAATTACGTCTCAATTTGAATCCTCTCGCTGGTCTATAATGCAGTGATTAAAACCCTCTTTGCCCCATGTGCCTTTAGGGCAGCGCATGATTAGGACCTGTCAGCTGCTGGAGTGAACGGAGGCAGCCATGCGTGTTGTGCAACATGACCCGCTGTTGTTAAACCATGTCAACATATTAACCTGAATTCCCCAGTCATTATGGACCGGATTGCCTGCATAAGAGGAAAAAATATGTGCACATATGTATGTGTAATTGGAAAAAAAAGTATTTAACACGGCCCAAGGCCTCAGATAATAGCAGCTTGAATGAAAACTATTATGCCCAGCTGCACACATCCATGCTGAAATGTGTCTATTATATGTTGTTTGTGGTGGAGTGAGGAGACAGGAGCTATATAACAACAGTGTGTTGCTAAATGGGATCTCAACAATCATGAGTCATGGATGTTTGGTCAAGACAAACAAAAATAAAGAGGTTTGACAAGAGGAAAAACAGTGTTTTGAGAGGCCGAGAGGTTCATCTGAAGCACATTTGATCCTTGTCAAAATATATTGATTCATGTTCTTTCAAGAGACAGTTGATGTCTTCTTTAATTTCTGAGCAGCCATCTGGACTGAGTGATGAGGGGAGACTCCTGTGTTGTGTCAGGGACCTAATAAGTCAGCTAATAACAATGAAAACCATCATTCAGATATGACACAAAATTCAACAAGAATGAAGAAACCATGAGTGATTACTCACACACACTGTAATCTGTATTTTTCACACTACAGACGGGGGATTAAGCACAGAGAGTATGGTACGGAACTTAAATTACCCTCCATAAAAAAATAAAACCAAAATATTTTCTGTTTTTTTTATTTTGGGGACATATTCGTCATGTTATCTCGTCAGAGGACCTTCCACACATCACACCAGTATTCACGAAATTTCCCAGAAGGATCATTTGCAAGAGATGATGAGCGATAATACAGTGTTCACGTCTAAAATACTGTAAGCAGGTTTGCATGAATCAATCAAATATTCAAACACACTGAAATCTGTTTCACCAACAGAAACCACGAAAGGGTGAAGGTAGGAAAACAAAACTTTCTCCAGAAATTTTTACCCACTTTTCACCCAAAACCATCAGCACAACAGGGAAGAGTAAGCACAGAGAGTAAGAGACATGATAAACACTAAATTGAAATTATCCTGCAGAAAATCCACCATATAATATGTTTCTGTTTTTATTTTGGGGACATATTTGTCATATTATTTCTGCAGAGGACCTCCCACACATCATATTACTCAAATAGAATCCACATTTTCACAAAATTTCCCAGAAGGATCATTTGCAGGAGATGACGAGTGATGCCTCTGTGTTTTATACAGTATATATGCCTCACATATTGCAGGTAGGCTGTGCAGGAGTGGCCGAGCAGTGGATGCAGACTGGGCCTGAGGTTTTTGTGAATTTCCCCTCAGCCACAATCAGTGCAGCCGAGTTTCCTTTGGTGTATCCAGAGGTGAATAATTTATAGGAGGATAAAAGCGTTTGTGGTAGAGAGCTAGACAGTCAGACAGTAGAAGGAGGCTGGCTGGGACCCCCCCCCTCCACCCTCTCCATCCTCTCAACCTCTCAACCTCTCCACCCCACCCCATCTGAGCTCGCCCCTCGCCGTGTGGTGGCCTCGCACGATGCCTCCTCGGACGGCTGCTTGAAGTGCAAATCTGTGTTCCAACTTGTTCCTGGTACCTGTCAGCATGTTTTCCTCTTGTCAGCAGCGATCGAGTGTGGGCCCACGTCACCCTTGTACCGCCGCTGTAACAGGATCATTGACGGGCCAGTGACACTGCCCACCCAGATAATGGAAACCTATTGATTTTTCTTGTTTTTTTTCCACATACAGGCAGTCTGTGGCACTTCTGAACAACTGGCAGAAGGACAGGTCATGATCAATGGTCCTGATCTCAGGATCACTGCTGCCACTGACACTGAACGGGCGAAAAAACAAGTCTGAAGCTGACATATATCACACAAACTGCTAACTATTCAAATTAAATCTGTAAAATAAATAAACAAATATAAAGTAGTTCAAGGTGTGTTCCCATTGTAATTTAAATCAACAGCAAGTGTTGCAGCTCTGAATATGATGCAGGTTTTCGGTGTTGGCGTTTGCAGTTTTAATGGAGCAATCTCCAGAGAGGAGGCCCCTTTGATACCCATGGCAATGATAAGCAGGCATTGGCTGCCTACCATTGGACCCCCGTGGCAGATGGCGAGTGAGGGTCCTGCAACAACACATTTCTTTATGTCAGCCTTGTCCCTCTCCCTCTCTCTCTAGCCAGTGGAATAATGAAAAGCCCAATTCTGGTCATGGCTAACTCAATCTCATTATAACCTCTCCTTTTTTATTCATTCGGCCCCTTGGGATGCTGTCTGCCAGCGATGTGGCTTTCAACCTCCAGAGAGAACATCTTTTGAAACAGCCAGGAGACCTAATGAAGTCACAGAGTGGCACAATTATTTCCCAAAGAAGGAGCATTAATGTACTTCAAAATTCCCTCCGGAGGAGCATGATGACAATTGGTTTGTACAGCTTTGATCGCTGCTTTAAATACTGCCCAAGATAAACTGCAGGGTTAGCCCCCTTTGCCACTGGTAAGTCGAAAACCCAGGAGTGGCTATCAAGCACTGGATACATCAAATACTTAGCCCGTAACGCTAAAAAGTGCAGTTTTAAATAGCACATAGCCCTGAAATTACTTCCTGTTGGGAATAATGGTGCTACATCACACCGATGAAGATTATTCTCCCAAAAATATCGCAGAAATCAAATAAAAAAGGGTGTTACGGGCAGGGAAAGGTGTGTCATGGAAGAGTAAAAGTGGGAAAACACAACTTCCTCTTGAAATGATACATGGTATTTTTGGGTTAGACCCAAAGCCAGAGTAAGAAGAGAGTAATAGATTACAAAATAAACTAAAATTGTCATCCATAAAGGTGACTGGTAAAGGATAAGGAGCCATGATGATATTTAAAGTCAGGTTGAGTCAGCACAATGATCATTTATTGACATGAAAATATGAATAATTATTTGAATACAGATGTAACAGACCTAAGCATGAAGCACTGGGGTCATACACTGGAGTAAATGTAGTAGTAAATGTTTTCTAAAATCTATGTCCTATTATTAATTTAACACTTAACAATGCATCACCAATAAATGCTTTAGTTTATCTTTATCTGAATTATTCACTGAATTTCTGTTTAGCCACATCTTGGTATCATGCAAGTTTTCCTTAATGTCGCTGATTTCTATACAAATATTTACAAAAAGTTGCATTATAATCTGAGCAATACTAAGACTAAAAACTATCAAGCCTGGGCAGAGAAATATAGATTATTTTATAGAAATATTTCGTAATTTAACAACTTCAACAAGTATGTTAGGAAGTCCTATATGAGTAGAATTTTAAAAAGTTAAATATTTCCAGAAAAATTAGGTAAATACATGAAATTACAATTGATCATTACAAGCTAAATATTTGTTTGATTTAGGTAAATACTTTTTTCTTGTATTATAGTTGTTGGCTTTTAATACAATATGAAAAATTATCATGAGCATGACGTAAATATACATTCAGATTCATTTGAAACAGATGCTATGACATATATTAATAGTGAACTTTAAAATGAAAGTAGTTGTTAAAATAGTGAAATGTGAGTTGAGTTTTTTGATTTTTCTCATGAAAGAAAATGATTCAACCATCACTAAAAAATGACATTTTTGCACTTTGCATGGCTTGTTTTCTGTCTAAATCGCTGCTAGCTGCAAAACAAGCACCAAGTTTATGAACTGAGAGAAGTTTGGAGGTTATGGATTTGAAGATGTTCAGTGCTGGCGGTCTTCACGAGGCTCAAGTCACAACAAAAAAAAACTCATTTTTAGAAACACAGAGCTGCCACAGAGAGAGAAAAAAAACTTTCTAAAGATATGTTGTTATAACTGGAAATGTTTCCTGTTGTAACCAGAGAGGTTTGTCTTTTTGAAATGATGCTGTTGTGGCTACAATGAGAGCTGTACTTCACATCTTCCACTGATGGGTGAAGGTTAAGCAGAGGAACGATGACAGAACAAGCTGTCCCAACATAATGACTGTCACTTTGATTAAGAGAGGAGCTCCCTCTGATGCAGGCAGAGAGGTGAAATCCTACAAAGCATCCACACACTAATGACAGGCTTGTGTACACTGCTTAACAACAAGGACACACTTTCTATTTTATGAAACTGAGACATGAACTTAATTGAAATGCTCAGGTTTGTGTATTTTGCCTTTTAACTTTTCTTGTTGTGACAAAAAAAATTTCCCCTAAAAAGAGAGAGCGAGCTATGCAGAAATATTTTATGACATAAAAAGTGACAAAACGCTTTATAACAACGCACTTTTCTTTATCATGACAAATGTTTTTTCTAACAACAGCAGCTCTGCACTTCACATGCTTCAGATAAACCTTTTCAGCTGTATTATCTATGTGATTAAGGCAGAGAATACAGTATTAAACTATCCTATATAAATTATTGTTCATATACACTGATAAAAAGTTTGGATGAAGTATTATATATAGCCCTATAAACAACTGCAGCACTAATCTAAAACAATATGCAGGTTATATAGAGAATAAATGTGCTGATTTTAGATATAAACTATGTGCAAAATCAGGCGACTGGAAGTTGAAACTCTACTCAAGGTCTCATTTGTATTTTGTGATGAAGACCGTAGACCTCCACCATCCCTGTCCCTGAGTGGGGCACTCTGGTGTGCAGGAGGTGCCTCTGTAAATGCTTGATCCAGTCCTCCTGGACAGACAGGGGACCCTGGAAGACGAGGTCACAGAATCTGCATGAACAGGAGGAGAAGCCGGTCACTGACTCTAGAGTTAATGCACAGCTGTTTTCTTCTAGTATGAAGTGAAAATGGAAGTGTAAAACGATCTCATAATACATATCCCCTTCAAGAAGTTAAATGTAATAACAATAATAATAAGAATATATGGATAATAATAATAAATTAATATAATAATAACAATAATAATATATCTACAGTAAATGTGTGTGTGTAACAATGGAGAGGGCTGCATTTGTAATTTATTATAATTTATTTATTAATTTGAGTGCCAGCCGTTTTATAAAACAGAAAGTACCTTGTTCCAGCGTTTTTGCCCATTTTGAGTCATATTTCTAGACCCACAGAATATTTTGTACTATGACTCTGAAAACACTGAATAGCTCAAATGAAAAATGTTTGTTTTTACCTTGTTCCATTCTTGTTTTATCAGAGGTAGAGTAGAGGACACTTTCACCAAAATAACCACTTTTTGTCCAGATTCTGTTTTGCTCCCTAATCTCGATCGTCTCCACTTCCTGTTTTGATCTCTGTGGTGTATACTGTCTCTTTATGCTCTGACTACATCTCCCAGAAGCCCCAGCATTACTCACAGGCTGCAGGAGACCATAATCAGTGACCTCATGCCGAAAAAACACTTTGACGTTGAAATGCATCGAGGCACTGAAAGATTTAATACAAGTGAGTTGTAGAGTTGATTTCACTCCTGAAGAGATGGCTTGTCAAGGATCTGTACAAACTGTCGGGCAAAGATGTCTCTGTCTGTGCGTTTGTCCGTCATATATGTGAAGAGTTATATATACACTACTATTTCATACTGTACTGTTAATATGGATAAATAAGTTTAACCTGAAGAAAGGGAGCTGTTTCCACAGACTACTGTACTCTGTGTGCTGACAGTATCCATGCTGACTCTGTGGTCTACCAAACAGCTGTAGTCTAGACAACTCAGTGGTCTCTCCCAAGAGAACGGACTACACTGACAAACAGAGAAAAAGCCAATGCTTCCATGTTTGCACCCTGCTTACACTTGTGATAGTTGAGCTACAGCACACAGTGTGGTTCATATCAGAGGAGAATATAGGGAGGGAATGTGGAATAAGGCTGGTACAATAGCTGTGTCCCTCTCTTTAAAATTACTTGGACGACAGGATAAGATGACAAGAAGTGTTCAGTTTGACATGAGGCAGAAACATTTCGAGGCTGCTACAAGCATTTTCTGTGATCTATGCATGAAAAATCACTAACAATTATTCTACTGATAGTTGCCACTTATTGGTTATTTGACTGTTTCAGCTCCATTTCTTGTTGTCTTTTGAAAACTGTTGATCCAACCACATTTGAGTTCTGCCAGTCGTAATGTATTTGTAAGTACTATGGAGCGAGAGTTTGGAGATACCCAGCGGTAGCTACTCTTAACTCATTGAGTGCCGTTGACATAAATACACGTCAAAGAGGTTTTTCGGTAGCGGGTCACCGAAGGCGCTCTAAAGCAGCCTGTGAGTAAATTTTGGGGCTTCTGGGAGATGTAGTCGGAGCATAAAGAGACGGTATACACCACAGAGATCAAAACAGGAAGTGGAGACGATCGAGATTAGAGAGCAAAACAAACGGAATCTGGACAAAAAGTGGTGATTTTTGGTGAAAGTGTCCTCTACTCTACCTCTGATAAAACAAGAATGGAACAAGATAAAATTCACGATGAAATAGAGAGTCTCTTCTTTCATTTGAACTATTCAGTGTTTTCAGAGATATAGTACAAAATATTCTGTGGGTTTTGAAATATGACTCAAAAACGCTGCCACAAGACACTTTATGTGTAATAAAACGGCTGGCACTCAAACAGTTAAAGAGGAATGATAATTGGACAGTCTGGTCTGCTGGCTTTTGCCTCCTTGTCTCTTTCATTTGAGATATACTCCACTAGACAGTGATTGCTCCCATTTTTCTCCTCACTCAGAGAACCATGGTCACTTTGTGTAACCTTTAATTCAAACATACCTGCAGGTGAGCGTGTATGTTTCAGCATTCAACGAGGGTAAGATCTTCTTCTTTAGCCCCGGCCTTGGCTTCTTCTCTTTATAATCATAGCCTGAAAAGACAAAGCACTGTGCTGCTTAATCTGAAGGAATGTATTAAGATATCACTGACAAGAGGCATAATTAAATAAAAGCCAAACTATTATCCAGTATTTCTATTTACTATTCTGCTTAACATCCATCATAATACATATAAATCGACAAATTTCTTCTTAATTTTCCACAGATGGATCTAAAACTACAGTTTAGATTTCAGGAATCAGTGTATCATTCGTTCACTCATTTTTCAAAACAAAATTTTTTCCAAAACCAAACTGAAAAAAAGGGATGACGACTAGTTTTTTACGATTTCCGATTCTGACAAATAAAAAATGAAGATGGATTTTTGCCATAAGTTCTGTATGAAACTGTTACTGTTAGACTCAGTACTTGTCAGACATAACATGAAGTACTTTTTCTTTGTAATTTTTGAGTAATGCAGACAATAAAAACATGCCTATTCGTCCATATTTGAAAATTTACAAACAAAAAAAGCGGCTCATTTGACCACGGATTTGCAAGAGGCGACTGGCTGGAGGGCAATACAGCAACTTGCAGCAAATAAAAATATCCGAATTGGATGAAATGCCAAAATCACCCGTTATCCTGTTTTTTCCATTTGTGCCCAAGATCGGAAATCAGAAAAACGAGTCATTATCCTTTTTTAATTTTGGTTTTGGGAACAAATATTGAGAAAACAAATCATTACTTCGATTTTGTTTTGAAAAACGAGCAATACACAGATGTTGTGTCATGTTGTGATGTCACAAACCTTCAAAAATGGCGATCCTCTTCCTGCGTGCATAGGCGTGAAGATGACCGGGAAGCCTGGGGAAGGTGCCGGTACACTCAATACAAAATGTATTTGAGTCACATTCCCCTGAAAGACACAACATTGAAAAACAAAAATATTTAGGTTGAAATTATGTGATTATATTTGCATAATCTTCTTTGAAAAACGGATTGGATAATGTTCTTCTAACAGTTTAGCTGACACTTGAAACAAGGTTGAGGAAAAATCAGAATTTCGGTGCTGTTAAGGAGAAAAAAGGATAGTGTTCGAGTTCATGCAGTAATTTTATTATCAAGCAAAACTGTTAGTCCCACTGTGCTCTGAAGTCTTCTTCCACCAGGTTTAATTCAAAGCATCTGATTTGCACTCTCTTGTTTGAAAAGTGTTACTGGTTAAGTTTAACACAATCTCTCGTCTTCAGGGGGGCTATTTTCACATACAGCACCTCATGAACGTCACAGAGGATTCATAAACTACACAGAGAAATCACACATGTGTTAGTCTGTGACAGAAAACTGGCATGACAGAGATGTGCAGCGCTGCCTGTTAATAAGAATATTTCACTTGTTAAAGTCATTTTTGTATGAAGAAAATGCATTCCACTGATGCAAAAATACCTTCGAGCACAAACAGTTTTCATGTTTATCTAATTTGTGAGTTTGTGATTCAATCTGTACAATGATTATTAATTATCATCAACACCCTAATGGTACTCCTCAAACTGTGCTCACTTTTCAGGACCATAAAAATGGCAATCACCATACAATAGGATTGAAAATAGAATTCAACAAAGACCAATTTCGATTAGAAATCTTTACCTTTAATCTCATCTTTCTCCACACCTGACTGGAAGTTTGATTTGGACAGACATTAAACAAAATAGTGAAAATACAGATGATGGGCTTCCAACTAAACATCAAGAGGATCTCATGATTTTTTAATACGAACTTCAAAAGCACTTTGGCGACATTCAGTCTACCGTGTGTGGGTTTTTTTTCCCACAAATCAAATGATTGTGAACTATTGTTTAACTGTCCTCCAGCGGCAGATACTGAAAATATGTGATAAAATATTGATGAAAGAGTGACTGAGCATTAACGGTGGACTTTTATGCAATCCAACAAAGATAAAAACATTTGATTTTTAGAGGAATAACTCATGAATGATCTAACTGAGCAGCAGTTAACTTCATGGGTAATCTTATGAGTGGCATTGCCAAATATACAATTACATGTATAGACAAATACACACATATATTAATGCTTTGGGAGTAATGTAAGTTGCTGTCTATGTACAATATTATTATTATACTGAATGTGAAGAAGCTTTTGCAAGTCAATGTCCGTCTGAAGAGTCTGGATCAGAGTGAAACTGAGAGCCATTGACGTATTTCAAATCCCACGCTTGAGTGCCATCGACGTAATAATACGTCAAAGTGGTTTTTCGGCAGCCTGTGAGTAATTTTAGGGCTTCTGGGAGATGTAGTCGAAGCATAAAGAGACGGTATACACCACAGAGATCAAAACAGGAAGTGGAGACGATCAAGATTAGAGAGCAGAACAAACAGAATCTGGTGATTTTGGTGAAAGTGTCCTCTACTCTACCTCTGATGAAACAAGAATGGAACAAGGTAAAAACATTTTTTTCATGATGAAATAGAGAGTCTCTTCTTTCATTTGAACTATTCAGTGTTTTCAGAGACATAGTACAAAATATTCTGTGGGTCATGAAAAGTGACTCAAAATGGGCAAAAACGCTGGAACAAGGCACTTTCTGTTTTATAAAATGGCTGTCACTCAGTGAGTTAAAGCAGCTCAAATTCGACAAAAAATGTTTGCATGAAGTGTATATGAAGTAACAATCCATATATTTTATGCAGGGAATCACAGACTTTGATATATTCTTGCCTTCTCCTCCAGTTTATCTTGCTGACGGTATAAATGTCACTGTTTGTGGACTATATTTAACATATTATTTGCATTCTCTAGGGCCAAGATGTAAAGCAAACACACTCCTGCAGAAGTCCAGGTCAGTCCTCTCCCACTCATGTTAACCTATCGTTTATCTGTGTCCATCTCAACAAAAGCCCACACAGGCAGCATGTGTTCTGGTTTCACCTGGAAACCTCTCACCAGCAGACTCAGTCCACTGGTTTGGTGCTGTGTCCACTGCCTCCATAACGAACCACGCCAGACTCATTGAAACAGACGAAATTGACTAAAATTTGCAAACTGTTCAAACATGACATTGCTATCAAGTCTAGTGCCTGAGACTGCATACCTTGGGCCCAGTTTGGCTTCACACTGGTCATCTGTGTCTCCTCCATGTAATCTTTGGTGAAATGGCAGAGCTTGCTGGTTGCATAGACTTCCTGGTTGGTTCTTGCTGTGAGCTCCATACTTTTCTCCTTTTTTCTCATCTTGAACAGCTCAACTAAAGTGCTTGAGGAGGCTTTTGCGCCTCTTTGTGCTTCTACCTGGAGCTTCTTCCTTTCTGGGAAGGCCTCTTCCTCCTGCTTTGGAACAAAACTATCTAATATGGGACTTGGACTCCTCATCTCATACTGGATTTTCACCGGGATGCCCATGTGCATCAGGACCAGGCCATTGTGGCTGAACTTCTGCCGTGGAGGGAAGTGGCTCTTGTTGAGGACCTGGAGGATGTTCTGATGTTCCTTTTTGTCCTGCAGCAGTTCATTCAGGATGCCCAGCGGAGACTTACTGGTGCTGGTAACACTTCTGCCGATTCGTTTCAGGTGTCCCCTCACATGGTTGGAGAGGCCGGTCTTGGTATCAAACCAACCCCAGCACAGGGGGCATGTATGCTCTCCTTGGGTTTCTGGCTTAAAAGCTGCAACAGCAGATAAAATTTGTCAAAAAAGCTGAAATGAAAGTAAAACATCGAGCCAATATTCATAATATGCTGTTGTGTTTTGTTTTATTGAAGCACAAGGCTTCATATAACAGCTGCAAAGCAAAGCAGCTATAATGTATTTATACAAAGTCAAATTTGAAAACAATGAGATGAAAGATGCTAACATGGCCATGCTAACACCACTGTGCTTGGAGACAAACGCTAATGTCAGCATGCGAACATAATGTCTGTGAACACATGAAAAAGCAGGTATAAACTTTCATGTTCACATCTTGGTTTAGCAAAGTGGAACATTTTAATTTTAACCAAATGAAAAGTGAATCAGAATCACAGAAATTATTGCAATTCCTACATTATAAGTAGGGAAAAATATTCTTATGGCAATATGTTGTGATTCTGATATAATATAGATGTTTAATTTCTTAATATTGATTTTTTTTCCCCCAAAAAAAGTCATGTTTTGGGAAGATTGTAAATCCAGAACAATTTCCACACTTTGAAATAAAAAGCGAAATAAAAATAAAATAATCTGTGTTAACGCAATAACTTTGACAGCCCTAATATATACAGGTATGTGTATATATGTATATATAAATTTATAAGCTGCATTTTAAATTTGTCAGAGATCTAGATGGAATATCGCAATATGTTGCAATATCGTAATAATGTATCATATCATGACTCAAGCATCGCGATACGTACTAAAACGTGGCTAAAAATGGCGAGGATTAAAACTAAGTCATTCTTAAAACTTGTTTATTCTGTCTTGAGTTGTTCATTGCTCATACCTTTTCTTATTTTCCTTATGCCACAGGGGATCCTTCTGCGGATTCGTGGCTGACGGTCCCTCAATGCCACCTGCTCCGGAGAGACCATGTGTCGAGCGTTATAGCTCAAGCCAACTCTGTGAAGGTGCCCTCGCACGTGATTGGACAGACTCACTCCGGACTCAAACATGGCGGGACAGTACGGGCAGGGCTTGCGTTCGACCCCTGGGGTGGGGAAAACATCACGAGGCGACTCTGGGGAATCTGCAGTTTCAATACACTCCTCTTTGATTACCAGTTGCTCTATGTCACTGCAGTCTTCATCTCCATCATCTTCATCCTTGCATACACGAGGGCTTTGGTCTTTGGCTGAAAACCTCTGCCTCTTTGTGAAATACCTCCGAGCATACGGGTTCCTCACATTCTCGCTTTCCAAGAAGCTGCCTGTAGCTTCGCTGCTGTCATCGCTGAAGTTACTGCTGCCCTCGCTGCCTCTCTCTAACTCCTTTTCTGCACACTGATTCTTGAGCCTCTGGCAAAGCCTCGCTGATGCATCACCATTCATATCGTCAATAGTGTTGTGCAAGGGCGTTGGAATTTTTCTCATTGACAGAGAATTTCGGTTTGCCTGTGCTGGTAAACTCCTGCGTGCTGGGTCGTTCTCGCTAACCTGACAGAACATCTGGTCTAATTTCAGATTTCTGGCTGATAGTAGCAAATCAGCGGTCGCAGGACAGTTTGCCTGCTTCGAGCTGCCAAAAGCCTTGCAGTCATTGTTTTCAGCATCTTCCTCCACACAGGTGAGATCAGTTGCCACATGTAATTTTTCCGCTGGTTGTAGGAGTAATTTTCCATGCCTGTCGACCCTCCACACAGATGGCGACAGCACAGTTTTGGAGCAGCTGATGCTGCACTTCAACTGAGGAGAATTTACAGTGCTGTCGTTGGACATTTGAACATAAATGTCCCCATTTTTACCGGGAGAGTGGAAACAAGCCTTTTCTAAACAAGTCGACTTAAACTCATCTGCAGCCTTTTTATAATCCCCGCAGCGTGTTTGCATACGCTCCTGCTCAGAACGTCTTTCAAAGACAACATTGCTTGTAAAAAAATCTATTTTGTGCTGAACCTGAACACAGTCTGCTTCCTCTGCATCATTAGCACAAGACATTTTTCTGTATTGACGCTGGTGTGTGTTGAGGTGTGCTGCATATAAGTGTGCTTCTAGTGCCTGCTGCGTCAGTGTGATATAGTTACACTCCTCACAGAAGTAGTAGTGCTTCAGATTATTGTGTGTTTTTGCACGCTGGACAGAGATTTTAGCACAATTACAACCGAATCCACAGTGCAGGCACTGCGCTGAGGTACTCTTGTCATTCACTTTGCTGTTTTCTTGACTTCTGATTTCCTCCATAAGTTTTTCCAGCCTGTCTTGGTGAATAATGATGTGCTTCATCAGGGAGTTGCTATCACAGAATAAACGCCCACACTCCCTGCATATAAAGGGCTGCGACAGATTCTCACTGTTCACCTGATTATGCGTGCTTAAATGATACATCATATGTCTTTGGAAATGCCTTTTCTCCTTGAAATTAACATTGCATATTGTGCATGAAAAGAAAAGTGGATCTTGTTCAACTTGTTCGGTCGCTTTTGAACTAAAATTGTCTTCATCTTCAGGGTCATTTTCCTCATTACAGCCTTCCCTTGGTGCCACGTTATAAATATGGCGCTCCGAGTCTGAGGCTGTGTTCCTGGAGAGATCTTTGAGTGGCACCGACGAATATTTAATATCAGATCGGGACCCCAAAGAATCATCTTTGCAGGCGATGTCGACGTTTTCAACATCATCACTGCTGCAGAAACAGTAACGTCTGCACGTGTGATTTAAGCTGTTGTTCACCTTTTCCAGAGACATGCTTTTTGTGTTCATATTGTGCTTCCTGTCCCTTCGGTGCATCACTTCGTTCTCCAGCCTTCTGCCATTGTGCGAGAAGCACTCTCCCTCTGAATCCCACCTGATTACGTCAGCGTCCTCATGATCATCTGAGGAGCTTTCTGACCGTTCTACGTCCCGTCGAGATGTTGTTTTCATTGTCTGTTTTGTCAAAGGTTGGCTAATGTGCATTATCTCTGCGCTGTCTGCACCTGACAGTGTGGAACAGGCCGGTTTGGACTCATTCTCCTCCGAGTGAGACAGTGGCGTGTTGACACCTGGCTGTGCGGCCAGTGTTTTTACGGTGGGCCCCGCTGTGTTCTTCCAAGCGTCTGATTGAAGCTCACTAGGTGGTGGCAACACCTCGGGGCTCGTGTCCTTCTCCGCTCTCCACGCAGCATCCAGGACATTGTTGGATAAAACAGCGCCTTTGTTCAGGACACAGTGTACCTCTGAGGTGGGGTGTGAACCAGGTCCATTAACAAGTGCTCCTGAAGGCAATGAATTGCCTGCATGGGGAACAGCAGGGACACTGCTGTATACAAATGGATTCGGCTGGGTTCCATTTAAAGGGTTTTCGTGTTCATCTGAGGACAGACCTGCAGCATTGTTCTTCAGGGAGAATGTGTGACTCTGTAATGGCTCCTGACGACGACCCGGGCTGTCAGACAGCAAATCCACGTCTTTGTCCTCTTGTGCATTTGGCTTCAGATCAGACATAGTAGCAATGCTTTCTGAAATATAAAGAAAAATAATGAAATTATTAAGTGTGCTTAATATTTCTAATCCTTAAAGCAAACCAAATATTCCAGTATTCAACCATCTGAAGACAATTTCCAGAAATTAATTCTTTGAGTGCCATTAACATATCAGTACCTCATTTAAAATCCGAAGCTTGAGTGCTATCAACAAAATAATACCTCACAAAGTGTTGATCGTAGTCTCCCACAGCTTGTGAGTAATTTTGGGGCTTCTGGGAGATGTAGTCAGAGCATAAAGAGACGGTATACACCACAGAGATCAAAGCAGGAAGTGGAGACGATCAAGATTAGAGAGCAAAACAGACGGATTCTGGACAAAAAGTGATGATTTTGGTGAAAGTGTCCTCTACTCTACCTCTGATAAAACAAGAATAAAACAAGGTAAAAACAAATATTTTTTTCATGATGAAATAGAGAGTCTCTTCTTTCATTTGAGCTTTTCAGTGTTTTCAGAGACATAGTACAAAATATTCTGTGGGTCTAGAAATATGACTCAAAATGCTGGCACAATGTACTTTCTGTTTTATGGCACTCAATGAGTTAATGTACGATAAAGTCCAGTTCATTTTTTCACACTGCTAATGTGATGCTGTTAAAAAAATGGCCTTTTTTCTCCAAAAAATGAGAGTGGTATTATTCTGTGCCGCATTATGATTTTCCAACACCCTCTTTCGCCACCTCTATTCACAACAAACCCTGCTGTTAGCCCTGAATACCCTGGCGACGATGCTTAATTATGTGAGCGTACCTCTGGGACTCAACCTTCCTGCCTCGCCGCCTAAAGTTCTCAGTCGTCTGCTAAAATTGACCAATTTCCATGGGAACAAAGTACACCTCCAATGAGATCATATTGCGTCTTATCACTCCGTGATGGTGCCAATGCAGATCCCAGCATGAGACTGTTGTTACTTGAATCCTGACAAATTGGCAGGCACACAATCTGTCTAAAACACAAACAAAGAATATATATGCCTTTTGCGCATCTTATTTCACATTTATTTTCATATTAATCATCAAATTTAACATGTGTATGCTGCATGTTATTATAAACTCCACTATAAGCTGTCCAGAGCTGATTTAGTTTAAAACGTATGCTCAGTGGGTTTGACATCCAGGGTTGGCCGCTCTCTACAGGAAGCTACGTTGCTAACGAAGTGGTAAATTCAGTGTTAATGAGTGGCTTCACTGTTACCACCTCTGAGGTAAAACCTTTCCTCCATATTCTCCCCATCTGTTGTGGTGTGAAAGGTTCGAAGGGGGAACAGACGCTCTCCATTTACAGCAAACTTCACTGATACCCCCAAACGGCAGGGTGGCAAAACCATCAAAATATCTTGCTTCAAAATGTGTGCAAGCCTCATTAGCAGCCAACTCACACAACTCAGGTCTATATATAAATATATATAACGAACAGGGGTTCAACAGAAATGTAATTTTTATGAATTTATTTGCTTATATTTATTGCGTTTAGTCAATGTTAAAAGGCGGACTTTGCCTTGCCTGGAGATATTTACAAGGATTATGAGCTTTAATACAGTTAAGCTGTATGCACAGATCAATCTGCTGTGAGCTTCTACTAACCCCGTCTGTGATGTTTTCCCCAAGACACTTGCCTCAGTTTTCAGATTTAGGAGTATCATCATCTTTGTGTTCTGTTAGACAATAGAAAACAAACTACAACACCTCACAGCGTCTTTTATTTCTCAGGGTACTCCAAACTTCTGGTGCACTACATTTTATGAGGTATATCTGTGTAATCTCACCCAATACACTCAATAATAATTTTTTATGGACTGTATATGATTATAGTCCAACCCAATATCACGCCAAAGCATGCAGCACTCCACTAGAAGACAGCATGTTGGTGTCATGTGTTGACTTGGTGAAGTGTGAATATTAGGGGTGGGAAAAAATATTGATATGGCAATATATCACAATACTTTTTCTTCTGATATAATATTGATTTTTAATTTCTTAATATTGATTTTTTTTGCCCCCCCCCCCAAAAAAAAAGTAATGTTTTGGACCAATTCAGAGCCACTTCAGCACGTTGAACTAAAAATTTAAATAAAAATTAATGTTTACATAAGGTTTTTCCTAAACCTAAAAATACATTCAAAAAGGGCATAACATGGAAACACCATAGAAACAGTGAAAACACAGGTGTGCCATTATTTTGACTATTTTGCAACTGCAATATTATTTGTGATACTATATTAAATATCATTATTCATGTTTTTCATTGAAAAACTTAAATGTTATATATTTTTGCAGGGATCTGTAGCAAACAAAGACATTTCATGAAGCCTGAATAACACGATATTTAGGCCAGGACATATCTGCATCACACCAATATTTCATTGAAAAGGGTATTTTGACTCATTTATTTCATACCTTTAACAAATATTGCATGGTTAAAAGTGGATAACACGCCTTCGCCTTGTGTCATCCTGTCATTCACACTCTTCTTTTGTGAGGCCGGGCTGTACAGAGGGGTAAAGTATTAGCAATTCATACAGCGGCCATTATGGTGTGATGCAACCTGAAAAGATCCAACTCCACCTTTATGTAGTATATGATGGTGGGATATGTGTGGACAAGACATACTGCACAACAATAAAAGCTTTAATTTATACAAACACCCACCCAAAAAGAATGAGAGTGCTTGAAGTTGTGGGGTTAAAATGATGATGTGCAGCCTGCTGTGATGGCTGGTGGGCTGGGAATCGTGCCATGTACTCACATCAGTTTGGCTTTGAGTCTGGCTCACAACCCCAGTGCATGTCGAGCCCTATTCTCTTTCATCTTCCAGCCATTCTCCACTGCGCACAGTCTCATTTCATGAAAACACACTGCAATTTGTTAAAAATCTTTGCCTGAATTAATTGTTTCATCACACTTGCTATCGCTAAAGTTTGTGAGTCGTTATTTGGGGCGCGTGTTCTTTAAAGCTAAGAAATGTGTGAACAACACTTTTAAATCCAGTGACTATAACCATGTGAGGAGAAAGTTAGTCACTGATACTGTGGGTCACATGAAGACACAGGGGAAGGAAAATATTTAGTGCTAATAATAATAATGACAAACAGGATGCAGCTGAGCGAGAAACTGAGATTTCAGAGGAAGGAGAGGAATCAGATGAGGATGATCAGGAGGAAAATTATGACGCAGTCTGTGGACATCAACTGTTAATTGATAAGTTAACTATTAAGTTAATTGCCAGCTATTTTAATAACTGATTAATTGGTTTGAATATGTTTAAGAAGCTTCTTAAACGTGAATATTTTCTGGTTTTCTTTCCTCCTCTATGACAGTAAACTGAAAATCTCTGAGCAGTGGACAAAACAAGACATCTGAGGACGTCATCTTGGGCTTTTGGGAATCACTGATCAACATTTTCACTATTTTATGACATTTTATAGACATACAAGAAACTAATCAGCAGCTTCACAGACTGTGAAAATAACAGCCTATGGTGTACAGCAATCAGCTGTTTCAAAACCGTAGATGAATGAATGAACCTCGGCCTGTGTTGGTGTTGTTTCCTGCAGGTTTCTTCAGAAACGCTGCTGAGCAACACACCTGCATGCTATGACATAGTTGCATCACATACTGAAGTCCATCTACTGAGACTCACCAGTGAAAAACACTCTGAAAAAAAACAAAACAAAAAAAAAAACACACCAGGTGGCAGATACCGGGGCTCAGAACTGGTGAAATACACTGAGTGTGTGTGATGTGTTCATTTTCAAACAGGCATAAACAACCAACAGTTAGAAAGCAGAGCAGGGATTTAATCAGTGGAGGGATTTTGCTCACGGTAATGTTGTAGGATAGTTTGGCTAAAACTTTTAATTTGAAGGAGAACAGATGTGAAGGACGACCAGAGACAGACCGACGTTTCTTACTTTGTAGTGAGTAGAGCTGGGACGATAACCGCATCACCGTAGTCATGTGATGCTCACCGCGTGTTGAGCTCATTACCATCATCATTGCATATTATTGCATATCATTGCATATTAAAATAATAAAAAAATCTCTATATGTTTGCTGTTGTTTGCAGGGGTGCATATGAAGTTTGATATGAAGTATGAACAGTAATATTTAGTAACCCTAAGGGAGGGGGGGTTAATTTCTCATTATTAACTCTTTCAGCCATCGACATAAAAATACGTCAAACTTGTTTTTCGGCAGTGGGTCACTGATCGCGGCCTCCCGCAGCCTGTGAGTAATTTTGGGGCTTCTGGGAGATGTAGTCGGAGCATAAAGAGACAGTATACACCACAGAGATCAAAACAGGAAGTGGAGACGATCGAGATTAGATAGCAAAACAAACAGAATCTGGAAAAAAGTGATGATTTTGGTGAAAGTGTCCTCTACTCTACCTCTGATAAAACAAGAATGGAACAAGGTAAAAACAAACATTTTTTTTCATGATGAAATAGAGAGTCTCTTCTTTCATTTGAGCTATTCAGTGTTTTCAGAGACATAGGACAAAATATTCTGTGGGTCTAGAAATATGACTGAAAATGGGCAAAAATGCTGGAACAAGGCACTATCTGTTTTGCCGCTCAATGAGTTAATTATTTCGAGGTTTCAGTACTTCTCATGATTAAATTGAATATATACACACATAATACACAGGCATAAAAAACAGAAGCATTGCATAAACAGTCAGAGTTCAATTTCAATAGTAAGTTTATTCAACAAATCTTGTTAGAAAGTCGATCATTGTGTCGCACATTTTATGCCAGAGGATAAGGAGCGATCGGAGGGTTTGTGGTGATCGTGGGGTACCCAAACATACCGTCAAACTCTAGCAGTGAGCTGTTTAGGCCTAGTTGTTGAGATAAGGTCATCTTGTGTTCAACAACATCACAACATTTGGTCGCTAAAACCATTTGAAGATGATCTGTGTATTAGTCGATAGTGAATAGAACCAAGATGAGGCCCTGCTGTCCACAACACACAGAAAAAAAATAACATACAAATGTATATTTTTTCATCTTAGACAATTATTTAAAGCGAACAAGTGAAATATCCAAACTTTAAGTCTTCTGAGGACAGCATGAGGAGGAAGAGTTTGCCGCTGTAGGCTTGTAAGGCTGTGAATGTCTAAGTAAATTTCTTCCTCCCGTTCAACTGAAGACCCGGGCTGGCAGCACAGTGGAGACGGCGCTAAAAACCAACTGGGACCAGTCAGCCAAACCATTTCAACTGCTGGAGCTGTCTGGATGGATCAACAGCCAACCTTGTATTCCTCTGCCATCGCCTTTACTGGAGAAATGTCTAAACAAGGGGAGCCACGGTCCCTCAAGTGCCGCACTACACAACTTCCTCGGCTAATGGGATCTATTGATTTATTTGACACAATGTGAATTTATGAAGCTGCCTCCTAAGTGTGAGAGTATCAAAGTGTGGCTCAAAACAAACAGACAGAGATTCAGCATGACATTCCAGTAATCCCAAGGTGAGTGTGTTCTGGTGCCACGGCGAAAAGAAACAGGAAAAAAAACACAAGTACTTCTTCTACTATGTGCTCTGCTACCCACAGAATAAAACAGCAGGAGAGCAGCATGAAATTAGCAAAAAGCTAAATCGAACTTTCCTCAATGTGACTGGCTGATTTAGCAGATTCAAGATTCAAGAGACGCCCTAAATTTCTTAATTTGCACAGGAGAAAATAAAGAAGAGGGGCTTCACGCGTCGTCTTTGTCTGGATTACGAACTCTTTTATCCCACTGAATTCTTGCCACCCAAAGGTCATTTCCATAATAATGGCCTCCATTCTCCCTAATGGGATTTTGGCTGTGATTATGTATGCCAGCGTCTTGTGCAGACACTATCAGCCCTGTCATCCTGAATTGCACAAATGTAATTACACAAAGCCTTTGATAACTAAACAATGTAATTTACTGCTTGAGTGAAAATATACACCACGTTATTCGACTCAAATTATACACTAAAGTAGAACGTATGAGTACCATAGGTGGTATGTTACAATTTAATGTCCATTCAAATCATTTAAGAATAGAAAAAAAATATATTAAAAGTGGTAACTTTAATATGAATAAGGAATAAATCCACATTTTAGGGAAATACTGTTATTCACTTTGCCGAGAGTTAGATGCAAAGATAGAGATTGTTAGAAAAAGGGTGTAAACAGGTACAAAAAGGAAACTCCACATTTTGTTCCATAAACTCTCTCAAATCCCAGCTTTCTGGGATTGGATTGGATTAATATATAGACTGAAAGGGAAAACAGCTATGTCTACCCATCAGAAACTCTACTGCTCAACATATTAATACATCATATCTTATTTTGGTTATTTAGTGTAAAATCATGACAGGTATAATGCAGGAATTATCGCTTATGCTTTGCACACACTCTCTACCTGCAGCATCACATATAAGGTTAGGAAAAAAATACAGATATGACAGTATATTTTCTCTTCTGATATAAATTTTTAATTTCTTAATATTGATTTTTCCCACCAAAAGTCATGTATGTGTACATGTATATATAATATATGGACTGTACATATCACAATATATCACAAAAAATGCATTGTATCGTGACTCAAGCACTGCGATATGCATCGTATCGTGACCAGTATCCACCCCTAATCACACATGACAGTAAAAGTGAAAGCTCCAGATTCACTCTGGTTTAGGAACAAGCTTTGTCCACTTTCTGTCTTGCTATGTTTATGAAAATACTTTATTTCATAACTTGTTAAGAAACAAAGGCACCGTTGTTTTTGTCACTATGTTGAGAGCCTCGTCAAGGCAACAGAAAGTTGGAACTATACAGTAAAATGTTTTTGTGGACCATATATGCACGCACATCAACACTTGTGGAGGACATGAAAAAAGACAGAAAAAGGTTTAAATTGAACCACAGGTGAGACTGAATCCTATAAACCAAAAAGACGACCCTGCATTTCGTCCAAGGTTCAACACAAGCGAAGACATTTCTTCAAAAAAAATCCCCCTCTAACCTGCCCACAACAAACTTCCTCCCCTGTAAAAAAGGGGACTGAGTGAAACAGCTGTGATGGAAGATTTACTGATGAAAAAAGGTGAAGCGAGAACATTGGGAGTGATAAAAGGGGACAGGGAGCGAGTGACAGTTGGGTTAAGACAGAAGTCATGTTCAATAGCAGGTAGAAACATCAAACAGCGAGTTCACAGGAAACCCATGCAACCTTGTCTTGAAGGAGGATTTTCTGTTGTGTGGAGTAGATTATATCTGTTCAAGCTGCTGACACGGCCTCATTTGCTGCCCGTAGTGTTGGAGGGGGATTAAACGATATAAACTTTAAAGCTTTAAACAATACCTTTCAAAATTAAATGGATTAAGGGAGGGATGTCTGATGGGGATTTCCCAAGGCTTTGTTAGTTTTAAACTCTACTCCTTTTTAAAAGAAGAGGAAGAAACAGCAGTTAGAAATTTCTCAGGCATGTGACCATTTTAATGAGGCTGCTCTCACGTTGAGGATGGCTGCCGAGCAGATGGCTCTCATAAACATCATATCTGCTGTTTAGATACACGACTTCTCGTCTCCCAACGCCGAGAGGAAAACAAACCCGACCGTCACCCACTTTTGGCCACTTTTGGCAAGCTGCGTGTGCTCGTTGAAATGGCATATTTCCATTTATTCTCAACAACATGCATGAGAAATACACAACATCCCATGTGTTATAAGTATGCAGAGGAGATGCAGGCGGTTAGGGTGTTGACTTTTATTAAATGTTATTATTACCATATAACTGGAAGTAAACAAATACGAAGCAAGGCGGAAGGTGCTGCTGTGATTAGACAGATGCTTCCCGCTTCAGTTGAGATGAGGAAAAAAAAAAAGAAATATCAAACTTCGCTGCTGCTGCTTTTACTGTAGACATGTGACCATTCACATGAAAGGGAGTCGGTGTCAAGCTGCTCTCAAATTGAGGACGGGCTCCACATTGCTGCACAGACATCAGTGAGCTTGAATTTTGGAGGCATGTCAAGCATCGCAGGTTTTAGGATGAAGTCTCTCATTATGTTTCTTTAAAACATAATATGAGCAGCAGGAATGGAGGGGAGGGGGACACAGGGAGCAGGAGCCTCGTCGAGGCCTCGGTAGTCACCTTGAGTCCTATTATTAGACAGGGACAAACAATCTAAACAGTAGCTGGATGCAGTGTGTCGTCTGCAGATTGGGTTTAGAGCGCCTGAAGAGGCTAAAATAAGCAGCGCTGTGATGACTCGGGGTCAACGGGACGACGCCAGCCTATAGCGAACAAAGAGGCAGCAATGCTGAGAAGAGAAAATACCAAAAGTGAGGCTGTCAGAAAGTCACAAGGAATTCAGAGGCCAACAAAAGCCCTATTTATCTAACTCTATCAGGGAAAGTGGACAGCTGCAGCACCGCAGCCTTGACAGCAGTGGGATTCCCTTGTCATTTCCCAAGGTCCACGCACACACCGACACATGTAAGACGATTATTCAGTAGCGCTCGTCAATTGTACCTTTTCAACCCGGATCAATGAATTGTCGTGCACCAGGGGCCTGTATCAGCGCCAGTCATTAACATGTGAGTGCCACTCTATCTATGAGGCTCCAAATAAATCAAAGGGTCGGCCACGGAAGAAAAGGGGCTAATATTTCCTCAATAACCCCAGAGGGACACCATGGAGAGATGCAAATTGCCTCCCAGGAGACCCCGGGGGATGTGAAGGAGAAACTCGCTGGGAGGCAACGGGAAGCTAATGAGTATAATGGTAAATGTATACAAGGAGAGGGAGAAAGCCCTCTCTATTCATACCAATTAATACAATCTTATCAATGGAGGTGTACTGTAGGAGGAGGGCCCATGTCTAACCCCTTGCCCTCCTCCCCACTTCCAGCTCGCCAAGCGTCTGTATTATTCAACACGGACCAGGCTGCGGTCATTAGCCCTGTGGGAGGCTGGGCCAGGCCTGGGGAGTTAAGGAGATTTTAAAAACCACTCACTCCTCACATCAAAACAAATCGGACCAAATCAAAGGGGCTCAAAAATGTCCTTTCTCAGAGGGGCGAGGGGGAGGAAGCGCCATTGTTGTGAAAGCCTGATTTCTGCGATGTCGAAGCAAAAAAAGTACAGAAAAAAATAGCATTAAGCTGCATTTGAGGGAAAAAGGATTACTGCTGTTGTGACATGAAATAATATAAATTTAAACCATGGTGGTATTAAATATCTTTGCATAATAACTGGAAAATGATGGCATCATTACATTTAATTGATTAAATGGGGTTTAACTACTGTGACGTGAGCTTTCATTATTTCTCTACGAGAACATTAGCAGTTTAACAAGATTTTTTTCAGTTCCTTGTTAGAGAAGAAAGCTCGCTGTTCTTGAAAAATGAAGACAGGGAGATGTCGCAGCTGCTGACATCACACCAAAAAAACTGATCCACACAACAACATGTGCAGTGAGATATTTTCCAGTTAATGGTATAATTATATTACAGCAAAAAAGGCTGTTTCTAACTTTTACTTTTGAAAATCAAAATGTTGTTTCTGTTGCAGACGTCTGTTTGGAATTACTGACTGTGTAGATTAAAGCCTTTACTTGTTGGAATAAGAAATTTAAGTAATTTAAATATTTGCACCTTCTGTAGTTCTTGTCTTTGTTTATCTGCCATATTGCACAGTTTTTGTCTCTGTTTTTTTTAACCACATAATTAGAGTGTTTGCATATTTATTCTCAGTCACTCCATCATCTCTGCACTATACGTTTACATGTTTATTATGTGTATATACAGGTAAGTTTATGTTTATATGTCTATATGTCATGCACCAGGTCACCAAGTTAAATTCCTTGTTAATGCAAACTGATGAATAGAGTCCCACAGTAAAAATTTTGAAACTTGAAACTATACTGCAAAAACAGAAAAGAGGATATGTTTCTATTTATAGGCATATCACATCTCTGTACACCAAATCATCTGCAGTACCTGATATCACCAACAGATGGCACCTGCAGCCATGGAAACTTGCACAAAAATACAAATAAACTGGCACAAGTTGTGTGGAAAACATGTTTCTCCTGATGACTTCATTTTAGTTTCATATAAAAGGTGATAAACATACCTAGAGGATACCTTAAAGGTGCTCCATGGCGCCTCTAGTGGTCAAAAACTACACAGTGGAGCTTTAAGTTAGCTCTGAATCGATCAGATGAAAGAAATCGAAGCGGTATGCAGTTTAAGGAAGCATTTGAACTGCCTGAAAGGGCAAAGAAATGCTTCAAAAAGCACAAGAAGCAAAAGAAGAAGGAATGCCTCGATCTATCACTCTGAAGGTCATTTATCAAGGTGGAGAAATATACCTGACAGCAGGAGGATTTGCCTTGTGGAGATCACCGAGGGGACTCAAATGAAGGTTAATCACTATATAACTTTCTACATGTCTGATCCTGTACTCCACATTTCATCGAGCACAGTTGTAAAAGCCCTCCGTCAGCATAATTGTGTCTAACCTGTGCCCCGCACGCTCAAATCCTTAAAATATCACATCCAACTCTGAGAATAAGTGGGAAATTAATGAGGAAAGTGCTGAGCTCAACCTCAGATGGGTATCACAGAAAGGGTTAGCCGCCTCGCAGCTCACACACAACACCAGCTGGCTAATCCGAACGTTCAGAGATAGAGGTTGTTTGGACTTGGGAAATGTTCGGAGGGATAAACACTGATTTGACATTCTAGCAGACCTGGATCAAGACCTAAAACCCACCTAAAGTATTTTCCGGTAGCCTGGTAATCTAGATTTAAGCATTAGTTTAGTCAATGTTGCATAAATAAAACACTATTACCAACATCATCGTTATTATTAGAATACATGAGTATATTCTTTAGTCATAACGGCATGAAAATATGATCTTTTTTAAGTGAAGTTTTGTATATGATTTACTTTCATATAATGACCCTCTAAATATCCATCCATCCATTTTCTACTGCTTATCCTCATAGGGCTGGAGCCTATCCTCTAAATATACATTCTTTAATAATAATGAGCTATTCTTTCTGTCCAGCCATCATTTCCTTTATTGCCATCTATTTAAGTTAATGTGATTACACAGTGCACACTGACTGATGCTGCTTTTCAATGGTTCCTCCCTTTGAGCCGATTAGTGATCAGATTGTGCCCCTTAGTGGAGGAAACGGTCCATAACCTGAGTAAAAAAGACATGCCAACACTGAGCAGCTGGCTGAACTGTGAACATCTGCAGCTTCTGATGGACAAAAAGAGATCTCATCTTCGATTTAAGTAGCTGATATATGTCTCTGCTTTAAAACAAAGTCCTCTCCAGGAGAAAGAAGCCAAAACCAGAAACAACAAAGAAAGGAAATCCAAGTCTGGATGTTGTCATGATGGAAACTGGTTTCAAAAGCTGCTTTCTTGAGGATTTTTTTTTAAATATAATCAGAGAATCAAAACCACAGTCTCTTGAAATTCATCCAAAATATGTTTCTGCTGCCATTATTAATTAATGAAGCAAAGGAAGCTGTGTCATAGGGGTGGGATAAAATAAAATAAAGATAAAATATAGCAATATATCATAATACTTTTTTCTTCTGATATGATATTGATTTTTAATTTCTTAAGATAATTTTTTTTTCTCCCCCAAAAAAGTCATGGGCCAAATTCAGAACAACTTCTGCACGTTGAAAAATAAAGTTAAATAAAAAAATAAAAAAAGGAAATAATCTGCATTAACATGGTAACTTCAACAGCCCTAATGTGTATATGTATGTGTATATATGTACATATATACAACCTGTATTTTAAGCTGCATTTGAAATTTCTCAGTGATCTATGTAGAATATCACAATATATCACAATAATGTATCGTATCATGACTTGCGATATGTATGGTATCATGAAGTCCTTGCCAATACTCACCCCTGCTGTCTCATAACTCCTGCATACTGTTTGCTACAGCAGCAGTGGATGTTCCCTAATATGAACCGAAATGTTAGACAAACAAGTTCAGAACGAGGGTTTCAAATTAGATGCAGTTATGTAAAACCCATGAAATGTAAATAGTATATAGATAACTGTCACACATTTAATAGTACATGAATGGTACATAACATGTATGAAAACAGCAAGAACTGGATGAAGACTATGGGTAGGAAAAAATATTAGTATGGCGATATATCGCGATATTTTGTCTTCTGATATAATATTGATTCTTATATATATATATATATATATATATATATATATATATATATATATATATATATATATGTGTTGTTTTACTAGGCTGTCATTCATGTGAAATTGATTGACAATGTTTCATGATTCAGTGCAGTCAATAAATTCTGAATTTCTTCAGTGACACAGATATCGTGACGTATCGTGGGTAAAATTTCTTGCAATATATAGATTATAGCAGAATCGCTATATCGTGATATTATCATTTTCGTGGGCAAAATATTGTTTTCGTATCGTATTGTGAGGCACTTGGTGATACCCAGCCCTAAAGAAGATAGTTGAATTGGAATTGACAATTTTTTTTTTTTTTTTTTTAGAATAATCGATCGTTTGATCGCTCAAACGACTAAGTATGAAATAACGATCATCACAACTGCTTAGAGCCCAAGGTGACGTCTTCTAATAGCTTGTTTTGTCCAACCAACAGTGAAAAAAAACCCAAACATGTTCAGTTTACCGTCACATGAGATGAAGAAATGAAGCATGTTTGGGATTTTTAGTTTCACGTTCTGTCATTGACAGGAAGTGATGCGTAAATGGCCAACACTGTAGAATACTCAACAAAAACACATATTTTAAATATGAATCAACTTCCATAGCTTCTTCTCGAGTTTTGCTATTTGCAATAGTGGCTTACATTTTGAAGATAAAGACTGGAGTAGTGTAAACACTTGTGCGTCAGTGATTTTGCTTCACACTGGAGAATAATCAACAGCCAGCGTGTCACTCGCTGCAACCTGCCAAGTGTAGACTGGAAGCACTGACACATGTAACTGACATCTCAGATTTAATTTGACTGGTAATCACACCCAGCTATAGTTTCAGAGCATTTCACACGTCTGAGCTACAGTTTCAGGTGTTAAGCCGGTAAGGAGACACACACAGCTGAGCTTCTGAATGATGACACCTCTTCAGAGATGGTCACATTTTAAGTTTGCGCTATGCCATTGTGATTATAATTATGATAATATGAACAAGGGCATTAGACTCCACACAACACACGATACCTTGCTTTCCGAGTAAAATGCAATCAACACTCTTTACCTGTTCAAATGCTTTCATTTCAGCTCTCAATTATCACGCAGAATATTTAGGATAATATGGGGAAAAAAGTAGCCAGACAATGTGTACTTACCAGTCTGAGTAGAAGCACTGATTCCACCTCATGGCTCGTAGAAAACACACCTGTAGCAGAGAGAAAATGTTTGTTCACCACACAGATCACTTGACTTTCTTTAAAAAAAACAACAGATTTTCTTATCACATCTGTCGCCCCCTGCCTCAGGAGGTCTGTCCCTCCACATCCAGATTCTGATTTGGATCCAAAACTGGTATGATTTCTTCAAAACTATATCCACACAAGGGCTGGGTATCACCAAGTACCTCACGATACGATACTAGCACAATATTTTGCCCACGATAACGATAACATCATGATATAGTGAAATTCAGAATTTATTGACAGCACTGAATCCATTTCTCAGGAATTACAAAATCAATTTCACATGAATAAAACAAAGTGCCAAAGCCCAAAACGTGACTTAAAAAAAAACATTTTGATTTAAGAAATTAATAATCAATATTATATCAGAAGACAAAATATTGCAATATTGCCATCTTGATATTTTTTCCCACCCTAACCTACACCAGGACACAATTAGTGAGCTGAAATGATTAATCGATTGACCTGAAATGACCCTTTAACTCTTGGTTAAAACCACTTGATTAGGTTTAGGACAAGATTGTAGTCTGGGTTCAAATAATCTCTTTGTTATGTAACTAAGCCTAAGTTAAGGATGTGACATGTATTTTTCATGTAATTGTCATAAAATTAGAGTGCTTCATTAAGTATTAAGGTGAAAGGTCAATATTGGTTTATTGTTAAATATAACCCAAAATAATCAACAGGCTAATCAACAGTCAGTAACACGTTACTAATAATGCCGTTTCTCTGTTACTTGGTAAATGACTTCCTGATTGATGAATTCAGATTTCTTTCATTCATGCTCTCAGATGTCTCTATGGACAGAGGCGGGGGGTGTCATGTCCCCTTCAGATTCATACAGACACCGATCCGTCCATTGAATTTCACAGCATAATGAGACAAACATCTCCAGTGAAACAGAGCATTTATATCACTGCAGCAGCACTGGGAGCCTGGCGTTTGAGTGTTTCGGCTCATGATGCGTTCAAGTTGTACACGAATATCGGAATTTCTAAACTTCAAGTCAGACTTTAAATCAAAACCCCCATGAAGTTGGATCTCCAACTCGGAAAGTTGATTAATCAACCAGACGTAGAATTCATGCGATCCGCTACTGACGTAAACAGTAGCTACATGTTTTGTTGTACGTCTGAAGAGCTGGGAGCACTAAACTCTGAGTTCTCACTTCCATGAAGACACCATAAGGCAAACTCTCACTCCCCAGGGTCCTAAAGAGTAACTAAACATTTCCATTTACTTTTTGATGTAAGTAATCAACAAAGTAACAGAGTTATTTTTTGAATGAAGGAACTAGTAACTGTAACTAGTTACTATTTTTCAGTAACTAGCACAACACAATTATGGATGCAGCTCTAGTCAGCTGCTAGAGTACATAGTGTATGAGCACCATCACTAAAGTTGGTTATTATTTAACTTATGTCTCAATATGACGATCAAAAACAGAAACAAGTAGTGCCTTGAAAAATATGGAGCTGGAGCTGAAATTATTTGTCAAAAACTGATGACATTATTATCATATTTTCAGCTTCATGTAATAGTAAACTGAATTTTGGACAAATGAAACATTCAATGTCATCATCTTGGCCTCTGCGGGAATGTGACACACATTTTTTCACTATTTCCTGGCAATTTAACAATGATGAAAATAATCTTTGGTTGCAGCTCTAATGGGAACTGGCGTTTATATTTTCATGTCATACCAGTGAAAAGTGGAAAAACCGAACAGCTCAACATGCTCATCAGCAGGAGAAACAGCTGTGATTGTGTATTCACTCCATGCAGATGATTTAACGAGTTGAAGCAGCGATTCAGCCGGTGTGTGATTCTGTGAAAACACGCCGCCCTTATTTCCTCGCCTCTGATGTATTTCTGCAGACCTCAATGTTCTTGGTAGATCCACCTGATTACTAAAATATCTCATCTCCGCAGCTGCTCCTCAGCTGGGCTGCTAATTCAGGCCGGTGTACTCCCATTTAAGTAGTCCCAGGTGTCTTCATTTATGGCTATGTAAGCAGCCAGCCGGGCCGACACAGAGCACATAACTGTTTGCTATGCTGAGCATTCAGGGACTTTAAAATATTTGACCTTGTCAAGTGACATATAATCAATTTGTGGATAACACGCCTCAACCATCTCATTTATTTAGCCGAGCAGTTGACTTCACTCTCTGTGGTATACTAATGCAGCACAACCTGCTAGCCTCCGATAGCCACATTAACTCGTCCTCAGACACCTGCACTGAGCCATGGACTCACTTATGTAGGTCTGTTCACATGATGTCCGCAGTGGAAACACAACACTCCTGGTTTATGCTTATCGTCGCTGCTGTTGGTTCTCTTGTTTAATAGACACAGAAATCACATCTCATGTTATTTTTTATTGATAGCATGTTTCTGAGTGTTCATGTAGATGGATCACCGTTTTTAAATGAAACAAGTCTTGTTAAAGAAAACTGGATTTTCAACCTGTTTTATAAGAAACGTCAGTTTGTGACATTTTTCTCATACTGATGTTACGTACCTTGAATTTCACTCAGTTTACGTACTTCCTTTAAGCCCTACAATGTATTTCCTAAACCTAAGTTTTTAATGCCTAAGCCTAACAGCGGACGACACCACAGTTTAAACTGTTTTTTAACTTTTTTATAAAATAGAAAGCGTCCTATTCCAGCGTTTTTTGCCCATTTTGAGTCATATTTCTAGACCCACAGAATATTTTGTACTATGTCTCTGAAAACACTGAATAGCTCAAATGAAAGAAGAGACTCTCTATTTCATCATGACAAAAATGTTTGTTTTTACCTTGTTCCATTCTTGTTTTATCAGAGGTAGAGGACACCATCCATCCATCCATTATCTACCACTTATCCTCATAGGGTCGCGGGGGGGCTGGAGCCTATCCCAGCTGTCTTAGGGCGGAAGGCAGGGTACACCCTGGACAAGTCTCCACCTCATCACAGGGCACATAGAGACAGACAACCACTCACACTCACATTCACACCTACGGTCAATTTAAATTAGCCAATTAACCTAATCCCCATGCATGTTTTTGGATGGTGGGAGGAAGCCGGAGTACCCGGAGAGAACCCACGCAGACACGGGGAGAACATGCAAACTCCACACAGAAAGGCCCCGGGCCTGGGATTCAAACCCGGTACCTTCTTGCTGTGAAGGCGACAGTGCTAACCACTACACCACCGTGGAGTAGAGGACACTTTCACCAAAATCACCACTTTTTGTCCAGATTCTGTTTGTTTTGTTCTCTAATCTCGATCGTCTCCACTTCTTGTTTTGATCGCTGTGGTGTATACCGTCTCTTTATACTCTGACTACATCTCCCAGAAGCCCCAAAATTACTCACAGGCTTTGTGAGAGCGCCCTTTTGTGCCTGCTGCTGACAAAACACTTTGACGTATATATACAGTACGTGTTTATGGCACTCAAGCGTTGGATTTTAAATGACATACAAAGACATCAACGGCACTCAGTGAGTTAAGAATTGCTACCAGTGGGCATCTCCTAACACTCGCTCCATAGAGTTACTGGACTTTCCATTTTATTGTGTTGTTTATATCACAATCACCAACCCAAAAAAGCTCATGACTGACCATCACTCAGGAGTATTTAGTGCAAGAAAACCTTGAAAATACCCAAAATAATATAGAGTCAGGTTGGAAGTTGTAGGTAGACGTATACAGCATATTTAGTATATGTGCATGTAAGGTATGTAAACAGTTTATGATGGACAGTGTCTTTATTTTTATGCTGGCTCAGTAGTTTGGTCACTGAGAAGCTTCCATAAGACAATCACTCTGTACTTTCTGTTCCTGCAGCGCCACAATATCATCTCAGTTAAATTTCCCCACATGCACAAACACTTTAATGTTTCTGATGGACCCCTTCAGGTCAAAGAGGTGCAGCCATGTCGCATCACTTGCTCTGCCTGGACATCCCACATCACCAACTTCCTCTCAGCTGAATGCAAAACAAACAGCTCCTTCAGCTCAGACTGGAGCAGTTTAGCTGTGTACTGCAGCTGGGACTTTATTGTGAAAGGCTATGCGACACGTGACAGCAAAGAGCTGCAGAAGCACTCAGGCAGCCGCAGCTTCCTGCTCCCGCTCACTGCGGTGGTTTTATCCGCTCATCTGTGGGCTCCTTCCCTACCTGGCTGCTGGGCATCCCTGCGCTCCTCAGACAGGACATCCGGCTGTGAGACCCCCCTCAGGACAAAGACTCCTCACTGCCATCGCATCTGACACCGTTTCTCGCCTTTGCATCGGTTATATTGTCGCCATCTTGCTATTAAAAGCACGCACTGTGGTCCAGAGAGGAGAGAGGGATGCTCATGGAGGAGGAGGTGGAGGGATAAAAATAACCCCCTCCCCTCCATGGGCATTAAATACCGTCATAGACCAGCTCACATCAGAAACTGTACTTTACCACAATAATGCCACAAAAACATTTAAATCAGACACAGTGAAGGGTTGACCTTGAGCTACATGTTACACCAATAGATCTTTAACTCTGTGGTTCCTAAACTGACTCTGATTAGACCCATACTTGTTTATTTGCCTTCAGTATGTGACAGAAAGTGGATAAGTATGGGTAAAGGTAAAAAATATTCAAAGCAAAGACCAAAATAGTAACACGACAGGTGAGATATAATAAATATATGAAGTAATATTAATAACAGTGCCTTGAATGACAAAAGTAAGACTAAAATATAAACTTAATACTGCACATTCATTGTGTTACTTATGGATGGAGTTATAGTGAAAATAATGGTTTTTGCTGGAGATCCCCGGATCCCCTCAAGGATCCTGGAGGTCCACGGACCTCACTTTGAAAACCACTGATTCAGCCTACTGTCTCCTACAAGACTTGGTCTAATATGCAGACTGTCACTATTACTAAATGTAGTTCAGTCATAACTTGCTGTAAACAGACTGGACATACTGTAGTACTATTGAGCTGGGTGTACTGCTCTGTTGCTTTAAATGCTACTTCAATAAAAGCACTAAAGTATAATCATCAAAATAAACTAAAACTAAAATTACTCATGATGCTAAATATTATTTATGATTCCTATTGGATTGCTGCAATAATATATTCATCATCTAAATGTTGCAGCTGGTAAAAGTGGAGTTACTTGTTTTTTATTTTAAAAAAACAATCCAACAAATACTGGACTTTAAACCAGTAGCTGTGTTTTTGTTGTCCATACTGTTGCTACGTTGTCTCTGTAATACTTTGTTTACGTACTTAATTTAAAGCTGATCATAATGTTTTTTGCTAAACCTAAGTGGTTTTGTTGCCTAAACCTAATTAAGTGGTCCTGTTGCCTCCTGCTGGTAAAATGTGAGAGTGGCATTGCTATTACTAGCTTTGGCATGATAGCAGGTAGCCACAATGTAAACTCTTACTTCAGTAAAAATACATGTATTATAAAGCAATTAAAATATAAATGAATATAAATAAAATATATTTATATTTACATATATATATCAATAAATAAAAATATTGATGATTCAACTGACGATACAGTGTTTTAAAATCACAAAGTGTTGATGTGCTTCACTTTTAAGTCAGACGCCTCAGAAGAGACACATTTTAAGGGAAAGATATTTGTCCAAATCAAAGCAGAAAAGGCCTAAAGATCCTGACGTTTGACGTCTTTGTTTCTGGTAAATACTTTGCAAACAGAAATAACCAGGATGAAATGATCCAAGTTTTATTTTCTTAGACCTGACAACGCTCCTGCAGATCCACAGAGGACATTACAGTGAAGTCTAATACTCATTGAACTTTAAATATGTTACTAGAACATGAACTATATCCAGTATTTTAATAATTATCTCATAATATGTTCTAATGTGCTCATTGTTCATATTAGGAATCTGAATCTGCAGGGTAATGAACAATATCAGATGCACGTCACTTTGATTCTACTTCTACTCCACTACAAATATGTCAATGTTCAGTACTTCAGCTTCTGTCTGGAACAGCAGTGTAACTTGGTCACATGTCCAGCTTTAATCCTCGTTTAAATTATACAATAATGATGCTGAATGCATGCTGGAGATACATTATTAATACTGTCGCGTTTTTTTAGGAGGGGAAATCATGTCAGCAGCAACATGTTTTAGAACCAATGTAATTTATTACAATGATCATTTCTTTTAATGTAAATTAACATGATTAAATCTCTTATACGTAGTTATAGAGGAACACAAGTATGGTTTAAGTGAATTTTCTTATTAGAGGATGTCCAAAATGTCTGGATCATATTAAAACACAAATTAAAACTGACAATAACAACACTTTAAGTCCACTTAAATGTGTATAAATATGTATAAATATACCCTGGTATTATTCCACACAAACACAGTGATGTGACAGAAGATATTCCACACCATAACATGCTTTCATTGTGTATGACATCATGCAGTGTATCGAAAAAAACAGTCAGTGTGTGGGGTCTGCAGTGGTTGATTAGAGCAGTAATTCTCACATTCATATGCTTATGAAATATTGACTGGATTAAGCAAACAACTAACAAATCTTTGAATGTACATTGCTCCAGTGACTGCTATTATCAACAAGAAATAGTCTCCAATTTCTCCAAATCTGCTGAATATTTATGGAGTGGGTGAAATATGACTTATTTATTTTTGCTAAATTATTAAATGTGTGGAATGCAGATCATTAATCATTAATATTGATATACTGAGAAACTGTAAGACATAAATATTTGTGCATAAATATTTATCCACTCCATGCCAGTGTGTATTAGCTGCTCATTCAACACAGATGTGTTTCTTTCAAAGCTATTTCCAAGTCACTTACTGTATTTGTGTTCGCCTGGCTGTGATCTGAGCTTCTCATCGGACCCACCCAGCAAACACAAAGCCATCCAGAGCAGTGCGTCTTCTTTTTGTGCCACATATAGGGATTGACACAAGCCCTCTGTTTTCAGAGCATGAAGTAATTCTTTTAATGGCCTGCCAACTGTGCACTCCAAAGTTTGATTTTGCTCTGCAAAATGAGAGCAAAAATCCTGAACAATTTATTATGCTGTTTGTGCCTCGCTTCACTAGTTATCGTCTGCAATTTATTTCCTACCTTGGGGTACTGCAAGCCATTTTTCTCCATTTTCAGTGGCTCACTTTTTATTTTTTTTTTGTCTTGATCCTGCATGCTGCTGACTAAACTGCTGCCTCCAGCCATGGTGTTGGAACATCACAGAAAACTACATCATTATAGTGGAGCTGGTTAACAAAGAGAGGCAGAGAAGTAGTTTAAATCAGGGGGCATGAGGCAGTAAGAGGCATTAGGAGTTCAATAACTGAAGCTATTCACATCTGCTCAGGTGAAATGGCTCATTAACAAAGGACGTTTCAGACCTCAACCTGACCACTCTCTGCTTTTTGAAATCATTCTGTGATAAATTAGGCTCTAGTTCAAACGTCAGTCCCATGCTTTTCCTACTCTGTCATAACATCTGTCCATAAGGCCTGATACTTTCTGTAAAAACAGGATTTATCTGTGACTTAAAGATAACACACACATCTTAATTACAAGCATATGAACTCACCTGTGCTCACATAAACAATGCCGCACCATAGAAAATAACCAGCGTCCATCATTCAGTATTTCATAAGTTGCAATGAAAAAAAAAACTATACACACCTTAGAGCTGCTGCAACAATCAACTAATTAGTTGTCAATTGCTAAATTAATTTGATAATCTTTTTTTTCCAGGAAAAAAAAAGAGTAAATTCAGATTCCTGCTGCTAAAATGTGAATATTTTCTAGTTTCTTTTCTCCTCCATGGCAGTGAATACGTTGTGCACAAAAGCCATTTTTATAATGTTTATATATTATATTTTCCCTGCCTTTTATATGGCATGTAGTTTGTGAACTCAATGAAAACACATTTTTGTAAATATGCTACACTCAGAGCTCAGGAGGTGACAATCCAACAAATACTGGACTTTAGCTGTGTTTTTGTTTTCCATACTGTTGCTACGTTGTCTCTGTAATACTTTGTTTACGTACTTATTTTAAAGCCGATCATAATGTTTTTTGCTAAACCTAAGTGGTTTTGTTGCTTAAACCTAGTTAAGTGGTCTCGTTGCCTCCTGCTGGTAAAATGTGACAGTGGCGTTGCTATTACTAGCTTTGGCATGATAGCAGGTAGCCACAATGTAAATGAAAAATAAATGTATTATAAAGCAATTTATATATATATATATATATATATATATATATATATATATATATATATATATATATAGATGATTCAACTGACGATACAGTGTTTTAAAATCACAAAGTGTTGATGTGCTTCACTTTTAAGTCAGACGCCTCAGAAGAGACACATTTTAAGGGAAAGATATTTGTCCAAATCAAAGCAGAAAAGGCCTAAAGATCCTGACGTTTGACGTCTTTGTTTCTGGTAAATACTTTGCAAACTCAGAAATAACCAGGATGAAATCATCCAAGTTTTATTTTCTTAGACGTGACAACGCTCCTGCAGATCCACAGAGGACATTACAGTGAAGTCTAATACTCATTGAACTTTAAATATGTTACTAGAACATGAACTATCTCCAGTATTTTACATATACTCACTATGCACTGATAATATACTGAAAATATTCTGCATGATTTGGACCCTGCAGTGCTATAAATTAACCACAAGGTGGCAGAGGGAAGCCTGCTGGGTCCAATCTTAGGGAGCCTTTTTGAAATGTGTCTTATTAACTACCATTAAATCACTGCTCACAAATTGTATTTTGATATGCAAAACGCTTTTTAAATGCATATTATATGCTGTTTTAATCCTTAATATCAGTAAATATGGCATATTAGGGCTTTTAATATTCTTAAGAGATTACCAGGCATTACTTGCTCTGTGTGTGTGTGTGTGTGTGTGTGCTTATGCTGGGTTTGAGCATTATCAAATATTCATTTTTCTAAACTTGCTCTTTTAAGAGGACTTCTTTGATGTTGATGTAATTTTTTATCAGCTAAGCAGATCTCACAGAGTGGTGTCTTTTGGAGAGCAGTGGGCCATAATTCATTGATGAGCCACGTGGAGTGCACATATTCACATCCTTAACGCTGAAGCAGCTCTGCAGCAGGTCTGGGTTTGGTGCTGAGCTGCAGACTGGTTTTTAAAGGGGTGAACAAAACTAATCTGTGTCAAATTGATATGCATTTAAAATGCTGAGAAATCAACGAGAAACAGACACTAAGATTAGAAGACATCAGGGCCTCAGAAAAGATCCAAATCTGTGAGCAGCTGAAGGTCAAAGTCATTAAAAAACTATTTTTTGTCACCACCATGAAATAAACAAGCAGCACCACTTTGATTCTAGTCATGTTTCTTTGGCAGAGGGAGGGGGGGATAAGGAAGAGTATTACAGAGGCAATTATGGCAAAAACAGAAAGTTTAAGGTTATCATTGTTAAATTATTCATTTTTGACAATGTCGGCCCTCAGAGTTTGGGAATTGATCTCTCTGTAAACACGCTAAAGCAAGCGAGATTGACACAAATTGCAGAGACGAGGCCCTGTTTCTGAGCACTGTGCTTTCTCTTTCATGTTGCCTCGCTGTGGGGGCTGAACACTGCTAATGTGAAAAAAGTGGGAAGACCTTGGGCGAGTAACACGGGCTGATTAGTTTTGTACACTGGAGACGAGGAGCGCTTTGGAGTCTGAGATGCTATTTGTTTTTTTCTCCTCTCTCTTTCTCTTTTTGCAGCATATCTGAGGAAGAGAAGTAAAGAGAATTGCTTAAAGTTTCCACCGATTGTGTTTGTTCTCTTCAAAGTCTGTGCAGAAGTCTGTGTCAGATGTTGTATGTGCGCGCTCATTATTCCAATAAACCCATTTTTGCCTCCCATGATTGCTCTATAAAGAGAATAGCGGATGGCCCCGGCTCTGTTGTTAAGTTAATGCCTTGAATGTGGCCTCTTGGGTCATGTGAGTCTGCTTGAGTCAGTAATCACACAAACAAGGCCTGCTTGGGCCCTGAAAGTTTTGCACTAATGGGATAATTGATTGACAGCCTTTGAGCTTTCATATTCACTGTTCAACTTGCATGCTGCAACACAATTTAATTGAGAAGCAATTGGATAGGAGGGCAACACCGCCATGGGGGGAAATCAAGTGATGGGACTGTTTTAATGATCCCCTCCGCCAGAGAAATTAGACCCACAGTGAGTCTTTGCACTCTGATCTTATAGCCATCATGTTTCTGCGTCAGATCATAACTATATACTGTATATTAATATATAAGCTGGCTGTGTCAATTCTAATATCAAAGAGTAATTCTGTTGTTTTCCAGGCAGCTTGAGTGTGGCAGCTCACTGTATGATGTGTTTTTTTCTGTTCCCAACTCTTTGGCACGATAAAGTGCGCGCGCTTCCTGCACATCCAGCTGCTGTGATAAACGCGCTACAGTAGTCCGGACTGTACTAGACCCGCTGAGGAATGCAGACGTTGGCTCCGGGTCTCCGTCTGCACTCCTCCGCAGCTGGAGGGCTTCCACATGGGCCTCCAAGTGCGCTGCGCCATGTTTTCAGCGCACTGTGCGCGTAAATCTAAAAAGACCACAAACACGGCCTCGTTTGATGTTTTCAAGTTTGATGTTGACATCTCTGACCAAATTAGTGATAAACACAGAAGCAAAGAGAAACAGGATGGGTGGATGTGTACAATATGTGGAAAAGATTTCAGGCCAAATATTATGAAATGAGTCAAAGACACTTGAGATGTGGCCACTGCTGGATTTGAGTAAAAGAAAAGAGTTTCTATACCTAACCAGAGCTATAAACATGTGATACCCTTATGTGCCACTCACCAGATATTACAGGCATTGTTATTGTGACCATTAATGCAATTTTATGTATGTAAACTTAAATACAAATATACACTTCTACCTCTATTTGGTTATAAGTGGATGTAATCATCAATGTTACGTTGATATAATTAACTATCTTGTCTTTTTTGATTAAATAAATCTATAAGTCATACTAATAATTCAAATGTCTCTTATTATGTGAAATTTCCCACTTTTTCTATCATCCTGTTGTAACCTCTAATTGCATTTTATTTCCACCAGATGGGGCTGCAGATGAGCAAATTCCTCTCAGTAACAACCTGAGCAACCACATAAATAGAGGTGAGTGACATTTACTGATGCTGCATGGATCAAATATTTGCAACATGTATTAGAATCTAATCTATTTGTTCTTCAGTGAAATAGCTCAGAGCACACTGGTGCATACGTGTGCAGGTTCAATGTATGCTTCATCTGGCGAGCATGTGTGTGTTTAACTACAAAGAGCTGGCTAAGACAGTTTTATAGTGCAACTATGCTGACCTCGGCAGGAATAGAAATATGAAGTTGATCTCATCGTTGCAGTTTCACCTCCTGACAGCATGCGTACACACTTGGACTCCTGGTTCCAGCTTATTCTGACAAAGTCTCTACGACAAATTCAGAGCTGCACTCCACTCCTCAGCTTTTATTAGGGGAGGATTTGGCCCGCTCGTTCTCTGGGACAGCTTGGCTCTCCTTCCTCTCCTCTCTGAGCTTCTGCTCTGAAGGTTCGTCTGCTGGCTCCGTCCCTTCCCATCCCAGATATTACGCAGGGTGAGCTCAGCCCAGCGTTGTGCAACCCTCTCTGCTGGTTCTCTTCCAACGCAAACCTTTCCTGCCTCTACAAACTGTTACCACGGCGCTCTGTGGTGCCAATGAACACAGCTCAGCAGTGGCAAAAAGTCCACGCTGTGCCATCTGTAATCCTGAGGAGGTTTCTCTGAGCTGCAAGAACAAGCGACATCATCACATCAACACATTTAAATTATCAGTGAACTCCTGTTTGTTTGCTGCTCTCCATGACCTTTCATTGTTGAGTAGTGATCACCAGCTGTAGAATTAGTAAGAGCTACTGAGGTGTTGAATGATGCCATGCCTCTTTTTGGAGGTGGACCAAACACAACTGACTGGATGGAAACGCTGGTCCTGAACCAGGACCACATCTCCCATCTGGCCTTTAGGAGCAGCGGCAGGAAGCTGCAGGAGAAATACTGCAGACTTTTGCAAAACCATCGTCGCAAAAACTCTTTTGTCTCGACGGCGACAGAATTTTTCATTTTAACTGACTCATAGGTTCCCCCTGCATAGACACTAAATTATCATTTATTCGTTGAGTTACTGACTTTTGGTATTTTGAACCCTTTTTAATCACTTGAGCATTTATTTATTTATTTATTTATTACCTCGTCTTCTAGCAATTTTGCTTGTTATGCTCTGAATGACTGTTTTGTTTTAACGGCTGGCTGCAACTCAACAACTGGGTCACTAACCTTCTAATTTTAGAGTAAATAGTAAAAAAGGCTGCAGACTTAGGCATTAGAGTAACACAGTCTAAATCCACATTTGATCAGTGCTGCCTGTTTGAGCTTAACAAGCACTGATTGGCAGCTGAGACTCGGCTCTGATTGGTTGGTTTTCTTCAGGTGCAGGAAGCTTAAAATGCTCTTATGAGCTCCAAGAGGAGGCAGCGAATAAAGCAGGTTATTGTTTCGAAACCTTATCAACTGCAGCTTTAATGATGTGCTGTTTGGCCGATGAAGTCTGTCAGGTATTAGGTCAGTTAGGAGGAGATGCTAACTGCAGTTTACATCAGAGCTGATAAACACATCATTAAACCCATTCCTACAACTTTAATCTTGGAAACTGGGAAATGATTTCCTTAAATTTGTCTGGATGGACGGAGCGAGGTTCGTCTGAGGCTGCTCACACATCCATGGACCTTTTGGCACAGAATGTGAGCAGAGATGAATTATTTCTCTCCGTCCCGACACCACTCCTCTGGGAGTCGCTTCCTCCACACATCTGGACCAACGAGCATTTTTTCCCTCTCCTGTCCTTGTGCTAGGGTTATTAGCATTAATCTGCAACACAACATCTGTGATTCTCTCTTTATTTTAACATATTTTTCCCTCCCTCTGCCCTCTGTCATTTGGTGTCTGCTCACTGGGCTTACACCAGGCAGCCAAGTCTGTAAAGCTCCCAGATGCTTGTGCTGCTCAGTGGGGAAGCGCAGGTGGACCGCAGGTCGGCCTGTACGACCACAACTTCCAGAAGAGGTGCAGTCTGGGAAAAAGCCACGCACAGTTTCCAAAGATCTCAACAACAGGCGCCACATTTACAAAAACAGTGGTTTTCCTTTGACTTTTTACTGTGGATAATAAAATAACACACCTTTGTTAAGTTTCCGCAACACAAACGATTTGTTAGTCTCTTCTGCAATTTCCTGTTCATTAGGCTGAACGTGGGGACACATGTGACAGGAGTATGTCTGAGAAACTAAGGATGTCATTTCCTTCACTTAACACCCTCTAACGCTAAGTCACATGAACGAATACGACCTCAACCTGGAAACATCTGGCTCAGATAAGATTGACGACACATGCATGGTTCAAACAGGATTAACTCCGCATAGAAGTCACAGAATCAACATTTTTAACTGCCCATACAAACTGAAATACTTTGATAAAGCAGACAGTCGCTCACTCTGTGCAAAGATTGTGTTTAAAATGTGACCCAGGCTCAGGAAACTGTGTGTGGGAGCGCCAGCCCACAGCCTAATTGTCAGTTGTGGCTTATCTAACAGCCCAAATATGCTTTATAAGAGCAGGGGGAGCTTTTTGTGTGTACGCCGCAGTTTTGATCACAACAGAGCCTGAATCTTAATGATCGCCCATGTGATTACGTGCACCCATGGGAACGGAGATTTGGTGTGGCTCAGCTACCACACGAGCTACGGCGGCATCATTAACCAGGAACTTCATAACCAGGAAGGTCCCTATCCGCTCTGAGCACGCAGTCTGCATATTTACACAACACACTGCATTTTCTTGATCTGCAGTATGTGATGCAGATCTGGACTAATGTGAGGGGTTTTCCACCAAATCATGTTAACTCATTGAGTGCCAGCCATTTCATAAAACAGAAAGTGCCTTGTTCCAGCATTTCTGCCCATTTTGAGTCACATTTCAAGATCCACAGAATATTTTGTACTATGTCTTTGAAAACACTGAAGAGCTCAAATAAAAGAAGAGACTCTCTATTTCATCATGAAAAAAATGTTTGTTTTTACCTTGTTCCATTCTTGTTTTATCAGAGGTAGAGTAGAGGACACTTTCACCAAAATCGCCACTTTTTCTCTAATCTCGATCATCTCCACTTCCTGCTTTGATCTCTCTGGTGTATACCATCTCTTTATGCTCCAACTACATCTCCCAGAAGCCCCAGCATTACTCACAGGCTGCGATCGGTGACTCGCTGCAAAAAAACAACAACAAAAAAACCCCACTTTGACGTATTATTACAACAATGGCAATCAAGCACCAGATTTTAAATGACATCAAAATACGTCAATGGCACTCAAAGAGTTAATACTAAAGAATTTCATCAGCATCAAAGTCCCACTTAAATATAACAAGTCAAAGCCTATTTATTTCAGAAACTGACCACTGACAGCATTTAGTTTCATTTCTTAGCTCAGAAACCCCTGAGGCATGAAAACAACATAAATAACCCCCAAAAATATTATTTGCATTATTATGCATCTCAGCAGAGTCCTTGGGGTTGAGTTGTTAGAGTTGGGCAGAGCAGAGATTATCGTAATCACACACAGTTTCATGTAGACAAGTATTACTGTCTTTTCAAAAAGAAATTTAAATTAAGCCTTCGCAGGAAATACATTGTTTAGGCTTAAGCAACACAGCTGCTTACTGAGGTTTAGGCAACAAAACTACATGACTAGGTTTGAATGAATGTACAGAAGTGATGTGATGTTCTGGTTTCGCATGGAGGTTAGGTGTATTTTGACCCATCCGTCCACTTCCATGTCTTCCTAACACTGTTTGTTGCTCGTGATCAGGTGGATTAAACAAAATTTACACTGCATTACTTTACGTTGGTATGGCTACAAACAGCCTGGCAGTATGCACACATCCAGAGCTGTAATTCTGTACAGGGATCATGTATTAAAGGGGACATTTAGTGGAAGTACTGACAACAAAGTGTAAAATGTGGTTCATGTGGATTAGAGGGAATATGGGGGACAGTCGCTGAACGTTTGATGCCGTCCATGAAAGAGACTTTGCATCTGTGAGTAGCTGACCTCTGAAGTCTGAATCAACAGCAGAGCAAGAGAAGCACAGCAGTGATGGATTCAGCTCCTGCAGGGCACTGATGGAGCTCTGGAAGGACTACAGTGGACTGTCCAGGTCCCTGGTGTCATGGACAACAGAGCGCTGTGTGCTGCCTCAAAGGGCTGCTTTGAATTATTATAGTACATGTTGTCCACTCACATCTATCTGGAGGTGACCAGGAAAGGTCCCAGTGTGGGTCTAACTGACATTTTAGTTCATGTGCTGGTTTTTGTTTCATTTGATATGTTGGTGGTTGCTTGATTATCAGACAATAGTTGTAGTTTAAACTACGAAATTTTAAAAAAAAAATGATAAAAGGATTGATAAAAAGAATGAAACAAATAAAGGATCTCCACTGGTAATTGATTTATCGGGGTTTGAGTTTCTTCTCCTCAAAGGCAATCATGGCAGTCAATAAATAAATAGCCACAATCAAATTAATTAATTAACCTGCATCCAAAATAAAGGAAAGACGTAAAAAGCATAAAAAGTGGTGATTTTGGTGAAAGTGTCCTCTACTCTACCTCTGATAAAACAAGGATGGAACAAGGTAAAAACAAACATTTTATTCATGATGAAATAGAGAGTCTCTTCTGTCATTTGAGCTATTCAGTGTTTTCAGAGACATAGTACAAAATATTCTGTGGGTCTAGAAATATGACTCAAAATGGGCAAAAAACGCTGGAACAAGGCGCTTTCTGTTTTAAAAAAAGAGCTGGCACTCAATGCGTTAATGAAATACTATGATCACAGGTCTAAGGACCAAAGACAGACAGGAAGCTGACAAAGTAAACATAAACACTTACTGTCATGTCAGAGAAGAGAGGCAGGAGGGCATGGATTAAGGTAGAGATGGCTGGAGAACAAGGTGTGGTTACATGCTGCAGGGCTGATGAGGGGAAGTGGAAACAGGTGAGCAGGTGGAAGTGAGGGTCAGGTGACTGGGTCAGGTGAGAGAGTCCTCTAGTGGACGGGTGGAAAATGGCAATGAAGGGGGAAGAGGCTGGAGACTGAAACTGAGGGGCAGGATGAGTATACAGTGAATAAATTAAACTTTTTATGGACATGTGACTGAATTCAATTCCATTTTCATATTTTCATATGACTGTTAGTGATTTTCATTGATGCCACAGGGTCAGATTTTGCAAAAAATCCGATCAAAGCTTCACCCAAAACTTGAACTCAGACACCACTGGGGCCTTTCAGCTTCACTACCGACCCGAAGACTCAAACGAAGCGACCTCGCTGCTGGAGGGAAGGGAGCTACAGGAGAACATGGTGCAGACCATCAGACTACTGCAGTAAAATGAGAGTTTTTTTAAATGGACTCTGGTGCTCAGGAACATGACTGCTATCAGTCAACACAAAGTCAGAGTTCCTCATTGTAGCTTCAGTTTTAACTCTTTGAGTGCCACTGATGAATTTTGACATCAAAGTGGTTTTTCAGCAGCGGGTCACCAATCACGGTCCCCCGTAGCCTGTGAGTAATGTTGGGGCTTCTGGGAGATGTAGTCAGAGCATAAAGAGACAATATACATCAGAGATAAAAGCAGGAAGTGGAGACGATCGTGATTAGAGAACAAAATGGACGGATTCTGGACAAAAAGTGGTGATTTTTGTTAAAGTGTCCTCTACTCTACTTCTGATAAAACAAGAATGGAACAAGGTAAAAACAAACATTTTTTCATGATGAAATAGAGAGTCTCTTCTTTCATTTGAGATATTCAGTGTTTTCAGAGTCATAGTACAAAATATTCTGTGGGTCTTCAAAAAAATGACTAAAAATGACCCAAAACGCCGGCTTTTCAATGAGTTAATCGAATCCAAAGATGCAGAATCTAAAGTGTAGACACCTTCTTGAATTTGGATACTTAACTCATAATAATAATTCTGATACGGCCAACCACCCAGGGTCGCTTATACAGGACCTCCATAATAAGAGTGTAGGGGTGGGACCAGCTGGGTAACACATTAGCACTGTCTAACACCGTCTGTGTGTCTAGTCGCTTTCACCACTGCCCGGCAAGGTCGCCTCGCTCTGCTCTGCATCGTATCCACACCTGATTTATACCAGCGCTGAGGTGCTAGCATGCCAGTAAACTCCCCTCATTACAGCTGTGTATCTCTAACCTGATGTGATGTGAGCAACATCTGCTGGCCTGAGGAGGCCGCACAGGTGCTGAAGGACACGTGGCTCGTTCACGGACGTCAGCTTTAATCCTGTGTTTGAGACATATTGATCATAAGGGATTCGTGACATTGAGATGCTGCTGCACAGGGGTTCATGTTTCCTTTGTTTTCAGAGAGGAGTTCTGTACAGCTGGGCTCCAGCAGAGAGCAGGAACCTTCACAAAAATGTGAAACCTCAAGATGGTGACACTTCCATAAACAGAGGTCCCTGTGAATAATTTCTTTTAGGTCCTAACCCTGAGTGTTTTTACTACGCTGGCCATATAGGGTGTCGACTCTCTGCAGGGCAGCAGAGCGTGGCTGGATGTGCACCACTGTTTACACCAGAGCGATCAGGCCAGCAGGACTTTTATAAGCCTGCTGCCCTGTCGCCTCCTGACAGCTTCCAGAGTGAAAGGAGCAGATATGTCGCTGTGAAAGGGACAGCACTGTGTATGGGCCCCTCATCACGAGAGCTGTTTATGTAATCCTACCATCGCTGTCTGCAGGACATTATTGATCTTCAGGGGAACTCAAGAGCAAGTCGAGCCCAGCTGTCACGCTGTATAAACTAGTGGATTCCTAATGAGGAGAGCTTTGAATTTCGCACAACACACTTCAGAACAGCCACAAACTTTTGTTCCAGTCCTGATGGGAGGAGGAGGGCGAGGGGAGAGGAGATAAACCATGGTCAGGTCTGACCTCGCTGTGACTGAGCTGCATGGAAGAGTCTGTTATTAAGATTGAGATGAAAACTCCTCAGGGACTCTTAATGGTAACGTGTCTGTGCAATTTAGCTCAGTCCGGCTAACACAGAGGGCCCCTTTAAGGGATACCTTTGACGGTTGTACTCTGACGTTTTTCTTTGCCTGGCGCGTGGCCAATATTAGAAAAAAAATATTCCACATTTGTCCTTGAGCTACCCTAAAAACAGACGTCAGCTTTCCCCTCAGAGCCTGACTGGTACTACTCGCTGCTACCAACTGCTTTTGATGCCAAATATGAGCAAGACAGCAGCTTGTGTGTGAAACAGATATTTTTCTCTCAGCAGTTACCTCGATTTTTTTGTTTTATCACAGATGTCATCAAGATGGTCAAGAAGGGAGACAAAGTCACTCTTTGCATGCATAGACTGTGGATGGTTTGTGGACTTTTTGAAGCCTTAAATTCATCATTTCAGCTGTGATTGATGGAACTAAGAACAATTGAATGCTGAATAAAGCAGTCAAAACATTGCAATAAACAGTCATGAACTGAAAAACACACCATGAAAGGGTTAAAGTTCTGATACAAAAACAAACTTTTGGTAGCAAAGCAGGTAGCCCCATCCTAAATCATCCCCTCCTTTATGGTCTGTTTGACTCTAAATGGGACCATAATTTACTAAATGAACATCATGCTGTATTGAAGAAGACTTGAAACTAGAGAGTGAGACCATAAACTCATGTTTACAATGTTTACTGAGGGAATAAATCAAGAGAGAAGTAGCATCATTTACTGATAGACTTCTATACAACCAGAGGAGTCGCCCCCTGCTGGCTGATAGAGAGAATGCAAGTATAATCTCTTTAATATTGGCTTCACGTCTCAAGTCGTTAACTCTTTGAGTGCCATTGACGGGTCACCGATCACGGCCCCTCACAGCCTGTGAGTAATTTTGGGGCTTCTGGGAGATGTAGTCAGAGTATAAAGAGACGGTATACACCACAGAGATCAAAACAGGAAGTGGAGACGATCGAGATTAGAGAACAAAACGGATGGATTCTGGACGTTTAGGGTGGGAATGGCCTCTATTTCTGATAAAACAAGAATGGAACAAGGTAAAAACAAACATTTTTTCATGATGAAATAGAGAGTCTCTTCTTTCATTTGAGCTATTCAGTGTTTTCAGAGACATAGTACAAAATATTCTGTGGGTCTTGAAATAGACTCAAAATGACACTTTATGTTTTATAAAACAGCTGGCACTCAGTGAGTTGATGTGGTTTACATTGTCAACCGAAACCAAACAGACAGTGAAGAGTTTATTAAAGCAGATCAATAAATCATCTATTAGTGGTGGTTCTTTAACAGCAGCCAGCTTCACCTGCTCAGGTAAATTCAAATTTAAGTGGGGATTATTGTCCTCTTCTCTCAGAGTCAGTATCACCTCCGTATTTTGCAGCTGTCCTTTCCACACTATATTTTTCTATTTTCTTTTAACTACACCTCTGCTTCATTCACGTTTCAGGGCTGCCACTGTGATTTCTACGCACAGCCTGCACATCTGTTTTCTGGATGACAGCTTTCACTGATCAGCTGGGGCTTTCGCTGGACCAATGGCAGGAAAGGTCTGTATTTTCTCTGATTATTAGTTGAGGGCAGACATCTGGTTGTATTTAGCAGCGGGTATTTGGACCTGGCTTATTTGGTTTGGTTGCAGTGCAGATTTGCACTCTGGAGGCCTGGCGAGGCCGTACTCTGCTCAGGGTCCTGGATGGAAAAACAAATCTTAATGAAGTCTGGCCTTCCCTCCCTCCTGCATCTTGTGTCGTATGTGGCTCTGCAGCATGTTTTTTATCAGGAATTTACCAGAAATCACATTGTGTGTGGTGAAATGGAAACACATTATTGTCCCCTGTGTCAGAGGTTATTTCTGTGTATTTTTATATTCAGTTTTATCTCTAAAAGAATGAGACTTCCCAATAATAGCCAACCCTCACTTTATGGCCTCATTCACTGATTTGACCACTTCTATGGAACAACCCAAACACTCATTCATGAGACAACCTATTAGAGAAGAGCAGCCTATTAAAACAATGAAAAAAACCTATGTATGAGTGATATCCAAGCACTTTTTAAAGGAGTCACTGGATCAAACCAAAGTCTGTGGAAACAACCATTCGACTCTTAAAACAGGCCTGAATGCTTCATTTATTCTGACCTCATCAATAACTGACTTTCCCATTCATACTCTACAAAATTGTTCATAAATCACTGACGCAAACATCCAGTTCATATTTCTGCAGAACCAGAATGAGTAAACAGTCCAGTTCACCTCCTTTAAAAAATTAAACCATCATCGATACACCAGAATATTTCGAGGGTTTATCAAGATATCTCCATTTTGATTTAATCTCCACGAGGCAGACTAATCCAATTTATGATAATGCACAGAATATATGATACACGGCTTATGTTACATAAATTCAACAACATCTTACCTGTGTGCCAAAAACTGTATTATTACAAACACTGATCCTATAGATGGATTTTAGATAACTGTAAAGCATTTTGTTAAATATTTTTGTACTTCTTAGTTCAAAATGTATGTTAATCAACTGGAAATTTGTTTTATTTGTTGTTTGTAAGTTGTTACACTTAGCTCAGCATTTGTCAGTTTCTGGAGAACCAGAAATGTCAGTAAGAGAATTGTTCATGATGTAAATGTAGATGTAGGTTTTTTTATTTAGTTATTGATCTATTGTTGTGCCTTTTTATAGGGACATATAGGGGTATGTACTGTACTTGCTTTGAGTTTGACTTTTTCCGCTGGACTAGTTGGGAATTGTGTCGTTTATATAGAAGTGCAGCATGTATATTCTGTTTTTTGCTAATGAATAAAAAGTTTAATAAAAAAAAATCACTATTTTGTAACAAAACAACTTCAGCTTTCAGGAAGATTTATGCTTTTTTTGATGTAGTGTGTCTAATCAAATGGGATTGTGTTGGCGTCCTTAGAGTTTTCATTTCAACTCACCCTTTTAACCATTGATACATTCAGTTATTATATCCTGTTTTCTATACTTTATCTTAATTATAATCACATTCACTTGGAGCACGACTGTATTGTGTCAGGAGCCTTTTAGGAATTTATGTGTTTGTGTTTCAGTTTTTTTTTAATATTTGTTGTTTTGTTCTTGATTCTCTTTTTATGACTGGACAATTATAAGAATTGTTATTATTATTATTATTATTTACATGTGTGTTTTGGACCTTTGCACTGAATATAATAGATGTGCAATTTCTCCTCCAATGAATAGATGTTTGCAAATATATCCTATCTGGCACACATACAGTTATGTCATAGGTTGATAAATGCATGCATACAGGCTCTCCAAACTCTGCTAAAAGAGAGACTCTAACCCAGCAAATATAAAAGCAATATCCAGGCAGGCACCGTCTGCAGAATGAATGTCATCTGCTCTGCAGCTGATATGTTTGTGTTGGCTCGAATCCAAATGAGCTCTGCAAAAGTTGCTTCTATTAAAAATAAACAGCAGCCGTCCTCTCTATGTGTTTTAGAGTAATAACAGTCACTCAGGATGGTTAAACCTCCACTGAACTTTAAATCCTGACTATGGATCAATGTTTTCTACAAAAAAAAAACTCATTTACGTCACTTCTTGGCTCTATAAAGATCAGATAAAATGGTAAAGATGCATAAGTAATGCCTCTGGGCTCTAATCTTTTACCTGTCCATATTAAAGAAACACCGTCCAGTGTGGTTTGAGACACTTTGGGGTTGAGGCCACAGGTTAGTGGAGTGTAAATGAATGATGTGTCTGCATAAGCCACGTGCGCCGCTGTGCTCCTGCTAAAACATTACGACTTTAACCACACCAGCGGAAATATAAACTCCCAACCACCTCCGATGAGAACAGGAAAACTGCTGGGTCGATGCAATCACACCTCGGCTCTGTGAGGGCAGATGTGGCCAGGTGTAAATAAAATGTGGATCTGGATTAAAGGATGACTTCACGATGCTTCTGTTCAGAGTCGAACAGTGACTTTTCAAAGAATCGTCACCTGATGTCCTCCATTTAAAAAGCAGATGTATAAACAGTTTATGCAGATAAAAGGGTGCAGCCAAAGTGAAAGCTGGCTAATTTTTTTCCTCAGTTTGTTTTTTGTTTTCAGTTTAGATTTGTGGCTTGGGCAGCAATTCAGTCAGTGCAATTAAGTGCACGGAGGAAGGAATCTCTTTGGTGTGTGCGGCTGACATGGACACACATGTGCATGCAAAGTCCCAGCTGGGAGACGAGGAAAAAAGAAAGAAAAAGTTAACATTAATTGAGTAGGAGATGTTTGTGGTATGATTGAGCTTTTCATTATAAGCAATGTAATTTTAGGCTGCAGAATTTTCTTCCAACTGGAAACACTCGAGTGTTTTCCAGCAATAAGCAGCTATGAGGGCCTCAGATGTCTAAAAAAATACACCCATGCGCCGCAATGAAAACACAGTTTGCAACTCAGCAAAATGAGACGAAGATGTTTTATGGATTGTGGCAACAATATAAAAGGTAGAGTCATATTTTGGTGCAACATAAGAAGCAGCTGTGATGGGAGGCTAAAGTTAGCTCAGGTGCTACATTTTCAGCGTGGCTGAAAAAGAATACCCCCAGCAGGAAAAGGATGCTAACTGGAGAAGATATGCAATTTAATTGCTTAAAGTCAAAGTCAACTTTAATGTCGATTTCACAGTATGAGCAGTTCATAGCAGGCTACAGTGAGATTGAAATGTTGTTTCCCCCAGTCCCCAGACAGCACAAACAACACTAGCCTATAATTTTTTATGTGCTCTAAATTAAGTTCTACAGAAAATAACTTAGTTGATATCAAATGCTATGCTTAAAGGAGCTCTACACAGACTAGGAGCATATATATTGCCTCTACATGGCTCTCAACATGGTGATGGCTGAGGCAGCTCAATGCTAACGGTGCTAATAGTGTAAACAACAGCAACAAATGTCATCATGATATAGGTTCGACCTGAGCTACAAGGTAAACTATAACCCAGCACCATGCATTTTAATTTTTAATTTGCGATGCCTGTAGGTATACAGTAGATTGAATGGTCCCAGCAGTGGAGGTGAAATACTGCCCCCTATTGGTTTGGAGCATGTGGCCAGGCTTTACATATCACACCTTTAAACTATTGGCAGGTTATTTCACCATCAATCTTACCTCTAAACTGTGAGCTTGCACAATCACACACTGCTTCCGCATTCTCCGCACATAGCAAATCTATGTAGCGCATCGACAATAAACACATAACTATTTATTCTTTATCATTTTTCAGTGCAGCTCAGTGAGTGACAAGTGACAACAAGTGGTAACAGATAAAACAATGAACTGACACAATGGGGTTCACACATATTTACTTACGCAGCCAATCAGTGTCATTAACAATGTACGTGCTGCTGTTTAGCAGGTAAATGCTGCCAACCCAAACTGGATGTGCCACAGCCTTAGAGCTTATTCTAGTGTCATATATGAGGAATTTTCATTTAGTGATATTAATCATTAAATGCTGTCACTACATTTTAAGTAGTAGAAATGCTAATAAAAGCTAATTATATATACATATAACAGACAAAGAGTTACAGGACCTGACAGTGTATCGCAGGCTTATATTAAAATCACTTATATTAAAAATAATCTAAACAGAAATTACTGCTGTAATTAGATTATTTTAATAAGCCATGTAACTTATGATCTCAGTGTTTTTGCTCAGAAACATGAAAAATTAGGGGGAATATTGCTAACCATTTGTGAAAAGGGATACCTAAGCCTCTGTGCAGCCTAATCACTATGGAGGTGTATGAAAGGTGTGATAAAGCAGACCATTACATGATAGTTTCATTGATGAGAACAGGTTTTCTCAGTGTCACTGCAAGTTTGATTCCTAATTATTCTGTGAAAGCTGTTGGTTTGAATGTGATTCTGCGAAGCAACATCTTCATCTCTTCACTGGAGGACATACTGGGGTTGTTTTTGTTCCAGCTTCAATATTAGTATTACGTGCCATGGGACAGGAAGACGTGCCGGTCTCTGATGTAGTAAACCAGCCAGAAAGTTCTGAAACGTCCCTCTTAACTTAATTCAAGTAATGGTGTTTAGGAGCAAAGGTCTGGTCTAAATTAATCCAGCCTCCCTGGCGTCACTGTTTGGAGTCCCGTCAGCTATAAACAAACCCTAAAAACTCCTCTTAAATTGATCCAGTGTTTGTCATGCACTATTGTCTGAGGCACATGTAATCAGTGACTAAATGGATTAGCTGCAGAGTGAAAAAGGGAACAACAAATTTGTGTTCCAGGTACCCAAAGGGGAATGACATCACAGCGTACGTTCTGGCGCGATGAGGCCGGTGAGCATTAGTTTAAGAATTCAGTGTTAGTCATCGGTTGGACGGGGAGCGTCGCAGCACGAGGAGGGAAAGGAGACACTAATATGAGATTACAGAGGCCTCAGAGGTCATGTGGACCAGTCAGGCCCGACCTGAGCTGGCATAACATGAGGCTGCTTTCCCGTTCGCTCTTCCTGGCACTGTAATCACACTTCTGTAATCACACTTCTTACTCCAGGGCACGCTGCCTCCAGCTGTCTCCAAGGAGCTCTAATCAAAAACAAAGATGGAGGGGGAAGGAGGCTTATGCATCCACCCCCCGAACCCGAAAACCACCAGCCAGAACTCCACATGTTCTATATCATGAGCTCACCAGAGACGAGTCATGACTTCACCGCAACAGAGCCAAAACCCAACACATCATTATAACAGCTCATTGTTCTGCAGCAGAGCCACACAGGAGGCGTCCACGCTGCCCTCAGACCAGCAGAGAAATCATCAAACAACACTCCTGGACATTATTATAGAAACTTTATTGGACATAACGGGTATACAGATATCATGCGTATTTACAGCACATAAAAAATGTTTTCAAAAGAGAGTAATAACCAAAGTTTTACACATTTACAACACTGAAAAAAGGCAATCTTAACATCATGGGAAAGCTCAAACTCTTCATGGTTCGCTTTGAGATTGAAAAATAAATGTGAAAATGCAATAAGGGGCCCCGAATCATCCGACGTACACAGAAAACACTCACACAAGCATTCATAGAAAAACATGAGGTAGTCAAATGGTTAAAATAATACAATCAATAACTAGAAATGTGGACAGCTGTTGAGTTTTTACTACTATAATAACGCTGCTTTTATCTGATAGGGCATCATTATTTCATGGTATCTACTCATATACATTGACGGCTTTCTGCAGGGAGGAATGTTGATATTTGAACTCATGAATTGTACGGTTAGTTTGAGTGAAACAATATCTCCTCAATTGAGAAGATTAGATCAGAGCGTACTGACAAGAGGGGAGGAGGAGATAATTACACCAGGGAGACGGATTCATTGTGGTCGATAAGGAATGTCAGAGAGCCTTAATCCCACAGTGACCACTGATTACAGGCTGCAGGACACGGCTCTTTCAGCTTTCTGGATGCTGTTCGAACAGCAACAGGGCGCTGCTCTGTATTTACTGTACGACGGAGGTTTCGGTGTGGATTCACCTGGCAAGAGGCCCGATAAAACAAACACGTTCTAAAGTGGTTCAAATACTCAATAACGATTATTTCTCAAATGTTACTGAGTGGAGTTTCAAGAAATAATTAACAGATTGTTGGAGTTTCTCCACCTTCCATTTAAACAGAAGACATTCACACTTATTATATATTCCACTTTCACTTGGTTTAACGGCTGCCATCTTTATTATTGGCTTCATTTTGTCATTATTTTGAAGGGATGTGTCACTCTTATGTGGATACGGTTGCTATATTGACAAAGAGAGCTGAGTTCGCAACAACAAAATCATTTAACTATCTGAGTGACATTTAAGTGTTTATATGTCAAAGTGGTTTTTCGGCAGCCGATCGCAGTCTCCTGCAACCTGTGAGTAATTTTGGGGCTTCTGGGAGATGTAGTCAGCGCATAAAGAGATGGTATACGCCACAGAGATCAAAACAGGAAGTTGAGACGATCAAGATTAGAGAGCAAAATGGACGGATTCTGGACAAAAAGTGATGATTTTGGTGAAAGTGTCCTCTACTCTACCTCTGATAAAACAAGAATGGAACAAGATAAAAGCAAACATTTTATTTCATGATGAAATAGAGAGTATCTTCTTTCATTTGAGCTATTCTGTGTTTTCAGAGACATAGTACAAAATATTCTGCGGGTCTTTAAATGGCTGACAACGCTGGAACAAGGCACTTCCTGTTTTGTAAAACGGCTGGCACTCAATGAGTTAATCATTAGTCATGAACTTGAAAGAAATGCATACTTCATATGAAAATATGTTAGTAAACTATCTGTACAAAGTAGCAGAACAGAAAAGAAGAAATGACCTGCAGGTAATGTTTTCTGTATATTATGATTATTACAAACCCATCATGTTTTATGACACAATTTTCAAATAAACATGATGTCAGTGCGGCGTCAGAGCTTGTGAATGTCAATGACAGGTCTTTTTCAAATCCAGATGTAAGTATATAACCATTTTGTATCATAAATATGTCCGTTAAAGTGTCACAAAACAAAACGTAGCAAGGCTTTTACGAATAAACTGAATAAATCCCCCACAGCCGTGTGTATAGAAGAGCACGCTCACAATTCACAGTACGTACACACATTAAAAAAAACAACAACAATAAATTTCTCTTGGTAAATATATTCCAAAATATAATTTTATACACAAATATATATATTTAGACTCTGTTCCCTCTGTAGAAAGCTTTACACATGTTTACATAAGAAAAATCAAAAGCTTTGAGATAATATACATTCTGTTTTTCTTATTATGGTTAAAAAAGGGCTGAAAACAGTCTGATGAAACGGAGCTACAGCAAACATTCATAATATTCTGAGACGGTGGGGTCAAAACGTGAAAATATACGTCCATAATAATGAGCTTCGGCTACAGCTTATTCGACACGGTGTCAGTGCCAAGACCTATACAAGACGATAAGCTCCACACTGACCGCACACTGTTCATAATGTGGCTTCATAATGTAATAAATGTACTCCGTCTGACAACAGCATGGCAATATTTTGTTAAATAACCAAATCAGTTGGGAGAATAATGATCATTTAAGTCATTTGTCAAGTGAAAATAACAAATGTGTCATTTTTTTTTACATTTTAGATAAATGTGAGGATTTGCTCCTTCTCTTGATAAGCTGCAGTTTAAATTATTCTCCTGGTTGAACCTCATTCGACATGTTTCTTATTTTAAGTACAAAAACACAAGTTGCTCATATTCAGCTGAATAACATTTTCGAGTATTTACAATATTAACAAAAAAATATACAGGTGTTAAAAGAATAGTTTTGCATTTTTGGTAAATATTCATAAAATTCATAACACTCTGATGTCTGTACGTTGAGTATGGTCCTGGAGGTTAGAAGGCTATTAGCCTAGCTTAGCATAAAAGATGGGAGACGGGAGACGGCTAGTTTTTCCTCTGCTTCTAGTCTTCATGCTAAGCTAGGCTGTTCACTTCCTGCGACTAGCTCAGTACTCAGAGCACAGGCATTTTCCAAAATGTTGACCTAGACCTTTAACAACAACTGGTAAAAGGGAACCCATAATGCCCCTGTGGAGCTGTGTAGCATGATGGAAGTGAGACTCCTCCACTGAAATGCATCACTACAGAAATCCATTAGCAGTGGAAAATGAGTGTATCATAAACTGTGGCATTTTTTTCACATTTTTCTTTCACATTTTTTGGCATTTACTCTTCTGTATACATTCAATACCTACACTAAGATAACGACTTCGGTTCATACTGCACTTTTGTCCGCATGTCACTAGTGGTTGCTTTGCTTCTTTGTGCCACAGTCTGGACTTTAACGTCTCTCTTACTGCAGCCTGACACCTGCTCGGTGAGAAAAACAGCCTGAATCACCATTTAAGGTCAGAACAAAGGGCTGAGCTGTGGTCAGAAAAAAAAACAGCATTTGGATTGGAAAGAAATGCCTGGTTTCATCTCACATTTGATCCTTGTAGTTTTACTACATGAAAAGTGAGGCTGCCAAACTGGGTCTCTATTATGACAAACCAGTAACACCAGGACGGTATATCTACCTGTCTGGGGTTTACAAAAGGACCGAAGGTGAGTGTGGTTAAAATCATATTTGTTTTCCTTCCTATCCCATCTAAAAAAACAGTTCCTGTCATGGAAGGAGATGAACAGAGCGGTCCCTGTGAACCGTCGGGCAGCCTTAGCCTCCTGTGCTACGCTGTGCTGCTGCTGGAGCAGGGAGTGCTTTGTGTGCTGCCGATACTGTGGGCCGCACTGCTGTTCTCTGAGGCCGGTTGGGACTTCTGGACCGGCTGTGGTTCAGGTGTCTCACCTGCACAGAGAGAGAGAGAGAGAAAAATATGGATATATGTACATTACAGAGAGGCAGAGGCAACACTGTCCCTCTGAGCTCTAGCTGATCTGTCACTGCCTGTTATAAACCTTACACTTTAGTTAAAATACCATCCTTTAACCTGATGTTTTGTGGAGAGAATTTTATGAAATTATCAGCCCTTTAACACTCGCAACAACGATATATAAGCTGAAGGCATAACAACTTTTCTCTACAATTTTGATTTCACAACTTTCAAGAACAAAGGAGGGAACTTTGTGAACAAAATAACGTGCAAAATCACTGTAGATCTCTGAGTACTGTGTTTTCATATTGCCATTAAACGCACCACCTGAAAATTTAATACATACAGCAAATTTACGGTAAATTTAAGACAATTTAAGACCTTAATTACCCAGATTTTAATTTCAGACATTTTAAGGAACCGCAGGAACCCTGACTGGGAGAGGAACTCTGGACTTCATTTGTGCTTAATTATTCCCATCTTCAAGCATAATCTGCCAGATTGAAAGTGTTTTTAACCGCTAAGACCCAAGAAACATCACCTCAGAGCCCAGAAACAACCAGTCACATCCTATCTGACAGATGACATTTTCTACAAAAACAGAGGAGGAGGAGTCACGTTCATGGAGTTCATCTCTTCCCTGGATTTAATTAGGCTGACTTGAGTAGATAAAGAGAATAAACACAGGACAGGACCTTCTGACTGGAGCTCAAACCACTGACTGCTTTATTGTTCTACGTATAAATAAGCATTTCATTTGTTAGACTCTCGGGATCCAACGCTTCAAATGAAGAGGAAAATAAAAGTGCTCACATTTGTTTACAGAAAACACTGACAGACAATGAACAGCCAAGTCTGTGTTTAATTAGAGTATTTGGTGCAATTATTACTGCAGTCTTTTCCTTGTTTGCTTCCCGGCTTTATTCTTCTTTTTCCAATCGACAGTTTGGTTTGCACTAAAAGTTGTGTGCGTGTATGAGAGCTTTATGTATGACAGGCTCATGTGTCTGCAGGCCATCTTGCGTCCTGCTCCCTCTTTGGGGCCCCTTCGCTCTGCTAATGTTTACCAGAGCAGAGCTGCCAGTGTTTCCCTCTCAGGACCCAGAGCTCCACAAAACAAAGGGACTTGGATTCACCTCATCTGTCTGAGGAAATACTAATTCCCAAATCTAATATTATCTTTGTGGACTGGAGAGATAAAGGCTGCTTTCATGTCACAGAAACATACTGTGTAAGAAAACTTGTCTGACTCACAGACAATTTTCCCACAAACGCTCCCTGTCACAGTTAAAAGGTTAGAGGATCACAGAGTTATTAGAATCCGTATCTCTGGTGCCCTAAGGGTCGGGACAAAATGTCATTTCAATATATATTATATTAATATATTTTAGCTTGAACCAAAGTGGAGGAACGACAAACCAACGTTAGCCGATCCCTTATCTTACTGTTGTGCAGAAGATATTTTCTCCTCTTGTTTAGTTATTTAATTTCTCATTTCACCATGTGAGCAGAGGTGCAGAGCAGATCTGTTGGCAGACCCACTGTACTCTACTGACCGTGCCAACACAATGAGCGCCATGTCAAAAACTATATTGTGACGTGCTTTTTGAAGCGTTTATACTTCCAATAGCCTTATATGGAATTAAACTGTAACAGATACAGAACCTCAGATATAATGCCAATGAGTATTAAAAAATCTTCCACAAGAGGCCGGGAACATTGTCCTCAAACCCTGAGGGAATAAACCCAAATTTGTTTTGTGCACCAGTTTAAAATACAGCCTGAGATGATATTTTCGGTGGTTGTTTTTGTCAGGGGGGGTTTACGTTATATAGCGTCGATATGGAACTGCCAATATTTCCATGTAAGGTCATTTGAGCTGAGACAGCCGAGGCCTATTCTAATCAACAGGAATACGTTGGGATAGTCCTGGAAAGACTTTCACCTGTTTCTCTGCATACGTTCATGTCTAATATGTGTGGAAAATCAGCCAGTCAGGCACTCTAGGAAAGCCATGCAGCTCAAATAAAGTGGCTCTCTAAAGAGGGGCCAATGGCAATATTGTGCTAAAGATAAGGACACTGAAATCTGACAGCTGATCTGTTCTGCCAACATGAAATCCTGTTCAAGTCAACAGTTTTAGCATGACTGGAGCAGCTCTGACAAGTGTCCGGATCTTTGCTACACTCACAAATATCAGGGAGGATGATTTACTAATGCGCCTGTGAGCTTCTTCCAAACTTGACTTAAAAACTCACATTGTTGTGTTTTCTAAAAGCCCCGACCTCTAAACTCAAACATCCTGACGACATTTATGAAAGACGTCCGTGGCCACGGGTGAAACGGTTCGACCGCATGGCGGATCCCCAGTCAAGCAGTCAGGCCAATGAGAACAGGGCAGCTCTATGCAACGGTGAACTCAGAGGGCTGCGCTTCCTCCCAGGGGTCAGCTGGGGTCAGCAGGGTGGGGACGATGAGGAAGATCTTGGTATCTAATGGACAGATTGTGTGTCTTTTCCTGCGAGGGTTGCTAAACCCAACAAGGGGAATTTCCAACTCGTCTCCAGCCATTGTACTGAGAATAAATCGCCGACTACCCCGCAGCTCCCAAAACACTGAAAGGCAGGAAAGAGGAGAGCTCTCGCTGCTGACCAACAGGATATATTTACAGTGGAGGAGTCAATCTGTTATTGTGAACCGGCCTCTGTCAGCAGCAGGATGTTTGGCATTCCCAGCGGCACATTTCTGGCACCGAGGCACTTGGGACATTCCTGTGCTTCTTATCTTTTCATTAATGTGGATAGGTGAGCCGGGGCCATGGAGCAGCAGGTAAAGGACCTACCTGTGTGTGAGTAGATAAACCACAAGGCTCCGGTCAACAGAGCTCCGATCACGAAGGCTGCAAAGGCGATGCCCACAACGGTCGGAGTGTCCAGCACGTACAGAGTGTCTGGAAACAAAACAGGTTCATGGGTTTTACATGTTGGCATGACAACACAACAAAGCCCTTATATATCTTTAACACCATACACATTACTAGATTTCCTTTCATCTTTATTATCTTAACCATATTTTAACAAACAAGATAACAGTGCAAAAAAAGTCTGTCTACTGCTGCTCTGGTTTTCTATAAAGAAATCACATATATTGGTTGGAAGACCTTCTTGGAGCATGCTTAATTTAATGTTATATATTAAATGACATACAATTTGCTAGAATGCATGTTGTTTTTTGAGTATAGACTCTGTTCTCTAGATCAGTTCAGATCAAAACATGCAGAGGATTTAATCCACTTTGACCCAAATGTGCAGATACTCTCAGCGGACGAGTAAGGAAAACATATTTAAGTGATTTAAATGGTTTTCTTTTTGCCGTCACATGATAAAATATTTACTCTTCAGTGGCTGCAAATTAAAATATATTCCCCAAAAAAATGCACAAGGAATGCAACAGCAGTTAAAGCTTTAAGAGGTTTAGAAGTTAAGAAAGTTAAGAAGTTTAATTTAAACAGCTGTAAAAGAAAGAAAATTGCCACAATAATATTTAAGTTCCTGTATTTCTTTGGATAATGTTTGTCAGATTCCTTTACTGAAAGTAAAGACGAGGAGTAAGACAGTGAGAATAATACAGTTAGACACTTTTGTAAAATAACTTACCTTCATCAGAAGGTCCATTTGGGCTTGGAGGTGTTTTGTGAGAAGGAGTAACTGCAAAATAAAAACAAAAAATCACCACCACAGAAAGTGATATACAGTATACATGATGAATTTTAATGATAGAAAAAGTGAGCCTGTCAGCTGCGGAGCAGAGGAGCAGCAGATTACTGATATTATCTGGTGTTGATTCTCTGAAGAATGTAACACAGAAACCTGAACCAGCAACTGGAGGAGAAAAGTGATTTGTCCTGAAGGATGAACCGCTTGACTCCCACTGACCAGTTTATATTAAGCCATCTGGAAGGCTTTCAAAACTTTAGCTGAAATGATGTCTCATAACGGACAACACAAAGACGCTTGTGTGGCGAGTCTGGTACACGTCCAGGACTGAGGCACAATGGGTGCTATTCTTAGACACCTTTGAGGTTTCATTTTCACATAATGGACGATGACAGGTCATCAAGGAGGACTTTAATTACGACGGCTAGAGGACGTCCACCTCATCGCTCCAGCGTTATCCGTCCTAAGTGACTGGTTGGGCTGCAGATAATGCCTCCAATCCCACAGAGGCCAGAAAAACAACAAGAAAGTGATGTATAATGTTGTGTTTTATGTGAAGAAGCTTACCAGGCTAAAAACTCTCTGTACCTTGATGTCTACTTGGAACAACACTCTGCTGTCAGGTCTTGACTTCTGTCCACTGTTTTGTTTTATGTTTGCAGCTTTCAGTCATTGGCAGAGTCGGAGCTCTTCAGATATCTCTATGAACGTCATTTGTTTATGGAAGTTGGCTTGCTATGGAATGAGAGAGCATGTTTTCATTGACCTCTGACCTCTCCTCACAAACCACTGATGCAAGACCCTCGACGCTGGTTGTTTGTACTCATAAAGTCGACCGCAGTTGAACCCAACAGTTCAAAACTTATTACTATAATGAGCTTGGTTTGCCATTAGCACCACATGAGGCTGATAACATACAGTGGTTTATTTCATTAATAATATATCTTTCTTATAATTGATATAAATTGATTCAATATAAATTGAAAAGAAATGAGAGATTTAGACTCTTTTAAATGGCCACAAGCTGTTGAAACATGAATCCAGACTCCAAAGTTTTGAGTTTAACAATAAACTTAATATTGAAAGTAACTTGAAAGTAACATGCAAAAACTTCATTCAGTTCGTTTTCATGTGACAAATCATCACAGATGGACTGATACGAAGCGAGATGAGCAGGAAGTGGAGACGATTGAGATTAGAGAGCAAAACGGACGGATTCTGGACAGAAAGTGGTGATTTTGGTGAAAGTGTCCTCTATTCTACCTCTGATAAAACAAGAATGGAACAAGGTAAAAACAAACATTGTTTTATGATGATGAAATAGAGAGTCTCTTCTTTCATTTGAACTATTCAGTGTTTTAGAGTCATAGTACAAAATGTTCTGTGGGTCTAGAAATATGACTCAAATTGGGCAAAACCGATTGAACAAGACACTTTCTGTTCTATAAAACGACTGGCACTCAAGGAGTTAATACACTGTAGTTTTAGTCAGGAGTCAGGAGATTATATTTCATTCATTGTGATGTAAATGAATTTATTATGAGTTTTCAGCTTCCTTTATCATTTTGCAAATTTAAACCTGAAGTAATACTACTTGTAACGATGTAATAATATATTCTACACTGCCAACCTCTCAAATAAATGCTACTTTTGAACTTTTCCTGAACGTTACCAGATCCAGTAAAATTTACTGTGAAGCAGTAAATCTGCATCTGAGGGCAAGGCTTCCAGGCTGTTATATTTTTCCGTGCACCAAGTTGGCCAAAAGTGGCCCTCTTTGATTTGTAGATCCAGTTGAGCTCTTTGGGATGCTGTCCAGTGCAGAGCTGTGGCCCTTGAAAAGGCTGCTTGTTTTGTTTGCCATCCCGGCATAAGAGATGCCTTTGTGTTATAAAACATGGGCCTTTGAAAGTGAGTTTTCTTTTCAGCCCTGTTTATTGCATGTTTGTGTTTACTTATTGGGCTCCATGGAAAATGAAGCTGCTGCTGCAGTGGCATGGTGGTGTGGGCAGTGCAGGTCGCCGCCTCCTCGACTTTAGCTCACTCACTCACTCATTAGTGTTTCACCAACATCTGCAACAGCTTCTCCAGTATCGTCACTGGGACTTCAATTCTAAAGAGTGACTGCATCTATTAGGGGTACGATGATACAGTCAGCTCACCAGACGACACAATACATGATATTGGGTTCACGAGAACGAGACCAGATGATATCTGCACAAACTAAAATGACAGAAATATATAGTCATGTAACTCTCTTTTATTAAACAGAGTTTATTTGACTCCACTTCTTAAATAATTCCTAAAAAATACATTAAATTACTTTTAGTCAAAGTCAGTGTTGTTGTATTAGCAGCATGAGATGAGATGTGTCTGAGCTGAATGTGGTAACAGCATATATAATGGGAACACTTTTTGTTTTTTGGTTCTGTTGTTGTACTTTGTAGACGGTCCCTATTCTGTCTCCTCAACTCATTAAGAGCAGTGTTTTCTGTGGACCATCAGGAACACATCCTTTCAGTAAAAATATGGTTGTAGTTTATCATGTGCCTCACCAACATAGCAGAAATGTATTGTTTGCATCTTTAGATCATACTGGATTTAACAGATTGATCCAGGAAGTTCAAATCTGCCAATATCTTTCTAACTTTACTGAAGTGCTGCAGTTGCTGCTTTCCTTCTCCTTCTTCTTGTCAGTTTCTTTTACTGTCACTGACAGGTCACCAATAGAAGCTTGGATAGCTCAAAGTCTGATAGGTTTCTTTCTGTCCTGTGCTCATGAGACATTTTTTCCCTAAACAAGAAATATCATCTGATTTAATCTTGCAAGATCTTGTGGCACGAGATCTCGTCACACCCCTAGTATCTACTGTATATCTCTGGGCAGCCATCACACCACAAATCCCATTAAAATGGAATTAACCCACCATATTCTGTTCACGCTTGAGCCCAACTGATGCCTGTTTTTTGAGGAAGATACAAATAAAAAATAAAAATATAAAATAGTCAAATTATAAAGTCAATTATAAAATGCATTAAGATTTGGTGAAAAAAGTGGCAATTTTTTTATTCAAATATTATTTTATAGGTTTTTATATATGCTTTGTGGCATTTCATATGGTGAAACTGAAGGCATATTTTCACACTGACAATAAAGTTTTTATAAGTACAATCTGTTTCACACTTATTTTCATTACTGATCAGTCGAGCTAATATTTTTCGTCATTAATTAATTCATCTTTTGGTGTCTAAAAAGCACATCTGATCTGTTTTGCCCATCCAACCATCTACAACTATAAAAAAATTAATATAATATCAGGAGACTAGACACCCTCATTTGAGAGGAAGGGACCAGTCATTTTTGGAGCTTTTCTGTTGTTTCAATAAATGATTTGAACACTGAGCTATTATCAAAATGATGCCAATTTAAGTCAATTGACTGATCGTTTCAGCTGAGTGGGATATTTCACAGTTGAAATAATAAAAAGGTCAGCTGGGAGATAAATCAAGAGCCAATCATTTCAAATATCCTGTAACTGACACTTATCAATGCCGTCTGGAGGGTCAGCTATGTATGTGACACTTTTTAAACTACTGGAAACATTTGTCATCACTGCAAATTTCATGTTTCTCTCCAGCTGATAAAAAAACAATACGTCTATATCAGCCAATATCGGGCATGCTGGTGTATGAGTCAGGCTCCAGCTCCCACTGATTAACATGATGTGATGTATATTAAAGCCATGAGTCAATGAGGTTGACTCAAACTGACCACAGGTCTCTTGTTGATGTCATTGCTCAGAGGGGATGCTGATTTGAAAAGCTCTGGCAGTCCACCAGAGAATGGGCACTTATGATATCACCCCATCTCAGTTTAGTCATAATTGGTAAAATATGAGCCCCCCCACCCCCTCTGATCACACACCCCCCTTGAGACTCAACAACACAGCGAGTGAACAAATGAGCAGCCAAACAAGTGACGATGGAGGGGCCTTAAGGCTTTGGCTGGACTCCCAAAGCCAACGAGAAAACCTCACAGCCTCCCCCCTCCTCCCCCTCTGTAGTGGTAAGAGGAGGTGGCCACACTGAAGGTCCTAAGTGAAAACAACTGGAGCTCGGTGCTGCATAACTCCTCTTTTTCCAGCTCTCCCTCAGCATGGACCGGTCCAGAGCAGCCGAACTGGGCCTCTGTGTTAACACACTCCCTGTTACTGCAGGCAACCACATGCTGGTAAGCAAGCACACCCAAAAAACACACTCTCTGTGTACGGATGATAATGTAAACGTATATGTCAAACGTTCACACGCACAGTACACTTAATGATGACCAGATGTGAGGGACATGATGATGCATGATGATGCAGGGATTTGTGGTGTTACTGTCAATTCAATGATTTATTTTTATGTCATTTGGGCTTTAATCATGGTCATCATCAATAATAATTTATTATTGTTATTATTATTATTTTATTATTATTATTATTATTATTATTATTAATGTCAACTCAATAGGTTAGACATACTAGACAATGGTCTGATGATGATCAACAGGCACAGGTTTTACCAGTTACTCTTCAGGACCCTGGGGAGTGAGAGTTTTGCCTTCTGATGTGTTCACTGGAAGTTGGAACTTGGAGCTCAGAACATGGTAACCTCAAAGTTTAGTGCTCCCAGCTCTTCCAGCCTTACAGACATATGACAAAACATGTAGCTGCTGTTTACGTCAGTAGCAGATAGCATGAATTCTATGCTGGGTTGGTGAGATTAAGCCGACTTTCTGGAGATCCGACTTCACGGAGGGCTCTGATTTAAATTCTGACTTGCAGCTTGTAAATTCGTGTAGAACATTTGTGTAGAACTTGAATGCACCAAGAATGATACATTTTTTGATACCCGATAGGATCAGCACTTTTCGGTCGGTGCAACAAAAGAATCAAAGTTTGGTACCCAGCCCTAGACTCAAAACAGTTGAAGTCAAAGCTTAATCCATCATGTGTAATGCTTCAGTTTTGTTCGGGCATATGGGGTCTAAGTAGAGGTAAAACTAACTAACCTGGCTCCTCTGGGTCACCAGATCCATCCACCACCACCAACGGCTTGGTAGACGTTTTGGTGTTCATCATCATCGCCAGGATATTGTCCAGAGAAAGAGAGTCACAGGACTCACTGGGTCGTAAGCACTGTGTGGACAAAATGGACATCAAATTACAGAATTTACAGTGAAGAAAAAAGCAAAACAAAAGATGTCACTCTGTTGAAAGGCCTTTGTGACTTTTTTAACAAAAATATCTTGTTATTTGTTATTATCACCTGGAGCAGCGAGAAACAGCTTTTTTTTTGATGATACTGTAAATGAACTTGAAACTTCTGTTATACCTTATTCAAAGTATCACACAAATGATAAACTCATGAGATGTCTGTGAGTCAAAGCTATACTCAGAAAAAATGGAGAAAAGAGCTTGCTAAGGATTGTATGAGTTAGACAGAGAAAAATTTAAATTATGGCTCAGACAAATGCTTATTTTGGTCTGCAGCTGGACACTTGGCAATCCTTACATTGATTCATGTTTAATGACAGTGAACGGCTCGGGTCAGCCGGTGCAAAGATGGTGCACGACTACACGTTGCAAAAAAGATGAAAACACTAAATCTGAGGAAAACGGTCCTCAAAACAAGTGAAATTATCTGTCCATGCAGAGAGAGAATTTCACTTGACAAGATTTCTGGAATTATGATGTAAATCTAGAAATCAGATGTATTGAGAAGGCTTAAAATAAGCAGAAAATGCTGGTTTTAATAATAACAATAATAATAATAATAATAATCAGCATTATTTGTCATGTACACAAAAACCCCTTCCTCTGGGAATAAGAAATGTTAGGATTCAGGGTTCTTGTAGAGTGAAAACAGTGAACATGCAGAAGAATAAAAGGATTATACTTCATACCGGTGGCAGTCGTTGGTTGTTCTCAGAGCTCTTGGTGCACAGAGACATCTCACAGTGCAGGAAAAGCAGCGACATGTTGAACTTTGAGCTGAAGGTGAAGCTGAAGGTCTTCTTCTCCGCCTGTGTGCGAGGGACCGGGACGTCCCTCTGAGGATAGTACTTGATGGAGTCGTCGGTGGGGCAGACCGTCTCAATGAGAGTGTAGTCTGAGGCCACGCTGGGGTTGGAGTTGGGAGAAATGAAGCACGATATGATGGTGAACCCCAACTCTGGATCTGACGAGGCTGACGTGACCTGAAGCGCATGAGAGAGAAGAAAAACATTTGCTCTTTAAACACATGAATCATTTGTCTCTTTGTGTAAGTAAGACTGAAGTCTTGATTGATGAGCGACAGCACTGCGAAGCTTTTAAGCACATTTCAGCTCGCTGGTTTGGTTTTACGGACGCGACTAAGAATGAATGTGAACACTTGTTGGGTGGTTGCTAACTGCTTGCTAACGCATTAGCTATGTCAACTGCAACAAATCTCTTCAAGTAGTATTTCAGTCAAGACGGTAGTAATGTCTTTCCATCCAAAACCATGCCTTGAGTTATTATTCCTCCTCTTTCCATCTTTTGGATGGTATCCTCATTGAAAAAGTCTTGCATACACACACACAGGAAAGTCTTTGTAACCAGCTGGCTCTGCGTTCACACTGTCAGTGAAGCACCTCCCGCTGATATCATCGTACATCATCTTGTCAAAGGACCTCAGAGTAGGAGTGTTTGCCATCTCTTACATGACCTCCATAACTGTGTTGTGAAATGAGGTTTTTTTGCAGCAGCCAGACAGGAAACAGAGACATGGAGAGGAGATAGAAAGAATATGAGGGGGTCACAGATAAGTCTGCGTACCGAACACTGATTCTTTTGTAGCACCGACCGAAAAGCTCAGATCCGATGAGCCATGTTCTCAGATGTCTCTATGGACGGGGGGACATGTCCTATTCAGATTCATAGTGACACTGATCCGTCCCCCCACTTTCCCATCATAAGGTGACAAACATCGCTGATAAAACAGAGGATTAATGTCATTATAGCAGCATTGGGAGCCCGGCATTTGGGTTTCACCTCATGGTGCGATCAAGCTGTATACAAATGTCGGAAATGTCATGATTTAAATCAGAACCCTCCGTGAAGTTGGATCTCCAACTTAGAAAGTCGGATTACTCTCACCAACCCAACATAGAATTCATGCTATCTGCTACTGATGTAAACAGTAGCCACATGTTTTGTTGTACGTCTGTAAGGCTGAAAGAGCTGGGAGCACTAAACTTTGAGGTTACAATGATCAGCGCTCCAAGTTCTGACTTCCAGTGAACTCAACATGAGGTAAACTGTCACTCCCCAGGGTCCTAAAGAGTAACTGCCTGTGACTGTTGATCATCATCAGACCATCGTCTAGTATGTCTACCATAAAAATAAGTAAGTTGAAATCATAAAATAACAACAATAATAATAATACTAATAATAACCATGATCAAAAATAACTTATTGAGGTATCAGAAAAAGTATAGTTTTGGAACCGGTATCAACACAAAAATATCTAAATTGGAATCCTATCAAAAAATTTTGAACGTTACACATCACTAGTCACAGTGAGTGTTACCTTTTTAGCTCCAACCAGACAAACTACAAACTGACCTTGTGGATGCTACGCTAACACATCAACACATCGGGAAGAAGTGAAGTCCCACACAAAGTACACAGTTTTAACGTAGGTTTGACAACACACTGCATTAAACCTGAAAATCACACAACACACACTCTGAAATAAAAGCATACCTCCACAAAGACTTGCTGCTTCTGTGCAACAGTGTAGAAGGCCTGCCGTGATGGGTTGTTGAAAGGCAGCGTGTTGTACAGCTCCATGCTGAACGTCATGTTGCTGACCGGCGGCCTCCCTGGTCCCGGTACGATCCTGGGAAGAGTCGCTGAAGTTTCCTGGTTCTTTCGGTATGTGCAATTGAACTAGGAGGAGAATAAGACAAAGCCAATGCAAATATCAGTGGGGATCTGGCATCTGAATCCACTACTAAGCACCCTCACCCTACATGACTGCATGTCAGTGTTTGACCGCATTAAGATGGATTACAATGTGGGGAGGGACATACTGTATGAACAAGAACAATAAGAGGGATGAGACAAAAGGAAAACAAGTCAGCAGAGAGGAGAAGATGTGAGAAAATGTTAGGGTAGTTTCAGAAAACAGACATCACGGAAAGACAAGAGATGAGTCCTTACATGCACCAGTGGTCTATGGGAAATGGAGTTTCTTCCAACTCAGCATATAACTTAGCAATGAAAAGCAGCTCCCACAGACAGAACCACAGCGTCTTACCACGATGACAGACTGGTGCTCTGTGGGCTCTGTAAAGGTCCTCTCCAGCTCCGTCGGGTCCCTTGGGAACAGAACGTCTCCAGACTCCAGATCCTCATAATCCAGGGGCCCCCCACTCCCATCCTTATTCTCAGCATGACGTATCAACACCTGCAATCCACAGAGGAGTCCATTAAAATGCAAAAGCTTTAGCAGTAAATGAAAGGAAAACTTTCACAAAAAAAAAATCTTCCCAGACTTTTTTTCTTCTTTTTTAAAATTTAAACAGATCCAGTTGTGGGCCATGTTGCTTAATTTGAGGTGTTCAGTAAGTCAAAGGCACAGAGATTTGAATCTTTGAGAGGAGTTGCCAGAAAACATTCTGCAACCAATGATTTGGATTTAAAATGTGGGAATGTCCTGCGGTTCAGCAGTGGGACTCGTCCTGGACAAAGACATAAAACATGCTTTTCATTTCTCAGTAGAGCAGAAGAATGTCGGGTCTGACATGAGGACACGTTGCTTTAAGAAAATACTGATTTAATGAGGTGAGAGGACAATCTCAGCGACACGAATGCGTTTTTTCTCCAGTCTGCAACAAATTAGTTATTTGACCTGCCTTTGGTGCCACTGGTGTTAAATCAACATGTCAGAGGACGAGAGAAACAACAGCTAAAACACATTATCTTGGATGTGTAACGACCTAGAAAACGAAATTGCATCTCTTTTGACTGGAGGTCAGAGGTTATCCCGGCATCCAAGTACGAATACAAAAGACGACCTTGGACGTGAGCCCAGGGTTTCAATCAGCATTGGACAGAAAATGTGTTGTTCTGAATTTCCCCCACAAAAGATCTCAAAAGGTTGGGGAGGAAGTGATTCATCCTTGCTTGTTTGAACAAACACGCTGGGTGAATGCATTCCATAATAATGAAGACAACCTCAGGATGTCAGATGTGAATGCTGATACTCATAAAAAAATCACTCCCACATATTCACCATTAAATTAAATTAAAAAAATTCCATTTTCTATTCAGCCACAAAAAGTGGATAAACCAATTTGTGGAAAAAGCATTTACGCTTTAAACCTCTGAGTGGGTGCTGCTGTTGCTAAGAAACATGTTGTTAACTTCTGTGATGCTCTACTGACTGAAGCACGTCACTTTTTCAAACAGCCCACATAGCCTTGGTAATGTACTGTCAGAGATTTTAAACATTTGTATTTGGAAAAAAGAGGCTGGCCAACTCCGCTAACTAGCTTCCACTGAGAGGGTTTCCACCTCGTTAGTCTGGTGAAGTTCTGGTGACCCTACAGAGATGATATAAGGAACTATTTTTAATTTTATTTTCCATAAATAATAAGTAATAACAAAAATAGTAGTATTCTTTCCTGCAGACTTTGCAAAATGCTTTGTTTTGATTTTCATTTCCCTCTGCAGGGTTCTTGCACCATTATAAAAGTCAAATTTAATACTTTTTAAGACCTCAACAAATATAATTTAAGACCCAAAAAATGTCATAACAATTTCTTTGGTAGAAAATAGACAATTTATGGTAGGGCCCGACCAATATGGAGTTTTTAACAGGGATACACTATCAAATAACAGGGATACACTTTCACTCTTAAGACCCCCTAAGACCCCTAGTGCCCACCTATGTGACAACATCACAAATAAGTATTTTAGTTCAGGCACTGTGAAGGCCACATACTGTAGGTGGGCACTATAGGGTCCTAGAAAACTATGATATACAGGAAGTAGAGTCTCTTTACAGATTGAATTTTCCCAAGTTATGGACTACTCCAGACTCGAATGAGAATAGTAATAGTGTAGCCCATCTTATTAAACGTCTGTTATTCGACAATTGGTCAAGTTTGTGTCATTTACTGGCTGCATTTTAGTGCCCCTTTGACTCCTGTTAAATGGATATCATCAATTCCAGATATTATCAGAAATACACCAAATGACTCCGAAGTGATTTGGGTGAGGAAATGGCAGTATTTTATCCTAGAAATAGTTCCAATTTGTAAAAACCAGAACTTCCCCTTTAACTACAAAACAAACACCATGGCTGTTGACTGGTTGGCAGAAGTACACTGTCTATTCTGAACTTCCTGTATTTACATTATAAACTAAGGTTTCATGTAATAATCGGTAGTGCACTCACAGAGTTGATGTGGAGGGCCATTGGGCTTCCCTGCATGGGATAAACAGCGGTCAGACAGCCAGTCAGAGGAGTCTCCAGAGTGTAGTGGGTGGCATTGACTGTCGCTTTGCAAGCCGGGTCCTGGAGCGTGAGGTTCACATGGGTAAACCCATTCATCTGAGGAAACGTCAAAAAATGCCAATGTTGGATGAACATCAAAAACACTTTCCCTTTATTAACTCATTTTCAGAATTGAAAAAGAAGGCAGTTGTGTGAGATTTTTGAGTTCCCAGGAATAAACAAATCCCACAAGGTGGTCTAGCTCCAGCTCTCCTAACTTCTCCTAATTACAGTCTATGCCAGTTTCCATTCTGTGATGTGGGCTGACTGCGCCGTCCAAATGTTGGGAAATGGTCGGCTTGCTTTATTTTCAGCCTGTGTATAACAGACTTTTAAATAAAAAGTAATGGAATAATCACAACATTTCTCAAAGTACTCACTGTTATTTCATTTATTACACTTTTGTAGAGATGAAATCTACTTTATTCAGGATATTTTTATCAACAAGCTATAATACAGTGTACACTTCAGGCACTTTTCAGAGATGAAAAACCAAGATGGAGGTTTGCATTGGCATTTTCTGATCACCATTCATTCAGGCCCCTAATTGATCCTGACACTATTATTTTGTTTGTTTTCTGTTCTTCTTGTCACAGTTCATCACATCAAGTCTGTGTCGCAAGAGCTGATTTATTTTATGTTCTTAGCTGAAATAAAATATTATTATGAAGCTTCAAATGTGAGAAAAAAAGTGTTCTCTCTGTCGAATTAACATTAGAGGGGATCATTCCTCAACTGTTTGCTACTGTTTTATAACAGCTGCTTAATGACAGAAAATGTATTCTATTATTATTATTATTATTACGATGATGCAATTATAGAGATTTTATGCGAAATAAAAAATAAAAATAAATTAATAATAAACATATTTAATAAATTAATAATAAACATATTTTTACATTACTTTTTTAGACATATTTATTTTTTACATTTTTGGTAATAAATCATTTTAAGTAATTATTTGCTGCTTTTATTTTATTATTATTTATTTTATTTTTGTTATTTCAAATAAAATATCTATAATTACTAATTTTTTTCTGTTTCTTATATTGTATATTTGGACATGTGTGTCATACTTGTTGGATTATGACATAATAAAATAAAAATGATCTACAATACACTATAGATCAACACATTTCCAGGTAGGACCCATGATGGATATCTCCATGGTGTCCACTCACCTGCAGGCTGTCTTTGTCGATGCTGACCACCATCCTGGTGTCCTCACACTGCACGCTGAGGCCGATGCTCAGAGCGCCCTGATGCTCCTCAGGCTCTCCGTCGTCCAGGGAGGGGGGCAGAGGCAGGAAGGGCAGGCTGTCGGAGGCAGGTGGAGGGAAGGGAAAGGGCAGACCAGAGCGTCGGGAGGCAGCTCCTGCTCTTGGATGAGGGCTGGAGTCACGCAGGATGGAGAGCTCTGGAGGCAACATGCTCTCCAGAGGATCCACCACATCTGGAAGTCACACATTGTTAGAACCTCGTGAAGCTCATTTAACAGGCAGGGAAATTATACAGGACTACAACCATAAAGCAACTTCAACATGTCAGTGAAATGTTATGAAACTGTTGGAGCAGGTGCTAAAATGCTTGTGCATAGTATCTGAGGTATAATTTAACTGAACACACTATTACAAGAACTTTCCTTTAGTTTGTCATACACGGTACAAATACTGTATATAATGGAATTACTCCCCCCACAAAAATATTGATCTTTAACGGCCTGCACCTTTTTCATCAGGCTTTTGACTAAATGTATGAAAAATGCCATATAACTAAAGTTTGATTTGATTTGAAAAGCCTCACTCGAAATTGTGCTTTCGGAACATGATTTTACCAAGTAAGACAATTTGGTTAATGGCTAGTTTGGCATGTCTCTAAACCTAGTTAGAGCGGAGCTGGAGCAGAGTCCCAAGAGTTTGGTTTTGTTAACCAATCACTACCGATCACATTATTTACAGTTAGCTGCAGCACAGCCAAGATGAACAGTCAAAAAGTGTTGTTCTAACATTAAAGCATGCAAATATTTTCTGATAGAAGCCCAAATTACAAGTATGAATCTGAAAATAAGCACAATAGGTCCTCTTTAATCCAGAGGATGTTTCTTTTTCTTCACCTGGCTCTCTGAGTCGGACATTGAAGTGGTTAGCCACAGGAGTGCTGGTGTAAGATGTGACTGGACTGTAGCCATGCTCCCCAGCCCACTGGATCAAGGCTTGCGGCCCGGATGGCAGGCGTTGCTTGGGGGATTTTGACACTTGCATCAGTCGCTCCATGTTTGAACTCACACTCACAGTATCAGAGGCCTGGGGAAAAGAAAGCAGAGGTGTAAGTTATCTCGTCTTACTGTTTGTTTTCCATCCAAAAGAGCAAATCGTCATTTCTAAAGGATCACTTTATTTTTGAAACGTAAGCTCCTTTAAGACCTTCAGGAACAAAAGACATGATTTATTGTTCCACAGATATTCATCTTCAAGTACAGTCCTGTCCTCTCACTCTGTGTCAAGTGTGAATCATGCATGAGTGTGAGCTAAAGGGCGTGTCGCCACTCAATCAGCACTGAGAAATCGACATGTCAGTTCTTTACTAAAATGCGTGTCCTGCCCTGCTGCATCCCCTCCCTGTGTGAGAGAGTAATGACTCCTTCTCGCAGCCATTTCCCACACATTCAAGTCTCTGACAGAAGCAAGGCCTCAGTTTTACGAGGCTATCATATCTCATAAGTCGCTGTCACTCTCCAAACACAGGTTGCACAAGCACAGCATCCTATATGCTGCTGCTGTCAAATAAAAGCCCAAGTGTCAGCGTTTTTAGGGAACAAAGAACCTTCTGTGTTAACATTGAGGATGACGTATGGCAACTACTAATAAACCATTTAAACACACATTCCCCATGTATTTTGCTAACTTCCGAACATGTTCATGTATTAAATGTTTATTTTAAACAATTAAAGTTAGTCATGTTAGAGAGCTAGCAAGAATTGACAGTAGTACCTCCTCTCAGCCTCCTGTAAGCTCCACCCCTAACATCAGAGGGGGTGTGAGCAAGACGAGATATGAAGGCATCTGATTGGTTCTTTCCATTCGGACCGAATGGCAGGGATTGGTCAGAGTTTTTACAGTCCTGTAGCTTCCACAGAGGTCTGATTCTTTTCCTTCCTTTTTCTGAACATATAATGTATTGACTGCTCTCAGGATGGAATGACATTTCTCCCAGTATAACAAAAAGTGTTTCTGAACAGAATGACAGACTACAGCTTTCAGTCATTAGTTGGTTAATCGCTTGCTTCAGTATCACACTTACACAACCTGACTGACTCACTGTACAGCGGTGACAATGCAGCTGCACAAACACACTGCGCCTGGCAAAACTGCAGCGTCATGACTGCAGCAGCTCTGCAGGAGTATCAGCTTGGCACCGTAAGGAAACACAGCACCCCTTGCACACGGGCAACATGAGTCCATCATACCGTAAAACACCAAAAGTCACCAGATGGATGAAATATTTAGAGAAAAGCACAACATAGTAAGTCACTTTCAGTTTTAATGCGCTGAGGAATGAAAAGGTTTAAAATTCCATCCCTGGAGCAGTAAAGGCAGCTGGGCAACTGCCAATTACCCTTCTGCATGAGCTACAGTTAAATTAGTTTTCCAAAGTGTACATAGGTGTCATATTCCCTTGAGAGACTTGAGTAACACTAATGAAGATTTAATATCAAAATTGTGTACTCATAGGCAGCACTGATATGTATAAAACCCCATTTCTAAAGTAAAGGGAATTCTGATATATTGCAGTAATTAGCCAGTGTTTGTCTTTGGTGTGTGGGGAGGAGGTCCTAACAGCTCACAGCTTAAAAACTAAGCGCTGCTCGTGTTTCACGCTGTGACTGATGGGAAGCTGAAGTGTTCTGTGGCCGCCTTGGATCTAAAAAAGTGTGATAGCCTGCCCCAGGTTCTCTAGATGTGATGACAATCCCCAGAGCTGCCACAATGAAATGTCACAGCTCCTCCGAAGCTGTTATCTCCACCCTCTCCTGCTGCTGCGACCGATTCCACACACATTTTCTGTGTGAGAAATTCTTTAGTCATTGGTGCAAAGTGATGACATTTCTGTCTGCAACACGACTCGTGAGCCACAAGTCTGAAAAGTCAGAAAAGACAGGAGAGATTTTATGTCTTGTCATGCTGCTAGCTTACCACTACATCCAGCTTGCCAATCACACTGTGGGCCTTGATGACCCAGTTGACAGACTTGGCGCACTTGAGCAGCAAGACGACGTCACGATGCAGCGGAGCGTCGTCCTCCAGAGGCCGTAGATCCACTATAACATCCACCTGGAAAGCACTGCAGAGAGGGACAGTAATGTTAGACGTTCGAGTCGACACAGTGTTATCACACCTCCTGCGTCTCACCTACTAATTAAAAAGATGGATGAGCTCCCAGAGAAAGGGCAGACATGTGCACTACAGACCAGATAGCACTAGAGTGAGTTACAGCTCAGTTACAACACGTTCCCAGATTTTGTCTGTGGGGTGAACAGAATAATCACTCCACAGGGGGAGTGAGGAGATTGTCTGGCAACCAGGACTTTGAGACACAGTTTTGAAATATCTTCCTCAAAACAAAAGCATTAAGTGGTGAGCAACCCCCCCCCACCCGCCTTCATGCGAGTTGCCATCCAAAACAAACTCCACAGAGATTAGTGAGAGCGTCCTGACCTCAAAAATAAACGTTGACAACATGTTTTCTCGGCTTTGGCCGCTCACCTGCTGGAATTGGGGGCTTGGAGCTCAATGATGTGGACTTCTTGGTCTCGGTCAGGTCCAGACAGGACACAACCTTTTGATGTCTGCGGCTCCACGTAGCCGCCCAGGTAGTTCAGAGACAGGAACTTGGTATCAATCTTGCAGGAGTCAGAAAACAGTGGATCTGAAAGTGGAGAGGTGTTTGTGTTACTGGTCGATCCCCCCAACAGGAGAAACACATCTTTGTGTTAGCCTCCACCACAGGGAGGTTGGAGCTCCAGGTCAGCTACAGAACAGCAGCTCCTGCACTGACGGAGGCTTCAGTAGGGTGGATGTTTGCTTTGAACCAGCTGTTCCAGCTGAAATACAGTCTCCCTGCTCACTTCACCACACAACGCTGCAGCTGGTACTCCCATCATCTCATCACAAAGTAGGCCCAGCCTGGGTGTGCTCTGGTTGGCGTGACCCGTCTTCCTATCAAGAGGGGAAATTTCTCTTTCGGTTTTCACATGGGAAAACCAAGCACTGTTTTTTACCAGAATTCCTCCATAATAACAGGACAATAATATTCATAAACACATTTTTGTGACTGTTCAAAAATGTGTTAACTGCTAAGAAAGTGCTTTTAGAATGTGAAAAGTTACACCCCTTCTCAAGCACTTGGAGAAAACACAAGGCAGCTGCTTCCTTATTTGGCAAACAGAGCCTCGGACGAAGTGTAAACTGAAGGCTGGCACCTTCCTTTCCGGAGCCCTTGTGGCACTTAAAGAGCTGAAGGGAGACCTTGAGTATGAGCCTGTGGAGGAAGCAAGAGTGGGAATCTGTCCATCTTCATGAAGCACCGCTGACGGTGTGAAGGAGTGGAAATCTACTGCTCTTTGCTTGGAGTAAACATCGCGGCACCCTGGGCTTTTGCCAAACCACAGCCCCCTAATGAAGCCAAACGCTCACAGGCTGAGCAACCACTCTGCTCTCCACAGCAACTAACAGCATACAGTAGAGAAGGAACTTATCACCGGCGGTAGTGGAGCCATTATTTCTCTCCAGACATGAGCTTTGTGGTGAAAGATGCTCATTAAAAAGTCAAGATGGCCTGTCTGAGAGCTGATGCAACATGAAGTTGGACGTGCTGTCTGCTGACTGTATGGACCGGTCGGTGGAGGGTGAAGAATCGAAAGTCCACGGTTGAAACATGTGTGAAGATCAATCATAGCCTCCCGTGAGAATCCTGCAGAGCTTCCTCACTTCATCCACACTCCCCCCGTCGCCTCACTTATTGGAAACATGTGAAAGTGATGATCTATCTCCTGCTTACTTCTGTTTTTGTCAGCATCACATTCAGCCTACCTATGTTTGCCCTCCGGGCAGATTTTGTTTTGTTTGTTTACTTTTGTAACCATATCATATCAGTGAAAAGTGAGAAAATAACACCACTTGGCAAAAAGAGATGAAACGCAGACATTTCCAAGGAGCTGTATCCAGGGATAAGTTATTGTCATCTGTTATCTGCCAGTCAGACTGAAAGCAGATTCACATGCCAAAGTCTTAATTAGAAACTTGCCTGTTTTACAGTTTATCTTCAAATTCCTTCACTTCCCTGACTGCATATTTTTCTGTGACGCTGGCATCTCTATCTGTCTCCCACTTATCACACATAGAGTACAGACATAAAAAGGGTTCCTGTTCTTTTCTGAAGAAAAGATTTCACCATACGTTAATACGATCGTCTCTGTGGAAGCATGTCCATTCTTCATGAAATCATCTCAAAATTACACGTCGACTTTGGCAACTGAGCCAAATATGTGAACCAATTTAGCTTAAACTTTGTAATCCAACCTGCATGTGCTCTTTTGGGGAGCATTCAGCAGCCTAGTTAAAATACTCTAATACTAATACTAATACTGCCCATAAACCTTAATATGATCATGACCATAACCTCGCTCTAGGGGTGTCCCGATACAACTTTTTCACTTCCGATACGATACCGATACTGCAGCCTTGAGAATTGAGAAAGCTTTGAGAAACAATATCAGCACGAATCATACAGACTTTAATTACTTATTTTGTAGTACTGAATGTTATTCAAATGAAATTACTCAAACAGAGAACAATATTCAGCCACAATAGGTTTGAGAAAGACTGACCCATTTATTATTAACCAATGGGTTACATCAATTTTAACCTTAAACACAGAATATTCTACAATTGAATAGAATAAATAAAAAATAATTTAGAAGACCCTGAAAAATAACCTCAATATATCCAACAAAAACAAAAATATATATTTTTAAAGTGCAAAATAACCACTAGTTTAACTTAATCACAAGAATATTCCACAATTAAATAGAAAATAAATTAGAAGTCCCTGAAAAACAAATCCGGTAAAAGCAGCGATGCTACATAGAATAGCTGGAGTGGAGTCTGGAATGGACTGCTGATATCTGAGATTTTAGATGCAGGTCGATATAATCCGATACTCGTTTTTTTTGCTGACATCGGACCAATATCTGATGTAAATAACGGATCGGGACACCCCTACTTAGCTCTTACAGATGGCAATGTTACCTGTTTTGGGGGGATCTGATACGTAGCCTACAGTTTATTCTTTGGTTAAAGAAAATAGGGAAAAGTTGAAATTATTTTCCAGGACATTTTACTTTTCTCAAACACACAGTCTGCATTTTCTTTATTTTTCGAGGGTCCAATGATTCTTAAGGCTGTAAGCAGCCACAGCTCAGAGCCTGTTTAATAGTGTATAGTGTAAGGGTGAATGCCCGTTCAGGGAAGGAAATTCTTTTCCCAGAGAAGTACATGTAAACCTCTAGCCAGGGTTCAAACACAAAAGCTAAGTTACGGGCGCTGAAGGGGAGTGGGGGTGGGGAGGGTGCATGCCTTGGGGCTAAGAGCTATGTTGGGAATTTTGGGAATCTAGTACACACCTTCTCCAACTTTGATGTAGATGTCTTGAGTCATCCTAAGCTCAGAGAAAGAGGTGACTGCCTTGTACTTCTTCTGGGCCCAGCTGAGGAGGTGATCGTTGCCATGGGGAAAGTTCTCCTTCTGGATCTGGCAGGAGAGGGAAAAGTTTCCCGGCTGAAAGTGGACCTCCGAGCCCTCGGATACCTTGAGGAGGTGAAAATAGAGGAGCGTCAGAGGATAAAAGAGCTGTTCTGATGAGCTGTTATCTCAGTTCTGTGCATTGATAATAAATTCCATCATACAGGAGACATGTTTTCTATTCAGCTTTCATTCCAAGTCCAGCATTGAAATTAGATATAATATTCTGTATTTCACAAAACATTTCAAGTTCTCAGCCAACCGTGACCTCTCTGTTGAGAAGGATGTGCACATAATAGTCAACTGAAGAAGAACCTGCAGGCAGACTGAAAAAAAGAGCTCAGCCTTTCCAAAATTAAAGCTGTTCTCTAAACACTGGTGAGAATCCATCCTTCACACTCCATCCCATCCGTTATTTCAAAGCTTCTACAAATATGCGCTGCGTATTTTTACACATGTTCCTCAACACAATAAGGTGTCTGGTTTCCAGTGTTTACATGGCACGCCACGCAGCTGTGCGTCATCACAAATGTGGAGGTCTGCCTCAAAATGGACACAGACGGACTGACGGCCTGTAGGTCAAAACAAAAACAGTCATAAACTGGGAACTGTACTGACGGGCCCTCACAGTGTGTCGCACCACCACCTGATGCACCGCCGGCTCCTGTAGTCGCTGACCTTGGTGATCACTTGCCCCTAGACTCCTGTTGCGTGTTCTGTGTCCCTTATTTTTGACGAGATCCATAGCGCCACCCTTTCAGTTTCAGCTTGCTAGCATTAAATCCCTAGAACTATGCAACTGAAAATACCTTAAAATCAGCCAAAACCCAGAAAAGATGTTTTTCATGGCAAAACATCAGTCTGAAGCAGTGCCATGGCCACGCCCTTTGACCTACCAGCCTAATTTTTGAATATCACGTTCCCTAACGTCTCATTTACAGACTGGAGGTGAAATAATATTAAAACTGTATGTTGTTTGCTTATTATAATGTGATTTGTACTCTATGGTAAAAAGCACTACTTTTGTTCTAGGGGGCACCATTGCCAAACCGAACGTACAACCACAAAGTTTTCCATAACTTTTTAACTACACTAGTGTGAGTACCTGTGGCTGGAGTTTCAGCTTGCTACCTTAAAATCCCTAGGAGAAGTATGCAATTGAATATACCTTAAAATCAGCCAAATCACCCAAAATCCAGAAAAGCAGTTTTTCATGGCAGAACATCAAAGTTTCAAGCAGTGCCATGGCCACGCCCTTTGACCTGCCAGTCTGATTTTTGGATATAACGTTCCCCAAGATCTCATTTACAGACTGGTAACACAATAAGGTGTCTGGTTTCCAGTGTTTACACAGCACGCCACGCCGACGTGCGTCATCACAAATGTGTAGGTCTGCCTCAAAATGGACGCAGATGGACAGGTTAAAACAAAAACTAGTCACAAAATGAAGAAGTCTTAAAAATAAGGAGGGCATAAAATGCTGAATTGACAGGGGGACTGGCCTCGCTGGATCGAGGGGGGACCACCCCTTTAGCACTTAATGGAGCTCAGTGCATACGCTTCATTTCAGAGAGATAAACATTCACATGTGCTGAAAAACCTACCCAACAACCAAAATGAGTCCAAGCATTGAGGAAAGGTCTAGACAGCCTACCTCACTTTATTTCTATGCTTGTTTTTCTTTCTCCCTGGGTATCCTATCTGTATGCATGAGCTGAGACAGTGCTGGCAGGCCCAATTAAAACATTAAATCCACTTGAATCCAAAAGGAATACGCAAGACCACTTCTTTGTGATGATGTTATGAAGTTGTCCCTAAATTACAATTGGGCTTAAATGATAATAGAATAATATCCCTTTGGGGCGTTTAGGATTTTCAGACATAACTGATCAAATCCCCTCATGCGCAACATCTGCTTGACCTCTGGACGGCTCCTCTCGGTGTTCCTGGCATCGTCACCAGAGTCGGTAAATACTGGGGCCTAGGAGACGGACTCTGTCGAAGAATTCATCTTGATTTTATTTTTAGTGTGTTTACTACGGCGAGAAGAAACGGAGAAAAAGATGGCGAAGAGGTGGTACCCTGAGCCACGAAGGAGGGGCTGAGTTTTCTTCGCTTACCCTGCCAAGCTCAGCATAGTTTATCAGTTTAATTGCAGGAATACGACTGTAATTAGTCGCAAAGAATTAGAGGGGAAAGCCTGAGAGCCAAATTAGCTCCAGGCCTTCCAGAGCGCTGAAAACCTCAGGAATTTGAAACAGGGAAGCGAGGGATCCACTGTGGGCTTTAACAAACTCTCTCCCCTTCTCTCTCTCCCCTGTTGCATGCTCAGTTGACAGACCTGAAGTACTTATGGCTCTATTTTCCTTCAGAGGCGAAGCCACAGCTCTTACGCAATTTTCTTCAGATTCAACTACTTTTTGTGTGTTCCTGTTTGGTCATTTCACTGCAACAAACGAACATGTTAGGTAGGTTGCACGGAGGATGTTTTGTTGCACATTTTGGCTCTAAACTGCAAAAGTGAAACCAATGACTTAAATGCATTCTTTCCATCAGCCATCAGGTTGTATAGAAGTCGATGTGAAAATGATCCAACTTCTCTCTTGATTTATTCCCTCAGTAAACATTGTAAACATGAATTTAGTCTCCAGTTTCAGGTCTTCTTCAGTACAGCATGATGTTCATTTAGTAAATGATGGTCCCATTTAGAGTCAAACAGACCATAAAATACGACGAGGCTACCTACTGATTGACAGGTCACTACCACAGCATTCAGTCCTATCTGGGAGTTGTCCATATGAATTATATCCTTTTTGTTCACCTAAATATGTCTTGTTCAGCGTTTGGTTGTACTGGTTACAAAGAACCAAGATGGTGACGGTCAAAAAGAAAAACTCAAGGACTCAAACCAATGGGTGACGTCGCTGTGATTATGTCCACTAATTCACAGTAAATGATGATAAGTCATCACTGAACTGTTCATTCTATAATCCTCCTTCCTTCCTATAAAGTATTCAGCCTCTCTTCCATGCTGTGCCCGACAACACTGGACTCCAAAATAGCAAAAACTTGCTGGTCATACCCATTTGGACAATGGAGCCCTTAGGCTAATTCTTTGAGAGCCACTGAAGAATATGTACATAATTTAAACTCCAACGCTTGAGTGGACGTAACTATGCGTCAAGGTGAAACAAAAAGAGACGGTATACGCCACAGAGATCGAAGCAGGAAGTGGAGAGGTCAGGATCAGAGAGCAATACAATCGGTGTCTGGAAAAAAAGTGGTGTTTCTGGTGAAAGTGGCCTCTACTTCAGATAAAACAACAATGGAAGGTAAAAACAAACGATGAAACAGAGAGTCTCTTCTTTCATTGGAGATACTCAGTGTTTTCAGAGGCATAGTACAAAATATTCTGTGGGTCATGAAAGATGACTCAAAATGGGCAAAAAGGCTGGAACAAGACACTTTTGGGGGTTGTCACTCGATGAGTTAAAGTGCTGGAAAGAAAAGAACAATTTCTTTCATGGGCTTTAGTGGAATATATAAATAGAAATATACTGTAGTGCTTACTGTTTACATGAACTGTCACTCAATACTGTAAATACTACTCGCATTAAGCAAAAAGGTCCAAAAGCAGAGACTAGAGTCCCTAACCCCACTGCCAACTAGAGGATAACCTCACTCTATGGAAACAGAGCTCATCTCTTATTAAGCAATCTGTTGTTTTACTGCCAGAAAGTGTCCTGATGGTACATTTTGTTAGCTGTGAAGTCCTTACATGTAACATGTTCTGACTTTGAAATACATGTAAACTGGATCTAACATTGACTTGAGAGGAATTCTAACTTGGCAGTTGAGCGCAAACAAAGAATGTAGAGGAGACGTTAGAGACATACCACAGGGACTGAGACTCATGCTTTCATGTCCGTAATGGTAGAAACTCGTGTACTTTATGTTTGTAATGGCAATTCCAGGCAGGCACCGTCCTTCGACAACTCATATGCTAACATGTCTTGACTAATTTTCAGTAATATATCTGTTTAAATTACTATTCTGATGTCTTTTAAATTGTAAGTTAACACCTCTCTTCATTATCTATTGTGATAGAAGCACATCTGCCAGTACTGAGTACCCTACATGGACCTGGACCATTTTACAGCACAAATGCCAAACGTTGGAGATCAATTATCATTGAGCTGTAATCCTCCACTGAGCAACACCCTGATTCTGGGAAATCGCACAAGGCTGTTTAGAAATTATGAGGTGTTGCAAACAGACGAGGGGGGAGGAAAGAGCAGAAGAGGGCTCAAAGATAATATGAGCATGCAAAACCTCTCTGGTGATATTAATGTGAGAAATGCTTCTGAGGCTAATCACGCTGCTTGCTGCAAAATGGGCGCATGTTCCCGTGAAGTAGCGGGCCGTTTGTGGGGAAAACAATACCATATGTCTCAGCGCCACTCGGAAGCATCCCTCCACCATTCCTGTCTCCAAATAAAAACCAATAGTGGCTACCCATGGTTTCCATTAACGAATACACAGAGTGATCATGTGTGAGGGTGAAAGAGCTCATACTACGAGCCTTAATCTAATGATAGAGACACGAGAGTGAAAAGCCTGAAGAACAAACATTAGGCAACACGAGCAAAACTTCAATGCTGTTCCTTCTAGGGCTGCAAAACATTTGGTCCACATTGAGTCCTCTTCTCTCAACCATCAAAAATCAAATATAGAAGTCAACACAGCTCACTCTGCACTTAGAATCCATATTCATTCTGGACACATAATCACTCCTGCCTGCTGCTGAATGACAAAGAGCACTGCAGAGAACATGTTTTACAACAAAACTCTGGATTCTGGCATTTTAAAGGCTGGAGGGTCCAATGGCCAAGAGCAACAGTGTGCTCAGCGTCTCGGAGCCTTTTCCAGGCAGCCCATCTGTGTCCACGGAGCCCAGAGTACTGGGACCAGGAAACGAGGACTGGCAGGCCCAAATCAGAGTCCAATTAGCCCCAGGAAACAGCCCCTCCAATGGAAAGTCACAGTGAGGGAGGTCTGGCAGTGGGGCTCTGCTCTTAAGTGTTAAGCTCAAAACCAGTTCGTCTCAACTCTGTTACTGGAGGATCTAACTGCAGCAAAGTCTCCACCTGAGGGGCACCGATCACCAAGCGTGGGAAATGACAAGATCGCTAACATGCAGGGAGTTTTGCGTCTGTGGTCATTGTACACTTTTTGTCCAGATTATTTTGCTCTCTAATCTCAATCCTCTCCAGTTCCTGCTTTGATCTGTGGTGTATACAATCTCTTTATGCCCCGACTACAAATCCCAGAAGCCCCAATATTACACACGGGCTGTGTGAGAGCGCCCTCTTGTGCCAGCTGCCGAAAAAACACTTTGACATCGATATCTATGGCACTCACGCATTGGATTTTAAATGACGTACAAACATGTCTAAGGTACTCAAAGAGTTAACTGACTCTCTCCTCCAGATGATTGTCCAATCCTAGTTTAGCATGAAAGACCTGCCAAGCCTTGGATTTCACCATATGTTGGAGCGGAGTGCTGTAGAAAGAGGATTTAAAGAGTGAAGGAGGGAGGGTAAGGATGCTGACATCAGGTCAAGTTTCTTTACTGTCATCCCTGCAAACACGTGGACCAGGTGCTAATTACAACATGCCACAAATTACAAACAAAACAAAACAACAGGAAAAATCCTGGTTGATTCTCACACTAGACACTGTGGCATTTTTTCATTGCTGTTGTTTATTGTTTTTTCATTACTGTCATTTGTCTTATGCTGCTGTGGTGGGTGAATTTCCCCAATAGGGGCTAAATAAAAAAAAAATAAAAAAAACATTGTATTTTATTCTAATCGATCATAATTAAACAAGGGTTACAAGTTTGAATATCCTGGGAACAAGTCGAAATGGCTGGCAAAATATCCATGTCCTGCTTTTAAAATTTTATTATAAATAATTGTCCATCCTTCTAAAATCATGATATCAATCAAATCAAATCATGAATTCATTATTCTACTTTTGAATTTAATTTATTCACTTTTAGTAGTGCATTTGTGCATCGGGATAAAAAATGTGGAGCTTTTGCACTCAGTGTAAAATGCCATAATATTTAGGTTTGCACACTACCCTGAGGATCAACCTAGCTGTGATGAACATTCAATTGCAATTTCTCATTGATGAAGAGAATGAATGTTAACAGTGGAGAGCAGTCTGGTGGTGTAGTGTTGCATCTTTAGGAGGTGGAAACCTTTGACTCCATGTGCAGTCAGGCTGGAGAGGGCTCAGTGCTGCCACTCAAACAGAAAAATACTTAACACCTTATTCAGCAGGGGCCCCTGTAGTCAGTGAGAGCCATTAGCTCAGATTTGAGGCTTCTTTCTTCACTGTTAAGAGTCCCTTTATCTCTCCTCTTCGCCTCACTTGGAAATCATCATAGTCAGGCAAGCGTCACACTGAGGGGCCAACAGAGAAGCTAATATACCCGTTTTATCTCAGAAAATGTATTTGTTGCTGCAGTCAGATAAACAGCTGAGCATGTGTTGCTACTATAAATTAAAGTATATTCAGAACAGACTTTTTATTTTTGATTAGGGATTAAGAAGCTCTGCAAAAGGCGTGAAGTAAAACCTCATTAGACACAGCGACAGCTCTGCCTGGACTGGAGGCCTTCATGATGGCTGTCAGCTGCTTTCTGTCTGCCACCACTTACATTTCCTGTGATGCCGACCTGCTGGTCTCTGCAGACACTGGCACAACACTGGCCACACATTATCACAGCTCAGGAGAATACAAGCAAGCCACATGCACATCCACAACGCTTTGTGTTTGTCATTTATTCCCATGACTACAGGAAATAACGATCAAAAGGAGCACTTGGCCTCCTCCCTTTTATGTTGCTCTCTGAAAGCTTGATGCAGCATAAATAAAACAATAAAAATCAGACCTCAAAAATGTCTTTAAAAAGCAAAAAAGTTTTGTTTAGAACAACATAAGAATCCTCTTTAAAGAGACATTTATGATGCATGATGAGTGAGTGAAAGTCAGAACCTCCATCTACTTGAAAACAAAAAAAAGTTCCATATACTTTAAATTGATTTATAATAAATATGCTGGCTGCACTAAATGTGAAAAAGGTGCTGAGATAAACAGAATATAATAATAATAACAACAATAATATATATTCTGTATGTATATATAGATGAGCTGGATTCTGCGATCCATGAATGTTTTTCTCTGTGTCACGTTGGCTTTTTTCAAGAAAACACCGGACCACATATGGAAATCATTTGTGTACCTGATACTGCATGCTTGGAGAATGCTGTGGTGTTAACATACTATTGAAAATGATTACTTCTGGGAAGCCAACACTGCTGAAAAGCCTTCAGAGCATATAAAGGCTAAGAAAAAAAGCTCACAATGCAGCACAGTCAAGCTGAGGCTGAGGCTTCTGGGTCTTATTTTGCTGTGATTTTCTCATGTGATAGCCTATACTTTGAACATTGGTGCTGAAGCAGGCCATTTTTATATTTATATTTATGAAGTTTCCCAGCAGCCCCCTGGTACCTTTACTAAAAAAGGCTTTCCCTCCAGGGGACCTCTTCCTCCTCCATGTGTACTCTAGTTGTAACTCCGATGAGCTATTTTGATATTGCTGACCACTTTAAATGTGAGACAGGGCCCATGTTTACATGCACACCACATGCCTATGAATATTCTGATATTATTCAGAAAATGACAATCGACAGCAGGCCTTATCAACTCTTTGAGTGCCATTGACATATTTCAACGTCATTTAAAATCTGATGCTTAAGTGCCATCGACGTAATGCACGTCAAAGTGTTTTTTTGGCAGTGGTCACGGTTTCCAGCAGCCTGTGAGTAATGTTGGGGCTTCTGGGAGATGTAGTAGGGACATAAAGAGACAGTATACACCACAGAGATCAAAGCAGGAAGTGGAGATGATCGCAATTAGAGAGCAAAACGGACAAATTCTGGACAAAAAGTGGTGATTTTGGTGAGAGTGGCCTCTACTCTACCTCTGATAAAACAAGAATATGCAGATATTATTCAGGTTTCAGAAGCATTATTTTGATGTTTGTAAAGTTCATTCTGAACATGCATAACAGAAAATAAAGCCGATATTTCTGGTCAGAAGGACAAATATGCCTACTTTCAAATAAAACAAAAGACTTGGATGTCAACAGGTAATTTTTTTGAATATGCATAAATATCTTCAAGAAGATGTTTGAAGGAATGAAAGAGGTTCACCATCAGTCGCCTTAATCAAGTAAGTACGGCTGCATGTAAATGGAGATATTAGTGGAATATTCATTTAAACAGCTTAATGTTTTTGTAATAAGGGTAAAAAAGTGAATATTCTGTATGCTGTGTAAACAGAGTCACTGTGACTTTTAAAATAACAAAAGAAACCTCTTTGTTTCTCTTACAAAAAGTGAAAAGTTGAATCCATAGACAATAAAAGTGCTATTTCTAAAGTCAATACTAATACGACGTTTTGCTGCCATAGCTGCACATCATGACGGTTAATGTTAGCGAATAGCCTGTTTGCTGGTTTATGACTATTCTCTACTTGTGCTCCTCTTACACTACATGTTAGCATTTCACAGAAAAGTAAAGTCTTGATCTATGAGAAACTTGGGAAATGAAGGAAAAGTCAATGTGCCAAAAACAACGTGGAGCCATGAGCGGCTCTGCTCTGAAGAAGCTACTTGATGTCTTGCTGATGTTACACATGTGGATCAGCTTCACCTCAGACTGGACACAATGCAAGTACTGAGATCATCACTCTTTGCAAACAAATTGGCAACATAATTCAGGACTCCAGCAAATATCAGAGAGTGAGGGATCAACTCTACAATCCCTGTTTCTGGGGTTTTGCTGCAATATGGACACGCCCCATCTGATGTGAACAGCTGCCAAGCTATCAACAGGCTGTTAGCGGCCATCCGGAGAGAGAGAGAGAGAGTAATGCTGACAAAGCACACTGCATCTTTTTACATAAGTCTATTTTACACCACAACATCATTGTTTTAAGAGTTAATTCTTATTTTAAGTGTTCAGCTTTACACTATAATCTTTAATCAAGCACAACTCCTTTTGTCCCACATAGGAAAGAACTCTTAAAATGAGGAAAATAACTGTTAAAATAACATATATTACATCTCTCCACAAAGTCTCATCTAATTATTCTTGTTTTAAGATTCAGTAACAAACAAAGTTTTCACACAAAAAACACCTGCAAGCATTTTCTGCTTATATTTATTATATTTTGCTTACCTTAGGTCTTTAAAAAGTTAAATTTTGAGTAATCTCATCTTAAAAACTGCATTTTCTGCTTATTTTATGTGAGTATTTATTCTATTTTGCTTACTTTGAGTCTGTAAAAATTTAGAATTTGATTTATTAACTTAAGGGCTGGCTGTATCTCAGTTGGTAGAATGGTCGTCCCTGAACCACATGGTCACGGGTTCGATCCACCCTCCTGCTCTCTGCTGTCCCTGAGCCCAACACTGAACCCTGAACATGGCACCACTGCTCCCTGAGCGATGGGTTAAACGGACAATTTTGTCTGACAAATAAAGCTGATTATTATTATTATTATTATTATTACTATTATTAAAACCAGTATTTTCTTGCTTATTTTAAGCCTTCTGAATATATCTTATTTCTAGAGTTAACAATCTTAATTCATGAAATCTTCTCAAGTAAAATTATCTCGCTGTATGGACAGATAATGATTTAGTGTTTTTATCTTGTTTTATCTTGTTTTTCTTGCAGTGGAATGCTAAAAAAATAATGAAAACTCTCACAATGACATTTAATGTGGAAAATTATCTTATGGTCGTACAAAAGTGAATGCACAGATTTCACCTGCACACTTCAGAGAAGAGTTAGATAAGACTGGAGATTGTTGCCACAGTGTGGAGTGTGGAAAAGCCGTCTCTGCAAATTTACTGCACATCACTTTCTCCTCAGAGAAGAGGGCTACTGAAATGGTGGTATGGTTTAGCGTGTGAGGAAATGAATACACTGCTTTAGGAAGTGGGATTTAAAGGCTTTTAGTGACGCTGGACTCACATGAAAGGTACGTTTAACGCCCAGGGCCAGGTTCTCCGTCTTGATCTTCCAGATCAGCGGTTGGGGGGAGTTGAGCACAAAGACGAGCGGCTTCTGGTGGCGCAGTAAAGACTGGATCGGCTTCAGATGCAGCTCAACCTGGTGCAGTGAAAAAGAAAGGGATTTAAGTCACATAAAGGAAGGGATGAGAACATAAAGAGAGAGAACTGAGCACATTTTTCACAGCTGCACTGAGCAAATGTCAAAGCTTTGATTTCCTCATGTTCACCGAAACATACAGTTACTATCCTGGTGTAATTGCGGTGCTATAATGTTGTAAATTGTTCTTCATTATCAGGCTTTGGGGTTGTTTATGTACTCCCTTTGCTGATAAAGTCACAAAGACGCCATGCTGTGTTCTCCCTAAAAGGCACTTGCTTTGCTCTGATATGTAGCCTCAGCGGGATCTGAACTTTCACACAGTGGAGTCTTTGTTAGCGGAGAAGAAAAAAACAGTAAGCAGCGGGTCTCTGTTAGCATCTTTACAGCATGCAACTGTGCATTTGCTACTCAGACTGCTATTAAAATTGATTTTCACAGTCTGGTAGTGAGACGGGAAAAACAAACTTGATGTTTTGGGACTTAAATTGTTGTTTTCTTGTTTGCAGTGTTAGAATTGTTGGGATCATTTGGACCAAATTTAGTCAGGTGATTAGTGACCTGAGCGTGCGCTGAACTCAAACTCATCCTAGATTTCCACTGCTGGCTTAACAGATAGATTTAGAACAAGGTTAGAGATGCTTGCTTTGATAACAAGTGATACTCTGGAGGAGTCTGTATTCCCAGACTAATCATATTACCCCATCCTGTGCGTAAGCAATAAATCCTGTAAATTGCTAATTCAACCCACAAGGATTCATATTATTTGACAAAACAACCCCTACAGTAACTGAATCAAACACAACTCACAAATACATTGGTGCTCTTCTCAATGAGTGCAGAATTTGGGCTTCCATTGGAGCTACTAATGGAACAAATGATGTGTAATTATGATGAATTACGGTGATTGTAATAAATGTGCCGACAGTTTAATACTCAGAGTACACTCATGCCGATAATTTGTTTGGATGGCGTTGAGGCGTTTATATTATCAAGATGAAGATCTGCACCGTTAAAGGAAACCATTACTGTTTTTCTGGCACAGAGCATTTCCACACTCATTTACTCTGAACTCTCCATTTATGTAACAGTTGTAGGCATTTTTCTGTTGTTTACTAGAAGACAGAATTGACATTGAGTCCCCTTGATGCAACGCAAGTTTCTGTGCTATTTACACCAAAGACAGTGACTCCTCCAAAGTGAAATTATACTTTCTTATCCTGGATAAACAATCCAGGTGATTACTGAGCTGGCTCATTAATGATTTCCAAAGGAGCTAACTCATTTATGTAAATACTGACAGCTGGGAGACTTTATAAGTATGATAATCTTATCATTTTTTAGCTCCTAAAATTAAAAAAAAAACTCTCAAGGTAAGTCTGTGAAGCTCTAGTCGTTGCCTCTAGTAGCTGCAGAGATGTAAACAGCCTCATTGCATACATACATTTTCACATAAATACATATTTAGACATTAATGACCATTCAGTTTTAATTATTGCAATTATTGTGTCAGTGGAAAACATAGGCAGACATGCATTCACTACTAGGGCTAGATACTGAACTTCAATACTTTTGTAGCACCAACTGAAAAGCTCCTGTCCTATCAGGTATCAAAAATGAATCCTTTTTCGTTGCCAAATTCCGATACCCACGTGTCTGTTAACCATGTTCTTGTCTCTATGGACGAGGGGACATGTCCCCTTCAGATTCATAATGACACTAATCCGTCCCCCCCACTTTCCAGCATAAGAAGACAATCATAGCTGGTAAAACAGAGCATTAATGTCATTACAGCAGCAGCACTGGAAGCCTGGTGTTTGTGTTTAACTTCATGGTGCGTTCAAGTTATACATGAATGTCAGTAACACAAGAAACAGTAGCTGCATGTTTTGTTGAACGTCTGTAAGGCTGGAAGAGCTGGGAGCACTAAATTTTCACTTAACACTCCCCAGGGTCCTAAAGAAGACTACTGATCACCATCAGACCATTGTCTAGTATGTCTACCATGATAAAGCCCAAATTACACAAAAATAACCTAGTGAGTTGAAATCATAAATAATAATAACAACAATAAATCAACTCTTTGAGTGCCACTGACGTATTTCAACGTCATTTAACGCCACAGAAATAGAGTGGAGTGTCCTCTACTCTACCTCTAATAAAACAAGAATGGAACAAGGTAAAAACAAACATTTTTTTCATGATGAAATAGAGAGTCTCTTCTTTCATTTGAGCTGTTCAGTGTTTTCAGAGACATAGTACAAAATATTCTTTGGGTCTTGAAACATGACTCAAAATGGGCAAAAACGCTGGAACAAGACACTTTCTGTTTTATAAAACAACTGTCACTCAATGATGACAATGATTAAAGACCAAATTACACAAAAATAACAAAACAAAAATACCTGGAACCGGTATCAAAATTGTCATCATATCAAAAAAATTTTGAACAATACGCAGCTTCATACAAGGCAAGCTAAGTTTTTTTTAATTTCTGGCAGATAATCTGCATTCAGAGACTTGTCACTGTGATGCTGCATGAAGCCATTTAACAAGAGACACCAACAGTATAGGTGGAATGAACATGAAGCATCAAAGTCTAATTATCAGCCCACCATGGAGGAGAGCAACACACACAAGTGTTCATTGATGAGGTCCATGAAAGAGCTGCTCAAATCATTAAAAACTCACTCTAAGAAAAGGAAATGGAAGAAATTACTGAACAGTTATCTATGAGACAAACTGGATGGGGATCCAAACAATCTGATCAGAGACTCAGAGACTTTTTCTGCATAGCTGCTTCCCTTTTAGTCCAGACTGGAAAAAGTGTGTGCATCGCTCCTCTGAGGATAGCAACAACCAAGATACAATCATACCTGGCTTGGCTTTGAGAGATGGAGGAGAGAAGAAGAAGGAGAGTGGGAGCAAGGGGGAGAGGAGATTTTTAAAACCAGACAGAAAGATTTCCAGAAGACGTGAGTCACCTGAAAACACCGGCATAAACAGAGTGCTGAGGAGAGGAAGTGCCAAGAGCCAATGACTGTGAAAAAGAGAAAACTGTGGTAATAATTACCTGCTGTTACTCAAAGTTAAGCAAGTAAACAGTGATAAGCGAGATCAGAGATGGGTTGCACAACGCAAGGGATGATCAGCAGCAGCTGGTGTGCATCTCTGCCCGTCATTTGGTTTGGTGAGACTGGCAACAGTCACACAGTCATGGTGTGGAGAGAAGAAGTGCAGAACCGCCAGGCATCCAAGTGCCTCTAATGGTGCTGGCAAGGATCAGGTGGCGCTGAGTCGTCCCCCTCGTGGCTACCTTCATGGGACCCTGAGGAGAGGGTCTGCCGGGAACAGGAGTTCCACGTCTGATTGATTATCAGGAGGCTGGCACTGGGATTTGGCGATCCAGTGTCAATTACAGCTATGGGACGCATTTGCCAGCAGCCATGGACAGAGGCTTGTCTAGACCTATCGCGTTACTGAAATTACACTCCACACCAGGGACGACAGCTGTAGCAGGAGGCCCGTCACAGAGCATACCGCTAGTGGCGGTAGCATGTGTAAACAATGGAAAATGTTAAAAAAGAAACAACACGGCTTCGAATTCAAGCTCGAAATCAGCATCAACAACAAACATGGTGCCAACTGGAATGACAACCAAGTGATGAATAACACACGAGCCTTTGTTTAACAAAGCCACATGCTTAGATTAGGACACTGTGACTGCAATAGGTGATTTGTTTGCGCTGTCCTGAGGCATGTGGCTGCAATTTTCACGACTTTTAAAGTCGACTGACTCACACAAAGTTTTCAAATGAACGCTGTGCATCGACTTGTAATGTGATACTCTCAAAATACTGCAGCCTGACAGAGGAACCAGCCCTGCTGTCAGAGCTCAGTATCAGAGTCCTCGCAGTTTCCTTTATTGACAGAGCCGATCAAGCGCCTGATAATCCCTGTTGATTTAGAGAAAACCCAAAACATCCTTTAATTAGCCAAAAAAGTAGAGGACTAATCTAGGAACACACTTTCCCTCCCAGGAAATAATAATCAAAGACAGCACAATGTATTCCAAGTCATGAAACTGAGACTGAGGAGTGTCTGAACAGCAAAGACCTGCATATTTTAAACAGGTCAATATCCAAGATTATAATAACACTAAACTGGATAAACTTCTAAACCCTGGAACACTGCAAAAGTTGAAAACAAATAGCTCTGGCTACCAGCCGAAAAGTCACGGCTCCAGGAGGAGAAAGGCCTGGGACCAATCGCACTGCGTTATCTGATGCATGAGTCTTGTCTGTCTGGATCTTGGTTCTTTCTGGATCACTGAGGGTGTACAGAGGGAAGGAGGGAGTCCGACCAAAACCTGTTGACCGCTCTTATCAGAGCCACCCACATATTTGAGCGCGATGGGGATGCTACCTGGAGCCTGATGGCTATCAGTCTGCAGAGCAGCTCAACGCCGAATGGCAAAGAAAAGACGTGAGAGTGAGACGGCACCTCTGGATAGTCATCTGGGAGTGATATGGCACAATGGCAGGACATGCTGAGGAGAAAACACTGCGTCAACACGAGGGGGATGAGGTGAAGAGGATAGATTAAGATAACACTCAGCTTCTTGCAAAATGCTGCAAAAAGAAGTGTCATTTATCTTATTTACATGTATGGGGAGTGCCCCTACATTAGCTGGTTGTTTTCATGTTTTCATGTATTTATTTTATTTGAAAATGCCCTGAGAGACTCCTCGAGATTTAAATAAATGGTTGAATAAACGTTAGTGTTCTCCAGGATGTGGGTGTGTCATCACTTCAATTTAAAAGGCCACAGCAGATAATTAGCTGGGGGATGATGTTTGTATGTTGCTGAGTCAGATTTGAGATTTGAGCACTTCCCATGTTACTCTGTGACTTTGGATGTTCACCCTTTATTATCAAACGTGGTATAAACCAATATAAATACGACAGAGTATTAGGGCCACATTGAGAAAATGTCTCATTCTCGCAAATACTGACTTTAATCTAGTAAATTTACAACTTTGATCTTAAATTTACGACTTCAATCTTGTAAATAACTTGACCTTAATCTCGTAAATAATGACTTAAGTCTCGTAAATTTACTACTTTACTCTGGTAAATATTGATCTTAATCTTGTAAATAATTACTTTAATCTAGTAAATTTACAACTTTAATCTTGTAAATTTACGACTTCAATCTTGTAAATAACTTGACCTTAATCTCGTAAATAATGACTTAAGTCTCGTAAATTTACTACTTTACTCTCGTAAATATTGATCTTAATCTTGTAAATAATTACTTTAATCTTGTAAATTTACAACTTTATTCTCATTAATATTGACTTTAATCTAGTAAATTTACAACTTTATTCTCATTAATATTGACTTTAATCTAGTAAATTTACAACTTTATTCTCGTAAATTTACAACTTTTTTCTCGTAAATACTGACTTTAATCTCGTAAATACTGACTTTAATCTTGTAACTTTACAACTTAAATCTTGTATATTTGCGGCTTTATTCTCGTAAATAATGACTTTAATCTCGTAAATAATGACTTTAATCTCGTAAATAATGACTTTAGTCTCGTAAATAATGACTTAAGTCTCGTAAATTTACTATTTTATTCTCGTAAATATTGACTTTAATTTAGTAAATTTACGATTTTATTCTCGGAAATTTACAATTTTTTTCTCGTAAATAATGATTTATTCTCGTAAATAATGACTTTAATCTCGTAAATGTACAACTTCATTGTCATAAAAAATTACTTCATTCTCGTAAATAATGACTTTATTCTTGAAGCATATAAAAAAAATATTCTCAACGTGGCCCTAACACTCCATCCTAGGAAAATCCCAGTCCCAGTGAGTAAAAAAAACTGTGACTGTAATGAAAACACTTCTCACTCTGAGTGTGCAGTTTGTCTTGTGTTGAGCTCCACTCTTATCTGTTTGTGAGCTCCTCCAGCTAGTCACTCACACAGTCAAAGATATCTGCAAATTCCAGCTGATAAAGCAATCATCTGCTCTGCCTCACCCTGATTCAGAGCCGGTGGCTGTGTTTGATGTTTGGCTTTGGTAAGCTGATTAGAGAAAGATGGCAGATTTGCGATATCACCGGCCCCTCATGTTTATTTTCTGCCCTATCACCCGACTGCGCCCAGATGGGCCTCCTGTTTCGAGTCGCCTGTTTTCGCTCTGAGGAACCAACCGGGCATCTGCAGCGGAGCACATGTGGTGCTGGTTTGTTAGCAAGGGTGCGAAAGGCCACCTCAGGAACATATGGAAAAAAGTTCAAACCTGAAACCTACACTGTTGAACCGAAGCTGGAACAGAAAGAGATCTTCAGGGTGAGGTCATTGTTTTGGTAGAGCTTAAGTGGCAAAACACCAACACCTTCAGGTCGACAGTCAAACGACAATAAGGTATTTTTAAAACTCCCAAGAGCTTTAAAGCTTCGATAAAATTTCAGCAGCAGGTCTAGTCTGTAGCTGACTGTAAGATTAGATATGATTATATAATCTAATTAGATTTTGATGAAAATGATTCTACCTTTATTGCAAACAAAGACTCGACCTGGCACTGCAGGCTTAACGTCGACTTGCCAGTCACTTTACTAGTCCTAGTCCAGGATACTGAACCTGAGTCTGTAATTTAGAGGCCCACATGGGTATAAGAGAGAAAAGGGGCTTCTGTTACTTTGATCAGGACCACTGGAGCTGAGGAAATCATCACTCTTTTCACAGACAAATGTGAATAACACTTCAGAAATAAAACAAAAAAAAAAAAAGATTACATCAGTACTGGTCACTTTATGGAAAAGGAGAGTTAAGAATTCATGAAACAAACAGCCCACTGTCGAAAAGAATCGCTGAATAAAAATCCAGAGTATGATAGAAAAAGAGAATATTATTGGTCTAAAATGCCAACTGGCCCCCGAATCTGCCTCATTGTGGTCTGGGAATGTTCAGTGAGCATTGTCTGGGGTGGGCGTCGTTTCAGAATAAAAGAAGACCAACAAGTGCTCTCAGCTCTTCTTCATGCTCATCTGGACCAACACACCACTGACTAGTCAAGACCTGCCCTTCTGAAAGCACTAAATACTGAATTTCTCACACTTCATACACATTTTCTGTTTTCTAGCAAGAGTCTACAGCCAAGCTAATGAGGCTGTAATTAGAGCCAAATGCTAACATGCTGAAGTATTATTTATTCACATAAAAACAAACATAGATTAATTGTTTTTCATGCAAAGTGTCAGGAAATACTGTTTTTAATCAAATTTTGTCTTGTTGAATTGAATCTCTTTGTGTTTGGAATCGACAAGACTCAAACGCATCACCTTCACCTTCACATCAAGAATTTTGCGATGGATGTTTTTAAGCTGATAATAGTGCTGGATCAAAAGTAAATGCCATAGTTATGCTAAAGGGTATTTTAGTAAAAGCTGAGCTGCACGTTTTAGGTCGCCTTTATCATGATCTCAGGGGAAAACTGTAAATAAAATTGACTGGACTTGACTGTAGTCTTCCACAAAGCTAAATGCGAGTCAGCTCAGACGATATGAGATTAATCATGACAGGGCAAAAGCAAAATGAGAATGAAACCATCTTGGCTATTACAAATGAGGATGTGAATTTATGACGCATGAAACTGACTGTTCAAAACTTAAACATTGTTTGTTTTCCTGTCGCCATGGATCAATGGACATTCCCAGCAATCAATACTGTGTTTGAGCCAAGGTTTTGGGAGGCTGTACTTGTATTCAGTCATATTATTTGTGGAAGGGAACACTTGAAAAAGTCAGCTGAACCAATTTAAAAAAAAAAACATAACTTAAGAGCTATGCTATTTTAAAACAGCAGCACCTGTTTTAACGACAAGTGAAACTTAAGATCACACTATATTATTAGGAATGCATTAAAAATAATGACAGAAAATTCTGCTGCTATATTTTCACCTCAGCAGATTTGAGCACATGGCTTGCACATCACTGGAGTACTATCCAAAATATTATTGTTGGTATTTCTAGCTTCAGGCTACTTGAATGAATGAATGATTAGCATATTTTCTCCTTCTGTTGTGTTATTCTACCGTGAATAACCCTGCGAATGTGAGCAGATGAAGCACTATGCTCAGTCACTACTGAGGCGTTGGGTTGCACTTAATAGCTCAGCTGTGGTGTGTCGCTTGGCCAGGAGCCACAGTTGGTATTCTGAGTCAGGTCCAGCTGTGGATAACAGTCCATTCCCCTTTACTGAGTACTGAACGGGTTCACTGGTGCAGACAGGAAACAATTCATTGCTCTCACGTCTTTACTGGAAATATGGACAAACTGCAAGCTGCGACTTTCACACATGGCTGTGAAAAAGACGTGAAGCAGGCCTCACACGTCGCTGCTGCAGCATCTGTGTGTGTGTGTGCGTTAAACTGTCTGAAACGGACCATGTGATCCCCTTTGTCCACATTACTGCTTATGCACACACTCCCATACCTGGTCAAGGCTTTGCAGATACACAAGGAGTCAGTGGAGCGCAGCATGTTCTCCAGCAGTCCCTTTCCACCCAGACAGGCGAAGCTCAAACATAGACTCTGTCCTGCGGTCAGACACCACATCCTCCTCATCAACAGAGGTGAGGACGAGCGCTCTGAGAAAACCTACATCATCACAGACCGACCAGACACGCCTCTGCTGACTTTGAAAATAAGCAAAGGATGCAAACATTACTGGGGGTGCACTCAAATCTGAGCTAAAAACACTATAAGTGAAGAGCTCAGCGTCTTTATTCAATTCTCAGGACAACAGAGGCTAAACTGAAAGTGTACTTGTCTGTTGTGTTCAGAGTATGAGCACAAAGCACACAGGACGAGAGAGTTGACAGATGAAGTTTGCAATATTTAGAAACGTGCAGCCCTGCAGAGACAGTGCACCTATGCACTTTTTAGATCCACCTTTCAAACCTAAAGGGGTTACTGTTCAATATGCAGAACTCATTTTCAGTGGAATATTCCTTTAAGAAAAGCGGTTGTGAATATTTTTTAAAGAAGCATGAACATATGCCTCCTTATATCCAACTTGACTTTAAATTCACTTGTGGACTGAGGATAAACAATAATCAAGAGCACTGTCATCCTTTTTTTTTTAACAGCCTCTTAGTTGGGAGCATCCTTGCCCAAATAGTGCCCAAGACCTTCACCTTTTTCAGTTTTTAAATCTTGTCTTCTTGATTATCATCTTTTCCTGTCAGGAGAGATCACAGATCAGGTTCAGATTGTGTCAATGTCACCAGTTTGATGCACAGTGTGCCCTCCAGCGCCAACATGATGAAGGCTAAGCACTGAGGAAGAGGCCGCTCTGTGCCCACCACACAGGTGGAAATGCAATCAAGGACCAGAGTGGGAGAGGGGATCTTATCTTATCACGAGCAGAAACCTCCACTCAGGGAACAAAACGAGCTCCTGCCGGGCCGCCTAATCTCAAGCAGAGCTGCAGTGACCTTCAGCAGCCGAGGCTGTAGGCAGGAGGACAGACAGCTGGATTCCTGCCTCCTCCACAAAAGTCCTCACTTGACCATGGCGGTGATGGGTTACCAACAGCTGGTGAAACTGACTGAAGAGATGGATTTCACAGAAGGTTTGACTGGACTCTCTGTTACAGTTATGCTACGAGTGGTCACTTACAGTGCTAATTATACAACTGGTCAAAAAGAATACAATTGACAATGTAAAAATTTTAAAAAAAAGCACTTATCTTTGTGCTTTAAATCCTAATAATAATAATAATAATAGAAAAGCCCTGAAAAATCTGTTTAAATTGTATTGTTGAACCAGACCTTGTTTGAACAACAAAAAAAATGACACAACACCGTGCAGATGCGGTATTCATTGAAAAGCAGAAACCAACAAGGCAAACAAAGTTGAAATATTGGCTCTGTTTTCCCTTATTGCATTGCATCTTTTGCAGATGCATCCATCCAGCTGGAGTACCCGGAGAGAACCCACACAGACACGGGGAGAACATGCAAACTCCACACAGAAAGGCCCCGGGCCCAGGATTCGAACCCGGTACCTTCTTGCTATAACCACTACACCACACTGCCGCCAAGACCCATCCATTCTTTGGAAATTATCTGGTTCTTACAAAGATGAAAAAAACTTTAGACACGTTAGATAATTCATTTTAAGTTTTAAGTGTTCGACTTTACACTATAATCTTAAATCAAGAAAAAAAACTTATCTTTTTTGTCTCAAATAGGCAGGAAATCTTAACATGACTGTTAAAATAAGATATATTACATCTTTCCTCCAAAGTCTCACCAAATAAATCTTGTTTTAAGATTCAGTAAGAAACTCAAGTTGCTTGATTCAAGAGTCACACAAAAACGTCTGCAAGCATTTTCTGCTTATATTTGTTTTATTTTGTTTACTTTGTTTCTTTAAAAAGTTACATTTTGAGTCATCTCAATGTAAAACCAGCACTTTCTGCTCATTTTATGTGAGTATTAAGTCTATTTCGATTACTTTGGGTCTGTAAAACGTTAGATTTTGATTAATCATCTTCGGGGTGGCTGTATCTCAGTTGGTAGAGTGGTCGTCCCTGAACCACAGGGTCATGGATTCGGTCCCCCCTCCTGCTGTCTGCTGCCTGAGTGTCCCTGAGCCAGACACTGAACCCTGAACATGGCACCACAGCTCCTTGAGGGGTGTTAAATGGACAATTTATATGACAATAAAGCTGATTATTGTCATTAAAACCAACATTTTCTGCTTATTTTAAGCCTTCTAAATACATGTTATTTCTAGATTTAACAATCTTAATTCGAGAAATCTTGTCAACTGAAATCATCTCGCTGCATGGCCATATAATTTCATTTGTGTTAAGGACTTTTTACCTCCGATTTAGTGTTTTTATCTTGTATCTATGTAATGTCAAAGACAGTATGTCCATCTTTCAAATCTGAACTGTCCTGCACTCTTCCTGCTTTATCTCCTCATCATTACATTGTGAGATTACCACAAAAGACAAATCCCTCTCATTGTTATGACAACAGAATATACCTCATTTAAGTGCAGAGCAAACACAGCCACTGAAAGCAGAGAGTCACTTGAGTATTTACCTGCTGATGCAGCACATTGTCTTTAAGCCGACATCAGCAGCCAAACTGCAGTGGCGAGTCCAAACATGCTGCTGTGACTGAGGGGGGGTGGGAACATGGGACAGTTTAAATCCAGATCCAGCGCTTTAGAAGGCCGTGGGCCCGTGATTCATCTTCAAACTATGGCTATAACTTAGAGCAGACCTGCCATGAGGCGCGCTGTGCAGCACCTGAAGACAGGGAGTGGTTTCAAAACCGCCACGAACCTTTAGAGCGTTATCAGGAGATGTGATGACAGTTTGAATGAGCGCACTACAGAGATCTGCTCAAAACAAATAAGTGGTTGGAAAATCCCCCAGACTTTGAAATGCCTGACTAATAACAGTCTTGTTTTTCACTCTCTAGAAAGTTGTGTGTGTTCGCTGAGGCAAGCCCATCGGATCCTGAGGTTTATTCTACTGTAGTGGAGCCTCCAATAACAATCGTTTCTGTTCAACTGTCGAGGGAATCTCACAGTGACTAAATCCACTTCTTATATACAGTCTATGTACAAAATCAACAATAGGGGTGGGTATTGACAAGGACTTCACCATACATTACATATATCGCGCTATATTATGATATTCTACATAGATCACTGAGACATTTAAAATGCAGCTTAAAATACAAGTTGTATATACAGTATATACACACACACACATATATATATATATATATATATATATATATATGGATTTTTTTATTATTTTTATTTCAATGTGCGGAAGTTGTTCTGGATTGGCCCAAAATATGACTTGTGTTTAATTTGAGATATTAAGAAAAATAAAAATCAATATTATATCAGAAGAAAAAAGTATTGCGATATATTACCACATCAATATTTCTTCCCACCCCTGATCAACAAGCCTCTAGTGCCTCTTGTTTTGTGCCACTCTAGTGTGACCGGGTTTTTACCACCTTCCTACAAGTAAACTGGAAAAGGAGGGGCAGCCATTATCAGAGTCACAGGTTAAAAATAGAGCAGTGGAAAGAAGTCGCTGGACAATCAAGACCCCAACATGGAAGACAGCTCATCTGAAAAACATTACCCTCCGCCCATACTGATAAAGTAAGTAAATATGGGTTCAGATTCGCTGAAAGCCTCTGTGCACATCTTGACTGATTTTATTAGAGAGTTAATTATGGTGGAAGATATAACTCACCTCAGCTGGGGTGGTGCCTGGTCCCTCTGGGACACGTCCTTTCAGGTTGATGATGTGAACCTCCTGGGGGAGGCTGGTGGTGCCCCGGCTTGCACAGCCGGACAGGGCCGTGAAGCTCTTCAGCGAGGCCTGCACTGGGTGCCCCGTGCCCACAGGCAGCAGCTCACACGGGCTGCGAAATGGTCCTGTAGTGAAGAGAAAAACGCTGCATGAATTTAATGCTACACCACGTACACCATGTCTCACCTGATGTCCACATCCTTACAGTATATAAATCATGTATAAGCTATAATAATAAATTACTCCAGAAAAGAGTTAGCAGTCTTTTTTAAGACGTAGAAATTTGAAAATTTTTGACAAATTGACCGTTTATCACCCATATTGATGAGTGTTTATTCTAGTTATTTTTATTTAGCAATAAATTCACATTAGATGATGTTTATGAAGTACAGTGAATCCTCATTCTGAAAAAATGACTGGCATCAAAAAGCGTAACAAAAGGAGCGAATAGCCTTTAAAACGCTTCTACACTTCAAGATTTTTTTTTAACCAACAGATTTCTATTTTCATTCTGCATTAAAAACTGTTGTTTGTTGCAATAATTGCTTTATCACAAAGACAAACCATATGGATTTTGATGAACGTGTAATGACTGAATAGTATGAATACATTATATATCCACTACAGCAGCTCATTTAGGCCAATAATAATAACATTGCTCTACTTGGATTATGAATAAACACCGCAAAAATAAATACTGCAGATTAGGGCTGGGGACCGAACGTCGATACTTTTGTAGCAGCGACCGAAAAGCTCTGATTCTATCGGGTATCAAAAAATTAATAATTTTTCAGTGCCAAATTTCGTGTCTCTGAACCATGCTCTCAGATGTGACAATGCACTGTCTAACAATGATATAGAAGTGCAATGCTTAATTTGTGCAGTGTTCTTTTAAGAGAAGAAAAATAAAGGATAATGCATTTCTTATTCTTCACTATTTTACTACCGTGAAATTCCATATTGGCTCATTATCAGCAAAAAGGGGCAGATGCTTAATATCCCACTGGTGGCTGCTCTTATTTCAGTCACAGACATCACAGCAGCCATGGATGCAAAGCAACGGTAACACGTGAAGCTGGTCAATGAAGCACAGCAGCTCTCAGCAGGCAGCACGGACCCTGAAACCTCGTCAGTTGGGTCTCTGTTGGTGTTTTGTCTGCTGCAGCGAACAGCTCAGTGATCTGTGAACGTCTGGGCTGCTTGACTTAAACAAAGACTCACTAATGTTTACAGGATGGCACTTGACATCCATGTTCGCTCTTGCATGATGTCAAACTTCCTCTTCAGCCACAAGCTTTAGGCTGGTTAACAAGCTATTTGTGAGTAAGCTTCTTTTCCATCTGTATGAGGTGCAGCTTGCAAATACACAAGAATACACCAACCTGACATGAAGTCAGAGTGGCACAAGAGAGCAGCGCTGAAGTCTGAGCCAGGTAAAGAACAGCTCGTTTCCATTAGGAACATCAACGGCCAGTTTTTTTTTTCTTCCCTCTACAGGGTCAGAACTTGTGTTTTAAACCCCACGGCCTTGTGCCAGCCGAGGCCCGCTCACATTTCAAACACATCACGCTAAACACGCAAGTGTTGCCAATAGCAATCAGATGGAACATTTGGAAATCATTAAAGTCTGAAAGACAGTTAGATAACAATGTTAAACTCTCCAAAAACACGGTACCTCAACAGCGGGGTCCAGCTAGGGGGAAATCTTAGTACACATAGCTATTGTTTTGCCTTTCCGTGCTGTCCAATAAGCCTATATTCCATCAGCACAAAGCCAGACATTATGCCTTCTCAGTGTTGCGAGGTAAAAAACAAAAACAGAGGCTTTATTGTTACCAGATTTGTCTCTTGAGACAAACCTTGAGCCCTTGACAGACGTCTCAACCTGACCATTGTTGCTTGTGAATCGCTCAAAGTCCGCATAGATTTACTCTTATTGGGAGCATACATATATTAAAGCATGGCAAGGTCGCTCCATGGTGATAAAAGGAGCATGCTTAATGACAAAAACCTGTGGTGCATCAATATTTCAACCCCTGCATAACCCCCACCCCCCGTTTTCCTCCCAAAGGACCGAAGCCTAAACCATGTCAGCAAGCCTCACTCCCACAAACACGTCTGAGGGCATTCCAGCTCACTTTTTCCCCCCGTCACACATGGAGAATAACAAACAACTGCCAGACAAACAAAGAAAAACGTAATTCTTTCTGGGAGACTGCCAAAAGATTACAGCCCACACTGGGCAATGATCTGATTTTTTAAAATTGCTTTAAAAAACAACAGAAAAGGGAGACGTGTGGGGGAAAAGTGGACAGAAAAGTTGGAAAAGAAATGTATAAGCCAGGCTGGAATATAGAAATCTCAACAAAGGCTTATAATATAGGTTTATATGATGTTATTTATAGATATTAACTCTTTGAGTGCCAGCCCTCAGCCTTTTTTTTAAAAACCAATGTGCCTGGTGCCAGCGTTTTTGGCCATTTTGAGTCATTTTGTAAGACCCACAGAATATTTTGTACTATGTCTCTGAAAACACTGAATAGCTCAAATGAAAGAAGAGACTCTCTATTTCATCATGAAAAAAATGTTTGTTTTTACCTTGTTTCATTCTTGTTTTATCAGAGGTAGAGTAGAGGACACTTTCACCAAAATCACCACTTTTTGTCCAGATTCTGTTTGTTTTGCTCTCTAATCTCGATCGTCTCCATTTCCTGCTTTGAAGGTGTATACCATCTCTTTATGTCCTAACTACATCTCCCAGAAGCCCCGAGATTACTCACAGGATGTATGAGAGCGCCCACTTGTGCCAGCTGCTGAAAAAACAAAAGACATATATATACACATCTATGGCACTCAGAGAGTTAAATGTCCACAGAATTTGATCCCTGATGCTTTTGATCCTTGATCTTTCACTTGCTGACAAGACAGGAAAGAAAGCAGCTCTTTTTTTATCATTTTTATGATGCTTTGGTTATTCCTCTCGTGCATCTTACGACAGTTTTTAGCTGCATTAACTCATCTTTATGCTCACAGAGTGCAGCAACAACAAGCTGAAACTCAACACTAACGTTGAAGCAAAGATGCCAGCTTTAAGATGACACATAGCAGACTAAGGCCTCTGTCACTCCTTCAATTGCTTCATTCAGTGATAATTTCCTCACATTGAATTACCATCAGCTGACAGACTGGACGGACTGCCACCTTTCTGTCTTTCTCTTTCTCCTTCACTACCATCTCCCCTTCCTCTCCAGCCATGTTTCCTCGGCCATCGATGGAGTACAGAGTACGTCCTGTCCAGCTGCTGCTAGTGCCTTGAAGCCGGCCAGGCCAAACACCCACAGCAGAGGAATGAGAGAAGCTGTTGTTCAATCGGCCTAAAAAACAACTCCGGCCAGACACTCTGCAGACTTTACCACAAATACCATCTTAACCCAACAGAGCAAAATCTGATGTTGAATCTGATACTCCAGCTGTAAGAGCAATCTCCAAAATTTACTGGACGTCTTCAGAGAGCTGAGCGCAGAGTGTAACTACATCCACCAATGACACATGCACATACTAAAAAAAATCTGTTGTAATCATCTAGAGCACTTTTGGCACTTCAAAACCAAACTATTGTGGTAAAGCTCCTGTACAAATGTATTGTGGTGAGCTACAATGTAATATCTCCAAACCTCAGCTAATTACATGAAAATGATCTATTGCAAAAGAGGTAATTACACTGCACTTCGGGGATGAACATTCATTTTGATTTTTGGGGCAAAATCTGATCCATGATTTCCAACTGTTTGTGGCATAAAGATGAATGATAGTACACCGTCATTACACTAAACGTAAATCTAAATTAAGTCAACCAAGGCCTCCAAACGCTGCAGCCAAAATACAATAAAAGACTGCTTCAATTTCTTAGCTATGAATTCTTACAATTAATCCTGTTAATGTTCATAGAAGTGGAGCCAGTGGGATCCAGTCCAACAGACTCAACATCAACATCTCATCATCACCTCGATCCATCCCAGCCCAGCTGTGGGGTCAAGTCACATTCACTATTCAAACAAACACAAATTTGAATAATTAAAGAAGCGTTTGACAACTAAAAATGAAACTGAAACATTTTAAGTAGGAACTAAATGTCTGTAAAGAAAGTTATTTGAATTTGACTCATGCCTTCATCACAAATCTCCCACAAATGTGCAAATGTCTGCTTTCCATGCTGGAGGTTTTGACAGTGTTTAAACTGGGGAAAGATCACAAACACTGGAAAAAAAACACAATCTGTACGACCCCAGGTACAACCCAACAGCTTGTTGTTCTCACACAACAGTGTGTAAAAGTAAAAGTAGATGTTGAGGTGTTTCGGAGAGCTTCCAGGAGCAAACAAGCTTCCACAATCATTAAACCAGACCTTAAACATTAAATCTGCTCTTGTAAAGAGTGATGACTGTCTTCATCGATGCCAGCAGACACAGAGTATTTTAAATACTCTCTGACAAATGTTACAGGTGTAAAAACCACAAAGGAGTTTGTGGTTTTCACTGTGAAAGTGAGAAGTTAGAGGGACATTTCTGGGTGGATCATCGCCACTTTCAGTTCAAGTCAAGTCAATTTTATTTGCACAGCCCGATAATAATATCACAAATTTGCTTCAGAGGGTTTTACAATCTGGATAGGATAGCAGATATGAAATATGAGATATGAAAAAACAGTTACTCTATGATAACTCCACATTTTATCAGGCTAATTGCCACGTGTAGAGAATGAGGAAGTCAGTCAATGTATGAGCTGAAAGCAATTTAAATTCTGCTTGAAGAGAAAGATGAAAGCAGCTGAAATATCAGTCAAAGTAAGAGATGAAATCAGAAATGTTAGTTGACATGTAAATACTAGAAAATATTAGAAATTTCAGTTAGAAGTGGTAGAGTACAACGTAAGCAGCAAGATTTTAAACTCCTGTTCAAAGAACTTCATGTTAAAATTCACTTTGCAATACGCACATTTAACTTCATTTCTTCAGTTTAGGGGTGGGAAAAAAATATTAATATGGCAATATACTGCAATACTTTTTGTTCTGATATTATAGAGATTTTTAATTTCTAATATTGATTTTTTTCCCCACCCAAAAAAGTATGTTTTGTAAATCGAGAGCAACTTCCACATGTTAAAAAATATTTAAATAAAAAATAAAATAATAAATATATGTACTGTACATATATAAATAAACATACTGTATATACAACTTGTATTTTAGCTGCATTTTAAATTTCTCAGTGAGCTATGCAGAATATCACAATATATCACAGTAATGTATTGTATCGTGACTCAAGTCCTTGCCAATAACCACCCCTACTTCAATTATGCCATTTTTGGGATAAATTAGCACTAAATATATACAGTCTGATTCTTGGAGCACCACTGAAAGTGGCATTACAAGGAGGGAGTTTACTTTCTGTAAAAATATATTTTATTATTTTACAAGGCCCAAGGTACATTTGGGGTCGACTGTGATGGTATCAGAGGTGAGACAGGAAGTGAACGTAGTAAATCCAAGTTAAGGAGAGAAAGAGGCTTTTGATATATTTAAACAACGTGAGGTCCAGACAGTGATGTCACCAGACACTAGTCATATTCTTTGGCAGGCTCCTTTTTGGACCAGAACATCTTTCATGATTCAATATCTCTTTCAGAGATACTGTATTCCTCCAAATTATCATATCACGTAATACAAAGGTGATAGAAAGGTTCAACACATTTCACACGAATGGAATTAACCAATCACGATGTAGACTAACATTATGCAGACTACGGGTCTCCATTATGAGCTGTCTGAGGCATTTATTTGCAACAATTGTGAAATAGGAAAAGTGTCCAGTGCTGCATACTGGAATAGTTTCTTGTAAATAATGTGCAGACTTTACTTAAACCATTCTTTATTCAGGACATAAAAGTGTAAAGAGGATCTAGATTTACTCATAAATTTCAAACTGAAGGACACTCCCTGATAGGTGCACTTATCAATAGTCTTCTCCTATCGTACTGGAGATAAACGCCTCTGCAAAGAACTGCCTTGGTTTCCTTCAACACTGCGGCACTGAGCCAAGATGTGGGTACAGGAAGTGATGTCAGTCTGTGTGCCAGTTAGGGACAAATCTGATATTCCCACCAAGTCATTTCCGAAGATAAACAAACAGTTTTTTGTATGTGTGTGTGTGTGTGTGTGTGTGTGTGTGTGTGTACACAGCCTCATAGTTCCCAGTATTAGCATGCAGGCTAATTGGTTTTCTCCAGAGCAACAAGTCAAAGCAGTGAAAATAACTTTGCACATATCAACACACAAAACAATGTCACTATTCTCTATCTTAGAAAAAAACAAGGTAGCAGAGGAAGACAATAAACTTTTACAGTTGTCCAATAATGCAAAGCTATAATAAGGCACCTTTAATTGCCATAAACAGAAAGTGGTTTCTTCCTACAGTATCCCAGTTCCCATATGAACGACAGGATTAGATGAATCCTCTGGTCTCCTTTGTTTTTGACTGCAGGGCATGATTCCCATGGACCACGATGAACTTTTCAAACCAGTTTAGGGAACGTAATATTCTGCCCGCTCATGTTTTCCTCAGGGGCTTTGGACGAAGAATCACAAGCTGTGCTGTGTTGACATTAGCGCAGCCCACTCACCCCTGAACTTTGAGCCACTACTACAGGAAGTGAGTAAAGCCTTTCATAAGGGCAGTGGAGGTTCACTCCACCGGCTTGCCTATGAAAAGGATTTATCTCTTGAAGGATATAGAAGGAGGAAGCTGGAAAGGGATGAAGGGAGGAGGAGGGTAGGGGTGAGCCCCGACTCCATTAAGTCGTAAACTCCCCCATCAAAGTGTGAAATCTCAAGTGACATATCCTGCAGAAGTCAATATCACCCAAATAGCCTTTATTGGTCGTCCACTTTAATCTTGTCGGCTGGCATGTGATTGAAAAAACAGGTAAAAGGAAGGAGTTTCGGACAGATTATATTCTATAGTCTATTCTATCTACATGGATATGCAGTTTGTGAGTGTATTAACAGGTGTCTCTGTGGGTGTGAACACGTCTGCAACAGTAAACACACCCACGACATACCGAGGAAAACACAGTCCCATTAAAAATGCATCTCATTCATGAGGGTGTAGCTTTGGCGGGGGGTACAATGAAGGAAAAACATGCTCTCTCCTGCACATGTGTAGCAAATTATTACTATCATTTGTTCCAAAAAGATGAAAAAACAAGACTCATGCTATAGATCAGAAGGTAATCATTCTGATGTATGGGAATGTCATTCAATTTTCAGGGTTTTTGCAGGATAAAACAAGAAAAATCATTGGTAGCTGATAGTATCAAGGAGTAAACTATAAAACTGCGGTATACTTTCTGTTGGATATGCTTAATTATCTGTTTTGTCTCATTACTTGTTTCTCACAGGATTTTCCTCTGGAAAAAACAACTTCTGTTGCTGACAGTGAGCCTGGTTACTATTCATCAGCCCTGACAGATTAAGAGGGCACCTGTTGGTAAACCATCACCATTAGTTGAAAAAAAATCCTTGACCAATTACTGGCGGCATAGGAAGCCGCAGGCGAGCAGAAGAGATGGAAGTGTGCATATTTCTCACTCGCTCTAAATGCAGACATAAATCAGAAGGCTTTGAAGAGGAGGATGACAAGGCTAATTCCCAGAGGAACACAGGAGCCACTGTGTAAAGTGAGCCAGCTGAGCATGTGTGCATATAACTAAAGACTTCGCTGGCTGCTGCCACTGTATGTCTTCACTGATGGGTGCTGACATGTGCTGTCTGAACCTATAATATCAAAGAACAAAACAAAGTTGTCAGCACAGTCACGAAACAAGAACTGGCTGTCCGCGTATCAAACAAAATATCAGGAATCAAGTATCCACATCCAGTTTCACTGAACTAAAGCAGGACACTTTGGAGTGTACATGTGTTGCGTTGATTTTGACAGTCCGTGTGGACAATATGTAGTGTTTCTGAGTCCCTTCTCTCATTTTACTGCAGCAGGGTCTAACAGTCGGCACCATGCAGTCCTGGTCCTGGTTCTCCTGTGCCACCCTTTGCTGCAGTGGGTCCAGTAATACAGCCTGCAGCTGGGGTTGGGTTTGGCTCCCTGAAGGGCCCAGCAAAGCAGCGAGGCAAAATCCAACCCAACGGCCCCAATATCAACCATTAAGAGCAGATACATAAGAAAAATTGTCTCTTTTTTATTCATGTTGGTCATATAGAGGCGTAAGTAAAAACTCTTTTGAGTGCCACTGATGCACATGTACATAATTTAAATCCAAAACTTGGGTGCCAATGACGTATATATGCGTCAAAGTGTTTTTTTCGGCGGATGGCACAAGAGGGCACTCTCATGCACCCTGAGAGTAACTTTAGGCTTCTGGGATATGTAGTTGGAACATGTAGAGATAGTATACACCACAGAGACCAAAGCAGGAAGTGGAGATGTCAGGATCAGAGAACAAAACAATCCGTACTTGAAAGAGTGGTGTTTTTAGTGAAAGATACTTTAGATAAAACAAGAACAGAACAAGGTAAAAAAAAAAAGGAAAAAGTTTTTCCATGAAACAGAGAGTCTTTTCTTTCATTTGAGCTACTCAGTGTTTTAAGAGTCATGGTACAAAATATTCTGTGGGTCTTGAAATAGCCTATGACTCAAAATGAGCAAAAATGCTGGAACAAGGCACTTTTGGTTTTAGAAAAGGGCTGGCACTCAATGAGTTAAACTGAGATTGTCTCACAACCAGTTAAAAGTTCCTCACAGCAACTTTAAGAATGTAAAACGTGAAATAATAATAATAATAATTCTTTAAGAGGGAACACTCTCAGATGCAAATTCATTATTGTCACATCCTAAACAGAACAGTAACTGAACACTTTACTGGTAATGACTGAAGTCAGATTGTGAAATGAACCAACACAGTGTGGTGGCATTATATTTTAACCAGACATGACTTTGTTGGGATACCATAAGCATGCATCAACTCACCCTGCACATTGCAGGCAGTACAAAAAGTACCCGAGCAGAAGTGCCTTTCCTGGTTAAAGAGAAATATTTGTCCTGCTGCTTCTGGGGCATCTGAGTCATCAATCATAAACGCCTGCAAAAGCAGCTCAGTGGGGGTTCAGAGCAGCCGCTTCATCTGCATTCACAAAGATTCAAACCCAGTAGGGGATGCAGGGAGGTGTGCCCTGGAGGTCACTTCTGTTGTCCAACTTCACAACAGCCTCATTTCATTTGTGTTGGATCATCTGCCCAGTCAGATATCCTCAACGTGCAGCATTTAATATCATCCACCAGTGGTGATGGGAAGTCAGTATGTCGGGCAGGCTGGGGTAAAAAGGTTAGTGGAAAGCTCATAGGACACTTTTCTGTCTTTAAGTCCGGAAATTCCTACAGCCGCAGCATGTAAAGATGTTTGAAAACAAGTTGAAGAGCCTACACAACTCTGGAAATCATGATGTGCTCACATCTGCAAGAACATCTGCAATCATTTCATCCATGTCAACTCAACCTGATCTTTCACATCCAAATTATATTTTCTTAAAAAGTAGGGGAGGGAACAAATATTGATATGGCAATATATCACAATACTTTTTTTTCTTATTTCTTAATATTGATTCCCCCCCCCCAAAAAAAACTCATGTTTTGGGCCAATTGTTGAAATATATTGAAATAAAAATTAAAATAAAAAATGAAATAAATCCAAGTTAACAGTAACTTTGACAGCCATATGTGTACATATACATACATATATATGTACATATATATGTACATACTGTATGTACATGCATTTCAAATTTCTCAGTGATCTATGTAGAAAACCATAATATATCGCAATATCATCATGATGTATCGCATTGTGACTCAAGTATTGCGATACGTATCGTATCATGAAGCCCTTATAAAAAGGACCATATTTAACATCCAAACTGACATGCACAGTTGTGCACAAACAAATCAATCCATGCTCACTGATTTGTTATAGAGGTATGTGGAAAATCAATACCACAAAGGGCTTATTATCTTTAAACCTCAATCAAATATCAGCCCAAAACGATGTCCTTCCTGTGCTATTTTACAAAAACATCATCATTCAGCTGCGATAACAGGAGCCTTTGAGAAGCAGCAGGTTGCCGTCAACAGAAAGCAAAGAGTGAAACAATGGCGGGCCTTTGTGCCAGTGTGTGAGAGCTCAGTGTGAAGGAGCCACAGAGGTGAGAAAGGGCAGAGCTGACATTCCTCCAGGGCCCTTCATCTTCTGGAAAGGGAGGGCAAAGGAGAAGAATGACCTGTCGAATGCCACGCCGCCTCGTGTTTTAACACGTACAGAGGACGCTGGGAAGGCCTCTTTACTGGACAGTCCACAAACGGAAAGTGTGATGAGTAATAGGGTTGTTTGAACAGTCACCAGGCAACATATATATATGTATATGCTATGAATAGAGGTCCAGTAAAGAAAAGATAGTAGACATGATGCTGTGTGAATGCTGTAAATGTGCTACTCAATTGTTGCTTATATAAGAGGGTTGTTTTTGTTGTGCAGTTGCTTTTAATAATGACAGGGCTATATTCCAGCTCCCATAATAGCCTATTACAGCAGTTTTACAGGGTGTACCACAGTAGCTAATGGTTATTTATTCCTACAACAAACAGACTGCAAGTACTATCTCTATTATCTGAAATCAAATTTTGAAAAACAAGTGGAAAAAGGGAACATTTCCCAGAATGTGCGTGTTTATGAGCTAACCCCATTATGTGTTAGGGTAAACTGGAGGGCCTGCTGTCATCTTTTGGACAGAAAATCCTGTTTTCCAATGGGCTATTCCAAAATTGGGACATGGTCTTTCAGCTGGACTCATGTGGTGGAAAAGGAGTGGGGAAGGTGAGGCCCTGAGAGGGGCTGGTCTGATGAAAGACACCACCTGGAAGCCTTCAGCTGGGATCCCATATTAGGACTTTACTTTGCAGATAAAGAGTCATGCACTTGGAAGTTGCCATGATTGCATCAGGATTAGCCATCTTAACTGAAATAGTTAAATTCACACTCTACCAATATAACACAAAAGCTCTTAATATTTATTCCTCGCTGCTTCCGAAGGTTATCTGAGGGATGTCCAATTTTGTACAATTACTCTCTGTTTAATTCAATGAAGTCACACATAACTCTCTTACTCTAACTCTCCCCAGCTCCACTCGCTTTTTTTTTTTTTTTTTTTTTCATAGGACTGTGGAACAACAATGGAAAACGCACGATCGCCCCAGCTGTCTCCCATTACTGGCTTTGACCGAAATTATTTACACGCCTGCTTACTGGAAGTATGGAGAGAAAAAGATGGAGAGAGAGGGGGGCGGGATTTGGTTTACTCCTTCAGATTTGCGTAAGCGTCCTCTTAGCGGGAGGGGGATGAGATATGATAGAGGAGGACAAAGATACGAGTCCATCTGTGAAGACCCTGTCTGCTGCAGATCACTCAGGTGCTCCTCCTTGTGTCAAAGCCACACAGAGACTAACAAAAAATTACATAATTTAGTGTTTACACTGCTATTAATTGACTGGTTAATACCAGGGTGACCTTTACTAAATAAGCAGAAGATATAAACAGGGCCATGCCGTCTCCTCCTTGACAGCAGTGTTAAGATAAAGGCCTGCCGTGGGGGAGAGCAGACCTGTAATTAGACACACCCGGGACTCCCGTTGCTATGTAAACAGCCCAACCACTGTGCCTAGCAGCATTCTGCCTCTGTGCTGCTCTGGCTCCTCGCATGAATCACGGGGCAACATCTGGTTTAGCGCGCTGGAAGCGACTTTGTCGGTTTGGCACACCGTACTCGTGTGGAGTGTGTCGATTTGGACCAGACGACCCACGCCTGCGCCTGCCTCACTCCTCCCCCCGGCTACGCCACCTCTCAGATTACAGCGGTTGCACAATGCATTTTGGCAGTCCCCGCTGTTGCTGGCTCTGTGAAAGCGTTGAGGATATGAAGGCGAAGGTTTTGCTCAACTACGGGGGAGAAAACATTAAAACCACTTCTGGCACCGCAGCGACTGCTGTCCACCAAGTGTACACAAAAATGCAGAAGGAGAGAAAATTGTTTACTGTAAAAAGTTGACCGTATGTGCCATGAATGTGAGCTCAGTTGCCTTTTCCAGTCATTGTTTTATTTAACAGTAAGACCATGTGGTTCCACAATGAGTAGCTGAAGAAAGAGTAGCACTAATAACTCCATCGCTCATCAGGCCGCCCCATAAGTAAAATCAGGAAAGGCTATAGGAGGAGGAGAAAGCATGTCCGCAATCAAAGCTTTTCAGCGAGTCACAAACCCGGCGTGGTGCCTCCTGTATAACCAGCATCCTGCCGCCGCCGCCGTTTCTGGCAAGTGCCTCAAATTAATACCTGGCAAGGCTCCTGCAAGACTCTTCTATTTCATAGCAAAACTCAAGCTGTCCGCGATATATCCTTCAAAAAATAACCGTTTTGGCAAGCTGAGGAGAAGCAACCACAAATGGTAGTAAGGATGTGGAAGAAAAAGTTATAAACAGCAAAAAAAAATAGAGTGAAGCAGCAGAACAGAGCCTTGAAATATGGATGTCAAGGTGCTCTCAGTCTGACTTTTTAAAGAGTTATGAGAGGCCCAGATCCTGGATAGCATTACGCTGAGCGAAGACTCATTGCAGACTAATCTAAACATTACGTAAGAGCTCTCCTGACAAGTTTAGAGGGCAGATGTGACTGTTTACACAGATGCTGCAAGATGATAGAAAAAGACAGAGAGAGGTGAAAGATAGGCTGAAGTGGTGGTGTTAAAAAAAATTAAAAAAAGACCAAATTGATAAGCTTTACACTGAAACTAAAGCATCTGAATATGTGTATCTGAGTACGCTAACTGCCTTGGCATTTGGTTGTCTAACTAAATATCTGTCCCTTGTGACACAGTACAACAATGAGTTGTGCCGCATGAGGAAGAATTTAGAGGAAGACTTCATACGTGACTTCATTGTGTTGGAGATCCTGGCATTGTGGGAGAAATGATGTTTGCTCTACCAACAGCACAAACTGACTACGCTGCTATTGTTAGAGGAAAAGTCCACTCTCTGGAGTGCGGTTCAAACCTCCAGAGAATCAAGACGAACTTTGGAAATAATAACCTGTGGCGACAATCAGACTGAGAGCGGGCCAGACGCGAAGTGGCATGCCTCCTAGCGGGTAATTATTCCTGCGCTACCGCAGAAAAACAACAGGGGATGTTGCAGATTAAAGCTGGAGTGAGTTCAAGTCCAAAAGTCATCCGTTGTGAAACCAGGACATCTCAATTTGAAAAAAAGAAATGAATGCAAACCAGATTCTCGTTGTGGTTCGTGGCGGATTGCTGCCAAATTGACAGATTTTTCACCGCAATGTGGGACTGAGTGTCGAGCTGGGGACAGTGAATTGAATATTCTGGTCAAGCGATGAAAACCGCATCAACGTTTTGAAGCCCAAGACAGAAAAACTTCCTCTAATTAACAGTGGTCAACTCCAAAACAACTTTAAACTCCACCCACTCAACGCTGATTATTTTATCAAGCCGCTTCACCATCCTGTTTCACAGTGAACATACTCAAAACCTGCGTAGTGCGAAGTGCAATATCGAAAACTGTTTCTCACGACCACAAGTATCTATTGGAGTATAAAGTGCCATTAAGACAGCAGCAAGAGACAGTGTTTCTCATCACTTCATAAAAAGTAAAAGTAAAGTTCATGTGAGGTGAGTTGTGGTTGTCACTGTCATCCACAGACTTCCATTAACAGATATGACACACTGATAACAGTCATAGATTTCCTGTATTCACCTTTGCAGCCGTCTACTTGCTTATTTTCTCTCTCTCTTACCATTTAACGGCTGTAAATTACAAGCTATTTTGGCAGCATCTGAACCCTCATCACAATGACAGATACATGTAAGCCTGCTGGCTGTTTGTATTCTCAGATTGAACCTGTCAGCACTTTTTAAAATATAAATCCCCCTTACTCACTACTCTGACAAGCACTGTCTAGAAAGGCATGCTGGGAGAAAAAGTGGAAAATTCCAGGGTTTGAGCAAAGACACAGCACCCTGCGAGGCTTGGTGCACAGTCACTGGGTTTTTATTCCTGATACCAGAGATAGGGCTAATAAGAAATATTGATATGGCAATACATCGCGATACTTTTTCTTCTGATATAATATTGATTTTTAATTTCTTAATATCGATTACCTCCTGCAAAAAAATCTTGTTGATGTTTTAGGCCAATTGTAAATCTAGAGTAAGGCATGTTCCGTATGTTGAAATAAAAATTTAAATAAAAAATAAACACAATAACAGGTTAACTTTGACAGCCCTAATATGTATGTGTATATGTACATACTTGTACATATACAGTATGTACTGTACATACGTATGTACATACTGTATATAAAACTAGTATTTTGAGCTGCATTTTAAATTTCTCAGTGATCTATGTAGATTATCACAATATAGCACAATATAATAATATTGCAATGATGTATCGTATCGTGACCCAAGTATTGCGATAAGTATCGTATCGTGAAGTCCTTGCCAATACCCAGCCCTAACCAGAGCTGCATGGGTTTGGCTCCTACCAATGAGACTTAAATGACGTATACGAACAGTGAGATGATCTTACCTGCAGATGCCAGGCAGCATATTGCAAGAAGCAGCAAGGGAGTGGGGAATCTTCTCGCCATCCTGCAGCTTCCAGTATGAAGGTTTTCCTCTTTACGAAGCGGTCGACAGGAAGTCAGCTTCAAGCCTCAGCTGCAGAGCGAAACAAAAGTAGAGAAAGTCAACCAGGAGAAGCAGGTTGCGTCGAGCATGGACAAACAGCAGGAAATGGGCTCTGCTTAATAAACGCTGTGGGAGTGATGAGATGAGACAAGAGAAGCAGCAGAGGATTAATCCAGGAGGGTTAATTTGGGGTCGTGCACACTTCAAAGGGCAGAGCTGCACGCACCTTCCCCTGCCCACCGCCAGGCTCGCTGGGTGTGAAACACTTCGAAGTCTGCCACAGCTTATTAAGGCACTTTAATTGAGAGAGTCAGGAAACAGTGAATGCTCCAGTGGGGTCTAGAGTAAGCAGCTTAGCACCACACTAATCAGCATGGCCTCACCTAAAGCTTTAACTTTAGTAATCTAACTCAACCACTGACACCGTTAATGTACTAAATACACAAAGGACAACGAGTAAAATAAACTGAATATTTGAACGATGAAGTTACATTTAAGTTTAACTGAAATTAAAGTTTAATAAGACATTGTGCACAGTTGTTTTTTTTAATGATTCAAATCTTTGGTTGATGTGCAGAAAGCTGAGGATACAAACTCACAAAGCCAAAGCATCTGGATCGTCCTGTTTGTTTGTATCGTGCTGATGTACCATTCAGCTCATTTCTCTGATAAGTTTGGTTTGAATCACTCTCATGCTATAAAATGATGTGAAATGATCTGCTCCGTGTGAAGCAGACACACATCTGGAAGCTCAGGGATCATTATAGGAGTACTTTCCAGAGGGATATCATGGTTAGTTCTCCAGCCAAATACCGTGGCGCTAACGTAGCAGCTAGGTGGCTCACGCTAAGATGCTGCCGATTGGCTCAGACAGGTGTGAGGGCGAGAAGTGGCAAAAACAAAAACTCAAGCAGTGATCATTTAACAAGCTAAGCTAACTAGCATCCAGTGTCCAAATGGACGCTAGGTAGGCTAACCTGTTAGCTTACACTTTCGATGGGTGTGTGGGTCCTAAATGCTGTAATGTTGACAGTTTCAGTGGCTTACCAGTGCTTTGTGGGCTGACCATTATAGACTACATAAGGTACACAACAGTCAGTAGCGCATCACGGAAGGTGTCACTGCGTCTCCTAGCAACACTACGGAAGCTGTCAGCACGTCTCCTAGCAACACCGCCCCTCAGACGCTGCTATGGGAAAATCCACCCAGAGGTCAACGTCTAGATGTCTAAAATATATTTAATTTTGGGAGGACTTTCACAGAGCTGCAGTATCTTTATTATTTAACACATCTGTCATTTGCACATTTAAGTTCAACTTGAATATTAACTTAAGTGGAAGTACATAATGTTGTTTTCCATTTATACACCATTAAATAAAGGCTGCACCATAAGTATAGAAATCAAAGCAATGAAGGTTAAGCAGAGGATTATCACAACCTCAGACAGCAGATTACATTTTGACACATACTTGTAAATTTCAAGCATATTACAGACAAATGTGTAATAATATGTAAGAGCATCTCTCCTCAATAATCTAAGCCCTTATTTTTTCACGTGCCGATTAAAGGTTCAAAGGGAGATGATTTGATAAGTTTAAATTAGTACAATTTTATCTATTTTATTTTAGGATTTTAAACAGAATAAGCATAAGAGCTTTCAACATTAAGAAAAAATATGCAAACTACTTCTCGGCGAAATATCTGATTATTAAGACAACAAAACTGTGACTATAACTGTAACTGGAGTCGAGTGTCAAACTCATGTGGTAAAGGTGCTGTGACGTTCACCGTTTAAAGGCAGCCTCTGTGACTGCTCTGTGTGGGAGAAAACAGGTGGGAACCTATGTGACTCGTGGTGAACCTTAGAGGGTGTTTGGGAAGTGATGCATAAAAGCACTACGGTGCATCGCTCTGCAGGGCCAGCAGCTCGCTCAGGACAAAGGGCCTTTCACTGTGCAGCAGCTGCAGGGGCAAGGAAGTCATTTTAGGAAGATCATGACAAATATTGCACTTTCAGTTAGTCAAGGAGAGCCAGAGCACTCTGTTTGATTTATGCCTCTCCTTGACCTTCATCTCCTCACTGACTAAAGAAGGTAAACTGTGTCGCAATACCTTCTGTGAGCCAAAGACCAAATCAAAGGAATTCAACACTGAGAGAAAGCAGGATTTTATTTTGATGGTTTATAGGTAGGAGATCTAATGTGGACTTCAACTTGATTTTAGCACAATTTTGTTAAATTAAGGGCAACAAAGCTAACATTTCCATCTTGTTTTGGGTTGAGCGTTCAGGTTTTTGTTGCAGCAACAACTCTAATCACCTCATGTGACTTCTCTTCAACCCTGACCGTCTAAGCCGAGCAACTATTTCACCCAGGGACGATCTGGAAAGTACATCAGAAAAACGCAGACGACCCCAGACTGAACATACAGCACATTATGGAAAGCCAGCTGCATAGCTGTGGTCACATCGATGTTAAAGCCCTGGCTCATATCTGTGTCATCACGCATGCCTACTCTGCAGTTAAGTGTTTTTGGATCCGAGGGGTGTGTGTACAATGTTCCCGTAATCACAAAGTCATAAGCAGCACAAAAGGCTGTACAGGAGTAAGATGTTGAGACATGCTGATCTGACAGCAGCTTGCGTCACAAGTCATCTAGATGTTCATGTGGTGGATGAACCTCAACTGAGCTCTGCTCTTACTGACTCAGGGTGAACAAACCACCAAAACTCCCACTCCTTCCATCACTAACGCTCCGCTCTGACTGACTTATCAGTCTTATTTTTAGCTGAGGTAAGACACAGCGCCCGCCCCCACACACAGAAACACAGAAACACAGAAGCATTAATAGCACCCTGGAGTTTACACCTGTGCACACCTGTGCATGATGCACACCTACTTAGTCACCATGCAGACAGATCCTGGGCATGTCCAATCTAAGACAAGCAATAAACTCAGTTTACTGAAGTCAAAACACATCATTTTGATATCTAATGTCTTAAAGGTGCAGTGTGTATGAAAGATTTGAGGACATCTGGTGGTGAGGTTGCAGACTGCAAGCAATTTCAACTTTTACGAAGAGTGTTGAACTACAGTGGCCAAAGGGAATTAAGTGGACGCCCCTACCTATGCCAGCTTTGAGTTTGTCCATTCTGAGCTACAGTAGAAACATAACCTGCTTCATGAAGAGGACATCGATAAAGATATAAACAAATTCTGAGGGAATAAAACACAACAATCTTGATTTTCAGGTGATTAAACACTAAATAAAACACTTGTGCCACTATATCCTAAATGTTACACACTGCTCCTTTAGTTGTTTGACAGAACATGAACATACAATTATTTTCATTGCATCACTGCAGTTATTTTTTTTGACCAACATTTGCTTGTTCATGCTTCACAGATGTGAGGATGTGTTGGTAAAAAAAAGCATCACCTTGGGCTTTTTGCATTGTTTTCTAATTAATAATAAGAATACTAATTTATATGCATGTCATACTTGTTTGCAGAGCTATATTAAATGTGAGTGGTTAAAAATGCAGTAAATGTTTATTCCTAAATAACATGCATCAATAATCTATAGTAAAGGTAGTGTCAGCTCCTTCGTGCAGCACATCACAGTGTCAAGAAGTGCTAATTAATGTCATTATGTTCAGCTGTTTGTGCAGGGTCCAAATCAACAGTATCCTGTGTGACAGCACATATACAGTATAATAACAGTATAAACACAGAAAGAGAGGAGAGAGCTGCTCTCCACCTGGACATGCACTGTTTACCTTGGCTGGTTTGTTTATTATTAATAAGAGCACAACAACATGCCAGCAGATAAAGTGGATATGAACGGTGAGTGTTAGCCTGTAGCTGCATGTCAGCGCATTCATGAGGCAGATGTTCAGCTGGAGTCATGGACGGTTAAAGTAAACACAGCAGGCTGGAAAATGGCTATTTTAAACAGTATTTACAGAGAGACAGAGGACAATGACAGCCTTTTAATAAGCCACAGTGCTCCAGGAACAAGCTAAACCACTGAAAGTCTTCAGGACATACCATGCAAAGTCTCCAGAAAACGCTCAAGAGAACTTGGGCTGAAGTTGAGTCGCTCCGGTGGACGCGGATGTCAAAAGTCTCCCGGTTGGACTTTCACAGCATTCCGGTGTTTCTGGGATAAAAGAACCGGAGCAGACGTGATGTTTTTTAGCGAAGTACGGGCTCACTGTCCGCTCAAAGTTTTGTCAGTTTACTACTATCTATCTGCCTTTTACTGGGGGCTTCATCAGGGGGCGGAGCGTGGAGGGAGGAGGCTGAGCTGAGCGAGAGATGAGCCGCTGCAGGGCTTCCCAACGCGGGGTGCACGGTCTGCTCTGGAGCCCTGCAGGACAGTCTGCCGGTCCTCCAATCACTGCCTCTGACTCATCACATGTTACACTTTCAGCCCAAGGTTAAAGGTCCCATGTTGTAAAAACAGTCAGACTTCAATTTCTTCTATATTCTAAAGAAGGCTTAAGAAATCTGCATTGTATATACTTTTTAAATATTTTTCAAATCTCTTTACTTTTACTACAGTGTGTGACAGCTGAAAGAATTTCCTTCGGTATGAATACAGTTTATATGAATACAGTATTATATTATATTTTATTGTTAACAAATTCATTGGGCAACCACACACACAGTGTAAGGTATCTGTTATCAGAATCAGAATCAGAAAAAGATTTATTGCTAGGTATAGTTAACACAATACGAGGAATTTGTTCTGGTGGGTTGGTGCAACATAAATATAGAAAAAAACAAGATAAAGTATAAGATACAAACATAAAATATATAAAGTAAGAGTGTAGTAGTGCAAAACAAGTAACGGTTTAACAGTGCAAGAAACAGCCATGGAATTAAAGTATCTTGTACAAGAATGTTTGGAGTGCAAGATATATATTGATATTTACATTGATATTTACATTTATACAGGTTTTGAGTGCAACTTTATGGTGTGGATGTGCAGCATGACCAGCAACAGTGCCGGTGATGTGCATTAATGAACACAATGAACAAAATTAATGATCACTGCCCTAAATTAACAGTATTGCTGATTATCAACATAACATTTTTTAATGTTAATCCACCAGTATGTGCAGTAATCTTTAATCAAAATTATATCTTTAATGCTAAAGTTATTGTTGTTATAGTTACTGTTTTGCAAAAAAAAAAAAAAAAAGAAACCCAAAAATGAGCATGATATGGGACCTTTAAGAGTGCTGAAATGTCTTGGCACTCAGTTCCTCATTTGTAGTGCAGACAGATGTGCAACTCCATACAAAACTTACTAAAGGTCTCTCTAGAGGGCCCATGGAGTGATCTCTATCTATATGAGGGCTCTTGATGCCAGATTATTTGACTGTCTGGCTCTCCTTACCAATCACTGCACACTCCAGCTGAGCACTGGAGAGAGGACATAAATATCTCCCTCATGGCTGGAAAAATTATAAGAGGAATGCAGGGCGAGAAATGTGCATGGAAGTGATATAATTCTGTTATTCATACCAATAAGTAACACTGAATTACTGCATTTAAGTAGAAGCATACGGTATGGTGCTATCACTTTAGTATTTATGTTACTTTACATGTCTTTTCTACTATTGCACTTTTTTTCTTTACTACATTTATTTGACAACAAGAGTTATAGATTAGTTAATAAAGTTAAAAAAAAATGCAAAACAGTGGTTTCCAAACAGGATGCCTTGAAGAAAGGACAATGGTGCCCTGTGATTGAATTTCCATTTGTTTACTCGACATGTCCGGACATGTTGCAAGCATTACATATAACAGCGACATAAAGGCCATAGGCATCAGAAAAGAAAAAGAATTAAAGTTATACTTTTCTTTTCTTCCAGGGACAACTTATTCCTGCACACATTAGGCTTACAAAAGCAGAGAGAGATTCACCAAACAGCAAAATAGTTGTGGATTGTGGACAGTTAGAGCTTCTAGTCATCAACCATACTGTACAGACTACTACTGCTGCTGCTGCAGGAAGGCAGCCACAACAAGACATTAAAGAAAAATAATGCAATATAATAATATAATAATAAAATATAATAATAATCTTTTTAATGGCATTTACTTTTCTTATGTGACAAAGAACACATTCAAAGTCTGCACACGCAGCATGTTTCCATATGGTATTGTTATGGATGTGGTTATTTTACTGTTTAGGTTATGTTTTGGGTTATATTACATTCATTTGGCAGATGGTTCGCTTTGCTCCAAGCAATTTAAAAGGGATTCATTTAAACCTCCATAAAAAGTGCACTCAACCTCATGTGTGATATTTAAACGTGACAGATTTTCCTTTTATACTTTACTGACTTTTTGTATTTTCTGATTTTCACTGCGATCACATTTGCACACAGATATTAAAAGGTATGTAATCATAATTAACATGGCTTCGTTCGTACTTTAATTCTGGGTGGTTTCTAATATTATTGTGTACAATGCAGCTCTCACAAGACAGTTTTGTCACCACCCCCACAACCCTAATCACAAGCGTTAAACTGTATGCAGAGTGATTTCATCGTGTGAAATCTCTCCTCCTGAACAAACCAGAGAACAAACGCTGTGTTGCTTTATACTGTGGTGTCAGACTTCCACTGAAAAGAAGATGCCGTGTGACTGGGTACAACACAAATGTCAGCTCAGTGATTTAGCGCTAATGAGATGGCACCTGTGACAAGATGGAAGGAAACTTTTGTTGTGGAAAACACACTCTCGCACACACAAAAGAAAACGCTGCAGCTTTTGAGAGCTGACAAGGAAACGCTCAAAGGGATCAAATTATTTTACATCTCATACATATGCATGCATCCGTTAAAGTGTTCCACTTTATTTATTTACACTGTGTTAGGGTTGTGAGTACAGCTGAGAGGAAGGGGAATAGAAAGCGTCGAACGGTGCATCAAAGATACGCACAATCTGAAGCACCTTCACTTTCCATTAATGTAACCCCAGTTCTGGAGTTTGTGTTGACCCAGTTGATTGCACTTGCTGTCAAGTCCAACAATGCTCTGTCAGGTATCAGGCAGCAAGGATAACTGCAAAGTATAACAGATGATCTCAGTGTTTGGTTGGGTTGTATTACAGCCAATGAAGAAAATGTATGGGCTGATACGTTCATCTATATGTTCATCTGTATGTAGATTTCATGCACCTGGCTGATGTTAATACAAACTGGACTCATCACCATCACTGCCATTGTTCAACCAATTTGCACTGTCCTTTTGCACAGAAATATTTGCACAGCTTTTTTGTTTTATGATTTTTACAGGTCACATCTACATTACAAATAGTAAAAATGCATTCTATTCATATAATAATTGTGTTTAACTATCATTTCATTTGCAATTAAAAATATATTCATTATTTAGTAAATAATGTAAATATTTATTCTATTGTTATTACTTATTCTGTTTTTGCTGTTGTTTATTTTTTACTGTAATTATTATATACTGTTGCTGCTCCCATGAGTTCTATATACTGTTGTTATTATATACTGTTATACTATTATTATTATCACTAACTGTTAATTATATATTATTAATTATTATTATTATTATTATTATTATTATTATTACTACTACTATCTATCTATCTGTAATTTGTCTGTACTTTGTCTAATGGGGGATAAATAAAAACCATTTCTATTATATATACTGAGTATATATTTAGCATGTGGATTAGAAATCGGTGGGGAAATTGAACTTAGAAACTATATGTGAGCACTGTAATTTAGAGGCGAACATACGCTGAAATTGGCAGGGTCATTTCAAAAACAGGAAATAAGTATTATTCAATTAAAAATGCATTTTCACCTACAATAATCAGAGGATTAAAATTGAAACATGTCTTAAAGGTATAGTGTGTATCTAATGGTGGTAACTCTGCTCATTGGTCCCTTTTGAAGACAACTGTTACTTAAGCCACCAGCTCAAACTGCAGCAGTGTTGTTTGCCATCCATACCATAATAATGAGAGGAAGTGGATGGTAGAATCAAAAACAAGACTCTACTTTAGCAGCAGCAGAAATTTTGCACTTCATCTCTCATTACCTCAGTTTTATAAAGCATGTTGCAGAACTACGGTGGCCTTCAGGTTTGGTTTATCTGTACTGGGCTACTATAGAAACATGGTGGACTCTGTGAGGTGGACCCACTCCTTACGTAGATATGAAGGACTCATTCTAAACTAACATATAAAGCATTCAACAGGCTTTACAGGGTGATAAAAGTTGATGTAGAATAATTTGTCATCACAGTGAGAATCCCCTTTTCTTTGTCTCTGCTGCAGCATCGTCTTTGGGACACTGTAAATATTAGATTTGGGCAGGGGTTGTTGTTGTTGGCCTGCTGCTGTCTGGAGCTGCAGGGAGTTATCAGAGCAGAACAGGGATCTGCTGCCTCATACTTTCTCAATCAGTGTTAAACCTTTACTCCAGCTGGCTCTTGGTGCTACACCACAAAGTTAAGTGTTTCTCACTTTGATTCAAAATACCTATCAGTAGCAGGAAAGAAGATGGTTTTCATTGTTGCACGTTCCTTGTGGGTTTTAAGTCCTAAATCAAAACAGAAACACATCTGAATTCTATTCAAAACCTTTCCTTTTAAATCACTTAAAAACGAAACTAGACCACTCCAAACAACTTCAGCTGTTTAAATAGACTCTCCATCTTTGACCAACAACATATGGGAAACATTAAGAATAAACTCAGAGGCAAGACAGCTAATAACCAACATGCTACACCTGATTTTTCCATTTTATAGTCAATTTTGAGCTGTGTTTAACAATCTCTATCGGCACCTCTACCACTTGCTCTACCAAAGTAGAGTGTACTTTTTCAGTATTCTAGTATTTCAGTATTCTTCTTAAGCCCCCTTAAATAATTTGATGTTTCCTTTTTTATTTTTTTTTTCAAAAAAGTGCAGAAAATTCAATATAAAGTGGCTACATATGATTTTAAATAAAGAATCAAATAACCTTGCATTATTCATAAAGCCCTTAAATACATATTATTGAAAAATGTGCACTAAAGTGTCCCCTTTGGAGGCAAAACCGTGCATTAAAGTGCCCTCTTGCGAGGCAAAAAACAGGCACTAAGTGCCCATGTTTGGCAAAACATGCTAAATTGCCCTCTTGGCTTGTTAAAACATGATAAACCTCACCTCACCCCGCTAACCTGGGGGCAAAGCCCCCCTGTCCTTGAAACCTAGTGACGCCCCTGCTGGATAATACAATACTCATCCTGGACAACCAAAACACCATGCAAATGATGATGTAGACCAAGTTAATCTTTACTGAAGCCTTCTGACACTACCAGTGTACATTAGTAATATTAGTAATAGCAGCAGCAGTGAGACCATTGTAAATAAAATCCCTGTATTCAAACATGATACAGAAGTATTAGCAGCTAAATTTATTTGAAATATCAAAAGAAAAAGTATTCATGATGCAAGAAAGGGCTCCTTGTTTTTTGAATTATTACAAATGGTAATATTATCATATCAATGGATAAATTAGTACTGACTACAAATCGATATTGTATATGTACTAGGTTACCCTCTGAGAAGCAGTATATGTATGTATGTACATGTGTTCACCACTCGGTTAGAGGAGTATATATTTATTCATTGAAAAACAAACAACTGTTGTTACTCCTCACATTTGAAACATCGGGGAGGCAGAGCCGTTTCCTATTTGACCTCCTCCCTTCTGAACAAGCTTCCTGTCATTGTCAGGAGGACGGACACTGTGTCAGTATTTATGGTCACATTCAAAAGTCATTTGGGAAATCTGACAATGCCACTTACAGTCCATTCCTTTCACTTTCTAAATACCCCTGCACTCTTCTCATTTATTTACCGAGCTAGTCAAATGTGCCTCAATCTCCTCAAATTTATCATTACTGCTCCCCACCTCCAATAAGATTATAACAAATACATAACAAAAATCTCACCAGTTATTGACTTAGTTATGAAGAGTTATTGATATCAAAATGAATTTTATGTTTCCAAATTTTAAGGCAGCAATAACATGAATCACATAATTTCCCTTATTTATAGTTGGTCCTACAACAGACTAAACGCTTCATAACAGAGTCTGCCTGTGTTTGCTTACAAGAGAGAAATAACACAATTTCATATCACAATGAAATTTATTTTGTTCATGCAAAACTGCAAACATTTTCAGTTCACTGCTGGGTATCAAAAACACAAACCACCACACCATCCTCCACTGGATAGTTTGGGGCCCACATTTTTTGGCCATATCTCCATCTTGTGGACAAACAATGAAATTGATCAAGCAAACGGTTTTAGTTTTAAGTAATTTCATTTCAATAATAGGGCGTTTTAAAGTGCAATGTTTTCTAATCTTCTTTCATGCATTATTGTTTAGTTATTGCAGTTAGAGAAATAAATGAAGCAGTCACGCCGTTTAGTGTTGGAAATAATATTTCCAGCATCCCCTAATCTTTAAAGTTAAAGCAAATAATTAAATAAAAGTTTGAACAATGAAGGGACCGCTGCATTGATGCTAAGACTGCAACTATTGGCTTAAATGTGTAGAAATTACATTTTCACTCAATGTGCAAGGCTACAAGATCTGAGAAGTCACATATTAAATTAGGATGAAAATAACTGCAGAATTTAATCGATCTTAATTCAAATACGTCTGCTATTATACTATTGATCACTAAAGGAGGAAACAGTGGTGATTCAACCTATAACCCGCTGATGAAAGTATTGCAATATTTATATATATTTGCAGTATTATGAAATGGGTGTCTGTGGCTGACTGTCAGAAAAAATCAGCTTAATACTCTCAATTAGAAGTTCAAAATCAAACATGATTGAAAAGTAATTGATTTATTCTTTAATTGGCTTTAATTGGAACCGACCAGTTCGGTTGTTCGGGATTTCTTCCGGCTCACAGGAAGTAAAATTATGTTGTGTTCAAGTAACCCTGGTAAAACCCAAGACACCACACTCATTTTAATATTTTAAACTCCCCCATCTATTCTAATATAAATAATTATTCATTCTTTAGTTATTTAATATTCTGGTCGTTCACGCCATCGTTTCAGGTTTTTTCTGTTAAACAGAAACAGAAAAAAAATCTTCAAAAGACAGTTGTCTTTGAAACTCAGCAATGACACACAACAAAAGTTGATTTTATTGCTCCCGATTTGTAATTTCCTATAACCTACAAAAGAGGTAAACATATTCAGGACAAATCACATATGTACTGTGGTACGTGTTTGTAGATTTGGGTTAGAAGCGTTTATGTTGTTTATTGAAAGCATGTTTTCCGTTTCTGGGTCAGCACTTGAACTCATCACTCAACCCAGATTCCGGTTTTCCGTTCTTCTCGCTGCACACACAGACACACTGACCCTCCGGTGTTAGCTCGCTGGACAACCACTGACTGCATGTATGAGGAGACACTCAAACGACAGTATTTACTGGAGGGTTGGTGACTTTGCACCAATTAGTCAGTATTCCTCGCAATCGAGTTGCCATTTTATTTTGGAATTAACTCAACTATAACTGATGCTTGAAACAAAACAAACCCGGGGAAGGGAGACACAGAGGGTTGTATTTTTTGCATGAAAGAAAATGTTTCGAGCACCTTTTTTCTGCAGAAAAGCAAAGAGTTTAACACGTGTAACGTTAGCGAGCCAATCAGTTCTAGAGCCTTGAGCAGCGGGCTATAAATGTGAGGCAGGTGCCTTAGAGACGTCTGCAACTGAAGAGTTGAACGCAAGAGCCAGTGGTAACTTGTAAGGTAATGCTAGCTCGATAACCTACATGCTTTCTAAAATACCATGTTTTCCTGACGCAAACTTGTATTACTTTAGCTGGTATGAGTATGATAGTGAGCGAAACATTTGCGAAAGATGCCCTAAGTTGGCAAGGAGCCCACATCCCAACGGCTAACGCTAGCTTAGCTTGTTAGCTACCGGTATGCTAGTGGTTATTGAGGAACAGTGCACACAAAAAAATTACCGTGATGTATGTAAATACGTGGAAAATATCGAGTTATTAACAAGGGGCATGTAGTTTAATAGTTAATGTTTCAGGGACCCCGACGTCCGTTAGCTAGCAAGCAGGTTAAAGTGACCGTAGTCGCCTGTTAACATTAGCATTTTTTTCAGATTTCCAGAGTTTTCAGTTTCTGCCGTTAGCTAGCTATTGTGTCTGTGCATGCCATACGTGCGTCGCTTACATAGTTCTCCGTGTGAATCTACGTGTTTTTGTTTTAAAACGAGCCGTTAGAACCTGGAAGTTTTGGCTAACGCGAGATGCTAAGCTAACCGGTGGGCGTGGTGAAGGCTTCACGTGTTGGCCTGTTGAGAACTGTCAACAGCGCAGCCATGCTGTCTGTCCAAAGATAAACACATACAATATTTGATCCAGCCCAGCCTGCAGCACATAACCATCTCATCATACTATAATCACCACTAACACCAGCTGCAGGTTTTAGATGCTGGTATCACAAATTAAGAGATGACCTTGATCAATCAATCATTAATTAATTAAATTACTGATTGATTGCCTGACCAAACTGTAACTACACATTTGTTTTGTTGAAATCATTGGGATGTTTATCCTTTTGTCTTGAGGTGGAGTCCAACACTGTTTCTATTTACTAAGTTGCATTATTTTACTTTTGAATATTGGGCAGTTCACTCTTGATAGCTGTGTTTTTCAGACAGCTAACAAACATTTTAAATTAGTTTTACTGGTATCTTTAAGCTCTGCGGCAAATACATATTTCAGTTATCCAGTATCTATCATCTGGTTTCATTTCGCTCATGTATCATTTGGTCTATACAATTTACATTTATAGTTGTTGGCTCCCTTAAATTGTGGCAAACGGGATGGATTATGGGTGTTTCTTACAATTATATGAAATATATTAAAGTAGAAAATGTTTTCATGTTAGAAGATGGTATTTGTCAATGTATAGTCATTTTGTTTGATTAACTACGTTATTATAACTGAGTATGAGTACTTCCATAAGTAAAATAAACTGACAGATTGCTTCATGTCTGTTTTGATGTTCACAATCATTTGATACAAACAGGTCATTGTGACAACTTTTCATCTCCATGAACCCAACAAAAGGACACAGATTTGATGGGCTGGACATGTGGATTTATTCATGTGTGAAAATACTGTCTTCATTTTTCCTCTTTTTAAAATACATAAATAAATAACATGGAACTAAACAGCTTGTAATGGGAAATTATTTGGGTTGGGTTTCAAAGGAAAATAATTTTACAAAAAATGGGTTTTTATTTATGGTTTAAGTTCTTTTTGAAAGGAACAATAAACCACAATTTATTTGAGCACATTTGTTATTACAAGTCCTTAATTATTTTTCTTTTACTCAATAATATGCAAACCATTCAGAAGTTTATTGTGTCGCCAGCATATACAGTTGGTTAGTAAGGAATGACACACCCTTTTTTTACTGTCTTAGTGTTTTACCTTTTGAAAAACTCAGAAGTCCTTGTCAGAAATAGAAATATCTTTCATGGTGACCTATAGGTGGCAGTATCACCCATGTTTAGCAGGAAGGATGCTCTGAGCATTCACTGTAGTCTTGTCAGTGTTGCTATGAACTCACCCCAATCATATTTACTTCTACTGGAAAGCTCTAAAAAAATTGGTCACAAAAAACCTCTCGTTTAAATTATGCTTTCCTAAAACAGCTGGGCACTTAATATTTCACCACTAATGAAAGGAAAGGGTTTTTTCTCTTGTCATCCCTAATTGAAGTTTGTACTGAAGCACTGGAAACTACTCTTCACTTCCTGTTTAGGAAAACGTGTGATGAACCCTAAGTCGCAGCGACGCGTACAACAGGACTGTTTCCCCTTTCATGGCCTTCGGACAGCACAATGTCTGACGAGAAAGTCTGCCCCACTGTGAGTGGAAATCCTCCTCCACCAGAGGTCATAAATCCTGAAAGACCTGGCCGTGTCACCAACCAGCTGCTGTACCTGGAGAAGGTGGTGGTCAAAGCTTTATGGAGGCATAACTTCTCGTGGCCCTTTCGGCAGCCAGTTGATGCAGTGGCGCTGCGTCTCCCAGTAAGTAATAATTATTTATTACTTATTGTCGTAGCATCACAGCCCACCTCTTTGAACCAGTTAGCACAGAGTTTGTCTTGGTGGATATGTTGTGTTTATGCTACTGTATGTGTTGTCTTTCAGGATTATTATGCAATCATTACAAAGCCTATGGACCTGAGCACTATTAAGAAGCGTCTTCAGAACAGATACTACTTGCGAGCACTTGACTGTCTAGAAGACTTCAATACAATGTTCACCAACTGCTATATGTACAATCGGGTAAGATTTGTGGTTCCCAAAAGTTTTCATGTAAACTGTGCGTGTAAAACTGTAAATGGGGCAGCATGGCTCAGTGGGTAGAGTGGCCATCTTATAACCGGAGGGTTACTGGTTCGATCCAAATCGAACCTGTAACCCAGTAACCTGGCCTGGATCGAGGTGTCCCTGACTCCGAACCTGTGGTTAGCCCCTTGCATGGCAGCTTCCGTCATCAGTGTGTGAATGGGTGAATGTGATGTATACTGTAATGCGCTTTGGGTATTGACAGGGATAGTAAAGCACTATCTAAATACAGACCATTTACCATAAATGACATTTCATTTCAATCTGCAACAGAGAAATTATAGACCTATCCATTTTCTACCGCTTATCCTCATAGGGTTGTTGGGGGGCTGGAACCTATCCCAGCTGTTTTAGGGTGAAAGGCAGGGTACACCCTGGACAAGTCTCCAGTTCATCGCAGGGCACATAGAGACAGACAACCATTCACACTCACATTCACACTTACAGGCAATTTAAATGAGCAAATTAACCTAATCCCCATGCATGTTTTTGGATGGTGGGAGGAAGCCGGAGTACCCAGAGAGAACCCACGCAGACACGGGGAGAACATGCAAACTCCACACAGAAAGGCCCCAGGCCGGGAATTGAACCTGGTACCTTCTTGCTGTGAGACGACAGTGCTAACCACTACACCACCGTGCCGCCCATTATAGACCTACTGTACAGAAAATTAGTAGGGAAATAAATGAGGAGGTTTTCTTTAATTCAAAAATAGGTCTGTGAACTCATGAATCCTGATTGCTGTTCTATCATATTGTAATGTAACACACCATTTCTGCAGTTCAAACAGGATTGGCATCATAGTACATGCTACATTGAGTGCTTTTATTTTATTTATATATCTATTTTCTTTCTTCACAGCCTGGAGATGACATTGTTTTTATGGCCCAGACCCTTGAGAAGCTTTTTTTGCAGAAAGTGTCTCAAATGGAGAAAGAAGAGTGTGTCGTTACAGCCGTCACCACAAAGGAACCAGCGAAAGGGAGAAAGACGAATGCAGGTATTTTTCACAGTAACAGTCCTTCAAGAGGTTGTCCATCATATTTTTTTTTATTTTTTTTTATATATGTATATGACAGGATTTTTAACATGATGTTGTCCGATGGTTATATATGTATTAACTTAATGTCCTGCAGGTGCAGTAAAGCAGAGAAGTCTTCTGTCAGAAGTTGTTCTCCAGCAGACTGTGACAGTCATCCCACCTGAAGTGCCTCACTTAAACCCACCCATCCAGCTCACTGCAAATCTTGAAATCGATGGAACAGTAAGTCAACATGGAGAGAAGAGGTTGTTTGTCTTTTTGCTATCGTCAATCTTAAAGCATGTTATATATTCTATAGATTCCAAAGCCTGGTGGTGATTTTGAGAAGAAAAAAGATTAAGAAGGGGGGAAAAAAGATTAAATTGAGGAAAAAAACAGACCAGTGTTGCCAACTGGTTTCCAAGAAATGTAGTTAGCAACATTAGCACCAAAAGTGCCTAAATTTAATGAGGCCTCCTCCCCAAGCCACTCCACTATGTGCACAGGTAGCGTGCAGACAGGTAGTCTGTCCAGTCATCACATTACAACAGAATGCATTGATTTGAGGTGTTGTTTTTCTTTTTGTCAGAGCATTTGATTTATTGATTGTAATGTTAAGTCCAACTAATATACAAAAAAAATCTAAATTCTTTACTAACCCTTCCTTTAAATGTCTTTTTCTAACTTTTTTTTTTCTAAATATCCAGATTAAGAAAGGTTTAAAGAGGAAAGCGGACTCCACAGCTTCCACCACCTCCAGCATCATCAGTAAGGTTTCCCTCACTGAGGATCATTCATCTCCCTGTACGTTACTCTCCAGGAGAGGCGGCGGGAGGCCCATCAAACCTCCAAAGAAAGACCTGCCGGCCGTTGAGGCCAAGAAGGTCAAACTGTCTGATCAGCTCCGGTGCTGCAATGATATCCTGAAGGAGATGTTTTCAAAGAGACACTATGCATACGCCTGGCCCTTCTATACTCCTGTTGATGCGGTGGCTTTCGGCTTGCACGACTACCACAACATCATCAAGCAGCCTATGGACCTGAGCACAATCAAGGTAACATTATTTATGATGGTAAGGAGTACATGACATTATTTCAAGTCAAGTTGGATCAGTTTTCAATAAAGTGTTATTTCCTCAGAAACGAATGGAGCAACGCGAGTATGTAAATGCGAAGGAATTCGCAGCCGATGTCCGACTGATGTTCTCCAACTGTTACAAATACAATCCACCATCGCATGAGGTCGTCTACATGGCAAGAAAACTGCAGGTATATGTTTGTTTTGTATTTATTTTTTTCTTCTATTAAATCAGTATTTCAGCACAGGCTTAAATGCATGTGTTGAATTGTATTTTGCGCTTCGTAACTCATTTGCAGACACCAGTTTTTGGAAACATTTAAAACCCACGTTGTTTACGTCCCTGTGTTTGTCAGCAGGCTCCTTCCTGCTCGCCTCTGTTGGCACTTTGCTACATTTCCTGGCACGTTACCACCACAGACTGCTGGAATAGAGCGAAACCATCTGTCCACTGTATATAACTTTATCCAAGGGAACGCACCCTTTTAAAGATTTTGCACCGTAACGCTACACTGCAAACTATTTAATTATTCTTCTGAAGATTAAAAAAAAAAAAAAAAAAACTAGATTGAGACGTGTTAGATGAGAGTTAATTTCTTACTTTAAGTGTTCAACTTTACACTATGATCTTGTTAAGTGAAATTATCTCTTTGCATGGACAGATATTTTCACTTGTTTTGACTGCCTTTTTCCTCAAATTTAGTGTTTTTATCTTATTTTTAGACACTCCTGTTTTGCAGCGTTCTAGTGGTCAAACACTCCTTATCACCTGTGTTGTGTTTTGAATTCTTTTGTGTTTTAGCTTAATATTTATTGAGACACGAACGTCAGACAGGAAGTTATCCCCAGCATGAACACAGTGCAGAAGTTTCCATGCTGCTGACGACCAGCAGGAGCAGTTCACATGCATGCTGCTAAAATAATGATATATTCAGTTTGCCTGAATCTAAATATTAATTTAATGGTTGCTGTTTTATTTGTTTATTATAGCTGTCATAACTGAAACTGAAAGGGTTACAGCAAACAAAAGATCACAAACGTACTGTAAACGTACTGTATCCCTATCCCCATTAGTATGAGAATTATTAAGACATTTTGTGTTTGCATCAACAGGAAGTGTTTGAGGCTCGATATCTGAAGGTTCCCCAAGGAGAGGCTTGTCCCGTACCTCAAAGCCAAGTTAACAAGGGAAAAGGAGACAGAGTAGGAAGTCCATTAAACTCAGCAAGTTCTGAAAACGAAAGCTCCTCCAAGGTGGAGAGTTCATCAGAAGAGGTGGCCATGCAGCTGGCCAATCTGGAGGAGCAGGTTGGTACTGTGTATGCGAGACAGTAACCGAGCAAATGGCTTTTGAGAAGTTATTCTGTAAGGCTCGCACTCAGTTTGACCTAATTGGCTCATTAATGGCTGGCTTCTCAGTTGAAAGCTGTCCGTGATGAGCTGAAGAGACTTACCCAAGAGCCGCTGATGAAAACTAAGAAGAAAAACAAGTTGAAAAAGGAGAAAAGAGCCAGAGAAAAGGATATCGCTAGACTAAAGCACCAGTCCTCCAAATACAAATCTATCGTTGAAAAAATAGGCAACCGCAAGAGCTCAACTTTGTAAGTTGGATCTTTTAATATGGTTTAGATTTAGTCAAGTAATGCAGCGCTTCACTTGTGCTAACGTCAGATGTTTTTCATGTAGACAGGACAAAAGACACAGTGTTCATGGAGTACCGCTAACACGTGAGGACGAGGTCCCATCGATACCAATGACTTACCAGGAGAAAAAACAGCTGAAACTGGACATCGACAAGCTGCCTGGTGACAAGCTGGGCAAGTTGGTGAACATCATCCACGCCAGGGAGTCCTGCCTGCAAGATACCACGCTGGAGGAGGTGGAGGTTGACTTTGAAGTGCTCAAGCCCTCCACGCTGAGAGCCCTGCAGAGGTTTGTTGCATCATGTCTGAGGAAAGGCAACAGGAACGTTTGCAGTAAGTGCAGCTTTATGGCGCTTTGTTGGAGCTTCCGTCTGTCAGCTGATTTTACAGCACTTAATACGTTTATTTGACCACATGCCCTTTCTTCTCAAATTGACGAAGAGCTTTAATTCAGACTCTTTTTTTTTCCTCACAGAGTTCACTACTCTTGACCATTTTGAACAGGAGTGAGGAATTTAAACTGATTTCACCTTTTTCAACAAACAGCCACTAAAACACATTTTTGTTTGGGTTTAGGAATGACAGGAAATAAAATTGCTTTGATATTTTCTCCTTTTTTTTGCAAAACAGTAAATTTGAAAATGTAAAAACAGTAATTATTTTAGTATTATAGACAAAATTTTTATGAAGGATTACTGCACATACTGCTGGATTAACATGAAAAATCAGCAATACTGTTAATTTAGGGCAGTAATGTCAAACACCTTACACTGGTTGCCTAATTTTGTTACGCACTGTATATAATAATAATAAGAAGAACAGAATACGAAATTAATCCAGAATAACAAACAACCTCTAAAACAATTTTTTCTGCTCAGGCATGACAGCAAGTAACTGAGGATAACATCTCAGTCAAAAAAATAATAATATGCTTTGATATATTTTTCTGCTTTTTTTGTAAAACCGTAAATATACAATAATAATTATATTTTATCATTAAATGTATAATTTTGATTAAAGAGCTTGCACATACTGATGGATTAACTATTACAGAAATGTTAAAAATATTTTAGTAATCAGCCATACTATTAATTTAGAGCAGTGGTGGTGAACGCCTGACACTGGGTGGTGGTTAAGTTCTGTATATTTATCAGGGATTCAAGCTGTTTATTATCATATGAACAGTAAGGAAACATGATGAAATGCTTCCTTTGCTGTTATGCTATTATTAGCATTATTATGCTATATGCAGTTGAGCTGATATGTGCAATACTGAGCAGCGGTAGTCCATGGTCTCTTCTGCCCTGCAGAAAAAAAGCTGGTGAAGCCCACAGGAGCAACGCAGGTGGAGAAACTAAGGGATACTGGAACAAGTCAGACTGCCAGTAAAGAGCAGCACTTCATTAAGAAAAAAAAGCCATTACGTAAGATCTGAATTTGATGAACAATGTCGGCCACAGAGTGTAAAAGTGACTCTTATAATTTTTTTTTTTGTCACCAGCTAAAGTCGTGGCGCCTCCTGACCGTGGTTGCCCCTCACGCCTCAGTGAAAGCAGCAGCAGCAGCAGCAGCTCGACCTCCAGCTCCGACAGCAGCAGCAGCAGTCGTTCCAGCTCCTCTGATAGCAGTGATTCTGACTCAGGTTACCTGCTCCACCTTCACTGCGTTTAGTTTACCTTTCACTTCTCTCATTTTTCAAAAAAAGAGATGAGCCACAGTTCACATGGGTTCACTTTTCACTGCTGCGTTTCCAACCCTGTTGGTTGCACACCAAATATTAAATTGTCTTGTATTTTTGCACACAGAATATTTTGTACTATGTCTCTGAAAACACTGAATAACTCAAATGAAAGAAGAGACTCTCTATTTCATCATGAAAAAAATGTTTGTTTTTATCTTGTTCCATTCTTGTTTTATCAGAGGTAGAGTAGAGGACACTTTCACCAAAAATCACCACTTTTTGTCCAGATTCTGTTTGTTTTGCTCTCTAATCTTGATCGTCTCCACTTCCTGCTTTGATCTCTGGGGTGTATATCGTCTCTTTATGCTCCGACTACATCTCCCAGAAGCCCCAAAATTACTCACAGGCTGTGTGAGATCGCCCTTGTATGAATACGTCACTGGCACTCAGAGTTAACATTCTGTCTGAACAGAAGAAGGCTGTTAGCTGTCACTGGATACCTCTGGTGCTAAATAATAGCCACACATCGCACTCTCTGTTTCTTAAAGAATTTTAATACGGTTGCGAACTCTTAACTGAATTTTGTCAATAGATCACAGCAACACTTTATCATTTTTCATGTTATATTTTTCATGTGCAGTGTTGTGTTCGAACGCAGACTAACAAGAACATTTAGGCCTTTTATAATATGATATAGAAACAGGATCACCAGCATATGTTGTAGATGACTGGTGATAAATGAAAGGTTACCATAAAAAGTATTTTATTCATTTTTTCCAAATGCAGAAATTAAGTTGCAGATTTTAATTATATATTAAATGGTTTCTAATATACAGTATTTTTTTTTCTCATTACATAGAGTTCATTTTGTCATAGGATGTGTCAGTATATGAGCTAACAAGTCATGCTATATTTATGTCATCACAAAATGTTTTATCTTTGAACATGTATGAGGTCTGACCATAAGCTGTGAATTATTAATGTGCATGTCTTTCAGTGGCAAAATCTAAGAAGCTGAAAAGTAAAGATTCTTGCCAAAAGGTTAAGACGAAGGTAAATACAATTCACAGCAATTAACAGATTCATGATTTGCCTCGCTGGTTACAGTGAAAAAATAAAAATGTAATTTCTTTTCAAGTCAAAGGTGACTCACAGTGTCCGTGGCAAACACATAGCAGAGGTAAAAGACTGGAAAAAGCCCGCAGTCAAGACTTGTCAGCATCCTCCTGCTGTGTCGTCATCACTAGCAGAAACCAAAAGTCACCCAGCACAAAGAAGAGCAGACCAGACCTGTGACGAGCTGACTTTATCACCTCCAGGTACCGCTTCCATCTGTCCTGTCTGTTCGACAATTAAGATTAGTCACAAAATGTGCAGGAATTACACTTTTACTGGACAGGATCTATGTAAAGTAACGATTTCCCTTATAGGTCACTCACATTGTGCTCATTTTCAGGTTATTATGTCTGTATTTAGCTTCTGTCTGAAAGGCTCCATTTTAGTATATTTCTATGGAATTAAAGAACATCAACGGGCTTACTTCCTACCATTCAGATAAAGTGCAACAGGAAACTTGGATACAGATTATTGACCTCACAAACTGACAGAAATCCTGACGACGAGTGTGGGATGTGTTTATTTTAGCAGTATTAATATAGCACTTAAACCTGCTTATAATAACAAACATTAAAAATCTCACTTTTTACAGTATGGGACCTTTAAGAAAATGGTCAGTAAACTGTGGCTTGTTTGTCTTCATGATGCTGAAGTGGAAACCTCTGTCACAATTAAATGATATTTCCTGTTAACGTTTACACTCATATTTTACTCATGTCTGTATTTTCCTCTCATTCAGTCCTGGTCTTCAGTAGCAGGTTTCCTTTCTTCTCCTTTATCAGTCTTGTGCCTCCTTGTCTCCTAAGTCCTCCTACCTGTTTCCTCATCTCTTGTATGATCCTAACATATTGTCCTCTCCTCTCCTGTTTGACAGATCTGTCTGCCCTCCTGTCCCCCATGGCATCTCCAGGACTGTTGCTGGACTGGGCTGCCACCAGATTTGAGGTACCTCTGTTTTTTTTTTGTTTTTTTTTTTAAATCTTTCGACAAACTCTTGTTTTGATGAATCTTGTTATGAACAGTCACATCTGAACTGTTGCTTAAACACATGAACTCCTTCCATATTGATAATTTATTTATTTATTTGGCAGCTCGGCAGTCACTCTGTAACATTATTCACTTATTTCTACCAACACTAAATTATATGTGACGGTACATTTTCACTGCTCCCTGGTAGTTTTTCTTTTTTTTTGTAGACTTAAAGAAAAGTTTTCAATGTCACATGGCAACATTTTTATGCAGAGTATATGATAATCATTTCACTTCTGTATGTTTGGATTTTTGTACGTTTCCTGCGTTTTTGTTAGCTATAAATATTTGAAACTAATTGTGACCTCCCAGCAGGGTCCAGTGCTGTCCCCTCTGAGAGACAGTCCACAGCCATCCAAAGACGACACCACGTCCAGTAAGTCACTGGAAGCATTTTCTAAAATGACTCATCCCGTTATGGAGCGCTTAATTTTATTCTTATTTGTTTTATTCTTACAGTGTTTCTGGCAGATTTCAGATACGCTGAGGGTTTTCCTGACAGTCAGCTGAGTAATGTGCCTTACCCCAGCACAGCAAGTAAATCTGCTGACAAGGGAAAACCACAAATCCCCAAAAAGGTTAGCATCATTATTTACCACTTTTAACATCTATTAGTTAATACTAATTAATAAGTTTTTAAACTAATCTAGGTCACTCTGCATGGACAGCAACTTACTGTTACAATATTAAAGTACAAAACGTGAATCAATAAAGTTTCTCACGATCATCCAGCATTTATTTTTGTCTGCCAAATTTCAGCGTAATATGATGTCAGCTTGTGTATCAAAATGTAGTAGTAGAAGAGAAATATTTATGATGACTTTAAACCTGATCCTAGTCGCTTCCAAAAATCAAAATGTTTCAACGAACGCAGGGTTTTTTTTTTTTCTTTTTTAATTTAGGACATTGTTCTGAGAAATGCTGAGTCTTGGGCGAAAGTGGTGAAGCAGTCATTCACTGCAACTGCAATCAAGTCCTCCAAGGAGAGCTTCCAGCATTTCCGTGAGGCGGCCATAAAAAAGGAAGAGCGTGAAAAAGCACTGAAGAAGAAACTGATGGATGACAACACGGACAAGGAGGCTTCTGAGAAGAGCAGGTATTCAGACACATGCAGTAGAGCTGCTTCGAAACGTAATTTACTCTTTTTCTGCCCTTAGACTGAGTTCAAAAGATGCCAAGACTGCATGTGCTCTAGGTATTCACAGATACCAGATCAGATTTCGAGCTGATCATCTAATAGCTGATCATAACTAATTCCTGTTGACACGTTTGTTGTTGCATTTTAAAATGTTTATCAAACTCAAATCAAAAGATTTACTTGTCATTGTATTACAAAAACAACTAATATAAAAACATAAATATTTATTAAATTTTAATTGTAATTCTGAGGCGTTTTCACAAAGTTGCTGGTGCACGACTTATTTAGATAATAATTAAGTCTTTGAGTGCCAGCTGTTTTATAAATCAGAAAGTGCCTTCTGCCAGTGGTTTTGGCCATTTTGAGTCATATTTCTAGACCCACAGAATATTTTGTACTATGACTCTGAAAACACTGAATAGCTCAAATGAAAGAAGAGATTCTCTGTTTCATCATGAAAAATGTTTGTTTTTATCTTGTTCCATTCTTGTTTTATCAGAGGTAGAGTAGAGGACACTTTAACCAAAATCACCACTTTTAGTCTGGATTCAGTTTGTTTTGCTCTCTAATCTCGATCGTCTCCACTTCCTGTTTTGATCTCTGTGGGGTATACCGTCTCTTTATGCTCTGACTACATCTGCCAGAAGCCCCAAAATTACTCACAGGCTGTGTGAGATTGCCCTCTTATGCCTGCTGCTGAAAGAGTCAAAGAGTTAACAGTCCAGTACATTTTATCATTTTGTTTTACACAGTACAATTTAATTAAACTCACAACAGCCCAGGTATGGCTAGCAGTGTCAGAACCGAAGAGGTTGCATCAGTGTCTAAATCCAAGTTTTCGGTGCGAAGGGATTTAAAGAGGGCTGCTTCTCTTCTCCGTCCAGCTTACCAGGCCCATGTGAAGCAGAATCCAATCCACAGACTATTAAGGAGGAGCCAGATTCATCAGAGAGCGTTTGTGCTGAAACAACCCTCGATGCTCCTGAAGATGCTGAGCAGCAGAAGCTAAAGCCTCCCACAGAGACATCACCTCTGATCACACAGTCCTCAGTGGACAGAGAACGAGAGGTGGCTCGCAGAAAAGAGCAAGAGCGCCGCCGGCGAGAGGCTGTGAGTATCCTCCTCTGTTTTAATGTTGTTTTGTTTTTTTTGGGGATGGGTAAAAGGGCATTTTACTAGCTGTGCTGTCTTTACAGATGTCTGGTATTGACATGACGAGGCAGCGGGACATCATGACGACATTTGAGCTGAACCTGGACTGAAAACAAACAGCCCTCTGAGTCACTTGAGTGAATAACTGGATTGTTTCTCAGGCACCAAAGACAACTTCACTGTATGCTTGAAACTCCAAAATAAAATGTTAATTGTAGGAGGAAAAAAAACACTGAGTAAAATATAGATGGGTCGTGCCCTTAATTCAGAATGGACGGTTAATGTCTGCACTGATGCACTGTTGAATTTGAGATGTTTTTGGTGCCAAAAGTCACCTGAATGTAATGTTGAGTGGGTTTTTTTCTGTCCTTCAGCTGACAAGATAAGTCATGCTTTCATGCACTTTAGTTCACGTGCCACCTTGTCTTGTTTGCTGAAATATTGTAAGTGCAGTGTTGTTGACTTATTCCGTTATTACCATCATTCTCCAAATCAAAAATACATAAAATATAGACAATACATTCATTGTTACATGCACACTTTTTTTTTTTTTTCCTTTGGAAAACTTTCTTGCACAAAAGTAAATAGAAGCTCTGAACAAAGGTCAAAGGGTCAGAGTTTGCATTTCCTTTATTTGCATGATTACTTGAAAATGCCATACATGTGTTTACTGTACACACACTGCACTTTGCTGTTCATACAGTTCTGCTTGTTCCAACGCTGTTTTTGGAGATTATCAACATGTTCTGTATGAAACAGTTTGTATATGCTAAATAAATACGGATCTAGTTCTTCCTTTTTTTGTTTTTGTTTTTTACTAAAAATAATAAAGCTATTTTCACTAAGAGACACTTGTGCATCACTTCATTACAGAGGGAAAGGTGGATGTTGTTGTTGTTGTTAATATTATACTGTATTATTGTATATAAGAAATGTATCAGACCACCTGTCCTGTTTGTCTCAAAGAGCCTCCAGCATAATTTCAGTCACTTTAAGTCAAATTCTTTCTTTCTCACTGAGTTCTCTGCTCTTCACCATTTTGAACAGGAGTGAGGAATTTAAACTAATTCACCTTTTTACACCCTAATTTGTAGGTATTTTATTTCTGAGAAATGTCAGGAAATAAGTGGAATTTGGCATCTCAATCAAAAAATAATAATGTACTTTGATGTTTTTTCTGCTTTTTTGAAAGTAAAAAATCATACATAACAATAATTTATTGTTAAATAATATATTGGCATAATAAATAATAATATAAAATAAATTTATTTATATAAAAATAGAATTAATAATAATAATATGAAATAATATTTTAACATCAATGATAGAATTTTTATTAAAGAGCTTTCACATACTGGTGGATTTACCATTACAGAAACATTAAAAATATTTTGGTAATCAGCCATACTGTTAATTTAGGACAGCAGTGGAAAACACCTGACACTGTGGTGGAATAATAAATCTGTTAAGCACTGTCTATACATATGTACTGTACAGTGAGTGTGTTTACTCTTTTTCTCTCTGTATTATCTGAAAAATAATGACTGGCGAACCCCAGTGGTGTCCGGCACTGTCTACCTTTACCTGAGTCCTGTCATTTAATCCATTTAAGGTGTTATGGAGAATATAACACAATATTTAAAACTACTTAAATAATAGGCTACTATTATTCATTTATGCATTAAAGTCATATTTGTGTCTAGTTTGGTCAGTTTGGGCTCCATAAAAAGGCCTTAATCTGTAATTTATCCCGTCACGTGAGGGATTAGGCTAATCTGACACTGGTTAACTGGATTACTGTGTGTAGATTATCTTGTCTCTGCTTGTGTTTTCTTACATAATAACAATAACAACAACAACAATAATAATAATAATGATTCTTATAATAAATCATTAACGCACCTGTGACCGCATCACAGCTGATTAGAATATTAATGCGCTGCACAGCGGTGAGATAGGCTACCTGCTTTATTGTTACTGAGACATACTGAGATCACCTGGACATATTTTATTGATTAACAGCGGCTTAATGAGCACGTGCACGCTGTCTTTTGTTGCCATAACAGCAGCGTGAAGCCCCCGGTGATTTGCAGCCACAGCCGGGCTTCCTCCCCCGCACCGGAGCGGCTCGCTGCTCGGTGTCGGACTCGCCTCGCATCGTCAACAACACCGTCTCCTGCTGAAACAAGCGCTGACTGTCACACGCAAGCGTGAAACCTGACGTGATGCTCTTTGCCACCGTCCATTGAGCCGCTGCTCGGGATCCTCCCTTCACACAGTCGTGCGTATTCGCTGGTAACGACGCGGCGGTATTGTGTCCGTGAAAGCACAAACCGGCGATAAACAGGCACTAATCAATAGGGCAACTTGATGCGGATTGATTCCCTGCGGCAATGTAAAGATGGCGAGAGTGCTCCACAACTTGCTGTTGTTTCTCATCAGACTTGCGCTGCAAATCAGAGTTTTGGGTTATTGGTCGGTGATATACGGTTATTGTGCGCTCTGCGCCATCGTAGCCCTGCTGAAACTTTGCTGGAACATGGTCTTGAGGCCGACAACAACCCTCCAGTGGGTGATTCGTGAAACTCCCCCGGCTTGTCTGAATGACACGTCCTTGGGAACCCACTGTTATGTTCGGATCAAGGTAAGACACACATGCGCTTGGACATGGATGAGGTGTGCGCCATGGCTGCGAAAAGAGAAGGGGGAAGCCCCATTGTGTGTGTGTGTATGTGTGTGTGTCTCTGGCAGCTAGGGTGTTCACATGTGAGATGCTACAACACCTTGACTGTCGTGTCGTGCAAAGACAAACAGGCCTGATCTGAGCGCAGATCCTGAGGCGTCTCTTGAGCTCTGAGACGGCTTTTTGTGTCGGTGGTTTGCTGGCGCTGCGCTCAGGTGGTGCTGGAAGAACAGCTCCAACAGCCTCCAGCAGCCAGGGAGGTGTTCAGGATGAGGTAACTAAATACCAAGACACGTCCATGTGTGTCACAATAAACTAACCAAAGCCTGGAGAGGCAGAGATGGAGGACTCATCCACTTCACTGACTGAGGCACAATATAAATATTTAAACACTTAAAATGGTATTCAAAGTCCCAAAAGCTCTCCTTCAGCAGGATGAACTCTGTCATTGTTATGCTGACAGTGTGTATATTATATTATTGGAGTTGTGATTATTACTTTACATGCATTTTACAGTAGCTGGTCCAGCTGGTCCTGGTCCATTGTTTTCTTTGTCCTTTAATTGATTTGTTGTTTGGACTTTAAAATGACAGTAAATGGTGAATAATGTGGATCAGTGTTTCTTAAATGTTTTGTCAAGACAAGAAGACAAAACCAGAAATTATTCACATTTAAGAAGCTGGAATCAGAGAATTCTTACCATTTTTTTTAATTAATCGATCAATCATTTAGTTGATGATTAATTTAGCTGGAAATGACCAATTGATTAACTGTAGGAGCTATGTTGTGGGGCAGTGTAACTTATAACAGTGCATATAATACTTTATTTTAGCTGTTGGATAAATGTAATCCTGTCACAAGTACTATATATTCCTCTAGAAAATGGAAATATTTCGTTGTAATGTATGTAGTAATGTCTATAAGTACCTCTGAACTGTATTCTTGAACCAAAGTTCATGACATAACAGTATAATTTGATTTTATGCTGAGACTTGTGTTTGCTTTAGGATAATGCAGGTAGTCATGCAGGACTCATAACTGCCTCAGTGGACGGATGCTTGCAGCTGAAATTGTCCGTTCACAGCCTGGGAATGTCCAATAATTATGATTTATGAAAGGTAACGTAAGCAGTTTGAGCATGAGCTCATAAATAAATGTACATTACTAAATTGAAGCAGAGTCTGTTTGCTTTATGATATTGTCAAGCAAGGGACCCCAAATCTTACAGCATTCACAGTATGAGTGAGATGAATAATCATTCATCACTGAGCCACTTGTTTTATTCAAAAATAACCTTAGAATAAGCTAGATGGAATTTGTTTGTCAGTCCAAGGAAACCAAGCAATTTGTTCTGCATCTGCCCCCCTTGGTGACCCAATAAAAAAACACAACAAAAAATTAAACTAAAAAACTATTTTAGAGAAAATATTATGAAATGTCCTTTTGGGTGCCCTTAAATAGAAAGAAATATGATAAAGTGTCCATTTTGCTGCTTTTTATTGGGGAAAATATATGTTAAAGTGTCCCTTTGGTTGTCCTTAAATGGAGAAAATGTAATTAAGTGTCCCTTTTGGTACCCTTAAATGGAGACAACATAATAAAGTGTCCCTTTTGGGTGTCCTTAAATGGAGAAAGACAGAAAATATAATAAAGTGTAATTTTAGCTGTCCTTAAATGGAGAAAATATGTGCCCTTTTTTTGGTGCTCTTAAATGGATAAAACATGATAAAGTGTCCTGCTTAGGTGCCCTTAAATGGAGAAAACATGATAAAGCGTCCCTTTTGGGCGTCCTTAAATGGAGAAAATATAATAAAGTGTCCTTTTGGTGATCTTAAATGGTGAAAACATGGTGCTAGAAAACTTTCTGCACATTGATGCCCTATTTATTCTTTCCTACCACTGCTATTCTGTGTTCACTCAGGAGTAAATGAGCTGTTCTTGTATTGTTTTCCTGATGATTGAATTATTGCACAGTTATTATATTTCCATGTAGCTGCACTCATTTCACAATGCTGACTTGTTTCCTGTTGTTTCCACTAAGTGGCTGTGGACGTAGGCGGTCTTGAAGTTGATTGACTTGGCGTTTCTTCTCTCCACCAGGAGTCTGGCCTTAGGTTTCACTATGTTGCTGCTGGAGAGCGAGGAAAGCCACTCATGCTGTTTTTACACGGCTTCCCTGAGTTCTGGTAGGTGGACGAGGAAGATGAACTGAGGAGGGGAAGGGGGGAAGTTGCAGCAACAGTAGCAGCTGCACTTGACCGAGCAGCAATATGATTATTCAGTTGTTGGTGTTTGTAAATTTCCCCTGACTATGGGAAATCCTCTGCTTTAACATTTCAGCTGTACTGTTAAATCTCTGTGGTCTTTCTCCTGGACTGCAGAGACAAATCCACGGCCTCATTCACATACATGATTTGCCATCCAAAGCATTCAAGCTCTCTTCCTCCTGATGTGAAATGAAAAAATGGCATTGAGCGTTGCTCCTAGATTGGGGCCAAAGAGGTTGTCAAGAGCTATAAGCCTGTCCATATCTCTAACATGCTGACAGGACAGGGAGTCATTAAGGGAGGGAGAGGGGAGATCTTTCTGCTTCACTTCCTGTAGTCCTTCACAGGAACGATGAACTGTGCAGAGAGTGACACGGTTGGAGAGAGAAGCCTCTAACACTTCCTGAAAAAGTGCTAATTCCTGCTCAGAAATGAGAAAGAAGAGGGTGTATGTGAGAGAGGTCCGAGAGGCTTACCTCGCCTTAAACCTCATCTGTATTCAGAGATCTGAGGGTTCAGGATCTTATACTGACTCATCAGAATCACAGTCAGGGCTCTGCATCCCGGAGGAGGAGGAGGAGATGGATTTCAGTCCTGATGAGGAGCCTCAGCAGACAACATCTTCAATTAGGAGTCATCCCAGTCCACATGATCAGTGGGCGGCTTCTGTTATACTGAGTTTTATTTAACTATAAGTACTCAGATCCTTTATTTGAGTAAAAGCAGCAATACCACACTGTACAAGTACTCTGTTTCAAGCAGTCAGCATCATGTAAAAGTGTATTAATAGTAGATAGAGTCGTAAAAGTACTAAGAGTATTAGTTTAAGTGGAAACTTCAACATCCTGCAAGATTATACTGTGTAGTTTTTTTTTAATCTCATGCAGACAAGTAAGGAGATTTAAACTTTTTAAAAAAATATACACAGAACAATGTAGAAAAGCAGTATCGTGCAAAACCAACAATCTAAACAATATAACAATATACAAAAAATCTGCAAAAACCAAAGAGCATAAGTATGCAAACATAGGTAAGCTGTATGCAAACGTGAAATAGACAGTATATATGGCGTATAATAAAAAATAGAATAAAAATAGTATAAAAAATAAAAATGAAAGTTCAGGATGAATATGTACACACTACAGTTGCTGTAACACTGTAGGATTATCTTATCTCTTTTTAATTTATCTTATTATTATCTCATTAGTCACAATGTAGGAGTGTTTTTAGGGCTTCACTGTCATATCAGGGACTTAATGTCAGGATTTCTCAACTTCTGCTGCATCAGTTTTGACAATTATTTATGTGTTTATTTATTTGATGGAGGCAGAGCATGTTAATGAGCCTAAGTATAGTTAGCTCAGTCCCCAACCAGGTGACAATGTACAGATAAAACAGACAAAACATAAATAGAAAAGACAAACTATAATATGTCAGCATGTTAATTTGTGTCTTCCAACTTCCCCAACTTTATCGTAGTGCGATACTGAAGTGCTCCTTTAGATAGATGGATGGATGTTTGATTGACTGAATGAATGAATGAGTCATCATGCATGTGTCTGTGTGCTGCAGGTTCTCCTGGCGCTACCAGCTGCGTGAGTTCAAGAGTGAATTTCGTGTGGTGGCCATCGACATGCGAGGCTACGGGGAGTCCGACCTGCCGCTCTCCACTGAAAGTTACGGCTTCGACCACCTGGTCACCGACGTCAAGGACATTGTGGAGTACTTAGGTGAGGGATCGCAGGAGAACTTGGGCTGTGGACACTGCTTTGAGTCAAAAATAAGCTTGTTTTTCAGTCTTAAGCTGTGGACGGCCCTCGGGCCTGCAGCATGGCATGATAAGCTCCCTGTGATTCATTCCTCGTGAACATGGCACACTGTGTGGATACAGAGCCCACGGCCTGCTGCCTGCATGCTAACATTAGCAGGAAGATATAGCCTGAGGCTGTCTGCACACACAGTGACTATCTGTCCATGGTGACAGTTTTTGCTCTTCGGTCCATTGTTATTAATAAAAACACTGAGAAGTGAAGCTTTGTGTTTCACAGTTTTAACCCAGTGAGCGTCCATCCCAGAGGAACCATAATGTCCTGTAAATATTCCTTTTGACGCATTCCTCATTAAATATTTACATTCTCATCAGAAGAGGTCTAATAGTTAATGTCTTGTAGCTCCTTGCATTGTTCTAGCTGTCTATAGTTAATTTCTTAACAGGCGCTCAATAATGCATGTTGCTGTGCAAATGATTCACTCGGTGGTCATTGGAGTGGAAGTGGGAGCCTTGCACTGATCAGCTGCTGTTCACTGATCTGTGATTGGACTGCGGAGCTCTTTTTAGAGCCCACATGGTCCACGTTAACGGTGCTACACCAATCGGAGGTTTGGCCTTCAACCATGCATGGCAAGTAAAACTGCCCAGCAAATGTCACTTCTCAGATGATGCTCGCAGAGGTAAGAGGATTAGTTTGTAGGCACTGGATCGGTAATGTGATCAGAGTCCCTCAGACGGATGCCCTGACCTTGGTCTGCGTTTGGCTGTATGTCATGAAATACATCCATTTGATGGGTGTGAATGTCCTCTGAGGGAGGAAGCCAACAGCAGAGAAGTGAGAGCAGTATTGATTTTCATTTCTCCCGCTACAATAACTGCCTTTCTCCCAAGGATACAACAGATGTTGCCTCGTCGGCCACGACTGGGGAGGAACCATAGCGTGGCTGTTCGCCATTCACTACCCAGAGATGGTGACAAAACTCATCGTCCTCAACAGCCCCCATCCCTCTGTGTTCACAGGTAGATTCAGCACAACACAAACCTGAGATATTCTTTATGCTGTGAAAGAAATTCTGCTAATTAGAGAGACTCTGGTTTGGCTTTTGGGTCATTACTTTAATTATCAGCATTAATTAGGAAGTATTACTTCAATTCCATGTTTGCATCCATCTGGCAAATCCTCTTCTGCCTTGAGGGGGAGTTGATAAGCGGCTAATTACAGGAGGCTAATGCTGAGCTAGAACAGCTGGTTTTATTGGTGCAAACAGGGAGGCGAAGTCATTGAGAGTTATCACGTCCACCACGACCCCGCAGCCAGCCGGCTCTCCTTTTAATTACCATCAAACAAGTGAACTCCCGTCGTCTCCTGCAGATTACGCTCTGCGTCACCCGAGCCAGCTGCTGAAGTCCAGCCATTTCTTCTTCTTCCAGCTGCCCCGCTTCCCGGAGCTCATGCTCTCCATCAACGATTTCAAGGTGCTCTGTCATGTGTGTGCGCGCTTTCAAGGTCAAGGTCGTATGTGTGTGTGTGTGCATGCATGTGCGCTCATATACGGTGTATGTTGCATGTTATTACAGTGTCAGGCTATTTTTAGCGTTTGCATCAGTGTGACTGAACACGTCCTGCTGTGAAAGAGATTAGTGGTAGTAAACAAAAGGGTCAACTGATCCTGTAGGAAACATTATTACCAAGGCATCTGATAAACTGGATTAGAGGCATAAATTGGGAGGTACGAATGTAAATCAGGGTTCCCACACATCCTGGAAAACCTGGAGGATGATTGACCAAGTTTCTAGTCAAGGAAAACATATGGAAAATGAGAAAAAAGGTCAAATGTCCTGGAAAAGGTTAAGATTTCCTGGCGAATTATTTCTCCTCCACATTCCTTGTGAGTAAATGCAAACAATTTAAAAGTTGGTTTTAACACTCATAAATAAATAACTTTCTAGGATAACTTAACCTTTTCCAGGACATTTGACCTTTTTTCTCATTTTCCTTGTTTTCCTTGACTGGAAAAATCAATCATTTTCCAGGTTTTCCAGGACAAGAACAAGAATCATTCTGCATTTTCCCTTAAAATCCTGGAATATAATTTAACATATTAAAACGTAATCATCAGTTTTGTTGCATGTCATAAGTGCACAGTGCAGGTTAACAGCATTGGCTTTAAAAATGCAAAGTGATAATGCAATCAAGTTTATTTTTTTTCTGCGTATAACAATATGTGCAATATAACATAAAGACTAAAGTCTAATAAAAACAAAACACTGTTTAATCAGTATAAATAAACTTACTTTCTAAGCTAAGTTAATAGAAATGAAGATTCCTATATATATATATATATATATATATATATATATACTGTATATATAGACAATAGTCCCAGCCAACTATATTATATTATTTCCATTTCCACTCTCAGCTGTCACATAACGATATTTCTAACGTACATTTTCACCTACCAAATCACTGGGTCAAGGCAAGGGAAGGAGATGTGAGTATGTACTGACATCGCTACAAATTAAAAGGCTATAAATGCTATTGTTGGGTAGAGTGGTGCAGACAGGACAATATATAATTGATAGTATCCATTAAGGCAGTTATATTAAGTTGTATTTGCCTTGTGGAGGTCCAACATCATTAACCTTTGCAAGGCATTGTTAAATATCATCTAGTGTTGACGTGGTTTATTTGCTAATTAAATGTAGTGGATTGGAAAATGTTCCTTTATGTCTGTGTAATGTTGTTGAGTCAGCAGTAAGACCGCTGTGTCATTAGAAGAACTCATTTCACCACCAACGCACCTCTCCTGACTCACTGTCCAGTGACATGGACGTCCTCTATATTGAATTGCATGCTCCACATAAATTCACCCGCTGTGTCTGCTGCAGGCGCTGAAGGCCTTGTTCACCAGCCGCAGCACAGGGATCGGGAGGAAAGGCCGCTGGCTCGCTGCAGAAGACCTGGAGGCCTATCTGTACGCTCTGTCACAGCCAGGAGCTCTGACCGGAGCCCTCAACTACTTCAGGAATGTCTTCAGGTGGGGAACTGTGGCAAGGATTTAAGAACAAAAAGTTTTCACAGAAGTATTCCAGGGCTGTTGAAATCAGCTTGTTAACATGATTAATCGGCGTTAACGCATTAACTTCTGCAACGGTAACTCTACTTGGACAAAGAGCCCAAAATGCGTGGCAAAAGTTGTGCTGGCAGGTCATGAAGCAGAACTCCGTTCAAAAAATCAAGGAAACTAAAAACACAGTCGTAGCTAACGATCAAACATGCAGATAAAATTTGATTAACCATCTTTTCTGAATCTGTCCAAGCTTCTCCTGTAATTCTGCAGACAAATAATCCACCAAAGAGCATCGTTCAAGTATTAATTTGGCAACGCATTTCAGCCAGTTTATCCAAGTAGAGTTACAGGGATTATTGCGGAGCAGAATGCTAAACTGCTCCTTCTGTCAAGGCCAAAAATATTTAGTTACTTGCACTTTTATTCTCACGTGTCAGACTGACTGATCGGCACAAACCAGATCAAAGTAAATATCAGTGCATGCATTATTTGACATGTAAACTGCACATGCATGGCCGAGCCCGCCATCTGCTCCCTTCTGTAGCAATGAGCTATCTCAGAATAGCTTTTATATGCTTACGTAAAAGAGATATCACTGACCCATGCCCAATTAGTCTCTCCACGAACGCATACTGTACCTAACGATGCACGAGCACACAGCAACATCCATCATTTTATGTGTATGTACATGTATATATCCACTCATCCTGTCCAGTCCAGACACAGTGAAAAATACCCATCATAGTGGTAATTATTCAGATGTTTGCTTAAAACCTGTGAGTGTGAGTGTGAAGACCAAACCACAGACAAATTCAAGCTACGCAGTCTAGACGTGTTATTAATAATATAAACAGTGGCTCTGTTCAATTCAAGTGTCTCAGTAAGTCATGAAAGTGTGACAGTGACCTCCCATTACTCTGAACATACTGCCTCACTGATCACATGAAGATCATCATGTGCTTCATGTTGTGAATTTAACAAAAATACTTGCTTAGGTTCGGGCAATAAAAGGTAAAATGTAGATAGTTTTAGTTCTTCATTCAGCTCCACAAAGTCTCACTTGATAACATGACAAATTCACTTCAGTTCTAGATATTAACTCTAAAAATATTAGTTTTAACTCTTTGAGTGTCAGCCGTTTTATAAAACAGAAAGTGCCATTTTGAGTCATATTTCTAGATCCACAGAATATTTTGTACTATGTCTCTGAAAACACTGAATAGCTCAAATGAAAGAAGAGACTCTCTATTTCATCATGATTTTTTTTTTTTTACCTTGTTTCATTCTTGTTTTATCAGAGGTAGAGTAGAGGACACTTTCACCAACATCACCACTTTTTCTCCGTAATCTGTCCATTTTGCTCATTAATCTCGATCGTCTCCACTTCCTGTTTTGATCTCTGTGGTGTATACTGTCTCTTTATGCTCCGACTACATCTCCCAGAAGCCCCGAAATTACTCACAGGCTGCAAACATGATCGGCGACCTGCTGCTGAAAAAACGCTTTGACAGTGAAATACGTCAATGGCACTCTAAGAGTTAATATTCCTTTAAAAAAACATCTTGGATGCACTCAGATTTTTTCCCCTTTTTTGTCTCCTTAGCTCCCTCCCTCTGACCCAGAACCATGTCAGGTCTCCGGTGCTGCTGCTGTGGGGTGAGCGGGACGCCTTCTTGGAGCAGGAAATGGCCGAGGCATGCCGCCTCTATATCCGCAACCATTTCCGTCTCAACATCATCTCGGGGGCGAGTCACTGGCTGCAGCAGGACCAGCCTGACATTGTAAACACCCTCATATGGACCTTCCTCAAGGAGGGAGAAGGACGCAAAAGCTACAGGAACTAAAGCCACAGCGAGGCCTCCCCTTTCCTCCACCGTCTTGCTTGCCACACCTGGAAGCCTGGAATATGCCTGTGACACCAAGCGACATAGTGATAATGCAATCATTCTTTAATCCTTTCGCATTTCAGATATTTTTTTAAAGAAGTCAGCTGGGTAAGGGGAATGATCAAAGCACACTTCACGGGAGCGGACACTGAGCAGTACACGTGTGGCACATGTTCTTTGCACATGACATCCGCCTTAAAGTTTGTCAGTTACAGCATTACAAATGTGTGGCAGAATCTCCTTGTGACTTGTATATGTGGTGCCTTTTGACTTTGGAGTGAAGATGTCCCGAGAGACAAGAGATGAGGCGTCGTTTGCTGTACTTGTATGTTTCACCGGGTCGCTCCACTCTTCTTTGGGCACGGCCCTTTGGGAGCCATAACTCTCCCGCTCCCTTTATCAGGTAGTGTTGTCCGAAGGACTTTTCTTTCCTTAGAGATGCTCAAATGTAGAGAATGTTGTTATCTTGATCTTCCTGTATAGAAATGTCAGTGATGTTTGACTATTGTACTATTTTGTATCTATTCCTACACACTGCATTTTGAAACTCACTGAGCCAGGTCTACACCATTTGATTTTATAAATAAACTAAGTGTCAATCTGTTGGGCTGCACTGCTCTTTATCGTTTCAGGGCTTTTTGGAAGATGATAATAATAGCAGAGGTGTGTTTGAAGCTGTGCTGTGTGTCTAATGCCCCCATGTGTTCACTGCTGTCTGTGAACAGTCACTCCAAGCTGTTTTACAGAAGGGATGAAAAACACCAGAAATAGCAACAGATGCACTGTTAAATATAGCACAGAGCTGAGTGACACAGCATTTGAGGTTGGCTATTTTGGGTCTCCTCTGTTGAACAAACATTTTGACATTTGGTTTTAGATTTATCTTCCTTCCTGAGGTTGTTATGCGCCAACAGAAATGTTAATGTGTAATTACACTGAGGTGTGTCAGACTTAAATAAACAGGTTTAGTATATACGCCATCACACAATATTGTCCTTAGTAGTGGCATATTGTGTATAATTTATAAAGCTTGTATAAATTATTTATCAATAATTAACAATCCCATTAGTTTCACACTAACCTTATAAAGTATGACGTCAGAAAGCTGCACCAATATTGCATCAAATGGCTCCACAGTAGGTCTCACTGTTTGACATTTTTTGTGTTTGTTTCAAACATTTACAGTTACATTTGCAATGACATCATTTGTTAGGAGTAACAATGCAGGAGAGGACAGTGACATCAGCGCCACCCAGGGGCAAGCTCTCTTTTGCTGCCTTCATGTGCAGTCGGAAATATTGCGAGCACTTATTTTGCAGGTCAGTCATTTTATGACATTTGTTTAAAGAAGAAAAAAGACTAATTGCAGATGCTTGATGTTTCCTCCTTTATTTGCATTATTGTCATTAACTAGAATAACTGTTTTGTTCCATTCAATATTAAATAAATGAGCCTGAAACACAAACTTGTGTGACACTGTATGTATGTTATACTGTATATTATGAAGGCCTACATTTTATTTGTCTATTTTCAGCATGATTTTTACTAGTGGTGTAGTGGGATCAGAATCAGAAATACTTTATTGATAACCAGGGAGGAAGTGGGGAAAAAAAAAGAAAAATGCCGTAAGAAAACGAGCAGGAGCAACTGAAATGGTCTGCATCCACCAGCCAAAAATAAGGCACTGGAAACACAGGAGTATACTCACTTCATCGTATGTAACCAAAGTTCATCACTAATTAGAATAGAATAGAATATCAATATTTTTATTGATCTTATTGTGGAAAATTACTTGTGGCATTATGCAATTAGTAATTATGCAATTAGTAATTATGCAATCGGTTATATGAATATTTACAGTTGGTACAAAGAAGAGAAAATACAATGTTTAGACTACGATTATAACTTAGTATAAGTATAACATATATGAAACGTTTCTTTTACTCTACAATAAATATAATTTCAAAAATATTAAATGATTGGCATCACTGCCCTAAGGTATAGTCTGCTTGTGAGAGGCAGCACCTGAAAACACCATTTGAGGGCCTGTCCTGAGGGCACGTTCTTTGTTCGCATTGCGCATGTGCCAAAACTTCCGGGTTGTGACGTAACGTCCACTCCTCCGCTGTCAGAGCTGCGTCGTAGTGGGTGGCGAGCAGCGTGCAGCGGTGATGTCAACAACATCGGTCAGTGGGTCAGCCCGTTCATTAATATAGTCAGTTATTACCGAACCTTAATATTACAGACTATTAGCGGCTGTAATTCATTTGTAGCGGTGTGTTTCCACCAGCAGGCGTTCTGGGGTTTAACGGTAAAGTTACTACTAACGGCAGCTCGTGTTAGCTAGCGCTAGCATGTTAGCCACGAGAGGAAAATCAGTGTGATGTTATTGAGCTCAGCACAGTCCGTGTAGGTCAGTGAAAGAGCAAATACATGGGTCAACACAGATGTGTTTTAATATTATTATAACTTACTTTAAAATAGAATGAAGTGGTTATTCAAGGTGATGTTATCAGTGTTGTTTTTTTTTTCCCTGGAAGCAAAAGGAAGCCGGTTTTCTGTTATCTGATATGGTGATTTTAATAATAACGTTACAGTGAGCTGAATTTGTGTCTGGTTGTCACTTCCCATTTTAAATTATTCTTTTCAAACTGGAAAGCAGCTCCTCTCAGGCCGGTAAAGGAAAGCCAGTTAGTGTGGAGAAAGATGGCCATGGATTCAAAGTGTTTATTGTCATGTGAACAGTAAGGAAACAATGAAATACTTCTTTTGTTATCCACAGTGAGCACTGAGCAATAAGTAAATAAGTGTAAGATAGATAAATAAAGGCCATTTAAAAGGCAGCAATGTGGAAAAAATACAATATATGCAATAAAAGATGTGGTATGTGCAAAGAGGTAGCTGGTTGTGACAGCAGAGAGCAAATCATGTCACCTGGTGGGGTCAGGTGAAGTATGATTAAACAACATGAAAGTGTAAAATGCAGCTTGTTGTGTCTCAGTTTCTGTTTTGTTTCTTGTGTCTATTTTTCAGAGGTAACCTAATGAACCATGATCACCACAGAGGCTGCCAGGGAGTTCCAGGCCAAAGAGCGCAAATACAAAGAGCAGCTGAAGAGATGTTTATCGTCTGCTTTATCTGCAGACCTGGACAGGTAAGGCCGCACAGCTTACAGTGAGCACTGAGCGAAAGAGGCCCGGGGTCAAACATTGATTGTTGGTAAATAATAAAGACCACTTTTTCTTAAAAAATTCTACAACACATGGAAAAAAACTTGGTCTTGTCAGCAGCTTCTCTCATGGTCCACCACTGATTTTACTCATTAAGTTCAGTTTACTTGTCACAAAGAGTAGCGCTCAGCTTTTAAAAGAAACGTCTGTGGCTCTGGAGGAGTTTTGCGCAGATAGAAAAATAACCTTGATCATGTCAATGGTGTGCCTCAGCCTTTAACGATTCATAAAATGATTCAAGTAAAAGCTGCATTACAAACTGGCAGTGTGGGCTTTGAAAACCTTGGATGTTTAGGAGGAAGGGAGGGTAGAGTCATTCAGTTACTATACATGAATTTTAGTATCCAGTGTTTTAGGAACATGAGTCATATTAGGGCAAAAAGTCAGGATATATCAGCCTGTGATTCTGCTTCAATTTTGAATTACATTTTATAGTCTGTCTCCCAACATCCTCAACGATGATTGGTTTCCTTAGTTTTACTTTATATTTACTTCTTATTGGTATTTTTATTATATAAACCTCTGCAGAGAAAGAAAGACCGCAAGACGTGATTGAAAACTTTGTATGGAAGCTAGTAATTGGAGGTTTTTAATTTGTTAAACTACTTTGAAGGTCAAGACTTCTGTAGAAAATTGTACAACAGTATTTCAACCCTATTTTTTACTTTTACTAGCCATGGGAAAAGGAGACCAAACAGTTCAGGAAATGATGTGTGAACAGGTAAAAAATACTTAGCAAAATGTCACACCTTTGTTATATATATATATATATATATATATATATATATATAAAAGTATCAAAATAGCTAAATGTGTGGGTTCCCTTAGGTAATAAAATCAAGTCAGGTCAGTTTTATTTGTGTAGCCCAATATCACAAATCACAAATTTGCCTCAGGGGTTTTTACAATCTGTACAGGAAACAACTCAACAAAAAAAATTAACAGGGAAAACATGGCAGAAAGTTCAGGAGAGACAATATATATCATGTAACACAAAGTGAGAACAAAAATGCACACAGACACAGTGAATCTGGGATTTAGAACTTGAAATGGAGCAAAGTTACTGTAAACTTCACTGATGACTCACAAGAAACCCGCTGACATGGATCTGTGTGGTTCACTGGTTTAGTTGGTGGGGAGGATGAGCGTCTCCTCGTTGTACCAGTGGTTCATCATTTAGGTCAGTTTTCATTAGAGGTTTACACTAATGGACATAGCAGCAGCATTGTGAACCTCATACCGCCCATTGGCTTTAAGCTGACTGATTTGTGGGTCACCCAGATCCAGATCTGCCTTTGCAGTGGGATAAGAAATAATGATGGTGAAGAAGAACTGTCCGCCTCAGCACTGCTTATGTTAGTCTGAAGTGGAGAAATAGGCCATCAGATTAATTTTTGAACTCTGTTCGGCGAAGAAGACCTTTGTTCATTGTCTGTCAATCATGTGCATGATAGTTACTTAACAATGATGTTCTGTGTGTACATTTTCTCTCTTAAATAAGTCAGCAAAGGGGGGTTTTGAGGGAACTGCCGCTGATAAAGTGCTGTCATTTGTTTCCTCAGGTTGCTGCAGGAGGAGCTGGAGGTTGATGTTTCTCTGCATGTTGGTCCAGGTTCACTCCAAGCACACAGAGCTGTACTGCTGGCCAGAGCTCCTCATCTCCTCCAGGGACAGAAACACAAAGACCCCACCGTCATCCACCTGTCCGGCTATGAGCTGTCCGGGTTGAAAGATTTCCTCAGGTAGGCGGTGGCTTCAAGTGATTACAACTTCTGCTGAAGAAAGAACAAAGCACTCAGTGATTTCACAAACTCTCCATCTGCTTTCTAGCAGGAGATCTAGCAAGATAATGCTGCAGTTTCACAGACTGTCTGACAGAGGGTGCCATGCACACCCTCTTTAATCTGCAGGATTTGCTGGCATTTGTTTCAAGGAGTTTTGTAAACGCTGCAGCCACTCAATAATAAATCACACGTCACATTTTCAAGTCAGTGTTGAGAAGCACAAATAATCCCAAAGAGTGTGAGTGTTTCTACTCGTCTAAGTTTCTAGTGTTGCAGTTTCCTTCAAGACTTTGCAGTGTGGGCTCTTTGATCCACCAATCTGTGTCTGAGTCTCATTAGCAGTTTATAACTAGAAGAAAAAGTTGTCCTTGTCTGGCCACACAATCAGTGCCATTGTGGTTCTAAAAGGTTGTTTAAAGCAGGGTTCCCGCTGTTCCTTAAAATGTCTTAAATTAAATTCTGTCTTAAATTATCTTAATTTACAGTAAATTTGTTGTAGGTTTAATGCCAATTGGAAAACACAGAATTCAGAGATTTACTGCAATTTTGCATGTTATTTTTTTCACAAAGTTCACTTCTTTGTTCTTGAAAGTTTTTTAATTCATGTATTGATTCATCAATCTCCAGAAATTAATTTGCAGTTGTTTTTCTAAGAAGTTAATTATATGAGTAAGTTTGTAAAGTAAAAATATTCTGCCCCTTCTGTGGCTTGTGAATTGAATATCTTAGTGAGTTTATTTACAGATGAGGTGCTCATTGATTCTTAAGGATCCAGGCTTGTGGTCTGAGCTTTAACCTCTGGGTTGCATTAACTCAACTAACTCATTTGCTTCACACACTTGGCAGAACAAGCCAGGATGTTACAGCATATTACAGCAGTACTCAGGGCTATAACACTATAACATGCTGTAAGTAACTTCAGTCACTTAATAAAATGCTCCACTGAGGAAAAAACTAGTGATCCTGCTCTGGGCCTTCTGTGTCTGTGAAGTCACATTGCATCAAATGAAACTGTAATTTAAATAAGTGTGAAAGGCTTGCTTTTAATTAACCTTTAGATTCCCCCCTACAGGCGCCTGTACACAGCAGACCAGAGCATGCGCTCCACTGAAATAAACCCAGACGTGGAGGGCTCAGAGCCAGACAGTACTGCTCCTGGTCCTTGTCCGGCAGACCTTCACAGCTCCACTGACTCAGGTAAACACATGAACACACTTTTCCATGGAGGGTTTATTCTGGGTTATGATGCTCCCTCTCCCTTCTTCACATCATGTTATCTCAGCCATAATCCATTTAAGAGCTAATCTCATTTGGATCCCTGTTGTCATTACTGCTAGTTGCAGCATGGCCATGCTAGGACTACTTTTTAAATGTTGTTTCATGTGGTTTAATAACAGCTAGCTCTGCCTTTTCACCCCCTAAAAACACATCTATGCAGGGTTCCTGCGGTTCCTTAAAGAGTGTTAAAAAAAATTAAAATCAGGGTAATTGTTAAATTGTCTTAAATTGACCATAAATTTGCTGAAAGTATTAAATTTCCAGATGGTGCATTTAATGCCAATAGGAAAACACAGTATTCAGAGATTTACTGCAATTTTGCACATTATTTTCTTCAAAGTTCACTTCTTTGTTCTTGAAAATTGTGAAGTTTAAGTTGCAGAAAAAAGTTAAGTGTTATAAAGCATATATAAAGCATTATTATAAGAGATTAATCTGCCTCAAAAACTAAGAAATTGGCTATTTTCTACCAAAGAAATTGTTATGACATTTTTGGGTGTTAAATTATTTTTGTTGAGGTCTTAAAAGGTCTTAAAAAATATTGAATTTGACTTGACTTGCAAGTACCCTTCATCACTCTCTCCCTCACTCCCGTCCTCATCGTTCATCTCCACTCCAGATGCTGTTCTTGAGCCGGCCTCAGGACTCGGAGCTGACTTGTTGGATCTATACCAGAGGGAAGAGCAGTGTGACATCACCATCCGGGTAGCAGAGCAGGTCTTCTCCTGCCACAGGTAGAGCAGGTCATGGTGTCCTCTCAGCATCGTGCACCTGAATCCAAAAGCATTTTTCCTTGGGCATGTTGACGTCACATGTAAAACACTACAGAGAGCACACATCTGCTGTTGGCCAATGTGGAGCAACAACAACAGCAGCAGTGGTGGTGGGTGGTCATTCACTGATGCAGAGGTAGTAGTAGCAGCTGGTAACCATGGAGACATGTTTTTCCCAGCTCATGCTCAGGGGAGCAGCCAGCCAGCAAGAGCTTGTCAGAGAGAGGAAGCGGGGCTATTTTTCGGTTGCTCTGCAGCAGTGATCTGTGGAACAGCTCAGTGTTGGCTGCTGCATTTTACACCCAGAGGCTGATCCAGGGATTCTCCAGCCTGACGCATATACCTTACTTTATCATTAAGATAATACACTGTATATATTTATATATATACATTAGAGATGCAACTAATGACTGTTGCTGCTTTCATTTTTTTCTCAATTAATTGATTAGTTGTTTTGTCATAAAATTGTTGATCAGCTTTCCCAAAGCCTAAGATGAAGTCCTCAATAGTATAGAGTAGAATAGAATTACTTTATTGATCCCAACCTGGGAAATTATGTTGCAAGCAATAGCAAAAAAATGCAATCACAGTATTAAAAAAGCAATATAAAAAACAGAAAGGTATTATTACATAGACTTCACGTATAATAAAATGTCTTTGGAGGAAAGAAACTGGAATAAGATAATTCTGACTGTATTCTTAAAAAAATACTCAAACCGATTTATAGATTATCAAAATAGTTGGTGATTAATTTAATAAACCACAACATTGTTTTTTTTTTGATATAAGTAATATAGGATATAAATAGTACTTTTCTTAATGTGTTTTACAACACAAGCCAGACACTTTTTGGGGTTCAGCATCTTGACCAAGACCCAGCAATACGAACCACCGCTCTCCCTCCTGAGCCACAGCTGCCCCTAACATACAATACGTAACTTCCTTTAACAGTTTGCGACTGTAATTTTGGGCAACCATTTCCCAAAACTGAACGAAACAGTGCATCTGTTGGAAACTATCATCACATTTTTATAAATAAAGATTTGGGAATTTCTAGCAGCAGGACTGCATATGTGAGAAAAATGTTTTGTGTTTCATGTCACCCAGTGCAACAGTGAGACTCATTCATATGTGTTTAATAAATTTTCAACAACAACAACGGAGCTCTATGGCATAGAGAAATAAGCTATATCAGCTTTGATAGACACACAGTACTGGTTAGAGGGATTAATTCACTGTTGGTGCTTGTCTTTTCTTGGGATTTAGGTTATCACCATCCTTTATTGGAGCTCACTATGAAACGCTATATTTCATACAAATATCCTCAGAAGCCTGGGAGAGTAAAATCACAGATGCAGCTACAGGACACACTTCTTTTTATCCTCATGCTCATCACTTTAAAGCACACACGCTCAGCATGTTAAATATTAAAATGGTGGATCTGACATGCAACTGCCTGCTTTGTTGGGTTTCTAGGGCAATCCTGTGTGCACGGTCACAGTACTTCAGAGCCATGCTGAGCGGCAGCTGGATGGAGAGCTCCAGACAGTGCATCACTCTGCAGGGGTAAGACTGGTGCATTTGAATCACCTCGCAGCAGATCACAGAGATCAATAAATACACCACAGCACTGCTGTTCTAACAGTTCTACGTTTCATTCCTGAACATCACTGCATTAATTATTCAGGCCTGGCAGCGGAGGTGCATCTGTACAGTCTGGGGTTTCACGCACAATGCCATGTTTGAACTCCACACGCTCTCAGACACCCACTGCCAGTGGGAATCTCAAATGGCTCACTCAGATTTCCTCTGTGAGGTAGACTACATAAATGTGTCCCATCCACAGGGTGCTGGAAAGCCCAGAGCTCCTCATCACCACCAGACTCTTTTCAGAGCAATGGAAAGGCAAACGAAGACCATTGTTTTTCCTCCAGGGAGAGACGTGTCACTTGCCTCAGCATTACTGATCTGAGGGTAACGGGAGAAGACGTGGCTGTCAGAACGGGGAGTCGCTGCATTGACGTGCTGGGGGGGAAACCTGTGAAGTGGCCCTCAGGCTGCAGTCACGTGGACTGAGTGCTGCATGATATATGGATTTTATATACAGCATCCTCAGTTGTGTTTTCAGTGCAGTCAGTACGGAGAAGGAAAGGTCTGAAGATAAAGCCAGAATATGCAAAATAAAGTGTAACTTTAACAGATATAGTTTTTTTTAGGTGGCAAAATTATGTTTTTATGCCTGTCCACAGAGCTGTACTGCTTGTTTCTTCAAACTGAACACTAAACATCATCTACTATGAGTAATACACCAACAGTAATCCCTCATACAACCCCAGCTATCCCTTTCACCTGAGGAATATGGCTTGTAAACAGAGTATTTTGTTAACCGTTCCAGTTTAGGACCAGATGAGATGGAGATCCTGCTCCAGTTCATGTATGGAGCCATTGTGGATCTGCCACCTGGAGCCAGTCCCAGGTACTGAATGTGAACATGCTGTCCAAAATAAGAAAGCAGGAGGCAAAGAGAACAAGCTGACCTGTATTGGGTGTCCCCTGTCCCACAGCCAGGTGATGCTGGCAGCAGACATGTTGGGTTTAGAGGGGCTGAAAGATGTGGTGGAGATGGTTCTGACCCGAGACTACTGCCGCTTCTTCCCCAAGGTCAGCTAAAGGAAAGCTGCTGAACATGAGAGATGAGCAGATGCAGCACATAAGCGTATTGCTTTATATTTATTATACATACTTCTTCTTTTTTCTCTCATGTCAGCATCCGACTGACGGGGTTCAGAGAACTGTCCTCGAGTGTCTGTCCCTCACTCACGCCTTAGGCCTTCAAAACCTCCACCTGCTGTGTAAGAGGTGAGTGACGCTTGTTGCTTTTTTGTAAATTTGCCACAACTTGGAACTTTAAAACACAAAATTAGCTGCATAAACATTTGAAGACGTAACTGCATTTGAATTTTGAATTTCTTCTTTTTAAACAGTGTGTAGGATTTCAGGGCATCCAGTGGTGAGGTTTCATATTGCAACCTTGTGAGCAAAGGTGTGGTGACACTGGTATTTTTCAGGACTTCGCCTCGTCTGCGTTAGGAGCAACTACATTCAGATGGTAGTTCCATGGTTTTGCACTGCTCGGCTCTAGGGGTGGGAAAATATATTGATATGACAATATATCGCAATAATTTTTGTTGTGATATAATATCAATTTTTGAATATCTTAATATTGATTTTTTTTTCTCCCAAAAAAAGTCAGTTTTGGGCCAGAGCAAGAACTGCAGTTAAACATGTTAAAACACAAGAATTAGCCAGGTTTGGTTTGTGCATGCTTCCTCTGTAGATGTGAATTCCTCAAACTCAGCTAACGAAAACACAACAATCTTAATTTAAGGTGATATTACACAAATTAAAACAACTTAAGGAGTATTTAATGCTACGCCTGCACCTTTAAAAGGTGCCTTGTCTGATGTGAAAAAGTACAACACATTTCAACTTGTCATCATTCTCGCCACTGCAAGTTACATCAGCATCTTGTTGCTAGGTAACCAGCGTGTGGGTTCACGCTTCTGTGGTATTAAGTAGCCTGGGGTTGGGGTTAGTTGTATAATGCAATTTGTGATTTTAATGTGATTCAAAAACAACACTACTTTTTAAATGTTGTGATTGATTATTGTTAAATAGGTTAAATATATAAGTTGAATTTAAATGATGTGAATCAGGGTTAAGCATATACTCTAGTATATTGCAATGCACTGAGAAGCTATCTTCTGTTCTTGCGTCAGACTGGAAACCTGTTCGCTATCATGTCTTTATATTTCAGTATGCTGCACAGCTTTTATCCCTTTTCCTCTTTATTCCTTTGTGAGAACATTTCATATCGAGTTCTCCTGCGGCTGACTCCTCTGCAGGCTAGCTACTCTCTCTCACTACTGCAGAGAAAGAGGGCAAGAAGTGTGTGAATGTAGGTCAGGGGGATAGGATGTGTTGAGAGATGTGTGTGTGAGCTGGTGCTGAGTTGAAGTGTTGTGTGTGGAGGCCTTGCCATGTTGTCTCTGCTGAGTCGTGATGAGTCACGCAAGTATGACGGTGAATCGAGCGCTGCTCTGTGCAGCAATGCGTTACTGACCTTCTCATCCTCGCTCGCTCTGTTATTCCTAAGCAAAGCTCTACCGACCGCTGCCTCCGGTGTGAAAATCCTCAGGGTTTGTTTGACAGATTTGGGGAGCTGTCTTGTTATAAGTGAGCTATAGATACTGTGCAATGTGTAATTTCAGGTGGGTTGCTGATCATTTTGTGAAGACGTGGTGCGAGAGAAACTTTTCCCTCTTGTCCCCTGAGCTCCACACAGCCTGTCTACGGGCTGTAACTGAAACCATGGTGAGTTCCTCCCTCCCTCTCCGACTCATCAGCCGCACTGACATTCACGTAATTGCCCAAATATCCTCAACCCATTCTCCGGTGTTTTTCCACAGGAAGGAAATTCAAACATAATCTAATGAAAAATGACCTTTATTACATTCTCACTTATTAAAGACAAGACTAATTTAGGAATATGATGTGGCTGTAGACAGAAGGGGAGTGATCCAGTCTTGTAATTGATAATTGAATCTTGAGTCTGTCTTTCATCGCTATCAAAGAGGCGGGGTGCACTCTGTGAGTAAAGAAAGACAAATGTACTGCTGTTCATGGCTGGCAAGAATTGAGATTCAGAGCCAAGAAGCTTTACGCAATTCTGGGACTCCCTCCACTGATCAATAGGTCCTGGATGGGGATGACAGAGTGCTGTGTTCATTTGACTTTATTTTGTGTTTTCACCGAGAGAGAGTTCCTTTAGATGATAGATGTTTCCTTTCAGACAGTGCAGAACGCAGTAACCATGCTCTGTGCCACTGAGCAGTTGATTGGCAGTCTCCCAGAAGTCAAGTGGGCCCAACAGGTGAGGAGTCTCGCCACAGAGCTGCAGGAGGAGACCCTGCATGTCATCGTCCAGCATCTCCCTCAAGTCATCCGCACGCAGGCCTTCCATGACTTTTGCAGGGTGAGGCGTCGTCCATGCTGAAGCTCTCCCCATTAACTCTATTGTCATGACCGGGACACATTCAGCTGTCGTCATTCACTGTTTGTTACCTGCTGTTACAGAGGGAAGAGTTTACCCATGAGCCTGCCTTGCTGAAGAAGCTGTGCTCAGTCATCAGGGAAGGCGTGACTGTGGACAACTGCTGTGATCTGTTCGCTGCTGTCTACCATCTATGTGGAGATGACATGGAAGAGGACTCAAAACAGGAGGAGGTGACATGAAGCACATTCAAATCATCACACCTCTTCTTAACACACAGTGACTGAGCGAATTTTCCAGATATACTTTGACCGACATTGATAAACTGCAGCACTGATTTTGCCCAATGATAATAGGCTAGAGGTGTGTGAAACTTGACATAAATAGAAGGTGAGTGTTTTCACAATATATCAGTCAACTAATCAATGTCTTGACTAGTGTTCCTGTCTTCTCCAGTGGATGAAATTTGGACTAACTAATCTCAACTATCTAACTTCAGTCAGAGATTAGAGACTTAGATGTACAGTGGATTGATTCTAACAGAAACTAGCTTGAAGTTATCAATTTAATATCCTCCTATTATTCAAGATGGGTAAAGTGTAATTCTCACATATGAGCTCTTTACCACCTTGAGAAGAGAAGAGAAATGAAGCTCACAAACACAGTGCAGAGTAACTCCATCAGCCCCTGGAATCATATTTGTGATTCAGTACGTAAAGGGAAAATTTGCCTTTTGAATCAGTGTTGCCGATTGAAGCAATGAATCCCGATGTTCATGCTATATTTACCTAGAAAGCTGAGCTCTCCTTCTCACCACATGTATCAAGGTGAATTACATTCAAGCTTCTGAAAACCGGTGGATCTCCGCCGCCCATTTCCTCCTGCACGGCTGATGCTGCTGCAGCCTCGAAAAAATACAGCATAATATTTAAGTCAGCTCTACTATTAAAATAAGCATCCTCATCTATAAAATACTCTACACACGTATATGTGCAATGGCATCTTCACTGTTGGAAACGTAGTTAGTTTGCAATGCAGGTCTGTAGTTTGTCCTTGTATCCAGCTACATCACTGCCACTTCAAATGACGGCTGGATGCAGGAAGAACAGAATTTGCAGTTGTTAAGACATTGAGGTTAATACACTGCTTCTGTGGACTACATTTACTATCAACACTGATTGAATGTCCACATAAAACGTGACAAACTTTCCCTTCAGTTTGAACAGACTGGTATTATTTTTGTCTGGACCAAAGATCTGAACCCAGTTTTTATTTTTCCATTAGAAATGTTGGCTTTCTGTCAGTTTGCCTCTCTCGCATTCAGTCAGAATTCCTCTAAAGTCTTTTCTAACCACTCTTATGTTCTTTCATGCTCTTTATCATCATGTGCTTCACTTCACTCTCGATGCAGGGCAGCAACAGCTTTGGAAGAGCAAACTCCACATTTTCTGGGTATTTCGGGCCAAAGCTTTGACCTTGGGGTAAATGTGCGTTTATGGTTGGTCTGAATGGGTCAGCATGGGTGGCTTTGTAACCCTGCTCCTAACCAGGATGCCTTGTGGGTCTGACCCTGCTGGCTTTGGTCTGAAAGGGAGGACCAGGGTTTCTGTAGTGACCAGTGAGGTACTATAACATCTATAATGTTAGTGGTGGTTCTTGGGCTTTCAGCCATACATTAATTTCCTCTCTATTAAACATAACACTGCATATTATCATTTGTACATGTTATATATTGTTGTACAGTGTGAGTTGTTTAATTGGAAACAATTATACTAATGTCAAACTGTGCTAGCAGAGGAAGCACATCAAATTAATGTGCTTTTAAGATGAGCTCTGTAAATGTCTTTTGAATTAATTAAAAAGAACAATCCCAGTCTTCAAACATAGCCATGGATACAGATAGTATTATTGTGTTATTCTTATTGTATAAATACAATAAACATTTAATATCTCCCTGCACCTGTTAAAATTTAAAGATACCCCTTGGAGCTCTCTTTAAACAAGCATTAGTAATGTTTGCATTCAGTGGCACTCACCAAAATGCACAGTGTTTGTGCAGATATGCTGAATGCATTTCCTTCCTCATGAAACATTTGTTAGCTGAAGTATTTTCTAATCCACCATGGTTTACAGCCATGTTTACTCGCTCCCGGTCTTCCCTGGCTTTGTTGCCATCATTTCTTGGCACATTACCGGCAGTTGTAGATCAGCAGAAAAATGTGTGTGATGTTGCATCAACTACAAGGTTATCAATGAAAAAAATACCTTTAACAACACTTGATGCAGCCAACCTTTTAGCCAGTGAGCAACAGGATCAGACTTTGACCTGTAGAGCAAGTTTGTTAATCTAAATGACTAGCTGGCCTTGGATATGTTTAAATATAGATGTAATATGACTATATTGTGGTTGTGATTTGATGCAGCAACAAATAATATCTAATAGTATTGCAGTGTCGGCATGTGGAGATTACAGACTAACACAATGCATTGTGTGTGTGAGAGCAGGCAGGTTAAGCTGGTGAGATGACTTCCAGGGGAAAGTGACCTGGCTGCACAAGTTAAAGCGCATAACCCCTGTAAATAGCGTACAGTATGGCAGAATGGATTAGGCCCAGGGAGGCTGTGACGTGTGCCAGCAGCCTTCGCTAATCTGCGCTGGGTGAGGGGTGTGAGCGATGGCTCCTCCCTGCCTTCCAGCCCTCTTTTTATAATCAGGCGTGGAAACAGGAGAGTGGGCATCAGCCGCTGACATCACTGATTTCGCTCGAGGGAGCTCAAGTGGATTCTGCAACAGAGACAGAAGGGGGGAGGAAGGGAGGAGGGGTATTTGTTGCCATGGTGAAAGGTTCTTCAAGCAGCTGCTGATTCGCCCGTGCTGTAGCGCACCCCTTTCCATTCTTCTCTCCCCTCTCTCTCTCTCTCTTCTGTGCTACCGCCAGCCGTTCAGGCAAGAGATCTGTACGCTGCGTGGTCGGCTGTGGACCTTCCTGCTTCAGACCTTTTACGCCGTCCGCCATACGCAGGGATGGGAGACCTTGTCTTCCAAACACAGAGAGAGGATACTGGCAGGTAAGGAAGGGGATCCTTGCTACTTTCTCTCTTTTTCCAGCAGGATATTCACGCTGTGGTGTGTGTGTGTGTGTGTGTGTGTGTGTGTGTGTGTGTGTGTGTGTGTTTTTTTTTCTTATTTTTTTTTCTCTCTATTGCTGAAGCAGTGGCTGTGCATCATTTGAGATGAACCAAAGCCCTTGGAGCATATGCTGCTATCTGAGTTAATGCCTAATGGCTTCTTTCTACACAGCTGCATGGCCATTACTAACCCAATGCTGTTAATGTTGTTGCTTCACCTCTTTGAATTGCAGATTGAGTGTGCGCTAACATGGTAAATGCACCAGAAGCGCCATGCTTGTTTATAATGGGTGGGCGTGCAAAGCTTGATTCCTGCCTTTGTAGGTCTGCACATGATTAGAAGCGTCCACGAATACAAATAATATGCTGTTTCCTCACTGGTAGTGTGTTGATATGCACTGCATGAATAATTTATTTGGCTGGTATCAGTGCATGTCTGTCACTGGGACATTTCTCGCCAGTGAAACTGGATTCCACGTCTCTCAGTGAATTTCACCTCATTTGCTTTCGATTAAATAAGATAAACCACTGAAATTGTTCTCATATTAAGCCCAGAAATGATCATGCTTTGTTTGCATTAATCCTTGCCAGACTTGTGCGATTAGTCAATCCATTGATTTCATGTTTGTTTCCTAGTGGTCAGAGGGTAAACACAGGGTGTGGAAATAGGAATTTGTGAATGAAAACAATGGCTCCTGTGGCTCACATAAAGAAAGTGAGGAAGTGTCTGCAGCCCTTTTCATCTGGGTTATTTTTGGATTTCAGTAGTCTGTTTTGCAGGCAACACACAAACAGGCTAATCTTTTTATTCTGTTTTGACAGATGCCATTGATATAGGAGACAATCGAAGGCTTGGTAAAAAGCCTGTATTCACGAGCTCACAGGTAATATTATCACTCAAACATGTTCCTTTTCTTTTAAGTTTTATTTGTAAATCAGAACTCTGACTTTGACTTAGCTTGATGATGTAAACTTATGAGGCTGTTTTAGCTCAAAGTTTGTTTAACCTCAGATTACACTCTGTGGCTATCAGTGGTGGGACTTTACAATACGATACATATCAAATTTAAAATACAGCTTAAAATACAAGTTGTATATACAATATGTATGCATATGTGTGTATATATACACACATGTGTACATATATATATATACGTATATACAGTCATGGAAAAAATTATTAGACCACCCTTATTTTCTTCAATTTCTTGTTCATTCTAATATCTGGTACCACTAAACGTATAATACAATGAACACAACAAAAAATGCAGCTGGTCACATAATACTTTATGTCCTATTTGACATTCTTAAGCTTAATTGATTCCCAGGGTATATAAGAGGCCATTTCATGTCACAAGCAGCACTGCACATGCAAAGGCCTAGAGTGGTTTCCTGCTTACATTCAAGCCGTAGCACAACTCAGAAGTTGTCAGCTCTCACATAATGCCTAAAACAAAAGAATTATGTGAAGCAACAAAGGCAGCCATCTTGGCACTGCTGGAAATTGGCATGAGTGAGAGACAGGTAGCGAAAAAACTGAAGATCTCCAAGACAGCCGTTCCTTCCAACAAAAAAAAACAAGCTGAACATGGCACTACCAAATTGCTACCTGGCCGTGGCAGGAAACGTCTTTCTACCCCACGAGATGACCGTGCACTCATCCGTTCCTGTGTCAGGAATCGTCGTCAGACCTCCAGGGACCTTAAAAATGAGTGGGCACTGTCGAGAAATGTGACTTGCTCAGCAAGGACAGTTCGAAACCGACTTGTTGAAGCTGGTTTGAAGTCACACAGAGCACGCAAGAAGCCCTTCATCAATGAAAGGCAGAGGAAGGCCCGGTTACTCTTTGCTCGAGACCACAAGGATTGGACTGTTGATGATTGGGCTAAGGTTCTCTTCAGTGATGAATCCAATTTTGAATTGATGCCCACTCCGGCCAACTTACTGGTTAGGAGGAAGCCTGGAGAAGCTTACAACCCAGACTGTCTTGCCCCTACAGTAAAACATGGGGGTGGATCAGTCATGATCTGGGGTTGTTTCAGTCTGAGTGGAACAGGGCAAATGCAATTGTGTGAAGGCCGAATGAACCAGGTCAAGTACAGGACTACCCTTGAAAACAGTCTTCTTCCATCAGCTGGAAAACTCTTTTCTGCCTCGAATGACTGGATTTTCCAACAAGACAATGCCCCTTGCCACACGGCAAGGTCAGTTAAAGCCTGGATGGAGAACCACAACATTCGCACCATGCCTTGGCCTGCTCAATCACCAGATCTTAATCCAATTGAAAACCTGTGGAAAATCATCAAACTCAAAATGGAGAACCACAAGCCCAAAAACAAAGAAAATTTGTTTGAATTTGTCCAACAGGAATGGGCTGCTGTCATCAAAAACAATGGTTATGCAATCAAGTATTAACTCTTGTGTGTATCATGTGTTTAAAGCAAACAGAAAAGAAAACATGGAATGCTTAAAAGTAGTGTTTTTGGCGGTACAATGCCATAGCTATTGATGTAAGAATTTAAGTAATTTTGGTTATTATCAAGAAAACCATGGAAAATGAATAATCCTTAGTTCTTAAATTAAACTCTCATGAGCTATTTTTGTTGTTATCATTATAATTGTCCAAACAAATGTACCTTTAGTTGAGCCAGGCATTAAAATGAACAAGAAATTGAAGAAAACAAGGGTGGTCTAATAATTTTTTCCATGACTGTATATATATATATATATATATATATATATTACATATATGTTATATATATGTTCGGTATTAAGAAATTAAAAATCAATATTATATCAGAAGAAAAAGTATTGCAATATATTGCCATAACAATATTTTTGCCACCCTTAGTGGCTATCACATGTAATAATTGCCCCACCATCACAGCAAAGACAAACACTGTAAAATCAACATAAGGGACTCTTTAAACAGATGTATAGCTCAGATGAGTCTCTCTGGAAGTGGTTTGATGCAGTCTGTCTGTAGGCTTTTATCTGGTGATTCTGTGAACTTGCAAGACAGTAGAAGGCAGTTATGAGTTCCCAATTTGTTTAGTGCATTTGCCAAAATTCACAAAATGACACAGTAGATAAAAGGCAGAGTTTTATAAGTTTTGCTAGAATGATTGGCTTGTGCACTAATGTTATTTAATTTCATATGACTATTTGCTGATTAATCCTGTATTACAGAGGCTTATATCACTAATGTGACTTTTTTCTCCTCTGCAGTCAAGGGCTGTAAAATGCCCTTCATCTACACCTGAGAGTCCTCCTGTTCACAGGACCCAGAGGGCCTCCCAAATCACGACTCCTTCCTCCCGTAGCGCTGCATCAGCCATGAAGTCTGATGGACTGGGGACAGCGAACAAAGCAGGAGATGGTCACACATCCAAGGCAAAGAATGCCAAGAAGCCAGGAGACAGGAGTGTAGCAACAAAAGCGAAGCCCCCATCAGGTGGTGCAGCAGTTGTCAATGGCACTGGAGCAGCGGGGGCCAGACGGGATGTAGCCAGCGCCAACGGCCCCAGAAGCTCTCATGGTGCCAGAGAGCAAGACAAGAAGCCAAACCCAGGTGCACGGCCTAAAACGTCTCCCCCGAGCTGCACATCGACAAGTCAGATGGGGGTAACGAAGGCTCAAAAGAGCTCAACAGGAACGGCTGACAGCCAAGCTCAGCCCGGCGCCTCATCCACATCAGGCAGCGCCTCGCCAGAGAACGGTGCCAGCAGCCCTCGCAGCAACACCCACTCCATCCCAGGTTTACTCTCTTTATTGATTTCATCATTGAGACTGACACCAATTACACTGTAGGACATTGTAGCCGAGCTGAAGTGTCGGCAAGACTCTGGGCGTTGTACTATAGCTGAAATACAAAAGGACCTGCAGGCTTATTAGTATGATGAATGTTGTGTTCCAGCCAGTTGGGCTTTTTGGAAGACAACTGTGGTGTCGTATTAATGTTGATTTATCAGGAAACAAAGAGCAGGCTGCTGCCCTTGGCAGCCTGCTGGTGTCAGTGTAGGTCAAAGCCTGTGCAGCTGTCCCACAGGGGTGTGTGAGTGATCACTTTTGCTCGTGTGGGGAGGACGGTTTTAAGGAGGTGATCCCGACTTATATTAGTGCATGTGCACGGCTAAATTGGGCCTCAGCTTCCTGTCCTGTGTGCTAGTCTTGGTTGATTAATCTAAAAACATCCTGATCTGATAAATGTGTGGTTTGTCTTTTAGGTGCAAAGCCCAAACACCAGACTAAGGCGCCAAACAAATCCCCTCTGACAAAACCGCCTCAGAAGTCAGACGCAACAAAGATCAGCAGGTGAGCTTTATCTCTCGAGTTATGGTGCTCATCAGTGTGCTTTCTCATCACTCTGTGAACTTAATGAAATGCTAAGCGTAATGTTTAAAGGCTGTGAGTGATGTCATTGTCAACGTTCCCTTTGAATGGATCCACCTTAAATTCCATCTTACTGCTCAAAACTCTTTGAGTGCCGGCCGTTTCATAAAACAAAGTGCCTTATTCCAGCGTTTTTGCCCATTTTGAGTCATATTTCTAGACCCACAGAATATTTTGTACTATGACTCTGAAAGCACTGAATAGCTCAAATGAAAGAAGAGACTCTCTATTTCATCATGAAAAAAATGTTTGTTTTTACCTTGTTCCATTCTTGTTTTATCAGAGGTAGAGTAGAGGACACTTTCATCAAAATCACCACTTTTTGTCCAGAATCCGTCCGGTTTGCTCTCTAATCTTGATCGTCTCCACTTCCTGCTTTGAACTCTGTGGCGTATACCATCTCTTTATGCTCTGACTACATCTTCCAGAAGCACCAAAATAAAATTAAAAAAAACACAATGACGTACAGTATATGTACATCTATGGCACTCAAGCGCCGAATTTTTAATGACGTACGACGACAGCACACAATGAGTTAAAAGACAAATAACTGCAACGCTCTTGCTCAATAGTGGACCAATTTCAGAACTTTTCAGTTAGTCAGTTTGACACAGAAGCAGAGAAAATAGTTTTGATAAAAAAAAGCTATCCTTTAAAAATGAAACCCAATAGACAGATAAAAGGCCTGGAACTTGGACTTGAAGATATATAAGAAAGACAAAAACGTCTGAGTAAACCAAACAGAGGTGATCAGAGTCCAAAACCTGAAGTATAGCTGATACATTTCTACATTTTGTCTGTAACGTAGTCCCTTATACTGAAATTACAAAATCAGTTAAAACATTGAAACAAGAAAAAAGTAATTGTTCTGACTTGTTCACTGGTTTAGTTCTAGGATATGCTGCAGACCATATGGCTTTGAGTCTGAACAAGCCTGAGTGTCATGCATCCTCACTTTAACATGACCAGGCCAAGTTGCAATATGAGCTCAATGCCAATATACCTAACTCCATTAGCTTAAAGCATTCAGGGCCTGCAGGCAAAACAAACAAACCTTAGACTGCATCAGTAATGTAAATGCTTGGTGAACAAGGTGAGTGCTGCAGCACCATGTCATTGTTTTTTTAGGCCACATGTGGCTGTCAAGAAGTGGAAAGCAGCTGTGGAGCATTTCCTGGCAAGCCTCTTATCTGTCTTCCAAAGATGTTAAAAATATCTGTTTTACAATCTGCATCATCCAAACTCCATCTGTCCTGGGAGCACATCAATATTTAACAGTCTCTCTGGAAAGCAACCATGTACGTCAGCCAATAAATCTGATAGCCTAAGAAAACATCTTTTTCCAAACTATTTAGCATTTAGTTTTTCTAAAAGATGCTCTGAGAGAGCTGTTACCATTGACCTCAATTCAATTAGCATCTATTTTTTAAACCTGACCTGTAAACTTATCAACTATCATCACAGTCTAATGTAGATTCTGTAAAACTCTACTGGATGCCAGATAATGAAACTCCATCAACCTTGGGCACACAGCATATGTGCAACCATAAAAATGTTCTCTCTATTCTTGTGTTCCCACAGTTAGCTTTCGTTCATAATCGGTCTAGAACATCATTCACAAGGACACAAGTAACAACTTGAAATTCTTTGCATTGATAATCAGCTCATGTCTCAGTGGCTTGTCCTTGACAAAAGGGGAGAAAAAAAACACTTTGCTGCCCCCCTCTGGTGTTAAATGTAAATTCATGACTTACTTCACCTGCGACTCCTATCATAAATATGTTTGGATGACGATGTGGGCCAGATATTGCCTTATAAGCATCTGTTATCATTTTGCTGTTTTCTTTTTTGATCAACCAATCACAGTCCAACCAATAAGTCAACGGTGAGAGAAAGTGCCAAAGTCAAAACTGGTGCAGCAGAGAAAGTGTCTGCTGGAGTGACGGCAGCGAAAGCAGAGACCAAAGGAAGAGGCACACCAGACCACCTCGGTGAGCTGTTCAAAGTCTGGTTGATTCAAATGTCTGTCATTAAGTTGTAGCAGAGTATTAATGTTGTGTTCTTTCTCTGGGTTAGTCGCTAAGCATGGGCCCTCCATGAAAAAGCCAGCTTCCCCCAGGAAAGAAGACAGCAAGGACGGGTCGAAATCCTCAGCCACAGACAAAGCAGCCAGTGAAACTCAGAAAAAGAAGATCACTAAACCCGCTTCCACTTCTGCACCCACCGCTAAAACCAGTGCTAAACCATCAAAAGCCTCCTCAGCCCCCTCCAAGCAATCTGCAGTTGTAGCTGCCAAGTCTGGACCAAAGCCGAAAAGCACTACTGAATTATCTACAGACAAAGCGTCTCCAAAATCTGGAGGAACATCCAAAACCTCAGCTGCATCCGCCTCCAAGAAGTCAGGAACTAAAGGGAAAGATGCAGTAAATAGTAAAAATTCAGACTGTAAAAGTGAGCTCGCTCCAACTGAGAACACTGGTGATGTTGCAGAGCATAAAGATAGTAAGGAGGTAATGCTCTCTGATCAGCCTACAGCATGCAGCACACAGCCAGCGAGCCAAGGTGGAGCAGAATCAAGTCTGAAGCAGAGTCTGCAGAAAACTAAAACACTGCCAGAGAGCGCTAGTAGTGCCCCAGCAGCTAACAAACCCCAGCATGTCAAACCTGCTAATGCAGACACTCACAAACAGTCTCCGAGCGGCGTCATCCCTGCTCACATCAGTGGAGGGCAAGTTCATGAGGTCAGCTCCCCGAATTCTCCGAGAGACACTGAACGCCCCGTAGACACCCCGTGCAGCATGGGAAGCACCGACACTCCCATGGAGGATTCCTGGAGCGGCATCCACCATCAGGTCAGCCCCGAGTCTGAGACCGGCAGCACGCACACCACTTCCTCTGACGACATCAAGCCCCGCTCGGAGGACTACGACGCTGGAGGCTCGCAAGACGACGACTGCTCCAACGACAGAGGCGTTTCCAAGTGCGGCACCATGCGCTGTCACGACTTCTTGGGTCGCAGCAGCAGTGACACGAGCACCCCGGAGGAGCTGAAGATGTATGAAGGAGGGGCGGGGTTGAGGGTGGAGGTGAGGCTGCGTGGGAGGGAAGCGGAGACCACCAGCGAGGAGGAGGGAGTAAGGCAGCGTCCTCGTTCCTGGCTGCATAGAGACGAGGTTCCTGTGGAGGAGGAGCAGTCAGAGGTCGAGGCCACCCTGACTGTAAAGAGCGTGCCTGACCACCAGCTCTTCTCCTCAGAGGAGGAAGAGGAAGAAGAAGATGAGGAGGCGACAGAAGACGAGCGGTCTGAAGTTGAGGTGATTACAGGTCAGGCCCCGCTGCCCCCAACTGAACCCTCACCACATTTTCAGGGGATCGTCAACTTAGCCTTTGACGACGACGGCGCAGAGCAGGAAAACGACCAGCCCGACTACCAGTCCACTTCCAACTTTCGCCGCTCCGTGCTGCTTTCTGTCGACGAGTGTGAGGAGCTGGGCTCAGAAGAGGGCGGCGTCCAAACTCCACCTCAACAGCCCGATGATGCTGCGACTCCCTGTGACGTTTTTGAGTCTGACTCTACAGCTCCTCAGTCCAACTGCGCCCCTTCAAGCAACCAACAAAACACATCCATGGAGCACAAAAACCACGAGGAGGATCAGGAGGAAAAATCCTCTGTTTTCCTTACAGAGATCCAGGAGGCCGTGCAGGAGGAGAGTAACGGAGTGAAGCCCTCTCTCCCTGATGCTGACACCAGAGACCTCACTCCCCAGGAGCGCCCATGCCACCTGGATCTGCGGCACACAGAACAATACAACGGAGGGCTGCGCAAAAATCAGACCAATCCCTCCGAAAGCAAGAAAGCTGATTTACATCTAGACTTAAATGAGCCTCAGCTGACAGGGGACTCTCCTGTACATGCTGCACAATCTCCAGCAGGTAATGTATGATCTACGGACCCTTCCTAGACCCCAAATCTTAAGCCATCTCTTGTTCCCAGTGAAAGTATAGTTTACCCCTGCAAGATCCATCCTCCTCTGCTCTGACTCCTAGACCTTACCTCCATCCAACATATACCTATCCCTCTTTCAGTAAAACAAAAGGATATAGTGCACCAACTGATTATAAATACAAGTTCAAATTCAAATGAAACCATCATATTTTCATAGTTAAAAACTTCTTCTCATTTCAACCCATTGATTGTGTAGCTCTTATAAATTTGAATTTGCAACATCAGTATCCTTTTAAAGATGGAGATTGGTTTCATCATAACAAATAACACAATGCATTTTAAAACAACTGAACTACCTTCAGGCTTTCAGGCCTCGGTAATTCGGTTTACACCGTAAAAGGGGGAGAAGGCAGTGTAAGTTTCAGTAAGACTGATCATAGAATTGTATTTGTCAAAAAGAATCTGCCTTGTGACAAGGCCTGTGACATAATTATACCAATGCACTTTTATGTACAGAAAAAAATAAAAAAAATGATTATTTTTGTCATTTCTTTTACACAGTGGAACAGTCTTTGGCCATTTTTCAAGCCTTAGATAATTTGACATAGTTAACATCAATCTATCATTGACAAATTAATTGTGGGTTGTTGGTATAATTGCTATTAAAGTGAGCAGATGTCAGGTTTAGACTACATTTCCCTTTTGCTTTATTGTGAATAACAAAGGATGGTCGCTTTAATTTCTCTTATGAATTTTCTGTTAAAAGAAAGACAAAAAAAGGGTGTTCAATGATGGAGGTAACGCCCCCTGTGTGCACCCTGTTACATGCACAAAAATGGTGGAAATGGCTCCAAAAATGCCGTAAGAAGAACTTCAGCAGATGTCTGAAAGGTGGCGAATCATAGAAATCAATTAATAACATAAACAAAAATAATATATATTTTTTTTTTCTACTTCTTCCTGCATGAAGCCTAATACTATAACCATACCCTGCTCGGCTTCTTGTCTTTTTGTTTACAGTAATCATACCAACATCTCAAAATTCACTTTCAAAGATGTGTTGATGTTAAACTGCTATATATAGCACCTTTTAAATTTGTGTTTAGGTAAATTGCAAGTATGTTTTGGTAAATATCTGCTGAGTTACTGCCTGACTACCTCAGGTAGAAAACAACTAGACTACAGAGTGAACTGCCACTGCTTGCTAGAAAAGAGTGTTATACTGGGGAACTTTTCCTTTGCGCCTCCTCACTGTTTATCTTGATTTCTGTTCGAGGAATGTACCCCTTGCTGAGTTTTTGTTTGTTTTTATTTTTGCACTGCACTCATGCATGCTACTGTTTCTATTAATTTGTCATTTCCCTCCACCATCAATCATTTTTGTGTATGTTTTTGTTTTTATCCATTACTCGTTGTCATACCCTGTAGACTTATGTCTAGATACGTAGACATCTACTTTTAAAGACGACTGTGTTCTGTTGTCAGTAGGTTCGTGTAGTGTCAGTAGCCTCCTCTGTAAAGTATGTGGTGTGTCTCTAGAGCAGCTGTCACGGTCCTGCCATGTCTCTCTTTTTTCACTGTCATATTCAGAAAAAGAAATCCTGCTGCACCATCACTGAGGGTGTAATCCCGATGCAAACATGGAAATCATTTTTGTTTTCAATACCAAACAGTTGCGTCATCTTTTTTTGCCTTTTTGGAAATTGTTGAAAATAGAAAAAAAAACATGAAGAATGTCAAAAGAAACTTGGTGGTGTGCCATAAATATATTGTGCTACTCAGTGAAGCACTGTTGCTGCTTGCATTTCAGTATTTTTTTTTTCTGTCGTCTGTTCGCTAGGTCAGAGACCTGCACGTAAATCTCAAAACATATCACTGTTACTTACTGGCACATGCAAAGTTCAGTGGTGCTGGTGATGCATGGCTTACTTTGTTTGAACAGGTGGATAAAGAGATGCATTCAGATTCTCTGTGCGTTACCTTTAAGACAACTGTTTGACCTTGACATCCATATTTGAAGTGAATGTCAATGCCTTTGCTTGTGCTGTGCTGTCCTCACCTAATTTCACTACTGAATAGCTTTTAAAGGACACAGTTGCATTAAGGGTAAACATTCAGCAATCAGTGTTTTTTGTAGTCGGCTAGTCACTGAAATGAAAACAAAACGACTGTGGAGGAGTGAATCACTTTGTCATTTTGCAGTATTGTCAATTGTTTTTAGGGGACAATGGTTGTGACAGATTGGATCAAAGCTGCAAACATGACCGCCGACCATCCAAAGCCCTCTCTCCCATTTATGAGATGGAAGTGGGAGAAGCCTTTGAGCACTGCTCGGACAAGGACAGGAATGTTAAACTGAAGGCGGAGGAAGAAAAGCAAAGAGGGGACGATGACAAAAGCAACGAGTTTGCAGAGCGTGACTGGAGCCTGCTCAGGCAGCTGCTCTCAGACCAGGAGTCCAGTCTGGGTGTGATAAACCCCGTGCCTGAGGAGCTCAACCTGGCCCAGTACCTTATCAAGCAGACACTGTCCCTGTCACGAGACTGCCTGGACTCGCAGGCCTTCCTGTCCCCAGAGAAGGAGACCTTCAAACGCTGGGCAGAGCTCATCTCGCCTATGGAGGACTCCTCCACCAGCATCACAGTAACCAGCTTCTCTCCAGAGGACGCTGCCTCTCCACAAGGGGAGTGGACCATCGTGGAACTGGAAACCCATCACTGACTGCACAGAGGAGAGCCTGCCGGACAGTTGACACCTTCTCTGTGAACGTCGTTACATCAACTTTGTGTTAATTTATTATGATTTACAACCATATTCTGTCTCTCTCTTTTTTGTCTGGACTCTGCAGAACTTTGCAGCGTTTCTCATTTGCATTCCCCATGAAGCCCTCAGTGGACTTTTCCTCAACACAAATGGGCTGTTATGCATGCTTGTTTATGATTATCTGCAGCTGCTTCAAATCTCTAGAAAAGGGTAGAGGAACATTTTTTTCTCATGGCAGTCTTCTGCTAATATGGTTGACTGAAGTTTCTTAAAGAAAAAATAATATTGGCCGATTGGCTTGCATTTCGTGTCATGTTGGAAAATAAAGTTTTGTGTTTCTTGAAAAAAATGGAAAATGCTCAAGGAGGTTTTTTGGGGGCTGGATGGATGGGGAAGACAGACATACGTTGTACACTAATTGAGGTTAATTTTTATTTTATTTTTATTTATTTTGTCAACAGGTGTAATTAATAACATTACCACATGTTGCTCTCTTGCTTGTTTTCATGAGACAAGTGTGAAGCCTATTCATGAATGTTATTCACTTGTTTGTCCTTGTTTATGATGTATGATGTAGATATTTGATCATATAAAATACAAACATGGCTACTGCAAATTAACCAGTACAACAAAATGAATTAGAAGAGCTTTCTGTTAGCGGTTATTTGTTGTGTTCAAGTCATAAGACAGATGTGATTTAAGCTGTTTGCTTTGGTGTAATTAATTACATGAGACCATAGCTGAGACAGGTGTAGAGCCATCATCAGTGTTATTCATCACACCTGTGTTTATCCTCCTTTGACGGCTTGAATGCTTTGTTGAAGGTTACCAGTGGACATGTTTCTTCATAAAAACACAAACACAGGTGCTGTAAATGAACTATCCAGTAAAAATCACTGTCAGGAAGTTTTGTTTTTTTTATTATAGCAGCGGCCTCTTGTGGCTCTCCTGTGGCATGACAAGAGAGCCCTTGGTGCTGCTACAAGAGACGGACGGACCTTGAACGCAGCACCAACGTCTCATGCTAATACTCGTTAGCTTAAGAGCTAAGCTATTTGGCTTTTAGCTAACAGTAGGTGATGGCGACATACAAAGAGTCGACTCCTCAGTGGAAAACAACGATTATAGTCAGCACATCTCTTCAGGTAAGTTAGGAAGCAGTTTACTATTGAATTATTAATTTTAGTTTCCAATGTCCGTTTAAGATATAGCACGAAGACTGTTAGCTAACTTTGCTAGCTATCTAATTCACCTAGCTTAGCGCAATACTACTACCAACTAAATAAGATAATAACAGTTGCTGTGTTATTATACGTTATATTTATGTTTTAAACAAATTAATAAGCCACGTTAATTTACTTTTAATTAATTATCTGTATTTTTTTTTCCACCAGAACCATGACGCAACCCGAATGCTAAGCGCGCAGCAGCACCGTATCAGATTTTCAGACAGTGTTGAGTCTGGAGCTTTTATTTTCCCGCTGTCAGGTAAACCTGCTGTAAGATAACCACATTATGTTTAACACCAGTCCAGTATAATGTTCCCCCATACAACAACCTTTTTTAAACCCAGTGTACAACTTTGCACAGTAGTTCTTAGATAGGCTGCTATTGAACCTTACATGAACTTGAAAACACACCACACATCTGTGGTGGATGCTGTGGCCAAATTAAGGTTTAGTTTAACAAGATTGACAGGTATAATTTATTTACATGCTTGTCTAGGCACTGCATTTCTCTTGGTTGATCCCCTGGAGCATTTTGAGGAATCTGGACTCATCGAGAAGATAAAGACATTTGTGCAAGTACATCGAAACAGCTTTGTGCTCCTTTATGCCCCCTTTAATGGGAAAAGGGAAATGGAAACTCTGTCATTGATTCAACAAAGGTAGATAAATATTATCTTATGTTATGGCTTCACAAATTCTGTCACTAAGCTCGGAGGGTGTTACCCTTTTGTTTTGTCACTGTGATTGTAAGATATATGTTATTTATATTTCTCTTTCAGATTCTTTGGCAGCAGTCTCAGGATCCTGCCTGTTCGAAACAGCCCAGAGCTTGTCAAAGGAATGTTGACCATTGCAAAGGTAAAGATAGAGGAAGTGCATGAAAGTTTTTTTCTATAATTGTGGATAATAAATTAGACAGCCTGTTGTGCCCTAGTGATACTTTGAAGTTAGCCAAGGCTCATTTGTCTGCAGGCTACCAGTAAGCCCCACGTAGACCGAATCCGCGACCGGATGTCTCTGGCTCGAGCTCACATCATTGAAAGCAGTCTTGTGTGGGAGATGCTAAGAGACATCCTATAAAGCTCAGCGTATGATCCAGCATTTTTTTTCCCACACACTTTTATTTGATGCTAACTTGTACAAGCCATGCTTGATGAATATACAAAAGTAAATTTAAAACAACAGGTTGTTCTATTTTTCAGCATAGAAAATGTTTTTTTGTTTGTTTTTTGGTAAAATAAAATAAAAAAGTTTATAAAATAACCCAGCCGTCTGAAGTGACACTTTGATTTAGTTTGGGATCTTCAGCTTTTCCTCTGCGATCTCTTCGATACGGACTACAAGACTCTCCATCAGGTCGAATGTCACCAAAGCACTCTGCAACACCTGTGACACATGAGATCAGTCAGCTGCAGAGGCCAAAATCAAAATGAAAATTAATGGGGAGGAAAGTGTCTGTACCTGGTGCTGGACCTCTGGGGACATATTGGACATTTTCTCATGTTTCACTGTGAGACTTTTGACTAGTCTGATGGATCTGGCAGCCTCTCTGGCTTCTGGGGAGAGAAATGCAGAGGGCTCATAGTACTGCCATATGTGCAATGTTATGTTAGTGTTATCTGCAGCTAATGCCCACCTTTGGCTTTTAGCTTTTGATCCTCCCTCAGTGTCTTCAGTTCAGCTGAATAATATCCTCTTGACATGCTGATGCACACGTGCAGCGTTTTTAGGTATTCGTCTTTGGCCCTGCACACCTCTTCCCACACATTGGTCTGAAGGTTGGGGAGTTGCGCATCAGCTTTGTGCATTAACAGGCTGACTGGCAGGCAGAAGAGCTCTAAGTATTGAATTAGACTGACTTACATTGGTCCTCAGTTCTTTGTCTCTGATAAGGATGTATCGTAGAAGATTCAGACTCTCCATTATCCTGGATAAACAAAGAAAGCACATTCTGGATGAAGAGTCCCAGTTCTCACAAGTTACAGACCTTTTTGCTTTGAGTCACTGTCGGGAAACCAAAGTTTTTACATCTGAAGTTTATTTTGTCTCATGGATTTTTACATCTAATCATTAAATGTATATGTTATGTAAGCCAAAACATACCAGGGATCCATATCTGGAACTTGCTTCTCCTGTATATACTGTATACTGTGTCACTTAAGTGACTTTGTGTCTCAGAAAACCTGCCTGTTACACTGCTGGCATGCATTGGTAAATAGTAAATCAATAGTTCATGTCACTTACCTGTCCATATTGTTCAGCAAATCTGTGTGGGCACCTTGTGGCAAGCACAACACCAACCCCAACAACGACATGAACTCCTCCTCCAGGAACCATTTATTGGCATTACCCGGCTAAAAGACAGTTAACACAGAATAAACAACTTAAAAAAAAAAAAAAAAAAAGGAACGCCACCTAAGCAATACAGACGAAGGTCAAATACAAAGTCTTCTTTTATCTTACCTCCGTAGAAAATTTAAATTGGTTCCTGATGCTCTTCACTATGTAACCCTCTACTCCTGCGTGGTTGCTGGTCTTTAACATGCATCTGCAACAAAAATGATGACTTCAGTCAAATAATATATAAACATTTAAACTGTGATATATTTATAACAGTAGGGTCATGTATGGACTGAAAATACACCAGGAAAAAATACTGAGAGCGTGAGGATTACCATTATTGGATAACCTATACATAAATGAATATACTGTGTAGTAGGTATAAGAATTATACAAAATATGAAACTTTCAATAACGCCACAACGTGAATGTTTGGATTCTCTCACCTGAAGAACTTGTGCTTTGCCTCGGCATCTAATTTTCGGATGAAGAGCTGTAAAACCCGGAGTCCAGATTCTCTCTGGGGAAGCACAAAAATAGAAAATTGGTGTGTTTCTCAGCAGCACAGATGTAGCTCACATTCCTCTCACGTTTCAATACTCACCAAATGCTTCATCGGGCAGTCGGTAAGAACTTGCCGCAGGTTCTGTGAATTTCAGAAACCCAAAGTCACTGAACTGTACCTTGAATCAGCTGATCTGTAGATCAGCAGTGCTGCTTTCTGATGCTTTTGTCAGACTAATTGTAACTATAGTAGAGATTTTTTGCTTTACATTTTGTTAAAACAATATCTACAGTTTCAGTACAGACAGTTAAAGTCATAAATCTCATCACCCGGCAGTAATTGAACTCCCTAAACTGCGCATTTTGTGACATATGACTGTAAAATCTTGTACATATGAGGCCGATGGCATGCTTGTCTTACCTGTGGTACACTATAAAAGCTTTTCAGTTCCAGTAGAGTCACTGGGAGGCTGTTGTCCTGCACAATCTCCAAGCTTTTTGAATACAGTGCCTGAGTGAAAATGCATACATACATACATACAGTACATAATTATGGCAAAGAAAATGCCCCAGCCTTCTGCTTTCACACTTTGTCTCTCATCGATTCAAGATTCAAGAGTCTTTGTTGTCATTATACACGCGTAACTCAATTTTGCACTATAGAATCTCTCGGGTGAAAGGCACACATAAATAAGAAATAAAAGATAGAAATTTAAAAATATAAAGCACCATCATTTGCACAGGAGGCGTAACATTTACAGCAGAAATGTAATACTTGCAGTAGAAATGTAATATTTGTAGGAGAAATTAAATATTTGCAGCAGAAATGTAAACATGCAGAGAAAATGTGGAAAATGTAGGAGTAGTTGATGGGGCCTTACCAGTCCTTTGAGCAAGTGGGATTCCTTTTTGCTGTCCAAGAGACAAGATTACAGGTTAGAACTCAGTCTTTTTACAACAGTAACTATATTCAGTTCATATTGAACCGACAGCATACCTACTGAGTAGCTGATCGATGTATTCCATGTTGCACTGAAGAACAAAAACAGGACTGGAAGAGCAGGAAAACAAAGTACAGTGTAAATTGTACAGCATTCGTTCATCATTCTGACTATATCTATGGCTTTTCAGCGTTTTACCTGAACACTGCGGGGAAGCTGTCGATGGTGATGAACTGGACAAACAGCAGATAAGCTAGACAAGCCCTGGACTCCTGGGACTGGCTGGTGTCCTCCTTGGTGCTTTTCTTCAGAGGGCTGAAGAACAGGAGCTCCGGCAGAGACTCTTGGATTGCAGGTAGAGTGACCTGGTGACATTATCAGTGTTGAAATACCATATATTTCTTTCCCATTGATAGAAAAGAAAAAAAAGTCTATACTCTTACCATTATTTCTGTTGCAAAGAGCCACAGTGAGGATTTTCTGTCTCGGTTCAGTTCAGCCTCGAGCAATGGCTCCCTCAAGCTCCTCATGCAGCTACAGATAATCATGACCCAACCTTTTATAATGGTTCATTAGTGCATCTAAATAATACTTAAAAAATAATGGGCAGTTATTTTTCTTTAGTTTTACCACTAAAAAAAGAGTAAAACACAAAGATGAACACTAAAACAAGTAAAAAAAGAACCGAGATTAACAAATAGGCCAAAGAAAATCTACAAGTAAAAAATCCAAACTATGGATTTGACAGTGTCTCATTACTCTGCACCTAACACACATGGAGACAAAAACCTACAATTTAAGAAGCTCAGTCCTCAGCTCTTCACCCTCAGAAGTGGTAGTGTAGTTTCCATTTTTCCCCTTCACCTCCTCTATGAACGGCTTGGTAAAATCAGCCAAGGCGTTGTAGCAGCGACACACACTGTACTCATCAGCCTCCTCCTGCTGCCGGGTGTAAGGCACAGGCAGCCTGGTCAGCTGCTTCTGCAGGGCGTTCAGAATCAAGCCCACACAGACTGCCTTTCTGTGGTCCAGCTGAAGCAGCACTGGTCAAGACACAAGGTGTTGTTAGTGTTACTGCACAGCAGGGGGAGTCAAACAGCTGTATGTGCCCGAATAACAGCAAACCATCCATAAATACTGTACATCTAAAGTCTTAAATGTCTTAAATTAAAATCTGGGTAATTAAGGTCTTAAATTGTCTTAAATTTACCGTGAATTTGCTGTAGGGATTCAATTTTCAGATGGTGCGTTTAATGCCAATAGGAAAACACAGTATTCAGAGATTTACTTCAATTTTGCACATTATTTTGTTCACAAAGTTCACTTCTTTGTCCTTAGTTGTGAAATTAAAGTTGTAGAAAAAAATGAAGTGTTATGGCATTAATTTATATCATTGTTGCAAGTGTTAAAAGACTGAAAAAAAATTAAAAAAAATATTATCAGACATTTATCGGTTATCAGCATTTCCCTCAAAGACTCCATATAGGTCAGGCCCTACAATAAATTGAATATTTTGTACCAAACAAATTGATATGACATTTTTGGGTGTGTCAGGGTCTTAAAATGTGATGATTTTGCCTTTTAAAATGGTGCAAGAACCCTGAAGTACTGCAGTCTAATGCAGCAGTAAGTCCAGCCTTCAACCTCAATGTCAAAATGTTGTTGAAAGGTGTAAATTCACGTTTCTGGCAATTGATTTAGAAAAGTGGGAACTACTACAACTTATTGGCTTTGGCTGTTTAAAAGGTAAAAGAGAAAACACAAAGGCAACTACACATCATCTGCTAGAGGTCACTGTCCTTTTGTGAAGAGATGAGAACACCAATATTGGGTGTGTTAGGCACTTGTTTGACCTGCATCTATGATGGTCATCCTGAGTTGCATGATTGATAACATTTGCAGGCAGATTTGTAGTGGATACATAAGCAGTCAGGGTGAAAGCACTTGCATTATGTATTATGAAAGTTCCTACAGGCCCTCATAAAATTAGTTGTTTGAATGACCTATATTTGACTTTGTAAGGTATTCTTTTTATTTGCACAATGACTAATATCGTCACAGGACACCATAAAGCATTATGAAGGCTTATCAACTTTTTTCATACATTATACAAGAGTTCCAGATGTCATAGAAACTGTGGTGCTTTATTTCTCTATGGGTTGAAGGTGTGTAATAGCATCACATCATGTGTTGTGTTACCTGTTTGAAGATGTGGAACAATGGCTAAGATGGTTTCTGAAATGACCCCTGGATCAATGTCTTCACTGAGTTCAAGTAAGCTATGCAGGAGTTCATCTGGGCTGCAGGTCTGGACAGCAGAGCAGATGTTAGGTATCATGCATAGAATGGATGTGTCGGTGTGTAGATGGATAGTTCATATCTACCTTTGTCAGGTGTTTGATGGCAGCCTGGCAGTCCTCCACACTCTTCTCCTTTTTAACTACTTCATTTACAAGAGGGGCCATGAGAACACAACCCATCGACTTCACAATCCCCTAAGCACAAGAAAAAAACAATAATTACACATAATACATACTGTATGACTAGAATCATGGGTAACATTTTCAATAATTTCCCAAAATATTGCCTAAAATAGTTATTTAATTGAAAATAGTAATGAAGAAAACCCAAAGAATATAGTCATTCATCACACATTTATTAGAGGGAATTTTTTTATTGCTGTTTCAGCTGAACTTCAGTGTCGTCTGAAAGACTAGGTTACATGAGCATTCAGTGTTTCATTTTATTTTTGAATTTGATAATCAATCATTTGAACCCCTTGAGATTGTTTGGCCACAGAAAGAGTAAGGAGTAAGAAATGGCACATTCTAAAAGTGTGCTGCAGCCGACTGCACAGAGTGGAGAGATGGGACAACCAAGGGCACTTAGAGGATTGGCGTATTGAAGAGAGGCTTATCATTAGAGCGAGAAACCTGACTGAATATCTGCTTGTTTCCTCCCCACACCTCCAGGTCAAGAGGCCAGCAGGCACAGAGCAGCGGCTACATGTAAATGTTTAGCGTAGCTAGGTGACAGGAAAGTGGATGCTGCTGCTGTTCGTTATCGCTGTATGACCGATTAACATCGTCACTGTCAATTCCTATGTGTAAGGTCTGTCTAGCACTCGTGAGGATAGAGAAAAATGTGTCTGGTGTGTTGGTGGAGGTGGAGAAATACCTGGTTCTTCTCATCCTGAATGAACTCCAGTAGTTGGGCACTGTCTCGCTTAGTGAGACATGCACATCCCAAGTTCTTGAACTGCTGGTAGTCCTCTGGCTTCAGAATGACTTCTGGAGTATTTCGCTAAATACAACATGCAGTCTTTTAGTCTCAACATAAACCAGAAGAAACCTTCATTTAGGTCATGTTAGTGGATGAGGTGGATAGCATGACATGCTATGCAGTGTAGGGATGGGAAAAATATTGATATGGCAATACATCTATGTACTTTTTCCTCTTTTTAATTTCTTAATAGTGATTTTTCCCTCCCAAAAAAGTAATGTTTTGGGCTAAATCCAGAACAAGTTACGCATATTGAAACAATATGTCGCAAGCAACATCATAATATTGTATTGTGACTCAAGTATTGCGATACGTATTGTATTGTGATGTCCTTGCCAATGCCCACTCCCATTACAAAGTGTGTGTGTTATTTGATTGATTCTCTGTGTAAATGTGCACAGAAAGGTTCATGGCATGGTTATGAAAGATGATAATGAGTAGGATTGTCTCAGCTAGGTTGCATTACAATGATAGAATATTGTTGACTTACCCATCTCTGGATTATATCTTTCACCTGGTCTTCATTCATCATCAGCGTCAGGCAATCCTATTATCAATATGTCTTTATTCAGTACGCCACAATAGACCCTGTGGCAGATATAAGACCCAGTATGAGCCACAGTATCCAAAATGACCAAATGAGCAGTGGTCCTGTGTCTCCAGGGAGAGAGGGATTCAGTCTGTTAGGAACCTCGACATAAACCTCTTATGTCCCTTTGTGCTTGACATTTAATAGGATTAAACCAGAGTACTTGTGTGTGGTCACATAAACTGTGGAACTGTCTAGAAGGTTCCAGACAAGTAACACTTTCAGTTCTACAAAATACATAGCATCAATCAGGGTCCCTTCTGTGTGTAGTTTTGGTATCCATTTAAAGTCCACTGAATGTATTTGTGCTTATCTAGAATGCCCTGGTAACCACACACATCACTTCACTGACATATTTGCTTAATTTCCTGTACTGTACGTGGGGATATGCTGCCAAACAGTGATCAACATAGCACTTCGTGTGCATCTTCATCGTCTTGAAAACGGGGAAAAGGAGATTTATTTCCTTTCAGTGGAATCCTATTGTGATTAAAATATATTAAGATATCATGATAACATAACATACTCTGGAAATATCCCAGTGTAGTTAGACAAAACTATTGTCGTAATTGGATTACTCTCTGTTTGTGTGAATGCATGTAAGCATAATCCATATGTAGTTGGAAATATGTGATCATCCATCCAGCAGTATTTCTGTTCCTTCATTCTTGTCAACACACATCTCAAGAATTTCTTACATTTAGCACAAATGTGATAGGATGATTATAATTTGGACAGACATGTAAACAACAACTTCAGCATCAGCGAGGCAGTGATTCTAATTTCTCTATTATTTCTCTTTAAACTGAAGATTTGTACTTAAACTTACTTAAATGAGAAAATGCTCAGGATTTTTCAGTTGTCATGTATTTAATTCATACGGGAGTATACAAAAATAGTGTTTCGTGTGGTGATTTCTTATCAACTATTTATTCATCCAACAGCACATTTGAATAATAATTGAAATATGAACTGTCTGGATAGAATATTTTAGCCAGGCTGGTCAGCCCCACATGAACATCATGCCTGCTTTTGTTGTTATCAGATATATTTTGCTGCACATGTATCCCTGAACAGACTGGCCTTTTAGTGTTCATTACAATGATGTGATTTAAGAAAAGGTCAACATTAATGTGATGCATGATTTTGTAGTTGTAGCATTAAAATGACTGCCATATTCCCGTGAATCAGATTTTATGATGGAGGATATGATTTGTCCACCAGCGCAGCTTTGACCGTATGTTAGACCAATAATTAATCCGTGATACATTCTGACTTTTCTTCCTAATTAAATGGAAGTGCCTGTTGTATGGAGAAGCGCACGGATTAGGAATGCTTTTCCATGATTGCTTAATGACAACATAGTGCTCCTCTGTGTTGACACAAAGGCTTCAAAGGCCCGTATCATCTTTTCACCCCACAGTGTTCGTGTGTGTAACATAATAGAAGTACAATCACTGACTTCCTGCTCCAGCCAGACAGCGTCAGTAAAGAAGAAGCTCAAGTCCTGATTTTGGATGAATAGGGACAGAAGGGTGTTTGAACGGTCGGATTTAGATGACATCTGCCGCCCAGGTTTGCTCTCTGTATTGCTGTGTGATGAAAGCCGTAGACAAAAGCCACAGAGTAAACAGAGCACACACACTGCAGCTCGCTCCATGTTTGTCCCTGATTTGTCATTCTTAATTGCCGGCTGATGAGGTTTTGTTTTGACAGTGGATCCAGGAAATTCAAACGTAAATAACACCCAGGATCAGTATGTGTTTATGCTATTATTTATGTCCTTTTATAGGTAGACAGCACTTCTATAATAACATTCTATAATATAATAAAGCATATCAAAGTAGAATCAAGGATTCTACTGTTTGAATGAAATTTAAATACAAATAAGTCATATATTTATTAATAATTAATATAAGTAATTACTTTTGCTAATTAAACTTACTAAGCAGACTTTGCAAGTAAATATTTTTTTAAAGTCAAGAATTAATTTTAATGGTCAAATAATGTCTATTATTCAGCAATTTTTATTATTATTATTATTATCATGTGTTGAAAGACCCTCAGTTTGTTTTAGATGATGATAGAAAAAAATACTGAAAACAAGCCAGTGAAAATTAGTTGAGCTTGATGAAAAGTCAATGCTCCACATTAGCAAATGTATTTAGGTACTTTTTTGATTTGTTGTATTTTATCTCTTAGTATAAAACTAGAAAAGCACCCAGAGAGCGCAGACTTCCGCCAAGACGGCAGCGGCGACTTTTTTATTTAAATTTACCCCCGTTATTTAAAGTCAGGATTGGCTGGAAGTGGCTTAACTTAAAGCTGATTAAAATTTTTGGTGGTGACGTTGAATCGGATCCGATCACCACCAAAAATGAATCGGTTTTAAGTTAGGCCACTTCTGACCAATCCTGAAAATTTCGCCAAAATACATCCATAAGTTTTTGAGTTATTTTGTAAACCAACAAACATACAAATAAATGTACAAACCCTGGTGAAAACATAACCAGAGGGAAAAAAAATTCAGATGTCAAGATGAGTTAAAGCAGTGACCACTTCCCGACTGAAGAGGGCACTGTTTGTCCGGAGAGTCATATCTGTGGATTCAACACTTTTAGGACACACAGACAGCAGTGAACAAAGAGATTTTATATTTTAGTAGAAGTAGACATGCCTCAAAATGTTTAATTTCCCTCTATATTGTGGTATTAGTATTATTATATTTTAATGTCTGTGTTTGTAAAATATGTGTGACGAGCTTTAAAATAACTGTCGCTGAATATACTGTAGGTCTATGTGACTGTTGGCAGAAATGTGATTTGGTTTGGTTTGATAATTAAATGACATGCAGCAGTGGCTTTTAATGTATATTGCTCTTGTTTCAGGAGATAAAATGTTCCAGTGTGAAATGTGACACTATCCATTCGCATGAGTGAATATCCTGAGCAATCTTCAGGTCAGGTGAAGATACTGTATGACAGTCTGTGTGCAGTCTAGGCATGTGGGGAGCGGTCGGCATACATGTATCTCAGGTCACTGATATCACCTTTCCATGTATATTTAATTTGCTGGACTACAACACAGTTGTGTAATCAGGTGTGTAGATGTTGGCCTTTTGAAAGCTGAAGACCAAAGCTTCGTTCATTTAAAAATTCGAAGGTACAAAATGTGTTTTTGTTTTTGAGGTTGATAGTCCTGATAGAACACAAGACACAGTGATGCTAGTCTGATTGATAGGAATGAGCTGTATCATTTCAGCAGTGGAGCAGATAGCGCACTATTTATTTATGGGGTAGTCTAGTATACAAACAAGCAGCAATCCTAGGAGAGCCAGATAAAGCCTCTCCTCTTTTTTCCTTTCCGTCCCATATTTCCTTGGTGACCTTTTAGAGAGCAAGAGGTTTTAAGTGAACTATTTATCCAGCCGACTTCCCCCGGAGGCCTCTGCAGACTACTGCAAGCTCTCCTGTCTGCCCCAAACCTCCCCAGGCCCTGCTGTGCTTGTCAAGGAAAAGTGCCATGTTTAGGGCCTCTCCCCGGGGCCCTGCTCCAGCTCCACTGCTGCTTTCTGAGCCGCCACATGAATTTGATTTCAAGATATTTTTATACAGTCCAGATTTGCTTTGTGATTGCTGCTTTGCTGTTTGATCTAAAGGCTCTCAAATGAAAACTTATTTTCTTATTTACCCCAAGGGGTATCTAGCTATAGGCAAAAAGCTGTTCATCAACTTAGAATAGAATAGGTCTTTATTCACTTGCTATGGCAGCGTAAACAAGTTATAATAAGAAACACAATAAACAACAGTAATGGAATAAGACAATATGTAATAAAAATAGGAAATATTTACAGTACAGTATATACTAAACAAAGAAAAGAAATATATTACAAATTAAATTAAACACAATAAATAAAATGTATTATGAGCTTACATCTAATGGAGGAAATAACAGAAAAACACTGCATAGTATTTCATCATTCACACCACCCTGTTGTGGATGTATTCAGTTCAGTAGAAATACTTCCTGATTTAAGTACTGCAGATAAAACTGTGTGGACTGTGAAGGATCTGTTCATTTCTTTAGTTGACATACATGCTGGCTCTGCCATGTTTCTACAGTAGCCCAGAATGGACAAACCAGACATGTTTAATGTTTTTTTTTCCTGAAGAGTAGCCTCCATCTGACTTCCATTGCTCCTAAAGCAGTGTTATTATGGTATGGATCTCATCTGGGCGAGGTGTTACTAAGGTTTTGCGCTCGTCGGCTCACATCACCGCAACCACACCCATCAGAAAAACATACGTGAAGTATTGTTATGCAAGTTCATTCCTCAGCATTGCATTTAAATATATTACGGTGGATTTTTGTTCCTAGTCAGCATAATGTTGGGTAATTTAATTTGGGTCATTGCATCATTTGTTTGTGTATAAAGTAAGAATAAATGGAGATATTTGTCGTGCTTTACATCGACATGTAGATACTTGGGGCTTATTGTCTGATTTGTCGATGATGAAACAAGGTGTGATTTCATGGATAAATAGATTTGGTAGACTGATATCTCATATTTCAAATATCAAAGCAGTAGATTTGTTGCTACGCAAATATCTGATCTAATTCCATTAAATGGGTTCTCATGTGTCTTTTCTACTTAAGTGACTTCTGTGCTGCATCAATGTTGTGACACTGATGAAGGCAGGATGACTGTTTTGTTGTTTGGTTTGTGTAAATAACTCAATATCTGCATTGCATATGGCATATCTTGTGTAAAAGAGCTGTAGCTAGGTAGTAGCAGTGATCTGGAGGCAGACATACCCAGACCTCAGCAGATTAAAGTGAAACCAAGTGCATGGTTGGATACCACCAGAGACAGTGGGAGACTCCTGTTCACATTTCAGGGATTTGCCAACTAACTCTCACCGATAGTGCTTGAATGGGAGTAGAATATATCTTAAGAAGGGAAGAGATACCCCAGTGAACTGAGAGCTAATGGAGGTGGTGGTCTCACAAGGGAAAACACTGACCTTGGCCCCTTTTTGTAAAAGCTTCACCCCTGCAGCAAACAATTGCAGGGAGGGGCTTTGTTGGTGAAGTCTGAGTGTGTTTAGTGAATATTTTGTTTGTGCGCTGTCAAAAAAAAAAAAAGGCTGTTGCAGTAATGTGGACCCGTCTTTTTTCCACGTCTTTCAACATGGCGTAAAGCTGCTTTATGTTCCATTGTACTATGAGGTGAAAGCTCCCCGAGGTGAGACAAAGACCCGGGCGGCCCAACGCCTCAGTGTTTCCTGAGCTGCAGCATCTGTCTGGTGTCGAGCACCGCTGGGGGAACTGCAGCAACAAATCCATACTGCCATGGACCATGCAGACTTCACTACCGCCTGCTCAACCTTTTGTAAATCATCATTTTGATGACAGTTCCCAGTGTTGACTTGTTACCAATCAATACACACAGACGGACACCTTAATAGACACAGATAACTGCTGCTTGTCTGCTGTATCTCTGGGCTGTGGAGACTGACACCCTGTCTGACTGATCAATACGTGGCGTGTGGCGCTCTGCTCAAGCTCGGCCCTGCCCGCTCTGCTATCACACATGGCGCTTGGTTTCTACCGGCAGCGGGAGGGAAAACTGCCCAGCAACTCCCCAAGGGGGATGAATGGGAGATGTTACATGTGAACTGGCTGTCAAAACGATTTTGTCATTTCCTCTTCTCTCCGGTGTTTAAAGATGCTGACACACTGTGTTTGGGGTACCAGTGTCTTGTTTGGAAGTGATGGAGGCTTTTAGACATTTTTTTCCCCCTTTATCCGTTTAAGTGTTCACTCAAGTGTCAGAATTTCTATTTCACCTGCCACAGATGTCTCCTGGCACACTCACAGCTTCCTTTCAGGTCATCTGATCCAGACCCTTCTTTGAATTTACATCTTCATGTGGAATCTTTTCTTTCTTTGAAGATCAAGTTTTTCTTCACACACTACATTATTAATTCATGATGATTTATCATTCATAATTGTGTTTTTATTAGTGTATAATCACCTGAAAATAGGAAATGTTGTGTTCTTATCGATATAGTGAAGCTCCGCCATGTTTATACGGTAGCCCAGAACAGACAAACCAAACACTGACTGTTTTTTCACAACCTTAAGGCTGTCATACCTCGAGATGCCACCAAGCCCTACACACCGGACCTCTTAATCTATAATTAAAATTTCAGTAAATATCTTAAAAGTTGCCATAACGATTAAAGCATTAGAGATGATGTTAAGTGAATATCATCAGTGGGTGGACAGTTGTGGGTAAAGATAAAACACTGAGTAAAGACGGACAGATCAGATTCAGCTTGGGGTCATTAATGTTTCAGAGGATGCCAGAGGGAGAATGGGAGAGTCACTGCACCGCCGGGATCCATTTCCTTTGACTGTGGCTTTGTCATTTTGGATCAATCCCGCTGAATGCAGACCTTTTGTAAAGCGGCTCGTCTCTAATGGAGTGACTGGCAACATACTGGCACGAGATAAAAAGATTTCAAGACGTTAGTTTAAGGCTACGCTTTAACTCTTTGAGTGCCAAGGACGTACATTTACGGTCTTTAAAATTGAACACTTGAGTGCCGGAGACGTATATATATACTTTTTTTCGGCAGCGGATCTCCGATCGCTGCCTCCCGCAGCCTGTGAGTAATGTTGGGGCTTCTGGGAGATGTAGTCAGAGCATAAAGAGACAGCACACACCACAGAGATCAAAACAGGAAGTGGAGACGATCGAGATTAGAGAGCAAAACAAACAGAATCTGGACAAATAGTGATTATTTTGGTGAAAGTGTCCTCTACTCTACCTCTGATAAAACAACAATGGAACAAGGTAAAAACAAACATTTTTTTCATGATGAAATAGAGAGTCTCTTCTTTCATTTGAGCTATTCTGTGTTTTCAGAGTCATAGTACAAAATATTCTGTGCATCATGACTGATGACTCAAAATGGCCAAAAACACAAGGCACTTTCACTCAAAGAGTTAAAGATGATGGCGCATCACCTTTCATTTTGACAAATATTTTTTTAATTCATACAAAATAGGAGGGAATGAACCGAAAAATGATGAAAACACTTTTTCTCCTGCAATGAAGACAGCGTATTAATGTAGTAATTGTTATTTCTTCCCCATACGTAGACCTCTGGGCGGTTGGAGTACTTGCCATGGTACTCCTCTATGCTGCGATCCCCACCATGTCATTACTCTGCTTTGATCCTGCTGCAGTCTGACACATGACCACACAGACCCCTGAATGGGCATTAGAGCAGGCTTCAACAAACCCAGCATCTGTGCCTCCCAGCACCGCCACCGCTCAAATCATTCATTAAATCAGAACACAAAAAGTAACTTTACTTGAATGCCTCAGCATAAATATTTGATCATGGCTGAGACTAAATCTTTGTCATTTTGTACTCCTTCCACCGGCTGCAAGCTCCTCTTATAGATCTTCCTCTTGCCTCGCCCTCTCTTTGCTATTCGAATCCAGGCACATGCTTGCCTCGGTCATTTGTGAAACGGATCTTATGAATTTTTTAAAAAGATTCACAGCTGCAATCAGGCCCGGTTAAGGCTGAATCACAAAGTGAATCACATGCTGTGCTGCTATGCTCACTCTCAAATCTGATGAGATAATACAGGCTGAGAAAGGTTTTTTGTGTTTGTTTGATAGAGGCCACACTAACCTCTCCTCTGTTACTACTTCATTTACATGGTGGCTACACAACACTGGGTTGTACTGTACATGGTGTGTTTATTTATGCATCGAGTCACTGAGGGAAATGATTCGCCTTCATTTAGAAGCTTTTTGTTGGATCAAAGAAACAGATAAAAAGTGAAATAGATTCCCACAAAGTGATTTAAAGTCATTACATTTTCACTCTGTGTTTGCTGTTTTCTTTCTTCTTTTGGAAAGCCACTCCAGCTCAGTCATCAGGGGGTCGTGAGTCAACAGACTTTTAAAGTCCAGCCACAAATATTCAGGACATTAAAATTTTTGTGTAGTTTTTGAGAACAACCGAGGCAAAAAACATACTATGTGACATATAAAAGGGGTGAAAACTGAAGAAGACATTTTATTCTATATATATATACATACGTATCTACGTAGATACGTATGTATATATATACGTATCTACGTATATACGTAGATACGTATATATATATATATATATATATATATATATATATATATATATATATATATATATATATATATATATATATATATATATATATATATAGATTACTTTATTGAGGTATGTTTTCACTTTGACATTAGCTGAACTTTTCCTGTTGATTGGTGTCACAATAACTACATACAGATCTTCACATACTGTAAAACAATCAATAAAATAACTGTGGGGGGCTCAATATGTTTTATAGGCACTGCAAGTGTTTTATAATTTAGACTTTTGAGTGGTAGGATATGAGAAATCAGCACAACTGATACAATACCTCACTTATTAGAAGGAGTAGTATTGATATTAAAATGAAATTTGTATTTTCATTCAGTAAAAGAAGTTCTTGGTAAAACAATAATTAAATGAAAGAGAAAAACAGGAATTTTGTGCCAACTTTAATTTTCTAGTAGTGCTATAGACAAGTTTCCATTGTTAGCAAAAAGTGTTGAGGGTCCTCAATCTCTTCTTGTATTTTTCTGCACTACTACAGTATACTATAGGAGTGGGTATTAGGAAGGACTTCGCGGTACGATACATATTGCGATACTTGAGTCACGATACAATACATTATTGTGCTATATTGTGATAGTGCGATATATTGTGATATTCTACATAGATCACAGAGAAATATGTATATACGTATAATATATGTTAACATGGATTTTTTTAACATTTTTTTAAGTTTTATTTCAATGTGCGGAAGTTGTTCTGGATTTACAAATTTCCCCCAAAACATGACTTTGTTTGGGGGGAAAAAAGTCAATATTAAGAAATTGAAAATCGATTATATCAGAAGAAAAAGTATCATGCTGTATTGCCATATCAATATTTTTTCCTACCCCTACTATATACTGTATAATACAACATGAGGTATTTAATGCAGCTCTGTCTTATTATTGCATTAAATGTGTAGGATGCATGGATTTGTGTATGGATCTTTCCGTTCCACACATCCAATTCCCAGCGATATAAAACCTTTTAGAAGCGAACAAGAACATCAAGTACTCACTAAAAGACTACGACACTCTCCTTCTTGTCACTTGTGTGTCAGAAGATTTCCTTTTCATGTGTTTTCATCCCCCTGAAGAGGAGCGAATCTTTTGTTTTCAAGCCTTTTAGCCAGAGCAGATCCTTTTAATGTCACCTTCAGTATTCATATGCCATTAGACATGACTTCAGATAACAGATGAAACCAGGCCAACAAGGCGAGCGCCAGGTTTAGAAGCAGTTAAAGGATTGAACACAGGTTTCTTTTTGCACAGCTACAGAATATAAAATGAAATGTGTAAAACCACCCAGAGAGCAGTGTGACACTGACACAAGCGAGCAGCGACAGAGCAGCCGCTTTTTGTTCCTGAGTGACAGCTCACATCCAAATTGTCTAGTGATACGTAATGCTAAATGAACCGGATAAACATGTCTTTAAATAGCAGCCCCCTCTTTCATCAAACCTGTGGGTCCCAGTCCCAGTCCCAGCCACCCCCCCCCACACACACACACACACACACACACCACCAGACCCCCAAGGACTCATGCTGTTCAGGGCCCCAGACCCTCAGAACAGAGGCCAGCTAATGGAAAGCTTTCAGGACGGCTGGAGGAAAACGTCGGCTTTCATTTTGCCTCCACCATCTCTGATATCACTGGTGTGTGTGTGTGTGTGTGTGTGTGTGTGTGTGTGTGTGTGTGTGTGTGTGTGTGTGTGTGGTCATTGCTTTAGAGTCACACACACACAAACACCTTGGGACGAGCCATTATAAGCAGACCTGAAAACAACAACACTGCCCACCCCCTCCACACACTCCACACACACACGCCTGCATGTGTGAGGTAAAAATATAATTGTTGTTATTATATGCAATACATATATATATTATCTAATGTTATTATTTATAACATAAAATCAAAACAGACAACCACACAAATAACAATCAGTCCGTCATATTAGCTTAATACATATTTACAAAAAAAGAAAATAAAAAAAGTAAATAACCATATACATATGAACAAAAAATGGAAAATTATGTGAATGTGTTTTGCTTTGCTCAGAACTGAAATGCTTCTTGATAGTTTGCTATGCAATAATGAAATATAATATAAAAATGTCATATAAAATATTATATAAAAGACAATGGTGGGCAGAAATGACTGGATAAAATGGGTGAAATAAGGGGTAAAATCAGGGTAAACTATATAATAAAATTGTGATTTGAGAAGTGATTTACAAGGACTTTGTGTAGCCCAGTAGTATTTTAAAGTTCGTAATCTAATTAATTCTAATCTGACAGGCTACTAAGAAACTAAGACGTGTCATATAATCCTTTTGATAATAATAATATAATCACTTTTGACTAGTTAATAATTATGTAAATTCGAAGTGAAGCTGGGATCAAATGTTACCAGAGTTTTTAGCTACAGCTTTAATGTTTCATAATAAGGATCCCAGACTAAGCAGCACCTGATCAGTCATATGATGAGATATAATATATATTTTTACATATTATTTTTTTATTTAATTTTGAATTTTAATTTTTATTTCAACATGCAGAAGTTGCTCTGGATTTACAATTGGCCAGAAATTGACTTTCTTTTGGGTGGGAAAAAAATCGATATTAAGAAATTAAAGCAGACCCAAGGCTTGGATGCAGAGTAAGAGGAAACACTCCTGTAGCTGAAGACGACCTGGGAACTTTTCTACTCTCAAGTCTCTATTTTTTTTTAAACCTGAGATAAATGACATGAGAGTCGTCAGTAAACATGTTGAAAGTCTGCATGGTGTGTCGGGTCGATCTGGGGGAGCGTGGCGCCGCTGTCAGAGGAGGCTTGTGGGCCCCGAAGAGGCCGTCTCTGCTCACACGTGTTCAGCCCGTCAGCTGCCTCGCTGATGTCTCTTGTTATTATTTTCCTCTCATTCTGCTGCCTTTTCTTCGCAGAGTCATGAATAATTTGTGTCTACGCCTTGTTGCTTGATGACAGCTGTGCAGTTGGTTTGCAGTCTGTTTTTCAGATCAGGTGAATAATGAATAAGCCTCTGCAACAAAAGAGCTATGTCCTATATGTGCCCTGCCTCTCTTCATCTGTCCCAGCTTAGTTGGCGTGTCAACCACTGGTGAGAGGACAGGTGAGCTGGAAAGTCTCTGATGCAGAAAGTTTCCTAAATGAAATATACACAGAATGGATGAAAACAGTCATTTCCTGTATCCAAGCACATTAATCAGTGCTTTTTCTCCGAAGCTTGCTATTAGAAATCCGTTTCTCTATGCGGGTATCTCTCTTTGTAACTCGTCAAACCTGTGTGGAATCTGCTGATCAGAGCATGAGAGCAAATACTGCATTATTATTACAATATACACAGCAGGTCAGCTCGTCCTCAGGGAAACAATCACACTTGCTCTCTCTTCATGGTGTCTTCCCTATCTGCTCTCTATTTCAAAATACAACACATGAATCTGACCATTCGCCCCATTTTGCTGAGTCGAGATGTTGACTCTTATCAGTGACCTGGATCTCTTTTATCATTATTATCTCTGAGGAATTGTATGTTATGTTTTGATTAAATCTCCTGTAGTGTAAATCAGCAGACAGGACGTGTTTCAAAAATATTGTAAGACTTTTAATTGGTAAAAATTACCACAGTCTATAAAACAGTTAGTGTTAAATTCCTCCATCTTCTTCAAAAAGAAGAATCAAAATCAAACAGCAGTGTGCCCTTAAAACTCCCTTTTATTATTCATGTTTAATTTTACATTAATAATGAACACAAAACCCAGACACTGAACTTTCTAATTGCACAACTATGTCTGTCAAGAAAAATTAATGCGGTCATACCTCTGTGTGGTCGGGTGCACTTACAGACCAACGTGCAGGCCTAGATTTTGAGCCTTTAGACTGCAACGCTCTGATTACTCGCCCACTCGTATCGATTGAGCCGTCTTCTATTCATATTTGATATGCCTCGGGGCAGTGGGGTAATGCTTTAAGAAAATCCACCCGTGCCCTTGGAGGAAATCTGGTCAGCCTAATGGCTCGTTTGAAGATCTTTGCTTGGAGAGGTTCTGTCTCTGATTGTGCTTCACGAGCGTCGATCAGTGGGTCAGTTCTGGTTTGTTCTCTGGATAGTAAGCTCCTGTTCAGTTATTTAACTCATTGAGTGTCAGCTGTTTTATAAAACAGAAAGTGCCTTGTTCCAGCGTTTTTGCCCATTTTGAGTCATATTTCAAGTCCCACAGAATATTTTGTACTATGTCTCGGAAGACACTGAATAGATCAAATGAAAGAAGAAACTCTCTATTTCATCATGAAAAAAAAGTTTGTTTTTACCTTGTTCCATTCTCCTTTTATCAGAGGTAGAGTAGAGGACACTTTCACCAAAATCACAGCTTTTTGTCCAGATTCTGTTTTGCTCTCTAATCTCGATCGTCTCCACTTCCTGCTTTGATCTCTGGGGTGTACACCGTCTCCCCAAGATTGCTCACAGGCTGCGGGAGACGGCGATCAGCGACCCACTGTGGAAAAAACACTTTGACATCTTATTACGTCAATTGCACTCAAGCGTCAGATTTTGAATGACGTCAAAAGCGGAAACTAGCAAGAAGCCATAGGATTAATAAAAAAACAGTATTCAACAGAAAAACTGAGACCAGTTTTACCAAATGAAAGCAACCGGCAAGGCACTATATCTAGAGAGAAATTCACCAAGTGTGCACCACTGACAGTCCGTCACCTCAAAGCCATTCCCCCAAAAGTCTTATTATGAACTAAAGCTGTTGCTATATTTTATGAAATGAAACATTCATATGTTATTACACACACATATGTTGTGTCTCTTGTCTCTATCCTACACACAGTTAGGGTTGCAGACTCTTGCTCCACCAGACTCATATTTTAAGAGTAATTAATTTGCCAATTAAGAGAAGAAACAATAAAACAAAAATAAAGTTGAAGATGAATTCAGATTTTCTATTGATATTGAATTTTCTTAGCCACAGTAATTTTGAGGTGAAAATCTAATATTGTGACAGCCCTATAATGAATGTAAACAATGGACATAATGTTGGCACATCATGCAGGTAATATATGAATGATAGAGTTCAGCCGCAGATACTAGATTTTTTATTGATTCAACTATCACAAAAAGATGACTAATCCTAGTTTTAATGAAAGTCCTGAGAGGAGTTTCAAGCACTTCCCTAACCCTGAAGGTTCAGACTGGTGGCCTGAATTCAGCCTCAGTCCAACATGAAGACATTTAGCATCAGTCAGTGTTTTCACCCTTTTCAGATGTCTCAGTGATTTATCTGTGTGACACTGAGTGATTTCCTTTATAAAGTGCACATTTCCTGTGAGGTGAGCCGCTCTCTTGTAAACAGCCACATCTACACAGTCACTTAATAATCAGGGAAGCGAGTTTGTTATAGAATAAACGCTGTGGCTGTATGGCACCAGTGTGCACCGCTCCATTAAGTCGTGCTTTAAATGAGCTTCCTTGTTCTCCTTTCGCCTGCTCGTCTCGTGGTTTAAAATATTAAGTGTTTTCGCAGGCCTGCATGTTGTACGGTTTTAGGGGGAAGTGAGGCATAAAAAAAATCCTTGTGAGTCAGTGATTTCAATCAATGTCGAAGGAAGACGACTAACTGATTGTTCCTCTTTTTTGATTTGTTAGCATGAGTGAATGAAATGATGACATGCTGTGTACAAACTCACCCAACCTGCAGTTTTATGGCAAAACATGCAGAAGGTTAAATGAAAATAATGGAGGTGAAAATCTTAAGTGATTCAAGTTGATAAATCCACCTATATTTACCAACATTTCTGTAACATAGAAACACTATCTTTCATTACTCTCAATAGGATTTGTTATTTGTTACCCAATTTCAGGCCATAGATTAAATCAATTTCTACTTACTGTTTATAACAAAATGATAATAAAGTATTATCTAATCAAAGCTGACCCCAGCAGCAACAGTCCCTCAGTGGATCACAGCTGCTGAGTGTGTTGCCTTCACAGCCTCCTGACAAAACTGGTTTTTCCCCCCATCTTATTTTTTAAAAACAGCCATGAGGGTAAAAAGCATCTGGTTAACGGTTAAATCTGCTCACACTGTTTACGGTTGAAACAGGCAGCTCCAGTGGTCAAAACAAACAGGAGCCTCTGGGTAAATCCCAATCACGGCAGCAACAAATGTGCTGCTGGTACTTTGTTTGTTTGTCGGCAGGGTTACAGCTTTAATTCCTCTTCACACTTGTAGAGTGTTTGATAGGTGGAGCATTCAAATGAATCAGTTTAATTAAAGATAAATTACTACCGAAGCGAAAAGTACGACTACTACTTCTATTTCTAATGACCTAACAATAATAATAATAATAATAATAATAATAATAATAATAATATAGGATAAAGTGCTTAATTAAATCTGGGCATTTTTGCTATAATTTGATGAATGAAATCTGAGGTAAATGACTTGTTTTTCTCCTTTTACTCAGTTTCTTCTTCCCCTGGAGAGGAAGTTATTGCATTTTAAATTTTAAAAAAGCATCAACCAGAAAATAAAATAGCCTGGGAAAAGTTTATTTTTTATATTTATTCGTAAACGAGAAGGTTATTCTGACATTAAAATGTGCAAAATGGAAAATTTGAAGATGACAGCTGGGTGGCTATGAGGCAGAAAGCGTCGTGTTTATTAAATCACACAGGCTGCTTTGCCAGCATCTCCACACTGAAAACAAAAGGCTTTGGAGGAGCGCAGATTTCCATCTCTGGCTTTCTATCGTCGATCCGGTTATTTAAGTGAGAGTGCAAATATTTTGGGTTCAGTGTCCCACTTAAGCTGATTCATACAAACATGATACATTTATAAGATCATGCCTCTGTATTTCTCACAGTCCACAGCTTTCTGGTTTTCTGGACCTTTCTATTGTTGGTGTCCGCCAGAAGAAGTCGTTTAAGTCTTATTCTTGATACATTGGCTTTATTAAAATAAATAAATATTCTGCCTGTCGGCTTAGTTAATTATATGTCTGTATTTCCAATCAAGTTCAAAGCGAATATGGATCCGAAAATGCGGCGACTGGAACAAAACTGTCCTTGTCAGATGTCCTCACTGGCCTCAAGTAGGCCTATAATGATTTAAAGGTTACGTGACATGATGTGCGCAGTGTTCGCTTCATTTCAGTCCGTGCTGCGTCTCTTTGTGTCTCCTCAGGTCCACTTTTCTCTGGAAACCTTTGCCGCAGAGGTCGCAGCCGAAAGGTTTGTATCCGGTGTGTTTCCTGCTGTGCGTAATGAGGTTGGAGCTCTGGCTGAACGCTTTGCCACACACCTGACATTTGTGCGGCTTCTCACCTGCAAAAAAACATCACAGTTAATGAAACGTGAGCTGGATTTTTGTATTGAACACTGGCTAAATGTGTAAGAAAATGTCAGACTTTTACGCACAAGTTACGCACGGATTCTTGTTGGAAAACTAGAAATTCCAACCAGACTTATGTTGTATCTCAGTCCACCACTTGCCTGTGTGGATGAAAGTGTGCTTCTTCATGTCGGACTTCTGGTGGAACCTCTTCCCGCAGTACTGGCAGGGGTATGGCCGAGTGTCGGAGTGGATGAGCAGGTGGGTCGACAGAGTAGAAGACCTCTTGAAACTTTTACCGCATATTTTGCAGTCGAAACTTCTTTCCTGAAACGTAACACAGAAGCGGTTTGATTTCAAGTCAGCACACTCATCCTGACAGAAAAAAAGGCAACGCGCTGACAACAACACGCAGGAGGTGTGAAGTGCAGAATGCGGGTTAAGGTCACCTGAGAGTGCACGGCTTTGTGTTGCTCCAGGCTCACTGCGTGGCCGAAGGTTTTGCCGCAGATTTCACACGCAAACGGCCTGGTGCCACTGTGCGATCTGCGGACGTGGACTTCCAACCCGTGCGGAGTAGAAAACACCTGGAAAGAAAGAAAAGAAATAAATCATGGACGTTTAGACTCACTGTTCAGTAATTAGGCTTAACTCCAGTTGTGAAATATTTGGTCTGCCAGGGTTTTTCCTTACAGGCACAATGTGATCATTTGATTTGAGGGATTTTTCGTTTTTATTTTAGGTGCCACCACCTGCTCTGATTTAATTTTTCCACTCATACTAGAGGATGTTCATGGTCTCCCCCCTCACCTTACTGCATTTGATGCACTTGTACGCCCCGTTGAGGATTAGACTGGAGCACAGCAGATCGGACTGGGCCTTCACATTGTGGACTTTTCCGTGCAGGCCTCCCTCAGGAAAGAGCAGAGTAGCACCGTGCCGCCTGTAGTCACCATACGTCTCCTCGCCCAGAGTCCTCTCTGAGAACAGTGCAGAGTGGGGGCTCCTGTCACCGTAGAAGGCCAACGCCGTCGGTCCCCTGTCCGGCTCCATGACGGGATGAAGGCTCTGCTGCACCACGGGCCTCAGTCCGGGCCCCGGGTAGCTTCTCCAGGCATACGGCCGGAAGGGAATGGCGAAGGGCTGCGTCTCATCCACCAGAGGAGAGAGGGATTTCTCCGAATCAACTGGAGAGAGGAGCACAGGCCAGATGAAATTTTAATGAAACCAGGTTGAAACGTTTCCAGGACCCCACAGGACCCGACGGGGCAGAAGGAGTCATGCAATGTTCTTTCAGAGAATTCCCAGATGATGACCGGTGGGGAAACCAGTAATATCAGATGTAAAATGGATGCACTAGAATAAAGTTCTTTCAAGGCCCTGTGCGCTATAAGCCTGTATAAATAAACAAGTAAACCCATCGAACAAAATGAGCTTAAAAGTAGACTAATTATAGAAGGGCAATAATGTTCCATATAAAAACATGAAAGCACAAAACTCTTTATTCTGGCTATTTTCTAAGTGCGAGGATTTATCGACTTAATTCCAAACAAATATTCAAATATATGGTCTCCAAAATGTGCTGGAAATGAGAATAAGCATACGTTGTGTCTGTTTGGTTACCTGGGGATGCAGAGGGGGACGGAGGCCTCCAGAAATCCTCATAGTCCGGGGAGCGAGCGCACAGACTGTCGGTGCAGCTCAGCGGGGACTTCGGGGAGAAGTCAGCGGCGTCGACCAGGTGGGAGTCCGGAGAGAGGCCGTACCTGTCCACCGACATGTCGGCATCTTCTTGGAGCTTATCTGCTTCTGGTAGGACACGCGGAGGAGAGTCAGCATCTTAACGAAAAGGAGGTAAGGGAGGTCTAATGTTTTATTTTTCACTGCACAACTGAAAGCTCCTGCAGTGTCAGGTTACTGTTTGGGGATTTAAAACTATTATAAATTATTGTCAAGTTTTGCCACTTATATTATCATCATACGAGAATTAATAAAATATAACACCAGTATTAGGGGAAAGGCATTACTGTTTAAAATGTCATAAACTCAAATAGCATGTTTAAAATTATTAATAATATTCCATTCGTGTGAAATCTCAGTGCCAAAAAAGAAATAAATAATCCCACTTTAATTTTTGTTTTAGCATATTAGAAAAGTAATTCAAAGAGATTTGTGCTTACAGCTTCCCTTTGAATGTCATAGTGTGATATGCCTTTGACTAATAACTGTCCTGTCGTTTATTTTCAATTATTATCATGAAAAAATGTGCATTTTAGTTTTTACACATTCAGCATTCAAAGACACATTTTACGCAGTGAATAATATTTAAAAACTGAATCACTGTGCACTCACCTGAGCATATGTGCGCCAGTATGGTGTCCAGTCTGCTGTAGTCATCCTCCAAACTGCGGGGCAGGTGGTAGCTGTGCGCCTTCTTACTCTTCACCATGAAGGAACGAGGCATCTCTGATCTGAGAGCGGACAAACCACTGAGAAATAATCCAGCTGTACAGAGGAGTCCTCGCTTGGACGCTGCAGATTGCTCCACTGGTCGGGAGGAGCGGGTCCAAGTGCTTTAAGAGAGTCCAACCTGACCACAGAGCATGCGCACACCATGCGTCCCGTCTGCCAGGTGTTGCGCGGACAGGTGTCACTGCAGAGACTCCTCCGCGCTGCAAAAAATATCACTCTGTAGTGTTTCTAGTCAGCGCGTATTAGGAATTAGGAAAATAGTCTTGAGCGGAGGCGACGTCGTCTCACCTCAATGCAAACCCACTCCTCTCAGATCTTCCTTGAAAACATGACGGAGATGCTCACATTTACCGTGCCTGTGTTCTAGGAAACACCCATGTGGAGTTATGATTTTATTAAACAAAGAGTGACTTTTCTGTCTGGACTTTTTGCAGCGTTGACTACAGCTCGTGTCTCCAGAGGAGCTCGTGGCAATCAGGAGAAGTGATAGAGGCCTTATCAGCATGGCACTCAATCTGACAGGGAGAGGAAACACGGAGGTGCACCCCAGGGTGTCTCCGGTGTGGTGAAATAGAATAAAATACTGCCCCGCATTAAACGTACATTAATTGCGCTTAAATGTGGGGCTCCAGGGGGCCCACACATGACATGGTTTGCTGCAGCTTTGTCCCGGTGTGCTGGTCCGCTGGGCCGTATAGGCTGTTATTATGTGACAGACACTCGCCGTCCTCACGCCTGCGGTGACAGTTTCACATTACCCTGGGCATTATACTGAAAAAGGAAGTCCCAAAACAGACCATTTGTTTTCTGTTGCGCCAGAGCGGACTGCAGCGCATGTCAAGCGTCATTACGCACCGAACAATAGGATAGAGTCGTGCGTCCTGGTGCCTTTATATCAACAGTAGGTGCAATAAGTGATTCCCAAAATTATGACAGTGATGCAGCAAGGATATCCTTGATAATGACATGGCAAAGAACCACAAAACTACAACCACTGATATTTGACTGGAAGTTTATGTCACCAGAGGAGCACTGTCTATGTTTCTATTTTTTATCTTTTAATATGTAACAGTTATGGGGGTCAACATTTAGATTATTATTATAGATCACAGAGCTGTTTTACTTCTGCACCCACCTGTACTGATGAATACATCAGTTCAGACTCATAACTGTAGGCTAAATATACATAGTCGCACTGGTTGCATGCTCACTATCAGAGCAGGTGACCCAACAGACTATCAGTGAATGAAGTGCAGGAAATCAAATCGACACATGTTCCGGCTTGATTAGTTACCATGTGTTGGTGAAGATATGAAGCCCGAACCGATAAAAGTGGAAGCTCACTGCTGGCTGGAGAGAGCCGATAGGCCGACAGAGGATTGGCACCACAGCGCTGATGCGTAATATCTACAGTGCGGCATCCTGCCATGGCGGTGTGAAATACAGACATGGCAGGAGAATAATTAAAAAAAACCCCAACATGATTTAAAAATGTAATTACCACAATACAAGACTGATACCTTTACTATAGCCTTTATTAGCTGTTTCTCTGAAAGTAAAATCTATTTTGGTTGTTTTTGCTCCGCGTGGATTACATTTATTTCCTTTCTGTATAATGTATTCAAATATTTAGTCCGTTATATTGAAATTCAACCATAATAACGCCTCTTTATATGAAAACACATTAGTGATACCACAGCACAATTATGACAACGTTTCAGGATATAGCATACAATTTTGAGAAATAGTTTCTCAAAAATACATATACATATATTTAATGTCCACGTTATATTGAGTAATGCCTGTTTAAACAGAGGGAGGTTTAGCCAAAATCCGGATAATGTTAATTGTGAATCATGATCTAAATACATTTTGACAGCAGAATGAGACTCACTTCTGTTTGACAGCAGATTAAAAAATGACTTGAGGCTTTACATCCAGCCTATTAATAAACTATCACTGCACCACCACATGCATATTAAAATATCAAGCATCATCAATCACTGCAGTACAACATAATGAAGAGAATACTAAGCCCACAGTTCTTTGACCATCAACTAGACTGTAATCAGAATTTAGAAATAACACAAACCTGGTTAATGTTAGCCTGAGGAGAGATGCTCTTTTAAACTGTGGTTTTGTGCATGAAATGATTGGTAGTTTATGTTCAGCTCTGAAAACCGCGAGAAATCACTTCCTGAAAGCAGTCAATCTAAGCAAGCATCTTCACAAAGGAAGGCAGCGCTGCGACACAACACCCCCCATGTGCTCACAGTCATCTGAACACATCTGAGGCCCAGGTTAAAAAAAGAAGAAAGACACCAGTCAAGCTGTTTATCAAACGCTTTTATTGTGAACTCATCACACACACGCTCACACACACACACACACACCCCCACACTCACACATCAATCTCATTTAGTCTCCAGAGTGTGCTGACTGCTTCCATAGTGTCGCCGTGTGTGTCCTTTACTGCACTGCAGACTCAAAAAAGTGCCTTAACGTGTTCCTCTCCCATCAAACAACACTTGTTCATCGACTTAAAAGTCACAATCTTGTCGGTTTCCAGGACGTGACAGCTGAAGGACGCTGCATTCGCTTCCTCTTTGACCTCCACTGAACACAGCAGGAGTTAGTGTTCAATACAGACGTTCAGATAAGTTCTTACACATCCAGGTTCTTGAGCATGAAATGGAGTGGAACTGGCCTGTGGATGAGCACAACGCAGAATAAAGTGCTTACTTTGGTAACACTTGACTCCCGATTCCTCCCCACAGTGTGTTATAAAGTGTGGTATGGTGTGTAATCTCCCAGTTTACGCTCCCTAGGACTGTTATCCATTCCCGTGCAAATTTTGTGATACACAAAACTTCTGAGAGACATTACTCGTTTGACTCATCAGCAAATCCGCTATGTGCTGAATCGACCCAGAAGTCGGGATGCTTTCAGAGGAGACGATTCAACAGCAATGGCAGATAAAAACAAATAACTGATTAACTGCTCTGAAAACTGCGAGCTGACATCTATCCTTTTCTCTCACCAGGATTTGCGTTACCATATTAAACTTGTCCCTTTTTTCTAAACTTTACAATACATTTTAAACATCAGATATGCAATAGATACATATTTCAAGTTCAAAAGGAATTGGAGAAAACATAATACACATTTACATATCTACAAATATGCAGATGACACACTGACCTTGTGCTACAGCAGCCCTGGTGAAAGGCATGCGGCATGTGCTAAGGCCCAAAAAGTCAACCTGACCTCCAGCCAGCGCTGTAGAAACAAGCAGCCACTGACCAAGCTCATCAGGACAACAGATCTATATATATACACACACACACATACACACAGCACTTTAAGGATTCTGCCTCTGCATGATGGGCACTTAGTAGTAAAGGCATCAAAACATGTTTGATGTTCATTTATAAAATGTTTTAAAAATATAAAAACATATTTATGAAGTGTGTAATATAGGTATATGTAGCATAAAAGGTCTTATTGCACAGTCTATCTCTGTGTTGTACCTACAGGAGGTTTGATACGCTCCACGTTATTTCATCCTCTGCTGAGGTTCAAGTTCTGATGCTTTTGCCAGTGGTGCCAGGGCTTTACTGCCCACAGGAAGGGAGGTAAACTAAATGAAGCTAATCCATAAGTGTGATTCTCTTGATATGAAATGATGATGCATTTCTTCTCTGAAATTCAGAACTTCTCTGAAAGGCTGCTGGAAACACCTCCTCTTCTTCAGTGACGTCCTCAGTCTCAACTCTGGCGACCGGCAGGTGCTCGTCACACGGTGGTGGACTTGTGGTTGCCACTCTGAGGTACAGAGAGTCGCAGGGCCTCGTCGTCCTCCTCCTCCTCTTCTTCCTCCTCTTCCTCCTCACTGTCGGTGTCCCCGAGGTTAGGGTGCAGTCTGATCCGGCCTCTGCTCCTCTGCTGGATGTCCTGGAGGTTGGGGTCCTTCACTCCATCTTCATCTGAAGACTGGTAAGACTCATCATCCCCTGCGTAGTGATTGACAATGTGGATCCCATCAAAAGTGGGCTGACTGGCCAAGCCCTTCTGTCCTTTTAAGCAGCAAATCTGTGAGAGTAAACAAGAATGTTAGACTGTTTGATGTTTAACCGTGAGCCAAACACATACATGTAACCTCTCACTGAGACATATAGGACACATGCAAACACATCAGGCTCTTCAGCAGTCACTGATACTCAAACTGTAACAAAGAAGGAGAATTCTTTCATAAATCTTACATGCAGGCAGCAAATCAAACAAAATGCACATGTATAACAATGTAATAAACAAGATATGAATCCCAGTACTATATACTACATCCTAATGGTATAGTCTGCACTGCACACTACTTTACATAGCATATCGTTTCTGCAGCTAGTATAAAAGAAATCAACATCATTCACCAACAGGAAATGATACGCCAGGAAACACTTTTTTTGCAAAGAGTCAGCAGCTCTGTCATTTCCCTCACATGGTGGACATATAGTGTCCATCAACTGACATCTTTGCAGCGTGAACGCTCTTAGAAGCAGCAGCAGAATCAGTATGTAGTATGGATTTAGGACAAAGCTACTGATGAATTGTTTTATGGGTGATAGTTGGTCTACTTTGGACTGTGAAGGAGACGGTCCTGAATATGTCCTACTGAAGACCTCAGAGAAGTGACTGTTCTGCTCTTTATTAGGGATAGAAGTTATTGACCCAAACCAACCACTTAATCTTCATCCTGTGTTTCTCCTTTGAAGAGGCATGAATCTCATCTTTATGTTGCTTGTTCAACTACTCTTTCTGTTGCACTACTGCTGAATGGGCTACCCTCCATCAGCTAAAAGGGGGAGCAAAGAGACTAGATCAACTCTTTGAGTGCCACTGACATTTCAACGTTAAAGTGGTTTTTCAGCAGCGGGTCGCCAATCGCTGTCTCACACAGCCTGTGAGTAATTTTGGGGCTTCTGGGAGATGCAGTCAGAGCATAAAGAGAGGGTATACACCACAGAGATCAAAACAGGAAGTGGAGACGATCGAGATTAGAGCGCAAAACAAACAGAATCTGGACAGAAAGTGGTGTTTTTTGGTGAAAGTGTCCTCCGCCTCTGATAAAACAAGAATGGAACAAGAAAACAACAAAAAATTTCATGATGAAATAGAGAGTCTCTTCTTTCATTTGAGCTATTCAGTGTTTTCAGAGACATAGTACAAAATATTACGTGGGTCTTGAAATACAACTCACAAAAACAGTGGTACAAGGCAATTTCTGTTTTATAAAAGAGCTGGCACTCAAAGAGTTACTCAAAAAAATGATCCATGCGAGAGATGAGATATATGCTGTTAAAACTTGGGTTCCAGTAAGAAGAAAAGGAGGGTTGGTTTGACCAAAGGTACATCAGTTTGTCTCCTGCACTTCCAGTTCAGAGCAGGATACCATCACTTCTCTACAGGACGTCTCCCACACTGTCAATTGAACAGACCCATGGGGGGCTCAGGTGAGGGGGCTACACTGTGCTCAGGGTTAAACCACTGGATGAAATCAACATTTGCACCAACTCACCTGAGTCAGTCTGCCAACCAGCAGCCAGACATGTAGGAAGAGACGCATTCAGAGGCCAGTTCAGAGCACAACACACAATAAAGAGACACAACAAAAACAAGCCTACATTTACCTGCACGTCTAAATTTGGCGGCCTGCCTTCCTGTTGCCATGCGAAAAGGAAATTGTGATCTAATCAACAACTGACGTGAAATTTCCAGTGATATGATGCAGGGTTTAACACAAATTGTGAAGGAGGAGGACAGTGGGACTCTATCTCTACTTTCAGGCTTGCTCACTGCAGACACTTGAGTTAGCATGATTCCTAGCAGGCCACTCTTAACCCAAGTAAATGACTATGACTGTCGTACTTTGATATAAAGCTGTTTGTTCTTGCTTGTTTTTATTCAGTAACAGCCACAGATGTTACGATATGACATTCTTCTGGTAAATAACAGATCTTAAACTCTTGACCCATGACCTTCTCGCACCACAAACGATAAGGACAAAACTAAATATGAAAGTGGATGTCTGTCACTATCAAACCAATAGTAATCAAGCACATTGTTATCTATCTTGGCTCTAAAACCCTCTTGTGGAAACTTCTATAGGTTATGTCTGAAGGTATCTGCAAGAGGTGCGCAGTGTCAACTCTGCACAGGAAGTCTCTGGGTGTAGTTAACACTTCTACTAATCTGTTAGCCTCAAAGACAAACCATATCTGAGGGAATGTTGTGAAACCCTCTGAAACGCTAGATCAAAGAAATGGTAACAACAAAATCTGAATCTCTACGAGGAAAAGAGGAAAAAAAGGTAGCTTGATTATAAATGCTCGTCTCACCTCATGTTTTAGCTCTGCTATCTGGTCTTTGAGGTCGTGGATGTACTGACTCGAGTCTGTGTGGTTCAGGTGGCCTTGGACCTTTACTTCTTCTCTCTGTTAGTAGAAGAGACATACATTTCAAAATAAGATACTGTACTCACTGATACACAAGGCTTTCTTAACTCTTTGAGTGCCATCGACGGATTTATACGTCTAAGTGTTTTTTCGGCAGCAGGTATGCCGTATTTCCACATCAAAATGTTTTTTCAGCAGTGGGTCACTGTGAGTAATTTTGGGGCTTCTGGGAGATGTAGTCAGAGCATAAAGACACTGTATACGCCACAGAGATCAAAGCAGGGAGTGGAGATGATCGAGATTAGAGAGCAAAACAAACAGAATCTGGACAAAAAGTGATGATTTTGGTGAAAGTGTCCTCTACTCTACCTCTGATAAAACAAGAATGGAACAAGGTAAAAACAAACATTTTTTTCATGAAGAAATAGAGAGGCTCTTCTTTCATTTGAGCTATTCAGTGTTTTCAGAGACATTGTACAAAATATTCTGTGGGTCTTGAAATATGACTCAAAATGGACAAAAACGTTGGCACAAGGCACTTTGTGTTTCATAAAACGGCTGGCACTCAATGAGTAAAATACTAACGCGTCTGCAGAGCGGACTGTTTCAACGTGGAATGAAACTATATATGTGTAAAACCATATGTGTTGTGAATTACAATACAAACAGGACAAACACTAGAGCCCCACTACTAAAAAAAAAACAGCATTACAAAGTGACAGATGCTTGATTTCCTCCTAGGGCCCTGGGGATGAGGCTGGTTGTTAGCTTTAACTGTTAAACAGCCCATGTGATGTTTACTTTCCTCAGTGAAGACATCTGCAGGCATTGGAGGAAAACACATACTATATGCCAGTAACCCCAAAAAGGGAAGACATGTACACAGTGCACAGCAGGGGAGGTGTGTTGAGATAGAGATGTGAGGCAGCGTCTTCTCCGCTTGTTCAACAACCCAAAATAAAGATGAGGTTTTTGATTCCTGTGGTAAGGTGCGTCCCAGTAGGCTTTTTTTTATTTCTTTTACAAGAAGTCTAAACAAGTGAGATTATTCCAAGAATCTATTGTTTTTGAGGTTTCGCGGCTCCAAAACATTGCAACGATAAGGAGGCAGGCAGTTAATGACACTTCCTTGTGTTCAGCTGTGTGAATCAACAGGTGTCAGGTCAAACGGCTCACAAAAATGTCTTCCTAATGTGAACTGAGCAGCTGATTCTGCCAAATCATCCTTTCATAACAAACATCATCATCCAAGATATCTTACAAATAAATGTTTGTTATCCCACAAATGTCCAGCGACACAGGCAAATAGTGACCTGTGCAAAACCCAAACAACGAAACCACTTGGTTGGGTTGTTATGTGGCTTATATGCTAATTACACTGCATTACTTCTCATAGGCTGGGGTATGACCAGTGAATGGGATCAGCCAGGTTTATCATGAGCAGGTGGTGAATAAAAAAATAAAAAAAACACTATAAAATATACCAGAGCATCATTTGACGGTTTAAGTCAGACATATATTTTAAACTTTCAGTGCATCTATGTTGTTATGGCAACAACTAAAACTTATTTGAATCTGTGATGGCATCTGTGAAGGATGTGTGAAAATGTATTTAAGTCAAATTTTTATTTTTATTTTCCAATATATTGATCTGCTGCCTCTCAGTAAACAACAGATATGACTTATATAAAAAGACTCTTGAGCGATTAGTTTGTTTTTCTCGGAGCAGATGTAACCTATGCAAAAAAAAATTAGCGTAAATCTATGAGCCTGTCACAGAAACCTCAAAATAAACCATGCATGCCACGTTTTGGTTGAGTCTCTGCTTCAAGATGAGAAACCACTTCCTATGAGCTCACAGTCAGTGGAGCTGTGGCGTTTAACAGAGGCCATGGCTGTGATAATGAAAGAGTCCTACACATAAACCTTTCTAGACATCTCGTTTTCCATCATTACCCAGTGGTTATCTTTTACTTGTATCTCTTAAGCTCACCTTAAAGCTTCCGTCTCCTACGCTCAGTGTTTGGATAGCTGAAGCTGATCTGATAATACACTGACATGCGTCACCATCTCTGATGGGTTTTTTTTTTTATTACTTATTCTTGTAAATGAAAGAGTGTTCACCCTCAGCTTACAGAGAAATTAACCAAACCACAGACCAAGAAGCCAACAGTGGCACCGTGATTTCAGCGCAGACAGAATTCAGATTTGTACGAGCAATGAAGAAAGAAAGAAGACAAAGAAAATAGGTTATCAGTAAGTGTAATTCTTCTTAAGACAGATTCTAAGCAGGAGGTGTTTTGTTGCTCTGTCACTTAGTAACAAAACCTCAGACCACACTGTGTGATTGTGTGAGGAGGGGGATTTTTTTTGGAGGTGTTACACTTATAAATAGTTTAAGCCTTCAAGTTGGACTATTTGAAATACCTTAAAGTGAGAACTGACAGAAATTTTAACTTTAATATATTCCAGCTTGACAAGCGCTACAGAAAATGACACAAAACATCTTTGGGAAAAAATGATTTGACGTGCATGTTTGTTTGTATGTGTTATGTTTATATGTCTGTATGTTAAATACCTTGTTTGTGCAAACTTACTTGGCAATAAACTTGTTTCTGATTCTGATGACTATGTAGTTTGGCCTGTATCCCTTCTGCTAACATGGAGGAGGCAGGATTTACTATAAAAATATACTGCAGCCAGCCACCAGGGGGAGAGATGTTTTGGCTTCACTTTGGGGAAGCTGTCCCATATAACCATAGTGCAGGACAATGTGAATGTAATACATGACATGCAACTTTTCTACAAAAACTAATTGTGCTCTTTTTGTGATCTAGGTAGAACCGTTCCAAGCTCTCTCTGGATTATGGGATTTGCCGTCTTCATCATTATACACCCACCATTACCGAGGAAACTCTGACATGACTCAGACACAAGCCATGTTCATCATAACGAGGTAATGTGTGTTTATTCATGTTCATATTCATATGATATTCAGCTTCTGTGGCATAATGTGTAGCACTAAATAACCATGCTCCATACAAACAATCGTAAAGTCTGTGGCTCGTCAAAAGTAAAGTGCTCCAACTGAATCAATAAAGCAAAAGGCAAACTATTCTCACTATATTTATCAATCTTAGCAATTATATTGATATTATTTTATCAGTGTGAGCTAGTTCCTGATGTTGCTACCAACTGAGATTCACTACCCAGTTCTGATTTTTGCAGGTTTTGGACTCTGTTTCTCACAGCCTTCACTAGCCTAGAAATCTAGATGCACACTAGCGGCAAAAAATATATTTGCCTAGCAGGACGGTCTTGTGGTGCACCATAGGAGATAATCCTGACTCAGGCAAGGAGTCTGTCAGACCAACCACAACGCTCTATCTGCGTAACAAGTCATTGGGGCGAGTGTAGCGCGATGACGACAGGGCTGCGTGACGCTGGAGAAAGCAGAACAACCAAGATGGCTGTGGCTAACGGGCAGCAGTCGTTTGAATCGGCTCATTGATTTTGGAAGAGTTAGATGTGGGCTTTTCTTTGAAAGTTGAGCAGAAAGAAGCACCCAAGTCATCCGTTTTAAAGAAGGATGTATTTGCTGTTTTGCAGACCAGCTACGGTCTAATATACCAGCTGGCTCCACTGGTAGCATCACATTGTCCGTTGCTCTGATTGGTCATAGCACTGGCAGTCAGTTTGAACGACAAAAGGTTGGCCCCATCCACAGGCTTCAACTCTGCCTACTGACTGGCCCCAGATTATACATTTCATGTCATAGTCTGGCTTGTCAGGCTAAGCCTTCACTGGTGAGCACATATAAAACCACAAATGTGGGCAGATGGGTTTTTTTTTTAGATCATTTGATCTGTTATCAATCAGTGTGGGTTGTGTAAGGACACGCCTGTATTTGTTTCAGTCACCCTTGTTGTGTGTGGCGTTACATTTGTTTGGGGATAAATAATACAGGTTTCTTCACTTTTGTTTGTTGAGACTGGTTCATACAAGGACAAAGTCTGTCCAACTCCAATGAATGTCAAGACAATGAAAAAATAAGCTCAAAAAAGAAAAGTTAATTTCCAGCTCTGACAGCTTTTGTTGTCGTCGTCGTCATCACACTGATTGACAGATTTAAGGTTTGGAAAATTCTGATTTGAGGTGGATTTGCATTTGAAATTAAAACTCTCCATGCATATCTCATGTCTGTGCTTGAACACTTTACATATTCATGACTGAATAAGCAACAGTCAGAACAACAGTTCTCATGAAATAACTCCGCTAATCCATGTCATCAGTACTGCATGGATGTGGTTTGATCAGCTATCAGATTATTTTTTTGAGGAATTCTGTACAATAAATAGCGAGTAACCTGGACAATGATGTGTAGGAAGCCCATCACTCATTGCGACGATAACTGAGAATCTCACAGGCCAATGTTAATAAGAATATTAGCGAATCACATGTTCTTGTGTGGGACTGAGGAAAGTTTAAGTATCTTAAATGTGGTTTGTGAGGAAGTTTAGGAAATCCTAAGCTTGACGCAGAGGCCAGGGTGATGTTACAGATAAACAGATTAAGAAGTGTGTTGATACTTCACCTGAATCTCAAGCTCTGAAATCTGTTGCTGGAGTTCAGCCATAGCAGCAATGTTGTCAGCTTCCCGCAGCCTCACTGCCATCACCTCTTCCTTACTCTGCAGAAAAACAAAAGAAGCTAAAAACAGTTCTGCCAAAGCCCCAGGGAGGTGTGGTACAGAGGGGAAGTCCTGAGAGATGGGGGGAGAGTGTCACTGGCCTATAGACAGCAGTTTAACAGAAATCTAGCAGCATCTGCAGCATACTGCTGGACAAACTCAAGCATTTAACATGCATTACAGCTAAATAAAGCTACAGAGACAACTTGAACTGATGGAAATCAATAACACTGTTGTCTAATTTACACGTTAACACAAAGTTTGAATGTTTGGATTGATTTAGATTGTGCCTCAGCACAGCTGTGGTGATTTGTCTTAATGCACTGAATGCCTGCTGTTGCAGATCGGCAGCAGATTTGTACCTTGCACTCATTCTCAGCTTGTCTCCTCTTGATCTCTTGCAGTTGCACATGCAGATCTTTATTTTGCCCCGTCAGTGTTTGCACACACTCCTGGAGACAGCGACTCTCATGCTCCGCCCGTCGCAGCTGGTTACTGTGAATCTGATTCTGTGTAAGTGCAGGTACATTTAAAAAAAATATTAATTTGATATATGAACAAGTAAATCCAGATGTTTGTCTGTTGTTTGAAACAGATGAGTGCTGCCCTCTGAAGGATACTGTGTGGCAATACAGGAGAATTCACTTCTTTGGCAATTAATTTACTGTTAACAGGGTTCTTGCACCATTTTAAAAGTCAAATTTAATATTTTTAAGAGTTTCTAAGACCTCAACAACTATAATTTAAGACCCAAAAATGTCATGCCAATTTCTCTGGTAGAAAATAGTCTATTGATTTTAGGGCCAGACCAATATGGAGTTTTTGAGGCCGAGACCAATACCGATCTTTAGCAGGAAAAAAAATCTGATAACCAATTAATCTCTGAAAATATTTTTTTATGAATTTTGTTTTCAGCCCTTTAACACTTGCAACAACGATATAAATTGGAGACATAACACTTAACTTTTTTTCTACAACTTTAATTTCACAACTTTCAAGACCAGAAGTGAACTTTGTGAACAAAATAAAGTGTGAAATTGCAGTAAATCTCTGAATGCTGTGCTTTCCTATTGGCATTAAACACACCATCTGAAAATTCAATACCTACAGCAAATTTACTGTAACTTTAAGACAATTTAAGACCTTAATTACCCAGATTTTAATTTAAGACATTTTAAGGTACTGCGAGAACCCTGGTTAATTAGACAAAATGTAGATCTACTTGCTTACAACAGTGTCCATACTACAGTACACCTTTAATTACCTATGCTTTGTTACATTATACAGACAGAAAAGCTAAGAAAATCTGAAAATGCAGGACAAACAGTAATCCTAAGAATAGATCAGCCTCATCAGGTTAATGTGGTGAAGAGGCTGATGTAACATCTAACCTGTGTCTCCAGCTCCAGCATCCTCTGCCGAGTCTCTCGCAGCTCAGCCTGGGCCTCGGCCTCTCGTAGCCTCACACTCATCAGCTCATCCTGCAGCTCACTCAAGGTATTCTTCTTTGGGCTGTCCTTCCAGCGACCAGCGGTGCGTGCCAAGTGACGCTGAGGAGAGAGGTCACAGTCCATCATACTTCCATCAAGCTGGTTTCACACCGCGTGCTGCACGGAGTATGGCGCAAGTGAGCTCAGACCACTGCACAGAGCGGGGTGCACTGCGATCAAGTTGCTAGGCTACGGAAGCTATCAGTGGAGGGAAATTGAAATTGTAAAGCGCTTCAGTTTTGTGAGCATAGCACGAGTGTCCCGATACAACTTCTTCACTTCCGATACAATACCGATATTGCCTTCAGTACTGGCCGATACAGATATCAATCCGATACAATATCAGCACCAATCATACAGACTTTTATTACTTATTTTGTGGTATAGACTGTTAGAAAAGGCTCGCTCAAGTGATATTACTCAAACAGAAAACAAAGGCCAGCAACAGTAGGTCTGAGTAAAACTGACCTATTAATTATTAACCAATGGGTTACATCAATTTTATCCAAACAAGAATATTCTATAATTGAATATAATAAGTAAAAAATAAATTATAAATCCCAGAAAAATAACATCAATAAATCCAATAAAAAAAATCTATTTTTAAAGTGCTGTTGATGTAACAGCAAAAAATATTCAACTTGATCCAGCATGCAAACGCCACCCCTGCGCTGCGCTGTCCTCCGCGCAGACCGCTGTGCCTTTGCAAGGTGCAACCACATACACAATAAATTGTTTTCTCTCGGCTTACCTGTGTGAAACCAGTTTCACTTCTTAAATGCAGACATATATTGACATGTTGGCTCTCACCTGCCAGTGATCCTCCAGGTCTCTGACTTGCTGTCTGAGCTCCTTCAGGGCAGTCAGAGCCTCGGCCTCTCTCAGCTTCACCCCGATCAGCTCCTCTTGAAGACGAGCCACATTGGTGTCATCTGGCAGCGATGCATTCCTCTGAGGAAGGTGAGTAACAATTAGATATGCAGTTATATAGCCAGGTCACATAATATGATGGCAAAGTATGTCATGTAGTGAAGCAACACACCTGTTCCATAGCCAGGATCTTGTCTTGCATCTCCTTGAGAGCACACTGAGACTCTGCCTCCATCAGCCGGGCCTGCACCAGCTCTCTCTCCAGCTGCAGGACGGACTCCTCGGAGTATCGAGGGGCTCTCTTCTACAACAGGATATGTGAGTGAGAACTGACTGTAAAGCAGAGTTATTGTGTGTCCTCAATGTTAGCATATCAAAGAACTAAATATTAAAAATCCAGTAAACCATGGCCCCAAAATAATTCCAGTCCACTGAATATGCTCGGCTAATATTATTCGTGCAAGGGGAAAAAAAATACACCTCAAAGCCTCTTCACTCTCCACCACAAATAATTCAACATTAATTGCAGCTGACACCGACCATTTTCCCTTTCATATTCACATAAATAATTCATAGCTGCTCATTGAGAAGCAAGATTGGAAATTATGTAAAACACTGTTATGCTTGCACATCATCATCTGGAGTGCAATCATCAATAATTAAGACCGTTCAGTCAATAGATATGCAGTGAGAGGGCTCTGTGAACACGGTGCCATGTGTGAAATCTACCAGCCTGCGAGAAAACTGCTTACAAATTCATGAATGCATTTCTGAGGACACAGAAAATGGTGGCTGAACGATGTCGTACCCCGTGTCCCAATTCGAATTCATGCATGCCAGAACAGGTGATTAACCAAAGCCTTGTGCAAAGTGAGAAAAGCCCCGCTCTGCCACTGCTTGAGTTTTGTTGCCAAGCAATGTGTGTCAACAAGGCGCACCACGTAATCTCAAAATGATCAGTCCTGCACAACACCTCAGTCTCAACATCATAGCTCCTGTCAGACTGGTCAGGATCTGAGCCAGTGCAACCTGTGGCCCTCCTTACCACTTGTGGCTGCTGCTGCTGCTGGAGCTGCCTGATGGTTGTCTTGGCCTGCTCCAGCTGAGCACTGGCCTCCTCGCTCTGCTGTTTGACTGTGGCCAGCTCCCGCTTGACCAGGTAGTTCTCCTCTGCCTCCTGAGCCCGAGTCACTTGTCCCTTGGGACGTAACCAACCGAGGAGGGGTGGCGTGAGCACGACAAGAAGTGAAAACGAGAGGGCGAATCAAAGGAGAAGATGATGGGTTGGGTTTTCTAAGGGCATGCTTAACTCTGGAAACATGATTTAGATTTTAATTCCTTTGCTTTCCTCAGCATGATTTGTGATTCTCTCTTTGCCTGACATGCCACAGTTTGCTGCTTCATGCTCTTATTCGACAGTGTAATCAGTTAGCATAATAAGTTTAGTTCTTAATTCAGAGAATCATTACAGTTCATTGGGTTCTATATTATTATTTCTCAAAGTGTGAATAATAAGCATGCAACGCTACAGAGAGAGAAGGAAGAAGGCAGGTGCAACATGAGTAATAGGGGTAAAGAGAAAATGAGAAATATACCTGGATCAATCTATCTGCCAAGGAAGCACTTTCCTACAAAACAGAAATATCAACAAGAAACAGGGAGAGACAAGAGACAATCCAGAGGACAGTTTAAAGCACACAAAAACAAGAACAATTGATTGTTTAAGAGAAGAAATGCAATGTCCATTTCCCATCCAGATATATTTGTTTGCAGACTGCAGTGTGTTTACATTCAGGGGTAGAAAAGGAACATTGCATGCAGATGTGGTGAAGAAGATGCAAACAAGCAAGTGAAAAAATGAGGCAGTGCAGGAAGAAGCACAGGACAACTCTAGTGACAGCGGAGGGTGAAGAATGATATAACTGCTAAGTGATGTTTCATTGAACTCTGGGCTTTGATGTCGTTCATCTAAGCTATTGAACAGTCTCAGTTAGTGAGAAGTTAAGGAGGTCCTGGGAGTTACGTGACAGAGAGCGACAGGTTTGAGTTGGTGGGACATAACACACTCATCTAGACCACTGTGGTTGCCCCCCACAGGAAAACATGGCCCAGGCCTTGCTATCCATGGCAGTCCTCATGCATGGCGCCTTCACCTGGCAGCAGTAGCACTCATTCAAAAAGACACAAACAGTGCGACTGGGCATGCGATGGTTCGGATCGACTTGGACAGCATCAAGCAGCAGGCTTGTTCTGGACTCTGCTTCAGTTAGTGTCTGTTATTTGAGCCACACAGACAGCCACCATGACACCAAGACAACTTCTGTTTCTGATCGAAACTGATCAGAAAATGTACCACACTGTACCAGTCGACCAGTGATGGTTTATCACGTAAATGATCCTTCGACTAACGGAGCACCAGTTAGTGAAAGACAAGACTCCTTCATAAAGAAGAGATGCATGATGTATGAGCAGACACAGCTGGATGGAGGTTAATGTATGTGATGTAGATGACCAGGGTGGGACTGTCTGACTGGTTAAACTGGTGCTGAAGCACCTGTCAGACACCTCTGCACTCACTTTCTCTAGCGTGTCTATCCTTTGCTTCAGCAGCCTGTTCTCTGTCCGCAACCTCTGCAAAACAAGAAATTACAACAAAAAAATACATGAAACAAACTAGGACAGCGGAGCCTTCAGAGCATTTCTTTTACCGCTAAACAACCCCACACACCTTTATTTCCACCTGCTCCTCCAGCTCTTTAGTTTTGATTGTAGTGTATTCTTTCTCTAACCTGAAACAGACAAATCAGTGAAGACAAGTATATTAGTGTCACTCTCTAAATAAAGACATCGTAAATCTGTCTTGTGTGGGCTGGGGAGCTGGAAAAATAGCAGCAATAAAAACAGGGCCAAAATCATAGGAAGTCTGCAAGAAATGATGGCTGCAAAAATCATAGATAACAGCAGGGTAACTAAGACAGCATCTATACGTTTTTTAGACTTAATTAAGAATTACAGTCTGTTACAAACTTGCAGTGAGATGGGCTTAAAATGATTTGATTTCCTCTGGGTCTAATGCAGGAAATAAATGCATATGCAATGCTAAAAGGAGAGGTTAGAGTCGTGCTTACTTTTTCATCTTCTTGCCATTGTATTTCACTTGATAGGCAGCCTGGATGACCTTATCTGGTCCACTGTCGAGCTGGTGAGGGATGACTTTCTGAAAGTGCTGGAGCACAGTAAGGAAACAGAGGCGAGGTAAGTGTCTCTCTCTCTCACACACACACACACACACACACACACACACACACAAAGACACACTCAAACACAAAAGCTACTTTTAAATAACCATGCACCCTGACAGACCTCAAAGCACTCAAACATGGACACTTGTATCAATTATCCATTCCTCCCTGCTACACATTTTACACCAGAAATATGAATTATGAGCTGACTGAATGACAAGTTATATGGAGGTCATGGTTGATGTACCTGTAACATTCCCTCCATGTCGAGCTGGATGAGCTCAGTCTGATTCATCTGAAGGATGGCAAGTCCCACACGGAAAACAATCTCCAGACCCTGAAGATAGACAGTAATTAGTAAGGAGTCAAAAAAAAAGCATCTTTTATTAAAATGCATTCAAAAAAAGGCCACAGACGTCGAGGGAATAATTAAACAGCCACAATAACTATGAAATGTGGATAGTAATGTTTTGATTTTCTCCAACAGGTGGTGCTAATGCATAACCTTCCCATGGCCGTTAACTTCATGTGCTCTACGACCAAACATCTTTTCAAAATGGAAGCACTTTATGGCGCTTTTCCACTACACAGTAATGGCACGGCACGGTACAGCCCAGTTTGGGTGCGTTTCCATTACAACTGAGTACCTCATAGTACCTCCTTGACGTGGGCAGGGTCATCATACGGCAGCACGCAACTGCGAAGACGTCATTTACATGCGGCACAGAAAACCGGGAAGAAGAACAGCGCTACATCACAAACAATGGAGGACACCGAAGCGATCATGTATTTGTTGTTCGCTCTGTGGCTTTTTTGTCACACACAGAGCAATAGTGAAGCAGTTGCCGGTTTTTAAAATGGCAGGGTCGAGTTGTGTTTGGCTTTTACAGTCTAGTCGGACGTCGCGCTTCCAGTGACGACACTCGTTGGCTAATCAGTGGAGGGCAGTCGGCTGACGTCCTGTTTAGTATTGTTTCAGCTCGCTTGGAACCAGGGCTGAGGAGGTACGAACAAAGTACCTAGTACCAGGTACTAGTGGAAGTGCCACAACCATATAGAGACATACTGTACTGTACCGCGCCTGTGGAAAAGCGCCATTTGTACAGGTGTTTACCACTCCTTTAGATTTCACATCAGCATTTTAGACATCTTTTCAGAGGCTATAGTCCAAGACAAGCAAAAGTAAAAAGGTGAAACAACAAGAAGCAGTTCCTGGATACTCACTAATTAATGCTAGTTATTTATTTATTACCAAGTGTTACATGTAAGTAAATTCAGCCCATGGTGTCATATGATAGCTGAGAATAGCCTCTTTTCTTTCCTCACCTCACACATGAAGATGTCAAAGAGCCTCGTGGCAACGGGCAGAGGGAAGGAGGTGAGGAAGATGGTGAGGAACCACGAGGAGGCATACATGGACGTGTGGAAGCTCTGAGCCTGGAAATGCATGTGCAGCTCTGGGAGCTGCTCCTGGATCATGGACTCAAACTGGTACATGCAGAGTCCCAGCTCAGCCATACTGGGTTTGAAGAGCTCTCGTAACCTGTAGTCTTGCATGAGCTTCACAAACACACAGAAAGCCTCTTCTTCTGGCATCTAGAAATACAATAGCAGGGTGAAGTCTGTTATTTGCTAAAACATGAATCAGTGTGTTTGTGTGTGTGGTGAAGACTGGATTACTACCTGCATGAGAAGGAGTCCTACGATGAAGGCACTCCCTTGACAGTAGCCAACCTCGCGGTCAACCAGAGAATACGCCTGAAGTGACAGAAGACACAGCATCATACTCTGATCACAGTTTCTAACCTGTTATCATTTTATCTGCACATGATCAGGTTCCTCAAACACAAATGAAGACCTGCCTTCATGACATTGAAGAGCACTTCCTGCCCCAAGCTGTCCTTCTCCTTGAAGAATTCGTGTTCAGGATAAGTGCGGGCTATGTCTCTGCGAATTAGCTTCTCGCAGGGCGACGTCATTTTCAGGAGTTCGGAGTACTGATCCTTGATGGGCATATTCTGGGCGTTGCACAACAACTGCCACACTATAGCTCGAAAGTGGTGAGGAATGCCTCTCCTGACAAGATCCTGTGACAAAAGAAAAGAATAGATAATTGATTTTGACATGAATGTTGTATTTAAACAAGCATTTGGGGATTGTCTTTGTTCATTTCTGAGTGTGCAGTGCTGGTGAAAACATACCAGCTTCCTCTGGGGGAAAATAACAGACACTTGCATTTCTTACAGCAGGATACAGCATAGGCATGTGCATCCCATAATAATAACAACAATTCCACTGACAAATATAATCTATATAGTCAGTGAGGCACTTTGCAGTGTGATTTGTTTCCAGATATTGCTGCTGATACAATTTGATTAAGCAATTTCCTGTGCTGTCAGAGCCTGGTCTTTCCTGCTGTGATTGGATCATGAGCATCTGGTCAGTCCAGGGAGCATCTGGAGCAGAGGTCCACCCACACCAGCTTTCAGCAGGGGATCCCTCTCCCCTCTAAGAGGTCAGGCAAGACAAACCATGCTTTGTACTGGAACAATGTACCGTCTCATATCTTCACTGTGGCTGAACGAAAGCTGCTGTCTGAGAACCACCATCCTTTTGTTCCCTTTAAGGCTCTGTGACAGGCTCTGACACTGATATGAAAGTCATCATCTCTCTGCTTGTCAGGACTTACTTGATATAGATGTGCGGGAAATATTTCAACACATTTAACCAGGTATGCACCAAAATAAATACAATTAATTTCAACATACTGAAAACATGTACCCGTCAGGGGTTTTGCTGAGAAGTGCAAAAAAATCAAGGTTCCTTCCTTTGCGCAACAGAAACAGGGTTTCTCTGTCAGCCAACGGGAAGAAAGCATACATTTTCTGGAGGCCTCAGCAATTATGATTAACATCTTAGTCGAGCTACAACCATCTGGTCATTGCAACTTCTGTTAAATTACATAATAACACCCATGCGTGTTCTCAGGTCCTTCGCAACACTTCCCCATTTAACACCCACTGTGCGTGGCAAAAAAACAGAAGACCTGCCCATGCAGAAGATGTTCCAAACCATTTGCATATGTGCAGTAATGCAACACCAACTCCACGTCCACGTGTTTTTTTTGTTTTTGCATGGAAACGGATTATAGATGAGTTACTCTGTGTGATCATGATGACGCTGCAACTTCAAGTGTCACTGTGACTGTTGAGCTGCAGTTTAAAAACCGAACATTCTGTCTGTTGAGTGCAAGAACCATCCAGGAATGATTTGACGTGACCATAATGACCTGGTCTTGCACCAAGCAGAAAGGAAACTCCATGTTCCTTGCAGGGTCAATGCCATGACTTTTTCTTTGTTATCAGACTGTTATCCAGTAAAGTACTGAACACTGTACGTGTGCCGTTTGAACTGCCAGTGAAGGCGACGGGGCACAGGGTTATCACAAGACCTCAGACAGTAACCGTAGAAACAAGCAATCTAACATTAGCTTCAAATGTCAAGAACTAAAATAAATTCAAGCAGAGCACTACAGTGTCACCAGGAACAAAGATAGCCTAATTTATTTCTGGATGAGTAAACATTTAAACAGATATGTCTATTGTAGTATTTGGGCCAGAGTCTGATGGAAATGAATGAAATGAAAGTGAAGCCTAGATTTCTATCTCATCAAGCTTAAAGCCATTTCCATCCTTTGTGACCTGAAGATACATTTATGAAATGCCAACTAAATGACTGCTTTGACCTTGTTTGCAGCTCAAACATGTCTTTGTGAGCTCTTAATGCTGTTTTGTTTCAGTAAGCTCTTAAGCAGCACTGTCCAAGATTCAACTGTCTCTTCTCAGGCTGTCCCAGTGTGCACTAGTCTCACCTTAAGCTGCTTCTCCTTCTTCTTGCGCACCTCCTCCCACTCATTGACAATTCTTCCCCATAGGATCCACGAGTCCTCCTCGAGGTGGGAGAGGTTGGAGGAGGCAGAAGAGCTGGACACCAGGGAGGAGCCACTGTTTCTCCTGGAGCCATTCATGGAGCGCAGCGACTTACTGTCTGTCTCCAGCAGCCTGTAACAAAGAGGTAGGATGTACTGTTAATGCATACACGACAACACGTCCGCTGACAATAAACAATTATTGTCGAAACCTAAATGCTTTTTCTCAATGGACCCTACTCAAGAATACACAGTTAACTCTTTGAGTGCCAGTCGTTTTATAAAACAGGAAGTGCCTTGTGCCAGCATTTTTTGTCCAGTTTGAGTCATATTTTAAGACCCACAGAATATTTTGTACTATGACTCTGAAAACTCAAATGAAAGAAGAGACTCTCTATTTCATCATGAGAAAAATGTTTGTTTTTACCTTGTTCCATTCTTGTTTTATCAGAGGTAGAGTAGAGGACACTTTCACCAAAATCACCACTTTTTGTCCAGATTCTGTTTTCCTCTCTAATCTCGATCGTCTCCACTTCCTGTTTTGATCTCTGTGGTGTACACCGTCTATTTATGCTCCAACTACATCTCCCAGAAGCCCCTACATTACTCACAGACTGCGTGAGACCACGATCGGTGACCCACTGCCGAAAAAACACTTTGACGTTGAAATACATCAATGGCACTCAAACAGAAAGAAATAAATAACATTTTATATTCCGTTCAGAAATATAATACAATTTAGTTTTTCTCTGGCTTTTGCAGCCTGCTGATACGAACTGTAAATCATTTTAATCTTCCAAACATTTCCCTTTTAAAGGCTGGAAGACATTTTTATAGTTTGAACTTTATGGTTCAGGTGCAGCATTTCTCCTAATCTAGAGATGACTGTACCAATCTCCAGACCTTAACTGCACTCAACGTTTTTAGCAATAAATTAACTTATTTAGACTCATCCTCTGCATTTAACTCCCCAATAGCCTCATAGGAGCAATGGGCTGCTCTAAAGCGCCCGAGCAATATTTGATAAGAGAAAATGTCAAACATACAGTACACAGATGTGCTGTCCTCAAATTCTGTGTAATCTAGAAACCAGAGCCAGTCAGTTTGCAAACTGCAATTTGTGGCAAACAGTTAAACCACATCCAGTGTTGAAACCAAAGCTGCCCACGTTTCTAGGGTAGCAATAAAAACTGGAAGCCGCTTTGCGACTTATGTATCAAATGTATCACAGTTTTGTAACTGTAAAATAATCCAATGTGTCACAGTGTCTTATGATCAGCAGTTAATTAGCAATTAATTTCCTTCTCCAGATGAGTCAAGTTCAAAATTTCTCATTGAGATATTGCCCAGGAGAAAACAACACATAACACACACCTACTACCAGATGAACTAATGTAATACCCCAAATTTCTGTTATTCAAAATCTTTCACTACATCAGGATTCTTGCAGCATTTTAAAAGTCTAATTTAATACTTTTTAAGACCCCAACAAATATAATTTAAGATGTTAAAAAATAATTTCTTTGGTAGAAAATAGTCAATTTATTCTAGGGTCTGATCAATATGGAGTCTTTGAGGCCGATGCTGATATCGACATTTAGCAGGAAAAAATCTAAAAACCGATTAATCTCAGATAATAATTTTTTTATGATTTTTTTCAGCTCTTTAACAACGATATAAATTGAAGGCATAACACTTAATTATTTTTCTACAACTTAAATTTCACAACTTTCAGGAACAAAGTCAACAAAATAACGTACAAAATTGCAGTAAATCTCTGAATGTGTTTTCCTATTGGCGTTAAAAGCACCATCTGAAATTTACCTACAATTACAGTAAATTTAAGCCAATTTAAGACCTTAATTATCTGGAAGTTAAGACATTTTAAGACTTTTTAAAGGAATCAAGGGAACCCTGTACATATTCACATTATGCTACAAAAATAGATTTGTTGGCACTTAAATTTGACTGGCAACAGCTTTAAGTGGCTGAAAAGGCAGTTATAAATGCAAAAATTAATTTTGAAAGTCAGTACAATGTTCATTCTATTCGTGGTCCCCATCTGAAGTGCATTTTAAGGATGAAAAACTCAAGCAATTGCTTTTTCAGCAGGTTAATCTGGTTTTGCATCAGTCTTACCAGTTTGTCATTGAACTTATTGACAGAGCGACCCAATCAAGGATCAATGTGCAGAGAAAAGAAGCTGTGACGGCCAGCCTGTGTGCTACAGAGCAGCTCATGACAGACACACAAAGAATCAGACACCTGATCTCGGAAAAAGGCCCGGGCCTCTCCGCTGGAGCCCGTGACATCACGAGGGTGCTCCCAGAATGGCTAGGGTTACAGCCAAATTTGGGTCATGAGGGGAGGGAGCGAAATGGACGGTCCAAAAGACCAGCCTGCAACAGAGCTTCTTCGCTTGTATCCAGCTCTGACGCAGAAGTAATGAGTGAATTAAAAAGAAGCTTGTATTTGGCAGGAATTTTCAGTTAGTCAATCCACACTGCAGCAACAGGCCGTGTTACACATGAACCTGAACAGCTAATAATTCACCAGTAGTCAAACACAAGCCTAAAGCTTTACAACACAAAACAACTCCACAGATTTAATTATGGTCAGGTAATATTCACAGTGATTAAAAGGAAATTAAAAAAGTGTGATGATTTTGAGCTATAGGACGTAAAGCAAAACAATTACAGTCACATTCTCCTCTGAGCGTGTGACTTTTACAATGTCAATGACTTGGATTTGCAGTTGATTACAGCAGGAGAACAACCCTAAAATATGATAAACCTTACCAAGACAAACTCATGATGTGCTCCTCAGGCCTGCGGTTTCTAAGAATTCAGGAGTTTTGGCATGTCTGATTGTCGCAGTCAGCAGGCGACTTCCTCGTCAGTGTGACACTACTGAAAGAACGCTTGTCTCTTTTATCTACTCTGCAGGGTACAAAGGCCTCCCTAAACACACACACAGACTTGGTAAGCACGTGCAAGATGCACCAGTACCTGTAACACACATGTAAATACCAGTCTTGTAAACACCTTGATAAAATCTGTGTCGGTATTAGCATGTTGGTACAGGGTAGTGAAGAAAGAGGAGACTGCACTGTCATTCAGATACAAAGAATGGCAGCAATAATGGGTGTTATGAGAGGGCCCAGCTGTGTGTTGGGGTCAAAGGTCAGATAATCTATGAGCCCCTCAACATTTAAACTTCTGTTCACCACACGGACGTCTGTTTAGAGCTTCACGAACTAGGAAATTAAGGTGAAAATGAAACATTTCCTCGGTTCGTTTTGATCTCCATTAATGAGGGAAAGCATCACAAGTGTCAATTGGCATTCTGGAGCAGGAGCCGTCGTGGGCGTACCGATGAGTCACCGACCTCTGCATTCAACAGAGAGCTACTGGAGTTAGCTGTGACACAATCTCCAGCTCTGAACTGTGCGCCTGGTTTCCATGCTGATGTAGAGAGCGCTAGCCATGGGTGAGAGTCACAACGGAGGAAGAATTCACAAAGTTGGCAACAGACGGGTGTTGCATCACCCTCTAATGGTACTTTAATCTGATGTGAACGATGAGCACCTCAGGGACAGCACACAGGAGCTGTCTGACTATGTACTGTGTATAATGTGGAACTTTAATTAGATATAGTATTAGTGGTATAAATAACAATATAATACGTGACTGACATCCGTGAAAATAGATGCTGACACAGGTGAAACTGAAAAACTAGTTCTGGCTCCTGTTCTAAGAGGCAGGTCAGAGAGGGAAAATCTTCAAACCAGCCATTCTGAGCCTCCACACTCTGAGTCAAACAAAGTCAAACACCCATAACCCTGACGACCGTCAAAGACATTTCCAAACACACTACCAGCTTTGCCTTCATGTGAGCAGACAAACAATAGACAGATAAACTCAACCTGCTAGATAAACCCCTGAAAAGACCAAAATCCTCCAGAACCTGACTAACCGGAGAATGTAAAATGTTCTTCTCACGGTCTTTTACTCTTCATATTCTGCCGTTAGCTAGTCGGCAAGTCTCGACTTGTTGAGCAGCAGTCAGTCTCCTGTACGCTTGTTAGCAGATCAGGAGGGGGAGGGTGGGGATGATTTACAGCAGACAGAGTGGTGCAGATGTGTAGAACAACAATCAAAGGTACAAAGATCAGTGAAAATGAATGAAAACATCACTGAGGCCTGCACAACAGGCCCAGCAGCAATATTACTTCCTGAGGAACTTTCACATAGCAACACACCCCAAACAGACTGAACTCTATCATTATTCATTTCAAACATGCCAATCTATCTCCTGGTGACAAGAAGTGAAGCTGCATAGTGTAATGAGCGTCCGGTTATATCACAAAGGTCAAAACTTGTGTCAGTTTTACGCAGCAGGGTGAGTATCTACTCTGTCCTCCTTACGTCCAGTCTGAGCTTCTTACCTCAGGTCAAACAGGGTCAACTTGGTATGTCCTGTGCCATCAGCTTGTTTAGAAAACAAGGTTTAACGTCTGCTCTAATGATGATCATGATCATGTGTTAACTGCTAACCTTTAATGCATTTTATATTCTGTTTGTGGATTATTTCAATAATTACGTGCAACATTTACTATCAAAAGAGCCCCTCTTCTCCCAAATACTTTTTAACTCTTTGAGTAATACAACGTCAAAGTGTTTTTTCTGCAGCAGGTCGTCGATTGTGGTCTCCTTCAGCCTGTGAGTAATTTCAGGGCTTCTGGGAGATGTCGTCGGGACACAGAGATCAAAACAGGAAGTGGAGACGTTTAGAGAGCAAAATGGATGGATTCTGGACAATTGTAAATTTCTCTGTGAGATGAATTAAGTATCTATCTATCTAAAAAGTGGTGATTTTGGTGAAAGTGGCCTCTACTCTAACTCTGATAAAACAAGAACAGACCGAGGTAAAAACATTTTTTCATGATGAAATAGAGAGTCTCTTCTATCATTTGAGCTATTCAGTGTTTTCAAAGTCATAGTACAAAATATTCTGTGGGTCTTTAAATATGACTCAAAATGGGCAAAAATGCTGGAACAAGACACTTTCTGTTTTAAAAAAGAGCCACAAAACATAACACAGCTTATAAAGCTATACTGCATGTACAAAAAATACTTTTATAAGAATACAGAACAGCAACAGCTGATGATATTGCTACCTGTTATGACAAAGGAAAACGCCAAACTCTTTTGCAGAATCGCTACATTCTTATTATTTACATTGTGCAACAAAATAAAAATATTTCCATGTATTTTTTTTGCAAAGCCAGAAGAATCCACTGCACAATGTGGCTCCAGAGCCTGGTCTTCTTTAACATCTTTACTAAATCAAATACTGTTGATTTGACGGGCAGGAGAAGCTGCTCACCTGTTCTGCTCCTCGAGCTTGGCGAGCAGCTCCACATCGTCAGGACTGAGCAGCGCCGGTGAGGACGGCGAGAGGGCAGGCGAGGACAGAGATGTGGACGAAGAGGTGGTGGTGGTCTGCAGGGACGTGGGCGTGGCCACCTGGCTAGCCATGTGACTGACGGTGTGGGACACCGAGTTCTTCACCCATGAGAGAGTAGAACTCAGCTTACCAGCAACCTTGTCTGTCGCCACCTGCAGAGGACGGAGAATACGCCTTGATTCAGTAAGAACAAGCATCAAGACAACTTCTTAACGGCTCTCCTTGTCTATTACGTCATGCTTACAATGTTTACATTAGAGAAAACAATCATTCAAATATCAGTTCAACCATTCCTATCTTACAGCTACTGAGCATCATTTCATGCAACACCTTATAATGCGACAAAACCCAGATGCACGAGTGCTGACGAGGACCAGAGGGTGGAGCACATTTCACCAGTTTTAAAATTGTTGCATTGGCTCCCTGTGCGCTTCAGGATTGTTTTTAAGGTTCTTTTACTAGTTTCTCTGTGTCTTAACTGTAGTGGGCCCTTTTATCCAGCTGACTTACTTTTAACATATCAACCCCTTATGGACCCTGAGGTCCTAAAGGTAGAACTTAAACACACAGGGAGGTGGCTTTCGGTTATTATGGCCCCAGATTGCAGATCAGCCTGCCGGAGACCCTCAGGGCTGCAGTGACTGTTGACGTTTTTAAGATGAGGCTCAAGACTCACCTTATTAATCAGGCTTTTGACTGATCACTTTTATTTTATATTTCTCCTGTTGATCAGGTTTCTAAACAACTTCTTTTATTAATGCATCTGTTTAAGAATTTATTTATTTAGATATGTATTTATTATTCAGGTTTTAATTCAGCTCCAAAGGTTTCCCAAAGGTGGCTTTTTCCTCACTTAAGGTCTCGCCATGCCAAAGTGTGTGCGTGTATTTGGGGATGGATGTTTGGATTGTTGGTAGCATAGATCAGCAGTCAGTATCAGCTGGATCAATACAGCTGCTCAGTTTTAAAGAAAAGAAAAGAAAAGGCCACACCACCATAAACCATTCAATGTAACAATAACCCACTGCTGACACATACACACACACTAATGCAAGTTGTACACTTTGTGTAGGTACAGTATTGACAAGAGCATGACAAGTTGGAACAAGTTGGATCAGTCGTCAGCAATGGTCCTGTCATCAAAGAAAGCGACTCCAGGGAGGATGTGAGTATCTGATGCAAGCTTGAAACCTGAATGCAGGGATTCTTCTGTTCACTCCTACCTGCTTTCAGCTGCTTAGATACTGCACGAGACAATCCAGTGTGTACTCATTAAGAAAACATCACAAAAAGAAAGAAATAGAGATGTCTGAAACACGTTATATCCCGAAGGTAATCCACTCTTCTGAACCTTTGACCAATTTAATGAGTCATATGCTGATCACACTGTCAGGAAGGGTCAAAGTGCTTCACTAAACACAGCAGCCTCCGAATGAAATCACTGTACAAGGAAGAGAACCTCTGCACTCAGCAAAAATCTAATTCTGAAATACGCCTCGTACCTGAGGGGAAAAAAGTTTGGCTTTAGTTTCAAGGAAGTCTGGATACTGTCACCAGACAGGAAACCAATCATTTCTGCATCTTCCTCTGTACAACATGATGAGTCATTTCTCTGCAAGTATCAGGTCTCCAAAGGGCCAAAGACACAGCGAAGAAGCAGGAAAACAAAGGTGGTGGAGGAAAATATTGTGGTAAATGTGGTGACAGGAATGTGCTGTAGTAAAGACTGAAAATATGTCAGCTAAGGGTTTTTTTAAACCCTGTTGTAGACAGACAGGAACAATAACAAACTTAACTGTTAGCACACAGCAAAGAGATGGATGTTAATTCATTAACATTATAGAAGATAAAATATCATCTAAAATGATGTACAACTATTTACTATATGAAGATACAGAGGAGTCATATCTCACTCTGTGTGCGCTGTAATCACAGTATCTGTGATTGCACTGTTTAGCATTTTTAGCATCTTTGGTGTGAGCTAAGGCTCTCCAACCCAATTGCAACCTTAATTAACCTTATCCTCATAACAAAATGAAACGTGTATATAATAGATGACTGGAAAAATACTGATATAGCAATGTCATTCCAGTCTATAGAGTCCCAGTGATTAAGACTAGATGTACTAGATAAACACAGCATCTCAAGTTTAATTCCCTCATCCCACTCTACCCATTTTCTACATCCTCACAGTAATTTATCTACTGTTATAAAAGCAAAAATATCAATGTAGTAAAATATTTTAAATTATGTATCCTAACAGCTATTGTATTTTACTTTTGTATGTATTGCCTGAGCCAGGTTTATTCTGAAATGGACGAAAAGAACAAACAGAGTCACATTAACTGAACCCAGAACAGCACAATAAATACAGGACATTTAATATGCTGTACAGCCTCATTAATCCAGTTACTTTTAACTCCATTATTACTTTTTAAAAAGGATATAAAAATAATTACACAAGTACTTCTTCTTATCCTACCCAACTCTCTTCTGCACCTCCAAGGCTAGCATTGTGTCTGTAATATTTCTTTTTGAAAGAAAAGAAGAAAATGTAAAGGCTGTGGGACACCAAGCTCTTACTGGGTCTGACTAATGATGAACCTTGTTAATAATGAACCTTATTAGGTGATTTCCTGACAAATGTGCCTGATTGCAGCTTTTCAAGTCGAGTAAAAACGACCTAATGTCCACTTAGTCAGGACAGGGGAAGGCCGTGCTGTGAGATGCTCATGTCCAGGTGGCCTTCGAATAAAATTCCTTCCAGCAAGCTCAGCCAACTGAAGCAAGGCTTCCCTATAAATCCTGGATACAGACATTGTTTCTGCTTTTGTTTGCCAAAGAACTCAAAGGGGCCCTGAGATGCAGTGTGCATAGCTAATGAAACCCACAGCGAGGCAAGAAGAAAGCCTCGGCGAAACAACTTCAAGACGATTGGGGAACTGAGAGAAGCATTTCCTTTCTTCTAATTCAAAATGCACGGCACCCAACAGATATCTCACAGCGCTGTTAAAAAAAAAAAAGGGACGGGGCGGTCACAAACTCAAACGACAGGACAAATGTAAAAGTCTGTAAAAGTTGTTTTTAAAGTCTTTTTTCCTTCATTATGCAGAGCTACAGCCTTACAGTAGTGTTGGAAATATTCCAGTAACACCAACACATACATATCTCAGCTCTGGCTTAATCTGTGGGAGTGAAAATGTAACATACATAAACTACTGTGCTTTGGAAACGTGTGCAATCTACATGAGTGACCTTTACAGAACCCTGCGTCACCCAACTTTGTAAAAAGCAAACAACATACAGGCCAACAGGATCACCTTCTGCTCTATTGTTCTTCCTGAAAGATGCATCAGGCTATAACATCTGAGGCCTTCCTTCACACCATGACCGGCTCTAATCTCACAGATAAAACTTGCAAAAAGCACTTCTGCACAAACCCTGACAAAAAATGTGAAGTAGATAAAAAAAACACCTGGATGACCTTTGAGTGATTTATAACAACAGAAAAATACATTTAGAGAAACTGGCACTTTACTTGACTTAGTATTTAAACAGTATCCTAATGCATTACTTCTGAAGGTGTAAACCTCAGCACAATATGGCTTTACACTTCAGCGCTCATAAATATGCTTTGTTTTGCAATATAATACATTTAATGGAGTACAGTACTTGGTGTGGGATCAGTCTGCCTTTTAATAGCCCACATAGTGTACTTGAGCTACACACTGTGCATGTGGGACTTTCTGCAGTTTGAAAGGTGCTAAACTTTGGATTAATCGTACACTACATCTCTGTCAACAGAGTCGTGCTGTTGTTGAAACTTGCAAGTCACTTCTCCGCAGTTGAGAGTTAAATATACCCTTGGCTTGAACCCAGCCAATGCCACCGCAGAGCAGATTAAATACTCTGCTTAGACTGCTACACAGCATGCTCTCAGCTATCAAATACATGTTGGACTGGAGGCAGTAAACACAACACCGATGCATTAGGCACAGAATAGAAATCCCTACTCCTTTTATGGCTCGCTGGTGTTGTGAGCTGAAATGGAGGTCTGGCATCAAATGCAACAGTCTTTCTTCCAGAAAACTCGACGAGGGATGGGTTAATCTGACATCCCCAAGCAGAAAAAAAACATGTAATCCACTTTAGGAAAACTAGATTTTGTTTCCAGACATTAGCTGTAGCCCACAGCAAGCAAATTCTCTAGTTTATCCTACACTAACCTAAGCTTTCAATGGCAGCAATGACAAGCGATAAAAGCTTACAATGCGACAAACCGACTGTTTGAATTTAGCACTGACACCGTCGACTTTTTAAATGTAATGACATATAACTCGCTTGGAGTGTTACAGTGATAACTTCAAGGTCTTCTTATGAGTTAGTGCTCATTCCAGTACTTAGTCAGAGCCCGAAAAAAACAAGAACAACCCTTGTTCTTTACCTTGAAGCGTTTTTAACCAGCCGCAGCAAACGTCGCCTGCTTCCATGCACCAAAGATCAGTCCTGATATTATCACAAAACGACAGGTTTCCGGACACTTCAGCCGAAGACATTAAGCTGTATTTTCCAAGTTAGCATAGCTGGGTTCCCACTTGAAAGCTAGCCAGTGTTGGGTAAGCTAGCTATTTCCCATTGACTCTCTGGTCCAGCCCATGCAGCCGGATAATACGTGTACACAAAAGTGTGCAGAGCTCAGACTGACGGCGGCCTACCACATGTTTACATCGCACAGCGCATGCGCACTCAGCTCAAAGCTGACACAACAGCACCACCAAGTGTTGGCGATGAGGAACTGCACTGTTTAGTTCATTTGTCCTGAAAGGTCACAGCTAGTAGTCTTTGGGATCTGGCATGAGGTGCAAGTATTTATCTTCAGTGTGTTACTTGTGTTGCCAGCAAATCTAACAAGTACATTTACTCAAGTACCGTACTTAAGTACAGTTTTCACATGCTTTCACTTACTTATTCCATTTCATAATCCAAAGCTAAAGCTATCAAAATGTGTTTGATAGCTTTAGTTACAGGTTATTAATAAAAGAATGGTGCACACAATTAATGCATGACTAAATATAATCCAGTGATATAATATATGATTATGAAATATATCTGTAGAATGATAACTTTTCATTTTACAATTATATATTAATGTGAATAACTCTTACTTAGTGTGATTTTGAATGCAGGACTTTTACTTGTAGCAGAGTAGTTTTAAATTGAAGGATTGTTACTTTTACTTTAGTATTTTCTTCACCTCTGATAGTAAACAATCTAATAAGAGGTCAAACTCGTCACAATGGTTGGACCATAACTGCATCACCAACAGGAGGCTACTCTGTAATAACTGTCTGTCAAAAACTAATTCAGAACCATGATATATTTAAAAACAATTTAGTTAAAACAGATATGTTGGTTGTACTTTGAATGGGGACGACTTGCCATCATTAGATAGATAGATGGCTAGATAGATACACAGAGAAATTCACAAATTAGGGTCATCCAGAGGACATGTGAGCATGTCCCATTACTGGCGTTCATTTCAGTTATGGCCTCAGCACCTCCTGGAGGTCACAGCTCCCACCAGTTCTGAACACAGATCAGAACAATCTTCACAGACACTGTCCTGTCTACCTTTTACCCTACTGTCCACTGGTGGTTTCATATTTTATGGAATAGACTGGCGGTGACCCAATTAATGGAATGGTACATAGACTAAATGACATTAGTTAGATGAATACATGTATTTATTCTATGTAGCTATTTAGTAGTATAATAACAGCCTTACACACAATAAAAAATATATAGGAACATGTCTTGTGGTGCACACAAGCAGACTGCTAGAAGTCTGAAACTGTCCCCAATATCAGAATACAGAACATTTTCATAAAAACACCTTGGGACATATATAGTATCTATTGTCAACAACAAAGAATGAATGCACTCTTCATTGTCCTGAGGGAAATTTGATTTACACAATAACATATCTGATTATTAAAACATAAAAATAACAATTTATTTTGTAAAGGACCACAATATATGTTTATTCTATTCCCAACTTCTAAATATGGGTCAGACCACATAAAAAAAGGGGAGGCAAGAAAAGGAGTGTCTTAATATCTTCACCAAATTAATCACTTCAACACAGAATATTTTATGTAGCACTACATCTGAGACATTAAAAGCCAAGTAGGCCTCACACTGAAGTTCTGCCAATGTGCATACTTTTCATGTTTCAGGCTTCAGGTACATTATGAGGTCTAAGAAAAGAGTGTCAGGTTTCCTGTAGCTCTGTACCTGTAGGATCACTTATCTAATCAGTGTCTGATTTTTAAAAATCTCAATAACTTACCTGAAGTTCATCACTGAGAGAAAAATATTTAGATGTTAGAAGAGACTGGAGGATTGAACGCTGTTGTTGTCTCGGTTGTCTTTCAGTTAAGACATGTTGCCTTCATAGTAGAACTTTATGAAAGCTCTTCTGTGGTAGTCCTCAAAAATACAACTCTAATCCTAAACTAAAACATTTATTATAAAAAAAATAAACTGAGAATGGGGCTGCTTCTCTTCGTCTGATGGGTTCACACAGCTGGCTTTCACACCACAAACTATGAGTAAACGGATGTCCGTGGTTCACATACCAAACAGTCCTAAAGCCTACTTTTCAGGTTTTGCACAGGAGCAGCGTGTGACGCATATCTTTTGTCATCAGACACTCCTCTGCTCACTGAAGCAGCTGACATTTTAGGTTGTACCTAGCAACACCATGGAGACTGTTAAGCCTCTGGATCTGATGCACTGCCACAACAATCACTTCTCAATCTGTCAGGCTTAAATAATTAGATAGCTGTGAACAGTATTTGTCAGTAATGGGTACAGAACTGTTGAGTCACTAAGAATTCAAATGGAGTGAAAATGAACGCAGCAAAAATATCAAGAGGAGCTTATTTTTTGGAATAATTCCACGTGAATGATCTGTGTTGCTGTAACGGTGTCAACAAAGGTCAAACTCATTATATGGCATTCAGTATTAATTTGACTCATTACTCACTCAACTGTGACGATGTTGGTATTGTTTGCAGTCGCACCCATATCTCCAGATACACTCTGCTATACTGTATGCACCTTTCTGTCCCTGCTGACCGTGCATGTGATGCAGAACTACATACAGTAAATCACACATTATGCTGACATCTGAAGCCCTGGTGGTCGATACTATCTTTAAACATTACCAATGAAGCTAGCTACCAGAAAAAACTCTCAGACAAAAAAAATGTTCTGTAATATTATTAGCCACCATGAGAGGATTATATGTGCTCAGTCCTCTTCTTCCATTAATCCAGGTCTTCCACAAACAATTGTTCCCCAAACCTTCTCAAAAAAAAGTCTGGTTTACCTCTCTGCATAGAGTATATGTTATTTTTCCCAGAGGTGAAGCTGTTAACATCTGCCTGATCCAAAAAGTAACATTTGGTCTGCTCGTCTTTTTCCAAAATAATGCATTTGATTTTGTTAGCACGCAAAAGGCAGAAATCTACCAATATTCGTTCACTTGGGGTATATTTATGACCTGTGGGGTAGGATCCTAAAATGAAAACAGGGCCTTTGCACATTTCCACAACCCTCTAGATAGATAGTAGATATGAAAGACTCGTTATAAGCTAACAAAAACACAAAGTTTTAGATGATCACACAACAATTGTTATAAATATTATATTCAATTTCTGCTAGATCCTGTAAATGCTACACACTGGACCTTTCAGGAAGGATAGTCACCAAGATAAACTGTTAATTTCAGTTCACAAGGACCTAAAACAAAGATGCAAACTTCATATCAAAGGTGCCTTCCTTCTCAACACAAGGAAAATGTTGATTCAAGCTTTTATTTACAAATTGTAACAATAGTGTGCGCTGTAATGTACTGACAGTGATTTAACAGCAACTCAGGTATTGACAAATAGGCTTTGTACATTTCTAATCGATAACAGAGAGTCCTGCAGATTTCCTGCAGTAATGTGGCGTAGCGTGCATGAGCTGAAAAACTGCAATAACAGCAGAAAGTCTGTGAACGCCTTTAAGAATATGAGTGTTAGAAATTGTTTTCAAGCAAACAAAAAAGGGTTGGGTGATACAAATGTATAGTTAAACAGATGGAGGGTGAGTTTATTCCATGGAAACCTATTTGATATGTATATGTACATTTATATAGATAATACTGCAAACCAATGGGATTGTTTTTATGTCAGCATTGTGATTTATATGATTTTTGTGACAATTTCAGGTATTTCATTTGCTATTCATTTCTCAATTTTAACAAAATGTACAATATCAGTACATATTGTATAATGGACATAAAAGTAGATCCATGTCATTATCAACTTTCTTTTATTCCACGTTGTCACAGAAATGTAGGGAAAAACTATAAACCTTTTTAACAGCAGACATTTTGACTTGTCATGGTAGGAAAAGCACAGGTGTTACTACACCTGGACCCTGAAATCAAAGCAACTAAATGGAATTCAGCCATCGTTAATTTGATTGTTTACACCCGTGCTTTTCCTGCTCAAAATGTCTCATGTGAAAATGATCTTTTTACCATCACTAACAGGGCTCTCACATCTTAAACCATGTATTTGGTGTAGTTGACCTCCCATGGTGAAATAAACCGTCACCAGTCACATTTGTAGATATTATTAATGCCATCTCTACTTTTCCTGTCTGTGAAAATAAACAAACAAACAAAAACAGACAGAAGAGGAGGGATGTAGCTCTGTGAGAAAAGTCAGAAGAGTAATAGGATGTTCAACCTTCACACACCAGTACGTTTTCAAGACAGACATGTTTGACTTGTCACAGAAAAAGGCACAGGTGTTACTAATGACATTAATGATCCATGGTCCAGTATTTTCTCCAGATAATTCTCCCCCATATTCTTTGTAAGAGCACTAATTTCCCCCTCAAAGAGGAAGAAATTTCTTCTTAAACCATTTACCAATACTTATGTATGGTTTATGTACATTTTTCTATAAAAGTGCTAGCATTTATTTTACTTGTAATAAACATAGCTATTAATGGAAAAAGAAATGCAATACTTAGACTACGAATATGATTTCTAAATGATGAAGTACAAAAACATGAAATAAACAGTGAAAAGTTTGATGTGCAAAAAAAGATAAGATAAGATAAAACTTTATTCATCCCGAAGGAAATTGAAGTTTCTGTACACAGTAGGAAATGTAAACAGATTCAAAAACGTACATACAGTGCAGAATAGTGTGGAAATGCAATACAGTGCCAAACAAAACAATATAAAACACTTGACGACTTGTTATAGCACAGTGCTGTTGGAATATTTGGGTGTGAGGCCGCCCCAGGCCGGTAGGCGGCAGTAGGGTGATCCTGACCATCATGGCGGCTTCTCGGCTCATCCTGTCACACGGTATTTACTGCGCATGCGCATCGCTTTTCTTCCTTTTTCCAGTGCAGCGGAGTCAAGCCTCAGTCTGTGGCTCCGGGCTCCTTCATAAGGAGACAAAAAGACTGCAAAAATGGTTTGTAATCCTTCCCAATATGTGTCTCCGTGTATTGCTAAAACATACATAATGCTCTGCGTGGAGTCAGACTTTTAAAAACACCCTGCCAATGTTCAGATGAGGATAGATTGAGTACTGCTAATGCTCACCCTGGGCTGACTAAACGTGGCCTAATGGCTGCTCTCACAGACTCACTGCTTCCTTTTTCTGTAGACTGATTTACTGTAATATTTTCGCCAACGTGTGACCAGTTATCCCTTAAGCTCACTGTCCCTAATATCCATTTTAATCTTATTACTGTTAGCCCGTTTGCTTACCGCTAGCACCGTGTAGCATTCGAGCTAATTTCTCGTTCATTTCCATTGGAGCAGGAAGCTAATGCTAGCCGGGTGTTAGGATACCTATAGACACAGTGACAGCTTAACTACTGTGGCCCGGAGTGAACTAATGTGTAAGTCTGTGACTGTGTGTTTAGTCCCTGGTAATAATGAGTGAATGCATGTCCTCCTGCAGGGTTTTGTTAAAGTGGTGAAGAACAAGGCCTACTTCAAGAGGTACCAGGTCAAGTTCAGGAGGAGGAGAGGTAAGATGCCCTCCTGACAGCCACCTTCCTCCTGCTACCATGCTTAAAATCATTTTTTTTCAACTATTTGTGTTTCTTCCAGAGGGAAAGACTGACTTCTTTGCTCGTAAACGCCTGGTCGTACAAGATAAGAACAAGTACAACACACCCAAGTACCGGATGATTGTCCGCTTCTCTAACAGGGACATCTGCTGCCAGGTGAGCTCGCTCAGATTACCTGGATTGGATCCAAAAGGACAGTCTTCATTGACATCATTGACCTGACAGTGATGTGTTTATATGAAGTGCTATATTCTTGATATAACCTTAGTAAGATACATATTTTAAAAGAAACTGTTGTCGGTCTTTTTAACAAATAAAAAATGAGGATGTTGATATTGTTGGATACTTCTTTACTTACATTTCAGAAATGCTTTCTTGTGCGGCACGATGATGGTTGCGTGTGATTGCGTTGCAGATCGCCTATGCCAAGATTGAGGGTGACATGATTGTGTGTGCGGCCTACTCTCATGAGCTGCCTAAATACGGGGTCGCCGTGGGTCTGACGAACTACGCAGCAGCCTACTGCACTGGTCTGCTGTTGGCCCGCAGAGTATGTACTGACTTTGTTTTGACCTGCTATCCTGTCTCATATTTACCCCAGGTTTTATTGTAGGGGAGTTCATGCTGAATGGCCTTCCTTTTGTAATCCAGGTCAACCTTTATAAGATGAGTCGTCAGCTGTAATTCATGTCATGGTGAACTTGTTGGCTACAGAAAAAAATAAAAGTTGGACTCTACTAAACCAGGGTTAATCTTGAGCTAATTTTCTGTCCTCAGCTGCTGAACAAGTTTGGCCTGGATAAGGTGTATGAGGGCCAGCTGGAGGTGACAGGCGACGAGTTCAACGTGGAGAGCATCGATGGTCAGCCAGGTGCTTTCACCTGCTACCTGGATGCCGGACTTGCTAGAACCACCACCGGCAACAAGGTGTTCGGTGCCCTGAAGGGGGCTGTGGATGGAGGCCTGTCCATCCCACACAGGTAACCTGTCCCTGCTGTGCTCTGTAATATGTATGTGAAGGGGGGAATACGCTTTTATTTGTAGTTTTGCATCATTCCTCCAAATGAAGTGTCTTTTACGCAGTGGTCTGTCATTTGTAGCCGTCTACATTTGCTTTTTAGAAGCTTTATCTTTGAAGTGGAATTGATTTTGTGCGGTTTGCTGTTAGAGCAGAAGTGAGTGAAACAGTTGTATTAGTTCTGTCATCTGTCAGGGTGATGTGAAAGTAACTCGAGGATTCTCGCTGAAGCTTTGTCGGGTTTTGCGTTTTGGATAATTTAAAACTTGTTTGCATCTTTCTTTCACCTGAAGTATAGACAATGAAGAAGCCAGTAAATGCTTGAAGTCACATTTATGTCAGTTCATACCCCAACACCACAGTGCTGTCAAACCACAGCTGAATGGGTTAATGTGTCATCTGCGGGAACAAATACTTGTCGTGTTCGCTACTTCTCTGCTGTTTACACTTAATGAAATATCTGATGCTGTTTATTGCTTGGCATAGACAGATCTGATCTGTGTATGTTCAAGGAGTAAATGATGGGAAAATGGCAAAGAAATGCTACTTGAACTTCAATTGTAGTGAGCTGAAGGTCAGTTGTAACTTTCTGCTTTGCATAAAAATGGAATCTGCATCTTAATACAGTAGTTATTTCACTTAAAGTGGATGTGAAGGTGTTCAGAACTGTGCGGATATTGATTTCAGTAGTTTAGTGCGTTTATTATCATGAGGAAGCAAGAAAAGAGAATCTGACAGTTTGACAGCCTGCCTGAGTCAAAGGACGTGATGAGATGTTGAATGATGTAGCCCATACAGAAAGTTATGCTTTATTATTAATTTATGCGTTTTTGATAAGCTGGGTTGTACATACCCTTCAGTGCTGTGTTCACTGCACCTTGACAGTCAGGAGGTTCTGTTTGGATATTTTGAATGTTGTTGTGTACGTTTCATTGTCTCCTGGGCGTAACTCGATTGTTTTTCCTACAGCACCAAGCGCTTCCCTGGGTATGATGCTGAGAGCAAGGAGTTCAACGCTGAGGTTCATCGCAAGCACATCCTGGGCATCAACGTGTCCGAGTACATGAGCTACCTGATGGAAGAGGACGAGGAAGCTTACAAGAAGCAGTTCTCCCGCTTCATCAAGAACGGAATCGCCCCTGATACGGCAAGTCCTCTTTATGTGTTCAGTTTCCTGTCCATAAGATATGGGTCAGAGTCTTAAGAGCTTCTATCCATCAACTGTCTCCTTAGTGGCAGATTTCACACACAGTTCTCAGAAATTAGAGTCATGGTGCAGTGATCACAGCCTTTCACTTTGACAAAATAAAGAAGGGCCAAATATTCACTGTGAATTTGATTCAGTCAATACCTTTAATAGATGAAAAAACTTTTAAGCAGACCTTGGACATTATTACTGAGACAACACACAGTTTACTTCCTGTATAATTGGACAATGGCTCTATTTTTCCGAGTGATTCATATTTATTGAGTTAAAGCTGGTGAATGTCATAAGGTCAGTGATGAGGTTGAGCTTCTCGTGTTGCATGTGAATTCTGATGCTTATTAACAGGTTGTGAGCGAGGTGATGTATATAGCCACTGATCATTGCAGTAATCTGTGTCTTAATTACTATGTAAAAAGCAGGACGTTTTCCCAAACGTACTTATTTTTGCTGAATTATTTTGTGACATTTTAAATATTTGGATCGCCAGAAAAACTTATTTAGCACAGCTGGTGTGAGTTACATCTGAATTGTCATTGATTTATCCAGAAACTCGATCTAGAGTAAACTTTTGGACCTATGACTGTTCGTTTTTGTTTCAGATCGAGGAAATGTACAAAAAGGCTCATGCTGCCATTCGTGAGAACCCAGTCCATGAAAAGAAGCCTCCCAAAGAAGTCAAGAAGAAGAGGTGAGAAAAGCTCATCTAAAACTATAGGTCCCATCTTTAACGTTTGTTCTAAGGTCTCATGAACTGAACAAAGCTGGAGTCTAAAGTATTCACAGGGGTTTAAAGATGGACATCCTCCACTTCCTGCTGTACATAAATGAAGCCAACATCCTGGTTACTGGAGCCGCCATCTTGAAGTTTTGACACACCCATCTGAGCCAGTCATGAGTTGCACAGGGTCGCAGCTTGCTAGCGTTAGCAGCTTAACTGCTACATTGCCACCACAGTAGCTGTTTGGCTAGAAAAACACACCTAACAGTAAAATATCTCTATCACTATATTTATGATCAAATTAGCACAGATGTTTTAGTTTGTCCAATCTGCTGACATGGAGGTGGTGTGGTTTATGACCTGTACTGCAGCCAGCCACCAGGGGGCGGTTGAGATGCTTTGGCTTCACTTTTGGGAAGCTGTCAAGTTGAACATCTCTAAACAATCTGTGCTTTAGAGGGAAAATAGCAACACTTGCATTTGATCATAGTATAGTACAAGCTCAGCCTGTTGAGACACTGGAAGGTACATGAAGACGTGCAGCTTTCATGAAACTGTTAAACAACTTAAAATGCTAACTGTATTTTGTGGCGTAGGTGGAACCGTGCCAAGCTCTCTCTGGCCCAGAGGAAAGACCGTGTGGCCCAGAAGAAGGCCAGCTTCCTCCGGGCTCAGGAACAGGAGGATGCAGACTGAGGCGTCGGTCTGTGCCGGTCCTCACGTGCAAATTTGTTCTAATAAATCTATCGAAAAGAGCTGAATCGTCCCGACTGCTTTATTCTACATATTTTACTTTATGGATCCTTCGTTAGCAGCTAGCTAGGGCTTTTTGATCTTTTGTTTTAAATGGCTTTGTTCCATGAAATGTATCGAAAGATGGGTTGGGGCTAAGCAAGTTTTCACTATTCAGGCTTAAACACTTAAGTTTATTTCTTGTAATAATAAAAAAAAAAAAAAACTTGCTCACATCAAGGTTAGGTCATAGTTTATTTAATATGAAAGTGACATTCCTCAACAACCGCCTCAGGGTAAAATGCTTCAGTTAGACATGAATAGTAATGTGTACTCTAGTTTCCACAGTGCAAAGAGTCAAATATTTAATTTAAAAACTTGAGGGACAGGAATCGGTCTTTGTGCCTCTGACTCGGTACCTCGTTTATGAGTCTTTTGTGTGAGAAATTTTCTTCCATAGCAGAGTCTTGAGATTGTTCAGAATCAGCGAGTGCTCTATTTCCATCTGTTCAGTCCAGCCTTTCAGAGCGATGCAGGCGTACAGCTGCTTCTCCAGCTCCTCCCTGACGTCTGATGGCGCCCCTCTCAGAATATAGTCCTTGAGCGCCTCGCAGGCTTTGGCTAAGTTCGGCCTGGTGACCTCCGGCGTGCAGCGGTGCTTGGTGAGGTCACAGGAAGTGAGGCAGTCGGCCCCGTAGAGACAGTCCTCGTCCACGTCGCAGCGCTGCTGCCTGATGTGTTCTTGGAAGATGGCTTCAGGAACAATATACCGTGCGTCCATCACCTTCAGGTCGTGGCGATCGTTGTAGCCAAAACTGGCGGCGTTCACATCGCACATGAGGAAGCTGCCAAACGTGCCGTGGAAGACGTCTTCGACCAGCTCCAGCAGTCCAATGGCGATCTTGGCCTTGTGTGGCCAGGAGGGCGTGAACCACTGGTCCATGCTGCGGCGCAGACCTGCAGGGATCCACACCTCGATGATCCAGGGCAGGCTGATCCCGTACAGGGGAGAATATGGCACCTTCTCCATGACGTACAGGTCTCCACAGAAGCCCAGTAGCTTGGGTGTGTGCTCTCTGTCCTGAAGGACTAAAGCTAACAGGAACTCATTGAGCTGCAGCAGAGCCCAGGTAGAGCGAGCCTCAGGCAGCGAGATGTGACCATCTTTGTTGGCATCTGTTATCGACAGCACCTGGGTGGCCAGGTCAGCCAGGTTGGCCTGATCCCCCACTTTAGCCTGAAAAGAAAGGAGAGCTTTAAACTTGATTTTATTTGATCATGGTGTGTTAAATATTTGAGACGTTGATTTACGTCCTTCAAAGAAGAACACTTGAGTGCCATAAATGTGTGTGTATATATACGTCTTTGCTTGTTTTGGCAGCAGGGACAAAAGAGTGCTTTCACACAGCCTGTGAGTAATGGTGGGGCTTCTGACTACATCTCCCAGAAGCCCCACCATTACTCACAGGCTGTGTGAAAGCACTCTTTTGTCTTTTGTATACACCACAGAGATCAAAGCAGGAAGTGGAGACGATCGAGATTAGAGAGCAAAACAGAATCTGGACAAAAAGTGGTGATTTTGGTGAAAGTGTCCTCTACTCTACCTCTGATAAAACAAGAATGGAACAAGGTAAAAACAAACATTTTTTTCATGATGAAATAGAGAGTCTCTTCTTTCATTTGAGCTATTCAGTGTTTTCAGAGTCATAGTACAAAATATTCTGTGGGTCATGAAATAATGGGCAAAAATTCTGGTACAAGGCACTCAATGAGGGCTTTCTGACCTTAAGGTGGTTCAGGATCATCTCTCTGAACTTCTCCACTGACGTCCCCTTGGTGGGCTTGTTGAAGGCTGCCGCCTCCTTCCTGGGCTCCATCTCATTACCCAAATCGTAATGAGGAGCCTCCTCCATCTGGCACTTAATGACTCCCTCCAGGTCTCCCCAACTCCCAGAGTACACCTAAAGTAAACAGGGTAAACCCAAGCTGCAGAGGGATTAACAAGAAGCAGGCTGGAGAGGAGCTCCTGGTTCAAACAGGAAACACTGACCTGGCTCTTGGGCTTGGCAGTGAAGCACTTCCCCAGGTAGAGCGTGTCCTTCTCACACAGGCTGCTGCAGGCCGAGCCTTCAATGACTCCTTTCTTGTATTTGTCACACTGAAGAACACAATGGAAAATATCAGGGAACTGGAAAGAGAACATCATTAGAACAGAGGATGTGCAGTATGGAGGAGGGAAGGTCGGAGGGGTCGGCGATGCGTTTGTGTACTCACGATTGAGTTTTTGCACTCGTGCCCACGACACAGCTCTGTGTAGGACGAGTACTCGACGTATACTACCCAGCTGCCCACAAACACTGCCAGCCAGGAGAAGAACAGGTACTTCATATGTAGGTAGGAGAATTTGGCCTGTTGGAAGCACAGTTTTTTAATCACTTACAAACAATAGAGGATGGAAAATGAGGTCAAAACTGTAGAAGATTCAGGAAGCTCTCATAGGAACGTTCAGTGAATCTGATTCATTCTCATTATATGTATGTGCAGCGTGGATGTTTCAGAGCATTAAACTGGTCGGGGTGATCTGAGGTCAGCCTGATGAAATGGATTTTTCACATGACATCATATAACAGAGATTAATGAGTCATAAGGCTAGTTCATCAGTCCTTTCTTTCACGTGGAGAGCACATGAAATTGCCTCAAAGAGGCAAGAGAGAAAGGAACATTATGGTGATGTGTTTTCTAGATCTGAGCTAATTAGCCTTTTCTCGACTTCAGGTTAAAATCCTTATTTAAGAAAACTTTTTGGGAATTTTTATATTGTAATAAATGTCATAAACTGGATTAAATGATTTATATTATTAATCCATCTACTATTTAATTTATTTAGATATTTATTTACTCAGATGTTATTTTACCATTTAGATTTTTCAGCTTCAGTGTTTCCCAAAGGTGTCTTTTTCCTCACCCAAGGTCTCTGCAAATTTTTCCATTGTTGTTTTTAGCCTCTGTGAGGCATTTGAACTGTGAAATGTATGAAAAGTGCCATAGAAATAAAGTTTATTTGATTTGACTAAAAGCATTCATGCATTTTAATTTCTCCATGCACTTTAAACTAAAGGCTACATATATTGCCATAGACGCTTTGTCAACCTTATAAAGTTATATTAAAAGTCAATCTTTTAAGTACTGATTAGAATACAGTAATTTGTCCTGAGAGTAAGGGAATAGACTCGTTAGTGGAAGAGAAATTAGCCCAAACTGAGCCGTATCACAGAGTGCATCATTGATGTATTTGCCTCTAAATAGGTGCTCAGTAATTAACAGTAAATGCTGTTTGTGGTCTGGCACAGTGACGCCAGGCTCATTACCGTGTCTTTTGATTTTCTTTCTAATTCCCCAGCTGATAAATACAGTCTGCTCCGATCAATGATGGCATTCCTCCAATAGGAGAACATTTTAGCAGTGCTGCTATTAATGATTGTTGCACTCAGTGCTTGACAGTGATGGACTCACCCTGCTTCCACTTGTCTTTACTGTCACTGAGTTTCTCTCTGTAACGCTTCACTTCCTCTGGGATCTGTGTGACCCAACTTTACAGTTTAACAGAAAACAGCCACTCTCTTCTTTCCCCGTACACTCAACCTAATAAAATTTAGAAGCACAAGATGTGAGGCTTATTTTCAGGATCTGTCTCTAAATGGATCTTCCATCCATCCTCTGCTTTTGACACCACAGATAATACACAAATCAAGCTTTCAGACAGCCTTTATATGTCACTCTGTGATCTAATTTCTCTCTTTCAGCTCATGTTAGTCTATATTATCCTCTTGTTTTGTGGAAAATGCACAGTAATATGTTTCTCTGCCATCGCCACCGGGATAATAGCTACTAGAGAGGACGTCAAGGTCATGTTTTCTTCATTATTTCTGAGAATTTCAATAGTATTTTCTTTCCTATTGCTGAGAATTTAGTGTATTTGAAGGCTAGTTCTGCTCATCTTGAAACAGATGATACCTGATCCAACATCAACCAACCATCCAGCTGTGAGAAACTATTATGCTCCTTTCACATTTGACATTTGAGTGTTTTGATCAGTATAATAATATAAATACTGATTCGTGCAGCCTTTAATTGAACTGTTTTGGGCAATAAAGTTAAATGAATTTCAGGGGATTTTGCATTTTTTCACTGAAGATATTCTGGCAGCAAATTAAGGAATACAATTCTTTAAATAATAGCAACCAGAACTTTTTGGGGGGATTTTTTAACAGCATTGCTAAGATCTCGAGTATTGAGTCATGTATGTATGTTTTCTGGTTTAAAATGTGTTTTAAATTACTGATGAAATAAGTTCCTTTGACAGATGCGTATATAATGTACATCATCTCACAAACACCCCTCCGAAATCATAAATGATCCAACTGACAAGCTATTTAACTCCTGGTTTTAAAATATGATTTCTGATGCTTTATTTATTGATCAGTTTACTTACAAATCGGACCGTGCGTGCCCACGGCAAATGTAACAGCAGTGACCACACAAGTGTTTCCAGTACCTCCCATCGATCTTTCCGCAGGTGAAATGCATCAGCGGCACAAGCATTATGGAAATAACACTTTGTGGGGAAACAAATGTATGGTTGGCCTTTTCCTAATCGATAGTCTGTGGCTTTCTTTTCAACTCTGGCCGATGCATTTCTATCTCTGGGATTATGTATTGACCCTTTGTGAAGGGAGAGAGTTACACAAACATGGCTAATGAGGTGATATTGATTGTGGCTGCTGTGACAGCTATTAATTAGTGGCTGACTGGGAGCTGTGGCTGTATGCTGAGGTGGGTGGAAAGAAACGGCCTGCCTTGATCTGGTTGAACTGCTTCCTGTTTCTGTTAGAGAGCCTGTGTTACACTAGTTTAACCCTAAGAGCCACCTGATGTTGAACCAGGAGATTAAAGCAGATCAGGAGCAGCACATCACTGTTCTCACACTTGTTTTTGACTGCATGCACACCATTCATCCATTATGTATGATTATACAGCCGTCCCTCAGAGGTTGCCAGTTAATGGGCTTCTGCACCGAGCTGAAAAAGACAGGGATGGACGGCTCTGGAGGAGCGAATAACAGCATAGATTTTGTCTGATTTACAAATATTTAGCAGGATACATTTAATATGTGCATGAAGGGTTGGACCGCCTCATGTCTGTCCACTTGTCACTGACTCCCTGAAGGAAAAAAGGATGGCACTCAGTCTGCACAGACAAAGATCTGACTCATCACAGTCCAGACAGCAGGCAACCCCCACCACCTCCACCCACCCACACACACACACACACACACACACACACAAAAACATGCATTTCCATGCTGAATCAATCCTGCGACATTAACACACACCTCACTTTATCTGTCCTGATGCTGTAAATCTGACATCAACCTGTTCATACATAATAAATAAATGACTGCAGCTTCCTGTCATTGCATCGCTGGGATGTGGGATACATGTCAGTGTTTCTGTTGCATTAAAGGTGCTAAATATGAAATTCATAGCATTAATATTGCAGCAAGTCTATGTGAAGATATGGAGGATTAATGACTAGCTGAGCGGAGAATGAAGTCACTCTCCCTCTGTGTGTTGTGATCTGAGCTTCTTTGTGCTTTGTTGATATAGCCGGCTGGTGTCACACTGTTAGCTCTGCAGCTGTTAGCTTTGTTTGCATTATTAGCTGCTAGCCGCCGTGTGGAGGCAATCCCCCAATCATAGATATGCTTCAAATTTACCTTTAATATGCAGCATAGGGCAGCAAAATGTCATTTAATTGTTAATTTACACAACCTTTTTACGACCAAATTCAACATCAGAACTTCTGAGTTGTTCTGATGCTGAATAATAATAGTATTCCAAGAAATGGACAACAATATAATGCAACAATTCATGTTAAATATATGATAAATGAAGAAAAATCACAAGATTACAATATGTAGTGTAATATATGCTCATCAGAGAGGAAAAAACAACAAGGAGCTTTAAAAGAGAAATGGAAATGATGTTAACATGGTTTGATAATTTGCTGAAATTGCATTAAAAAATGAGCATCATGCCTCAATAGATGTTGTTGAACATCAGCCTGAATTATTCAAACTTAAAGTTTTCACGTTGCACTTCCACACTTCACCTTCAAAAGGCAAAATTATCGATTTATGACAACCTGTGAAGGATTTTTTTAAAGTGTTCTCAGTGTATTAATGGTTTAAAACAATCTGCATGAAACAACACCAAAATCCCCAGCTTACAGGATATGTCAGTCTGTATTTAAGTGGCAACAGCTTCTCTCAGAGGACCAGTGAACGACACTTCTGAAGTTGTCACTGAGAGGCTGAGGTGGCCTAGAAAACTGAGCCATGCTGTTGGCTTTTCCCTCGAGACTGGAGGCTGTTTCTATCTCTGCACTTGACAGTTTTTTGTCTCTAACATGCAACACGACACAACATGTTTGCCCAAAACTAGTGAAACAAATGGCCGAATGACTCAAAGATAAATGCATTTAGTGAGAATAGTGTGATGGTGCAGCAGCAGGGGAGGCAGGATGTGTTCAAGTTGACTTTCTAGGAATGATCTGAATAATCTGTGTTGGCTTCCAGAGACCTCCACATGTCCCCACATCCCTGAAATGTGGTTGGCCACCCCAGGTGCCACCCTGCATGATGGACTATCTGATCATCAGATGTGACCTGGTTTGCAATTCGACCTCCGACCTGAGGGGCAGTATTGAGCCAGAATGCGGTTAAGAAGAAGACAATGTTAATTCTGAAGATTTGTAAAGTCAACCTTTTGAAGTTTTTTATTTATTTTGTTTGATTTGGCCGGCATTTTGTATTATGATTCATATTTTTGCGTTGTCTTTATTTTTGCACCTTTCATAAAAAATGAAAGATTAAGGCTTTGTGTTACACTTGTATTGTCCCGTTCTGTTGCATTGTGATTAGTTCTATTTATATCTCAATTTATATGATTTAAGATAGTATTAGTCGTCAAATTTGTCCTAAAAGACAAAAACTTATGCTATGTTGATGAGGCACATGTACAGTGACTTGTCACCCCTGCATGACTGAGTGCCTCACTTGGGCCACCCCTGGACACGCCACTGCACCTAGTTCCACTCACATCCAACATGTTGCATAATGTTCATCAACAGCATTTCTGGTAGTGTGGGGTAGAAAAGCCCTGCAGGAGGACTAAAGGAACTGGCTCATGTAAAAGCAGGTTGTGATAAAGTTTTGCAAAAAGAGGCTGTTTTGATGCTGCATCATGGACGTGGTTGCTACAGCAACGGCGATAAGGAGGATGGTTGAGACCGTCGAGCATCAAGTGACTTTATGAGTCAGTCTAGAAAAAAAAAACCTGCAAAACACCACCAATCCAACACGAAGGTCAAATGATGAAGTGGGAAAATGGAAATGAGTTCCGTTTAGTCGCTGCTAACGAGAGAATGAACCCAGGCGGTCAGCCTGCACTCTGAGCCGGGTGGATTCCCAGTTGGAGGGATTTCCCAGCAGCTTACCTGGATGTAGAGAGGCTTTCTGAAGAGCCCCCATGGAAACACGCCTCTCGCCATGGCACATCTCACAGAGGCTGCTGACGGGAGGAAATCGTCGCACACTTGCGGCTGTGTCGGGCCACGCCTGTTGGACCAGCCGTGGAAAAGATCCAGATGTGAAACATCACAGTTTCTGCGCGCAGCTCCCGTCAAATGCGCGTCTGGATGCGGCGACGCGCGGCGGCGGACTGAGCTGCTGCGCGGACTGCAGCGGACTGAGGAGGCTCATGTTGGTGGGGATGATCACTGGTGCTTCTGGACCAATGACAGAGAGGAGGATGGGCATCACACTTTGCATCCCTCTGTGGTTTATGCAAGAATATAGCTTTACATGGTGACAAGAGGCGAGCTGCTTCCTCTCCAACAACATCTGGAGTCTTTAAGAGATGACTTTATTTTCAGCAACCAAGATAAGATGAACCTTTATTTCAAGTGGATAGTGCAACAGTATAATGACCCATATGATAAGAAGAGAACATCAGTAAACAAAAAGAAAAAGTAGAGAGAAAAAACTATAGACTAATGTGACAATGCATGCAAAACAAAAATGTGGAAAAATTCTGCACACACAAAACCAAAAACATGTTCATGTATTAGACATGAGAATACTGCGTCAGAAATTATTTATTAGATCTAATTGGTGTATTCACACTTCATTAAAGCAACACCGATGGATCAAATGGCAGCATGAAGCCTGATCACATGCTGCCTCATCAGCACCTCTATATGTACACATGGTTTCACTTTAGGTTTAGGCAATTTAACCACTGTAGTTAGGTTTGGGGAAGAAATTCACCGTCCGGCTTAAAACTTAAAAGTGTTTGTGATGTGAAAGGGAAGCTGTGAGGACAAACAGTAGACATGTTTGTTGTTCATGTTCATATTGATCATATTGCACTGCTTTTTACTATATAAGCAGAGTTTTCACAGCATTATTCTTAGTCACTTTATCATCTTCAGTTCTTACGTATCTCTGCACTGCATATACATGTTTGCATGTGTATAATTTTATATTTATATGTCTATATGTCATGCACCAAGTCACCAAATTAAATTCCTGTTTTGTGCAAACTTATATGACAATAAACTTGTTTCTGATTCTGATTCTGATTTTTGGAGGAGGCCTGAAGCACTGGACTGTCAGAGCTGCAGACCTGCTCACTTTTTCGCTGGACTTAATGACTTTTGGAGCTGCTGCTGCTACTCCAAAATAGTTGACAACACTGGGCTTGATTTTTCTTTATTTTTATAGAAAATGGTTTATTCATAGTTTATTACAATTACCAACTCGAGCTGTAAGCTTGACCACATAAAGATAACTTTAAGATGATGTAAGACAGAGGTGGAAAGACAATCCTGAATTATTTAGACCCACTATAGTGAACTCACCAAACTAAACACTGAAGGGAGCTTCAATATTTTTTGCCCCGCAACATTTAAAACACAACAACATATTAAGACAAATAACCACAACATGTTATCCCAATTCCATGGAAAACTGGCCTCAGGAAGGATTTGTGACGTCTCTGTGGTTTAAAAAAAACACACACAAAAACAAAAAAGTAATTTGAGGCAGATGATGTCGGTCTTCCTGGGAGGTGAAGCAGATCTCTTGAGGCGTTCGTTCTTCAGTCTCACAGCTCAGAGGGAAGCTTGAAAGGCAGGAGAAATAGAGGCTGTCGGCTCCATCACGTCATGAATCATCCTCATTTTGATTTATGTTTTCATTACATTTTACAGCCTACAAATGCACATATTTTCTTCTGAATCTGGAGAGTGGGAAAGGCAGAGGAAACAGGTGAAGAGCATCCTCTTCTTTACATGCTCATCAAGATTTTTGCATATTAATTTGTAATTTCTAAAATCCCTGCCTGTGATCCGTGTTTGACTCTGCAGTGGGATGTGAGATCTCTCACTGGCGTCTGGCAAATGAAGAGACACAAGGCTGCGTCTCAAGGGAATGCACCAGCAAAAGGTAATGGGCACTCAGTTATACAGCACACCATGATGTGCAGCATGCACATTATCATCCATCAAAACAGACAAACAAAGTTTCAGTGATTGCATTTCATGAAAAAAAAAAGCATTGCAGGGTGTGAAAACACAAATGCAATTTGTCTTCACAGTTAGACAGTTTATAGAGCAGAGCAGAGCTGCTAAACAGATGCTAAATAAGACATTAGGAACAAGAGAAACAGAGCTGGAATACTGGATCGGGTTCGGAGGAGATGTTTTTATATGAGTCTAGAGGACAGAAGCTGGATGCAGATAAGGTATTTCCTGTGATTATGTAATGCTGATTTCCTTGAGGCACTTTGAGTGGGCAGATAAAAAAAATCTATTTCCATATAAGAACAAACAAACAACAACCTTGGCGATGCAAAGACGAAGGCAGTGGCACCTCTGGAGAAGACATGGCAGAGAAATAATAGTCTGGATCTATTAGAAATAATAGATCAAGTACACTGATAACAACTGTCATGTAGATTAACAGTAAAATAGTTCTCCTACTATGTGCTGAATATACAGTATATTTCTGTATGTTCTTGATTGTACAGTAGACATTGCCCTTTTTTTAGTTTGCCCACTATAGAGCATATTACTGGCAGTATTGACGACAGCCAATCGCCATGACGAAAGCAGTCTTTACTCTATAATTATGCACGATGGCCTCCTCCACAAGCGTGACCTTTCAGTTCGACACCAGCTTAACATCAGCTTTCCTTAACGACAGTAATCCATATTTAGTCTTGCAGCCCACACGCTGACATCCATCACAAGCCGGCATGGTAACAAATGACAGGACGTTCTCAAAGCCCACCACAAATTATTCCAACATTTCTGATCTGGAACAATCTGTACCGGTGCTGCAGTTGTCATCAGCAGAGATCACGAGCGAGGGCACGAGGGCAGCTGATGTGTGAGGTTGATTACTGAAGGGGATGTTTGAATTATTCACACAAGAGACATTTGTTTTGCTTTATTGAACCTGCTTTGTGGAAAGAGAGGAGAGAGACTCATGACAAATAAGTGATGTTAGCCTTCCCCCTCATGGTGACAGTCCTGCATTACATTTTCACAACTGAGTCCATGTTTCTGAAATCACACAAGACGAGGATATTCAGGATGGATGCAAGAGACAACTCTTTAGCTTACTGCTCTGAGCTGTAGAGCTCCAGCTTTGTCCAAAAAACACACAAATTAACAATAGTATTGCGTTAGCTGACGTGTCCCTTTTTTACACTGTGGTTCATTTCGGATTAAAGGAACAATGTGGGACAGAAATGGAATATAACGTTTTTATTAGTGTATAGACACAGCTTAGAAAGAGCCCTTCGTATCTATGCAGGGTGCTGGTCATCTTCATGGAGTCTGCCATGTTGGAGACGTCTCCAAATCCTGCACACTGTACCTTTAAAACACATTCACTGTCCTGCTGCTGTAAATTATCGTTATTAGTATTGTATATTATTATAGTCTCCAACAAATGCATTATTTGCTCCTTTTTGGTGTTGCTAAAAGTCTACAGTCCAGTCCTTTTAGGCCACGATTCAGCCTATTTAGAAATGTCCTAAATCAGTTTATATCTTCTTCAAAAAAGACTTGATAACTGATGAATTGAATTGATAATAAGGCTTGTTTGTATTTATTATCAGCTTTATTCTCTGAATGAGCTGCCTGATTATTGTTGCACAGACTGAACTCTGCTCTTAATTCTGTGAATGATATTTTTGGGAATGCTCCTTCTCTCTTTCCTCTGACACTGAGGTCACCAGTAAATATGACACAGAATTATTCGGCTGCTGTCCTCCATCATCTGTCAGCATCACATAAATAATAAAGAATTCACTCAGCAGTCACGATGAACGGACATGTTTCTGAAAATACAGTAATTCCTCACAGATGGTTGAAGTCGATCAGCGTTGAGGTCGATGGGAAAAGTTGAGAAAATATTTTGCACACCTCATAGAAAGACAACGTTATTTATGGAACAGCACGACTGGAATTATGCTGTTTTTGCTTAAATAAATGTAGCAGATGAATCACAATGAGTGTCTTTTATGTAGATGACTGTGAAATATTATTATTATAGTGTCTGTCTTTATGTCCTGCTCTCTTTCAGCTAATATGGTGGATTTTAGAGACCATAACTTGTGACAAATTGATCTGATCTTTAGTAGATTAGTTGACCTAAAATCCTATTTTGTAGTCATATTATCTTTAACCACTGGATCAAATCAAATTAGCTAATTCTCTGTAGGTTCTCGGTCGTCCAAGTCTAGTTAAATCAAAAAGTGTAAAAAAGAATCGACTGGATTTTTTTTCAACAAACCTCAAGCAAGTCAAGTTGACTCTTTTTTGCTCTTTTTAACTGGTATTTGTGAGGAGCATAGAGCTCAGCTGAAGCTCCAGAAAACCTGAAGAGTTCAGGCAGACCTCAGCAGCCACATGGCCACATGTCCACTGTGTTCAACAACAGTGTGCACTTGTTGGTCATGTGCATGTGGGGAATTTCTGAAACAGTCGCTTCTCAAACTAGATCACCCCGAAGGGATTAGATCTTATTTTATAAACACTTCTGTTTTAAAACAACATATCTTACATGTTCAAATCTGTGATCATGTGACTGTGGCTTATCAGTGTTTCATCTCTCAGATTTACTGTCTTTTAACAGCATCTTTACTCTGTAATTTATGTCTGATTGTGATTCACTCCAGATGTGGTCTGTACATTATGTCACCCCCACAACCTCATGAGTTCTGGGCTCAGACTGATTTTAAATAAAAGGAGAGATTGTTTTTGTGTCTGGAGGTAAGACAGTGCTGGTCACGCTGCAGGAACAACAGACGAAGCCACAGGAGCTGCATGACCTTCATGCAGGGACATGTGGCTGAGTAATAATAGCCCACAGGAAGTTGAAAAGTTAGGGTGGTGCTCAACGCGAAACACTCATTAAACTAGAGTATAATTCATCACATATCAGCCTGTATAAGTCACTTCAATCACATAGTGTAGTATGTGTGCTGGCTGAGGGCAAAGGAGGCAGAAAGCAGCATGAACAGCAGCTGATCGCTGTGTTCGTGAACTAAATCTTGATGCCATGATTGCAGAGTGCAGCAGCACTCAGTGACACCCCCCAGCTGTTCCTCTCCTCCCACTGCAAAACAACAAAACAGGATCAGGCCAAAAAACACTGTCTGCACCTCCAGAAATTGCTACTGAGCAACGGACCCTTATAGTAAAGATAAGATAAGAGAGGAACATTAAAGGCACAATCCGTGATGAGAATACAATGGTCTGGACTAATGCTAGGCAATGATGGAGCCCATGTTGTTGGTTTTCTTTACATTAAAGATGTTAATCCCTCAAAACAAATTGCTTCAACAGTGCATTACAAATTACAGACTAATAAAATGACACTTTTACAAACACCAAATGTCTCACTGAGTGACAGGCCTTTTGGCAATTCTGACAATACACAGAATATTTTGTACTATGTCTCTGAAAACACTGAATAGCTCAAATGAAAGAAGAGACTCAATTTCTTCATGAAAAAAAATGTTTGTTTTTATCTTGTTCCATTCTTGTATTATTAGAGGTAAGGAAGAGGCCAGTTTCACCAAAATCACCACTTTTTGTCCAGATTCTGTTTGTTTTTCTCTCTAATCTCAATCTTCTCCACTTCCTGTTTTGATCTCTGTGGTGTATACCATCTCTTTATGCTCTGACTACATCTCCCAGAAGCCCCAGAATTACTCACAGGCTGTGGGAGACCACGATTGGCGACCCGCTGTCGAAAAAAGGAAAAACGTATATCTATGTTTATGGCACTCAAGCATTCTGGAGTTAAAAAGGATGCTGCTGTTTGTTCTCTGAATACGACTTTTAAGTTCTCACAGTGTTACCTAATTATTTTTGACAAATTTACTTTTCTACTTATTCTTCTGTTTAATTATGTCACGGCTTCTTATTTTTTTTTATAGGCCCTTATCCTTGCTACACACCTTTGCTACTGGAACACATAAGGGTTTATCTCATCTTATCTTATCTTATCTTATCTAATTAGTTGGAACTATGTCACACGATGACACGATGCATCGGTTGTTGCAATACTATGCAAATCTATTTAAAAAAAATTTTTGAACATTGTTTTTATTGAGATTTTTCATCACCAGTACAATTAAGCACCATCTCATAAGTACAAAAAAGAACAATCCAGTTCGACACAAAGGCACAGGTTTCAGGATTGTCTGGTAGATGAATAAATAGACAGAAATTCAGATTTATTAAAACAAACAAACAGAAAAAACTCTCCAGGTCTTCCACAGACAAAGTAAACGGTCTGGTTTACCTCTCTGCATATATGTTATTTTTTCCGGAGGTGAAGCTGTTAACATCTGCCTGATCCAAAAAGTAACGTTTGGTCTGCTCATCTTTTTCCAAGATAATGCAGTTGATTTTTATAGCATGCAAAAGGCACAAATCTCTCAGTATTCATTCACTCAGGGTGTATTCAAGACCTGTGGGGTAGGATCGTAAAATAAAAAACACAGGGTTCATTAAAAGCATTAAAAGATCTTTCAGGATAAACTTTTTGATTGTTTTTTTTTTTAACTTCCTCCCAAAAAGCTTTGATTTGTATTTTTAATTTTTTGTTCACAAATGGCGAATGTGTTTTTTTTTTTCGCAAAAACTACCATGTAATTCTAGTGGGGATTGTTGCTGACCGTCGAGCTGTCTTGTCCTATTATGTGAACAGACTGTGGCACATTTACCTTTGTGTTTATTTTCATAGTTTGTGCTATTATTAGTGCAGTGAACACAGAGCATGTGTTACTGTGGAGCTAGCATAACATTTGCATGGCATGTGGAATAACCCTGAGTATAGTGAAGATCATTCACAGGAGCTGAATAGTCAGAGTCACTCCTGCTCTGTTGCTATGCTCCTTGGTAATCAATAACAAATAAATATCTTGTTTGTTTGTATTTGTATTTTGTTGTTTATTGGCCAGATTTTTGGGGTTTGAAAGCATCACTGATATAACACTGAGAACCTCAAGTGTGGGCAAAGACAGGTTCATTTCTTTTAAATCCTCCAAAGAGACACTCTCTTCTCATTTCTAACAGTGAGCGCCAGAAATGAGCCATTATGCTCCAAGCCAGTCTTATGACTTGTCAATTGTTATGGTGTGTACTGAGAACTGGCTGTTTTCAGATGACTTGCAGACATGTGCCGAGGTTACTCAAAGCTTTAAAAAGCCATATATCGCCAGCAGTGCAGTTCAAACAAACCGTCGTTTCATGAGCTGCAGCAGCAGGAGGATCAGTCTGCGTCTCCACAGTGGGAACATCATTGGATGTTGAGATCAGAGGCATCGTCTTTGAGTCTTACGCTCACTGAGGTTGCTGGCTGTTGTGTCTCAGGTCACTCAGAGTTGTTTAGCTTCAAGTTGTGCTGTTTGGATTTCTAAAGCTCAACATGAATAAGTTTCACGGAGAGCTGACTCAGAGGGAGCAGGATTTACTGAAGATCCGCCGTGACAGCGACACTAAGGCCGCCGAGCTCGTCAAGATGGAGAAGATGCTGCAGCAGACCAAGGACCTGCTGGACAAGAAGTCTGGCTCAGACACCATGGGCTACCAGGAGAACATGGGTCCGTATCCAACCAAACCTCCTCCCTTGCTGTTTTCATTTGCTCCTCTGCCTTAAAATGTCTTGCTGGTGTGGTGGTCATGCTGAGCGGCTGTGCTGTTTTCTGCTTGCAGTGGAAGACCTGGAGGAGAAAGTGCGCTCCAGCAGAAGATACAGGAGAAACTCCCTCCATCACACGCAGATGCTGGAGAGCCAGATGAAGACGGTGAAGGGCGAGCTGGTGGGCACGCTGGACCACCTCCAGGAGCTGAGGAACGTCCTGCGCCGCTCCCAGCAGAAAGCAGAAGAGCGCAAGGCCGCCATGGAGAAGCTGGCAGCAGGGCTCAGGTGAAGCACCAACAAGGCTTTGACCTTTCCGAGCTTCACGTGTGACCCGACGCCCTGCGACCCGCCGACGAGTTTCCACCAAACACCCGTACGCTGGTTGAATAGAAGAAAGAGACTTGAGCTGCTGTGAGGCCGCTGTTCAGCATCCAAAAGACTGAAGTGAGAAGACTTTGTGTTTTTATAACCTGCTTCTAACAAAGAGTGGCCCCTTCTTCCTTTTATTTTTGACCCACTTTTATTAATTCTGTATTTTGTCAAGTTTCAAAATTACATTAAATTACACATGCAGTTAGAGCTGCAACAATTGGTCGATTAGTTGTCAACTGTTCAGCTGATCAGCCACTATTTTGACAATTGATCAATCAAACTGAGTCATTCTTTAATTTAAAAAAAGGCAAAATCTCTGATTCCAGCTTCTTAAATGTGAATATTTTATGGTTTCTTTCCTCCTCTATGACAGTAAACAGAATGTCACTAAAGACGACACTGTCATGGGTTTTGGGAAAAAGTCTTTTCTAAAGATTTATAGACCAAACAATCAATTAATCAATAAAACAATCAACAGATCGTTTGAAAAATGAAAATTATTGTTAATTTGCAGTCATACACACAGTTCTTTTTACTTTTTCAAGCCTGAAATGTGGAGATGTAAACACTGAGTGATAAAAATATCTCCTGAGCAGCACCCATACATATTTTTCTTGCTCCTCTCTTTATGAAAAGAAAACATCTCTGTGATTGATGAAAGTGATCACCGTGTTATTACTTCACAAACCTAATTTGAATGACTTCTTCTCTGCCAGTAATAACATGTGAGTTGTCGTTTGTGTTTTTTTTCTGTGTCATCTCGGTCACTGTGATGACATTAACTTCTGTTTAGTCTCACTAAAAGCTATATTTATAGAGGCACATCGACAGTGTAACAGCAGAAAATATGTGAGATACTGATTTGTCTTTTTCAATGTTTGATCATTTGTTGTGAGAAATAAATCACCCTGAGATGTCAACATTAAATGGCTTATTATATTTACTCTGTGTAAAGAGTTTTACGCAGTAGTGTGTCTTTTGTCTTGGTAATGTATTTTTTTCCCAGATGACATAAAAGTGTGTTTCGGTGCTTTTTTTTGGCTCCCTCTGCTCTGGGATCAATAGCCTGTTGTCTGTTTCCTGCAGTGAGTCATCTGAAAGCTCCCTGTGGCTCAGATGTGATCACACACATCTCATTTTGCACAGCTTGTTTCCTCACAACCAGCAGCATGTGACACGTTCAGTAATTTAACTGTAAATGTAACACCATTACAGGGAAAGAACAGCAGAACAGCCTTGACACTTGGTCTTCTCCTCTGTATGAATGAATATATCCTGGAAGCTGGTTTGTGATCATTTGGGGAAGAAACAACAATAATGAGGAACCACAGAAAAAAAAGCACAAGCATCTGTCATCCCTTAGCGGTCCTGAAGATGTTCATTATATTTTGTAATTAACTTTTCAAGGTGTGTTTTTGAAACTGTGGAGTATCAGAGCAAACGAGCCTGCAGGGAGTGCTCAAGAAGCAGCAATTGATTTCCAGTTTATAAGCAGGCATGTATTTTTTAAAAAAAAAAAATTATTTCATTATTTTTTTTAATTGTTGTTTTTATTTTATTTTATTTCTATTTTATTTTATATTTTATTTTATTCTGTTTTATTGCTTTTATTTAATATCTACTGTAAAGCACTTTAGTTCATTGTAAAGGGCTGTATAAATAAAGAACATTTACATTTTTACATTTATTATTTGAATCTGGTAGGGTATGAGGTCCATACATAATTTTTAGCTGTTATTTAATGGCTTATTCTTCCATTTATATTAGCCATTTTTGTCCCGCTTATGACACCATATTTTGAAATGCTTTGTCAGTCTCCCAAAAAACAAATTACACACAGAGTTAGAGCTGCTATTATTAGTTTTCAACCATCAAACTGAGTATAAATCATTCTGATAATCAATCAATGGGTTTGAGTATTTTTTTTAATAATAATAAACTTAAAACTTTTTGACAAAACTTTGTCTTGAGCTTTGAGAAACACTCATCAACATTTTTGCAGATCGACACAGTGTTCTTTCACTTTTTCAACGTTAAATCTTTATTTTTTAGGGAGATTTTGACATCACACAGTACTAGTCATGGTTTAGGTTGTGGTTTAGTCTTTATTTCCTGCCTTCACTCACCTCAGCTGTTCCCTCTCCCCTCGTTAGTCGTCACTATTTACACCTCCACAGGTGCTTTCTTGGTTTGTCTGTTCCAGTTTATCCTGAGTTACCTGCATGGTTCCCATGTCGTCATCTGGAGACTATTTTTTTTTTTTTTTTTAACTTGTTACCTGCCTGCTCTGGTTGGATTCCATGTGTAAGTCCTTTTAATTGTTAATAATCTGCCTGTGTTTGTGTCCTGCCTGCTTGTCTGTACTCTCTCAATACTGCTGATAAAGTACTTTAAGTTGACACAGATCTGACCTCTAAAGCAGTGGTTCCCTAAATTTTTAAACAGGAAGTGCCTTTCAAAGTTTGGGAGCTCTTACAAGCTGAAGCCTGATTGTGTCTGGTCACCAAAGGAAAACCATCAGTTTTAAGATCCAGAACTTTTAGGGTTTAAATACACAAAGCTGACAGAACAGCTTTTGGATATTTCTTAGACTACAGGGGTTATTTAGATGTCTTATGTCTCATTACTTCCTGTTTTATTTTGTAGTTCTCATTCCCTCTCATCATTTCCACCTGTGCTCCAATATTTAAAGTGTGTAAATAAAGTCCTTGTCTCCCTTTGGCCTGCACCGGTTCACCAGTGAGTAGATTATGTAAAGACATTTTTTTGGGTCCTGACTTTATGTTCAGTCACATGCAGAATTGTGACGACAAGTTATTTTAATGACTAATAATGCATTTATTAGATTTACTATATGTCCAGTAGTTTCACAGTTTTTAAGGAGCAAAATGAATCACCCTTGAATTCAGTCCTTTTTATATTTATTATCTTATTTTTTTTCATGATTATTACTGTTGCTTGTATTTCATTATATGATGTCTTTCATATATATTGATAGTTTGTCTTTAATGGAGCCTCCCAGTGAAAGTATTTCATAATTGTACTTGTATAACCGGAATGACATGGACACAAACTCTTATGACACCTTTTATTTTCTGCTGTGCTCAGTCAGTTGTCACGTGATTCGGTCATCAGACAGTTTGTCATTTTATAATTTGCTCTCTCAAAGTTATGTATTTATATGCAGGTGAAGGCTTATTCCAGAGGGAACTTTGTAGGAATACTTTAACAATATATATAGTACAATAATATTATTACAATATATAAAGTTTTTGATTTAGTCAGTATTGTTTCAGCTTTAGCTTTACCAGTAGTTTTAAAATAAATTGTTAAAAGTGATTTTATCACCTTATCTCTTGCTTGGTACGTGGTGTTATCCACCTTTCACGTCCGGCTTTGCTGATGAGGTTAATATTTTAGACGGGTTATAATATTTTAAACAGGTTAGTCTGCCTGTTATTAATACTCGTAAAACTCTTTCAGAGCTTTGCTTCAGGGTTTGTGGCACCAGATATGTCGCGACATACTTCTCATACATACTGTACTATTTCAGTGTTGCACAATGAACCCACTGCAAGACCATGCAAGCACTGGTGGCACAGCTCCATCAGATTTAATAAAAGGTTTTGAAATGTTTCTGTATGCTGCAGAACAGCATGTGCAGAAAGAAAACTGACAGGTTTATAACATTCATGTTACAGACACAAGAAGTGTGCTCAGTTCACATGAGGACAAAAACCCTGCCTCTTTTTTAGTCTCTGAGACCTCCAGGCATGTTTGTATGATACCTTAGTTATTTCTAATTTTTCATGTCGTTTCATATAAATGTCAAGTGTTTTCGATAGAAATTTTACAGGAGACAACTTCAACAAAACCACTTAGACTTAACGCAAAAAAATGTGTAAATTAACTCATTGAGTGCCAGCCGTTTTATAAAACAGAGAGTGCCTTGTTCCAGAGTTTTGTTTTTTTTTTGCCCATTTTCAGTCATATTTCTAGACCCACAGAATATTTTGTACTATGATTCTGAAAACACTGAATAGCTCAAATGAAAGAAGAGACTCTCTATTTCATCATGAAAAAAATGTTTGTTTTTACCTTGTTCAATTCTTGTTTTATCAGAGGTAGAGTAGAGGACACTTTCACCAAAATCACCACTTTTTGTCCAGATTCTGTTTGTTTTGCTCTCTAATCTCGATCGTCTCCACTTCCTGTTTTGATCTCTGTGGTGTATACCGTCTCTTTATGCTCTGACCATAAATCCCAGAAGCTCAACATTACTCGCAAGACAACCCGCTGCCAAAAATCATTTTGACGTATTATTACATCAAGCGCCACATTTTAAATGAAGTCACAATACGTCAATGGCACTCAAAGAGTTACGTGATCCTGATTTAAAAAATGCTCAATATCAAGAGCAATTTTCTGGGACTTTGAGCTGCTGATGCGGGGAATTTAGATAACAGGTCTAAAAGGATGGGTGCCTTATAACAGCAGCCTCATGAACATGCACTAACCTCAGGTGGTTTAGTTACACAGCTAGACTGTAATTTATTTGCTGTAGTCACTTTTTTCCCCTGGATTCTATTTTTTTTTCTCTTCACTTTATTTTCTCAGACTTGATCTTGTTCCTTTCTTCCTGAACTTCATTCATTTAATGGCGGTACTCTCGACATGACGTCCCAGGCTTTTCAGCTAAAACGTCTAATTTTAGAGACTTATCATTATAATGCATGCGTACAACAATGTACTTTCACAAATATACTGTGCGACAAAAATCCACTCAGGACTAGCAAGTGTAGTCAGAATGCTCAGCAAGTCTGTCACACTCACCTACACAGGCAAACCCTCTCCTGACCTGCAGCTGTGATCCCATACACTGAATCTGACCTTTGACCTTGCAGCATTACAGAGTATCCAGTCAGGTTATTGCTCCCCTTCCTTCTACCCAGGATAAATCCATTTACATTAAAAAGTAAACCCTGTTAAATGAAGGGCAGAGTGTTAGAAGAGGCTCTACTGGGATTGCAGATGATCCTGTGATATTGCGAAATAATAGTCATCTAAATGTATAATAAATACAAGATGTATTGACTTGCATGTCACCAGGAGAAGGACGCTGATCTTTTCATCTAACTCTGGGTAAGAAAACAAATATTTGTATTTCACAAAACGCCTTAATATTGCTCATATCTGTGAGATTCATGATGAGCTAATGCTGATAAATTAGCTGTGATTGTGAAGTCCTCCTGCTGCTGCAGGAAATTGACACATCTGTTGGCAGTTTTGACTCGTTGGTTCATGCATCCCTTGCTGAATTAGAAAATTATTGCAGACTTTTGATTGAGTCTCAAGCTTCACAGCTGTGTTCCAGCAAAATGCTGCTAAAGGCTGCAGATTATAATCCTCCACCCTTCATAGCTGGCCTACATGGATGGTGCTTTAGTCAAGTTAAAACAAGAATCTGATCGTTGCCAGGCTCTGCCTTTGTCGGCCGCAGATAGGACTGTGTGTGTTTAGTGTGCCTGATGAAGTGTGTTAACACTATGAGGCAGAATGTGCTGATGCAGCTCTGATAGAAGGAGTGATGGACCCAACCCTAACCTGAGGCGACTCAGGCCAGATATACGTGCCTTCCTTTATTGTCAAGATGCCACAAAATGAAGCTGCTGACAGGCTGCTGCTCGACTGCATAACTGTGGGAGTTTTACTTTTGATTTACTGGTAATAAACTCTGTGGAAAATCAGTGGGCAACCTCTAGATCTGAAACATGAAGAGTCTTAAACCTGCAGTAACCAGCAGGGGGCAAATCCTCTGGTTGCAGGGAAGCTTATGAGAAAATATCTATTTATTCCCTCAGTAAACATTATAAACCTGAGTTTATGGTCTCAATCTCTAGCTTTAAGTCTTTTTCAATACGGCATGATGTTCATTCAGTAAATAGTGGCTCCATTAGCGTCAAATAGACCATAAAGGAGGGGATGCTTCAGGGGCGGGGCTGTCTTGTGATTGTAGGGCGCTACCAGTGTTTTTCCATTTGGGAGTTGTCCGTGCTTTTTGTCTTTAACTCTTTCACAGTGTGTTTCCAGCTCTGTGACACTTAAAATGAATTACAATGGTGATGACCAAAATAAACAAAATAGCGATGGTCAAAATGCTGAAATAGAGCCTGCAAAATTGCAGTGCCAAAACAACAGGTGAAGTCAAGGCGACCACACCAACTTTTTATATACAACTTATGAGACAAAAAAAGCATTTATGATACACATGCATTATGTTCAGCAAGATAACCTCCACAAATCAATTGTGAATTTTGAGGCTTGAATGCAATCACAAGAAGTAAAGAGATTACATCATGGTTGAATACAGACACCACTAAACTAAGCTAACCTGTTAGACAGACAGGCTGCAGACTGTAAATTTAGTTCTCTACATGGTAGTCTTAATATTTAACTTCATATTCCCTGTAAAAGTCGCTGTCTGTCCTGCTGATCATGGAAATTAAAAAAGATTATTTCTCATCTACAGTGCCACGAGTAATGCATTGTTACAGTGAAGTATGTTGAAGTTACATAATGTTATGTTAGCAGCTCTTTTGCAGGGCTGGGATGTGCCTGAACACGCCTCTTTGTCTGGAGAATATAAAGCAGACTGAGTGCAGACAGGCTGCTGCGGAAACCAGCTTCTCCTCACCCAGCATCTGCCTTCTGTCCTCACCAGGTAATAACAACTATTTCAGCTATTATTTATTAATAATCTGCACGTTTTCTATTGCTTAGAAATATTTATTCCTGCAGCAACATTAAATATTTGCCTGATTGTGCATTGAAGAAAGCAACAACAAGTTGATGCTTTGAACAGAAACTTGTTGACCGATTTATAACATTTTAAATGTTTTACAAGGCATGTTTCTTCTGGTTATTCTGTACAGTACATGGGGTTTGCATGTCTTTGACTGTGAGGACTGGCCTCAAAGCACTACACCAACACTTTGCATTGCAGTTTGGCAGTCAGTTCACAAGAGGAAACACCCTGTCTGTTACCTCAGCTGGTTCTTCACCTCTAATACACCAACACACTTCTCTTAATCACATGACAACCTGTAATACAGGTAGTCCTGTATTACAGGTTCAGGAACTATTTAGTTCTGAGAGAACACAATGCACTGTTGAATGTTTTGTGATGTGCACCATTAATTTTTATGAGACTTTTTTTGCCTTTGACTCTTAGAGCTGGAAAAACGAATCAGTTGTTAACTGTTAAATTATTTGACGGATAATTTTTAAGCGATTAATTGGATTAAGTAAATTTCTATGGAAAAAAGGCAAAATTTCTTGATACCAGCTTCTTAAATGTGAATATTTCCTCCTTTCTTTCCTACTCCATGAAACAGAATATATTTGTTGAACAAAACAAGACTGATCTGCATTTTTCACTGTTATTTATATTTTTTTGACATTTAACAAACCAGTTGACTCAGGAAAAAAATAACATCAATTGAAAAGCCTTCCTCTCAAATCTCAATCTGCATAAATGCAATTTTCCATTTTATGCATCAATTTGTGGTTTAAAAAGAGTAATTTATTCAAAACTGGGGCTGTTAAAACACCTTTTGTGTCCAACCATCTGAAACCCAAAGATAATCACTTCACAATCACATCAGAAAATGAAAAAGCAGCAAATTCTCTAGCTATTTGCTTGAAAGCAAAAAAAATGCATTTATCTTTTCAGCCCTCATTGAGACCACCTCCTGTGTTTAAAGGTTATTTTCTGTCCTTACTTAATAAAGTTAATGAAGCTGCATCTTCCCTCAGACCCTGAGCACTATGGCGTGCCACAAAGAGTTTGCGAAAGCAGGAAAGAAGAAAGGTCTGCAGGTGTGGCGGATAGAGAACATGGACTTGTCTCCTGTCTCAACTGAAGAACATGGAAAATTCTTCACTGGAGACTCTTACATAGTGCTCAACACCATCAGCCCGTCTCCTGCCATATACAGCGTTCACACATGGTTCGGTATTGGACTTTAATTCTCTGCTGGCTCGTTAAGCTTGTTACAGAACAATCTGCCTTTTGTTTTACAGTCATGCATTGGTTTTCAATGTTATCTGTTATACTTCAGGTGCTGAGACTTCCCAGGATGAGAAAGGAAGTGCCGCCATCTTAATGACCCAGCTGGATACCTTCCTGGGTGGATGCCCAACACAGTTCTCTGAACATCAAAACACGGAGTCCAACACCTTTCTGGGCTACTTCAAGTCTCTGGGAATCAAATACATGGTGAGACATGATGCAAAAACTGTGTTTTCATGGTAAATATTGTTGGATTGATTGAAACATATTTTCACAGAATATAACAACCTCTGCCTTTAGACAAGCGCTCATGCAGTGGTCTAAACTTAAGGGGTTGTTGATGCATTGCATGTTTATACAGGAAGTGGAACTCATCACACTGCTATTTTGGGTTTTTCGTGGTCAGTTGCTTCCTCAGGTTTTCCACTTAAGGTTTCCATGGGGAATTTAAACAGACAAACAGAGACATGCTTTCTGATGCCAAAACACCAGCAGATGCCATGAGAAAACACATTATAGCCAATAACAATAAGCCAGAAACATTGTTGTTTAATGTAATCATCCTAATGCTTTACTCTTCCTGACTTTATTCCTGTTTAAGAAAGGTGGACTAAAATCAGGCTTCAACCACGTGGTGACCAACAAAGTAGAGGAGAGACGCTTGCTGCATGTTAAAGGCCGTCTAACAGTCAGAGCCACGGAGGTGGACCTTTCCTGGAACAGCTTCAATAAAGGAGACTGCTTCATCATTCTCTTGAATGAGGTGATTTAAAGGACAGATTAGATACCCAAATATGTTACAGTACAGGCTTCAGGCTCTGCAATGTGTCACCATAACTTCTTTTTATCCTCTCCTCCTGCTAGAACATTTACCACTGGGCTGGCAGTGAATGCAATCACTTTGAACGCCTGAAAACTACTGAGCTCGCCATTGGCATCCGCGACTATGAGCGACGCGGCCGCGGCAACATAGAAATGATCGTCGAAGGCTCTGAGCCCGAAGAAGTCATTAAGGCGAGCATTTTTTCGACTTTATTCAGGAAGCATTTGGCTGCTTGGAAGGATGTTTCGAGCAATGTTGCTAACTGTGTTTATTTTTAGGAGCTTGGGCCAAAGCCAGACCTCCCACCAGGAACTTCTGACAGTGACAAGCATTCAGACATTAAGCACAAGAACATGGCAACTCTCTATTTGGTAAATATTAAGCTTTGAAATTAATTACTGCAGCTGATGAATGTTGATGTTTTCATCATCTCTCTACTTTCCAGATATCTGATGCTTCTGGCTCCATGAAGACATCTGTGGTGAAAGACAAAAACCCATTCATGCAAAACATGCTCTCCCCAGGAGAATGCTACCTCTTGGACAATGGAGGGGAGAGGATATTTATCTGGAAAGGTATTTCACCATGACGTCTAGCCAGTCCTGCATCCTCGTTCTTTGCATACTCTGTATGTATCAGTGCCCAGTTTGCTCTTAGGCACGAGTTGCTAGTCTGAGGTTGCTCTCCAAGTGGGGAAAAAATGAGTCACTCAGATTTTAGCAGAGTTTGTCATCTCTAACCATTGCACCACACCGTGAACTGCAGGCCCACAAGCAAACCCAGAGGAGCGCAAGGCTGCACTGGCTGCTGCAGACAAGTTTATCAAAGACAAGAATTATTCTCCAAATACCCAGGTAATGTGAGCATGTAGTAAAAGTTTCCTACCAAAACTTCACCCTTCTACTGTATCTTGTGCCTGCTCATGAATATGCCCGTTGATGAACAGGTTCAGATACTGCCAGCAGGGGGCGAGACCACCCTGTTCAAGCAGTTCTTCTTCAACTGGTTGGACAAGGATGAGACCACTGGTCCGAGTAAAGCCTACGTCATCGGTCGCATCGCCAATGTGAAGCAGATCCCTTTTGATGCCTCCAAACTCCACAGCGACAACAACATGGCTGTGCAGCACAACATGGTGGATGATGGCTCCGGAAAGGTCCAGGTACAGTAACTAGCCTCACTACCCTCATGCCTAATATTCATTTATTCAGGGGTCACCATGTAGATGTGACAATGGTGGCTGTCTTTAGATTTGGCGTGTTGAAGGGAGTGATAAAGTCCCTGTGGACCCATCCACCTATGGACAGTTCTTTGGAGGTGACTGTTACCTGGTGCTGTACACCTACCGCAACACACAAGGCAAAGAGAAGCATATCATCTACACCTGGTGAGTGCAGCCTGTTCAGCATGGCTTGGTTAGGTTTATGCCGCACAAGTACTGAGCTAGGATCAGGGAAAATATGAAAAAGTAAAGATCTTAGGTGACAAATAAAGGTTGACTCCTGGTTTCACACCACATATGAATATGGATGACATAGAAACAGATTTTGTGTGTTGTATCAGAGTTAGAGTGCATTTACTTTTCATAGGTTTAGGTCTATCTAACAGCATATGAGAAATATGCACCATGCGAGCAAAGATTAAGTGAACATACACAGCAGATCGGATAGTCTAATAAAGAGAGAATAAAAACTAGCGAAAACAGAGTCAAAGGGGGGAAAAGAAATAATAGTAATTCAAACATTCAAATCAGACACCCATGATGTAATTCATGGAAATTTGACAGGTCTGTCCTTAGATTACATTTGTATAGGATTCAACTACACTACATGCACTAAGAGAAATTGGACTTAAATGTATTGCCCTAGTCTGGCTAATATTGAAGTTTTAAAACCCATATATACACCTTAGTCGAACTGTAGTTGAACCGAACTGGAGTTTTTATAATCGGACTATTCGTGCCAGATAACGTTGTTCTAAATCAAGCTTTTCCAGCATGCATATGCAAACCACGGTTAGCCGGACCATTGACTAGCAGCACTCCCCTTCCAGAAGTGACAAGACCACAGAAGCAGGATGACAACAACACAGTAGCAGAAGAACTGCAGGAATGCCAAGCACAAGGGCACCTAGTGTCTCGGAGGAGAATGTACCTCACTCAATAAATTCATTCTCTTGCCGCACTCATACACTTGGATTTCTCAGAAACTCCAGTTAAATCCTTAGCTTGTTTATTGCCAATAGCTCGGCTTAGATGTGCATGTAAACGTACTGACTGAAGTGCTGAAGCATGAATGATTTGTGAAAACATTAAGGCTTTGCTGTTTTTAGGCAGGGGAACAAGTGTTCTAACAATGAACTGGGTGCTTCGGCCATTCTCACCGTACGTCTGGACGATTCCATGGGCGGAGTAGCTACCCAGGTAAGATATTCACTGTAACCATGGTGTTAGTTTACACTATACTCAGGGATTTCTTCAAAGGACCAGTATTTATTTTAACTTGGTAAGAGCTTATGGGAATATGAATAGGCCTACAGCTGGTTAGCTTAGCATTAAGACAGGAAATGAGTCGGCAAGAAAGCAAAGAAGTGTTTCCCAAAATGTGGAACTATCTCTTTAATGACTGACTATTGAAGCATACGGTTCACCTTGCTCCTTACTTGTATTTTTACACATTTATTTTTCTACTTAGTCTGGTCACTGCTCCTTATTTTATTGTTGCATCATCCTCATTGGTAGGACGAATGCTATAACTCCTATCACCTCAGCTTACATGCTGGCTCATTTACTGCTGTGTCTTGGCAGGTTCGCGTCTCTCAGGGCCAAGAACCCGCTCATCTTGTGAGCTTGTTTAAGGGCAAGCCTTTGGTCGTCCACCTGGGCGGCACATCCCGCAAGTCTGGCGAGACCAAGCCTGGCAGCACACGCCTCTTCCACATCCGCATGAGCTCCACCAAAGCCACACGGGCCGTTGAGGTCAGCTTTGTTTATCGCAGTCATCGTGCATGAATTGAACGCTTCACAGTGACTCACGTCTCATGTCTCCTGACCCAGGTGGAGCCCAGTGCCTCCTTCCTGAACACCAACGATGTGTTTACGCTGAAGACGCCTCAATCCCTGTTCCTGTGGAAGGGAAAGGGAGGAACTCCGGAGGAGCTCGCTGCAGCCAAGTATATTGCCGGTCTGCTTGGAGGAAATGCCATTGAGGTGGAAGAGACAAAGGAGCCAGGTGAGTGAGTGCTGAAGAAAGAGCTTTGATCTCTGCTGAAATATTGTTGTTTTGTTTTTTTTTTTTAAAATGTGCTTTTCTCCTCATTGTCAGCTGGTTTCTGGACAACACTGGGTGGGAAGAAAGAGTACCAGACCTCACGGGCTCTGCAGAGGACAATCAAGCCTCCACGACTGTTTGCCTGTTCAAACAAGACTGGCAGGCTGATTGTGAGTTTCTATCTATTTAAATTCATTAAGGGGGCACAGTTACTTGAGACTGATACCTTTTTTATACTATGTACACTTTGTAAACATGAACCTCTCAATATCTAGGCGGAGGAGGTGCCGGGCGAGTTCACGCAGATGGATCTGGCACCTGATGATGTCATGATTTTGGACGCCTGGGATCAGGTATGTGCTGCCTCCCCTTTTTTTTTTTTTAAGTGAATGATTCATTGTCTAAATCATTTTCATCCCTTTAATCCCATCTGTCACCTCTCCCATCAGATCTTTGTTTGGATTGGAGAGGACGCCAATGTGACGGAGAGGACTGGATCAATCAAGATTGGTAAGACAAACAGAGCTGTGAACAAAATCACATGAGAGAATTTGTTCACAAATTCATCCTTGGTTTCCTTTCAGCTGAAGAGTATGTGAACTCTGACCCCTCTGGCCGTCAAGGTACCCCCATCAATACCATTAAACAAGGGAACGAGCCACTGACCTTCACTGGCTGGTTTCATGCCTGGGACCCCAAGATGTGGGAGACAGATCTTCTGGAGACCCTGAAAGGCCGTATCTAAAAGAAAGTAGCATCTGCATGAAACCTGCAAAGAGTCATGGCTTGTTGTGTATCGTTGTACTTCAACCTGCAGTATCTAAAATATCAGACCCAAACCTTTACTGGGAAAGTTTCTGGAATTTTCTTTGATGCTTCCCGTCTTTTGCATTAAAACTGATATATGATGAGACTCTGCCACTGTAAACTTCACAAATGTATTTCTGTTTTCAACAGCAGCTTAGCTGTAAAAGACAAATTCAGAATTTCAATAAAATTCAACTAATTTTGAAGATTGTCTTGTGTCTGATTACATTTCTGAATCAAACGAGAAAACGCTTTTTTTCTGACAAGTCTTTGAGTGGAGTTACTGAAGTTCATAGAAACAATAAACTTGTCATCACAAGCCTAAATCCTCACCAGGCATCGGCTCCATGTGTAGGCAGGGCTTGATGGTAATCTTCAGCCCGTGTGCACAAGGTTTCTGCAGAGTTGCAGACCAGTGGATTAAGGAGGCTTTTAAAAGTGCCTCCACGTCGCCCGTTAACTCCCATCTTTTGTTCCTATTCGTTCCACCGCTGGAGCTGCTGGACAAACACCGGGCACAATGACCCAGAAGGTGGTACTCATCACAGGCTGCTCCTCTGGCATCGGCCTCGCCTTGGCGACCCGCATCGCAAAAGATGAGAAGAAAAGGTTCATGGGTAATGTTGGAAAAAAAAACTTAAAGTTCAGTATCTGTATTTAAAAACTGTTTTGTCATCTGCATGCAAATAGACTGAGGAGAAAATTAATTGAACTGCAAAGGGGCTGTATAAAAAATACATCAAAATTAAAACAGTTTACCATGTAAAATTCTATATTATTCCTATTAACTTTTACATGTTTTTTATTTATAATAGGGCATTCTCCTCACCCAAATAAGTTTGCCAAAGTACCTTATGTGACTAAAATTTGTGGAATAACAATGGCGAATATTACAGATTATGGTGATACAAGTGATTTACAATAATACCATAGGTTTGTGGTTAAATGGATGTAAAAAGTGTAATAGGCATTCCAGATGTACTACTGAATATTATGCTTTTGGAGACCATCATTCAAAGTGTAGTGCTTATGTATGGAAGTCGAAGACAACTTCTTTTTTGAAGCCGTTAAAACAAGTTGATTATCTTGTGACAAGCACGGCTTCCATACCAATTATTTAGTAAATTTAGGCCCAGGTAACCATTTATTTGGTAATAAACTTATTTTAATTTGTGAAGTTATGGTAGGAGTCTCTTGGTTGCCCTTAATTCTGCTTGTTTGTTGTAGTCTACGCCACCATGAGGAACCTAAGCAAGGGTGAGCCGCTGGTCGAGGCAGCAGGTCGGACTCTGGGTAGGACTTTGGAGATCAAACAGCTGGACGTATGTGACGAGCGCTCCATCAAAGCCTGTGTGGACAGCCTGCCTGAGCGCAAGGTGGACATTCTTAGTAAGCCCTCATTTTTTTGGTTCATTGCAGTCAGGAAAACCAGATATTCTGCAAGCGTGCACCAGTTTGACTGTAATGTTTCAAGCCTCATAGATGTGGATCAGTCACATCCTGCTGCACCTAGTATGATGTCAAAGTGAATGTAAAGCTTAAGCAACACATGCTAACACTGCCTCCCATACCTGCATCCTACACAACAATAAATATGCTTCTATCAGAAACATTGAGATCCCTGGTCCTTCCAGCCAGCTGGTGCTTTATTTTTAGGTTTTTATGTTGAAATGAGAAGCATATGGATCTTCTCATCCATAATGAGGCACTTTGAATGCAAACAATGGAAAAAAAAACAGGGTGTCTGACAAAAGTTCAGCCCAAAAGATTGCATTCCTAGCAGTTAGGACGCTGAAAAAACAAAGACAAAAAAGACTGTTTAGGCACATTCTTTAGGTTTGGGCAGTGACACCACTTGAATAAATTTTCTCCTAGACGAACATTCTGTTTTTTTTATCCCATCCATCTCCACAGCATGTGACCTGTTTTAGCTCCTGTCATTGTTCCTTGTTTCTGTGATCACCCACGTGAATTGATGGTAACACCTGCTAGCAGTTGTAGCAGGCTGCCACTGATCCATATCTCTGGGGTTTCTAACCACTGATAACTCCCATTTAATGCCCTGATAACAGTCTACTCACATATGCAGCTTTTTCCAGTGGGTACTTTGATAACGTTTCCTGACATGACTGACTTTGTCTCACAGTAAGTAATGCCGGGATGGGTCTGATTGGACCCATTGAGTGTCAGTCCATTGATGAGATGAAGACTGTCATGGACACCAACTTCTTTGGGCTCGTGCGTTTGCTGAAGGAAATCCTACCTGACATGAAGAAGAGGAAAAAAGGCCATATTGTGGTCATTAGCAGCGTCATGGGCATTCAGGGTGAGGACGGTTGCATCTCTTCATCACGACCACATTTTATTTATGGTGACAAAACATTATTTTAACAGTGTCTCACTTTATGTTTCAGGAATTCTTTTCAATGACATCTATGCAGCATCCAAGTTTGCAGTGGAAGGCTTTTGTGAAAGTCTAGCAGTACAAGCCCTGAGGTTTAATCTCAAGTAAGGTTACTTTCTTCTCTATGCACCTGTCTTTTTATTTTTATATATTTCCCAGTGATATTTAAATTGAGCTCACCCAGTTGGGCTCAGTAAGAAAAAGAGCATTCCCCTTCAAAGCTAGCATGTAAATACCTGCAGACCAGGACACTCAGTGTCAAAACATCTTCACGATCTTCTTTCGCAATCTGACCCATTGTCATTTAGGCATTAAGAGGCAGGTTTGGCAACCACAGCATTGTGCCAAAAGAAATAAACAAACCACAAAACACCCTGGCCTGAGTCAAGTCCTAACACAGCATGAAAATAGCTCTGCAGGGTGGTTCCACATAAATATAGTGTATTTTAAGGTCTGTTCATGTCACGTTAAAATCAGCAGTTTGTCCATTTCATTTTCACTGTACAGAGACAGTATTTTGAAACCCAGTCATGTATTTCTTTCCTGAACCTAAACTTAACCTATTTTGATGCCAAAATAATGTCACACAAGTGGTGCAAAGTGTGGCGATTTCAGATGACAACCAGTTAAACTTTGGATATGTTTATGATTATGTTTGTACTGTACTTTTTTTTTCATTACAGCATCAGTCTGATTGAGCCAGGTCCAGTGATAACAGAGTTTGAGCGTAAAGTCTTTGACGAGGGCATGAAGACTGATCTCAGCAAAGCTGACAAAGTAACTGCCGACATGTTTACGAACATCTACTTGAAGAACTACAGTCAGATCTTTGAAACCCTTGGGCAGACTGCAGAGGACGTAGCAGAGGTATAATGTTGTTTGTCCACTCGTTTATTTATTGCTCACTGTCACTGTGATGAATTATTGTGCATTGTGTGTACCTGTGGTTTATGTTTGCTCTGTTTTTCCTCCTACAGCACACTCTCAAGATCATCACCATGGAGAATCCTCCTTTCCGTCACCAGACAAACACGCTTTACACCCCTATGACCACACTTAAATATGCTGACCCCAACGGAGACCTCCCAATTGAGACTTTTTACAAAATGGTGTTTGAACATGACAAGGTCTTCAATGCCAGTCTGAACTTCCTCAAACTTCTGCGCTGGAGAAGTCGAAAGAGCTTTACCTTAGAAAAGGACAAGAGCACCTAACTAATAGAAGCCTCCATTTGTTCGTTCATGATGTATAGAGATAGCCGTAAGACGTCTTTGTGATGAAATGCTGAAACAGTGAACAAATAAAAATATGAAAGTCAAAATGCAATCTTCTTTTTCAGGTGTCTGTGTGTGAGTTTCTGTTACAAGCTTTAAACCACACCCTGGTACATTCAACGACTACTTTAACACTCTCAAGTCATTAAGCCTCCAAGCCCTTTATTACATAATATGTAAGGAGTAAGCAAAACTGTGAAGGGCAGAGATAAAGTCAATACAGATGATGCATTTATTTTATACTGTCTTCTTGAGGGGTGGTTTATATCTTAAGACACTTTAGACAAGACATTTTAGAGGCCACGTTATAAAGATATGTCAGTTGCGTTACAAACTGTATTTGTGGTACTGGATTATGTAAGATATTTACGCATGGCCTAATCTGGGATTCAGCTGTTTGTTATGAGCCTCACACACCATATGGACTTTTATATTTCATCATCAGAATCAGTTTTATTTCCCAAGTTCAAATACAAAAGGAATTTGATAATCAAACTTTTACTTTTACTATGCTTAATAATTTTAAGTTATACCCATTTTTAAAAATATACTTTTATTTAATTTGCTATGAATTTGTTTATTACATACTGTAAATGATTAATTACAATAATTAAAAAATAATTGCTGTTGTAACAAGTGAATTTCCCCAATGGAGGATTAAAAAAATATTCTTTTCGAATCGATGGCTTTTTTGACATCTCTGTGTACGTAGAGACACAAAACTATGAGTGGCAGTGAGAAACAACGAGGAAAACACGGCTGGACGAATATAGGTGAGGAGTCATTAATATGTAGGGAAATAACAGAAAACCATGGTGTAAATACAGCACAATATAATGTAAATGTAGAATCCTTTGTGTGGACAGTAGATGGAGGTAAACACTAGCGAGGCGACTTCAAACAAACTTGATGACTGTTGTTGCCAGATCGGGCTGATTTACCCCAATTGGGCGACTTTTGAATGGGTTGTTCTGATAGATGAAATGTGCTGCTTTCCTCAACATTTGTCAGGGTTTTGAAATAATTGTGAGAACAATATTATCATCAAACAAGCTGTCGATTTATGGCTAAGACCTGATACTAAATTGTCCTCCCCAGATTAATTCAGTCTACTTCAAGTCCAACACCAGGTCCAGCTTATCCATTGTGATCAAGAAGAGTCAGAGCTCAACAATGTCCAACTTAGACAAGTGAAAAATGTGGACTTGACTCACTGGTATTAATGACTCATTTAATTAGAGAAATGTTTGAATTCCATCAATTGAATTCAATCGTCATTGTTGATATTAGATGAATAATGAGGATTGACATTGACATGGGAATTTGCGTATATGGCTGAACTCCTTTGTGTTCCATGTTAGTCTATTCCTATAATATTTATCGATGGCTATGCAATGTAGATATGTTTGCAGTGTGTTTCTAGTTTGTTTTTTCAGTTTTACACAGGTTTTTTGGTGACGCTATGATTTGGGGTGATTTTGTGCTGCTGGACAAACTGTCGATCGGATCTGGCAACACTGTTGGTGACGGTTACGCGTATTTCCGGCTCTATGTTTGACGTTATATCCGGACAAATTTAAGCTAATGCTGCCCAGAATATGAAACTGTAAATGAACTGTTGGTGCCTTTGAGATTGTTAGGGCTCATCTGGTCGATGTTAGGAAGAGTAACCTTTAGTGTTGTGGCGACTTTATGCTCACCGCCGTCTCTTCCTAACGAGATATTCAGTCACAAAAAGCGGCGGTAGTTCATTGTTAGCCCAGCTAGCTTTAGCTCAGCTAGCTTTAGCCATGCTCTCAGACTCCGCTGTTGCTTGTCTTCTGGTTTGCGGCTCACTTGCGACAGGGACCACGGCTACTAGCTAGCTTGGTAGCTAGTTAGCTAAGCCCCCCAGTATTAACGTGTTTTGTGTTTGTTCTTTCTTGGACCTTTATTTTTGTTACATTCCGCGTAACTCGTTGAAACTGTACTTCGTTTGTTTTAACGCGTAGGATTAGCCTAGTTAGCAACCTGCTAACTCTGTGGTAGCGACTTTTTCTTTTCTCTGGATGACATTTAAATTGACGTTGCATTGATCCGGGTCTTAAATTCCTCGTTTAACCATCGCCCGTTAACGGGTTTCACCACTGTGTCAAGAAACCGGAGCTTTGTTTCTGTGGTTTTTGAGGCCATCGCTTCTGCCACGATGGCTTCCTCCTCTGGAAATGACGACGACCTCACCATCCCCAGGGCAGCTATCAATAAGATGATAAAAGAAACTCTCCCTAACGTGCGAGTGGCCAACGACGCCAGGGAGCTTGTTGTTAACTGTTGCACAGAATTCATACACCTCATATCCTCAGAAGCCAACGAAATATGCAACAAGTCCGACAAGAAGACCATATCTCCAGAGCATGTCATCAACGGTGAGTGCCCGTTCACGTCTTTGTTTGCACTACATCTAACCAATGTATAGGGGGTGTGCCCGTCTCCACGCCTTGTATTTGTGTGCACAGTGCACACACTAATTATTTCGTTTTCACTCCACAGCCCTGGAGAGCCTTGGTTTCGCATCCTACATCACTGAGGTGAAAGACGTCCTGCAGGAGTGTAAAACTGTGGCCCTGAAGAGGAGGAAGGCCAGCTCTCGACTGGAGAACCTGGGAATCCCTGAGGAAGAACTCCTCAGACAACAGCAGGAACTATTTGCTAAGGTATGATCTGAAAATATGAACCAATGTTCAGTTCTTTATGTATGGGTGCTGTATGAGCACCCCTCAGTTTACTGTGCATCTGCTGTAGAGCTGTGGGCAGGAAATCACTGTATGGATAAATACAGTGTGATTTTAAAAACATTGGGATTGTTATTCAGGCAAATAGCTAATGATGTGAAAGAGGTGCATCACTGGCTTGCTGTTTCTATTTGCTAAACTGAGTGATGCTTTCACTTTCATATTGACGTGTGATGATGAAAGCATGAAAACTTTGTCATTGTAATTATTGCACATTATCTAAGTGTGTGCTGTCCCCATTTCACTGCACCTTGCAGTGATTTAAATGTAACAAGTGTACAAACTGTCAGAACAGAATGTCATTTGTCACAGTTAAACAAAGTATTGTGGTGATGTGCAGCGTCTCTTGTATCTCAGATGAGGTGCACCCCTTCAGAACTAGACAGCAAGACGTGTAATCAATCTGGCTTGTTTTGTATCTGCTCCTGCAAGAAATGTTGAACGACACAACAACACTCTTTCCGTATCGCCTGGCTCTTTGTTCAGCTGTTGCCATCTAAGTAAAGTGGAAACATTTCCATAATACAAATGCACAACAATTGTCTAATATTGCATAATGAACGTGCAGCAGTACTATGGTGATTGATAATCAGTATCAGTCAGCCTTGCAGCAGTTTGCCTCATTCATTATAATTCAGCATCGCACATGTCTGCAAATCAGGGATACATTAAATGGGCAAGTTTTTGCACTCTGGCAAGTGATATAGTTTAAAACGAAAGGAGACACACCAGGCAGCCAGACGGGAAGGTGGACGATCCAACAAACTCAAAACTCCTTCATCCAGGGGTCTGCTGTTTGTCTTCCCAGTTCTCATAGATCAGTATCATTTTCACAGTAGTTTTCAGCCCAGCCATGTAGCTCGGTCTTAAACTAGTGATAGTTTTGTTGTGTTGTTTTGGTTGTATTGGTACATTGTTTTGTAGTTTCACTATTATTTAAACACAAATCATGACCTTTTTCTAACCTTAACCAACCAGTTTTGTTGCACAAGCCAAATCACAACATTGCATTGTTTTTCTGCAAGTGTGATACTGTCTGATAATGTATTTGTGTAACATATTTTCAGCAGTGAACATATTCATGGTTGGCAGAAACGTACACTGCCAGCCTTATTTCTGGCGAATGGGTTGAGTGTATAATAACACAATATCTGTAGGAGTCAAAACTACTGTAATATTTGAGTCGCTCAGATATCACCATCGGGGTCCTTCCTTCGCCTCATGTCTCTGTTTTGGTTTGTCTGTTTCCTGCAGGCGCGGCAGCAGCAGGCAGAACTCGCCCAGCAGGAGTGGCTACAGATGCAGCAGGCTGCCCAGCAGGCACAGATGGCTGCAGCGTCTGCCAGCGCCGCCCAGCAGGCCGGTTCCTCTCAGGACGAAGACGACGACGAGGACATGTGATCCCAGGACGCCGTTCCACTTGTCTGAGTCCCTTCCTGGAACAGTGTTGGCACACAAACCTCCCAGTGCTTTCACCGGCAGAGACATGAGGTGGGCTTGACCGCCGGTATACATCAGTGTAACCTGGAGAACGCACATTGGAATGAACAATGAAGAGAAATACGAAGGGGGATTTCACATGTTCAGACACCTGAAAATGATTTGGATGGAGAAGCTGTTAATGAAGTTCATACTCAGTCTCATCTCCTCCTTTTTTCCAGTTACTTCTGATTAATTATGTCTTGATATTATGTTGTGAGTAAGTTGTAGATTTCTGGATGTGTTGTGGACACTGAAGGCAGACTTTGCCTGGGATATGTCAGTCATTTTTTGGTAATAAAGCAGCAAGTGTTCAGCTCCTCCTGGTGCTGTACCAGATAGCTTCCTTATGTTATCCGTTGTACTAGATCACTTGTGGTGGTTTAGGAGAACTGTTTAGAATAATTTCAGAGCAGTTGGTTTCTCCTTTCTGGTGGGTTGATGGTCAGTTTCACAGAAAGGCTTTTTTCTCTCTACTCCCTCTGGGTATATTTGTTCAGCGGAGGGTCATTTGAGGGGCTCTGGATATAGGATTTCTTTGGTTTAAGTAGAGAAATAAATGGATGTTTTTGGTTAATTTTAGCTTATTTGGATTCTTTATGTTGCATTTCTTCTCTACCTTAAAACAACCACAGTATTGCTAATAAGCCACACCTTTGATAAACTGTATATTTTTTGTCTCATAGAACCAAAGATAGAGGACAGACTAACAGCCCAGAGTTTTTTTTGTTTGTTTGTTTTTTTTTAAGGTGTAGGTGCTACAGTAATTCTTGTTGCTGACTTCAGGTCAGTGGGAATAATGTTGAAGATAATTAACCTATGACTTTGTAAGGTAAGATGCTTTGATATCCAGGCTGAATTTGTTATTTCCCTTCTCTTCGGGTGCAGTATCAAACATTTGCATTGTGACTGTGGTCAATCCTCAGCGTGGAGATAAGTAACCTAGTTGTGTTGATACACATTCACTCGCCTATGCTACAAAATTGTATTCTTTAAGCAATAAAGGAGTCATGTTTTATAGACTATTTTTTGTGCATTTTTAATCACATTGTTGTTCTGAGTAGAAGCACATGACAGCACCACCCTCCCTGCTCCTGAACTCACCCTGCCTCTTATTTGTGACCGACAGTCAGATATAAGTGGGCAGCTGGACAAGCAGCACTTTTTCCAAATCCTCTAAAAAAATGGCAGGAGCAATCAGAGAGAACATGCGCACGAAGAAACTGGCTTTCTTGGGTTTTGTCATTCTTGCTTTCCAAGTTGTTGTCATCATGATTGGAGCACTAATAGGTAAGTAGTCAGATTTTAGGACTTGTGTATTTACCTGTTGTAACAAGACATTTCTGTGGTCTGTGCATTGAATTGCAATTAAAGAAAATTTATCCCCCTCCATTGGGGGAGATTCACCTGCCACAGCAGCATAAACAAATTACAGTGGTAAAGAAACAATAGAGAGCACTTAAAGGAATAAAATATATTTTTGATTGTAATAAACCATGAATTAAACACAATTATCAGATGAATAAAAAGGAAAAAGGATAGTGCATGAAAACAATGGCAGTGATGCTAATGAGTCCAGTTGTATTAACATCAGCCAGTGATGCTGATGTTGAAAAGTTTTAACACCTGTCTATTGAGAGGTTGTTCCCCTTTACCACAGCTCCCAGTCCCACCAGTGCAATTCACTACTTGGCCACCAAATGCAAATTGCTGTGCATGTACCTCTTCCCAATGGGGAGATGAGTCCCTGGTTTCAGTACATGCTGGCGGTTCTGCAGTTTGACATTACCTTCAGAATGAGCAATCAGATCGGTAAGAGCTGGGTCTTCCTTATAAACGCATAGATTCAATCTGGACCTCTAATAAACTGAATCTTGTATAGAAGATGATGTCATCATCACTGGCGTACAGGGATGACCTGGAATCTGAGCGGACGACAAAGGTTAAATCTGTAGAGAAACAGCATCTCAGGTGCATATTTATTGGACGAAATTGGGACGAAGGTGGCTGTATCCTTTAGATAATTAGGATAGAATATTTTTTATTGACTTACAGCAGCTTAAACAAGTAATAGAAAACATAGAGTAACTAATAATAAAACTAATAAATATTTATAGTACATACTTTTTATTGGCAAATGAAATGGAATTAAATACAATATAGACTATGGATATTACTGATAAGAGGTGTAAAAATAGACATTTACTGTGTAACTTATCATCCAGGCCTTTTCCTTAACTGTCACCACAGATTACCTCCATTATTGTCACAGGGTTTTCTGTCTGTCTGTGTTTCCTCTCCCTGTGTTTCTTGGTGCTTCATGTGTTCAGAAACACTGGTGGGAAAATGCAGCAACTTCCTGCGATGCCAGAGGCCAGGAGACTGCGTTATAAGGTTTGATTTGCTTGATTTATTTAATTTAATATGTGAATCACAATAGATGAAATCAAATTCAGGCTGTTTTTTCCCACTCTCTGCAGGGTATAATCTTCAGGTTCAAGTTTCTGTTGCTGGTGACTCTAGAGTGTGCAGCCATGACGGCCATCTTCTTCATCTTAAATCAAGTAAGTATTCCCCCTCTAATGGTCAACATGAAGCTGTATGATGATGTTATTATTTACTGGGCTCTTAAGAGTTATTTTAAATGCTCCTTATGTTTCACCAGGTCATCGAGGGTCACTGGCGCTGGGGAGACCACACTTTCCAAGTCCACAGTGCTTTTCTCACAGGGATCTACGGCATGTGGAGTTATCTTCCTCTATGCTCCCTCCCACAAGAACAACAGAAACAAGTCAAGAGATCAAACAGGTCTGTCACATTTCAGCTCTACAGTTTATTCTGCAGAAGCTCTGAGAGGCAAGTGAGAGGAAAACACATCTGATGATCCATTTTTTTAATCTGATCTAAATCACAAGATTTATCACAAAAAGACCCTGTGCACTGAAGATAAACCTTTATTCATCCCACCAATTTACATTGTTACAGCAGCAAATTGGACAGTTGTACACCAACCACCAATAATAACAATAATAATGATTAAATAATAATCTGTTCATTCTTTTTTCATTCACTGTTTCAACAATGTTCAAACCTCAGTCAGATGAATGGTCCACTACATTTGTTAGTCTGTCAGTAGAGTCATATCCCCTGTTAGCAAGCAGAGCAAATATTGGCAGCAGCTCTGAGAGGCATCCTGTGGACAAAAACAGTATTACAACAACTAATATACTGTATATAACAAAGTTAAAGAAAAATGCCAATACCATATCTCTGTGCAAAACCTGCAAATATTGTATTAACACACTGTACAGACATCTGACAAGATTATAAAGAATGTATCTGTGATGCAGGATTGTATTAAAATGAGGTGGATTTTAAAGCTGTGATTTAACTACGTGAACATTTACATAAAAGCAAGGATCAATTAAATATAGTTTCTATTCAGCCAATAATGCAGATAAATTAAATAATAAAATGTAAAATTTCAATCACACCCATATGATATCTGAGCATCCAACATGTCAACATTTTCACTACATAAGCATTACAAAGTTGTGCTGTTTATCTACTACTGCCATCATTATGTCACACTACGGCTCCAATGCAAACTCACATGTTCTTTCGAGAAAAAATGTAGGTAGTACATTACCTAAAACAAAGGCTTTAAAAAAAACTAAAATCTAAAAACCCAATAGCTATCAGCAGCAGGTCCAGAAGGCAGCAGCATATGACTCAGAAGATATACGATCAACTCATTTTGGAAGGCGGCAGAAAGAAGGGTTTTCTATATTTTTTGCTGTTTCAACAATTGTCTGCACATTTTTACATCATAGTGTAGTTATTGGAAGACAGAGTCAGTCTAAAATGACACATTTGCATGAAATGCTGAAGAATTCCTATTATTTATTTATTGATTAAAACCATACATGTTTACTTGTGTGGTTTTCTCAATAGAAATGTAGTATTTTTGCCATACAGTGTTGCATAAAACCCCAAAACACAAGTGAAATATTTTGCCTTGTTCCATCAATGTTTTCCACAAATCGTCCAAGAACACACACTTCAAGGATCAGGGTCTTTATTTCTGACAGACGAGTGTGAAACTCAGAAACACATTTTCTACATTTACACAGATCCAAAAGCTATCAATAATAGACAGACTTCTCTGAAAATGGAGAGAAAAAATACATTTTTCTATCTTGAGGGGTTTGAACCACAGAATGAGGCTGAAAGATTGACTAGATAGTGTACATACACACTGCTGAAACCTGATGGTTTGACACTGTAATACCTTACAGACAGGTCAGTGGTCCAATGTCTAAAATTCAAATTACATGTGAAATTAAAAACAAAAAAAAAATTGTACAAGATTTAGAGGCAAAATAAAAAAGGGGGAAAGATATAAAAGTGACATGGAGATCATTCGTTTCCTCGCCGACTCTTCTTGTGACTCTTTTTTGAACTCCTGTGATGAGAAAGAAAGAAAAGATGTTGAATTTAAATCATTAAACAAATGGTTCATGTCTCTTTTTTAATAAGAGCATTAAAGACCTTGTTTATTTCATTCAGACATTATAGTAAAATAGTGACAACACATATCTCCAACCTCAAAACTGCTTTATTTATCTGCTGGAGATTATTTGATAATAGCTATTTGAATTGTTTGGATAAAATTCACTCCATTTTCTGATGAAGATCATGTGATACAATAAAAAGCTCCTTCCCCCTGATGAGAAATGCAGATGAGGGTCCCTGGTTAGTGGTGAACTATGGGAACCTGGCTTGGCTGCAACACCACCTGGGAGACCAAGCAGAGAGCGAGGCTTATCTGTCACCTTGGTGAATAGATACCCATCTCCATCCCAGGATGAGCTCCATCCAGAGATCTTCGCTGAAAAAGCCTGGACTCTGATGAAGTTCAGCACAGGCAAAAAGCTTCTGGCCGCATATATATATATATATGTATATAGAGCTGGGAGACACTGCTGATTAAAAAGCAAAAGATGATCTATCAGGTGGAGGAAGAGATCCAGCAGAAGAACAACGAAATCCTGGATCTCAACAACACCCAACAGTCTCTCTCTCTGCAGCTCACAGAGGCCACAAACCAGCTGAGCAGCAAAGGAGGTGAACTCCTAGAGAAAGACAAGGCCTGGCAGGTAAAATACAACGCTCTGGAGGAAAAGTTCACAAAGGAGCTGGACGAGAAAGACCAGAGCTGGGAGACAAAGCTGAAAGAGCTGGAAGAGAACCTGAAACAGAAGACCAGCTCAGAAGAGGAGGAGATGAAGGTCGAGACAGAACAGAACAGGCAGACTGAAAAGATAAAGGAGAAGAAGAAGAAGAAGGGTTGTTTTGGATGGCTGTTCAAGAAGAAGAACAAGTGCGACGGCAGAGGTGGAGGAGGCTGCTTCCTGTTCAGCTCAGGCTGAACAAAAGTAGTTCCCTCTTCCTCCATGTTTCATCCCTTCATCCCTTCATCCTTTGTCTACCCCCATCCCCTATTCCCCCATCATCCCCCTAAATTAAGGGCAGCACAGTGGCTCAGTGACTAGTGATTAGCAGTGCAGCTGTGTGGAGGATCCTCTCCCTGTGTCTGCGTGGGTTTTCACCTGGTACTCAGGTTTCCTCCCACAAAAAAAAAATGTGTCATCTTTTTGGGTTTTCACCTGGTGATCAGGTTACCTCCCATATTAAAAATATACAAAAAAATGAACATCAAATAAAGAAATAGAAATCAATACAATAATATCTCAAACTGTATCTTTTGTAATAAACTGTGAGTTTAAGTCAACTACATTTGAGTGAACATGTGAGACCATTGAATACACTCTAGAGCAAAGTTCAAGAAACTCTTTTCTGGGAGTTGATCTTTTAACTCTTCTCAGGAGTTAAAATTTTAATCCCATGTAGAGTGAAATACAACTCTGACCTTGAGTTAATTTAAGGTGAACCTTTCATAAGTTTAACAGTCAACACTTAATAGTATATTTTTTAACACTTAATATTTCAAAACCAACATATCTTAGGTGAAAATGACTACACTGATCACCACACATTTTTATTAAAAAAACACTGTTCAACAATGCTGTGTGGATACTAGTAATGTGACAAGTTACATTTTGAAACACTAACTGGGTAAACATGTTACAGCAAACATTACTTACATTACATTATTACATTATTTAGAATTATATTTTTCGAATTATACTGCATTGTGATAAGATTTGTAATATATAATTTTTCGCATTTTTAAATTTTAAAAACATTTATGGTGTCATATGGTTTTGCAGGTATCTAAAGATATTTTATTAAGTGTGTAGAATATGCTGTGGACTAGAACATATCTGCAGCACAGTAGCCTATTTAATTTAAAATGTTATATTTTATACACATTCAAATATTGTGACGTCCTGAGACTTGAAAATTGCAGTAGATCAAATTTCTGTTTAGATTACATTTTGATTAGTTGTGTAGTCTTAATTCAGTTTTAAATTAAACTACTATAAGGGCAGCTTAACAGTTGAGACACTGTGTGGTTAAATGGAGACACAAAAAGAAATCTAACAAAACTAAAAAAATAAATATGTCAATACTATATCTCTCTGCAAAAAGTTCATATATTGTATTAATGCACTGCACAAATATCTGACAAGATTATAAAGAATGTATCTGTGATGCAGGATTGTATTAACATGAGGTGGATTTTAAAGCTGTGATTTAAGTATATGAACATTTACATAAAAGCAAGGATCAATTAAATATAGATTCTATTCAGCCAATAATGCTGATAAATTCAATAATACAACATAAAATCACACCCATATGATATCTGGGCACCAAAAGATTTGAAATGTTTTCATTTAACATCAACACTGTCACTGAATCAACTCTGCAGACAGTGGAAATAACATGATTTACTCAAGAAAGTCTGTCTTCACATTTCTGCCTTGTGGAGGACAAGGTTACCTCTTGTCTTCTGCTGTTCATCTAAACTCTGAAACCTCACTGCTGAGACTGGGCCAGTCATTACAAAGCTGTGCTGTTTATCCAGAATATTTCCTCTTGGTTAAATAGCACTGCTCTGAAACTGAGTCTTGAATATTTCCCAGAGCCGAAACATCATAGAGTTTCAATAAAGAGCTGCAGAATGATGCATGGCCTCTTGGATGACCTTGTCTTGAAAACCAGAGTCTCCCAGGAAACTGGAAGCAGTATCTGCTGAAAAGAAATGATTTTTTTAAATGAATGTTTTTTAATTCACATTTGTTGCCTGTCAGTCTCTTTGTGTCCAGGAAATGAGGAAACATTTCAAGTATGTCTGCAGATTGCTGTGGTTCATGGAGCATCTATGTTGATGATATTCGACTGTTTCTCTTGTCTTCTGGAAGACCAAGTCACGGTCAGTGGTGTGGTGAAGAAGAGACATGGCCTCCATACAGTCATCTCCTGTTTGCTGGTCAATTATGGAACCAAATTGTTCATTGTGTAGTGGAATAACTGACTGCTGACTGATATAGTGGATGAGATTAAATAGATCCTGGAATTAGCCTGGTCTGGAGCAGGCTAGCTCCACAGAATAAATCTCCATGATCTCCATGAGCCAGGACAACCAAGATATCCCTTATCCTAGTTTTGTGCGACAGCTCCCTGTATTTGAATCATAAACACAAGCGAGAATATAATTTAGATTAGAAAATGGGTCACCAGATGTGTTGTACTTGTCTGTTAAAGCTTGTGCAATTCTCGAATGGGATGGAAATTAAAAGAGACATTTACTGTGCACCTTTCATTACACCGTTGTTGTTATGCATGACAAGTGTTAAACACTCCAGGCTTTAATATACATGAATAATGATGTAAATTTGAAAAAGCAATGAAATTTATTATTATATTTATTACAAAGTGAATTTGAAATGATGCACCCTTTACTGTATTTTTAACAGAAAGAATTACCAATTATTTAGCTGATTATATTTTCAATTAAGATTGTCATTACATGCTAGTACACACAACTAGCCACTTATTAGCAACCTTCGTTTTATTATTATTATTATTAGAGTGGGATATTTACTGACATCGTTTATATCTCAAAATAAAACGGGGAAATCTCTGGAGCTTGTGTTAACCACAGACCTTATTTCATGCACATAACTGAAAAACTATTTAAAAAAAACCCAATTGAGTTCGAGACGAGGGAACCGGAAGTGCTAAATGTCAAATCATTTCCGGGGTTTTGGACTCGCTCGACTGCTGCATTCATGAAGACCGGGAATGGTCGGGTTTTTTTAATAACTGGCACGCGATTGAAGTATCCACAGAAAGTCGGACGAATGGCACGAACACAACACAAAATCCATCATAGCAGGTCAGCACATCAACAGCAAAACGTATGTCGTAATATACTATTTATCAGGCCGTATCTGTGTCTCATTAATCAGCCGTACACATATTAATGTCCAATTTTTATCTGAGGCTGCTATGTATGCGCATAACACCGGCGTAATGCGTTGTTGTTGTCAACTGGTGTCGCTAAAATTGGCTAACCTTGCTGAATCCAAGCCCCATTCAATTCAAGACCTGATATGCTGAGAAATGTTTTTAATTTCCGAGGTTCATGGAACGCAGCATTAGTACAACAAGAACTGGCGGCCATTGGTACCAACAGAAGGCGCTGTTGTCTCCACCAACCCAAACAGGAAAATACGAGTCTCAGCGGCACAACGGCTCGACAGCCGCCAGTAACAGATGACCGTCTCCGTGTCTTCTGTCGCTGTTTCACATCAACAGGACTCCATGTTTATTTTCCGCGTCGTGAAGCTTTTCATTTGACACAGCTAGGCCGTGTATGTTTGAATGACAGCAGCGCCACTCGCGGTATTTCATGGCTCCATTTTGAAAAAGAAGAGAAGCCAGGTGAGGAGACAGGCTGTCAGCACAGAGATTACATGAAGAAGCTTTCAGTGTCTGTAACCTAACTGTGGTGTCTGTGTAATCAAAGTGTCATTGTCTCGTTGATATGTGGGGTATTTACTGAAGCTTGTTTTATTTTTAAATGGTTTGCACGTCCATATAATCATGCTCTAGTCTGTAAACAGGTGTTTAAGGCAGGCAACTTGCTCAGTAATATAATGGAGATGTGTGCTTATTTCTGGCTGCTTTGCATGACAGTTTAATTTAGTTTAATTTTTTAACCTGAGAGGAGTTATAAGCTCAGGCCATACATGGAGACATTTTAATTTATTTATGGAAAGTTCTGGAAAAGTCGACAATGCTGTGTCACATTAATCCCACTGTAGCGCTCATGTTTGCGTCACCTTAAATGAGTTGGTGTTGGTGTAGAACTCAGCAGAATTAATTACTTAATTGACAGTTAATTAATTGCAAATATTTTGATAATTGAATCACAGATTAAAGGGGCTATGGGTAACGTTTGTCCACTAGATGTCGCTTCTCTTTTGCAACAAGTGTTTTGTCTTTTGCAACCAGTTTTGTGGACAACTTTTATTTTTCTCAGACGGACAGGCATGTCAAATGATGAATATTTTATGATGGAGTCAGTTTGTAAACTGTAGCTGTACATTAGCTGTAGATTTAGGTTTATTATTTTTTTTATGGGTTATTGTTGTTTGGAAAACACAACATTCATAATATTCATTTACATACGGTTATCAAGGCCTTTAAATCTGGGGCATGAAGTTTATTTTTGGTGTCACTGGTCCAAAGTTTCATCATATCCTTTCAGCATAATTCAAGAGAGAAAACTAGATTTTTAGGTTTCTTATAGGCTGTTGTCTGGCTTTGAAAATCAGACAGAAGGCGAAACTAAAGCAATGTTTGTTTAAAACAAATTATTAGTACTAGCACAGGTATCAGTACAGCTTAGTGTGTGATATTTAAAATTAATGACTAATACTAGCACAGGTTACTGTATGAGTGACTTGTGCGAGGACAAGTTACTGTATAAATTACTAGTACTAGTACAGGCTACTATATAAGGGATGAATTATTAGTATTAGCACAGATTACTTTATGAAGAATTTTATTTAGGTTAAATTGCTAGTACTAATACAGGTTACCATATGAAGGATGATATTTAAAATTAATAATTACTAGTACATGCTACTGTATGAAGGATGATATTTAAAATTAATAATTACTAGTACAGGTTACTGTATGAAGGCTGATATTTAAAATTAATAATTACTAGTACAGGTTACTGTATGAAGGCTGATATTTAAAATTAATAATTACTAGTACATGTTACTGTGTGAAGGCTGATATTTAAAATTAATAATTACTAGTACAGGTTACTATATGAAGGATGATATTTAAAATTAATAATTACTAGTACAGGTTACCGTGTGAAGGCTGATATTTAAAATTAGTAATTACTAGTACAGGTTACCGTATGAAGGATGATATTTAAAATTAATAATTACTAGTACAGGTTACCGTGTGAAGGCTGATATTTAAAATTAGTAATTACTAGTACATGCTACTGTATGAAGGATGATATTTAAAATTAATAATTACTAGTACAGGTTACCGTATGAAGGCTGATATTTAAAATTAGTAATTACTAGTACAGGTTACCGTATGAAGGATGATATTTAAAATTAATAATTACTAGTACATGTTACTATATGAAGGATGATATTTAAAATTAATAATTACTAGTACAGGTTACCGTATGAAGGCTGATATTTAAAATTAATAATTACTAGTACATGTTACCGTGTGAAGGCTGATATTTAAAATTAATAATTACTAGTACAGGTTACTATATGAAGGATGATATTTAAAATTAATAATTACTAGTACAGGTTACTATATGAAGGATGATATTTAAAATTAATAATTACTAGTACAGGTTACTGTATGAAGGATGATATTTAAAATTAATAATTACTAGTACAGGTTACTGTATGAAGGCTGATATTTAAAATTAATAATTACTAGTACAGGTTACCGTATGAAGGCTGATATTTAAAATTAATAATTACTAGTACAGGTTACCGTATGAAGGCTGATATTTAAAATTAGTAATTACTAGTACAGGTTACCGTGTGAAGGCTGATATTTAAAATTAGTAATTACTAGTACAGGTTACCGTGTGAAGGCTGATATTTAAAATTAATAATTACTAGTACAGGTTACTATATGAAGGATGATATTTAAAATTAATAATTACTAGTACAGGTTACTATATGAAGGATGATATTTAAAATTAATAATTACTAGTACATGCTACTGTATGAAGGATGATATTTAAAATTAATAATTACTAGTACATGCTACTGTATGAAGGCTGATATTTAAAATTAGTAATTACTAGTACAGGTTACCGTGTGAAGGCTGATATTTAAAATTAGTAATTACTAGTACAGGTTACCGTGTGAAGGCTGATATTTAAAATTAATAATTACTAGTAGAGGTTACCGTGTGAAGGCTGATATTTAAAATTAATAATTACTAGTACAGGTTACCGTGTGAAGGCTGATATTTAAAATTAATAATTACTAGTAGAGGTTACCGTGTGAAGGATGATATTTAAAATTAATAATTACTAGTACAGGTTACCGTATGAAGGATGATATTTAAAATTAATAATTACTAGTACAGGTTACCGTATGAAGGATGATATTTAAAATTAATAATTACTAGTACAGGTTACCGTATGAAGGATGATATTTAAAATTAATAATTACTAGTACAGGTTACCGTATGAAGGCTGATATTTAAAATTAATAATTACTAGTACAGGTTACCGTATGAATGACTGGTACTAGTCATCAGACCAAAGATGAGGCCCTCTGATCGTACCACACTAGACATGTTATTTATTACTGTCTGTTGCTGCTGCTGTCGTGGATTATTTTTGAGGACTGTGCTTTTTTGCAGGAGGACATATACCAGGTTAGGTCTGGTTATTTCTGTCACTGATGATTTTTCAGTTTTTGGGAGGATTTTTCTTTCCAGTAACATGACTTCTGCCAGTTGAAAGTCTCTACCTGAGTGGGTTTTTTGGTGCTGACGTAGGGTTTGGCCTTGTTGCCTGGTTACAACACAGTCGCTGGTGCAGACCTTAGTTTAATCTCGTGAGAGTGCCGACCCCCACCACCACCTCTTTTCTATCCTTAACGACTCAAATTCCTCGCTCGGCCTCCTGGGAGCTGGTTTGTGCGTCACAAAGGCCTTCAGAGAAACAGCAGAGGCACCGCCGCCGGCGGCCTGGATCCTCGTTCATCCACGGCGATGTGTGAAACATCATCTCTGATGAGAGGCTGGTTCACAAAGCAGCGCTGCAACAGGTGATGAAGGCTTTCAGAGCGGAGCCTCGGGCTGCAGATAATGAGGATTTCTCTCATCAATTAATTAGCTATTTTGTCGATCAGTGTTTCCCAAAATCTCAAGAAGACGTCCTCAAATGTCTTTTTTGTGTCCACATCTCATAAATATTCAGTTCACTGTCATAGAAACTAGGAAATAGTCACATTTAAAAAGCTAGAATCAGAATATTATCTGTATTTCCTATAAAAATCCTCTTTGTTTACATGCACAGTTGTGTCTTAAATCATATTCAGTGACTACTTTTTTTATTTAAATCATAAGCCAATGGGAAGCCAGTGTAGTCTTAAGAAGTTAAGTAATTGCTCACTATACAGACAGTGAATCAACAACTATTATGATTAATCATTTATCAAGCAATATCTGTTTTATATCAAAGATTATTTTTTTTATACATACAGTTCATAGAGTCTATATTGTTGCTTTGGCATCATCGTCTTTGAAACTTTCAAGCCAAGAAAGCCGCTTTGAATTTAATTAAATTTATTTTGCCTGTTAGACTGCTGGTCAACTTTGGTGTGTGGGAATTTCTGGGGTACTACTTTTTTCTTTTGAAGAAAAATAATAATCAACAGAACAATACAACAATGAAACTAGTGTAGTACAGACTGCAATGCTGTTGCATTAACGTGATCCCTTCATCTAAACTTTAGCTGCCTTTTAAGATCAGGTTAGACACTCTAGTTATACTGCAAAATATTTAGTTTTTCAGTATGTATTAGGGCTGTTGAAATCAGTTAACGTCCGGTTTGTCCAACTCTACTTGAACAAACTGCCTAAAATGAGACGTGCTGGCAGGTCATGAAGCAGAAGTCCATGTAAAAAAAATCAAGCAAATTAATGACACAGGCGTAACTAACGATCAGACATGCTGATAAAATTAGATGAACCATCTTTTCTGAATCTGTCCAAGCTTCCTGTACCTGTAATTTGGCAAACAAATAATCCACTAAAGAGCATCGCTAAAGTATTAATTTGTGACATGAAATGGACGAAAAGGAAAAGTTCATAAACATAAACACAGCGCTTAGTAGAGCTAAAGTGGTGTCACTCTGATTTCAGCAGCTTGTATACATTAGGGCTGTCAAAATTAGCATGTCTCTGGCAATTCTTTTAGGGCAGTTTGACTAATTAGAGTTCAGTTTGGAGTTTAAAGTCTATCACGCAAATTAGTTAATGTGCGATGGTGGATTAATCGCGTTAACTTCAACAGCAGTAGTATATATGTCCTGAGACAGGATGTGTGTGTCTTGTATTTGGGGAATAAAAGCAAAGATTTGACTTGGTTTGGATGCTGATGTCACATGGCTGAGTGCTACCGTGGTAACCCAGCAGCAGCGTTAATGAAATTAGGCGTCCGTTAGCGCTCCTCTCTTTTGTGACTGAGCACCATCACTTCCTCTGATTCAAGCTTTTGATCTTTTTGGTTGCTTCAAAATGTCTTCTTCAGTTGTACTAGGCTTCACCCTCTCATTTTGCTTCTGGTTGCAAATAACCAAGATGGCGACGGCCAAAATGCAGAACTGGAGGCTTCAAAACCGTAGTCCAGTCTGTAATGGCAGCAGCCAGGTTGTACAGTTGTACAGCAGGCAGGTTGTCGGTTAAATCGCTGCAGTGGGATACTTATACATCTGTGCTTTGTTCAGTCCCACATGATATGTGGCTGGACCAACACAAACAAGCTCCAGGTTTCTTTAGTTCATGTGCAGCATCAGGGGAACGAGTCCTCATAAAGACATCAACACTTAATTTAATTATCCTCTACTCTGGTCAACTGGTTTCCATGGGGGAGTTATGCACTGGTTTTGTAATTGAGTGTGTTTTGATTTTGACCTATTGAACTACGTGGCTATAAATAAAAGTCAGTTTAGGACTGAAAATGTGGTATTAATGAAGAGGTATTGTTATTTAGTCGCTCTGTAAAGAGTTAAGATGGTCTCATATTCCTTCTCTCTTCTCACCATACACTGAACCTGGACAGTAAATTATAAACTAGACAAGGAAGTAAGGTGTTGCTTAGCAACTGGAAACACCGCAGGTAATAAAACATCTTTGGATTCAGCATAACAGACCTCTGAGTGCTGGTTTAACAGATCCGGTTATATTTTTCTATATGTAATAGACTCTGATTTCATTTGTGAAGTTGCTTGTGAAGAATGTCTTTAAATGGGGAAGATCTGCCTCAAGTGAGAAAATAGTGAGAATAAAACCTAGTTATTCTTGTTGTTACAGAATATTTTGGATACACAGCAAGCTCTCAGACAAAAAAGGACTGGTCATTAACTGGTTTCACTGGAATGTGGTAATGAATGCAAATGGAGCAGAGAATAGGGTGTCTTCACCCTCAGCAGATTTGGCCAGCGTTCAAACATTTTCCATAGATGACGAGGAAGCTGGTGACTGGTTTTCATGCCCTTTCACGCTGAGAGGACTAATTGTTTGATGTGTCTGTTGGCTCACTGTCAGTTTTCATTCTCTTTTATTTGCAGGTTGATGCTGGTCACACAGACTGAGACACCGATAGATGCTCCTTGACGTGTTTTCCCCCACAGGTCAGTGTCGCCGTCAGTAGATTAATGGTTGCCACCGTCATCCCGGGCCTTTATTGTAATTGAGTGAAGCGTCAGGTTGCAAACGTTGCTTCATTATTAATCAGCCCACAAGTCGTCCATATCTCCAGTCAGACTGCATTAACTGCCTGCATGGTGCTGCCCTGGTTAGAGGGGTGGATGGATGGATGGATGGATGGATGGATCAGGGTTCCCGTAGTTCCTTAAAAAGTCTTAAATTAAAATCCAGGCAATTAAGGTTTTAAATTGTCTTAAATTTTCCGTAATTTGCTGTAGGTATTAAATTTTCAGATGTTGTGTTCAATGCCGATAGGAACACAGCATTCAGAGAGTTACTGCAATTTTACACGTTATTTTGTTTACAAAGTTCATTCCTTTGTTTTTGAAAGTTGTTAAATTAAAGTTATAGAAAATGGTAAAGTTATGCCTTCAATTTATATTTGTTGCAAGTGTTACAGGGCTGAAAAAAACATCAGTCTTGAATTACATTTGTTGAGGTCTTAAAAGGTCTTAAAGTATGTAGACTTTTAAAATGGTGCAAGAACCCTGTAGATGGATAAGATAAGATAGAACTTTAATCATACCAGGGGAAATTCTTTTTGCAATACATAGTAGGAGAAGTAAGGTGATTTAAGATTGTTTTAAAAGATACACACAGTGCAAAGTCTAAACAATACAATATATCCAAAATCTACAAAATTCATAGAGTATAGATATGTAAACATAAGTATGTGCAGTTACACTGCATCTGTTCTTTTCATGTTATCATATATTTCCTCCACATGAGGGCAGTATCAGGCTGTCCTATCTCTCTCTATTCCCTCTATTCTGTAGCCAGACTGCCTGTTGCATGAAAGGGCTGGTCAAGTCAGTAGCTTTGATGTATTGTTCAAGTGTCCTTCTTTGTGCCTGTTTGCTTGTAAAAGTTTTGCAGAACTGTGATTTTTTTTTTTTTTTTTTTTAGCAGAACCCGACAATAGTCAGTTTTTACAGCTTTTCATGGAGTTTTGTCTGGATTTCATGTGTTGTGATGAAAGCTTAATGGCTTGTCACGTGGCATTAGGGTGTCTTAAACAACTGCACATATGTTAATTATTAACACATACAGTTCCTCGTGCAGGTGATATCCCTTTGCACATACCACTGTAATAAGGTGTGTTAAAATATGGGGGACATTGGGTGCCTTAGATCTGTGAGCCATTATGTGATTAGAATAAAATGTAGCTTGATTATTAGTAGGTCAGTCAACAGCATGGTTCTAATTAATTGATCAAATTAATTTTGAAATAAAAAGTAGCACAGTTACAGCAGAGGTTGTGGTTTGTTGCAGGAGCATCGTTTATTAAAGTTGACACAGAAAAAAGTGACCCAGATCATATGCAACTGTCAAACAAAGGCTGTTTTTTTTTTTTCTTTTTTTTTGGCCAGTGTGCAGGTGTGTTACTAATTGGCAGCAGGACATTGGCCAATTCTGCATGGCTGGCGGAAACAGAAACCTGATTTTTTTTTTTTGGGGTTGAAGTTTGGACACGGTGCAGCTTTTTGAGGAGTCTTTGAACTGCCTGGGTGTGTGTTTAAGTGTGTAGGAGGAGGCTCACACACATTTACTGCACTATTGTCACACCCAAGGGAGATCTCAGGCCTCTTCAGGCATGCACTCCATCCTGTTTCACAAGCATCTGCTCATATATGGGCATCTTCCTTCCTTCTGCTCCGTTGCACTACGTCCGTTTCCATCACCCTCCTACCCAATCACACACATGTATACACACTCCTACTCATGTTGGTTAGTTATGGGCAGAGGCGGGAGTGGCTCTTCCCTGTGCAGGAAGTAATGTGGTTAATACTCATTTGATCACCGGTTCTGATGACTTGCATCCATGACCGGCCAGCCAGCTGGTTTTGCACTGGCGGATGGAAATAGCTCATAAGTCTGCACGTGAAGCTAATTGTTCCACATGTGTCCTGATTCAACTCTTTCAAGGAAGCGGAAGTAAAACAGATCTGAATAAGTTGAAAACCCTTAGTTCTCATGTGTGATATCCTTGGAAGCCTTCTTCTATAATGTCTTTGTTGCTTGTGAAAAACTTTCGACTTCTTAATGTTATTCATATACGTGAACCTCTAATTTTGGGAATTCAAACCACGGACATGCACTGTGTGGCCTCCAAATGCCCTTGATGCATAAAGATTTGAGATTAGATGACCTCTCTGCTATAATGTAGACAAACGTTAGCTTTGAAGTAAGGCAGACTGCTCCAAGTTTTTGGCCACAGAGAACAAAAAATACCTTGTGTGCATCTGGAGCTTCATTAGGAAAAATATTTAGATATAATTTAGACCGTATGCTTTAGATTAACACTAAAAAATGCACAGGAACAGTTTCCCGTGAGAAGGAAACAGATTATCCACTCCGGCCAACACTGTGCCTACACAAAAACCATCAGCGTGAATGAATTATTACTGCAGTTTCAGATGTGTAATTATCATACCCCCACTCCTTATTGCCTCATTGTGACATATCATCAGCCCACTCAACAACTAGGTCACTGCAAATCCCGTTTCCATGGATAGGATTTTCACACAACTGTCTGCCAGGTGCTGACTTCACCTCTGTGTTTGTGGAGGAGATTGCAAGGATGGTGACATGAATGTTTTGTCTTTATTTAGCTTTGCTCGCGACGTGTATCTGGGAACGGCAATGTCATCTGGTCAGTCCACTGAAACATCTATATCTACTGGTTGAATTAAATTCGTAGTCCCCACAGGATGAATCCCACTGACCTTGATGTTTGGAAGTTACCTAGTAAATAGTATGAGTGGACTACCATTTAGAAGCCTTGAGATCAGCATGTTGTTGTTGTTGTTTTTTTTTTTTGTTTTTTTTAAGCAGAAGTGACAGGAGAGGGAGGAGCCAAACCAAACACTGAATAAGATATTTTTTGGGTGACCAGACACACTGACAACTGTGTAGTAGCGACCTGTCAATCACAAGGTAGCCCCACCCTAAAGCACCCCCTGCTTTATGGTCTGTTTGGTCAATCTCAAACCTCCCCTCCACACTACCCCTTCACCACCAAGTGTGACTCCAAATGAACTCACACTCCAGCTGTGGAGGCACTTTACCTGAAGAGGGAGGGTATAAAGAAGATGAACAGGTATGGGACGCCCTCCTCAAACCACTGGAAAATGGGATCACTTGTTGCCATGGCAACAGAAAGACGCCTCTTGTGTGGGAGGAGCTACATTATACCTCAAATCATTTTAAGTGATTCCACTTTCAACCCCAGGACCATGTGACATTTCCAATCAAACAACTGAAGCCAGATGAATTTCGCTGCCAGTTGTTCTCACATTTTGAGGAGCCAACCAAACAAAACTTAAATTTTATTTTCTGTCAGTGTGACAAAGGTGTGAGGCAAAAAAAATGGACACAAGGGGAACTTAAATTTGTGTTGTTTCCTCCTCCTTTTTTGCCTTCGAAGTCCCTGCTAAAGCTGTCGTAAGTGTGCATTGATGCAGATTCACTATTTAAGGGCTCAGCAGTCCACTCACCCTCCGCCCTACGTGGATTGGGACGACCCTTATGGAGGATCCTCCACGAGGACGAGCAAATGAAGGGCGTGTGTGTAGGGAAAGAGTGTAGGGGAGGTTTGGGATTGGACCATGCTTTACATTTAAATGAACATATTGTTTTGAAGAAGAATTGAAACTAGAGATTGAGACCATAAACTCATGCACTCCAGTATCAGTGTCATAACCAGTTGTTAAGTTCTGGGAAACTAAAGACAGTTCTATAAAACTCAGCTTGTGTAGTTATAAAATGTAACTGCTAAAACACCAGCATGTTAGGACTGTGCATAGAAGGTCTCTGGAAGGAAAAGGCTCCAGCATAGCAACAGTACATCTGCTCCATGCCCTCATAGCAGCAGGGTCTCGACAATAAACACAGCTTGCTTTATCTGCAGTCGTGTCCACTTTGCGTCCACGTGTCTGCCAGACAAGAATTCCAGCCAGCCTGATCTTTGAGGCGGGAGTTCCAGGGAATGTCGGCTTCCAGTTAACAAACATTAGTGTCTGACAGTTACAGGAGGAAGACTACGCAGCAGTCCAGGATGTCACCCTGCCCAGAAAGTCCGCCCAGCCACTGGTTGCATGCCTGGGATTCTTTTCTACAAGCTGCTCTTTCCTGCTTTGATTCTTTTTTTTCCTCCTCTAAAACATTTCCCTCCACCAGACAGTGGCAAAGGAAATATTTTCCAGTCCAGAAATAAGTTGCTTTTAATTGCATTACCTTGCAAGTATACACTTGGTGGTCTGTGCCTCTGCAAGAATGCGCCTTTGATTGATGTTCATTAGGGGCGAAACAGGGTGGTATAGCAGCCGCGTTCCATTTGACTTACACTGTTCTGAAAACAAACCGCTGCAACCGGCCCTCACATACTTTCCCTGTGAGATCCTGGTGGCTGCTTTGAATGAATACAGCATTATAATGCTCCAAAATGCACGAATGAAAAAGGTTCAGTCGTCACATGAACTGCACCGAACTAGGTTAGAATATCAAATCATATCTAGGTCATTTTTAACTGAAGTAGTGCTTCATAGTTTGGGAAGGTGAGGTCCTCATTCTGGCTAATAAGCACTGCATCAAACTGCACGTGTCCACCCTTTTAAGGAGCGGGCTTGTCTGGGTCTTCGTGACCTAATGACGGCATAAATGTTCTCACTCGTGTAAATGATTTACTGCGATGTGATAAGGTTTATTCATAAGTGTTCTATTTAGTTTTTATTGTCAAACCCTTTGTCATGAGACACGGCACCCCTCCAGACCATGAAACAGCAGGTCAGTCCTGCAGGAAATCCTGTGGCTGCATTTCATAGATTGAGGTAGTCAGTATGCATGCATGCATGAAGAAATGCACATAAAAGTTCCCTCTTTGTAGTGTGTGTGTGTGTGTGTGTGTTTCTTTTTTTCATGTCTATATCACGTGTGGAGGCCGCATGTGCTGCTCAGCATCCTGCATACCTGAGCTAAACATGTGCCCTTGTGAGTGTTGGTTGCACTAGAAAGTAGGGCATACTTAGTTTTTGCACCACAATGCCACACCCTGTTAATGGTGCCATCGGTTAAGTGCACAAGTCCTTCGAGAAAATCTCCATGTGGTCCTTTCTTGTTTTGGAGATCTTTGCCATGATGCGTCAAACACAAATGCTGTAACTTCAAGTAGGAGCGGTGTTGCTGTACAGTCTCCTCTCTTTGCTACCCTGTCTTTATTTTCCGGTTTCCTAAAAAGCAAAATCAATTGTGATGCAACGGACATTTGCTGTTGACGTCTTCTCGGATATTAACATGTCAGTCTTCGTCTCTGAAACATGGCCAATAATAGCTGATGTGAAAAACTTTTGTAAGATCTTTCTTCATTTTTCTCTTGTAAATGGGGAGATGGGCACGGCAACTTTTTTTTGGTTTCTGACTGGCAACCTCTCGGCTATTTGCCTATAGCAGCAACTTCCACCCGAACTATACTGTAGTCCAAGTTCATTTGCTCCACGCCAGTCGATGGAAATGTACTGTTCATACTTTGCATTTTATGTTTTTGTTGTTGCAACATTTAAAAAGTTTCCTTAAATATCAAGGACTCTGTCCCTGCTGGCATTTAGAAAAAAAAGGAAGTTCAAAGTGCTTCTGCATTAGCTTCACTGTTAGGGGCCAGCTTACGGTTTTGAGTTCTGTTTTATAAAACAGAAAGTGCCTTATGCCAGCCATATTTCAAGACCCACAGAATATTTTGTACTATGACTCTGACACAAACACTGAATAGCTCAAATGAAAGAAGAGCCTCTCTATTTCTTTCATCATGAAAAAAAATGTTTGTTTTTACCTTGTTCTGTTCTTGTTTTATCAGAGGTAGAGGCCACCTTCACCAAAATAACCACTTTTTGTCCAGAATCCATCCATTTTGCTCTCTAATCGCGAACATCTTCACTTCCTTCTTTGATCTCTGTTGCGTATACCGTGTCTTTGTGTCCCGACTACATCTCCCAGAAGCCCCAAAATTACTCACAGGCTGCGGGAGACCACGATCGGCGACCAACTGCCGAAAAAACACTGACATATTATTATGTCAATGGCATTCAAAAAGTTAATATGGAGATCCTCCATTGCCTCATGTCTACATCAATTTTCAGTCCTTCTTTGTCATGCAAATAACCTCCATTGAGATAATTACAGCTGTTTTTCAAAGCAGTTGTATGTGCATTTCCAACAAAATGCAAAACCTAAAATGTTCATACAACATACCAGTTGTGAAGTGCATACATTTTCTGAATTTCTCCCTGAAACAAATGACTGCATTCAGCAGGAGAAGACAGGAACCTTTCCTGTGTGCTCGCTCTTAAAATGTGAACTCTGTCTGCAGTGACCCTTGTGCAGAGCTGGGCGAGGTGAATACTTGGGATTCTTTCTCACGTAATAACACCTGTCTCATCGCCCTGAATCCCAATGCGTATGCAAACTTTGTGGTCGTAACGTGTAGGTCCAAAGGACGCATTACTAATGCGTCAAGACTCCAGACTACAGTCAACGAGGTGGCCTCCAGATGGGGAGATGTCATGAGACAAAAAAGCTTCAGCCACTTGTGGAGCCTCCCTAAAAGGACACGTTACTTACGTCCAAAGCCCAATCCTCTGGCTGCTCATTATGTGTAGTTTAGTGCTCACTCAGCTCTGGGGTGCTTCAAAGTTCACAGGAAGAAGAAGAAGAGGGGGGAGCTGCTCATTCCTGTTACTGAGGTCAGGAAGCTGTGTTTTTTTCCCAGCCCTCCCCTTATTCTAGCTTTTGTTCGTCATGATAAACAGACAGGTGGCAGCGGTCAAGAAGCCTCCCTATCACCTACCACCACCTTCCCCCAGTGCTGGATGTGCTGATAACTGATCTTAAGCTGCAAAAACCACAAGACCACTTTCATTTTCCATCTATTGAGTCTCTTAGTCTGTTGATGTAGTTGGTATTTGCATGCCTCAAACTGATCTGTCACACAGCCTTTTCCAGCTGTAGACACTTTCTGAGACATTTAGTTTATATTTGCTGCGTTAGAGTCTTGCATGTGTCCGTCTCATCTAAAAATAACTGCCGGCTAGTTTTGTGTAAGTGGAATGCTTGTGGTATGTCTGAGTTAGTGTCAAGAAGTTCATTCTTTTATCCACCAGTCAAGTGGTAGACGGCTTATACTTTCCCATTTTAACAGCCCAGCAGTAAGAGGACAAAAGGCAAGAAGCACCACAAATATTCTGCACCATTCTGTTATTTTACTGCTAAGTGTGTGGCATTGAATCTATGTTGTATAGAAAACCCAGTTATGAAATGAAATCTTAATCAAGCATGACCACAACATGCTGAATGCACTCTACTGTATTGCCATCTATAATTTAAATGTTCCCATTTTGATTTTTGACAGTCTATGCATCTTGAATTGGACGAAAATGTCAAACTTATAATGTTAGTATTTGTAAAATCTTGCAGCAGCCCAGCAGGAGAATTAATCTTTTATTGTGTAGCTTTCTTGCCTGTTTACTCTTTGAGTGCCACTGATGTATTTCAGCGTCAAAGTGTTTTTTTTTGTTTTTTTCGGGAACGGGTCTGCAATTGTGGTCTCCTGCAGCCTGTGAGTAATTTGGGGGCTTCTATGAGATGTAGTCAGAGTATAAAAAGATAGTATACTCCACAGAGATCGAAGCAGGAAGTGGAGACGATCGAGATTACAAAGCAAAACGGACGCATTCTAGACAAAAAGTGGTGATTTCGGTGAAAGTAGCCTCTACTTTATCTCTGAAAAAAACAAGAATGGAACAAGGTAAAAACAAACATTTTATTTCATGACGAAATAGAGAGTTTCTTCTTTCATTTGAGCGAATCTGTGTTTTCAGAGACATAGTATAAAATATTCTGTGGGTCTTGAAATATGACTCAAAATGGGCAAAAAGCCCTGGCACAAGGCACTTTGTGTTTTATAAAATGGCTGACACTCAAAGAGTTAAAATTTAATATATGAAACAAACAATGAACATTGAACAGAGTGCAGGAGAAATTATTTTGATGTAAAAGTTCTAGAATTTGTAGGAAAACTCAACAGCCAGCATTCGGTCAGCACCGTGCTGAGTAAATCCTCCCTTGAGACCAAATCAGTGACAGAACACAAAGAAACCTTAGCCTGCATGTGAAGTGATGCCTGTGTGGAGTTACGCATGTGAGTGCAGAGAAGTGGGGAAAAGGTGAGAGGAGTCGGCGTTAGTAACCTTGGAGGAATGGCATGACAACACAACATCAGCCTGGCGTAACTGTAAGGCTGGGGAGGAAGCGTTGCTGCTGTTTATCCTGGAGCAGTGGGCCGTGTCAAAATAGCCTGCTGGCCTCTTGGATTGACATGTCAGCCAGGGCTCCATGCCCTTCTCACAGCGCCGTTTGCATCCCACATTACTGTTTTTTTGTTTTGTTTTTTTTTCTTTAAGCTTGACCCAAAGCCAGCAGAACGTGATCAGTGTGTGCTGCAGTGTTTTACATTCCTACATAGTTAGAATTAATAAAAAAAGGGCTGATTCTCATGCACAGAGGGCACCTTGTTTAGCCAATTTCTGTTATTTCATCAATGGCAGTGTGGTGCATTTAGTCGGGAGTGTAAATGCTGGATTATTGTAACAATGAGAGCTGTGACTTGGTTGTTTGGTGCTATGTGAGAGGAGCAGGCGAAAGGTGGTGTGAGAATGAGGGGCTGTGGGTTTACTGAATTCCTATCCGCTGAGTGGAGCATTGGTTTCTGTCTAGACAAAGCTCAGTTGTCGGGGAGACCCGTGCAGATCCAGGACTGCCCCGGGCTCCAGGAAGTATTGGTGGGAGAGAGTGGGCTCCTTTTTTTTTTTTTTCTTCCTGCTCACTTTTACCTCCTCGGGGGATTTCAGCGAATGCAGTCATGAGAGCTTTTTTTTTTTGTTGTTGTTGTTAGTGGTGGTGGGAGTTTTTCTCCCATGATAGGGTGGAGACAGCTTGATGCATTTGTGCAGATATACCAACGGCATAAAAAAAATCTCTCTCCCACTCAGGAAGTAGTGTTCTTGCACACAAAGCTTTCATTTTTGCACATTAATTCCCGCTCTCTCCTGCAGTGTAGGATCCATCAAATTTGCCACCAAAACCACAAAAGCAGTTTTCTGTGACTCTGTTGTCTTTGAGCGGCTGTGTACAGCAAGATAAGGCAAAGACAGACAGCTCGCACGGCGTCGGATCAGTGAGCAGACAGGGCTGACTAAGGGTTCATTAACTGTTAGACTCAGCTGTGTCCTGAGGGCTCTCTCTTGGAGCCTTGTGGAGCCAAGGTGGTTTCTCGTCTTCAGGGGATTCGTAGTGATGACAGCAGAGTTATTAGGTGTTTCCAATGTCTGTGTGAAGCTAATACAGTCTGGAAAAAGACAGAAATAACACCACAGACCCACTGCTCCAAAGCTCTGCATGCTAGCAGTGATATTTTCTGCAAGGATCTCAAACTTTTTCATACCAAGGATCGCTTAAGCATCTGTGCGACCTGCGATGAGATGGCGACTTGTCCAGGGTGTCCCCTGCCTCTCGCCCTAAGACAGCTGGGATAGGCTCCAGCCCCCCGTGACCCTATGTGGATAAGCGGTAGAAAATGGATGGATGAATCGCTTAACCAATAAAAAGACTCACAGACTGTCCGACTCTCCAAATATCCACATCAGGGTATTTTTGTTTTACTTTAGCACTAGATTTTCCATGCTCAAAGCTTTGAGGGCCCTCATTTGACAACAATAAATGGTTGTACTGACCATCACGTCAGCTTGCTTTCATTAACAATGCTACCAAACCGATGTTTAGTAGGTAAAATGTTTAGCAATGTCACCTTCTTAATTAGGCATGCATTTCATAATTAGCGCTAAATACAAAGTGCGGCTGAGGCTGATGAAAATCATTATTTTCTGCAGGTATTTGGTCATGAACCAGACTAGTTTGATGAAAAGTGGTTGCTCAAGTTACAAATTCATCCTGATGGGGCATGAATCTGTGCAACACATTTCATGGAAATGCACCTAGTAGTTGTAGAGACAATTCAGAGTGAGTGTTCTGCAACCCCATCTGTATGACAGCACTTCTTTATTCATAAAAGCAGCTGGTGGCACATTGTGCTGCATCTGTACATCCAGATTTAGCTCCAGTTAAAGTGGAGTGTCTTCAGCTTTTCTCTTCTCCTCTGTGTGCGTCCAACATAGACAGTCTATAAGAAGTGGAGGTACCCATTGGTTCCAGTTGGCATCAACTGGCTTCCCATTGAAGCCATTGGCATCTTTTTTTGTGATGGATCTTAGTACAACTGAACCAGAATCGAAATGTTCTTATTAAGTTTCATGAACTGAAAAAAACAAAATGCAAGGGCTAAAATAGTTAGATGGACAATTCAGTGGCATCAACCTGTCAATCACAAGGATCACAAGAAAGTGTAAATATTACAAACCTCCAAACAAACAGAACAAGTTATAGTAATATAAAGTGGAAAAGACCGCTTATGATGGGAAGGTGGATGGGTCCAACAAATACTGGACTTTCAAGTACAAAACCAGTGATCAAGACCAATGTGTTGCACATGTTGGTGTTATATTTTTCCATATGTATTTTACTTGGTTTACACAGTTTTAAGCCCAACATGACGTTTTTTTCTTAACCTGATTTGTTTTGTTGCCTAAACCTTAATACAGGCGTGTGATATTTACGTATCTGCAAAGCAAAAGGCAACACTGACACGCTCTCCTCTAACTATTATACGCTTTGGCTTGATTAAACTTCACACTAGTGACTGAGACAATAAATCCATGTGTATCCATATTTTTGGAACCACTTTGCTATTTAGTAGTAGACGAAGCCCTCTGGTGTCAAATCAAAGCTATATCTGGATGTTAACTCTCTGCAGGGCGTGTAGAAGATAGACGAACGTATTTCTCTGGGAATCAGAAACACATATTTACTCAAAGCTTTGAACTTTTGAAACGGCTGCGACTGTAGGCTGTGCGACCACACAAAACAACACACCCACTCAGAGAGCCTGTTTTTCCTGCACATGGGGCCCAGGTGAGAAGAAAGGACTGGATGATAGAAACTGGGGTGAGAAGCTGTTGTCCCACAGCTGACCTCACCTTAGGCAAAGGTGTTGCATGCCGCTGCAGAGCTCAGGCGAAAGGTATACAGTGACACAGGTGTGTACAGTGTGGAGCCCAGAGAGAAACTCGCCGCCTGTGACTCAACGGCTTGGAAGCCTCATCTCCTCTTTTAGTCTGCAGCGTAAACACCAACGCCTTCTGGGTTTCCTTTCTAGTCGGGTAGCTTCACACAGTTGGCCTTCAGAGTTGTCGTTGAGCAGTGGTAATGACGCCTTTCAATAATCAATGATGTCCCAGCAGACTGGAATGTCATAGTGCTATTAGTCATGCAGTTTGTCTCCGCCAAACTCAGACGATACTGTCTCTCCTTGGGAGGCCCCTCTGTCTCTTTCCTCTGCACGCCTGACTGTTCAGTCTAGCCTGCAGATAGCATCAGGCTGTCTGAGATTAACGCTCATGAGGGCACAGTTAAACTTGTAAAAGCTCTGGACTCCCGTCCCGCTGCCTCTGTTCTACACAATGCCAAATTGCAATCATGAGTGTGGCCCAACGCTGATAGCCTGTCTGCTTTGTCACCATGCCTCTCAAATGTGCTTAAGCCTTGGAGCTTATTGCAGAGGCAGTTACAGATCCACAGCCCAGGAGCCTGCCGGCGTGGTTGCCAGGCAGTTTAGCGGTGCAAAGGACAGATAATGGAGCTGCTCAGCATCCCACGGACCAACATTTTTGGAAGCGGACAGCTGATAACTAATCATTTAGGCTGCTGCGCGCTGCCTGCCTTGTGTTTATCAGACACTGAGTAACACTGGCTGTAAAATGCACCTTAGATTGTCTGTGTTGTCTTTTATTACACTATGAATGTAATAAATGCAACAAGATAAATAATTTTTTAGTTTTCATTCATAAAAAGATTTATTGGGCAATGTTAGTGGAAAATATTTTTGAAGTCTGTCTTGAAAAGGCCCACATTTTGTGAGTTTTTACATTAGCTCTTTGAGTGCCAGCCGTTTTATAAAACAGAAAGTGCCTTGTGCCATCATTTTTGCCCATTTTGAGTCAAGACCCACAGAATATTTTGTACTATGTCTCTGAAAACACTGAATAGCTCAAATGAAAGTTTGTTTTTACTTTGTTCCATTCTTGTTTTATCAGAGGTAGAGTAAAGGCCACTTTCACCAAAATCACCACTTTTTTTCCAGAATCTGTCCGTTTGCTCTCTAATCTCGATCGTCTCCACTTCCTGTTTTGATCTCTGTGTGCGTATGCCGTCTGGTTATGCTCAGACTACAGCTCCCAGAAGCCTCAACATTACTCACAGGCTGCAGGAGACCACGACCGGCGACCTGGGGAAAAAAAAAACTTTGGCACTCAAGCATCAGATGGCACTGAAAGAGTTAATTGCCATGTTGTGATATACAGTACAGTACTACTTGGGGACATATTCTCCACTTTACATGTACTGGTTGGAGTGTTGTCCCACTGTTGAGTACACAAATGCATGTTATTAGTGCGTTTGTCGAGGCAGCAGGTCTGACACTGCTCACCCAGCTACACACCACAGTGCTGAATCTGCAGTCAGAAACTTTGTGGGAGTCCACCTGTGTAAAGCCCCACCGCCACATCAAAGAAAACACTCTGTTTTAAGTCTTCAAATATATTTCTATCAGTGCATTCAGTGTGCCACATGTTGACATTCACCACACATAAATACACATGCTGGATGCAGTGAGGCGTGCCACAGCTGAAGGCATTGCAGACATTCTTTCGACTAGAGGGATTTTAATGGCTCAGTCTGCATACAGAGAATTACACACCCTGCAGTGGCACATTTCCAAATTGTTTGATGTTTCTACTTTCTTCATGCAGTTTCATATTTTGCTTATGATTGACCTTCTGCATCAAGTGTTCACCGAGGAAACAGTTGGTCCCCCAAATAATGTAGTGGTGGTTTTCAGATGAAGATGAATCGGAGCACCCAAGTAGAAAATCCACATCGATGATGCCTATTAGATCTAGATAATCTGAATAAAAATAAAAACTAGCAGGGATAGTGTAAAACTGAATCTCAGGATTATTTGAAATTCAGCACATTTGAGGCTGACTTGATCAGACCTTCATAAGAGCTGCACAGCAGAGTCTGTGTGCGTCCACTTCAGGGGGGTGAACCAGTTCAAATCTACGCTCTAGCCAATTATCACATCTGGCACTTCTGGCCTGACAGAACCACATACTGCAGTCCCCAATTTTATGACTGCCAACTTTATTTCTATGGATATTGTTTTCACTTCTCACTACTAACTCATTTATTCTCTGAAAAATTAATTCTAATGAAAGTTGCAACAGAAACAGTATGCATATGCATATATACAACAACATAAAATCAATGTTAATAAGCTATTATTGCAAAATAAATGTGGTTGTTTCACTGCAACTTCTACACTATCATCCAACATCCAGTGCATTTGTTTTGGGTTAGATGCATTGCAGCAATAGTCAGTAAGCAAACAATGTGACCAATATTATCTTTAAAATTAATCTTTGCACTGTTGTATCTTTCAAGTGCTGTCAGCTTACATTAGTGCCACTTTCAAGGCAATATTACCATCACAGACACATCAATGGAGAAGTTGAATAGAAAGCAGTTGACGTCCTTTACGGCTAATTGTGAAGTGTATGGAGGTCTATAGTAGCTGCTGGCGTCACACAGAGTCCCTGCAGACGTTGGGGGTTGAGGACCAGCCCTTCTGTGACGCAGATCTCCCTTTTCCTGTGTCCACTCACGCCTTACATGTCTCAGCTGAGGGCTTAAATACTACAGCTGTGCTCAAGAGTCACGACATGGAGTGTTAAGATAAGAGCAGAGGGCACAGGTCTTTTGAAAGCAGCTTCTGTACACTGAGCGGGCCATAAAACAACTCACTCATTGGCTGTGCTTTCTGTTCCCTTCCTCACTAGCCTGTGTGTAGCTTCTATTTGTAAAGCCTCCACCCCATATTTAATCATTTATGCATAGAGGGTATCTGGCGATGCTGTTTCCTGTGTAGGAAGCGGAAGGGAATGGGTGGGGGGGGTTAGAGGGATGTATGGTCTTGTCTCCCTTGTGTAGTCCATGTTTCATCTGCCTTCGTTTCAGCGTTTTCCCCCTCCTCTGTAATATTCTGCACCAAAGCACAGAGCAAACATTAACCACACCACCAATGTCAAATATTATGTGTATCAGTCCCACAGAGCCACTTTCTGCTGTGTTTTCTTTGTTTCTTCCAGGAACAAGAGCTGCAAGTTATCGGTGCTGAACAATCGTAGGGTACACAGAGAAATTCACATTTGTTGCTCAACAGCATTATGTACCGTGCTCTGTTTTAAGACGTGGTGTTCTTTTCGCGCTGTTCCTCCCTCCTGGTTATCAATTAAGAAGTTATGTTTTTGCAGAAAACACAAGGCTTTGGCTCAAAAGACAGCTTCCCCTTTGAGCTCTGCATTGCAGTTGGCCACAGTGAAAAGCAGAAAATTGCAACTGTGCAGCCTCTCTGCCTGGAGTAGTTCAGGGAGTGACGTAAAGAGCCAGTAAAAGCGAACCATTGTGTCCTGGAAGTGGGAATTGTGAAACAGGAGTCCGTTACGTTGGGCCACAGGGTTTTACACATTGAGTTTGTCACTTCTGAGAAGCTGCACCGCTGCAGACATTACAACATTTAGTAACTTCACTTAGAATTTGTGCAATATTGTGCAAAGCTGGTCATTCATTAAATTAATTCAGGTGCTGCAACCTGCAGCAAATGGGCAAAATGTTCCTTACAGAAGGATTGATTTGTGATGCTCAGACTTTTCATTTGTCACAATTGTGTCAAAGTTTCTATTTTTCTAATAATCAACATCTGCTTAACATCTCTGTGTTAGAATTGTTAGCATGATGATGCTAGCATTTAGCTCAAAGAATTGCTGTGTCAAAAAGCCTCTTAGAGCTGCTAGCATGGCTGTAGACTAGAGTGTTATTATAATTTTAATTTTGAAATACGCATGAGACTAGTACATGGAAAAGTACCATGGTCCTACTGACACATTACGTACTAGCCACTTGCTGTGAGGCAACAGCACTAACCACCGTATCACCGTGGCATTCCTTCTCACTTCATTGACCTCACAAAAAGCATGTGATACCGTCAGTCATAAAATCGTCACATTACAGACCTATTGTAGCCAAATCAAGCCCCCTTGCTGTCAGTTATGAGGTGCCTCAGGGGTCTATCCTTGGTTCCATGAACATTTATGCAGTACAGACATTATTCTTCCCAATCAGTATTTAAACATTAATGTTTATGCTGATGACATAATTGCATATGCCTATGGTTCTACTCAAATGTAGGCTCATATTTAAGCAGTTAAATACAAAATGACAGGCCATTAGCTTTGTTGCTAACATGCTCACAAAGTTGAGTGGACAAGAAATAATCAAGGTTCTTTATTTGTCGTATGCACAAACTACTGATGCAGTTGTTGGCAGTGAAATTCTTATGATATTAATTTTTTCTCTTATGAATATCTTGTAACTGTAGTATACAGTATGTTTCAATAATTACTTAATCTTAGATCTCCTATATGTACCACTATTACCTTGGCAGGACTGCTTCAATGCACATTTTAGGTGAATGGGGAATTACAAACACTTTCCAAACTAGGTAAAAAACATTGATATGACACCAATATGAACAGAAACATCTTGTTGCCAGGAATCATTGGAGTAGATTTATTCCTCTCTGGCTTTGTTGGTGCAGATACAAACTGTATGTCTGCACTAATTAATGTAAGTGTATTTTTTGTTTGTTTGTTGTGAACCAGGTTTGAGCACAGCTGTCCAAAGGCTGCCATGTCATCAAAAATGCACAGCTCCAGTAGCATAGCTCATGCCAGGCGGATAGTGCACCAGCTGAGGATGGAGGCCAGCATCGAGAGGATAAAGGTGCCTTTATATTCAGTCTTTCACCTGCTTCTACTTCTGCACGTCTAGGTGGATCAGCTTGTTGAGTGATTTCTTTGCAGGTGTCCAAGGCTTCATCAGACCTGATGCGCTACTGTGGAGAACATGCCAAGAACGACCCGCTGCTCATGGGCGTCCCCGCTTCAGAAAACCCTTTCAAGGACAAGAAGCCGTGCGCTGTTTTGTAAGAGAACACCTGAGCCCTTGCTGCTTTGCTTTTGATTCGTATGTGGAAAAAATATAAGGTGACCAACATGACGTTATGTAATGATATACAAGGACAGGATGCCCCCCCCTTTACCTTTCCAAACGCCTGCCTCACAGTCAGACAGCAGTTATCAACCCAGTCGGAAGAAAAAAATCCTGGTATTACCACGGGGTATGTCAAACTTGCAGAAACGCACAAAAGGTAAGAATAAAGGTAATGGTTTGCAATGAACTTATAATGTAACGTCACCTAACAACCAAAACAACGTAGCTACCATATGTAAGTCAGCAGCCATTCTGCAAGCATAACCATGCTCCATGACAAAGTAAAGTCTGTGTTTACTCTTGGTTTCATGCGGGACACAGTGGGTTCCTGGGTCAAAGTCCTGTGTTTGTTTGACCCATCCACCCCCACTACACCCGTCCTTAGAGGACTCTTTCACTTGTTATAAGCTTAAAGGTTTACAAACACGTACAATGCCAACATGTTTTTTTTCCTGATGACTGGGCTGCAGTTGCACCAAAGAACATGATGAACAAAATGATCTGTGGCCTGAGAGGAGCTATGCCATGGATGGGAGAGTTCCTGACTCTCTAATTATCACAGTGAGCATAAACAAGACCCCTCAGTCATTGGTCCACTCAGATTTAGTCTTTCAGCTTTCACCTCTCACTTTCATTAGGCTTGCTACAGGAAACAGCAGTTGTAGGCTGTGAGCTGCTGATAATGACCACCCGAGGTAATGACATCCTGTCGCCAGACGACTACACTGTGCTGTCCATCACGTGACGACAAAGAGAAATCAAAGTGTCCCAGCATGGCTAATTCAGCCTTTCCAGAGACAACAAATTCATTTAAAACGTGACTATTTTTTGATGAGTTTTATTTTTTAGATACTGAGAATTTCTTTTGCAAGTGATAGGATATAGGATACAGATTTTTTTTGGCGTTTCTGCTGTTCTGACATCTTTGTGAGTTGCATTCCTGTTATACAGATGATTTAATGCCTACACCAATTAAATTAAATGTATAGATATTAGTGCGGTGCTGGTGAAGTTTTAATACCAGGGTAGTTAATCATCTTGATAAAACAGCCCAAATGTCTCTTTTTTTACTAATTTTATTTGCCTTAAAATGTAAAAATCTGATGTTCATCTAAAAAATGAAATGTGTAAAAGGAAAAAAAAAAAAAGCAGAATACCTATATGAACTTTTGAGACCACTGCACATCGTGGATGATCTATATGCTTGGTATTCCTTTATATATATATATATATATATATATATATATATATATATATATATATTATTTTTCGAGGCCCTCATTGTCCAATTCAGGCACTAGGAATCCTGTTAGCGCCAGAAGACTGTTATACTCTTAAACATTCCATGTTTGTGCTTAAACTTACTTTATTATGAGAAACTATGACAAGTGTGTGCGGCTGTGACTATATGTCATTGTGTGGTGGTGATCACACAAAACATTTACAAATTTTGCTATTTTACCAGCCAGAGCCTTAAAAATGAAGTGATTTGGCTTCAACCTCTCAACTACTTTTTTTGTCACATAAGTGCTGTTGTCTTATACTGTGAATAAGAAGGCCCATAGGTGGAGAGAGTATATCAATATCTCATATGTTCATTAATATAGTAGTGCAGTATGTATGTCAATGAACCACAGCTTTGATTTTAAAGATAGAGAGGATAATCTTTACAAACTAGAAAGAGTACATTAGATTAAATATATTGCCAGCTGAAAAATTAGCCTAGTGTTAACGATTCTTTTCCATTGAAAGTAGCTAGCAGAATACGCTCAAAATCAAGTCATTGTTTATCACCATGCGCCAGAGTTTTTGCTTTTTATTGTCAGAGAATTTTATGTATTGATTAAGGCTGTTGAAATTAGAGAAATTAGTTAGCTTGCGCAATAGTAACTCTGCTTGGACAAACTGCTTGAAATGCATTGCCAGAGAGGTGCTGGCAGGTCATGAAGCAGAACTCCGTTCAAAAAATCAAGGAAACTAACAACACAGTCATATTTAACAATCAAACATGCTGATAGAATTAGATTAACCATCTTTTCTGAATCTTTCCAAGCTTCTCCTGTAATTCGGCAAACAAATAATACAACAAAGAGCATCGCTAAGGTATTAATTTAGTATGGTTTTAATTTATTGGTGTGGTATTAATTTTGCACATTTCTGGGAAATACTTTGGGCAGTTTGTCCAAGTGGAGTTACTGTTGTACAAATTTGTGCGTTAACTCGGATTACTTACGTTAACGCATTAACTTCTACGGCCCTAGTATTTACTGATGTCGGGATGTAATGAGAATTTCAAGAAATACATTTTCTTTTGTGGAAGATTACCAACCCTAGCTTTAACTGTAGAGTTGGACTGATTCGGTCAAACCTCAGCCATGAATTGCTGTATTGCGACGTTCATTCAAATTTGTTGGATTAAAATTTAATGCATTGTTTTAGTTAATGATGTGTTTGGCTGATTTTTCTCGTGAATATGAATTTGTGTTTTTTAACAATACGTTTGGTTTCTCACACCTGGTGAGTGTCGGTAACAACTCACTGTTTGTCATGTTCTGCCTTTAGCCGTTGTAGGTGGTAAATGTAAATAAACAAGGAACAACATTAGAAACAAGTCATTCATATATTCTTTTCATCTAATGTAGCAGAAAAAAATAAACTTTACCAGAAAAGGCAGATATTTTGACAGTCTTGTTTGCTAAGCTAGAGTATCTGATTCATTTTTATTATGTGAAATAGTTTTAATTTGCATGAAGTAAGCAACACTAATTGATGTTTTTCAGTAAAAATGGTCATTTAAAGTGACAAACCCTGACTGTGCACCACCTGCCCAACACCAAATACCTGTTAGCAAGCAGCTAAACACAGTGAAGCATTTAGCTGTCAAAGAACTGGATATCTTGGATATTTGTTGAGACCAAAAAAGAGCTATAAGAAGGGTGAAAAATTTGACTTAAACCTCTCGGTGAGAGCCACGGTTTCCTGTTTATGGCCTGTTCTGCTGCCACGTTGACCTTAAAATCAAAGATGAAGCTCATAGGCTCTTCTGTTTAGAGGTTAGCACAGTTGTTTTGAACTAAATTGTACACGTGTCTTGACTTCTCGTGAGTGTTCACATGGGGAAAACCTCCACCTGACTACCTAGCTGTTACACACAGCATACTTCCTACTGTTAATGTATTACAGTGTTTATCTTGTGGGTAGTAATCACATTCAAACTGGGACAGAGATTCAGCCAAAACTTCTCTGACCCAATTTGTATTAATTAGTGCAATTAGTCGTCTCATTTTAATTCCTTTGTTGGCTCCACAGGTAGCCATGTTCAAACATACTTACTGAGAGTGTCTACTATCAGGTCAGGAGCACACAGACATTCTCGTTTGCTCTGATTTACCTGCCTATTATGTAATAACCCAGCAGACCTTTCACTCTTCTCTCGGTCTTCTCAGGTGTGATGTTACACCCACAATCAGGTCAGGCCATATTTGTTGGCCTACATTGATGTAACCCTCACTGGAGTCAGATGATGGATAGCATTGGCTTTGTAGCAGCGATTGTATTACTTGTCAGCGCAATGGAGAAGCTCCAGGATAAGCCATTAAATCCAGTATCTCCAGTATCTCACCTACTTTTAGGAGCTCCTCCCCGTGTAACAGGAAGGCTCTGGTCAAGGTGGAAAAAAACTCTTTTAAAGATTAAATTGGTGGATTTTAGGTGTAACTTTACACACATCCTGTTTTAGTATCTATGGCATGATTGTTCCACTTCCTGAGGAAAATTCAAATCTCAGGCTTTTTTTGTCTCTCATCAGCATTTGATAAACTTCCCTAAATAAAGACAACCTCAGTGTCATTGGAAGAAAACAAAGCTTTGTGAACCGAAGGGACTCGTAACATGAGATCTAAATGTTTCTGCTTTGTGCACATTTTATTAGGACTACAAACTGCACCCTTTAACTTCAGTCAATTAAACACAAACCTTCCGGGCAACTTGTTCACACCCTGCACTCTGCTCTCGTCTTCCCGTCAGTCCTGAATTTTGACCCACTTTTACATTCCCATCTACTGTCAACCATCTGATAGCACCACCACAGAGGAGTGAGGTCCTCTTAATACCCCTGGGTGGCTGCACACTGACATCTCTGGTTAGCCTCTCTGCGTAAGCTGCCTGCTAATTACAAGTGCTGCTTTTGTCAGTGTCAGTGGTCAGGGAGAGCGCCTCTATTCATGGGGCTATTTTTGTCAAGCTAAAGTACTGTACAGCTCTAGCAATGGAGACCTGAATAGCCCTGACTCATGCATTTATTGTCTTGTGACCCTCTGTACTGAAAGCTTTGTGCCCTCCCCTTTCTGCACAACCACCAATAATTTCTGGTTTTCTCTTTTTGCATAGTCTAAAATTAGTTTTTCCCCCCCCTTCTCGCCTCTCTGCTATTTTTAATCCACTCAGCGGTATATTTAGCTCTGACTGTATAGCTGCAGAAGGCAGTGAAGAATGAGCCCCATCCCACCCAGCTCCAAACTACAATGGGAATTCTCCTCCCCTCAATGTAACTAGATCCTCAATATGTGCAAAAGGTCGCATTTACTAGAGTTCCCATGCAGTAGCAAAGCTGATTTCAAGGAAACACATGCTGCCAAAGTAGATTTTTTAGGTACTTGTACTTCCTTTTTCTACAGCTTTATACTTCTTTTCTGTTTCAGGTGCAAATACCGTATTACTTCCCTGCATTTCTTTGCCAACTGTAGTGAATTTGCAGATTCTGATAACAAATACTAAATATAATTTTATATTTTATAATATAATTAGCCAGCTGCACCACTAAAGTGCTGTAACTCAATATAATCCAATAATATATATTGTTATAATGCATAACAAGTGCTTTTACTTAAGGTACTGAAAGTATTTTGATCCTTTTCTCAAAATCCAAACCCCGTGGAGTAACAGTCTGGGCCTCATGTGGCCTCAGGACAGCGTGTGACTTCCTGCAGGCATGCTAAACATGCTAGACATGAAGTACCTGGAAATCATCAAAGCAAAGCCACCAAGTAAACTGTTGGTAGGTTGTTTATTTCAACGTAACAGGGCAGAATTCCATGAACTATGCACAATAAATAGAATTCATTAAATTAATAACACATAGAAAACATCAGTTAGTGGGCAAGTTTAAACATTGCATTGCCCTAATAATGTTAATAATGATAATAATAATAACAATAATATTAACAAACTGTGAAAACTTTCCCTTTTGAGTTATCAAAGTGACAAGTCTTAAATATTATTAAATAAGTGTGCTGTTAAAGATTTGCTCAGATTTGGTCTAATTATGAATTCTTCAAACTGAGAGCTCTGTCTGGTCCACACCAGCGTGGTCCAGTTCTTGGAATCCTGTCAGCTGAGCCACTGTCTGCTTTTCCTCAGAAGTCCGCCTCTTATTTTCACCGTCTCGTGTGCTCATCTGCTCACATGGTTTCCTGTAAAGGCTTTTTTTTTTCTTTTACGGCCAAGAAAGGCGTAGTCGTATGCTGGAAATCCTGGAACCCAGACTGCTGAGTCATTCTTCCTTGGCTTACGAGTTCACCCGGACCTGGTAAATCTGTTTGAACGTTTCGCTTTCTTGTGTTCGTTTTTCTGCCCCTCCCGTCTCTCTCTATCTCTCTGGGACACTTTCCAAAGGAGTCCAACACAGACATTAACACAGGCCTTGTGCAGTTACTTCTCCCCCAAATGTACACAGTACATTAATATTCCAAGAGGTTTCATCGGTCGGGCAGGTTGATGACAGGCACCCACTGATCCAAACAGCGACTTTCTCTGCAGAACCTGGTCACTTTGCTCAGAGCCGGGTCCTTCCATGGAGAGGACTGGGGATTCTGCAGAAGAAGGTACAAAGAAACAGTTCATTAGGTTGACGTAGAAAACACTCCTTGCAAGTATGGACAATGACCTGTGAGGGTCATTTAGTAAAGGAACCTCTGCAGATTGTAAAGCACTATTGGGAATACTGCAGTGAGAGCAAAACAACTGTGTTTTTAAGGGAAATGAGCAATACGCAGCAGAGCTGTAGTAAACACACATGAGTAATGACACTTACCGTAACTAGAACACAGTGCAGGTCCATGGGCTCCCCTCCAGGTTTCACTCCTCCCAGTATTTCCGCCAGACTCCTCATGCTGCTCACCCGCAGGATGTTGATGTCGTTCTCGCAGCAGAAAGCCTGGATCAAGGTGAAGTGGATCTGCAGAGCCACGTCCTCCTCATCATCTGTGGCCAGCAGACACAGCACCACATTGTCAGGATCCCTAAAATGCCAAGTGCGCAATAGAGACATGTAAGGACAAGGAAAACATGCTTCATGTATCACAGAAGATGCATCAACGTGGAGCTCCAGTGGGTGGATGGTTGTTAACTTACGCATTCAGTGACTTTGCTGCCTCATAGACTCCAGCAGTGATGCAACCCTGAGGCAACGCAGAGATCAGGACCTCCTCTAAAGCTTTAGCCACCGAGTCCATCCTGAGGAAACACACACCATGTTTACATTAAATGACATGTCAACCAGCAACTGTTATTTCACATTTTAAGTCCGGTTATGACATCCACACACTGCACAACATGGACTTTTTCTGCATCATCCGTCAGAGGCGCTAGCTAAAACAACTAACGTTAGCATAACTAGCTAATGCTAGCGGCGTTATGTGGCCGTTGCACTTGCGTTAACCCGCTAATAAAAGACCAAAATGTGTCTGTAAATGACAGACAGTTTGACAAATAAAGATGATGCTTTTCAAAGCGGTGCCAAGTCGTGTAAAGTCACATCCTAAGTTCACCATAAACAGTTATGGAAAGTGAGGAGAAATGCAACAAAAACAACAACAACAACCTCAAAACAAAGTGAAGCTAACCTTTCTGAGGGATTATCTCCACCGGTTTCTTCAAAAGTCATATTGCACATCCGAGCGGCTTGGTGTTGTATAATGTCCAGAGTGAGAAGAGTTTGCTCTGAGCGCTGCTTCTCTCTGTTTGCCTGGTGAACAACTGACAGCCCAGCCTCTGTCGTAGTAAATCTAACCGGCTGACTCGTCACATAATTTACATAAACCGGCTCCATTGGTCCCGTTGGTCCCCATGCAAACACACTGATTTTACCTGTGAATACAGCGACACCCTGTGACTGTGATGCACCTCCTGCCTCACGGTGCGTCACAGTATCCTCCTGAGACCTGCAGGGTTGTCGACACTATAATACTCAATTCTGCTAATGTATGTTTTTTTCTAAAGAACTATATCATGTTAAAAGATGGTGCTTATTTTCTATACGTATCAGCCTGAATAGCAAATTAAAAATGCATACCAAACAAGAGCTTGCATACACACATACACATACTAGATAGATAGATAACTGTTAAAAAAATACATATACAGTGCTGAACAAATTTATTGGACCACCAAAGAGCATCCAGCATTATAAAGTGCTTTAACTGGGACTTTTTTTATGAGTTGAACAGGAGTGAGGAATTTCAAACTGATTTCACCTTTTTATACCCAAATATGAGCCAGAATGCTTGGATTCTCCGAGAAGTAAGAAATTAATCCAGAATAACATCAAGCTCAAGAAGAGCTTATTGCTAAAGGAGCTTGCACACACAAGGAAGTTGACTTGGTGTCAAAAGCAGCATACAAAATATTTTAAAAAATATACATTTTCTACACCAGTAGTATTTGCAGCTTTTAAAAATTGCATTAGTTTTTCTAATAATTGCAGAAACACATTTTTTTCTGCTCAGAAATCCAAGTAAATAACTGTCATTAGGCATCTTAATCCAAAATAATAATGTGCTTTGCAATTTTTTCCTGCTTTTTGGTAAAACAGTAAAAAAAAAAAAAGGAAAATTCATGGATAACAACAATAATTATGTTATAGCATATCATTATTATTTTATATGAAAGAGCTTGTGCATGGTGGTGGATTAACCATTGTAGAAACATCGTTATTGTTATTGTTAAACAATAATTTGGTAATCAGCAGTGGCTGACACCTTATACTGGGTGGCAGTCTATTAAATGTGTTAAGTATTGTATATACTAAAACTAAATTACTAAATCCTAAAATATATATATTTTAACAGTCCAAATAATGTGCAAATAGTCTTGTCTTTGTACTGCAACTCAAACATCAGCAGCATCAGGCTGACATTGTGAGATAAAGTTCAGGTAAAACAGTGAACTCTGTATATATAGCTACACATTTACACACACAGACAAGGAGACATGTTTGCAACATTTTAAACCCAGAGGAGATTAGATTAGATAAATCCAGGTAAATCAGATGACACAGACAGAAACACAATGTAGGCTTTGTCTGCACCACAGTTACAGTGACCTACTGCTGCATATGGAATTATATTTCATTTATTCTGAGGCTGGCACGAAATTAATACAAAATAACTGGCATGGACATATTGAACATGAACACTGGCTGCAGGCACACAATGACTTAATAATACTATAATGAGTTAGAGCGCCTCTGGTGGGAGTGAATGTAACATCTGCTTGTCACTAACTGCTGACTGGGAATCAGTTTTACGGTGCACACCAAACACCAAACATCACTGAAACTGACCGGAGACCAGCTCAACCCCAAATCCACCGAATAAACGACCGCATATTCTCTACCGGCAACGTGGCAATACTCAGCACATTAAAGTTGTACCTTTTCTCTCTCACATTTAATCTACAATCCGAGGACACGTTTAGACGGTGGGATTACATAGATATGTTTGTCTTTTGTTGGAATTAGTCTTGAAATGGACGTGATTTCCTCTTTCCCAGCCTTGCGGGGCTGTAGCTGTCAAACTCAGGGCGTGCGCCACTGTTTACTCACCGAGAGGACAACACAATGCAAACACAACGGATATTAATGCACAATCATACCTGATAGCATGGCTCTGATTTAAAAAGTTAGGTAAGTTTCTTTTTCTCTCAGTCTCTAGTCATCATTGTTTGCAGCAGTGGTTTCCTGTGCAGTGACAGCACATTGTTATATGGGTGAACTTTATCCTCTTGTTATCAGATTATTTTGAGATTCCTGTTTAATGATGTGGCAGTGTACTTTGACTGCAGCATGCGTGAGCTGCAAACAGCTTATTTTTGAAATAACTTCCTTTGAGACAGAATTGCAGACTTAACCCCTGTGTGAAGGGGTCATCATGGATCACAGGGGTCACCCCAGGCAGGAAAGAAGCCGTCACTCCCACAGAGTAACGGACAGAGAGGACCACTACAGGTATTCTCAGGACCAGAACTACCCACCACCTCCTAACAGGGACAGGCACTGGACTCAGGCGGATAGCCGCTACTTCACCGGACCTCCTGTCAGACGGGACCAGTATCCCCACAACACCCAGCAGTATTCTTATGGCTATGGCCATCCGGAACACCAAAGACCCCAGTCCAGGTAGCACCGTGCATACTGCAAATAGTTTTGTATTAGTGTTATCCATAAATTATCTCACACCGATCCTTTATTATATACTTTCTCTTCGTTTTCTCTCTGTTGCTAGGGCAACAGATTGGCTACTTCCTGTTAGCTTCCGTATTAGCAAACATTGCAAATTGTAATGCAAAGGGTGACATTAAGACAAGTTTGAAAAAGTGTTAGTTTGTGCCATAGTGACTACAATTACTACATGCATATACTAACATTAATTATATTAACAAAGGTAGACGAAACTCAGGCTTTGTTGACAACAGCCACCAGATAACGCTGCCGCCATTTTGGACGGAAATCGTCAATGAGTGTGCGGACATGGCTGTAAAGTGATGCCTTTAAATGAGAGGATAACTGTTTTAGAGGTAAATCAACTCCTCACTAGCAACACTTAATTGTCTCATTTAAAGTTATCATGTTCTAAAATTTGTAAAACTCACTAATTCACCTGCTAAACTCACCTGCTAGCTTGTTAAACTGAGCCGGTTCATGCTATCTGTAGCCTACGTGGTTGTAATAATGCATATATTGACTGTAAGTCTTCACATGTATTGTGTTTTTAATAGAAAAGTTAGCTGCACGCTGTAAATCTTAGAGATCTTAGATAAGTGTGTTCTGTTTTTTTTAAACTTCAATTTATGCTCATTTATAGGAAGTGCATGGACAAATTTAAATAAATAAACAAACAGTAATGTAAATAACCATAACGGTATGTGTACTTATTATATTTTAGGTAGTTCAACACGGGCTATTTCGATAGAGAGATTTAATAGAATAGAAATAACACTTTTGTTTGGGACAGTAGCCTGATGTTTTGCTAACTTCCGGTAGTCGCTTTCATTCCAAAATGGTGGATGCACAGCTCCGCCGCTTCGCTTAGCAGCCAGTAGACTTTGACTTTGTTGGGGTAGAGTGATTTAGGGACACACACCCAGGTTCAAGCACCTACAACCATTGGTTTGAGTGCATGATTGGATACTCACCAGACACCATGAAGAGGGTTCAAGGAAGTCAAAGGCTGTCAACACATTATGGTTCCTTCAGGAAGAAAATGAATCAATGCACTGATGAGGCCTTTTATGTACAGGCATGGTTATGACTATCCACCACCCCTCAACCAATGGGACTACAGAGACAGCTATGGTTACTATGACCATGACTACTATAGAGGACAGCATGGCCGACAAGGTACATGGACGCACAAGGGGTTAGCGATAAAGCTATTATTGTCAATGCACGTGACCTAAAAACACATAAGTTGACATTTGTTTGTTATCATTGAGATGCTGGCCAGTGGGGTCCCCAGCAAGACTCCTGGAAAACACATGACAGAGCATACAAGCAGAAGCATCCAGGAAGCTCCTATACAGAGGAGTACAGGTGAGATTCAACTTCCCTTTTTGTTGATTTGTGCCTGCCAGCAAAATCTCAGGCATTAAATCTTTGTTTTTATTGCAAATACAATGTTATATATGAAAATAATAACATTGTTGTTATTAGTACCATGCAATGTTAATTGCAAATTTGCAAACACAAGGAAGAAATAGAAAACATCAGAATCATGACATGCAAAAGTAGAATAAAAGTGTCATGTGTGCAGTAGTAAAACAGAAGAAATATACCACGCAACTTTTTATAATGTGAGTTTTTTCAAGAAGTCAACAAATCAGCAATATTTTTGGGCTGATTAATACCTTGTGATTCATGAGTGGTGTTTTAAAATCCAACCCAACAGGAAGCCAGTGTTTGTCCTGCACCGAATGGATGAAAAGTCAAGTATGAAACACCAAAGAAAATATAAAAGCAGTCCAAATTTTATGTTATCTACATCAACTTATCCAGAGATGTGCCCTGATGAAGTGAGCTTTCTGTGAGCAATGCTATTTTTCTTTTTGTAAACACTGGTGTTTAGAATAATAACTGAGGTCTTCCTTAACATATCGATGCTGCTTGTTGCTGCCAGAGGTTTTATTCTGAAGAGACAAAGCTGCCAATCAGTACTGGTACCTCCAATTGTAGCAAAAGCACAGGTTTTGTACTTTGACACTGAATCTTTGCACTCAAAGCAGCAACAGAGAGAAGCAAACTCAATATGTATTTTATTAAAAAAAAATGAACTGTATTGTTGCTTAAATTCTATCAGGTATGACCAGGGCAGAGACAACTCCCAGCAATACCTCAATGACTACGAGGATAATCCCTCCAAAGACAATGCAGAGGTGTCCTCTTATTGCCTGGGGACATTAGAAAGGTCCAAACACTCAGGTTTATCCTCCAGCAGCTATGAACTGAGTCAGTACATCAATGGAGCTGAACACAGCGAGTCTATCCCACAATCTGTTCACACATCTGATACAGGTGAGCATACAGTTTATTTTCCTTTCACTTCACCCTATCCTGTTTATGATGATGCGTGTTCACCTGTGCTTCATACCGCCACAGAGCATGGAGCGATGTATCAGATGTTAGCTCCTTTGAAATACTCTATTCCTCATGCGGTTGCCAGCTTTGGACCAGCAGGCCAGCTTGTACGGGTCACTCCAGGCCTGTCCACTCAGGAGAACACCAGCCAGCTGGAAATCCACAGTCTGGAAGTAGGTTCAACACCAGCCTGTGTTGGTGACATTATTCAGTTTTATTCTTCTTAACAACTAGTATTGTCTCCTTGAACAAGACTGTAAGAGATTTTTCTTGTTGTTGTGTCTGCGCAGGTAATTCTTGGTGAAACCAAAGAGCAGCAGGAGATGAGAAACTTCCCAGGGCCCTTAACCAGGTACTGATTTGTCAAGCAATTCTGAAATATAAAATATATAAAAATATTCCCAACAAATATCTAAGAATATATTGTGCTGAATGTCTTGTGAAATTTATGTTTAATATCTTGTGTGTGAATGTTTTATGTATCCTTATTGAAGGAAAGATCTGCACAAAGTAGATGCTATAGAGTTTGCCCACCAGAGGGCGGTCATGAGCAGTGACAAGCTGCATGACAAGAGCTCTGCTTCCCTCCTGTGGAACCTCCTGATCCTGCTTTGCAGACAGAACGGGGTAAGTGGATCCTGTCCTGTTATTACATGTGGAAATATTTGGTTGAGCATCAAACATCCATCCTAATGTAATAATCATGTTTTTGTTCAGACACAGCACAATACAATCACTGAATTTCAATTGTTTCAGCAAATAGTTGGCTCAGATATTGCAGAGCTGCTGATGCAGGGCTCACAATTAGATGGAAGCTGGGAGTCCGAGGCGCCCACACTCATCGACTTCAGTGAGGGCACAACTGCTGAAGCGCCACCTCAAACAGGAGATGACCTGCTCACAGGAAACTGGAGCAGCTTCGGCTCTGACACCTCTGGGAAAGCCCTGCAGAGCTACACTCGGCTGCTGCTGGCTGGAAGAAAGAAGGTTTTAACTCTCTATTCATCATCACCTTCATATGTTTGATATTCATTTAGTTCCTTTATGAGGGTAATGTTAGTTGGTAATGATACAACACTTTTTCAACACTTCACAATTTAGGGAGCCGCTAACAGGGTTCCCGCAGTTTCAAAACATAGTTTTCAGAGATTTACTGCAATTTTGCACATTATTTTTTCACAAAGATCACTTCTTTGTTCTTGAAAGTTGTGATGCCTTCAATTTATATAGTTGTTACAAGTATTAAAGGGCTGAAAAAATCATAAAACAATATTATTGGAGATGAATCGGTTATCAGATTTTTTTCCTGCTAAATATCGATATCGGCATTGGCCTCATAATCTCAAGCCCTTCAATAAATTGACTATTTTATACCAAAGAAATTGTTATGACATTTAGATTATCTTAAATTGTATTTGTTGAGGTCTTAAAAAGTATAAAATTTGACTTTTAAAATGGTGCAAGAACCCTGGCTAATTGGACTCTAATGTAATGATTTGGGGCGATCTAAAAGTGCTCATTTTTGACACGAACAAGATCAGATTGTTAGAAGTGTCGGACAGCATTTTGGAAAGAACCCTACAGAAAATCTTTTTCATACCTTTTGCTTTCTGTTTGTTATTGTGACATGGGAGAGGAGCTCCACAGGAGTTTGTTGTGTTAGACTACAAAAAGATTTTCAATGACATGGCTGAATATTTAGCTGATTTCAACACTGTTGATGTCACACTAATTTTCAGAACAAAACCTCTCCGAGAGAGACAGTAACAAACAGAAATTGTTTATCGGGAACCTGTTAGGAAACACCCTTTAACTGAGTCCAAAAGTTTGCATCACAAACTGTTGGGACCGTTGTCCCCTGAACCTGTGGTTCCCCATGTGGTTCTAGGAGGCCTTGGAGTCAGCTATGAGCAGCGGCCTGTGGGGCCATGCACTTTTTCTGGCCAGTAAGATGGACAACAGGTCCTACACCACCGTGCTGAACAGGTGAGAAAAACAAAGTCATCTGAGACCCGACAGCTGTAAGAAAGCTGGATCCAACTCTGCACACAAGCTGTAATTAGCGTGGAAATGCTCCCACCAGTGATCTGCTTTAAACTCATGTTACAGCTACAAGGCCACTATTTCTGTCACTTGTGTTAGGAGCATATCCCCAGTTTACTGTGTGTGTTTTAGCCGAGCCTACAGGAACGCCGCTGGGCCGTGAAGCATTTTGGCAAAGTAGTTGAAAAAAATGGTGTTGGAACTTCTGTGTTCACCACATGACTCAGGCTTATCTAATGAGCAATTTCCCCATTCACATGGGAAAGGGAGCAGCTCTATTAACAGTCAGCATTGATCTTTTCATCATCGGATTTTAATCATTTGGAACAGTGACATTTGAAAATTTTTAACTCTTTGAGTGCCAGCCATTTTATAAAACAAAGTGCCTTGTACCAATGTTTTTGCCCATTTCGAGTCATATTTCAAGACCCACAGAATATTTTGAACTGTCTCTGAAGACACTGAATAGCTCAAATGAAAGAAGAGACTCTCTATTTCATCATGAAAAAAATGTTTTCACCTTGTTCCATTCTCCTTTTATCAGAGGTAGAGTAGAGGACACTCTCACCAAAATCATCACTTTTTGTCCAGAATCCCTCCGTTTTGCTCTCTAATCTCGATCGTCTCCACTTCCTGCTTTGATCTCCGTGGCGTATACCGTCTCTTTATGTTCTAACTACAACTCCCAGAACCTCCACAATTACTCACAGGCTGCGGGAGACTGCGATCGGTGACCCGTCACTGGCACTTGAAGAATTAGGAACTCTGATGATTTGCTGACAGAGGCTTTTTCGGCATGTGTACCTCGTGAGCAACTTTAATATCAATCAGAGATTTATCATTTGCAATCTCACAAACTGTCATTACTTCCTACCTTGTTTTTCTCAGCTTCCGAGTTATTTATAATTTGCAGCAGTGCTGAAAAGACCATTAACACTTTCCTGGGGCGTGTAAAACCTCTTCCTTGACATCCAATAAGGTCAAGCTTTTTAGTTACAAGTCACAGAGGATTTGTCCATTTTCAACACACCATACAGTGCTTAGTGGCATTAGGAAAGAATGATTGCGCTACAGAGTGTCACTAAACCACAGTGTCTATGAGCTACTTGTAATGTAACCCAATCCATTTTTACAGACTATTTTGGCATCAGCAGTTTGTCCCACAGCAGCACATGTCTAGAGGAATGCCTGGGGGAGGGGAAATAGCCAGGCTGATTTTTATTTGGGATTGACATCAGCATGGTGCATCACTTCAGCACAGAGCAGGAGAGGGATGCTCCTCTTTCACTCGTGGAAGGAGCTGGTGCCCTCAGATTACTTTTTTCAGAGGCTGTAGCAAGAAGTTTTGGAGCTAGGAAGTTAGGGGAGGAACAACTGCCATAGGGATTTTCAATGGAGTCCTTTGACCTCTGACCCCATGATATCTTAACTCCTTGAGTGCTATAAACATATGTATATATCTTTCCTTTTTTTGGCAGCGGGTCCCCAATCGCGGTCTCCCGCAGCCTGTGAGTAATTTTGGGGTTTCTGGGAGATGTAGTCGGGACATAAAGAGATGGTATACACCACAGAGATCAAAACAGGAAGTGGAGACGATTGAGATTAGAGAGCAAAACAAACAGAATCTGGACAAGAAGTGGTGATTTTGGTGAAAGTGTCCTCTACTCTACCTCTGATAAAACAAGAATGGAACAAGGTAAAAACAAACATTTTTTTCATGATGAAATAGAGAGTCTCTTCTTTCACTTGAGCTGTTCAGTGTTTTCAGAGACATAGTACAAAATATTCTGTGCATCATGAAAGATGACTCAAAATTAGCAAAAACACTGGCACAAGGCACTTTTTAAAAAAAAAAAAAAAAAAAAAAAAAAAAGGGCTTGCACCCAGTGAGCTAATGATAGTGGCTTCTATGGGAAACCACAAGTCTCCAATTTACTGACATACCTACCTTCTTAATGATAATACAATAAAGTTTAAAGCAGAAATCACATTTTTTTTTTTTTGCATGATCCAATTTTATATGCTATGTCCTGTTGACCTATTCCCCTGTACCCCCTAAACAGAAACAAGAGATGTGAAGTGGATAAGGTCAACTGTGATGCCTTTTGTTTTAGCACAGTGTCTCTGCTTCTAGTATGTAATAAACCCTGATGTGCAATGAGACAAACTGCTCATTTGGCAGGTTTACAGGCCAGCTAACGACCAGCGACCCCCTCCAGACTCTCTTCCACCTGCTGACTGGGAGAATCCCTGTTGTAGCCACGGTAAAACATCCACAACATAATCCCGCCACACATCCCAATTGTCTTAGTCACAGTTGCTGTATTGTAAAAATGTCAGCCTGTGTCTTATTAGCTGATAAGAGAGTCTTGATAGGGATGTTCTGTGCTCAGTGCTGTGGAAATGAAAAATGGGGGGACTGGAGGCCCCATCTGGCTGTTATGCTCTCCAATGAGACGGGAGATCCTGCCGTCCAACAGAAGGCCGTCGTCACCATGGGAGACACGCTCGGTATGGATGCACTGGCTGACAGGTTGTGATGTTCTTTTTTGCACAAATATTTATACAAGCTTGTTGTTTTGTGTTGCCACCCCCCTCCTCCCATGCAGCCTCCAAAGGCCTCATACATGCCGCCCATGTGTGCTACCTGACAGCCGGTGTTCCCTTTGGGGTGTTCACACAGAAGGCAGAGAGGCTGGTGCTTCTAGGCAGCAACCACAGGTAAGCTGTGCTTGTTTCTCCATGCAATTTATCTGCCATTATTTTACTCTGTGATGTGTTAATATTTGTTTTGGCTGCTGTGCATTTTGCTGAATGGTCTTTTTCGTATGTGTGGTATGCTTTATTCGCTCCCCTTCTTTGCTCTCCTTCAGGCAATCCTTTGAAAACTTTGCCACAAACGTTGCCATCCAGTGCACTGAGTTATACGAATACTGCCAGACACTTGGGGGCAGATGCCATTCAATACCGTCCTTTCAGGTGACTCCTGTTTACACCAGATCTCACTGCTTTCTGCAAGCATTTTTATACATAACCTTCTTATTTACAGTCATAATTAAATCCATCTGATGCTGAATATTGCCCAGGTGTACAAGTTCCTGTATGCAAGTCGACTGCTGGACTGTGGGCTTTCATCTCAGGCCTTTCATTACTGCGAGGTGATCGGACAGGCGATCCTCAGACAGAGGGAGCCTTACTTTGTGCTGACAGGAGAGATCATTAAGGTATTCACACGCTCCTACACACATATCTACATACATACAGTCTTACACATTATCAGAAGTGACTTGATGCATATCAGTTACAATATTAGATGTACAGCATGTGTGTGTCCTTTCTCCTGCAGCTGTCAGACAGACTGAGACACTCTGAGATTGAGTTCAGTGAAGCTGGTGTTGGTCAGAACGAGCAGGAACCTGATTGGCTGAAACGGCTCAGAGCTCGCCACCACAGTTTACAGGTGAGTGTCTGGTGTCAGAAAAATGTCTGATCATAAGAAAAATATGGGATTTTTTATCTGTATCCTGACAGTAATAATCTATGATAGAAATATACATACATTATTCTTCTGCCCTGTCTTGGTGCTCATAATGGCATTTGAAGGATTTAATTGCGCCTGAGGAAAAGCAACCAATCAGACTCTATTACAGTTGTCAATCACTGCTTGTGATTGAACAGTCAAATAAGGTAGCATTGACCAAATATGGATCATTACTCTGTTGCTACGATGTCCATTTCTCACCACAGATGTTTTCAGAAACATGTTTTTACTTTTTGTACTTTTAGTTTAGCTATAAAAGTGACAACATTTGGTCCTGCTCAGTGGGCGGAGGCCAGCTAGCATGCGATTCATGTGACCTTCAGGATAAGTTGTATGCATCCAGCACCACCATCAGGTCACAATTTCTTTGGTCCATGACCGAATATTGCAAAACAAATGATATTCCCATCTGTTCTTTGTATTTAGTACTAATTAGCACATGTTAGCATCATGCTATCCTGAGATGGTGAGCATGGTAAACCTGCTACACATCAGTGCATGTTAACGTTGTTATTATTAGCATACTTGCATTAGCATTTTGCTCAAAGTACTCTTGTGTCTAACTGTTAGCATTGTTATTGTTAGCATGCTTGCATTAGCATTTTGCTCAAAGTACTCTTGTGTCTAACTGTTAGCATTGTTATTGTTAACATGCTGGCATTAGCATTTTGCTCAAAGCCCTGTTGTGTCTAAGTGTTAGCATTGTTATTGTTAGCATGCTGGCATTAGCATTTTGCTCAAAGTCCTGTTGTGTCTAAGTGTTAGCATTGTTATTGTTAGCATGCTGGCATTAGCATTTTGCTCAAAGTCCTGTTGTGTCTAAGTGCAGCCTCACAGGGCCACTGCAGACTGTAATTTGTTTTGTTTGCTGTAAATCTAACTAATAATGTGTGCATTTTGTTATTTTACTCAGACAGGGAGTTACGACTGCACAGAAACATACCAGCCACCTCCTGAGGACAGTAAAATGCCCTTAGGTAATTTTAATCCTCTCCCTACTTAATATGATGCACCGTGTGGCCTGTTTCCCACTAGAGAGCGGTGTCTAATAATAATATTTTGACAATAGTTCAGATTGTTGCTTTCCTCTCTTATTTTTTGTGCAGAATCTGATGACCTGAATCATGACATCCAGAGTGCAGAGCCTGAACTCCTATATTACAGGGATCAGGAATACCTTGAGCATCAAGTCGAAGGAATGACCGAGGAAATGAATGTGTTGTCCTGGGACGCTGGCGGAGCTCAGGACTGGTACAAAATGTGCAGCAACATATTGTATTATTCTCGTCTGACAGCTGTGCAGAGGAAAACTATTACTGCACATGTGATATCTTAATAGACTATTATGTCACTGTCCTCTCCTGTTGCTTGTCTAGGCCACAAGCCAATTCTCCAGTGCCAGTAACGCTGGTTTATGGTCCCCCAGCGCCCACAGCGACTGCGAGCCAAGACTTTAGCTATCATAGCACAGATAGTGCTACAGTCAGAACTGCCTCGTCACATTGTCCTCCGACAGCAGCAGAGGGTGAGAATCTAATGTTAGATTATGTGTTTATTCAGATATGTACTACAGGCTGTGGGGAGTTGGCTCCTGTGTGATGTTTTGATTTCACCTCTTCTCCAGGGGCTGGGCCATCCTCTGGAGCAGGAACAGTGAGTGATCTTTGTGATGTTCACTGATGATATAAAAGCAAGGAACACCTCTGTCTTTTTTTTGACTTAATATTAAGCTCTTAGATAAAATGTTTTTGTATGATGATTGGGCTTCAAGCTGTTAACCCTTTTAAAGTATGTAGAGCATTTGTAAAGTTACCTGGATCTTTGCTGTTGTCTTTATTTTTTTATTCTTTTTTCCACAGATGCTGGATGTCAGCTTCAGTCAGCCGGGACAAAGCCAGCACAGCGTTCCACCAGGTTTACCGTCCTCCCAGCAGACCAATGAGCCTCCTAAAGAGGTGGGCTGGTCACTCTTATTTTATTTATTTTATTTTTTATTTTACCAGGTAAGATCAGTTGAGAACAGCTTCTCATTTGCCATGGTGACCTGGCAAGAGGCCCCAGCTTAAAGGACAACTTTTGTATTTTCAGCCCCTTTTCTCATGTTTTTACGTCTTAGTGATTAAGGGGGGCAACACTTTTTGAAACCGGTCCAGTATTGAGGGAGAACTCTGCAGATACTAAACAGGCGGTGATGCAATCATTTATGGCAAACTGCACCCTCAGTTTACATCCACTAAAAGTGATTGTTTTTGCAACTGACAGGCTCAGATTTTTATTATAAGTGATGTTATTTGTTATTGACATGCATCTCATGTTCTCTGTGTTTAATGCAGAACACCAAGGCCGGATGGTTTAGTGGCTGGTTCAAATCGAAACCCAAAGATGTTCAACAGGAGAGTTCAGAGCTTGGAGGCCTGGCTCAGATGGTAAATCTGCTGTTCCACTGTTCAGTTTTGATTAGTTGATATATTTAGATGTGTATTTTTGTATATTTTCCCAGCAACTACCACAGACTACTGGCCTCAGTCCTCCTCCCCCTCCTCCCATCGTCTCTCCTGGCAGCTTTCCATCTCAGCCTACCTCTGCTGGGGTCAACCCCTTTTCAAGGAAAGCAGGTGAATTATGAAATCATGGTATTCTCTACTCGTCAGTGTTGAATTTCTCCTCTTCTTTAATTTCATGTCTCCTTTATGTGAAGTGGGATTTCTGAGGTCACTGACCCTTCTAGAGGAGCTGTGTTGATGTGTTTCTTCCATTAACAGTTCTTGATGAGCGTGTCCAATTTCATATTTCAGCTGCAATGCAGCCTTTCGTTATTTTTTTAGTTTAGTGGCTTGGCTGCCATGACATTTTACCTGCATTAAGTGATGCAAATATGATAGGTTTCTATAAATATCCATGTCTTCTTCACAGGCCAGCAGCTGGGGTAGGCGTCCTGTCAAGACCATTAGCCTGTGTCACAGGTAAATTAAGTTACTATAATAAAATATATCATGTCTGTACCAAAGGTTTTTCTTCAATAATTCACAGTGGTTCCTTTTAAATTGTTTGTTTGTAGGATTATTGGCATTACTAGAAGCAAAGTGGGAGGATCTTTGGCCTCTCCCCCATATTTATTTTTACGGGATGTCCTTTCAATCTAATGTTGCACATAAGATTCAGAAATACTCTGCATGGACTTGTGTTAAAATTCATATTGCAGCGAGTGAAACAGCTGAAATGTGCTCCCTAAAAGCTGACTACAGGGATTTCTTAATTGACCCCAATATCCATTTATGTTTAGTATCATGGATCTGACCGGAGCCATCGTTGCCAGCAGCAGTATCCGCTCAATAAGCTGCACATCACAGAAGCCATTTGTTTTTTCTTCCAAGCTGAGTAAGCACAATTTAAAGCCCGACTTTGCTCTGGTGGTAATTTATGGTGTAAAAATGACCTTATTATGTTTACCACATGCAAAGTGGAATACTTTGAATCATATACAAAAAAAGAGTTGACATGCTGTAAAGAAGAATGATACCACATGAGGGGAAAGACCTCTGCCAGGCAAACACCCAACATACCGAGACAACCAGCCAGAAGGCACATGAAGGATTAAACTGTTGATGTTGGTATTTACATCATGCTTTATTGAGATCTGTATTATCCAAGTGTTTGTGTGATGATAAAGCTAGTGCAGGCTCCTTAAATTGTATTTAAAACACACTATGCTCTTGGAATACATTTTGGAGTTTTATTACTGCCACTCTGTAAAAATGTTTTGATGTAATTTTTTTTGTACTTCCTGGCTTTATGTATTACCATATATGTCACTGTTTTTTTGTACCTCTGTACCAGCACATGCATTGGATTAATTACCAGTTTATCAGTGCAATTCTGAATAAAAATATCTTAAAAAAATTTCTAGGATTCCAAACGTGGCCTCTCACTTAATGTAGAGCAAGTGACAACTTGACAGGTGCCGTCTCCTTTTACGATTAGTCGGCAGTGGCCAAGTGCAAGCTGGTCGAGAATTCAGCGCACGCACAGACAACCAGGATGTGACTCTTACTGCCTGCCAATAATGAATAAAGCATAAATGCATCCAAAACTGGTAGTTTTATGAGAGAAAAGCTTCCTAAAAGTGCAATTCTGACACAGAACTTCTTGTCAAGTCATTCACCAATTTATTTTTAACTTTGCTGCTGCATAAATGTGATGTGCCCTTATTGATTTTAAAGTCCCCAAAAGGTGTGAAATTTTGGAGGAGGAGCTTAATCTCCCACATGCTCAAGTTTGGAGGAGCTTAATCTCCCACATGCTCAAGTTTGAAAGAGCAGCTGCTTGGTAACATGATTGTAAAGATTAAAAACAGATTTCTGCCTTGCCTTACATGCAAACTGAAATTCAGAAGCCACACATAGAAAACACCATAATGATAATTCAAAAGGGCGATGATGACTGAGTCATTAGCTGGCTTCCCTGAACCGTTAAAACTCTTCTGGTCTATTAATGTGGTCACAGTGATGCCTCAGCAGTTAAACACTGGCTTATGGCCATGCTAGAGCGCTTCTTTTGCAGCTGTTGCCAATAAGTTAGCAGCGATGTAGCTGTTTTTATCAAGCTGTCGGCTACTCTATGTTTGGCTAATGTCACAGATTGGCAAAAGTTGGACAGATAAATCTCAGTGTACCTATAAAATAAACGTGAGGAAGGAGTGTGTCCCTCTGAAATGTGATGCTCAGCAATGCTGTGTGAATTGAGTCAGCATGTCCCACCAGATTCAGAGTGCTACTACAGCACAGGCAGCCAGTTATCATACCACGAACTGCCCGCGTTTTCCTACATGCAGCTGCAGTATTGTGCGTATTATTGACTCTTTATCATTATTATAACTATCAACATTTATATTCTCACTTTAAAAAGGCTCTGGTGCTCTTGTAAGCACTTTCCACCTCGCACTATTAAGCTGTCAGCTCCAGTGTCGATGCTGGAGGCAATTTTTATCCCACAGTGTTTTCATGGGAACCCAGCACCACGGGGGAAAGGGAGTATGACTGACAAACATTAAAAACTCACTATCACACATACCTTAACATAAATAAACTGGTGCCCTGTGACTGTGAATGGATCCCCAGCGCCTGGAACTGATTATTTGAACACATTACTCCAGTCTTGTCTTTAGACAGATTCAGACATCATGTCCCTATGGTTCAGCATATGCTGTGCCAGCTTTGCGGCACACAGGAAGGACTTGTCACACTCCACGCAGACAAAGATCCTCCCATTGCAGGTTTGCTCCTGGTGAAGCTTCAGTGTGTCCAGGTGACTGAAGTTCTTGCTGCAGCCCGTGCAGTTGTGGGGTTTCTCTTTATTGTGGACGTACTGGTGACGGACGAGTCGGGACGCCATGGCGAACGCCACGCCGCACTCTGTGCACTTGTGGGGCCGCGCACCGCTGTGAATGGCCTCGTGCTCCACCAAGTTGGACGACTTGGTGAAGCACTTGGAGCACACTGGGCAGGAGTAGGGACGCACTCCGGCGTGGATCTTCTGGTGCTCTGCCATACGACTGGCCAGGGCGAAGGCCTTGCCGCAGTCAGGGCACGAGAACGGCCTTTCTCCCAGGTGCTTACGCTCATGGCGCTTCAGGGAAAGGGGTTTATTGAAGGTCTTGCCGCAGTGCATGCACGGGAAGGGCTTGTCGTTGGTATGCATGTTCCGCTCGTGCTTCCTCAGGTCAGAGGAGCGAATGAAATCCTTCCCACAAGTGTCACAGACGTAGGGCTTCTCGCCAGTGTGTGTGCGGATATGCTTGCGGTAATCTGAGGACCAGATGTAGGTCTTGACGCAGAAGGGGCAGTGATACGGCCTCTCACCTGTGTGCAGGCGCTTGTGCTGCTGCAGCGTGCCCTGATGAGAGTAAGCCTTGCCACATATGTCGCACACGTGTGGCTTGAGGCCCGTGTGCGTCTGCAGGTGACTCTGGAGGTTGCACAGCTTCTTGAAAGCCCAGCTGCAGTGCGTGCACTTGAAGGGGCGGTGCTCTTTGTCGACGCCGTTGCGTTTTTTCATGGCGACCAAAAGTCGAGGGATCTTGTCATCTTCGCAAATTTTCAGCAATTTCTTCACATGAGGACTGTTTGCTTCCTTCTTTTTGGTCTTATTGCCACCTCCACCTGGAGAATACTCGTCAACATTTAGCTCTTTGAGCTTCTCTTTGGTTGAAGCATTACTTTGTTTTTTATGAATCTTGAGGTTTTCACAGTGGTTTCTTTCCCCGTTTTGAGCAGCATCTAAGAGCACGTCATTAGATCTAAGCATTTTATTGTTCTCGTTATGTTTAGTGCATTGTAATAATTCTTGGCCGCTATGGTCCTGGTCATTTCTGAGTCCCAGTTCTTCTCCCGGCGAAAGCTCAGCAAACTTCTCCACGAGGGAGAAACTCGGTGTTTGAGGGTTCAGATAAAGGATCCCAACATCACTGCCCTCTGAAAGTCCTCTCATGCTGCAAATGCCATCAAATGAAGAGTCTGTCTGCACGTGCTTGGATAAGGTCTGTCCATCTGGGAGAGAAGGAGTGACACAGCGTCTTTCCTGGTGTTTCCTGTTACTTCTCTTTTTAGCCCCGTCAGACATCTGTGGGGAAATTTCATCAGCCATGGTCACCTGTGTAGCGGGGCATGAAGTCATCAGCAGGAGGTTTTAGTTCATCAGGGAATTACAGACATTGCACCTCCTTTAAAAGACCTGAAAATGAAAACACAGATGTTATTGTCATCCTCAGCTATGCCTCATAGGTCTTTACCATATGTGGATGTCATGTCTTCATTCAAGCCTGCTTACAAATACTCTGCTGCTACAGGGTTCAGGATTCTTTATTTGTCAAATGCACAACAGTCAATGAGATTCTCCACAACATGCATTCACCAGGACTTAGAGAGGGGATATAGCATTTACATAACCCTGCATCAGTCAGGTGGTACAACTTCAACACAGTTTCCTCCATAGAATTTCTTTCCATACACAAAAAATAAATCATGAATGTTAACTTCATTTCAAATCATTTTCCTGAGCTACTTACTCCTCGGTCTCCCTCCAAGCGTTTCAGGTCCAGGAGTTGCCACAGGAGATATCCAAGCCCCAGGGTCTAGTGTAACATGTGGGAGATGTGCAGCCGGTGGTGTGAACGGGCGGAGTTTGGCAGCAGATGTCTCTGGGGACTGGGTCAGCATCTATCCTGCTAGTCAGCAACTGTAATGATAGCTTAACAGCCAGGCTCAGCTTACCTTTTTACTGACTTAACGCCTGTTTGCATGCTCTAGTCTGTTGAGTAACTCTCACTGTTGGCGTCAGAGAGAAATATCCTGTTAACAGGTAGAGAAATAGAAACTGTCACCTTTTGTTAGACTATCATACTCAACCCTTTTTAGATTTACGGAAGTTCAATGGGCTTCTTGTATTCCTGACAACTATTAAGAGACAGGCTTATAGCCCCTATGTTTATAAAAAAAAAAAAAAAACCTAAGCAGACAACAAGCAACATAATCTTTTGTTCTTCCACTACGTTGATATTTAATTGACCGTTACTTTATGAGGTCACAGGTGCCCTCATTGATTGTTGAGAAATATAACCTAATAATAATAATAATAATAATAATAATAATAATAATAATATTTTATTTTTACAATCACTTTTGACTGTAAAGTGCTGAACTTAAAGGTTGTATATAAATTCAAAACTTAACTTTCAGTATAAGTATTAAGCAATAATAGTATGGAAACACTCAAGTCAAGTATAAATACAACTCAAAATTGCTCTTCAGTTAAAAAAATATATATATATATATATATATATATATATATATAAAGTAACTAAAGCTGTGAGACAAAAGTTGTGGAGTAAAAAATGGAATATATATCTCTGGGATATAATAAATATAGGGAAAAAGTTAAGTTACCCCAATAAGAAATAAAAATAAATTATATGAATGATATTTAATTTACCATTACGTTATGAGGTAACAGGTACCTTAATTGATTAGTGAGGAATGTAACCAAATAAACAGGCTGCTAGATGTGATTTAAAGATACACTACTTCATTGACCTCACAGAGAAATTCACATTTCCAGCAGCTTGAAAGACGGAAACACGTAGGGGCATGCAAGGTTCATAAAAAAGTATAAAAAGTACCAAAATATAAAAAATAGATGCATCAGAGGAATGTAAGGTCCAATTATAAAATAAGAGGGATAAAATAAATAGAACTATGATGTATTGTTATTTGTGTCGTCACAGCCTGTTCAGTGATAATATAATCCAGTGTCACACTGATGATGCTGTTGTGTCACATGCAGACAAAAGCCATAGAAGAGGAAATGGGAATGAGACAAAAAATAAACTGAGTAAGCAATTTATTGCAAACAACCATTCAACTGAAATAGGATGATCAGCTGATCGAAAGTTTGGAGACAGTCACAGTGGGCGTGTCATATGAAGCCTTTACTTTGGGGCTTGTGTGGCTTCTGAAAAAAAAAATCACGTGACTGATGACGTCATTGGTTCATTCAAAGTGTTACTTCCCATAAAACGGTTTCGAGGAAAAGCAACAGATTATTTACCCCACTGTACCCCTCACTATTTACCACAAAATTGTGTGTGTTTGTGTGTGTCAGGTCTTCCATTTTCGAAATAATGTCACTCCCGCTGGCGGTGTTGGGGAGTTACTGCCCAACGCGTTACTATGGTTACCAGTAACCAACTATGTACAATACAAACTCTTATGATGCTTTTATTGTGTGTGTATTTTTTTTTAATTAAGGACAGAGCTCTTTGTCTGTGTTGGTGTCCATGTACTTATACACGCACATAAATATCTGTTTATTTTTTTATTTTTCCACACAAAAGTCATTCCTACATTTCAGCTCAGGTCACTGTGGCATTGACTGGGATGCTGTTTGCCCAGCAGATGGCAGTATTCACTGCTTCACTGAGCCCAAGGAACCATTTGGTGAAACAATGGGCTTCATTTGACCATAAGTACCTGCTCATCACTAAAAGCACTGGAGAGACTGAGCCACTCTTCTAAGGCAGCGAGCGGTTTGGGGACCCAACCCAAAAAGCCTGGTACCAAGGCTACTACTCGCCTGCTCTCAGGCAGCTTCAAACTCCAGGACTCTTTAGTGAGAGTCTCCCTCCCACCCACCCCTTGGGGCCATTTACCCCGGGGTACCGACACCTGCAGATCCTCTCCTATTTACACACTCGGTGCAGAGGGACCGTGGACGTCACTAAATACAATCCCCGCCCATTAACATCCTTAGTGACGTCATTTGCAAACGATGCCACTGACATCACTAAATGGCTTAGTGGTGCCGTTTGCAAAATGACGTCACTAATCCATTTGCTAATGACGTCAGTAAGGATGTTAATGGGCGGGGACTGTGTTAAGTGACGTCACAATCCGTCTGAACAGAGTTTGTAAAAGGGAGAGGATCTGAAGGAATCGGCACCCCGGGGTGGTGGCTCTGGGGTGGGCTAGGGTGGGAGACTCCCACTGAGGAGCCCTTGGGTTTGAAGCCGCATGAGAAGAGACAAGTGATGGCCTAGGCAGCTTCAAATCCCTGGACTCTTTAGTGAGGGTCGCGGCCCTGGCGCTTTTTAGCAGGTCTATGTAAAAAAACAAGAACATTCCAGCATGTGTCACAGCTCAGAGACTGTCTCCAGTGTGTTTCCTAAATGGAAAAACAGTGAAGACAGGCTAAAAAACATTAATGTGGAGAAATACAAACTTAATTTAGAGAAAATCTCACAGGACAGGTCACAGTGTAAATTAGCTTATTGGTGTTGCAGCAGCCGGACATAAAAGTTCCCTTTAAACTGATCTCAGGTCTGTCCTGGTGACTTTTTATTTCAAATGTGCATTTCCTAATGATGGCCTCTAGATGTCGCTGTTCACCCACTATGTGTTTTTATCAGACACAAACTGTGGTAAATTACTGGCTCCAGTCAAACAAAATATCAGTAGCAGGTTTGAGGTCCTTGACTTCAGTAAAAGTAAACTGAAAATATTCCACTACAAGTAAAAGTCTTGCATTAAAACCTTACTTAGGTAAAGGTATAATCAGGAAAGTCAACTTATGAGTCAATCTCTAGCCTCTATGCTTAATCTGCAATACATTTTAATAAGGCAGCGCTGTTTAAATGATCAAATAACTGGTCAGTCGAGCTGTAATTTATAGAAACTGTTATATATCACCGAACAATAATCTTCAGGCAATGAGAAATAAAAAGGAATATTTTGACATTGATGGGAACCTGTTCCAAAAACCAAAATTCATAACTCCAATTTACTATTAATTTCTCCCAAAATAACCTCACATTAGTAGCCTCGTCTACAGTGTTCAATAAGCCGACTACAGATCAATGAATCAATCATTATTAATAACTTCGCCACCACCGTCATGTGGGATGGGCGGGAACACATACATATTATACAATATTTATTTCTGTATGTACTGCAAACATATGTTATATTTTTATTATATAATAGCCTGTATGTTCTGCACCTGTATATTATGTTATATATTGAATACTTCTATGTACTCTATTTTTTCTCATATCATTCCATAAGCTATACTCTTGTTTTATATGTATTCTTATTACATATGTGTCATCATTTATTTATTTACTGCTTTTGCACTTCTGGTTGGATGCAGTCTGTTTTTTGTTACTTTGTACTTGTGACAGTATGTAATGACAAAATAGTTCACTCTAATCAAATTTGTCCATTATTATGCAAAGACAGCAATTGCATAGTTTTGCGAAACAAAAATTTAACATCAAGTATCATCATTGACAGAATATTTGGATGGTTCTAACAACATTTTACAGTCACTTTTGACTGAATTTTTACTGCATAAAACTTAACTTTCAAACATAAAGTGCTGAACTTAAATTAGGCTGCGTATAAATTCAAAACTTAACATTCAGTATAAGTAAACAGTAGTATGGAAACACGCAAGTCAAGTATAAGTACAACTCAAAATTACCCTTCAGTTAAAAAAAAAAAAAAAAAAGTAACTAAAGATAAATGTAGTGGAGTAAAAAGGTTAGGGTAAAAGTAAAGTTCAAGTACCTTGAATTTCCACTTAAGTCGAGTAAATGTTCTTAGTAAAATTCCATCACTGCCAGTTTCTCATTGTGTGCAGTTTAACAACCAAATGTTCCCAATCTATTATTTGCTGAGTTCCCTGTTCTCTCTTTTCTTAGAAACAGAGGGGTTTGTTTTGAAATACCAAGTGTTCCGTTTCCAAAATCTGATTTCAATGTTCCAGCAAGGGATTTGACTTTAATTTGGTGCAGTGTGTCACGCAGCTCTTGTGATATACGGATTGCAAGTCGGCTTTTTTGCCAGTTGGTGATGTGGTCTCTATTTCATAATGATGATTTGTGAACCATTCGAAGCCAACAGGCCTCGTCTTCATCTTGCTTTTGTTTTATTTCTTTCCTAAAGCGTTAATTGGACCAAGTCCTTGTGTTTCTCTGACACTGCACAGACAGACGATGCACGAGTCGCCTGCATTTGTTAAGTAACTGAGAAGTGATTAAATGAACAGTGCTGGTCTGAACTCAGTGCATTTCCCAGCAGAGCAGGTTGTCATTTGATACCTGCTGTGTTTTAATCTCAGACACACCTTGTTTATCCACACATATCAAGTTTTAGTCTCTGTGGACTTTTTTCCTGCATAGTTTCCCACACAGTGACACATACACATGTAAACTTTCAGAAACACTGTTGGCTAAACGCTGTATTCAGAAACCTGTACTGCAAATAGACAATATTACAAACAACAACAACAACAAAAAGAGCATAGTTGTGTCGGCAGCAAAATAATGCATTGGCCAACATGGTTGACTGTTTCAGTCTTTCTGATTTATTTTGTTTTGGCACCATTGGTCACATTCCACTCAGTCTGCTGTACAAAGTACAGTACAAAAAGTGAGGAAAATATCCAAAGTGGTATAAAAGGCCAGCTGGTCAGAGGGAGTTGAAATGTTCACGACACTTTGTGTCTTTGTGTTCGTCAACTGGAAGCTGCCACAACAAAGCTGTGGTCGATGTTACTCAAATGTCTTTTGTGGTGATGCAGTCAGTGAACCCGGATGCTGAAGCTGTACTAACAACCAGCTGAAGGAGCATCACACAGGAACTCCCTGTTGGGATTTAAACGACTGTGGTTTGTTAGTTTATCGGGTGTTAGTGTTTTGTCCTGCACTCACCAGGAAGGAAGTTTTCCCCCCTCATGATTGCACCAAAGAAATAAAAGCAAATACATGCCTGCTTACACTTGTTGCTCACTTGCATGTCCCAGCTATCGCTCCCCTTATAGATAACTAATTAGATTTTATCTTGAATTTATATAAAAAAAATTTTATAAAGTTTGTTTGATGGTAATGTGGTAACTGCTGTCTGTCTAACGCAAAAAAGAAACTGAAATAGTTAAATATCAGGAGGTTGGATGTGAATGAATATTTCACTGATGCATATGTAACCAACTGGCATGCTGCACAGATAAAGTGCTGAGTCATGGTGGTGGGGTGGCTCTTGAGTTTCATGGTGGGTCATACCGCCTTAATTGGGAACATACCAGATTTTAGAATTTTCCACAGAACACACAGATGTTCTCCCTGTTCGTGGAAATGGCCGCTAAGCATGCAGTTACGTAAGTTGTATCCTACAGGACAGATTGTACCACTTAATGCAGACTTGATGTTGTACTACCATTTCCTTCTTGTGTTATAGTCGCACTTGTTTTGTGTCATTCTACACAGTAAATGATTTCCTTTATGTTGTTATACCCTGACAACTCTAACACTCTTTTTCCCCGTTAAAGGGATTTTTGGGGAGTTTTACCTCAGTTGATGTGATGGTCCTTTGTAAAGGACAGAGGGTGTCACATCCTGTACACATTGTAAAGCCCTTTGAGGCAAATTTGTGATAGTGGGCTGTACAAATAAAATTAACTCGACTTGACTTTCTAACGCGTTACCCATCAAACCAAACTGTGATAATCCACTATAGTCAGTAAATACATGGGTAGAACTTTGCTAGGGTTTAACAAAATTAGGTTTAGAAAAAAAGATGGTTTGTGAAGTCAGAATGAACACAAAGACAAACGATGCATCGTTGGTTTCGCAGCAGATGTAAATGGAGCGTTTTTCCGTGTTTGTCTGACATTGACACAGATGGGTTTACACTGTGGATACTTGAAAGAATGGTGCGTCTCATACATACTAATGGTTGTCTGTTGTGTTGGTATCAGATGCCAAGGACTGTGACAAAGCGTTGGTATTTGACACCCTGTGAATGACGATAACGTTGACACGAAAGATAGCAAGATACTGTGATTGGTAAAGGGGCAAAACTCCATTTTGTATTCATGTATGATTGTGAGTCATATAGAGATTGTCTTAATTATCAGGCGTAATCACTGGTTATCTTAATTTACTCAGACAATAATCATTAGGCCTCGACCCACTTTCACTTTGCCTTATCACACACAGTGTAAAAACACACTGTTTGCGTCAGTGATTGTCAGCATGCTGAAGCATTCGCACTCAGGTGGAAACCCATAATGACTTTTCAGTGTGTCCGTGTCATCTCCAGCTGTCGGTGGCATACAGAATGGGCAGTCTGGATATAGTATGAGGAAATGTTAAGTACTGCCTGTAAAGAAAAGTATCAGACCAGTGATCTTTATGATGTTTGTCTCTCTGATCTCAAAAGAAAAGTGAGAACAGTAGTGTCGTGGAAAGTGTTTGCTACAGCCGCCCTCCTCAGTGTGCCACCATGCTGCTTTCTGTCATAAATTAGAACAATGGTAGAAGTTAGTGAAGGAATGATGGGATGCGAAGCCCCTAATATGCATCATCAGTACACCATTTAACAATTTAACACGTCCATATTGAAGAAACCTGTATTAATCATACTCTCTTTGTCTTTCTGTTGCTTCCAGCTACAGTGACTGTCCTTCCTGTACGACTTCATTGTTGGCAGAACGGCCTTAATTCTTCGTGGCATACTTTCAACAAGTTGATGGAATCATTCCTCACACAGATTTTGGTCCACATTGACATGATAGCATCACTCAGTTGCTGCAGATTTTTCGGCTGCACAACTATGACGCAAATCTGTTTGATCACGTCCCAAAGTTTCTATTGGATTGAGATCTAGTGACTGTGGAGGCCATTGGAGTCCTGCGAACTTTTTGTCAAGATCAAGAAACCAGTTTAAGATGATCTGAGCTTTGTGACATGGAGCACTATCCTGCAGGAAGTAGCCGTCAGAACACGGTCCACTGTTGTCATAAAGGGATGGACATGGTCAGCAGCAATACTATCCCCCTCCTCCCCTTGATACAAGACATGATGGATCCATGCTTTCATGGTATTTACTCCAAACTCTGACCATCTACCATCTGAATGTTAAATCAAGACTCGTCAGACCAGGCAGCGTTTCTCCATCTTCTACTGTCCAGTTGTGGTGATCCTGTGTGAACTGTAGCTTCAGTTTCCTGTTCTTAGCTCACAGGAGTGGCCCCAGGTGTGCTGCAGCCCATCTATTTCAAGGTCCCAGTGTTGTGCGTTTAGAGATGATATGGCATGCTATGCATTATATTTGGATTACTATTGCCTTTCAATTAGCTCCAACCAGTCTGTCCATTCTCCTGTGATCTCTCACATCAACAAGTTGCTCACTGCTCACACTGCCACTCACTGGTTATTATCTATTTAGTGAAAATCACAGTAGATCATATCAGTTTCCCCTTTCTCCTTTACATATATATACATATACATATATATATATATATATACGTACATATATATATACATATATATACGTATACATATACATATATATATATATATATATATATATATATATATATATATACATATATATACGTATATATATATATTATATATATATATATATATATATATATATATATATATATATACATATATACGTATATATATATACATATATATATGTATATGTCTACGTATATATATACGTATATATATGTATATATATATATATATATATATATATATATATATATATATATATATATATATTATATTTATAAATATTATATTTTCCCAAATAATTCCACCCCAGCTGTCAATGTTTTGAAAATCAAAACAGTTCACAGCTGAGTTTCAAAACACATGAGCTGGCAGGAAATTTGGGGATTTAAGGGAGCCGTAACACCCAACAGCTAAAATTAGAGTGTCTATCTTTAAAACAACACTTTGGGAACTGCTCTTACTCGCTTTCCTTTTCAAGTCAGTTGAGGAAATGAGAACAGATGTTTCCCTGGCTTCCAGTCTCTATGCTAAGCTAAGCTAACTGCCTCCTGGCTGTAGCTACATATTTAAAAGTTAGTTTTTAAATTTGTGGACTGCGCCACATGCAAGTGCAAGTGACTGATGAATTCAGTCACTCACACTGCTTGTGGAGGTGGTCTGGGGTGCATTTGAACGCATCTTTAGAAGGAAAATCATCAAGTCCTTTGCTTTTGTTTGCATTTGCATCTTGGGGCGGAGAATTCTGATCACAAGCAGTCATTCAGTGTGGAGATGCATTCTAATGCCAGGTGTGAACTGACCTGTCCACTTTGATCGGATCACCCAAGTCTCATGTTAATGCTGGCCGTAAACACAGAGACTACTTGTCTCTTTTTCTTTAAATTTTACTCTTTTACTCGTCCCCTACTTCACAAAGCAAGAGATGTTTAGTAGAGTTAAGCACTCAACACTTTTACCAGGATTGCATCAAAACTGGGAAAAGTCTGCAAAACCAAAGGAAGCGTAAAATCCTCCTGTCTTCGGTGCACCTCAATGCAAACAGCAATGTGCTTAGCCATTTGTCCATGGCTAGTTTTCTTTTCTTCTGGGAAAGCATACAGTCAAGTGAGGCTCAGTGTTAACAGCATGATGCAAAAATCAAGCTCTGAATGCTTTCAGTGTGATTTTAGATCAACAAAATCCACCATATTTTATAAATTTTGGGTTTTTAATTCCTAAGAGTTAGGCCTACAGATGTGACAGTAACTTTTCCCAGAACTGGAAACTGAGTGTTATCTTACTTTCTTCAGGCTTGTGACTGTCTGTTTTTTTGCTCACCTTTGTAAATTTCCATTATCTTTGTGGTTGGAGGATGGGGGAGGGGTTGACTTCACAGTTCATGAAGGTCACAGACTGGGGAGGATTGGTTTAGGATGGGTTTTGACAGTGGGGAGGAGATCACAGCCAAGGAAAACAGCCCAGAAAGAAAGTCCGAGTAAACAAAACAATCTGCTTTGGCTTGCTTGAAATGTGTACATCCTTTGTGTTAGCGGTGATTGACCGATGTGGTTTCTTACATGCAGAGAAAGAATAGTTGAAAAAAGTTTGACTTCTAAGTAACTGGCACTCGGGTGTTTCTTATGAAGTCACTACAAAAGCTCCTTGTTACAAGGCAGACTATTTTTCCAAAAGAACATAATGCACTTGAAATGCACTGGTACATTTTGTCCCAGTTGTGTGCTGCAGTAACCTGACACCAGGGAGTTCAGTAAAACAGGATACAAAAAACTTTTGGTGTCTAGTCCGGTCCTGTCAGATAAAAAAAACAAAAACAAGTGAAGCTTTGACCTATCTTTGAAATGATAGTTGACACAGGTCTGCTTACGTGTTTTTCAAGCATGAAGCAAACATGATCACGCTGATATGGTTGCGACACCAAACTCCACGGCACGTACAGGCGACGAATCTAAAATTCCTGATGCAGTGAATGGCTGCAAAGCATCGGGGCCATTCTCGTTAACCCTCAACCCGTCTTAAACAGGCTCCTCTACCAGTTTAAGTTGGTATAAAAACAGTAAATTTACTCCACATAACAGCATGTTAATTGGAGGTGCTGGACAGCGGTTTTCATGACTGGTGCTAAGCTAATTGGCTGTAGCAAATATATTTGAGGGAAAACTGTATTTTTCCCCAACATCAAAGCTAGCTTATGAACAGTTAGCTTTGAATAATGGACTGAAAACTTGTGGCAACAGCTGGCTTGGTGTCCAAAGGTTAAAAGTTTTAACCTATGGAGTGTATATCTATATACAGTATATGTATTTAGATAATTGCCCTGTAATGTGTCCCAGTTTATTTCCCGTTGCCGTGTGTGTGTGAATAACAAGTTGAGAGATCATTGCCACAAAAATAAGAGTTGCTGTGCAAATTATTCATTTAATTCAAATTAACGACAGCAGGGTGGTCTGAGTGGCGGCCATCTTGTACCATTGCCATAGCGAACACTGTAGCTGGCTAAGTGGGTTTTGCAGTAACCAGTAATGTAGTATAGAGCCAGTGTCTCTTTGCTATTGACAGATAGGTGATAGGTTTGTTCAGTTCTTATGTAACCCCCGTCGTTTATTAGCCAGCTGTCTGCTATTTAGCTAGCTCCAGATGGCTAATACAGCCATGTTTAATGCTAAACTGCTTACAGGAAATGAACCAAACAACATTGTCATTCATCTGGCCATTAATTTAGTTGGCAAAATAGTAGATAGCTGGCTAGTAAGTACATATCTATGGCCGGACGAATGACAGCTATGTTTGGTTCATTTCTAGTAGCTGTTGTAGGTGACTTGCCATCTGCCTGCTATTTAGCTAGCTAACCAGATAGCTAATACCGCCATGTTTAATGCTACACTGGCTACAGGAAGTTAATCAAACAATGTTCTCACTCATCTAGCTATTTATTTAGCCAGCTAAATGGCAGGCAGCTGGCTAGTAAGCACATTTCTATGGCCAGATAAGTGACAACTTTATTTGGTTACTAGCCAGCTGTCAACTTTTTAGCTAGCTGGCTAGATAGCTAATTCTGCCATGTTTAATGCTACACTGGTTACAGGAAATTAGCTTTTCCTCAAGCAAGCTAGCTGACCCTAGTCCTTTCTACTACTGTTCTATAACTGTGATCAATAAAAATTGGTATGGTACACTTCCTGTGGTCTGGAAGTTGTTTCCCTTTGCTTCCACTCTGTATACTAAGATAACTGCCTTTTTGCTGCAGCTTCATGTTTAACTTAGAGACACAATGGTGGTATCAATCTTCTCGTCTAACTCTGGGAAAGAAAGCAAATGAAAGTGTGTCTGAAAAAGGCCAAGTTTTTTATTTTATATATTCCATGAATCCCATGAGTAGAGGAGTGTACCTGTTGTGTCTATGCTAACATGCATTGAGCTCATTATGAGGCCTGTCACACGCTCCCATGTTTCTTATCACCAGATCAGCTGTGGTGCACGTGCAGCAGCGCTGCCATAATAGGGAACACACACAAGGAAGCTCTTTGTCCAAATGCTGAATTTGGATGTGAATTGAACCTTGCTGTGTCCCATCATCCAACTGGGAAAATAAATATATTTACAGTCAATCTCCAAGCCACAGACAAGATCTGAGCTTTAAGGTCCTCGGGATAGTTTTTGTTTGACATGCTGATGACGTTTGTCACAATTGGTGGTGGTCTGATGTCCGTCCAGGGTCTCCTAACCTTTCTGTCTCACTGTGTGCAGCTCTGCTTTCACAGCTGCTCAAGTTTCCAACCATCAGGCTCATCAAGGCTGCAACACTTTTCACTGCATGTCCTCGAACCAGCCACAGCAGGGGAGGAGGCTGCTCTGTGAGGGCTCGAGGACGCATGGGGGGAGGGTGGAAGAGAAAAAAACAGCAAATCTGTTGTCACCAGTGATAGTCTAGTGGTGATAGCTGGGTCTATAGGGCCTCCAGAGCAGAAGAGACTCATGTGATGAGATTAGAGTTAACGCAGCGTGCTTCATTTGCCGCTTAGATTTCATCTATCCGATTAAGTCCAGAGATTGAATTTCAGTTCTTAATTTATGCTCAGTAATTTCTTGTGTAATGAAAAGGGCAACGTGGGATTTAAATAGCATGTCATATGATACTGCCTTTTCGAGACATTTCTTTCATTTGTAGAAGAGAGAGTTTATAAACTCTTTGTTCTGTGCACTTAACATAATCTTGACCTGCTTGTTCTTGGCCTTGTATGGAGCCCCACCCCCGCCTCTCTTCCATGCACCAGATTGCCCAAGTTTAGGCTATGGCTACCATGGAAACGAGGCTTGAGGCACAATGGCTTTTCTTCATTTGGCCTCCTCTTTGTCCAGTTTATCTGCCAAGGTCATCTGAAAGGTCAATGTTGACCCGCATATTGTTGTCAAAGTGGTGTATTTTAAACACCTTTGCATCTCTCTGCACACAGACAGGGTTTGAGAAAAAAGAGAAACTGAGGGCCAACACTTGTAATGCACTCTTGTGCAACAGTAAACATGCTGTACAATCACTACAGCATGTCCTCATAGCCTCAGTCATTAGCCTCACACTGACTGAATATCTGGACTTTTAGCCGAGGTCTTTCTTTGCAAATGTCATTTATATGCAGTAAAATTTTCCCAGCTAGCAGCTTGTGGACAGGATTTAAAAGAGGAAATAATTCAAACATCCTGGTTTGGCAGCAAATGCCAAGCCAGATTGAATTTGTTGTGTTCTCTGACTGCGGATAAATGCATGGCTGCAAGCAAATTCCACTCAAAACTGCACTGTGATTCCAGCTTACTGATGCATTCATGCTGCTGAGTTCAAAGACAGTAACATAAATTTATTTGGGTTGGACGTACTCCAAAGCAGCCCCGTCATTATAGCTCTTTATGGACGCGATATTGACTGCTAGGTCTAGGCCTTGTGAGTCAATAAAGAGGTGACTACTGAAAAGACAGAACGGGAGATACAACTTTTACTCGAGAGGTCACACTGTCACCTCACTGTGATCCCAGATCACCTTCACGAGCTCATTACAAACTGTGCATTTACTGGAGATAACGTTTGAGAGACACCACATGAATGAGATTGTGTGAGTTTGCATAAAAAAACAAAACAAAAAAAAAAAACAGTGGTTTTTATATGAGTCTACAGAGCAGCATGCATGTGTTGTGATGATGATGGTTAGTAATAAACCTTGCATTTAGCTTTAATAATTAGTGTATCTTATGTAACTTTGAAGCAATGTACTCTATTGCCTAATTTGTTTAAGGTGAAGTAGCCAATGAGATATGGTCAGTTATACACTGAACAACTGTGTTTTCAGGCATGTTTCTGAACAAACTTCCCACATCCTGTCTTTTCATTCCCGACCTACTTTTAAGTCTTGTGTCAAAACAACATACCAGAAACGTGCAAAGTAATCAGCAAAGCCAGAGCGCTCATCACGTGCACGAGGTCACCGTCTTAACAGCAAATGACAAATCATCGAAACTCCTTCAAAGCTTTGACGTCATCGTGACTTTTTACGTGAGCAGCCACTTGATCCACTAACGTTGTTTGAATAAGTGGGAGTGAGTGGATGTTCCCTTGCCTTAACTAACCACCATTTGTTAAACATTATAGTGCGTCTTTCCTCTTAATGCTGGTCACATTTCGGATTTATCAGCTGACTGCACGAGACAACCACACTTGTGTCTGATTGTAAATTTGAGGCAGAACAGGAGGAGACTGGGATTAAACTGGAAGTAAAAGTCAGATCTAAAAATGTTAGCTGTTTATTTTTTTTGACATGTGAAAAAACAGACATGCATTATTAAAAAAAAAAAAAAAAAATACAAAAGTAGATAGGCGTACAGATTGACTTTATCCAGGACATGATAAAAATCATCGTTTAACACATTCAAATGCCTTTAGGATCCTTTGGGTCAGAGTTACAAGATCTACAGCGAAATCCAGCTGCACTTATAGACATTTTTTTTCCCCATTAGTACAAGCTAAAGTCATTGTTTACAGGTTTTACACAATGACAAAGTATGTTGGCAGTGTTTGTGTGAGAGGTAAAAACTGCACACATCTGAATACCTCAATTATAATTTAACCTATCAAGTAAACATTTGAGAACAGTAAAGTCTGGGCATAGATGTGGCTAAACACAGTGCTGGTGATGTGATCTGGTCTGCTCATTTGATGTAATCTGTAGGTTCACCTCCCTCTTCTTTCAGTAAACATGTGCGCACCAGAGCCTCCGTGACAATGTAAGGGTCGCAGTTAGCAGACGGGCGGCGGTCCTCGAAGTAACCCTTCTTGTCCTGCCCCACCGAGCGAGGGATGCGGATGCTGGCGCCACGGTTTGCCACGCCGGCCGAAAACTCGTCGATGTTTGAAGTTTCGTGGTGGCCGGTGAGACGTCTGGCGTTGTCGAGCCCGCCTTTGGGATCGTAGGCCCGTATGTGATACATGTGTCTCTTCGCCAGCCTCTCGATCGACTCCTCGATCACTCTGTGAAGAAAAAAGGAAATTAGAATTAAAATATCACAGTCACTTAGGACCCTGAAGCAACAAAAACTCTGCCTTACTTCAGTCCGCCTTCCTCTCGCATCTCCTTTGTGCTGAAGTTGGTATGGCAGCCGGCGCCATTCCAGTTCCCTGTGATTGGTTTGGGGTCAAAGGAGACGACAACACCAAAATCCTCACACACTCTGTGAAGGATGAAGCGAGCGATCCACAGATGGTCCCCCATGTTGATCCCTTCACAAGGCCCAACCTGGAACTCCCACTGAAACACAACATTATTAACAGGTTATCACACCATTTGACTTTTTTTTTTCAAGTTGAAGTGGGACAACAGAAAATTAAGATACCTGAGCTGGCATGACTTCAGCGTTGGTGCCGCAGATGTCAATCCCAGCGTACAGACAGGCTCTGTAGTGAGCCTCCACTATGTCACGTCCATACGCCTTATCTGCTCCCACGCCGCAGTAATAAGGCCCTGATCAGGTGGAAGGAAACAAAATATTAACACTACGCTGACCTGGAATTACATTTCAATCGATCAGACAAGCTGGAGACGCGATACTCACCTTGAGGACCAGGGAAGCCGTTGGAGGGCCAGCCGAAGGGATGTCCGTCAGTGCCTAGCAGCGTGTATTCCTGCTCCATCCCAAACCACGGGTGGTTGTTCTCCACCATGTTCATGATTTGTTTACAGGTATGGCGCAGATTGGTCTCTGTCAGAGCAACGATATGGATTAGCCAATAACACAACACTAGGACAGCTTCAACCACCACTGCTTTCTGGCTGGTTCTCGTTATTTGCTTTTACCTGCTGGCTTGCCGTTGTATTTGAGCACCTCGCAGAGCACCAGCTTGTTGGGGTCCTTTCTGAACGGGTCCCTGAACATGGCGACGGGGATCAGGAACATGTCGCTGTTGGAGCCCTCGGACTGGTATGTACTGGAGCCATCAAAGTTCCACTCGGGAAGATCTGATGTAGAAACAAACCACAATGAAATCAAGCCATAGCACGTTGTTTTCCTGCACACTGATCTTACTGGAGCTGTGATCTCACCTTCAACCGCCTTGGGCTCAGAATCCAACGTCCTGGTCTTGCAGCGCAGTCCCTCACCAGAACCATCTATCCAGATGTACATGGCCTGAACCTTGTCCCCCTGAGGGAGGTTCATGTACTGCTGCTTCACAGCTTTGTTCAGTTTTGAACTTGATGAGGTGGCCATTTCCCTTGACCTAAACCTACACACAGAAGAGAGACAACCATAAACCTCACTTGAGTGAAATATGTTAAGCCAGACACAGGAAGTAGGTTCAAAATAACTGTAACTGACAAAAATGGTGACAATCATTTAACAACAACACCAGTCAGTCAGCATTTAACCAGTCAAATCATCTGTTTCTTTCATAATAAATACTCTTAACGGGGCAGAAGAAGGGGAAACACCAACACGTAGAAACAAAGAGGAAAAGTTTCAGCCGCTCACAAAACAGTTTCTCGTTGTGGGAAATTAAATATGAATAAATCAATATAAAGACGCCTGGAAGCTCTTACCTTATGTTAAGTGTAGGAAAATATCAGAAGACTATAAGAGCCTCTATATGCGTGTTCCTCTTGAAGGTTTCTATTGTCTTTCATTCCTACTCTGTCACTACTTGCACATTGGGTTATATAGAGCTGCTGAGCTCCCCGACGCCTCTGATTGGCCCAAAGGAACACGTGATCATCCCATGACCGGAAGAGACGCTCTCCGTGGTGAAAAAGAGGCAAAAATCAAAAAGTAAGCTTTAAACTTTCATTAATATGACAGCAACTGTACGCGAAGCGCGAGAAACACAGACTATAGGCAGAAGAGAATTAAAACAGGATGTGAAATGTGACAGAGAGACAGAGAGAGAGAGACGCATTTTGACTGGCTGTGATGAACACGTGGTGCGCCCCCTAATGACGTAAACATGAGGCTGTTGTAAACAGGACAGTTTGTTCTCAAACAGTTTAAACCATCAGAGAATAGAGCAGTTCAAGTACAGTTTAAGGAAACAACACCTGCTTTTAAAATATGCTTTACTTTATGTCTGTTTTTCTACTTCATAATTTATCAGAATCAGAAACAAATTTATTGCACATACAGGGAATTTATCTTGGTATCCTGGTGCATGACACAAACATATAAATGTAGGAGAAGACATGAGGACAAAAATATAATAAAGTGGCGACTAGGAATAAATAAAGGGTGTAAATTTATAAGTCATATTAAGTTTAATAATAATACTAACACTACTACTACTACAACTACAACACATATTATTGTTGTTATTATTATATTATATTTTTTTTCTCACTATAACTAGTTTATGTTGATGTAACAAGTGAATCCCTGCCAATAGGGAATCAATGAATATATACTCTATTCTAAAATATGATACTTGCACACTATTTGTCAATTTTCTTTATGATGTGTTTATGATGTGCATTCACTCGGTTAATCAATGGCCTCAGCATGTTTAAACTGAGTCTGAGGCGTAGTGATGAGTTATTTAAATTTCCAAAAAAAGTATATTTTGAGTCAAATTTTCAAAGAGGGGAGTCTCAGCTATGTGCGTTTTGATGCCTGGTAATATTTCAATACACCAGCGGTGCTTCCATACAAGGCCACTCGCCATCTTCAGATCTCTTAATATTTCAGCATCTTATAGCTCTCAAAAAAACAACCAACACCTCTACGAAAACACTTTGCAGCTGAAGAAAACATGCACCGCAAAGTTGAACACACTGCAGGGAAGGAGCTAAACACCTTTTGATGTCCAACACATCTCTACTTTTAATAGAATAGAATAGAATAGAATAGAATAGAATTACTTTATTGATCCCAACTTGGGTAATTACTGTGTAGCAGCAGCAAGAAATGCAATCACAATACAAATAAGAGGATATAAAAAATAACAGAAAAATATTCCTATTTACAATTAAATTAAATTATAATACAGAAGAGCAGTATTGAAAGTATAAATATAAAAATGATAAATAATTATGGCTCGTGATGATAGTCAATGTGCAAATCAACAGACAGACGGGTGCAGTGGAATATAGATGAACAGATGAATACAGATGAATTTTACTATAAATAGTGCAAATGAACAGTGTATAATATTGTAGTGTCAGGATAAAGTCTTATTGTAAAGTGTGACGGCGCGTGGCAGGAATGAGTTCCTGTATCTGTCCCTTCGACAGCGGAGCTGCAACAGTCTGTTAGAAAAACTGCTCCGTTGTCTGTCCAGTGTGAGGTGGAGAGGATGATCCTCATTGTCCCTGATGGAGATCAGTTTTTTCAGTGTCCTCCTCTCCACCACAGTCTGAAAAGAATCCAGCTTAAATCCAACCACAGAGCCAGCCTTCTTGATGATCAAGAAGTCTGCTGGTGTCGCTGGCTCTGATGCTGCTGCCCCAACAAACAGCAGCAAAGAAGATGGCGCTGGCAACAACAGACTGGTAGAAGATCTCCAACATCTTGCTGCACATGTTGAAGCATCTCAGCTTCCTCAGGAAATAGAGTCTGCTCATCCCATTCTTGTACACCGCCTCTGTGTTGGATTTCCAGTCCAGTCTGTTTCCAATCACCACTCCCAAGTATGTGTAGTCTTCCACCTCCTCTACCACCTCCCCCCTGATCTGCAGTGGTTGTGAAGGCGCCCTCTTCCTCCTGAAGTCAATCACCATCTCTCTGGTCTTGTTGACGTTCAGCCTCAGGTGATTCTGCTCAGTCCACTCCACAAAGTTGTCAAGATGTCTATCAGTGTTCTGTACTCACCCTCCTCTCCATCACGTATACACCCAACAACAGCTGAGTCATCAAAAAACTTCTGCAGATGACATGACTCGGCATTGTGTTGAAAGTCAGTGGTGTATAAGGTGAAGAGGAAAGGAGAGAGCACAGTCCCCTGTGGAGCTCCTATATCACTGACCACCACATCAGACAGGACACTGCCCAGACGGACAAACTGTGGCCTGCTTGTCAGGTAGTCAGTGATCCAGGAGATCACTGAGCCGTTGACACCCATCACCTGCAGCTTCTCACCCAGCAGCAGAGACTGGATGACGTTAAAGGCACTGGAGAAATCAAAGAATGTGATCCTCACAGTGTCTCCTCCACCATCCAGATGCATATGAGCTCGCTGCAGCAGGTAAATGACTGTGTCATCGACTCCTAAGAAACATCCTCACCAGGACCAGCCTCTCCAGGACCTTGATCACATGGGATGTGAGAGCAACTGGTCTGTAGTCTGCTGGATCAGATGGCCTCGACTTCTTGGGTACTGGAACCAGACAGGACGACTTCTACAGGACTGGGACCTTCTCCTGACTCAGGCTCAGGTTGTACAGGAGACAGCTGGCTGACACAGGTCTTCAGGATCCTGGGGGTGATGCCATCAGGGCCTGCAGCCTTGTGCTGGTTCAGTCTTTCCAGCTGGCCTGTAGTCACAGTTGGGCGGGGGTTGGTGTTGATGTTATCAGTGGAGGAGGAGGAGGAGTAGGGGCAGATAGAGTGGTGCTTCACTGGAGAAAGTGGGGGGTAGGTCCAAACCATTTGGGAAGGTGTGAGTGTGACGGGGGACGACAGGAGGTGAGCTAAACCTATTGAAGAACAGATTGAGCTGGTTTGCTCTGTTCAGGCTCCCTGATGTCTGCCTGTCTTTCCCCTTCATTCCGGTGATGTTCTTCACCAGTGGTCTCTACTAATGAAGTTAGAGAATCACTCAGGAATCAAGAAGAGGGTTTTGCCAAACTCAAGTTATTTGTTTTTTTTTTGACTTGGTGTCAGAAGTTTACAGTAAAAATAAACTCACATAAAATAGAAAAAGAAGAAATATTAAAAACATTAAAACAACATTCCTTTTGTAAGTCAGGTTTGTAAGTTTTATAATGACTGAAAATGAATAAATAGATGGAAAGTGAAAAAAAATAGATAATGAGATCGCACATGTATGAGGAGTCTGTTAGCAGGTGAATGTTTTATTGTTAAGTTGTATGCTAAGCTACAGGAAAGTTGTTGAGACAGGAGGTATGTAACGTTTGGTACTTGTCAGGTTGTTGTTGGGAATAGCTTGACTAGTACTTTTCTGTTAAAAACATTCAGCATGGCCTCTTTATTTTTTGTATTTGGGGAGTGTGGGCAGTACACTGACACTTACTGTACCTGGAAGCAGGTGACTCCACACACCTGTACCAATCTACTTGTCTGTTTCTTTTGTCTGCTCAACCATTCTCACAGTAAAATCTCTCACAGTGACATGCAGACTGTTGTGTCTTTTGCTTCTCAGCTGCAGCTGCTGACCTTTTGGGAGGAGTCCATGTCTGCACAGTGTATTTCATCTAAAGTGGGTTAATCTGTGGTTTAAGATGCAGACCGACAGCAAGGCAAGTCATTCCTACATGCAAAGACCATCACTGGATGGTTCATAACTACAACTCTGCATCACATGCTGTTAACAAAATTAAATAAGCATGCAAAATAAATCACATGATTATTAAACTCCATCTCCTCCCACCAGAAAATCACAAAATGGGAAGAGATCCGTGGTCAAACGGGGACATCTAGTGGCTAAATTTCAGAAGCGTGCCTTTGTGAAAATCTGAAATCTGGAAAAAGTGTATGAGCTGTTATATTTCTCAGGATATGTCATGTTGGGGGCATTTATTGCCTCTTCTGCTTCAAGGTCTGTGAAAAGACATCATTGAGTATTTCAGCAGGATCAGACAAGGACAATATGTTTCATGTTGGACAGACAGATTATTGCTGTTTTTAAATCAAAGAAATGTTCTGCTTAATATAATAACTTGCTTCTCTCAAGGTTTGGTTGACTATGCAGCTATTATTGACTGTCAGCACGCAAAGCAAAGGGGGAAATGTTATTTCTAACACAAACTGTCTCCTACTTCACTGCAAAGCCAGAGATTAACAAGACTTAAACTGAGACTTAAAGGTCTTTTTATTATATGATAGGTTTGATTTTTATAGAAAAACTATGAGACGCTTAATTCAAAGAAAAATAGACACGGACGGTATTCACAAAATGTGTTTGAGAGAAGGATTTTTGTAACTTTGTGATGTCAAAATGTCACAGTCTTAAATGTAAACATGCTAAATGTGTCCCAGTTTATTTCTGGTTGTAGAATATGTGAATAACCTAAGCTGACAGAAAGTAAATGTGGACCTTGCATCATTCAATTGATATATTTTCAGACAAGCATGAATACAGGTTCAGATTCAGGTACATGACTGAACACAGTCAAACATCCAAATGAGAAACAACAAGCAAAGTCAGACTTTGCATGAGGCCAAATGAGGTTTCATCTCGTCTTTGCATGTTGTGTTAATTTGCACCACAGGGTGGAGCTTTCACTCCACCTTCAGTCTCCTCACTCCAAGGAAAGAACAAAAACAGCTGCACCAGTTTCCTGTGTTTTGTTTGTACATCATGAATCTTAAATCCAAGTTGATTGAGAGGTAATTCTTAAATTTATATTGTGGTGGTCAATTCCAAAATGCCGCTGAGCTTTTTGTGCTATTTTTCTAATATCCCTAACATGAGCATTGGTGACACAAACCAAATAATAAGACCGTGGATTTTATTTCCTTTGCAACATACAGAAAAGCAAATGCTGCCCTCTGAGGAAAGAAATGCTCATAAAATTGTGTTTCACAGTAATTCATGTTTGAAGACAGATATATTGGCTTGGTAATTTGCTCCCTGCCTCTCTCTTTTAGCTTGGAATACTAAATATTTTAAACCATTAAGTGGGCCACATAAAAGAGAGCCAGGCACAGTGCTGGTCATTCCACCCCTCAAACAGAAATGGTAATTGGCTAATTTCTGTTCAAACATGTGCCATAAAAGCCTCGCCAACCCTTTTAATTACGCCTCCATGAAAAGATTTGCTTTGCACAATAAAAAATGGTGTCAATTAGTATGCAGCACAATGTTTAACATATCAGAAAATTAATCTACACAGCACTTTGAATTAAAAGTTTCTTTCTGGAATAACTAGGGCAGGCCAGCTGAGAATGCTATTGTATGTGGTCTAAATTACTCCTTTGTTACCGCTGTTGAAAAGCAATTAAAACAGGGATTCAAATGTGGTCGTATTCTCCACAAACCTGTCACTGTTACATACTGGAAATAAAAAAAAGCTCTATGTCTGCTATCTGTTCAGCTGGGGCTCATTTATGTTGAATTGGAAAGGATAAAGTATGGAGAAATTGGAAGCTATAACAGAGAGTCGGGGATGATTCTTGCCAAAGGAAGTCCTGTTTACTCATGTTATTGTTACGGAAGAGATGAGCTTATCTGATACCTCGCTCTTATTAATGATGAAGGACTGCGTGGTTTGAATTTAAAAGCAGCCTCAGGCCATGTTTTTATGCAGCTGGACTATTTCTCCTCCACACATCCTCTGGTTTGCTTCGTGGCTGTTTTTCAGCATCGTGTTTTCATGTTTATATTGCTTAAAAAAAAACAAAAAAACAAGTACAAGCTTGCTTAATTGTTTTTATTCCCAGCAGAAATAGCAACGCTGGTATAGATTTCACCTCATCAATCTGTCTGTGGACAGATTTAGTCACTGGTGTTGCAACAGTGTAAGAAATAAAGAAACTTCACAAGTTTGTAGTTGAGATCAAAATGAAGGTCAGGGTCAAAGCTGGCCGTGGCAGCAGAAATGGACCCTCTGCTTTCCTCTTTTATCATGTTTGCACAGCTGCAAAGCCACAGGAATAATGTCACTGATGTCTCTTAGCTGGTGTGATTGCATTGCAAAATGATTTTCTACTTGTGTGTGCAATTTAAAAACTGACTTCTGGTTTGTTCCCCTCTAACAGTGTTTTCTTCCCATCAAAATGACAGTTCCCCTCTCAACAAACAGTCACAATGCATGTCCATACCTCGCCAAACATTTATAGTTTGATCATAAATGACATTAATAACAAAAAAATATGTAAGGTCAGACAAGCTCAGGTAACTTTGATTCTTACTGTTTGTTACAGCCAAAAATAAACTTAAACTGACATATCACCTTATTGGCTTGTTTGTATTTATTTGCGAATGCATGGGGTTCATTTTGTTTGCTTTCATCATGGGTCACACATATAGTGCTTAACAAATTTATCAGACCACCACCCAGTGTAAGGTGTTTACCACCAATGCCCTAAATAAACGGTATTGTTGATTATCAAAATGTCTTTAAAAAGTTTCATACTTTGATCATACTATATTATATTGAAAAACTTGAAAAATTAAAATGTCAAAAAATGTGATAAATGTGCTTTGTTATGGTATGGTGAATGGATTTATAGCATAATTTGTTGATAAATGTTGTCAAATAGCCATATTACAGTATGTTGATAAAAAGTTGTGAAAAAAGTCATACTAAAGTATGTCGAAAAAGTCAAAAAATGTCAAAAAATTAAAATGTCTAAAAAGTGATAAAAATGGCTTATTGTGGTATGTTGAATGGATTCATAGCAAAATTTAATTTATGTTTAAATTTTTAAAAAAAGCCAAATTATTGTATGTCAAAAAATACCTCCTGAAAAAAAGTCATACTATAGTATGTCGAAAAAGTAAAAAAAAGTCAAAAAATTAAAATGTCTAAAAAGTGATAAAAATGTTTTATTATGGTATGTTGAATGGATTTATAGCATAATTTCTGTTAAAATGCTTAAAAAAAGTCAGATTACAGTATGTCAAAAAAACCACCTCCTGAAAAAAAAGTCATACTATAGTATGTCGAAAAAGTCAAAAAATGTCAAAAAATTAAAATGTCTAAAAAGTGATAAAAATGCCTTATTATGGTATGTTGAATGGATTTATAGCATAATTTCTGTTTAAATGTTTAAAAAAAAAGTCAAATTACAGTATGTCAATAAACCACCTCCTGAAAAAAAACAGTCATACTAAAGTATGCCGAAAAAGTCAAAAAATGTCAAAAAATTAAAATGTCTAAAAAGTGATAAAAATGGCTTATTGTGGTATGTTGAATGGATTCATAGCATAATTTAATTTATGTTTAAATTTTTAAAAAAAGCCAAATTATTGTATGTCAAAAAAATACCTCCTGGAAAAAAAGTCAAACTATAGTATGTCGAAAAACTAAAAAAATGTAAAAAAAATTAAAATATCTAAAAAGTGATAAAAATTCTTTATAATAGTATTTTTAATGAATTTATAGCATAATTTCTATTTAAATGTTTAAAAAAAAAGTCAAATTATTATAAGTCCAAAAATACCCCCTGAAAAAAAGTCAAACTATAGTATGTCGAAAAAGTAAAAAAATGACAAAAAATTAAAATGTCTAAAAAATGATAACAATGCCTTATTATGGTATGTTGAATGGATTTATAGCATAATTTCTGTTTAATTTTTTAAAAAGAAGTCAAATTATTGTTTATCAAAAAATACCTCCAGAAAAAAAGTCATACTATAGTATGTCGAAAAAGTCAAAAAATGTCAAAAAATGAAAATGTCTAAAAAGTGATAAAAATGGCTTATTGTGGTATGTTGAATGGATTCATAGCATAATTTAATTTATGTTTAATTTTTTAAAAAGAAGTCAAATTATTGTTTATCAAAAAATACCTCCAGAAAAAAAGTCATACTAAAGTATGTCGAAAAAGTCAAAAAATGTCAAAAAATTAAAATGTCTAAAAAGTGATAAAAATGGCTTATTGTGGTATGTTGAATGGATTCATAGCATAATTTAATTTATGTTTAAATTTTTAAAAAAAGCCAAATTATTGTATGTCAAAAAAATACCTCTTGAAAAAAAAGTCATACTATAGTATGTCGAAAAAGTAAAAAAAATGTCAAAAAATTAAAATGTCTAAAAAGTGATAAAAATGCCTTATTATGGTATGTTGAATGGATTTATAGCATAATTTCTGTTTAAATGTTTAAAAAAAAAGTCAAATTACAGTATGTCAATAAACCACCTCCTGAAAAAAAAGTCATACTATAGTATGTCAAAAAAGTCAAAAAATGTAAAAAAATTAAATTGTCTAAAAAGTGATAAAAATGCTTTATTATGGTATGTTGAATGGATTTCTAGCATAATTATTGTTTAAATGTTTAAAAAAGGAAAATTATTGTTTGTCAAAAAACACCTCCTGGAAAAAAAGTCAAACTATAGTATGTCGAAAAACTAAAAAAATGTAAAAAAAATTAAAATATCTAAAAAGTGATAAAAATGCTTTATAATGGTATGTTGAATGAATTTATAGCATAATTTCTATTTAAATGTTTAAAAAAAAAGTCAAATTATTATAAGTCCAAAAATACCCCCTGAAAAAAAGTCAAACTATAGTATGTCGAAAAAGTAAAAAAATGACAAAAAATTAAAATGTCTAAAAAATGATAACAATGCCTTATTATGGTATGTTGAATGGATTTATAGCATAATTTCTGTTTAAATTTTTAAAAAGAAGTCAAATTATTGTTTATCAAAAAATACCTCCAGAAAAAAAGTCATACTATAGTATGTCGAAAAAGTAAAAAAAAATGTCAAAATATTAAAATGTCGAAAAAAGTGATAAAAATGCTTTATTATGGTATGTTGAGTGGCTTTATAGCATAATTTGTTTTTCAGTGTTTAAATAAATTAAAATTATAGTATGTCAAAAAATACCTCCTGAAAAAAACGGCATACTATAGTATGTCGAAAAAGTAAAAAAATGTCAAAAAATGAAAATGTCTAAAAAGAGACAAAAATGCTTAATTATGGTATGTTGAATGGATTTATAGCATAATTTGTTTTTAAATGTTTTAAAAAAGCCAAATTATTGTATGTAAAAAAATACTTTGTGAAAAAAAAGTCATACTATAGTATGTCGAAAAAGTCAAAAAATGTCAAAAAATGAAAATGTCTAAAAAGTGATAAAAATGCTTTATTATGGTATGTTGAATGGGTTTATAACAATTTCTGTTTAAATGTATTTAGAAAAGTCAAATTATATTAAGTCAAAAAATACCTCTTGAAAAAAAAGTCATACTATAGTATGTCGAAAAAGTCAAAAAATGTCAAAAAATGAAAATGTCTAAAAAGTGATAAAAATGCTTTATTAGGGTATGTTGAATGGGTTTATAACAATTTCTGTTTAAATGTATTTAGAAAAGTCAAATTATATTAAGTCAAAAAATACCTCTTGAAAAAAAAGTCATACTATAGTATGTCGAAAAAGTCAAAAAATGTCAAAAAAATTAAAATGTCTAAAAAGAGACAAAAATGCTTAATTATGGTATGTTGAATGGATTTATAGCATAATTTGTTTTTAAATGTTTTAAAAAAGCCAAATTATTGTATGTAAAAAAATACTTTGTGAAAAAAAAGTCATACTATAGTATGTCGAAAAAGTCAAAAAATGTCAAAAAAATTTAAATGTCTAAAAAGTGATAAAAATGCCTTATTATGGTATGTTGAATGGATTTATAGCATAATTCCTGTTTAAATGTTTAAAAAAGGTCAAATTACAGTATGTCAAAAAACACCTCCTGAAAAAAAGTCACACTATAGTATGTCGAAAATGTCAAAAAACATCAAAAAATTAAAATGTCTAAAAAGCGATAAAAATGCCTTATTATGGTATGTTGAATGGATTTATAGTATAATTTATGTTTAAATGTTTTTAGAAAAGTCAAATTATTGTTTGTCAAAAAATACCTCCTGAAAAAAAAGTCATACTATAGTATGTCGAAAAAAATCAAAAAATGTCAAAAAAAATTAAAATGTCTAAAAAGTGATAAAAATGCCTTATTATGGTATGTTGAATGGATTTATAGCATAATTTCTGTTTAAATGCTTAAAAAAAGTCAGATTACAGTATGTCAAAAAAACACCTCCTGAAAAAAAAAGTCATACTATAGCATGTCGAAAAAGTAAAAAAATGTCAAAAAATTAAAATGTCTAAAAAGTGATAAAAATGCATTATTATGGTATGTTGAATGGATTTATAGCATAATTTCTGTTTAAATGTTTAAAAAAAGTCAAATTACAGTATGTCAAAAACCCACCTCCTGAAAAAGAAAGTCATACTAAAGTATGTCGAAAAAGTCAAAAAAATTAAAATGTCTAAAAAGTGATAAAAATGCTTTATTATGGTATGTTGAATGGATTTATAACATAATTTATGTTTAAATGTTTTTATAAAAGTCAAATTATTGTCTGTCAAAAAATACCTCCTGAAAAAAGTCATACTATAGTATGTCGAAAAAGTCAAAAAATGTCAAAAAATTAAAATATATAAAAAGTGATAAAAATGCTTTCTTATGGTATGTTGAATGGATTTCTAGGATAATTACTGTTTAAATGTTTAAGAAAAGCCAAATTATTGAATGTCAAAAAACACCTGCTGAAAAAAAGTCATACTATAGTATGTCGAAAAAGTCAAAAAATGTCAAAAAATGAAAATGTCTAAAAAGTGATAAAAATGCTTTATTAGGGTATGTTGAATGGGTTTATAACAATTTCTGTTTAAATGTATTTAGAAAAGTCAAATTATATTATGTCAAAAAATACCTCCTGAAAAAAAAGTCATACTATAGTATGTCGAAAAAATCAAAAAAATGTCAAAAAAATTAAAATGTTTAAAAAGTGATAAAAATGGCTTATTGTGGTATGTTGAATGGATTCATAGCATAATTTAATTTATGTTTAAATTTTTAAAAAAAGCTAAATTATTCTATGTCAAAAAATACCTCCTGAAAAAAAGTCATACTATAGTATGTCGAAAAAATCAAAAAAATGTCAAAAAATTAAAATGTTTAAAAAGTGATAAAAATGCTTTATTATGGTATGTTGAATGGATTTATAGCATAATTTCTGTTTAAATGCTTAAAAAAAGTCAGATTACAGTCTGTCAAAAAAACACCTCCTGAAAAAAAAAAGTCATACTATAGCATGTCGAAAAAGTCAAAAAAAGTCAAAAAATTAAAATGTCTAAAAAATGGTAAAAATGCCTTGTTATGGTATGTTGAATGGATTTATAGCATAATTTCTGTTTAAATGTTTAAAAAAAAAAGTCAAATTACAGTATGTCAACAAACCACCTCCTGAAAAAAAAAGTCATACTATAGTATGTCAAAAAAGTCAGAAAATGTAAAAAAATTAAATTGTCTAAAAAGTGATAAAAATGCTTTATTATGGTATGTTGAATGGATTTCTAGCATAATTATTGTTTAAATGTTTAAAAAAGGAAAATTATTGTTTGTCAAAAAACACCTCCTGGAAAAAAAGTCAAACTATAGTATGTCGAAAAACTAAAAAAATGTCAAAAAATTAAAATATCTAAAAAGTGATAAAAATGCTTTATAATGGTATGTTGAATGAATTTATAGTATAATTTCTATTTAAATGTTTTAAAAAAAGTCAAATTATCGTGCGTCAAAAAAATACCTCTGGAAAAAAAAGTCATACTATAGTATGTCGAAAAAGTAAAAATGACAAAAATTAAAATGTCTAAAAAGTGATAAAAATGCTTTATTATGGTATGTTGAATGAATTTATAGCATAATTTCTTATTTAAATGTTTAAAAAAGTCAAATTATTGTTTATCAAAAATACCTCTGGAAAAAAAAAGTCATACTATAGTATGTCGAAAAAGTCAAAAAATGTCAAAATATGAAAATGTCTAAAAAGTGATAAAAATGCTTTATTATGGTATGTTGAATGGATTTATAGCATAATTTGTGTTTAAATGTTTTAAAAAAGCCAAATTGTTGTGTCAAGAAATACCTCCTGAAAAAAAGTCATACTATAGTATGTTGAAAAAGTCAAAAAATGTCAAAATATCAAAACGTTGAAAAAGTGATAAAAATGCTTTATTATTGTATGTTGAATGGATTTATAGTATAATTTGGGTTTAAATGTTTTAAAAAGCCAAATTATTATAAGTCCAAAAATACCCTGAAAAAAGTCAAACTATAGTATGTCGAAAAAGTAAAAATGTCAAAAATTAAAATGTCTTAAAAATGATAACAATGCCTTATTATGGTATGTTGAATGGATTTATAGCATAATTTCTGTTTAAATTATTTAAAAAGTCAAATTATTGTTTAGTCAAAAATACCTCCTGAAAAAGTCATACTATAGTATGTCGAAAAAGTCAAAAAATGTCAAAAAATTAAAATGTCTAAAAAGAGACAAAAATGCTTAATTATGGTATGTTGAATGGATTTATAGCATAATTTGTTTTTAAATGTTTTAAAAAAAAGCCAAATTATTGTATGTAAAAAAATACTTCGTGAAAAAAAAGTCATACTATAGTATGTCGAAAAAGTCAAAAAATGTCAAAAAATGAAAATGTCTAAAAAGTGATAAAAATGCTTTATTAGGGTATGTTGAATGGATTTCTAGCATAATTATTGTTTAAATGTTTAAAAAAGGAAAATTATTGTTTGTCAAAAAACACCTCCTGGAAAAAAAGTCAAACTATAGTGTGTCGAAAAACTAAAAAAATGTCAAAAAATTAAAATATCTAAAAAGTGATAAAAATGCTTTATAATGGTATGTTGAATGAATTTATAGTATAATTTCTATTTAAATGTTTTAAAAAAAGTCAAATTATCGTACGTCAAAAAAATACCTCTGGAAAAAAAAGTCATACTATAGTATGTCGAAAAAGTCAAAAAATGAAAATGTCTAAAAAGTGATAAAAATGCTTTATTATGGTATGTTGAATGAATTTATAGCATAATTTTTATTTAAATGTTTAAAAAAAGTCAAATTATCGTACGTCAAAAAAATACCTCTGGAAAAAAAAGTCATACTATAGTATGTCGAAAAAGTCAAAAAATGTCAAAAAATGAAAATGTCTAAAAAGTGATAAAAATGCTTTATTATGGTATGTTGAATGGATTTATAGCATAATTTGTGTTTAAATGTTTTAAAAAAGCCAAATTGTTGTGTCAAGAAATACCTCCTGAAAAAAAGTCATACTATAGTATGTTGAAAAAGTCAAAAAATGTCAAAATATCAAAACGTTGAAAAAGTGATAAAAATGCTTTATTATGGTATGTTGAATGGATTTATAGTATAATTTGGGTTTAAATGTTTTAAAAAAGCCAAATTATTATAAGTCCAAAAATACCCCCTGAAAAAAAGTCAAACTATAGTATGTCGAAAAAGTAAAAAAATGTCAAAAAATTAAAATGTCTTAAAAATGATAACAATGCCTTATTATGGTATGTTGAATGGATTTATAGCATAATTTCTGTTTAAATTTTTAAAAAGAAGTCAAATTATTGTTTATCAAAAAATACCTCCTGAAAAAAGTCATACTATAGTATGTCGAAAAAGTCAAAAAATGTCAAAAAATTAAAATGTCTAAAAAGAGACAAAAATGCTTAATTATGGTATGTTGAATGGATTTATAACATAATTTATGTTTAAATGTTTTTATAAAAGTCAAATTATTGTCTGTCAAAAAATACCTCCTGAAAAAAGTCATACTATAGTATGTCGAAAAAGTCAAAAAATGTCAAAAAATGAAAATGTCTAAAAAGTGATAAAAATGCTTTATTAGGGTATGTTGAATGGGTTTATAACAATTTCTGTTTAAATGTATTTAGAAAAGTCAAATTATATTATGTCAAAAAATACCTCCTGAAAAAAAAGTCATACTATAGTATGTCGAAAAAATCAAAAAAATGTCAAAAAAATTAAAATGTCTAAAAAGTGATAAAAATGCCTTATTATGGTATGTTGAATGGATTTCTAGCATAATTATTGTTTAAATGTTTAAAAAAGGAAAATTATTGTTTGTCAAAAAACACCTCCTGGAAAAAAGTCAAACTATAGTATGTCGAAAAACTAAAAATGTCAAAAATTAAAATATCTAAAAGTGATAAAAATGCTTTATAATGGTATGTTGAATGAATTTATAGCATAATTTTTATTTAAATGTTTAAAAAAAGTCAAATTATCGTACGTCAAAAAAATACCTCTGGAAAAAAAAGTCATACTATAGTATGTCGAAAAAGTCAAAAAATGAAAATGTCTAAAAAGTGATAAAAATGCTTTATTATGGTATGTTGAATGAATTTATAGCATAATTTTTATTTAAATGTTTAAAAAAAGTCAAATTATCGTACGTCAAAAAAATACCTCTGGAAAAAAAAGTCATACTATAGTATGTCGAAAAAGTCAAAAAATGTCAAAAAATTAAAATGTCTAAAAAGTGATAAAAATGCCTTATTATGGTATGTTTAATGGATTTATAGCATAATTTCTGTTCAAATGTTTAAAAAAAAGTCAAATTATTGTTTGTCAAAAAACACCTCCTGAAAAAAAGTCATACTATAGTATGTCGAAAAAGTTAAAAAAAAATGTCAAAAAATTAAAATGTCTAAAAAGTGATAAAAATGTTTTAATTATGGTATGTTGAATGGCTTTATAGCATAATTTGTGTTTCAGTGTTTAAATAAAGTAAAATCATTATATGTCAAAAAAACACCTCCTGAAAAAAATGTCATACTATAGTACGTCGAAAAAGTCAAAAAATGTCAAAAATCTAAAATGTCTAAAAAGAGACAAAAATGCTTAATTATGGTATGTTGAATGGATTTATAACATAATTTCTGTTTAAATGTTTAAAAAAAGCCAAATTATTGTTTGTAAAAAAAAATACCTCCTGAATAAAAGTCATACTATAGTATGTTGAAAAAGTGAAAAAAAAGTCATACTATAGTATGTTGAAAAAGTCAAAAAATGTCAAAAAATTAAAATGTCTAAAAAGTGATAAAAATGCCTTATTATGGTATGTTGAATGGATTTATAGCATAATTTCTGTTTAAATGTTTTAAAAAAGCCAAATTATTGTGTCAAGAAATAGCTCCGGAAAAAAAGTCATACTATAGTATGTTGAAAAAGTGAAAAAAAAGTCATACTATAGTATGTTGAAAAAGTGAAAAAAAGTCAAAATATTAAAACGTCAAAAAAGTGATAAAAATGCTTTATTATGGTACGTTGAGTGGCTTTATAGCATAATTTGTGTTTCAGTGTTTAAATAAAGTAAAATTATAGTATGTCAAAAAATACCACCTGAAAAAAAATGTCATACTATAGTATGTCGAAAAAGTCAAAAATGTCAAAAAATTAAAACGTCTAAAAAGTGATAAAAATGCCTTATTATGGTATGTTGAATGGATTTATAGCATAATTTCTGTTTAAATGTTTTAAAAAAGTCAAATTATAGTATGTCAAACAAATATCTCCTGAAAAAAGTCATACTATAGTATGCCGAAAAACTCAAAAAATGCCAAAAATTAAAAAGGCAAAAAAAAATTATAAATTTGTCTTATTGTGGTAAACTGAATGGATTCATTACATAATTTGTTAAATGTTGTAAAAACTCCATATTATAGTTTGCCAAGAAATGTATATATATATAGAGAGAGATATTTGTAGTATGTCAAAAACATCTGCTTTTAATGTTGAATCACTCATGCAAAAACATGTTGGAAAAAAGTTTCATAGGTTTCTGTGTAAAAAAAACAAAACAGAATTTGTAATAAAATAAAATACAAACATGATACAGCATGTCAAGTTTATTCAATCATCTATGTCCCATAATATCCATCCATCCATCCATCATCTACTGCTTATCCTCACATAGGGTTGCAGGTGAGCTGGAGCCTATCCCAGCTGTCTTAGGGTGAAAGGCAGGGTACACCCTGGACAAGTCGCCACCTCATCGCAGGGCACATAGAGACAGATAACCACTCACACTCACATTCACACCTACGGGCAATTTAAATTAGCCAATTAACCTAATCCCCATGCATGTTTTTGGATGGTGGGAGGAAGCTGCAGTACCCGGAGAGGACCCACGCAGACACGGGAAGAAAATGCAAACTCCACAGAAAGAAACCGGGCCGGGAATTGAACCTAGTACCTTCTTGCTGTGAGGGTACAGTGCTAACCACTACACCACCGTGCCCCTGCCACAATATCATAATTCACAAATTTAGTGGGCTTTACAGTATGTACACCATACAACACTTTGGGTCATAAACAAGCAACCCTCACATGAAAGACGTAAATACTCCACAAAGAAATCCTTTCAAAAGGATAAAATCATATGACCTTCAGGCAGGGCAGCAGAGGAAGAGTCCCTCTTCTAAGATGGGCAGGCGTGCAACTGATGCTGCGTGCAACAACCATGGAAAAATACACACTGACTCTCCAAGAGATACAAATACATGATACTGTACATGCAACATGAAAATGAATGGCAAGAATATGTCCATGATGTGGAGCAGCATCCAGCTGTTGGGAAACAGATTATGAACAACACATCCTCCTCATCACTGCACCAAACAGATGAAGCCTGTTTGACAAAACCTCCTCTCCACCACGTACTCTCAGTTCACGGATACCTGCAAGATAAAAAAACAAAAAAAAAATCACAAAGACTCCAGGTAAGAAATGTAGTTCTAACACAAAGCCATGTGATAATACGTCAAGAAATACGTTTAAAATTGTCATAACATAGTATGTCAAAAAAGTTAAAAAGAAAAACCCTCAAAAATTAAAAAGGCCAAAAAAAGTGACAAAATGTTGAATGGATTTATAGCATAATTTCTGCTTAAATGTTTTAAAAAAGCCAAATTATTATATGTCCAAAAATACTCCCTGAAAAAAAAGTCATACTATAGTATGTCGAAAAAGTAAAAAAATGTCTAAAAAAATTAAAATATCTAAAAAATGATAAAAATGCCTTATTATGGTATGTTGAATGGATTTATAGCATAATTCCTGTTTAAATGTTTAAAGAAAAGTCAAATTATTGTACATCAAAAAAATACCTCCTGGAAAAAAAAGTCATACTATAGTATGTCGAAAAAGTCAAAAAATGTCAAAAAAATTAAAATGTCTAAAAAGTGATAAAAATGCCTTATTATGGTATGTTGAATGGATTTATAGCATAATTTCTGTTTAAATGTTTTAAAAAAGCCAAATTACAGTATGTCAAAAAACCACCACCTGAAAAAAAAAGTCATACTATAGTATGTCGAAAACGTCAAAAAATTAAAATGTCTAAAAAGAGATAAAAAATGCTTTATTATGGTATGTTGAATGGATTTATAGCATAATTTCTGTTTAAATGTTTAAAAAAAGCCAAATTATTGTTTGTCAAAAAAATACCTCTTGGAAAAAAGTTATACTGTAGTATGTCGAAAAAGTAAAAAAATGTCAAAAAATTAAAATATTTAAAAAGTGATAAAAATGCTTTATTATGGTATGTTGAATGGATTTATAGCATAATTCCTGTTTAAATGTTTAAAAAAGCCAAATTATTGTGTGTCAAAAAATACCTCCTGAAAAAAAGTCATACTATTGTAGGTTGAAAAAGTAAAAAAATGTCAAAAAATTAAAATATCTAAAAAAATGATAAAAATGCCTTATTATGGTATGTTGAATGGATTTATAGCATAATTCCTGTTTAAATGTTTAAAAAAAAGCCAAATTATTATATGTCCAAAAATAACCCCTGAAAAAAAAGTCATACTATAGTATGTCGAAAAAGTCAAAAATTATGGTATGTTGAATGGATTTATAGCCTAATTTCTGTTTAAATTTAAAAAAAAAAAGTCAAATTATTGTACGTCAAAAAAATACCTCCTGAAAAAAAAGTCATACTATAGTATGTCGAAAGAGTCAAAAAATTAAAATGGCTAAAAAGTGATAAAAATGCCTTGTTATGGAATGTTGAATGGATTTATAGCATAATTTCTGTTTAAACGTTTTAAAAAAGCCAAATTATTGTATGTCAAAAAAATACCTCCTGAAAAAAAGTCATACTATAGTATGTCAAAAGTCAAAAAATGTCAAAAAATTAAAATGTCTAAAAAGTGATATAAATGCCTTATTATGGTATGTTGAATGGATTTATAGCATAATTTGTGTTTAAATGTTTAAAAAAGCCAAATTATCGTATGTCAAAAAATACCTTCTGGAAAAAAAGACATACTATAGTATGTTGAAAAAGTCAAAAAAATGTACAAAAATTAAAATGTCCAAAAAATGCCTGTTTATGGTTTGTTGAATAGCATAATTTCTGTTTAAATGTTTTAAAAAAGCCAAATTATTGTATGTCAAATAATAACTCCTGAAAAAAAAGTCATACTATAGTATGTCGAAAAAGTCAAAAAATGTCAAAAAATTAAAGCGTCTGAAAAGTGATAAAAATTCCTTATCATGGAATGTTGAGTGGATTTATAGCATAATTTGTGTTTAAATGTTTAAAAAAAGCCAAATTATTATATGTCCAAAAATAACCCCTGAAAAAAGTCATACTATAGTATGTCAAAAATGTCAAAAAATTAAAATGTTTAAAAAGTGGTAAAAATGCCTTATTATAGCATGTTGAATGGATTCATAGCATAATTTCTGTTTAAATGTTTAAAAAACATCAAATTATTGTGTGTCAAAAAAATACCTCCTGCAAAAAAGTCATACTATAGTATGTCGAAAAAGTCAAAATATTAAAACGTCGAAAAAATGGTAAAAAAAATGCCTTATTATGGTATAGTGAGTGCATTTATAGCATAATTTCTGTTTCAATGTTTAAATAAAGTGAAATATTGTATGTCAAAAAACACCTCCTGAAAAAAAAAGTCATACTATAGTATGTCGAAAAAGTCAAAAAATGTCAAAAAATTAAAATGTTTAAAAAGTGGTAAAAATGCCTTATTATGGCATGTTGAATGGATTTATAGCATAATTTCTGTTTAAATGTTTAAAAAAAGTCACATTATTGTACGTCAAAAAAATACCTCCTGAAAAAAAAAGTCATACTATAGTATGTCGAAAAAGTTAAAAAAATTAAAATGTCTAAAAAGTGATAAAAATGCTTTGTTATGGTATGTTGCATGGATTTATAGCATAGTTTCTGTTTAAATGTTTGAAAAAAAGTCATACTATAGTATGTCGAAAATGTTCTGTGTATGTGTTAAAAAACAAGAATAAAAATGGTTAAATCTGTCATAGATTAGTTCGTCAGGATTTTCATTAAAAATGTCATACTATAATGTGTAAACACATGATATAAATACTAGTTACTGCACAATGACCTTTTTCATAGAATTTTTAATTGTCTACTCACTGAAACAATAATCAACGTACCAACAAATTATTTAGCTTTCAGTTTATTTTCCTTACTGTGAGTTGAGCCAGCATTCTCTGATTGGTCTCCCTGTGGATTTCCATCGTTCTCTGCAGGATGGAGAAACAAAAAAAAAAAAATAAATAAAAAAATGTATTTATATATATCTATATATATATATCTATATATATACTGTATACACAGTAGATCATTATATAGCTGGTATTAACATGGTCTTTTTTGTGAAACTAGCCTACAGTCTACATTGGATAAAACAAGAATGGAACAAGGTTTTCCATGATGAAATAATCTTCTTTCATTTTAGTTATTTTGCCTATTCAAGTGATATTGAGATGGTTCTATATGGTTGGTTCTATATCATGATCCACTACTTTGTGGATTAGTTGTTACAGCCCTACAATAACATACTGTAGGTAAGAACAGTACAGGTGGGTGACATATTAAAACCTGTTGTTTTCATACAGTATATATATACATTATACTCCAATGCTGTGACAAAGAAGTAAAAAGACACAGGATTTGGACACACCTGTAGACTCTTCCTCACCTCTCCACCTGCACCTGTGGTTTACAAACTCACAGTAATTACCAAGCCATTCCAGTTATAGCTATTTATATCTCTATCAGAAGTCTGTATGAAGGTCTTCCTCTTTATTCGTCCAATTATGTGTTTTGAAGGAAGTCACTGCCGTCAGCTGTTAGCTGAAAACTACATCCAGGTCTCTGCCTTGACTGTACCAGGGCTATCAGGAATCCAGCTAACTTCTCTAAAGTGCTGGTTTGCAGAAACAAAGAAGAAATCTATAAACATGGTACTTATCAAGCCAAATACAAGATAAAATAAATTCAAGCTGCACCTTTAAAAGAGCTAGTTACTGAGGGCCAGCCACCCAATTAGCAACAGTTACGCTAGGTCGCTAACACCAAACAATTAGCGATTAGCATAAACATCGTTTTCTGACATTCAATTTACAGAAACAGTTAAGTCCCTCATATAATCTAACTGAAAATAGTTGCACTGTCTTTTATCAAAAGACATATAAATGATATTAATGGTTTAATCTGAGTGTTTTCAGTGTTACATGCCGGGATCCCTTACCTAAGACCAATGATTTTTGGAGAAAAACCGCGAACCGGAAGTAAACTACGGTGGCTGCCGAGGGCCCAAAAGTTTAGCACTTATGGCGAAACAGAAAGACCAAAACACTACAAGACAGCCACCTGCTGCTAAACATTATTCACTTTTGTATCATGTAGGTCTGTGCGGTTAGGGCAGAAATATCCCGCATAGATATGGGGGAATATTAGTGTAAAGTATTCAGATATTTTTCTTAATTATACATAGTAATACCACTGTGTAAAATAACAACCCTGTTATTAATACCAATAAACATTATACAGAGTGACCCACTTCAGAATAATTTATACAATATTGTTAAATAACATATAAATAGTATATTAATCAATAATCAACTACCTAATTAAATCCCAACAGTTTAGTGGAATAGATGTTGCAGTCCTACAATGTGAAATATAGACCTTTACATATGGGTGATTGACTAAAATTATAAATACTGATATTCATGAATAAATATAGTCCTGTATTGAACATTAACTAATTGAGTGCAATTTCAGAATAATCTATGCGGCACTGTCTCATTATACATATTGAAATAAAATGTGTTGCTGGTAAAGGTGGTGTTGATTTTAATTACTGGGTAGCTTGTGAAATTATCATTTAATCCTGTATTCAAAATGTGCTGATTATATTTTGTTTTACAAAAATAAGGTTGTGTTTGTTCTACCTTATCTCAAAACTGAAGTCCTTTTGAGCATTTGTGCCCATCCTGCCCCAAATTATCAAATTATAAGCCAACAAGCGAGGCTAAAAACTATGTTATTTTATCACCAGGTCTCAAGTCTGATCAGTGTCACCCAGCTTCTCCGTCTAAATGCCAGCAGCCCACTTCCTGGTGGGAGCCACCCTGGAGGCTGTGACAGCAGCTCATTTCCCTAAAACACACTCTTTTTAATTAAACAAACGAGCATAATAAAGGAGAAAAAAGAAAAGGAGATGCTCCAGCTATTCCCGTGTGGAGAGAAGTTCATTAATATTTAGAAACCCTGTGGGCTTCCAGACATTTTTTGCAGCTCTGCTTAGCCTTTGCCAGTAATAAGGTGGCGAGACAGAGACAGCATGGTACTGCAGTTCTTAAATGGCTGCACACTTAGCTCTGGTTAGAGGTAAGATTACTGAACACATGGCAAAGATACTCTGCATCATCCTGGCTGCACTTGGTACGACTACTAGCTTCTGCTGTTTTACAAATTCCAGTGTGAAAGGAAAAGTTTGACATTTGGGCAAATGTGCATTCTTAATTAATACCACTCCCAGTTAAACTTTAAAAACTACAGCGAGGAGTTGGGTAGCTTCAGAAGTATGGAGGAAAAAATTAGATTTTCCACTGGATTATGTTTTTTTACTCACTGAAAATACATTTCTAGATGTACTTAGCATTATGATTTCTTTTTTTTTTATTTTTAAGCCAATTCATGTTGTTTTATTAAAACTAACCAAGCAGTTGCTAACCAAAAAAAGCATATTTATTTTATTTGTCCTTTTTCAATGTACAACATTAATCATCTTTAAAACTGGTACAAATTGTTTCCCTTGAAATATAGTTGAGAATGTGGTTTAACATTATATGTTAACATTAAAATGTGTTTTAGCCTTGTACTGAAATTTAAATTAGCACATGTTTTGAAACAATGTTCAGAAATATAATCAAACCTGTGATTATAAATTAAAAATAAAGAAAAATTAAAGAGAAGTTAAAAAGCCAGATATCATTGGCAGGACTTTGTGGAGCCCAAAACAGCTAAAAGAGAGTGAAAATTGGGCTTAAATTCTTGAGGTTGAAAGAAACATGAATCCAGATAAATGCTAATGCTGCTCTGTGATGTGTGCAGTAAATACTAAATAACAGTTTGTTAACTGTTGTGTTTATAGCTCCCCCAATTTAGTGGGTAAAATGTGCAATTTGGAGATTTACAATACAGTTTATGTAGAATTTACTGCCCTTGGAAGCTATTTTGGGAGATGAGTATGTTCACAGAGTTTAACAGTACAAAACACTCATTTCTGTGCTCCCCTGAAGTATTTTAAGTACACAATAGTGTAAAATTCAGGGGAAGGTTTCTCAAAATAACTCTGCCATTTCAGTTTCTGGAGAATACATTTGATACCCGATTTATTCCTCCTTTGGGGCTCAGTGCAACTTTTGAAAAGCTCTGCAGTAAATCTGATATCAAAGAAAAGAACTGGTTTTGATGGGCAGGCGTTCCTTACTGTAAGCTTGTTGTTGCCTTTGTAGTCATGTTGTTGCTTGTCTCTTAATTGACAGAGAAAGTAGACCAAATCTGTTATGGATTGTGGGTATTATCTCCAGCCTACATCCCCTCTACGCACCGCATAACTCATTCCTCACTTTGGGTGCAGGGGCTTTGGAGCTCGTCTCTTTCTTGTAGCCCTCAGAAGTCAGGTGGCCCTCAGCCATTCCAGCTGTCTGTCGAGTGTCGCTGTGAATCAGCGTCACACAGGGGTGTAAAAGACAATCACACAGTTTTACATGCTACATTTGCCTTTAATTGAGGGGAAATTGTGCGCAGAGACGAGCCCCAAATAGAAATCTCCAGCAACACTTCTGTGCATGTGTAATTAGCGCAGTAAATCTCCTAATTAGCTTGTTGCGTTGTCAGTGGTTATAGCAGCATCCGGATGGGGTGGAGGGTCTGGGATGTGGTGGTGGTGGTGGTGGAGGAGGGGGATCCAGCAGATGGCTGTGTGCTGTCTTGCAGGCACACAGTCATGGAGCAGAGAGGCTGAGGCTCTGTCAGACGCTCCTCCGTCAGGCCACCGCCAGGAGCTCACCGACCCCCCATCAACCCCCAGCAGCCACAGGAGCAGAAGTTAAGAATAGAGGAAGTCTTGTCACATTGCATGTAAAGGCATCCTGTGTACCGAGGGGTGATACACACTGGAAATAAACAATCACCGCTCGACTGTGCAACCCTGATGTTTGTGTTTTTTCCCCTAGTTATTAGTCCCTTTTGGTCAGATACTGTCACAGATCTGCACTGCTTACTGTTGAGTTTAGGCCTCAAGTTGACATAATCCAATGTGTGTCCTACTGTTGGGTGTTTTTATACAAAGTCTGAATATGCCACTGGATTACAGTGGCAATGTTGATATTGTTAAAAACTCTATGCTGTCAAATCTTCTCTTCTCATTTTTTTTATTTCACTGTATTTGTCAGGGGAGTGTAGACGAAAAATGGTTTAATGAGATGACAAAGGTGCTTTGTGCAGAACTGTGTGATTTGTTCCAAAAACTTAATACACCCAAGGCATGGAATAAGATTTGGATGTGGAAATGCTAATTATGTGAATGGAGACAGGAGCTGTAAAAACCCTCCTCAGTTGGTCACTGCTACTAAAATGCACCTTATTTAGGACGAATCATTACAGCTGCCCAAAGTCGTGTCTGAAATCTGTTCTGACGCAGAGAACAAAAGCAGTTTCGGGGAATTCTTCTTCCTCCAGATGTTGAACTTGATTCGAAAAGAAAAGGTGATTTTGAGGGGGTTGGGGAACAGGGAGGAGGAGGGGGAGGACAACAGCAGCTGCTGCAAGAAAGCGAGCCGACAGGGATGAAGCATCACAGCGCAATGCCAAAAGGTGAGACAACAGCACGAAAACATTTCAGGACAAAGTCAGATGATGGACTTTTCTCTCTTTAAATCACATTTGATTACATGAAGGGCAGCCCACACAAATACACACAAAATTTACAATGTTACAGTAGCAAGTGGATGATGCAATAATAAAATAAGGGCTTATACACAAAATAAGAAGCAGTGACATAAGTAAAAAAGTAGATTAATTATGATATTTCATGTGTTTGCTGATGATACGTAACTGTTCCTCACAGTCCCTCTGAAATCTCAGAATAGTTGTTTATAATTTAAAATGAAATGAGAAGATTCCCAATATAATAATATAATAGAATAATTATCCTAATATTTGATTCCAACCTATTTGATAACCAAATATCCAGGGTGGTACAATCACTTTGCTGAGTGTTATGGCTAAAATCCAATATTTTTAACAGGCCTTTAAATCCCCTCACTTGGACTTATTTATTTTCTTATTAATATTACTTGTAAGGTCTTCTCTGTCCTATTTTGAGCTCCAGATTCTCATGACATGAGGTTTAATTCCATCTAAATTCATGACAAACATACATACAGTATGATCGTAAAAATATATGATAATATAATGGTCGATTTACAGTAACATCCCTATTTTACTGCAATTAATAAATTAATGACATATTTGATGTGAATATTATTTTGTCAGATGTCAGTTTGCCAGAGGCACAAATATTCAGAAAGTGTGAAGTGTCAAAAAAAATGAATACAATTTGAGAAGCAGAGTGTCCCATATATAGCTCATATAGTTTAATTAAATGACATCCAGTGATTGAAAAAGATATAGTTTCAATTAAAGAGCTTTAATTGAAAAAGGTCATTTCAAAAACTAAATGTTCTATTAGAAATTCAATTACCTCCCAGAGAAAAGGAATATAATATAATTCTTCATAATGGACTCTGGAATGTAATAAGTCGGCCAATTAACTATTTTTTATTTGATTTAGGTAGATTTTATGATCTTTGTTCACAATATCAATTACATGGAGAGCTTTGTGTAGGCAATGTTCATAATGGCTGCAAATGGCAGAGGAGGAAAGAACCCTTGACTAATTAATGCATCCCTAACCAGCTTTCAATTATAACACAAATCATGCACTAACACACATCTAGGTCAGGATTCTCAGCCTTTGTTCAACATGGAGTTTTATGAAGGAAAACTTACCTGTTTCAGACGAAAGCTGTGAATTATGTGGAAAAAGCAACATCACCATGAAGTATATAGCTCAGAGTTACTGCACTGCATGTGTACTTGTGTTGCGTTGGTTAGTTTTCAGAGGATGGAGTGGTGCTTTAGACATTGTCAGGTGAATCTTTGCTCCGTCTGGCTGCTTTTACACTTTTGACAGATATCAATCAATCCAACAGATGAGGTCAGCTGTTTTAATGTGCTCACGCTGCGTCCTGGGAAATGAATATTCAGCACTTTGATGATAAAGCTTTGCTGTTTATGCACACAGAAGACATCAATTTGCTGGCACCATTACTTTTTTCCTCCTTCAGTTGAAAAATTTTCTAAAAATGCAGAAAATATTAATATTTAGTTGTGCCTTGCACATCACATTTACCCAGGGAGGTCTGGTCTTTTTCAGTGGTTCTGAACTTAATGTGGAGCAGAAAGAGAAGCCAGACCACAGTGAAGAGACACATTCCTCACAGCCTGACTTCGTATTTGTCAAAACATATTTACATCAAATACTGTGCCTGGCTATTAGAAGGTAAATAAGTACCAGTAACTATATGCTTTTATATTTTACTCCACTAAAAACTTATATTTTACACTCCTTAATAATTAATTATGTTCATTTTATTCTTTACCGTTCAGTGTGAATGAATGTGCCATGCATGCAATTATGCCTTTAGGCTTACAAGACACAGACATTAATTCATATAAGCAGAACCAGATAAAATTAGCTCATATGTCAACCTGTGATAATTATCCAAAAACACATTTTTTTGCAATTGTGACAGGATTTTAGAAACACTGAAGTCCCCTCAAAGCTGTTAATGTTTTTAATAATTCTTGATTCATGTATATCTTATTTATTTCTCAACGTTAAGACCTAAATGCTTTCAGAGCATTTAAAATACTGACCATTACATTAAATAAATCTATTAAATCCAATCCAAATAAAAGACCAATAATATGAAATATTGGAATTTGACCCTAAAATAATCATTATGTGTAAGATTACAAATGTAAAACGTACACTATTTTCTTTTGGGTGAAATTAAATGAGTCAGATGGATGATCGAGAAAACAATCAGCAGATTAATCGATAATGGAGATAATGGTTGTTAGTGGCAGCCTGGATTGGAGGTCCAGAGACAATATCAGTTGTTTTCCAGCAGGGGGCAATATTAACCAGTGAGGGAGGAGAAATAAGGCCTGAAGGAGAAGCTGTGAGTGTACAAACCAAAACAGACCAAACCAAAACCAAATTATAAGTTATATTAGGCCTGTATGAACTGAACTGTTCTTCAGCAACAGAAAGAGTTAAACTATGATGTAGTAAGTTGACAACATACAAAAAAATGACATACAGAATGTAATAAAGTGTCCCTTAATGTGGAGGATGAGCTGCTGCAGAGTGAATTAAATGATCACACAAAGTAAACAAACAGGCAGCACTTTGATAAACTGATTGATGCTGCACACAAACCAGCTTTATTACATGTTTACTCTCAAATCCCCAAAGTGAAAGTGTGTGTGTGTTGTCTGAAAGACGTGTTCAGCTCTCTCTCTCTCTCACACACACACACACACACACACACACACACACACACACACACACACATGCGCTGTAGCACTACAAGCTGAATAATTTCATTCTGCTTCCTGAGGCAAATATGAGTGAGAAGACCACATGAGCGGTGGATTATTATCACCACATAATGTATTTTCACCTTCACAGGTGAAGTGAATGTGTAGTGCAATTATTCCAAATAGTTACCAAAAACAGAGTAGAAACCAAACATTAACTGCTTGCATCAAGAGAACTGTTTTATAACATTTATCATTGTTATGCACTTTATTTTCTGGTGCAACTGCCTTCTAGTTTGGGGCAACTTTATATTTCTACTTCACTACATTTCAGTACTTATATTTTTATGGAGGAAAATTATAAGCACAACACATTAAACAGCTACAAAATAAAAAAGCCATGCACTATTTTTATTAATAGTAATAATAACAGTATAAATTTAAGCTGTATTTCTGGGGTGTTGGGATTTACATATATAAAGGATCTGTGTACTTCTTCCAAAACATCCTGTAAAATTTAAGATGATATTTTAACTGAAAATATACTAAAAATAATGGTATAAAGGGTAGTAATTGGCCATGGTGAGATGAACTTCTTGTAAACACTGATGAGGATAAATTGAACCTGATGTTGGACCACTCAGTGCGACATGATTTACAGTTTAAAATCCTGCACCGTTTCCAACAAAAGACCTCAAATGAACTCACAGCTTTCACCTGTAAAATCTGTCCTGAAGTCTGAGCACACTGGATGGATATGATCTTTTCAAGATATAAGGGAAATATACTAAATGCTATATTTGTTGTTGTTTTGATGCCTCAAGTTGCAACAATTTTCTTTCATATGCTGCAAGGAAGAAAATCTATGTCATGGATAAATTACAAATCTCCCACTGTAGCAAACATTATGCAAAGATTTGGACTCTATAGCTCCATTGTTCACACTTAACAAACCTTCTCATGGACAAATTTTGCTTTTTATGCCCCGTTTTAAGTAGAGTGTTTATATGTACCTTAAATGTAAAGCGTCTTTGAGTATTCAGAAATGTGCTATAGACATAAATTGTGTTATTATTATAACTAGTATGGATCCTCTTCATTAATAACCTCTTATTATTGTAGTTTGAGTTTTACTTTTACAGTATTTCCAACTGTTAGCCGTGCTGATTGTGCAGACTCGTGCTGAGCTCTTTCCGCGTTCACAAAACAAAAGACACATACTTGATGAAAAAAAATGACTAATTGGTTGACACAAAACATAAAACGATTAATTAAATCTCCCAACATCTGTCGTCAAATTCACATTTTTACTGCAAGTGTGTATTGTTTTGTTGCTTCTTTTTCTTTGTTCAGCCTCAGAATGTCTCTGCTGGGCCACGGGTTGTCCATCAGCGTTAAGTTGTGTTGGGAGATTAAGCCTCTATATGTGTGTGTGTACTGTGTACTGTGTGTTTATGTACTACTATGTGTGTGTGAGTGAAGGGTTGGGGCGGCAGCTGGCTGAGGCTTTTTTTCAGAGCACCCGCCTTGGGGAGCCCCCACTCCAGCTGTGATTGATGCGCTCCTGTTGCTGACCGTGCAGAGGCCAGAGCACAGGGACCCGCTGAGGCTGATGTTTATTTGTGGTCAGAAACCGCCTCGGTCAGAGGGGCCCCGGTCGTCAAACATCTTAATCCTCACAAACACAGCTCTGGGTCTGATTTCCTCCTCAGAAAGGACACATCAAGTTCTCTTTTTGGCTGTTGACTGAAGCACACTGAGCTCAAATACAATGTAAGATAAGATAAGTTAAACCTCTATTAGTCCCACCAACAGGGAAATTTACATTGTTACAGGAGCAGGTGTATATAAAAAAATAAGAAGCAGTAACATTAAACAAGTAGACTAAGCAGAAAAATAAATGCATCAAAAATAAGCAAGTAACAAGGTAAACAAGGTATATACTGTCTATAAATAACAGTGTATGATGTCTAAATGAGCAGGAGACCAGATGGAAGTCAGCAAATATACAACATGAATAAAAAAAGGACTCAGTATTGCACATGTTAAGAGTGAAAAACAGTGATATTGCACATTAGTAAGTTATTGCACATAGCAATTACCAGCACTATATTCCTGGTTTTAATCTTTTGGGACATGTTGTCTCCACAGATGTGTTAGCATCGTGAAAGCTTGTGTGTTTTGTGGTGACTCGGCCGAGCATAGCAGCAGACAGAGGAGTCTAAACACTCAGGACTTATGTTTCTGTGGGCGAGTGCCAAATCCACTGGTGTCTCTTTGATCACAGCTCCTCGGCGCTGAATGAAGAATGCTTTTTGTATGTGACATTCTGGAGCACTTAGAGGAAATGATCGGTCAAAGTGCAATCAACAGGCGAAGCTAGGGCTTCATAGCAAACTCCCAGCGGGGCCATAGAGGTAAACCCTGCGAGGTCTGAACTCGCCGGGGGGAGACGAGTTCAGCTGGATGAGTCTGCCGGTTTGTTTTTGTTTAAGTCCCAGAGGAGGAAAGAAGCTTTACAATAATTATTGTTTACAGAATTAATCAGTTGACTGTGGCTCATAAAAACTGTTAGAGTCACAGCTCAACATGTTGGTCTCATCAAAAACAAAATATCTCACACTGAAATGAAAATTCCTCCTCCCAAAAGTAAATCAATTAACTTTATAGATATAGAATAAGTAGCAACTGTATGGCTTACTCAAAAAAAGTGTAACATGTAGCTTCTACTATATGTAGTCATGTTTTGTGGTTGAACATCTTTAAGTGATGTTATTTTAACATGATGCGCAATAACTTAACATTGTGTAAATTAATTTATGTTGACAGAACGTAATGCATTTTGGGTACAATAGTAAATAGCATGTACAACTCCAGAGCAGTAGGTGGCAGTAGTGTGCGAGCTGGGAGTTTTAGAAACTTTACAGTTCAAAACACATGCTGAGAGTCAACAATGAAGACAGTAAGCTAAGTCCTTTACTTAACTTAAAATAACTTTAACTTAAAAATAAACTACTGTACAGAATTGTCACATGACTTGTTATTGTCCGCTCTATAGTTTTGAACAATTAATTAGCGTGCTCATTAATCATAGCAGCATTAGTTGCTATGGTTAGCTACTTAGCATTTACATCACTTGAAAAAATTAGCTAGCATATCATAATTAGGTAGAACTTTCCATATTTTTTATGTTCACCCAACAAACTGTTATTACGTTGGATTTACCCCTCGTAATTGAGTAATACTAATGTCAACACCTTATGTTGATTCAACATATTCACATCAATTTGCTAATTTAGCGTATTATAATTGGGTGGAAATGCTTTCCATATTTTTTTGTTCCCTCAACAAATGACTTTTTTTGAGTATATTGCTACTCAACTATGAGCTACTTGCACTTTTCTCAAGTATTTTCATTACATAACATAATTTCACGTTAAAATATACTTTTAGAATATACTGCATTTTAGAGTGGTTCACTTAATTATACTTGTAGCAATACTGCAACATAAAAATACTCCATTGCAAAAGTCCTGCCTTGATGCTAAAAGCATGCAAGTATTATTAGCCACTTAAAGTTCTGTTATGTAGAAAAAAATACCCTTGGGAGAGTTGTGCTATTATATAGTTTATTATATTACTGGATTAATATTACTGGTGCATTAAGAAGCATTTTAGCATTTGAGCTGGTTGAGACAGAGCTTGTTTTAAATATTTATACCGTTGTGTAGTTTAATCTATGACAGTGCATTATGCAGTACATTATGAGCTCATCATAGGTTTGGTCATTTTTACAGGTAAAGAAAATAAAGCTGTCAAATAAATGTAGTGGCGCAAAAAGGTACAATTCTATTAATGTAAGGGCAGCATAAAGCATAAAAGCAGAAATAAAGGTAAAAGTACCTCAAATGTGTACTTAAATTTGATTCAATATACAAAATATATGACCAGTTGTTAGAGATTAAATTACCCAGCAGTAGATAAAGAAGTTGAAATGAGCTCCTCATACTTTAACTAGTGATGATAAAATAATAATTGCTGCATGATAAGAACTAAGGACTTTCACTTGTAATTGTGCATTATTTTAGTTTGCAGCATGTCTCTGTTTTTATAGAGACCTGTCTTACCTCTCATTTACACCGCAGGTTAATGGTTGACTTTAAAATTAACGATCCCTAAAGATATACAAGCTCTTGAGGTTAAAGGCATGAAATATAATTTCATGTCATCATTACTCAAAGCCAAGGAGAAAAAGTACATATTTTAATATTGTTTTTGCAGGGTTTGTGTTACAGTGCAACACAGGGACGACGGTTATTACTGTGCATAGTTTTGTGGTTTAAGTGAAGGTGATGCCTTTTGCCTTTGAGTCCCACATTGTTATCTAAATTGATGACGTTCTTAGGACACAAGGTGCCGGTGTGCTGGCTAAAATAAATGCAAAGTGATTTCAGCAGCGTTTTATTGATTAAGATCACAGTGGGCCTGCGTGCTGACAGCAGATGCTATACATCCTTCCAGGTTCAAATTAAGCCTCCTCCTCTTTGGCATGCCAGAGTGTGACAGTGATGCTCTCGCTACAGCGTCCAAAACATCCAGTGGATTACCAGGAATAATAAAACCAACACCCAGCACTTTAAACTGGATGTGCCTATCTGATGCAAGAGGGGAGATTGATCTCCCATAATGCTTTGTCTTGATGAGACAATGAAAAATGGCCCTAGCCGGCGACATGTCAATATCTGGGCTGGAGATGCTCCGACGGTCCTAGGTTCTTATTTAATCCGGTTTTTCTTTAAGATGATGGCTCTTGTTACATTTTCTCTGCCTGTCTGTCAGCTTGACATCGCAATATTCCCCCCTCCTCACTTTCCTGCTCGGTTTCATTTATTTTAAAACGCCATTTCACACACGGCTGACTTTAACAAGGCATTATACAGCGCTGAGGGAAGGCCCGGGAGATAGAATTGTGACAGATACAACATTTTTTATGGCGAAAATAAGGAATATTGTAAACAGCAGAGTGTATAAATGTGGCAGAGTTCAGAGAGGAAGGCTGCTCATGTATGTATAGATGTCATTCAGTCTCCTCTTCCTCCTGCAGAAACGATGTCCACTGTCAATACATTCATTCTGGGTTTGAACACAATAGCTGCAGCCATTGTTCAGGCCTCATTTATTATAATGCAAACGCTATAATTTAGAGATCATTGATTACTGAGCATTGATTATGTGCCATTTAGTTACAAGGTGTTATTGGAAAAAGATAAACTATGTAACACCCGCAAATATAGGCAATTTCACCAGCAAATATTCAGTGACATGTGCTATCGTTTTCCTTTCAGGCTATTTTACACTGTATATGCAATTAAAATGGTCTACTAAGAGGCAAATATTTCCCCAGTGATGTAGCAGGTCATGACAGCATGAAATCCCCAGAAAAAAAAAGCTCCACCCTGATATTAACGGTTCAGTATTTTCCCCATCCTGTCTGGTCTGGATGGAACCACTATGGCGTTTCACTGTGAGAGTACGGCAGTGACAGTCGGGGTGTAGTCGCTTGCTGCACCCTCCACGACGCAGCTGTGGGTGAAACACGCCGTGGCTGACATATCAGTGATGTTTATTAAGAGACGAGTCTATCAGGTCTCATAAGCCGGTTCTCGCAGGCGGCAGATCTTTTGTTTCTTCCTGAGGGTGTCATCAATCTTGTGCGGCTGCTGCGCTCTCCTGAGCGCTTGATGGGAGATCACGGATTCCTCCCTCCCATTGCAATGGGTTCAGTGGTGGAGGCAGGTAGATAACACACACACACACACACACACACACACACACACACACACACAGTGAAGCCTACATGCTCTGCAGAGCACCTCCATTCTGGGTTGGAAAACACAGAGGAGAGAGGCTTCATTGTCGACATGACACTGTAATTCTCTCCTTGCTGCTAAGAAGGATAGTCTCGCAGACAACAAACAGCGCAGAAAATACAGTATTTACATTTTTTGTCGTGACACTCCACAAGGACTTTCAGTATCTGCTCTTATTATACATTCAAAGGGTATTTAGCAGATGTTTTATCATCAGTGCTGGAGCTTTTATACTTAATATAGGACTTTTATTTCTTTGGCTGGTGTCTATGTGCAGGAGTTCTTCAGCTACCAAACCATTTTTTATTTTTAAATTGCTGCCAGTTCGGTCAACCATCTTAAACTGATCACAGTTCGTCAAGTTATAAAGGCATTTTATTCAGATGTTTTAGTCCTAAATGCCTGTAGGCACATGATATAAGATGGTTTTTAAAATGCAACCAGCCACCAGCACGTACCATTGGACTGTCCTTATTAAGAAATTAAAAAAGGAGAATACTAATTAACCTTCAAAATTCATTCACGACCTCTGAAACCGACCCAGTCGCCAGAAAAAATGTTGGCTTTGGCATATCGATGTTTCAGAATGTGAAGTACTTTTCAGCCTCTTACCACGTTCCAACAAATCTAAGATGAATATACAATAACATAACTATTAAGAATTAACACCAAAGGATCTATAACGTTAAGCTTTTAGTTGTTACTATATTACTGGACTGGACATGATCTTCATTGAGATGTGATAAGAACATGGAAGTTTATGACAGCTGCATGACCACAAATGCATTTTGAAGCCTTATTCAGGGTGTCAGCAAGCCTCGCAAGTATATAAATAATATTATATAGGTAAATAAAAAGTCTAACAGCTCTTCAGACAGGAACAGATGAAAACCTAAAGCAGGGAACATGATATATTGACCTATATCTCTCATAATATTATATTTTAAATGTATTAACTACAGAACAAATAAAAATAGAAGATAATCCAATGAAGGTAAGTAGCTATGTTTTTATGGTGCGGCCTTGCAGCGAGCGTCTCCCGCCTGTAATATGAAATTGATATACTTGGCATGTGGCGCGTTGGATAAAAAGTGCCCTCTGCACCAGCTAAAACCAAATGAAAGTAGATAACGGCATCGACTCGGAGCCTTCTGCGGTGTCATAACTTGTATGTAAATCTCTGTGGCTGGGAACGTAGACCTTCATTAAGTGCGCTTTAGTAGATTTATGAAGTGATCTGTGCAGAAGTCGTTTGTAGACGCTGTTCGCTTTAGACCTGGACATGATGAATATACTCCACTTGGCTCTGGCTGGACTGCTGAATCTGAAATTGGTGCTGTCCAGAGAGTGCTGCTTGTTTCCAGAGCTGGATGAAGCACTCCTGTTTATTCTCTGACTCCACCGTGTTGACCTTTAACAAAATATGCCACCACTCCTGCAAAGGGCATTCGTTCCTTTAAGTATTTCTCACCATTATGATTCCCTTACAGTCTCTGCTGCTACATGAACACCAGTATTAACTGTGAAACATTAAGCAGCACTCAGTGCTTCACTTCACGTTACAAATGCTATTCAGACCACATAGAAAGGTTAGTGTGTTCGGCCCTAATTCCTCATCTCCCTTCCAATACTAATAAATTAAATGGATCATTTCATACTAATTGCTTTTTTCAGGATGATAATTCAAGCAATAAACTGCAAAGAGGCGTCGCCCGTCTACGGGGAAATACGGCCAAATGAAATAAACACTCGCTTTTGATTTGAATCCGTTCAGCTTCAGAACAAAATACATGCCGGTGCCTGGACAGAGGGAAGGCGAGGAAGTTTGAATCAATATTTCCTATTAGAGACGCTGATGCTTAAACCAACAATGACCCGTGCTGAATGAGGTCCAAAGCATTGTGTGTTCAGGTGTGGGGAGTAATTGCATTCTCCATTGAAAAGGCTCCTCTGATTAAACTGAAGAATAAAAGGAAAAGGCAATCAAAGAGATGGCTGCTTGGGACAAAGAGTTACCTTCAAAGTTTGCCATCAAAGTTATTTTGATTAATGTGAGACTCGTTTCTTCAAACGGCGTTATGAAAGGAACATTTTATTTTCTACATGCAAGGTTTTTTTATATTCAGCTATTCTACTTTCTCGTAGAAAAACTTTTTTTTTTCTTGACTACATTTTGCACAACGTGCAGCAACGCGCTATATTCTTATTCTTGTGTTTATAGCTGCCAGGTGGTGTATTGTGTTAATAGACGGATAAAAATCAGCGAGGAAATGGCCCTCCCAGCTCTGACCCTTCCACCACCCCGGCTCTATCTGTCAAGTTGTCCTCCCTCTGACTTTTCACCCTCTGATCCCCATCTCCTGCTTTGGAGTAAGAGAAAACAGACCAGCACTCCCCGAGCAAGCCACTTCAAGAATGCTACAGAAAAGCCTTGAAACTCCGGACTGACCTGGTCAGAAAACACAGACGAATATCCTCATACAAAAACTTGAAAGGGACTAAAATCAGCGATACATATTTTCCCTTTTACCAGCAGTGCTACGTCTCCATCTAGATTGTTTTGATGTGAGCTGCTGAGTGTTAGAGATATCAGACTGACGTTCTTTCCAAAATAAGGGAACTACACTTGGCTTGAGGAGCTCAGAGCTCCAAAAAAACTTAATGTCTCTTTCCAGAAATGAAGACTTGGTTACTCACGATAATACACAGACCCTATTGTGAGCATTTTATATGTAAAGACTGTTAAATAAAATTAGATTTGAAAAACATGTAGGCTTATTTTTGAGTTTGGGGTGGGCTGTCCCTTTAAATACGCTTATCTGCGTAATACTGAATTCTTGTTTTAATGGTTCTCCATAAAGAACTCAAAGCACATTTATTTCAGCCAAAAGCAACAACTGTGCTGACAGAGCTAACAGTGCTAACCATGATATTAACTCTTTTAGTGGCAGCCTTTTATAAAACACAAAGTGCCTTGTTCCAGCGTTTTTGCCCATTTTGCATCACAGAATATTTTGTACCATGACTCTGAAAACACTGAATAGCTCAAATGAAAGAAGAGACTCTCTATTTCATCATGAAAAAAATGTTTGTTTTTACCTTGTTCCATTCTTGTTTTATCAGAGGTAGAGTAGAGGACACTTTCACCAAAATCACCACTTTTTGTCCAGATTCTGTTTGTTTTGCTCTCTAATCTCGATCGTCTCCACTTCCTGTTTTGATCTCTGTGGTGTATACCGTCTCTTTATGCTCTGACTACATCTCCCAGAAGCCCCAACATTACTCACAGGCTGTAGGAGACCGCGATCGGTGACCCGCTACTGAAAAAACACTTTGACGTATTGTTATGTCGATGGCACATAAGCATCAGATTTTAAATGACGTCAGTGGCGCTGAAAGAACTGAGTGCCACTGACGTCATTTAACTGAATCTGTTAAATGTGTACAGCTGTCACATCACATAAACAAACCATGTAGCAGTCATGTTTCGTCTTCCCTTAAATAAATGTTAAACAAGCTCCCACAAAACAATGAATGCAGTTTTACCAGAAACATTGAGCTTCCTGGTCATCTCCAGCTGGCGTCTTATTTAGGGCTTTGCAGTGAAATGAGGACGTGTCGGTGCCTCACATGCAGCCAGTTTGGACTCCTCAATATAAAACAATACAAAACAGATTTGGTTGCTGGTGCTCGTTTGCGTTGCATCCAGTTAGGACACAGTTAGTGAGTAATGATTCCCAGTAGACAGTACTTTACAGTCATATTTTATCAACACAGCTCCTGCCTGACATTACAGAGAGGAAGGTGTTTGGCTAGCATGTCTAAAACTAATTTCAGTCTGACTTTAAATGATCTGCAGTGTTGGAATAAACAGTGTGTGGTGTTCACATGGTGCGTAATGTGCAGGTACAATCTGATTTGATCCTGAGTGTATATTTTTGGAAATCTCCTCCCGTGTCCTCGGCTCTTAGCTTGATATCTCTGCATCAGCTGCAGATAAAATTCGCTGTGATAAAATGCTGCTGCAGGAGAAAAGTAAGAATTGGTGTGCTGCTGATTGCTTTCCTCTGCCTGTGTGTCAGATAGTGGTCAGCAGGAAAGTCTTTAGCGGGCCTCATCCCGTCTCCACCTGTCCTTCCGTCTGTCTGCAGCTTCTCATTCTGTTGGCCTGGCGGAGCAGCGATGAGAGAGACTGAATAGATGTCTTGAAGGCTGAGACCTCTCTTTTTAAACTCCCATCTGATAGGACGGGCACAAAGGAGCCAATCATGGTTCTGCTGAAGTCGGTGTGTTGAAGACATTACAAGGATACCAGGCCAAAGAAAGTAAAGGTGAGAAATTAGACGGACTACTTAACCTTTTCTGGTGATTTCACTGCTGCAAACTCAAACTGAAGGGCAGCTAAAATTTGATTAGTTCGTCCTCAGGTTCTGATCTTGTACCGCCGTGACACCGAAAAACAACCTGTCGTCTCTTTGCACTGATGAAAAAGTAGTGACATCATCATTCATGCTCTTGTGTTTTATGTCCAACCTCGTCTGTTCAGTGTTACAGATGTTTGCCTTATGTTTTCCTCAAAAGGTCATTTAGAATACAGTTAAACTGTATGGGAAGGCAGTTTTTAGCAGACAGGGTTGTAATCAGGGTGCTACTAGTGTGATGTGAGTTTTGTGTGAATACTTTCTATGTACTTCTCTACCTTTTTAAACTTGCTTATTCCTCCTTTAATCAACTGCACTTTCTGACTTTATCTTGTTCTTAACATGTATATTTTTTTCTGTTGTGTCTATATTTTTTATTGTGCTTTTATTGTTTATGGGGTATCATTGAGTGCAGAGAAAGATGCATCTAAATAAAATCTGTTATTATTATTATTATTATTATTATTATGAGTGACTGAAGTGACTGAACAAGTTGCTGTTATTCTGTTTTTCATTTTTATTGTCAACAAATTGTCCCATCTGTGACTTTCAGACTCAAACTCATTTGTTATGGTGTATGTAAATCTTAAGAAAAAATACAAACAATAATTGTTGATTTTGGTCTTTTCATGGGAATAAATAAAATATGTCACCAGATTTATGCATTATGGCAAGCAGAGGCAAAAGTCTCTAATGTAGGCTACAGTATATTGAACGTAAGCAAAGGTTTAAAGGGTCATGAAATTACCTGTAATTGTGTTTAGCCAGAATAAATACACAGTCTCTATATAGTGAATTTTCACAGTACGTCATTGTTTCTGGAAAGACAATTTACTGTTGGATTTTTAAAATATTTATTTAATTTGGGTGAACTTGATTATTTTCCTATTAGTATTAGTTATGGTTAATGGTCACATATTATTCCCTGCAGAACTGGTGACACTGTCATTTAACAGTTTTGTACTGCTGTAATATGTTCAAATTAAATTATAAACAAATACATAAAATACAATTTATAAATTAAAAAAATACATCTGAATTCCCTGCACAGTGTCGTGACTGGATACTTCAACAGAGATTCGCTCACTTCTGCACCGCCTCTGAGGGGAAATATTAGGCCGAAACATCTCAGGCGTGATGTGCCTATTAGATTATTCCAGAGACCAAACAACAGAGCTGGGAGAGGGTGGCAGACTGGGAGCAAAGCCTTTCTGAGCGCTGGCAATCAGGTGGTATTAGGCTCCACCAGTTAGAAGCATCAGTGAGGCAGACACAGCTCAGTGTTAGCCGTACATGTGTACATACTCCCAGCCATCATCCCAGACACAATAATGGAAAACCAGATACCTTATCAAGCCCAACTGTCAGGCTCGAGGCCGAGCCGTGGAGATTAAGTGTGGGATATGTGTGACGGTGCGGTGCATGTGGTCGGGAATTGGGGTGGGAGGAAGTGCATCGTGAATGTGAGCGAGAGGATCGAGGGGTTAGTTGCAACTTCCTGAGGTTCGGTTGCCGAAGAGTCCCAGCTGTATTGTGTCTGCTTTGTTAGGAGACAGTTCAGCGTGGTTTTGTTCTTTTTATCCTACTGGGAGATCCTTAAGAGTGTTTCTTGATTGACGCCGGAGATCCACCCACTCTGGGTTGCTAATGAGAAAAGCCCCGAGGACACAGAAATTCAGCAGACATTACTCCCTGACCTTTGTGAGGTTTTGCCGGGGACGGCGTGGCAAGGCGTTCATGCAGCCGCGGCGTCGTACGCGTGTCAGGCTGCTCGGGGCTGCGCTCGGGGACGGGGAGCAACACTAGGGAGCCTCGTTATGTGCGCAACATCAAAACGAATCAGGCTCCGTCCGCCACCCCTCATCTCGGGCCCCCACTGTGGGCTGCAGGGTGAGTGTGTGGAGGTAATGAGACCGTGGCGCTCCTCGGCCCCCACCGCCACCTCCTCTACGAGACACTAACAACTACTGGTGCCCCGGGGATGTCCGTGAGATAGGCAGCGAGAAAAAGAAAGGGTGAAATGGGGGGAAAAAAGAGTGTGAGAAAGAAAGAGAGAGACCAGGCAGTCCACCTAACCAGCTGAAGTGGAAGTTATCCTTATGAAGTGTGTGGCGTGACTCATGCACTGCCAGGGGTGTTCAGAGGTTTGAACGAGCTGTGCCAAGTTGTGTGGAAGTTTCTCTTGTTGCCAACAGGCGCTCAGTCAAGCCTCCTCCCCACAGTCACACAGAGCACATTCATGAATCTTTCTTAATTAGCAACTAATGTGCAAATATCAGCAGTGACTATTTTTCTTTCGAACTATGGTAACCTGCTTGAGGAGGTCACAGAATTGTCTTTGAGTGCCATTGACATATTTCAACGTCAAAGTGTTTTTTAGGCAGCGGGTCACCGATCGTGGTCTCCCGCAGCTTGAGAGTAATTTTGGGGCTTCTGGGAGATGTAGTCAGAGCATAAAGAGACACATACACCACAGAGATCAAAACAGGAAGTGGAGACGATCAAGATTAGAGAGCAAGACAAACTGAATCCAGACTAAAAGTGGTGATTTTGGTGAAAGTGTCCTCTACTCTACCTCTGATAAAACAAGAATGGAACAAGGTAAAAACAAACATTTTTTTCATGATGAAATAGAGAGTCTCTTCTTTCATTTGAGCTATTCAGTGTTTTCAGAGACATAGTACAAAATATTCTGTGGGTCTAGAAATATGACTCAAAATGGGCAAAAAACACTAACATGAGGCAATTTCTGTTTTATAAAACAGCTGGCAGTTAAATAACTTGTAGGTGTACAGTAAGATGGATCCTCAAAGACAATCAGCACACAAATCTCAGAAAAACATCAGGCCTCGAGCTTGTCTGTCTTCCAAACAGATAGTGCATGTTTGTGCCAGTGGGAGGCTTGATCACTGGAAGGCTCTTCTCTCTCTGGTCCACCCAAGAAACCCTCAGATAACCTGCAGATCAGCCAAAACTCAGCAGCTCGTTTGCCAACCACTACCAGAAAGAGAACGCACACTCTGATACACTGCACTGGCTTCTTGCAAGTTTTGGAAGAGATATGATTATTGTGTTTTTGGTGTTTTTAGGTCAGTCAGTCGACGGCAGTGCCAACACTTGGTTTTAAGAAATGTTTGTCTTTTGTGTATTTATGCAGGATGAAGGACATTTTAGAGAAACGGTTTAAGGGGATGGTTTGGATGTTTTGAAGTGGGGTTTTAAGAGGTACGTATCTAGTAGATGATGGACAGTTTGCCTCCACCTTGGTGGTACAGACTTCAGAGCCAAGCAATACAGTGCTGTCGACAGGGAAGGCAGAAAATCATAATTTAGCCACCGAAAAGACAGCATTACCTAAAAAAAACTTGCTTCATCTTCATCACACAGCCCTTTTATTTTCCTTTTTGACTGGGGACTGAACTGAAAGTGAAACTTAGCTCATACATATTTTTATATCTTGAGCCTTTCTTTTAGGCGGCTAAAACTATTTTTTTTTCTGTGTTGCTTCACTCCAGTGTTGGTGCTCACCATCATCTACATATAACTAATAACATATCCCTTTAAGGTTACTGGAGCAGCCAGTCAGAAGAACTGAGAATATGTCTGTGCGCCTATGAAAATGGAAGTTATAATTATCTACTATTTGCATATATTATTGTTGACATTTGAGTAGGAATATATTTCTTAAGTTGCTAACAATAACTATCAGAATTGTCCCTGTTGCTAACTGCCATCCCACATAGAGTGAAAGCAGCGCTGGCATTCACTAATTAAAAGGTTGGTTCACCCAAGTTATGAAAAAACACATTTCCTCACTGCACCATACACAGAGTTTGGGTATTTTTTGCTCTTGTTTACTGAAATTTCTTTTTTAAACCACAAAATAATTGAAGGAAAAAACATTTTAGTTCTGAGCTCAAATGAAACATCGTCAGCAATGTAATCACACCATTAGTGTCATTAACCTCTGTCTTTATCCATAAAGTTTGATGTGGTTTGATCGTGTTTACTTCTTCTTAGTTACGCTCATGACATCTTGCTTTACTGGTGCTGTCTGTTGTTTATGTCTGAGAGGCAGAGATGGCACTGAAAGCCATTTTTTGAAAAATCTTCCCACACATACAGTATATGTGATGAGATGTGACATAAAGTCTCACAGAGCTGCATTATTCAACCTGTAATGCATTACAGTGTATTTATAACGGTCAAATGATTCTCTGCCTGACCCAGGATGGATCAGACATCACACTGTGAACATTATATTTCATGCTATAACCAGAATAACACCAGCAGATCATAGCCATTATTTTATCTCAAATATATAACTCAGCACATACTGTAAATATTTATTCTTATCATTACTTATTCTATTATTGTATTGCTGTTGTTAATTACTATAACTTGTTTACGCTGCAAGGAATCAGTAAAAAAAATCCTCTAGTCTACTCAATTCTTAGTCAGTGCAATATGATTATATAGTAGATTATCTTAATTTTCAAAGCATGTATTTGCCTTTGAGGTTATAATTTATGATAACTACTTGGCTCTGCTTGTTATGTGCTGTAACACTGAAGAGCTAAACTTGAACAAACACAAGATGATAAGACAGGTATACCTATATTATAGTTAGACACACAGCAACACCAAATAATCAAACACTGACACTTTGTCATGGTCACCAGTGTTGGGCAGAGATGCTTGAGGTATTTTTGCTGTACAAAACCTAACTATAGTGGTTTTATTGCCTAACCCCAAGCAAGCGTTTTTGTCTAATTCACAACATAAAGCTCATATTTGACCAAAAAGCGACGTAGGGGTCCTGTTGGTGCAGGACGAGTTGGGCTGAGAATGCGTTGCCCACACAGACTTTCTGTGTCATTAGCTTGATGTTTAATTAATTATAGCTCATTTTATATGCAGTAGTCTCCCAATGTTGTTGTTACATTGTGGGCAAAGGTGTCATTTTTTCAAGTCCTGTGAGAAAGTTTTAACCAGAATTATTGAAAACAACAATGCTAGCAATGCTAATAATATACTGTAGCTTATTGTCTATGAAACCAATTAACTGGACTTTTTTCCTGAAACGTCAGCCTCCCACCTGTTATTGCTGTCTGACTGTACAGACTAGTCAGCAAATAATACATGTTTTATGTTTGCTAATTTTTAGGTTTTATAAAATTAATTTGTGTATAGTAGTGCAGCACTTTATCCTGGTCATTTTTAGAGGTGCTAGTCCGAGCGCTATCACAGGATAAACTGCTAATATTTAAAAAATATCCTGAAAAAGTTTCGCTAATGAATACTTTCAAATGTGAATTTTGTACCTCCTCCAGAGGTGAGTGCATGAAGACAGGCGGTGTTGTAAACTGACCTGAATGTGGCTTCTGATAACAATAACCTGCATCCTTCAGAGGTTTATTCTAGGCCCATTGTTCAGCTCAGCATAATGACACTTTAATCATTGACTTCCTGCCATTAGCAGCAGGAGGACAGTTACAGATGATACATAACTGAATTTTGACTCCTATTGGCTCTATGTAGAACAAAGGTGACCAGTCAGTGTGTAAATTAAGTTTAAATCAAATATTACAGACCCTTTTAACAGCAGCTACTTTGGTAAACACAGGTATAACCAATTAAATTAATCCTGGTCCCATTCCTGTGCACAATGAAATGGAACAGGGCCTTAATTAATAATGACACCTGCATTTTCCTTATAATAACATATCAAATGGCTACTGTTAGAAGGGCCAATGGTTAACACCAGTGTGTAAAAAGTGGAAAAAACACAATGATGCCCCAAGTTTCAGGCACCCTTCAGATTTAAAGTGGGTACTGAGAAACCTGAGCATGTAAAAATCTGTTTTTCATCACAATTAACTCTTTGAGTGCCACTGACGTGTATGTCAAAGTGTGGGTCACCAATCGTGGTCTCCCGCAGCCTGTGAGTAATGTTTGGGCTTCTGGGAGATGTAGTCAGAGCATAAAGAGACGGTATACACCACAGAGATCAAAACAGGAAGTGGAGACGATCGAGATTAGAGAGCAAAACAGACAGAATCTGGACAAAAAGTGGTGATTTTGGTGAAAGTGTCCTCTACTCTACCTCTGATAAAACAAGAATGGAACAAGGTAAAAACAAACATTTTTTTCAGTCTCTTCTTTCATTTGAGCTATTCAGTGTTTTCAGAGAATATTCTGTGGGTCTTGAATTATGACTCAAAATGGGCAAAAAATGCTGCAACAAGGCATTTTCTGTTTTATAAAACGACAGGTACTCAATGAGTTCAAATCACTGTTGGGGAAGTTTACAGTTTCACTAAGATCACAAAACCAACCAGTCTCCAAACACTGTAACACTGATTTTGATTGTGTTTCATTTTTTTGACCCACCCATCAGCCCATCCTCCTCTTTACATGACATTCGAGGCTCTAAACACACACACACACACACACATTTCCATAATTTCACTGTTTACATACAAAGTTTTGTGTTTCGTGTGAAGAAAACACAAATGAAGTCAAACGTTTTTTCAAACTTGTGCGGTTTTGAGTGCGGCCACTCATTCTGAACCGGGTAGCTTTTGGCTGTGCTCTAATTTCAGCACAAATTAAACTGGCGAACAGGAGGATGTGTCTCCGGCAGCATGTGGCGCAGCAGCTCAAGCTGTTAGCAGCTGAACAGGCGCAGCTGAGGACCAGTCTCTGCAGGTCTCTGGGGGCTCGTGCAGCAGTCTGTCTGTCCTTACCTATTTCACATCTTCTCTGCTCTCTTTGGGGACTTCTCCTGTTAGTGTAGTGTTTGCTGTAAGAGACGCGTCTGCCTTTCCATCTGTGCCCAGTTTCAGAGTGAGCTAAACTGCAGTCAATGTCACACAAGAAGTTGCTGAATTATTAAGAGTTCCAGATTTGCTGTGCACTGCACATCTTTGATCCATCTGTTGGAAGAGCATTCATATATGGCAAAGTGTACCTGCTGCATTTGCTGGCAATCTGTCGCGGATCAAAATTTGATGGTTCATACATTTGTTGTCACCATGAAGAAGTTTGGCTCTTGTGGTGTTTGACTCGCAGCTAGCTGCTGCTTGTGTTTTCATTGTTCCATGATGGTATTGTAGGTAAAACGCCCCAGACAGTGAATATTTTAAAGTGAACTGAAAGACGGTTATGCCACCTCCACCAGCACTTATTAAAAATTTGTTTCCTGAAACAAAGAAAAGGAGATAATAAGATGGATACAGAGAGAGGAGTAAAAATAGCAGCCCACTAACACCTGCTGGCCCATTTCCTCAAGGTGATAAAGGTTAGTGCTGTGTATCCTCACTGAGGCAAGGGGACAACGTGTCACCTCAGGTTTAATCAATGCAGCTTAATTCAACAGGTTTTATTAAGTGAAGGAATAGAGCTGTGGGGTCTGTCTCCATTCTCTTAATGCCATTGATCTGCATCTATTCTGTAGTAACGTGAAGAACAGTAATCCCTTGGTATAGCGGCTTCTCTCTATCACAGATTTTCTAAAAATATACATCTCTGTTTTTTTTGCTGGTTCCTGGATTTCTGCGGACAATGGGTCTTTTTATTTCTGCTTCCTCGGTTGGTTTGCCCACTTTATTTCATACACGGGACGCGATTGGCGGATGGCTGAGAAGCTACCCAATCAGAGCACACATACTTATATGTGTGCGTAGTATAATGTCAATGAATCTTACCTAACATCTGAGAGAATATAAAGGGTTTATACTGTATAACTGTGTGGGAAATGTTTATAAGAGTGTGGGAGGGTTTATAAGGGCTTAAATATATAAAATCATGATATAAACATATGGTTTCTACTTTGTGGAGTTTCACCTTTCGTTCTGGGACTCAACCATCGTGATCAATGAGGGATCACTGTATAGTGTAGTCTAATATAGTATAGTGTGGTACAGTTTAGTGACGTATAGTATAGTATGGTACAGCACATTATAGTACAGTATAGTATAGTTTAGTGAAATATTGTATAGTATATACAGTATAGCACAGCATATGATAGTATAGTATCGTATAGTTTAGTGAAGTATTGCATTGTATTGTATATGTATCGTACAGTGCATTGAAGTATAACATAGTTAAGTACAGTATGGTATAATGAATTATAACATACTCTAGTATAACAAATTATAGGATGGTTTAGTGATGTAGCAGAAGTAGTATTGTATAGTATAGTACAGTGCATTACAGCATATAGTAAAGTGGAGTGGAGTATAGTATAATGAAGTATAATATGCTGTATAGCAAAATGTTGTATGGTATAGTGAAATATAGCATAGTTAAGTATATTACTGTATGAATGAATATTTATAGTACAGTGTATTATAGTATAGTATAGTGAAGTATAAAATACTGTAAAAAATATATTAAATAAAAAGTATATTATGGTATAGCATTGTAAAGTTAAATATAGTGCTCTACATTATAGTATAGTATAGTACAGTAAATTATAATAGTATAATATATTATAATATGTAAGTGTAATACAATACATTATATTAGTATGTTGTACTACACTAAACTATAATTTATTATGTACTATAATATAGTTAATATAGTGTAGTTATAGTGCAGTACAATAAATCATAGTATAGTGTAGTACAATATATTATACCATAGTATAGTAAAATACATTCCAGTATAGTGTAGTTATAGTATAGTGTAGTACACTATATTATAGTACAGTATAGTACAATGTATTGTACCATAGTATAGTAAAATACATTCCAGTATAGTGTAGTTATAGTATAGTGTAGTACACTATATTATAGTACAGTATAGTACAATGTATTGTACCATAGTATAGTAAAATACATTCCAGTATAGTGTAGTTATAGTATAGTGTAGTACACTATATTATAGTACAGTATAGTACAATGTATTATACCATAGTATAGTAAAATACATTCCAGTATAGTGTAGTTATAGTGTAGTGTAGTACAATATATTATAGTACAGTGTAGTACAATATATTATAGTACAGTATAGTACAATATATTATAGTACAGTGTAGTACAATGTTATATACCATAGTATAGTAAAATACATTCCAGTATAGTGTAGTTATAGTGTAGTGTAGTACAATATATTATAGTACAGTGTAGTACAATATATTATAGTACAGTGTAGTACAATAAATCATAGTATAGTGTAGTACAATATATTATACCATAGTATAGTAAAATACATTCCAGTATAGTGTAGTTATAGTATAGTGTAGTACAATATATTATAGTACAGTGTAGTACAATATATTATACCATAGTATAGTAAAATACATTCCAGTATAGTGTAGTTATAGTATAGTGTAGTACACTATATTATAGTACAGTATAGTACAATGTATTATACCATAGTATAGTAAAATACATTCCAGTATAGTGTAGTTATAGTGTAGTGTAGTACAATATATTATGGTACAGTGTAGTACAATATATTATAGTACAGTGTAGTACAATATATTATACCATAGTATAGTAAAATACATTCCAGTATAGTGTAGTTATAGTGTAGTGTAGTACAATATATTATACCATAGTATAGTAAAATACATTCCAGTATAGTGTAGTTATAGTGTAGTGTAGTACAATATATTATGGTACAGTGTAGTACAATATATTATAGTACAGTATAGTACAATATATTATATTATAGTGTAGTACAATATATTATACCATAGTATAGTAAAATACATTCCAGTATAGTGTAGTTATAGTGTAGTGTAGTACAATATATTATGGTACAGTGTAGTACAATATATTATAGTACAGTATAGTACAATATATTATATTATAGTGTAGTACAATATATTATACCATAGTATAGTAAAATACATTCCAGTATAGTGTAGTTATAGTGTAGTGTAGTACACTATATTATAGTACAGTATAGTACAATGTATTATACCATAGTATAGTAAAATACATTCCAGTATAGTGTAGTTATAGTGTAGTGTAGTACAATATATTATAGTACAGTGTAGTACAATATATTATAGTACAGTATAGTACAATATATTATAGTACAGTGTAGTACAATGTTATATACCATAGTATAGTAAAATACATTCCAGTATAGTGTAGTTATAGTGTAGTGTAGTACAATATATTATAGTACAGTGTAGTACAATATATTATAGTACAGTGTAGTACAATAAATCATAGTATAGTGTAGTACAATATATTATACCATAGTATAGTAAAATACATTCCAGTATAGTGTAGTTATAGTATAGTGTAGTACAATATATTATAGTACAGTGTAGTACAATATATTATACCATAGTATAGTAAAATACATTCCAGTATAGTGTAGTTATAGTATAGTGTAGTACACTATATTATAGTACAGTATAGTACAATGTATTATACCATAGTATAGTAAAATACATTCCAGTATAGTGTAGTTATAGTGTAGTGTAGTACAATATATTATGGTACAGTGTAGTACAATATATTATAGTACAGTGTAGTACAATATATTATACCATAGTATAGTAAAATACATTCCAGTATAGTGTAGTTATAGTGTAGTGTAGTACAATATATTATACCATAGTATAGTAAAATACATTCCAGTATAGTGTAGTTATAGTGTAGTGTAGTACAATATATTATGGTACAGTGTAGTACAATATATTATAGTACAGTATAGTACAATATATTATATTATAGTGTAGTACAATATATTATACCATAGTATAGTAAAATACATTCCAGTATAGTGTAGTTATAGTGTAGTGTAGTACAATATATTATGGTACAGTGTAGTACAATATATTATAGTACAGTATAGTACAATATATTATATTATAGTGTAGTACAATATATTATACCATAGTATAGTAAAATACATTCCAGTATAGTGTAGTTATAGTGTAGTGTAGTACAATATATTAGAGTATAATGTAGCACATAGCTGATCAGACTGCCTCCCTCTTAATTCGAGCTGATAGGGCTGAAAATGTTGAATATTCATTTGACATATATTTTACATAATGTATTATTCATCATGATACAGTTTGCTATTGTCTGTTGTTGTCAGTGAGATGATTAGAGCAATAAACTAAAGCTACTGTACTGTTCTGTACCCTTCGCTTGAAAAGAGGAACTTAATGTCTGAGGTTGTTTTCTGTCATCTTCTCTGTTTTAGACCTGATTATTGGCTATTTAGGTTTCTAACTAACAGCTCTGTCAAACAAACACCACAGTGATCATTTTTGTTGAGGTACTTATTGTGGTACCTCTACTAATGTTGGATGGAGCCTCCCAGTATGCAGGCTTGTTCTGTGGCAGACTTCGTACTTGACATTTCCATGATTCATGCCTGGTGTGATGGCTGGCCTGGAGGCTCACAGAACCTTTACTGAGACAGAACCAGGCTGCATTTGTCTGCATGGCCAGAGCGCCTCATCAAAACACAGCACACTGCGCACACACGATCGCAACTGTGGTCGCTTTTGATGCTTATCAATGTTCAAAAATCCAATTTTGCCCGATCTGCTTTGATCCGTTGTGTAAACCATATTATTTACTGTAATTTATGGCTTTATTCTGGGCATGGTGTCACTGTTATAGTTGCACTTATAGTTCAACTTTTTCTTCACAGAACTTGTGTTCAGAGCTTGTACTCACTACTTTTGAGAAACCCACACAGCATCGGCTCCTCTTTTCATGTTTTAGAGAAATCGTGAAGTCGGCTCTGCGTGCATATGTTTCAGTGCTTTGGGGAAATGATAGTGGCTATGAATAACAAATAGATGCGAGTCCATGCGGTTTGAAAAGCCTTGGCTTTGTTGCCGTTTATTAAAGCAGTGGTAGCTGGAGAAATGGATCCAAAGTACGCTGTTGATCTTTCTGCGCACAGAAATCAAAGCCTGGACAGCAAACGAGTGGTAAGTACTGGGGGACAGGGGGGATCCCTGGAGCAAACCGAGGGTAAAGATGAAGGGATATGGAGGAGATGAAAGGAGGGAGGGAGCAAGGAAACAGATGAGGAGAGGAGGAGAGGGCCTATGTGTCTTTGTGTGAGTCTGTATATACCAGTGTCTGCTGGAGGAAGGACTTCAAAGACCCAGCAGAGCAAAGGCTGCTTCGCTTTTTCACTTCTTTTTTTTTTTTCTCTCCTCACCAAAGCTCCTCTCCCGTTGAATCCCCCTGCTCCCCTCTCTTTTTATTCATCTGTCTCTCCTCAAAGGCAGCCAGGCCTATTGGATTCTGCAGGGCACCACTGACATGAATATTTCTGCTGCATCAGAGGCATTTGCTGTCGTTCCCTCACAGTGCTTCAACAGTAATTGAGAGCACGATCCCACAAAGTTTATTGACTGCAATATTGGCTGCATTATAGACTGCCTCGCTGATGTCTGGTGTAGCTAGTAAAAGTGGAGCCTCTGTGCTAAAAACACCTTTTTTCATTGGAAATATTGTATTTGTGTGACTGTCAGTTTATTTTTTTTTGTGGGGGAAGTTTTCCACATCTGAAAAGGAGGCGTAGATGGAATTTAACAGAGCCGCAAGGAAGGATGGCGTGGCAGAAATAAATGTGTTGAATATAGAGAAATGAAGCCATTATTAGTGGACACAGTTTGTGATTATTGAATAAGTGGATGTTTTGTGTTCAACTTGAATTCTATGAACTGTGAAATGATTATTGGTTGCAACTAAATTGCCCTGTGTTTTATTTAAAAGACACATACAAGTGTGTTTGGCTGCATTTCTTCATATTCAAATTAACTCTTTGAGTGCCGGTTGTTTTAGAAAACAGAAAGTGTCTTGTTCCAGCGTTTTTGCCCATTTTGAGTCATATTTCAAAAACCGTAAAATATTTTGTACTATGTCTCTGAAAACACAGTCAAAGAGTTTTTTTGGCAGCGGGTCGCTGATCGCGGACTCACGCAACCTGTTAGTAATGTTGGGGCTTCTGGGAGATGTAGTCGGAGCATAAAGAGACGGAGAGATCAAAGCAGGAAGTGGAGATGATTGAGATTAGAGAGCAAAACATACAGATTCTGGATAAAAAGTGGTATTTAGGGTGAAAGTGGCCTCTACTCTGCCTCTGATAAAACAATGAAATATGAAATAGAGAGTCTCTTCTTTCATTTGAGCTATTCAGTGTTTTCAGAGACATAGTACAAAATATTCTGTGGGCCTTGAAATATGACTCATGTGGACAAATGAACAAAAATGCTGGCACAAGGCACTTTCTGTTTTATAAAACAGCTGGCACTCAAAGAGTTAATTACATGTATAAAATAATGCGTCTAATATCAATTCTTGCATTATTTTGTAGCAGCTTTCGCAGTATTGTTTACCAACCCCCAGAAGTAGAAATGGGCGTGCAGTAATTATTCTATATTTTATTCAGTGGCATTCTCTGTCTGTTGTATTAAATTTTAACCAAACAAATGCTGATTGGAAGAGCAGAGTTTTGCAGTACTGGGCTACAAGCACAAAGGCTAGAACAGGTGACAGCCTAAACAAAGGGACAGAAAGCGTTTAAAGTTTCCAGGGGCTTAGAGCCTCGCTGTGGGTGTTGACATGCCGTGTCAGTCGTCAAACTACGTGACTGATTTACTTTCCCCAGTCATGGAGAGAGTCTTTCAGATGCCATAATGCCGATCATGTTGCTCTTTGAAGAAGAAGCAGCTTCCCCGGAGGTACAGATGGCTACGCTCCTTCTTAGATTGTGTTATGGGAGATGAGGGCCGACGGGGTGGAGTGTTGTTGTCGTTGTGGTATGCATAGAAAGTGAAGAGGGGGGAGGGCGGGACTTTTTGGGGAATTTGAGGAAATCAAAGCTTTGTTTGTGCTTAGAGGCATAGGTGAGTGGGTACAACTGGTGCCTGCTGCTGTCACATAAGGATGGGCTGTCAGGGCGTTGATGGAGCTCATTGTCTAATTTTGACTGGTTCTCCTTCGTGACATATTTGTGTCTCTTTTTTTTGTGGCAACATACAGATAAGCGGTGTCATAACCTACCAAAAAATAAATAAATGTGTTTGGCACGCATTCTAAAGAGTGTCATAGTTTTATTATATGGAATTACGAGTCATTGTTCTTTTGGATATTTTACGGTTGCATCCAAAGTCAGGTTGTGTGTCACGCCTCCTTCTTCTTCTTCTTTCAGCACATTGTCAGTCTTCCCAAAATGCAAATTGCCTCTTGGAGCGTCTCAACACTGCCCTCGTTCACAGATTTTGACAGACTGAACCTCTCCCCGTATGTTTTTAGAGCACCCAGAGGACTTCATTGACTTGTGAGGGCAGTATATTGGCCCTATGAATCCACCACTGGTTGTCAAGGTGAAACACTCGTTACATCACACAGGCTCAGATTGTTATTACATTGCAAATCCGTGACGATGGCGCTCATCACCGTGGCGGATCAACAAAGGGGACGGGCCATATAGCACGAGTGCACCGTTGTTAACATTTAGAGGGGGTGAAACAGTTACGAGCATATAAAATTTGATTGCCCCCTTTAGAGAACTTAGCAGCAAGTGTAAAGTTTGCACTTGGTGGGATCAATGGCTTTCTTTTCCTGTTGTACACTATATCTCAATATCCGTCTGTTACTCGTCTCTGGTGGGTTGTAGATCTGAGTTCACGTTGAAGTAATAGCTCCCTCTCTCAGAAATACTGTCTTTTGATGCTTTGTGCTTTAGATCCACAGTATATTTATGATGGGGAGGATGCTGTAAAACATATATTGTGGGAGTAGGGAGGACCTCTTGCTTGTCGCTAATACCAACCCTACTCACAACCTTAATATCAGTGCGTGAAATAACCATAATTCGTTCTCATTGTCTATGAAGTGATATCTATCGTGTTTTATGGCGTGTACGTGCCACATTCGTCAAGTACATCATTGCAGGATTGATGAATGAAACCCCGGGGCTTTGTAAAACACTCCCAACCTGGGCTCTCCTGGTTCCTCACAGTGTGCACATGTTGTCCCTCCCATGTGTGGCTTGTAAAGTTTTTATTTGGGGAGGTAGGGCTGCAATTAGGTGTGAACACAAAGGCAGTTTGAGAGGGGGGGGCCACGTGTTAATGGGTTGATGTGTGGAGTGCTAATCACCGCTTGGCCGTTAACCACACGCCGGCACCACTGGGCTCATTCTAGGGGTTAACTAAACTGAGCCGTGACACATGGCTGGGCTTTATGGGGTCCAGGCAGGCAGAGGAGGCCGACGGATGACGCTAAAGAGCCCATAATAATGACAGCAATTACCACAATCCGCTTAAACAAATGGGAGCGCGCCGAAACCTCATCATACTCTGATCAGATTGGCCCTAATGAGATAAAGATGCCAATTAATCCTGTGTTAATTGCTATGGCGCGTTCTCGGCAAAACTGGGGAAATATGCACATGCAAATGCAAGGCAGGGCCTGCTGTGCCGTCCAGGATCCAAACTGCGAAATGCTGAGAGCGTATTTACATAATGATTATGATGATGGTCGTGTGGATAACGATGATGATGATGATGATGATGATGCTGATGCAGATGAGCGTTCATATCTGGGCTGTATTTACTGGAGATTTTGAATGACGACCTTCCCTAACTGATCGCTAGCATCTCTTGGCGCTGCGCTCTGACAAGACAGCGACGAGCCCAAAGTCAGACTGACATTTGCATTAAGGTAATGTTTGGTGACTGATGCCGTCTTCTAATGATTCAGAATGGCGGGTCAGGGGACCTCTCTCAATAGCGTGTCTGAACTCCAAAGTGCTGAGATGACACTGTACAGTTGGTGACCTCATTATCGCTATTACTGCAGTCAGGAAATTTATAACATACATGTCCGCGATGACAAATTCTATAAATCACTGCATTAACTCCTGCTCAGAAGTCCTCTGCTGGAACATTCTCCTCAGCGCCGCCGCCGCCGCTACCCATTTTCTTTCATGTTTTCTAATTGCCGTCCTCATAGTTTTGCTCTTTTTCTTGCCGGTGTTGACGTGCGGTAATAGTCAGTCCATCCAAAGTGGCTGCGTTGTCGCTCCTGCCATTATATGGGCCATTTTCATTTCATCTGCAGAGGTCCTCGCTCCTCACCACAGTGACAGCATCCCCCTAAATCATCCTCATGTGTAATTGCTCCCTACTTACCCAAATGGCTATGGCCTTCTCTATCTGCCTAAGAGCATTTACTCAGGCTTCTCAGGAATTCATGCTCCTGGTTCAGTGCTCTTTGACTAGTCCTTTATGCCCACCTCAGTGTCAGCTGCTTCATTACTATCATTCATTGTAATGTCAACCCTAAATGTGTTGTTTTGCATTATGTGACTGTTGAGGGAAATCCTTGAAATCTTCATGTTTTACCTTGAAGGATTACAAGATCCTCTGTGGGTTCAGATATTCCTAAACTGCTGTTTATAACATCAAAAATATAAACTATGGCTTATTAAAACTTTGGGTTTTATTTTCACAGCTGCATCCTTGAGTTTAGCAAAAAGGACAGAACATAATAATATTACCTTATTATTACACAGGAAAACTATGAGTTACACTGCTACGAGTACAAAGCTGAACCAGGAAGTCCCACTGTAAGCTGTAGTGGATGTTTACACTGGTAAATAATAAATAATTTGGTTTTAATTTTACTATTTTCCATTGTTTATTCTTCTCAATACATTCGATAAGATTTGTTTTCAACCTGTCAGACCGTTTGACTGCTCATATCTCAGCTGTTATGTTATGAAAACTGATTTGTCTTATTTCATTAATTTGCACTATTTTTGCATACTTTTTACTGTTATATAATTTATACTGAGTTGATATTCGTAGATTAAATATTGCATTTCATTTCATTTGCCTTTAAAAATCAATTTTCTTTTTTTGGAACAAACTGTAAATATTTATCATGACTGTTATGTATTACATTATTTCTTTTTCATTGTTTTTCTGACTTGTTCATGCTGCTGCAACAAGCAAATTAGTGTAACAATATATTCCAATCTATCCTATAATCTTTGATAAGATTAGCAACAATAAAACCTGACCTGTATTGTAGTTTAATTTAAGTATAATTTAAGCACTGGAGCTAAAGAGGATGCTCAAACAATGCAGACGAAGAAAAGATTAATTTGCTTCGTAAGACAATCAACAACTTCCTTTTTTTCTTGCATAATGCACACCCATCGCTTCAGCGTGCATGCATCATTTCCTGTGTATCTCTTGTGTGTCGGTAACCGATTTAAAAGTAAAAAGGTGGAAAACTATGACACAGAGAGGTACAACTTCTAAATCAAACAACACATTTTTATTTGATTTTGACACCTGTATCAATATCAGTTGTCACTGCCTTCAAGACTCACATGAGAATTTTCTGATCGGACACTGCTGTAGTCAAAGTTTGGTTAGGTGTAGGCACAGTAACTGACTCAGTTTAGGGGTTGTGGTTTTGCTTTCAGCACAGACTCACAGTAAATAAACAGGAAAGAACAGTCGACTCTCACGTCAAAACCCAACATTCAAGCGAGCCGTCCAGCCGGCCGGCGGCCATGCTGCCGTTTTCTGGGCAGTGCAGTCATAGCGCTAACTAACAGAATGCAAATACACTGAATGGATATCGCTAAAATACACTAGAGACATAAATAGCACCAAAAATTCATCTGATGTAATGAAAATCTCAAGGATTATTACTCCTGTCAAGCTGACATTTTGGGGATTTGGGCCTGACAGCAGTGATATTTGTCTTGTATTTGTATTTATTCATTAGATGAAAGGTGACGAGATGACCCTAACGTGTGCGCACACACACACACACACACACACACATACACAGCAGCTGGCACATTGAGGCTCCCCCATTACAATGATAATAGCAATGTCCACTGTGATGCCCACTTTTTAATTTTGATTCCAGTGGTGAGTGAAGTCATTATGGTGCAGCCCTCGCTTGGTTTTATGAACAATCCAATGCCCTAGAGACTTCTCCTCCACACACACACACACACACACACACACACACACACAAACAAACAGCCACACATGAACAATAGATAAGCTCGCGAGGCGGCCCCCCTCCCCCCCAGCGATTTGCCCTGCCATTAGGCCGGCGAGTTCCAGAGGGCGGCTGAGCGAATGGGGTGTCCCAGACCCATTCAGCGTCAGAAACACATCACTTAACCCCGACGGTCTCGCTCGCCTTCGCCTCGGCGTGAAAAGCCAAAAGCCCTCTCCAGTTAGGCCCTGTCTGTCTTGCCTCTATCGATTTTGTGACAATGGGGAAAGTCCAGCGTCAAATCAAGTAGCAAATCATTGAGAGAAAGTTTCAATTGGGTTTTTCTTTCCCTTTCTTCCTGCTGAAATTAAAGGCTACAGCGGATTCTGCTCTGTCCTCCTCTGCTCCAACATGTCATGGGTAATAGGCTGATAGGCAGAGGCTACACAGGAAGAAGAAGAGGATGAAGAAGAGGTAACAAGCCTACGGGTCAGAGAATTAAAAAAAAAAAACATGCCGGCATAGCTCTGGTGCTCAGAAACGCTCACAGCAATCATGGCTGCATTTAGCCTGAAACAGTAATTTGCACATAATCGTGTAATTAGAGACCAGCTCTGTGTGACCTGTCACAAACAAAACATCCTAAAAATAAAAGCACTCATGGCATTGCTTATGAAAGAACAAGCAAGGATGGAAAATAAGATATGCCGTGGCTGTGAATTGTGCACGTTTGATTATTTGTCACCCTCCTGTGTAACGACTCATAATGAGGAGTGTGGGTTCAGCCCTGATTGGATTAGTTGAGGTTCCACGTCTTTTGACTTCCACATACTTCTAACTGAGATGGGACTGGCTTTAAAGTGATTACTGTCTTATTTAATCATTTCAGGAAAAATTTGTTCTAATCAATTCTGCGAGTGTGCAGCCAGATGTTTGGAGTTTCTGTAATTGAGTTATTTCAGTCAGACAAACAGAGACGTGTTTGGTCTAATTAGACTCCGTTGTCAGGAAAATCAAAAATTCTTCAAGCGGGAGCTGAATGCTTTTAATATGCAGTTGAGTGATGTATCATTTTTAGAATTAATTTCTGATGCAATAAAAATGTGTCTGATCTTTGGATGTTCCTGTTCATCAGGAGCTGTCAGTTATTCCTGTCATAATTCTCTCAGAACAAACTGTTTAGAAAGTACATTGTTTGTCTCTGTTTGATCTTCCCAGAGCAATGAAGCGGTCATGGATATTTATAGCACTCTTCCTCGAGCTTGGATGGGATTAATATTCGTGCAAATGAACGGGCTCTCTGCTTCTGTCAGAGTATGTGGGGATGCAGATGATTTGTGTTGCTGTGATGTATCGTTGCATCTTATGGCGTTCTCTCAATTTATCCATCTTTACGTACAGCGCAGGGCTTTGAAGGGAAACCATCTTTATTTGAGTGGAATAAGGGGCTGATTTTCTTCCTGGCAGCTCTTAGCTTGTGTGACTTCATTACCCCCGTCAGGGCCGCCGAGCACATTGGCTAATTACTCAGTCAGTCCAGCATTGGCAGGTAGTTGCACACATATTGATCAAAGTGCTTAAGGCTGGAGTCTCAAGCAGAAATTAATCAGGCATTATTTTTTGCTGAGGAAAAAAAAAATACTCCAAATGTTCCGTGTTTGATGCGATGGTGGATGATGTGGTGTTTACAAAGCAATATTTTCTCCCTGGACTAATACCCCGAATGTAAGATGACATCAGGGGATATGAATCACTGTGCCATGAGGCGGGGACATCCAGGGTAAAGGAGGTGCTCTAATCACAGTCTGGTCAGCAAGTCAAAAAGTCATAGATTTCTGATTATACTTAAGAACTAATGGTATGTCCAAAGTGACCAATCACCGCCATAGTAAAACACTACGATCCACTGCCCCTGCTATTACCGTGTTTATATTTTGTCGAACACACAAAGTGCAATCAAAATAAGACTGAATTATATTGTGAACATAATAATTCACATTTTTCTAAAAGGTCGTTCTAGATGGCTGAGGACTCATTTTGTGACGTCTCCTCCAAACCTGGTTAAATCTCCATCTTTTAAACTGAAGGGATGTGATGTAACTGAACTGTACATCGTGCTGTTGTATTAAACTGGAAGTAGCTAGGTGTATCTGACACACTGGCAACTTATTTCAAAATATCCTATCATGTAATTTCTACTCATCCAGTGGATACATATCTAATCTAAACATAAACAGTATATTTTCATAAAAATACATGATGTACAAGCAAATGAATTGATGTTACGCTCAAACCTGTCATTAAAAGCAATGCTATGCTAGGTTATACTGTATGGTACAATGCACTTATTTTAATTTAAACTACAGCTACACTAAACAATTTCCTAAACCTGACCTAGGTTTATTTCTTGTGAAGGTATGGGAGCTAAATAATGTAATGCTTGTTTAATCCAACAGAAACAACAAACTCACCAGTCGAGGCAGCGGTGGACCACAAACTCTCAAGCCGACGCAGATATTTACATTAGAAGGTTGTATTAAGAAATCAGACTGTATAGAAATGAGAAAATGACCCTACTTCTCACTTGATTTTTTACCTCAGTAAACATTATTAACAGTCTATGGATAACAGCTTAACTTACCTGTCTGACAGCAAGATACAGGAGTGAAAATATACATATTTTCTATATCTTCTACTATATATTAAACCCCAATTTTCCAGTCATTCCAAGCTCAGCACAGTTAACCTCCTACTGCTTAACTCATTGAGTGCCAGCTGTTTTATAAAACAGAAAGTGTCTTGTTCCAGCGTTTTTGCCCATTTTGAGTCGTCTTTCATGACCGACAGAATATTTTGTACTATGTGAAAACACAGAATAGCTCAAATGAAAGAAGAGACTCTCTATTTCATCTTGAAATAAAATGTTTGTTTTTACCTTGTTCCATTCAGAGGCCAGTTTCACCAAAATCACCTCTTTTTCTCCAGAATCTGTCTGTTTTACTCTAATCTCGATCGTCTCCACTTCCTGCTTTTGTCTCTGTGGTGTATACCGTCTTTTTATGTCCCGACTACAAATCCCAGAAGCCCCAAAATTACTCACAGGCTGTGTGAGAGCGCCCTCTTGTGCCAGCTGCCCAAAAAGCACTTTGACGTATACGTAAATGGCACTCAATCGTTGTATTTTAAATGACATACAAATACGTCAATGGCACTCAAAGAGCTTTCTTGTTTTGCAAACTACATCACTGCTTTTTGTCAACAGCTTAATAGCACTGTCATTTAAAAAAATCTGGAAAAAAAAACAATGGAGCGTACCTTTAAGCTGAAAATAGCACTGTCTCTTTAAGGGCCTGTTAAAATATTTTTTTTTCACATTTCACACAGTTTAGTTTATGGCCAGCGTTATAATGTGTGGGCTTTGTGCATCTGTCCTGATAAGCAGAATGATGAGTTTTAGTGTGCAAGTTTCGGGAGTTGAGATGAAAGTATGAGCTCTGCGGCGCCCCGTGGATTTATCTGATGTCATTTATGTAGCTTGGTGGGCTGCCAAGACGCCTGGATTGAAACGTACGTCAGCAGCGTGATTAACGGATAATGACAGACCCAGGTGTCGATATGTTCTGCGCTCAGATTTGTAGTGTGGGCATTATCACAGGCTCAGGCCCACTATATCATCCAACGGGAGTCAGGAGGGAAGTGAGGAGGGAGAGAGGTACAGAGGCCACAACTGCTCTCAGGACGAAGGGGAAAAAAACGAAGAGAGAAGATTCGAGGCTCCCCTGGTGCCACGCTGAACTTATTTCTCATTTTCGTGCACAGACAGTAAATACCTTGCTTTTCCGCCTGCGCTGTGCTCCTGACCTGAACCGCTGACCTGCCCTTGGTCTCTGATGATGCTCCCATGGTTCCCTGCTCAAGGCTGCCGAGCAGGCGGCGTGGCCGGACCCAGGCCTTGTAATTCACCGGCTTCAAGATCGCCTGCCACACTGTATTGATTTTTGTTTCCCCAATCTCCAGGAGAGAAGCAAAGAAAAGATTAAAAACACTGTCAGTTTGAAGTTGAATAAGAATCCTGCACAGGGGAGATACCTCAGAGAGCAAGAGGTCACAGCTGAGGTACGTATATATCTTTATAGGTTTAACCCTTCCTCGGCCTGTAATCCAATTATCAGCACACAGAAACTTAAGGCCAAGACTCTATTATAATTATCTATTGAATATGACATGTTTGTACTGTACAGCAGTAACTTTTCAGCTCCTAAATTCTCACAGCATCATCAGTAATAGTCATTATGTGCATTTGGTTTCATCACTGGGAGCATGGAGGGAGTTTAAAATGGAAATAATTAAGTGTTTAATAGCTGCTCCTATGTGTGGCTACCTGCACTGATTTCCAACTATTTTCGCTGTTATTTTCTATACAGCACAGTGATCACTGTCACATCTTACATTCTGCAGATTTGAATATAAAAAGTCACTTTGTGGAGACCAAAAATAGAGCTAAAGGGCATTAAATATCAGACTAACATCCAGAAGGTGACAGGAAATACTGTATGTCTCCAAGTGATTATCCATATGTTGCTTTGCACCTGCTAGATGGAGAAGCTGCTGTTTGCAAACAAGGTTTAAAGTTCTTTACTATGATAATGCACACATGCATTACTTACACAGCTGTTAGCAATGAAATTCTTAAATCTTAGGCTCTCTATATCATTGTTTACTGTGGTGGGCTAAGTCCATAGTAACATAAAATACTCAAGTAAAGGGGGACATGAGGTATTAAATTAAATATGAAACAGAAAAATGCATATACACAACAACACATTCTCCATATTAACTGTGTAGGATAATAGATAATATGCAGCCCAGATGCACAAGAAGACGTGAATGACAAGAACGCTGGTGATGTGTTAAAAAGTGAGTCTGTTTTCATACATTTTTTACTCAAAACTTATTTGAAACCCAGCCATGATGTTTTTCCTAAACCTTGCTAAGTGGTTTTGTTGCCTAAACCAAACTGTGCATGTTACAATATTTTTTTTTTTTTTTTTTTTTGCACAAGTGACATGTGAAAATGTGTCCTCGTGACACAGGTAACATGTTAATAATAATAATAATAATGAGAATAATATCCTACATGCACTGTTTAAACAAGATGAACATCTGTGAACTCTCTGTCCTGCAGTGATGTGGAAGTGCACTACCAGGGTGTCGGTAAATTACGGTAGGTTTTCAATTATAATTTCACGACACAGTCACTGAATGGACCAGGGAACTATAAAAAGACTTTATACCTCAATCACAAACCACATTTGTCTCAATCTAAAACAACACTGAGCTTAAATAAACGGTGACAATCCCATGAAACAGCATCATTAAATCTATTTGAGGCAGGTAGCCAACAGACAGGCAGTCTCGTCAGTCAGCATCACAACAGAAACACTGATGTGATCAGTCAGTGTGTGTTTTACACGCTCAGGACTGTACGTGTGCATGAGTAGCTGGCGTTTCGATTCATCTCTGCGCTGTTGAAAAGGCTCCTTATTGGCCCCGACCCTACATGAAATAGCGTCTTATCAGCTGGGCATGAGTTGCCATAAGGCATTAGGGCCGGCACATTTCTCCGTCTTCCCTCCCTAACGATCCCAAACCACTGGAAAGACATCACAAATACAGCGCTGTCACTCTCTGTCCGCTCTGTTTACTTGATTTCTGTCTATATGTGGTCAAAGCAAGGATGTCAATTCAAGTCAGCCTCTATGGATGTCTTTTAAATATGATAGTTTTTCACTGCGAGGAGGGCTGCTTCCTTTCCATCCCCTACTGTTGCACTTTAAATAAGTAACTGGATGGAAAGTATGTACACCCTGAGCTTTACAGTAACACAGACTGTACTGGGGACATCACAAATACAGGTGATAACTGTAATAAAAGATGACAAGAAGACATAAGAAAACAAATTACCGGGTGACAATATCCTCAGATGCTGTCACCTGAGGTTCAAATGGCAGGCACTGTGTTCTATTATTTATTGAGTTAGTCGATGACATGTCATCTTTGATGATGTGATGTTCACAGGGAAGGCTGACGTCTAAGAAGTTTAACTGACATGCATCGGCGTGGCCTTGCCAAAAACATGTACTCTTCTTTAAATATTGAAGGCCTACATAAGGAGGAACACGGAGTCCTTTGTGCTGCCTGTCATTATTATACAACACGTCGACTGGTATAAATTAATTGGATGGATGGCGCTCTTTCTTTTTATGCTGATTAAAGGGGATGGGTTACCTTTCCTGTTTCCCAGAAACACACTGATCTGATTAAACAGACGGCGCTTTACGTTGCACTGGTTTCATGTAGTGGTACAATATTTGCATTACGATAAAGCTCGTGAATCTTCTAAATGTGCGACAGCTGAAACCCATATTGATTATTTTACCCCTTGTCAGTGTTTTTAGGGGTAAATTATGAGCATTTAATATTTCATAGCACCAAATATTGACTACTGGTACCACATCACATCATAATTTGATGGAATTTGTAGTAAATTATATAAAAATTGGCCGCAGAAGAGAGCAAAAAGCAACTGACAGGCTACAGAGCATCATAAAAATTCCACAATTTACAGAGCATGATATTGTAATTTATGTTATTCATAGGAATTTGCCCTCAGGCAACTTCACAAGCTTAAAGTCTTGCACAATATGCCGGGCCTCCTCAAAGGGCATATTAGTGTTTGCTGCTGCATATTAATTTAGCATCCAGAATGACTGACTGGATACAACCCACCGTGCTCCTTTATGCCTTCTTCTCTCGCCCTGGAGGGGTAATATTGAAGGATTATGAGTCCTGTGTGTTATATTTATACTTCCCCCTTCCACTCCTTTTTATCTCAAGCAATTATGTCTTTCACCCCATCAATCTGTCACTCAACATCTACTTATACCCGCCACTCTGTTTAGCCGGGAGACTCGTCTGTTCGATCGCTGCTAAACACTTTTTTTTTTTTTGATCAATCCTCACAATTTTTTTTATCAATCCTCATTGACTCTCCTGCATGATCAGCTGTGGTTTGAGACTGGAAACCAAACTCCACTATTAACTACCAAATATTTAACTCTCTAAGTGGCATTGACGTATTTATACGTCAATTAAAATCCAACGCTTGACTGCCATTGACGTATATACTGTGTATATAAGTCAAAGTGGTTTTTCAGCAGCAGGCGCAAGAGGACGCTCTCACACAGCCTGTGAATAATTTTGGGGCTTCTGGGAGATGTAGTCAGAACATAAAGAGACAGTATACACCACAGGGATCAAAACAGGAAGTGGAGACGATTGAGATTAGAGAGCAAAACAAACAGAATCTGGACAAAAAGTGGTGATTTTGGTGAAAGTGTCCTCTATTCTACCTCTGATAAAACAAGAATGGAACAAGGTAAAAACAAACATTTTTTTTTTCATGATGAAATAGAGAGTCTCTTCTTTCATTTGAGCTATTCAGTGTTTTCAGAGTCATAGTACAAAATATTCTGTGGGTTTTGAAATATGACTCAAAATGGGCAAAAACGCTGGAACAAGACACTTTCTGTTTTATAAAACAGCTGGCACTCAATGGGTTAATTTAAGGTACACAATGTACACACCAGTGAACATCTAAGAAGTATTAAACAAATTAGCTTCTATCCAAATTAATAAATATTGTCATTTAAGTTTATGTAATCTGTCCTGATATTGGGCTAGGTTATGTTCAGACATTTAGAAAATTACATAATCATGCAAAAAAAATGGAACGTAGCCTTTTGCAGTTAGCTCACTAACTATATATTGGCTATATTTGATCCATCTACATGCATTCATCGCTCCTCTCTTTATGTATATATGTAATATATCTTATTAGTGTATTATTAGTCTGTATTTCTAACTTTGGATGCTGCCAACATTCAGTCCTGATGATCTGTAGCTAAAGTTCCTGGCTAAAATTATCCTAACGTCATTTAGCATCCTGTGTGATGATATTTGTTTTCCTAAACCTAACAAAGTAGCTTCCTAAATTGTTTTTAAAGTGTTAAAAGTTGTGTATTTCATGTTGGATGTGCCACACGAAACATTTTCATTCCTTTGACGCTATTAGCCAAAAGCAACATTCAGCATCTACATGAGGCTCAGCGGTCTCATTGAAGAGTTATATTTTGCCATGTTGACGTGTCTCCATATGGCTATACAGGTGTGAGGGGAGAATATGTGAAGAATCTATCACTACTGTACCACGGCGGCGCTAGTTATTTTTGTTTGTCCCATCCTCTTTGGAGGAACTCGGGGGGTTAGGGGAGCGCACTGAGCGGAAAATATGCGAGCGGAGGATCAATGGGGAAAAAAAAACATGCATAAAATGTGCATGTGCTTAAAAGAAGACAAACGGCAAACAAAACAACACACACACCTAAACATCATACGCACACACGAGTGCAAATATTATAAATACACAGCGTTAGGCCCAGGTGGATTTGGTGCAAGCTGTTTTCACTGGCAGCAACCCCCCATCACCACCGCCACCACATCCCAGCCCTGTTCAGCAAAGCTGTCACAGCGGCAGCACTCATAATGAAGGGTAAAATATTTTATTCAGATTTATTAATTTGAAAATGAAGCATGCCTGTCGACAGAGGGACAGTTCTTCTCAATCTGTCAACGTGGAGCCACTCGGCGCTGACACCAGGATTCATTTGTCTTGTCGGCTCTGACAGTCGGATTCTCCCAGAGCTCTACGGAGAGGGATCGCCCAGGGATTTTTTGAGCTGGATAAAACACATTCCGACAAGGAACAGCCTCTTTATTAATGCAAATTAGGCCAGAAAAATTCCAGCAACAGCTACTTGGCTCTAGAGCCTTGGCTCTCTGTTATTTTTGGAGGAGGGGGGGCTGCTGCTGGTGCTGGTGGTGTTAATAAAAGCAGCCTCAGAGTGTTTGTGAGAATAGGGCCTTCAGGAGGACCTGTCACACTGCAGCTGTGACACTCTCCACACACATGGGACCAAATTTTGGAGACTTTCCTGCACTTTCAGGTGTCCTCTCTGAGTATAATATCTCACATCGCAACAGTGAGCAACTCTAACATTCAAACTTAGTTTCGTATTAACTCACGGCAGGTATGAATTAGGGTCAACCTATTGAATTGCTTGCGTTAGATTGAGTCCATACAGTATTAGTCACACCCACTGCCCTTAATTTTCGATTTGCATTAAGATTTATGGATTTATTTATTTAACGTTTCTGTGTGTCTATATGGACCCGAGGCCAGGAGACTCTCCAACTGTGGCTGACTTGTGCTGGGATGAGTGCAGGCGAGTTGTTGTTTTATTTCGCCGAGAGTCCTTTGACATTTATCTCTCTTCACCTGCTCTGTGATGGTGATTCCAAGTGACAGGGTCTCTTCCCTCTCTTCCTTCTCTTCCTTCTGTCCATCCCCCCCCACACTTCCTCCATTTTTCCCTCCATCCCCCTCTGAGCTCGTTCTTTCGTTTCCTCTCTCTCCTCCAGACCTGGATGAACCATCGGATATGTGCATCCTAACCCCTGCCTCTATTGGCACCGCACATAGTAAATTGAAGCCGGTGTGCTGAGGGACCCTTAAAAAGGAAACGCTGTCAGTCAGAGACATTTAACGGGAGACAGCACAAGATGGAACGGTGAGGGTGAAGACATGCATGATGGGATTGCTCCCTTATAATGTTTAGAATAGGACGGCCTTTCCAATCCTTAAATTACTTAAATGGACGAGATAGGGAGGGAGAGCATGCTGCCACTGTGGCTCTACTGTCGAGCTCAGATTAGTTAATTGCTTATCCTCTGGAACAAGGTAGAGGTTGTATTTCATTCAAGAAGACAGGAGGCATCGCTTATACAGAGTCCTCCCACTGTCAATATAAACTGTAACAGAGATGGGCTTCTCTCCGGCCTCCTTCAGTGTGGGTTTACTCTTGCCAGAAGATGGATGTGGCCCATATGTAACCACCACAGACTGTTGCTATTTCTGAGAGGCTTCATAGCGATGCAACGCTGCTGCAAAAATCCTGGAATAAAATGTCAGCGAAAAAGAGGTGGCTGCTTCAATTTGTTTTTATCCTGTGCACTGACCAGCTCTTGTGGGAAAAGTCACCTTAATTGCAATTGGCTTCAATACTTGACCTCACCATCAGTTCATTAACCTGGCAATAAAAGAAGCCCTCATTCTGCCAGAACTGCACCCGGTCTGCCCATTTGAAAACCATCTCACTTCCACAACCCCGTTTTCCCCCCCAGAGTAAACGCCTGTGCTTGCCGCCCACTTTATCAATTGCCTTCATAATTTTAAAAGCCTTTTTTATGTTGTTGTTTTTCTCTCATATAGTAAATGGAGCCATAATTTAATATTTTAATGCATGTTAATGTGTTGTTTAACCTTCTAGCAACAATCAGGCGTCTCTAAAAGGTTAACCTTGAACGTGAGCCAGTGCAGACAGCAGCACAATAACGCGTCAATCTTTGAAAAACATCTCTGTCTAATGGATTAGTGGTTGATTGCGCAGCCCCATCTCGAGGTAGATGCCGTATATATTGGATAGGCATTAAAACGAGCATTTCTCAATTTTCTCGATGCCGGCCCTCAGGGTCAATGGATCGCTAGGGCAACAAAATGCTGAGTCAACGCTCGCCTCTTAATTTATCTTGGGGTTTGATTATAGCTTCATTTAAGTCCCCAGCAGCACACAAGCACAAACATTAAACAGGTTGGATTTAAAAGAAAGGAGGGGTCTCTTCAAAGTTCAGTTGAGAGATCGTTTCTCTTTTTATGATACCTCCCTGCTTAGAGTATAAGGTATAGTGAAAACATGTCAGCCCTGCACTGACATGAGAGGTAAACAATACTGTAGGAAATATGACAGGTGGCTAAAAAAGTGAATGAGGGAAAGGGCAGCTGCTGGTGTGTGAAGGGTAACTAGACTGTCAGTAACCTTTATGTGATGGGTTGACATTGTATTTATCACATTAAGGATTGGTGAAGCGGAAAAGCACTGATCAGTCACTGCACTGCATTTCTAATTACACCATTCGAAGCAGTCTTAAGGGATAGTTTGGAGTGGGGTTATATGAATTTATTCAACGTCAGTGTTACCCACAATAGATGACAGTTGGTATGCTCCAGGTGTTACCACACAGAAGTAATATGGCACTATGGACGGCCAGAGGCCACGAGAGACCCACCTAACAAAAATAAAAACACCGATATCAGTTGAAGCCGACTGTATGTATACGTATGCTCTCGTCACAGCTGTCAGACTTCATTGAAAAATCCTATAATTTTACTAAAGTTGCTGTGTGACTTTGGTGAATCAAAATGAAGAAATAGTTAAATGGGATAGGAAATGTACTTCAAATGCAGATTTGCTTTCTTGCAAAGAGTTGGTTGAAAAGATCAATACCACTTTCATGTCTGTTAGCTTAGCTTAGCACAAAGACTGGAAACAGGGGGAACAGCTAGCATGGCTCTGTGGTTTCTAGGGTGGGGAATAATGCTGCGTTCCATTAACCTCGGATGTTGGAAGTTGTAGCTGGGAATGGCGTCATACCCGAGTTGACAGTGTTCCAGTAAACAAGTCGGAAAACCAGGTTTGTTGTGCTTGCTTTGTCGGAATGCAGAAAACTAATGCAAACACAATTAATAGGAACAAAGAAGACGCAGAGGGTGTTTGTTCTCCAGCGTAATTCTGTGTGGGAAAAATGTTTGACTCTGGTAACATGTAACGCTACACAACGCTAACCGAAGGCGCTGCCATCTTGGATTATAACATGGTCAAGTCGGGGTTGGTGAGGGTCGTCTGACTTTCCGAGTTGGAAATCCAACTTCGGGGGGCGTTACCTTCCGACTCAGAAATCGGAAATTCAGACTTCTGAGCACAAATGGGACTCAGCATATGTGCCAGACTATTTCTTAGCTATAGGCACAATGACTTTAGACTGTAGTGTCTCCACTAATTGTCATTATCACAGGTATATTTCCTACAATTTTGAAAAGCTGAAACATTACTCTGACCATTAATTAATATAATATAATATAACAAAAGAGACTTTAACAAAGTATCTGTGTGAACCAAAGTAGCTCTGTTTGTCATGGGAGTACTTTATCTGTCTATCTGCTGCTTGTGTCCCAGGTTTCCTCAGTTTACTCAGCCGTCCTCACATCTGTCTTTATCCTCGTTCTGTGAGATGCATGTGAGATGCCTGGAATACACTGCTGTGACAGTGGTTGAGCAATGGGCCTGTCTTGTTCTGGGGCCCCTGCTGAAGCACAGTTCCTCTTTGTTCTGTGATGTATTGATCCATTCAGACCTCCTCCCGAATGAACTCCACCGGTGCTCGCTCTGTTCAAACCAGCTTGTGACATGGATCTTTGGTGTAACACTCGCTCATGCACAGCAACAAAAAACAACCGTCAAATACTATTTTCCTACCTGTAATGACTTAGTGGGCAGTTAAAGTCCTGTGTATTTTACATTTTTAAAGGAAACTTTGGGTATTTAAGCTGGATCCATTTTTTGTGTGTGGTTAATGACTAATGGGGACAACAATTTCTGAATGGAGAACGCTTTAAGTGGACATTACATTCACAAAATGCTTATTTTTGATACTAATCCCATTCAGATTGATATTATAAGTATCAGAAACATTATGGAAAGGACCCTACAGAGTAACTAAATGCATGCCTTTACTTTTTGTTTAATCTGTTTTGTTATAGTGTCCAAGTCCATCAAAATATTCATCCATAAACAGTTAAAATGTTTTAGATAACACTAAGCATTCTATACTCCAACACAAAAACACCTCTACCTGGCTGCCACAGTAATTATATCCACCGTTGTCCACGGCAACACGTCATCTCATCAGACTTTTCCTTGTGTGAGACTCCTTCTATATTGTTACATACAAATAACGACAATGAGAGCCTGCCAAGACAAAAACAAGATGTTTCAGTGGACGTATATGAAGAGACTCTCTATTTCATCATGAAAAAAATGTTTGTTTTTACCTTGTTCCATTCTTGTTATCAGAGGTAGAGTAGAGGACACTTTCACCAAAATCACCTCTTTTTGTCCAGAGTCTGTTTTGTTCTCTAATCTCGATCGTCTCCACTTTCTGTTTTGATCTCTGTGGTGTATACCGTCTCTTTATACTCCAACTACATCTCCCAGAAGCCCCAAAATTACTCACAGGCTGTGGGAGAGTGCCCTCTTGTGCCAGCTGCCTAAAAAACACTTTGACATATATATACGTCAATGGTACTCAAGCGTTGGATTTTAAATGACGTACAAAAACGTAAACAGCACTCAAATAGTTAACATCCATGAACTGAAAAAACACAAAGTTATAAGATGTACACATGAACACCCTCATTCGACAACGTACATGGTAGTGACCTGTCAATCACAACATACACCTGCACCTATAGTATCTCCTCCTTTATGATCTGTTTGACTCTAAATGGGACCATAATTTACTAAATGAACATTATGCTGTATTGAAGAAGGCTTGAAACTAGGGACTGAGACCATAAACTCATATTTACAATCTTTACTGAGGGAATAAATCAAAAGAGAAGTAGCATCATTTTCCATACAATCAGAGGAGTCGCCCCCTGCTGGTTGTCCTCTGGTCTACAGCATCACAATAAATATTGGACCAATCATCAGTGATCAGTTAGACACAAAACATGAATGGGGCCCAGATTGAAAAATACTGAAGTTTCTCTATAACCTAAAGCTTCTATTCCAACATTTTGCTGTCTGTTATATCATCTGCATCCTTAAAAACCCCCATGGTTTGAAGAATAATCACTGTAGAGAAGTAAACAGAAGCATCTAGTAAAGCAGCCATTGTAAGTTTGCCAGGCAGCTCAGCGTGAAATCTCACTTGCAGCCACAGTGACTCATTGGTAACAGAAGCAAAATATGGTTTACATTACATAAAAAAACAGGGAAGCCAAAGAGTCACCTCATGATTTTTCATAATAAAAGACTTCTGTTGTGCCTGCTGCACATACAAGCTGTGCTTTCTGTTTGAAAACACAATGGACATGGAGCTCCCATGCATTTGTTTCCTGGTCCAAACATATTAGAATCAAAGAGAGGGTTATGCGTATGAATCGCCCCTATTAACGCTGCCTCCACACAGGCCAGAAGCCGTGCAGAATGAAAGGGAGGATTTATCTCCACAGCCTCGTCACATGGTGTGACCCGGGGCCTGGAGTAGAAAGGTCTTTCTCTCAGGTGCCATGGAAACCAGCCCATCACTGGCTGCTTGTCCCGTCGTCCTCCAGTCGCCCTCTGTGCTTTTTCCTGCCTGTGTAGATATGTGATCAACGCTCTGGAGGATTTTCAGCCCTGTTGAATGTCAAAGAAAGTCCTTCAAAGCTGTGAGAACTTGTGCTTCTATTTCTACTCAGACTACTGGTGCACTGTAGATTGTATGTAAGAAGTGGACGAAGCTATAGTGACAGCTGTTGTGAAACCTCGAGCCATCTTGGTTTTTGGTCATCGCCATGTTGTTTCTTTGCAACCAGAGGTGACACAAGAGCCGCTTAGATCATTGAGTCAGCTGTTTTAAAAAAACAGAAGTGCCTTGTACTAGCATTTTGGGTCATTTTTTAAGACCCACAGAATATTTTGTACTATGTCTCTGAAAACACAGCATAGCTCAAAGACAAGACTCTATTTCATCATGACAAAAATGTTTGTTTTTTCCTTGTTCCATTCTTGTTTTATCAGAGGTAGAGTAGAGGACACTTTCACCAAAATCACAACTTTTTGTACAGATTCTTTGTTTTGTTCTCTAATCGCGATCGTCTCCACTTCCTGCTTTGATCTCTGTGGTGTTTATGCTCCAACTACAACTCCCAGAAGCCCCAACATTACTCACAGGCTGTGTGAGAGCATCCCCTTGTGTCAGCTGCCCAAAAAAAGACACTTTAACGTACAATCAAATACTGAATAATATTACAGTTATTTTTCATGAACTGGAAACTCACTGAAAGTTCAACACGGACTGTGGTAGCGACCTGTCAATCAGCAGGTATCCCCGTCTTAAAGCACCTTATTTATAAACTGTTTGACTCTAAATGGGACCATAATTTACTAAATGAACACATGCTGTATTGAAAAAGACTTGAAACTAGAGACTGAGATCATAAACTGATGTTTACAATGTTTACTGAGGGAATAAATCAAGAGAGAAGTAGCATAATTTTCTCATAGACTTCTACATATAACAGAGGAGTCGCCCCCTGCTGGCTGGGAGAACGACTGCAGGTTTAAGGCACTTCCTCATTGGCTTTATTTTTCAGAAAAGGACGTTACCCACTGGTCCATGGGATTCATCAAAATATTTGTATAGATTGATGTAAGACCATTAGCCACTTAGCTTTACAGGTACTGTAACTAAGCCACAAACACGAGTCTTCTCCTGGTGTTTTAAGCTCTTATCAGACAGCTTCAGGTGGATTAGCACCCCCCTCTGGCCTGGAGTGGGATTGAAACTGATTTGCATGCTATCCGGGGAAAAACAAGACTGATGCATTCAGATTTATGATGTGGCTAACGGAGATGCAGGCTAAGCGTAAATAAAAGTTTATCAAATCACATCTGGACTTCAGCCAGATAGAGAACACTTAAAATGAAAATGACAAGTGTAAATGGGACTTAAGTCCACAGTGTAGCCCAAGGAAAAGGATGACACAAATATGAGAAATATCCAGTTATTTTAATTCACTACACTGTTTATTTTTCTTTGTAGATGTTTGATTCCAGGTTTCGTCCAGTGAACAGTACCAGCGCCCTGGAGGATCTGCAGTGCAGATGTGTGAGGCTACACTTGGACGCTATATTTCCCACTGCTGTTCGAGTCTGCCTTTGTTACTTTTAATAACTGTGACTGTATCACAGAATCCCACTAATGTGGATGGCACTCTGGCGAAATTGTGTATTCAGCAGTGCGCTGCATAATATATCGCTTATGTCTCTGCTGCAAATTAAACATTTTACAGGACCCCTATAAGCATTTCCTGTTTTATCACTAGTGAGTGGCTGATCATACATCAGCCTGGCAATGAATGGACGAAGATCACTGCCAGCTCTGTGATTTGTTTGCCTTGCCATGTAGCCTGAAAGTATCAGCATATATTTAGATTTCTAAATGTTCTGCTAACGTAACTCAGCAGATGTTGGGGAGTCATATGGATGTTGGTGTAACAGAGACCCCCTCAGGTATTCTCATTATTCTACCACTGAGCAGATGGCAGGGAAACTTACCACACTTACCATTATCCATCATACATATTCTGCTCCCAATTTACATAGCCGGCGCTTCACAGGAGCTCCTACAGGGAGAGTACCTAGCTCCAGGATTGCACTACAGCTCCACCTGAGGCTTGGGAAGACAGTCTGAGATGTCACTGCCACTGCACCTCAAACTCAAATATGCTAATAGTTGTACAGAGGAATTCCAACGGGTGCATCCTGGTTGTATATTTTGAAATGTGAGGAAGGGAAATCTGCAGCATGATGATTTTTTGAAATAGTTTAATATCAATCAGGACATGTTTTACTATTTAACAGCCTTATTAATACGGTAAACTAGTCGTGATGTCATTTGAAGACCTTGAAAATCTATTTTCTCTACCAGCTTCTTCTTGAAAAGACTTCTTTATTTGTGTTTTGTGTCTGTTTTCCTCCAGAAGTAGGTGAGTCTCAGTTGGTTTTTTTTTTTGCATTTTTGTCATGAAAATTTAAAGGCTTTAGTTTCTGATAGCTAGCTTTGTTTTTAAGAGTGGGTCCTGTTTCTTTCCCTCACGTACACACAAAACCACACAGATGATGGGCTACAGTATACAAGGAGTGGACGTCAGTTCTGACTTTTGGTTGTTGCCATCTTGCTTGTTTTGGAGCCAGAAGAGGTTCAACCAAACATTTATTTATAACATTTATATAGTGACCAAAATGCTCCAATTAACTTTCATGACCTGGAAATACACTGTGAAAGGGTCAATGCTGTGGTAGCGACCTGTTAATCAAAAGGTAGCCATGACAGAAAGCTTCTCCTGCTTTATGGTCTGTTTGACAGTAAATGGGACGATAATTTACTAAATGAACATCAGGCTGTATTGAAGAAGATCATCATTTTCTCATAGATTTCTAAACAACCAGAGGAGTCGCCCCCTGCTGGCTGTTAGAAATAAAGTAAATTTCGGACACTTCAACATTTGCTTCATTTCTCAGACCTGGAGGTCGCCGTCTGAACCTCACTATGGATTTACATTCTGCCATTGATCTACAGGTGGCAACAAGTAGGGAAGAAAAAAACTGCTGTCAAGTAAAAATGGTCAAAAAGTGAAATAATAATAATAATAGAAGAAGAAGAAGAAGAAGAAGAAGAAGAAAAATAAAAACAAAAAGGACATCTTTTATGTTTAAATAATACAGACTCACAAAATGTGTTTATCCTTCTATTGCATTTCTGGTGTATAATTTACAGTATTTTTTTTTATGTCAAAATGAATTCAAGAGGTGACAGGTAGCCGTCATCAACACATTTAGCTGGTTTGGACTCTAAGCAGCTCATATTAAAACACTCTGGAGCATGTACCTTATTAAGTGTGTCACACATGCTTGCATACATCCAGGCTGATGTTTTGCACAGCTCTGTTCATATTTTAGTTCCACACTGGAGCTTTTTTTCTTGCCTCACCTCCTCCTCCTCCTCCTCCACCTCCTCCTCTGAATGGCTCTCAGTGGTGGAGGGGAGCAGCGGCAGTGAGGCAGCACTGGGCCTGAAGGGCACTTTTCAGCCTGGCCAGACACACTCGGGCCTTGCTGCTTGGCTGCGCAACATGGGTCACCGCCTTACATTAGGAGGGACCCTGCCAAAGTCAGCCAAGCGGAGCCCTGCAACATACCTGAAAATGAACGGACAGAGTCGACGCTCCTGCTGCAACAAAACCAGCATGATTGATCCCGAAATGAAATACTAATATCACAAACTTAAGGTGTCACAGGCAGCAGTTTTGATTAGTGTACTGATATGTTGGCATGGCCACCCTGTGGAGCTCTTGGGTGCCCTGGCTGAGGTCAGAAGGGGAGACTAAAAGCAGACCTTATGTGTCAGCCACTGTTATTTATTTGGAGTTCAGGCTCTATTCATCACCCTGTTGCCACTCCGTATACCTCCACCCCATCCCACACCTCCCAGCTTCTCCTCTGCATCCCCACCTTTACAGTCCAATGATCGACGTTTCATGAGAGGCACCTCAAGGTGGGGCTAAATGGTCTTATATTCCCAATCATGTCGCGTAGGCGGAGTCTGACTCTGGTGCTCTTTTCTATTGCTGCCCACTGCCTGTACTGTATATGACAAAAGCAGAGAAAGAGGGGGCTTGGTGGATGGAGTGAAATAAACCCACACTTCTTTATTTCTCAGACACTTTTTGTGCGTAATCTGGCACGAAGAGGCTGTGTTTTGGATCACTGCGCCACAGTACATGAAAACGTGTCCTAGTTCATGTTAGTAGTAGAAAACCAGCAGCCTCTCTCTCCTTTTTTTCACTCCAGTGGAGGCAGTTCAGATCAGATTTCACATTCAGCTCCGACCAGCTGAGAGGGAGAGAGAGAGAGAGAGAGAGCGGGTGAGACAGAGCAGAGAGGAGGGCTCGGATCTCCGCTTTCCTCTCCGAAAACACAACCGGGTGCGCGGCGCAAATATTAAACCGGGATATTTTTCCCCCCACCTCCTTTTTTTCTTTTATGCATTGTTGCAGGATTTCAGCAGCGAGAGCAGCTCACAGATCTAGATAATAATAATCATAACAAGGAGAAGAGATGGACGAGCAGACGAGGTTGATGCACTCTCACACGGGGGTAGGCATGGCAGGGCACCCCGGCCTGCCGCAGCATATGCAGGAAGGCACCGGAGGAACGGACGGCGACGGGAGAAAACAGGACATTGGAGACATTTTACAGCAAATTATGACCATCACGGATCAGAGTCTGGACGAAGCCCAAGCCAGGTAAAGATCCATCCTCTTCCTCCAGCCTGGAAGAGGCGGTGGCACAACTAGACACGCGTTTTAAAAAGAAAGAGGGAAAGGAAACAAGATGCTATGTGTTGACAGTTCTATATTTACAATACAGGGAGGTATGCATGTAAAGGGTTTGCACTTAAGGCGGCAAGAAACGGTGGAAAAGCACGATGGCGTGCGTGCACACCACTAGTTTTAAAATAACTCGCTCCTGAGAGGAAATAAAAGTGGATGGATGTTACTGTTTTTTATTTATTTAAAAAAAAAAAAAAACACTTTACACCTTAATACAGCCAAGGTGCATCAAAACAACTAGAAACTATTTTCAAAATTGTATTAATTACTGAGTAAATAAGTGTTCATAATGCAACTTTCTTCTGTTGCACATTTAATCCATGTTGTGTTCAAATTCACTTTAAATTCAGTGAAGCTCAGAGGGAGACTGACAAAAGTTATACATTATATTTTTATTGATAAAGTTGGAAATAAATATATAAATGTGAAAACAAGGGACAAAAGATAAAGTAAAATAAAATGTGTACACAGTAGCTGGAGCACATGTGCACACATTAATTAAGTAAATAAAAGGTAAAATATATATATATATAAAATAAATAATAATAGAAATGCTAATACAGGCAGCCATGTTGTCCAATCATTTAGTCAGATATAATTTATGTTGGTGTGGTTTGATTATGAAGCCACTTCTCTGTTGCAGGAAACACGCTCTGAACTGTCACAGAATGAAGCCAGCACTTTTCAATGTCTTGTGTGAAATCAAAGAGAAAACAGGTACGTTCACATTCATTCTGCATTATAACACGAGAACATAAACACTGCAGTGTTGGTTTCTACATGTACAGTCTGCAGGAAAATGCATAAAAAAAATCCAAAGCAGCTCTGTGTGGGCTATTTTATCATCAGAGGGTAATTTGCTATTCAGCCTCAAATCCACACTGATGTTGGATATTCAGTCACAACACAATTCACCCTATAAATTTCACTGACATGTAAGACGTGCCTTTCCTCCTGTAGCTGCATGTTTTTTTTTTCTTAACTATTTCACAATAGGAGCTGTGGACAATTACCTTCGAGCAGTCCTTATCAATTATGGTGTCAAAATATGAATGAGGGGTTTTTTATGCTGTTGTGGAATAATAGAGAGTATTGAGCAAAAAAAAGCCCTTGTGAGTTAACTGTCAAGTCTGGTGAATACGTCTCGTTCTATTCTGTATTGTGTCTCTCTGTTAAAGCGGTTGTGAGCAAACGTGGCAGCAGAATAATTGCTGGGAGAGAAATAACGTAACATAGGAGGCGTAAGTCATGTTTGCAAATCACCCCCCCTCCCTCCCCCCGTGACATTTTTGAAATTGGCACAGATTGAATCTGGCCTGATGGCGTGCATCTCCTCTTTGATTTCGCCGTCCTCACACCGACTGCAGGACTCTGCAAAACTTGCAGTGCTGAGATATTGAGCTGTGAGAGGCAGCGCTGCTCTCTGAGCGTTTCACACTCATTAGTGCGTGAAATCAAGTGCAATGGATGGAGGATGAGGAAGATATTGTTTTCATTGTCTTCACAAAGTTGCACTTGCTCGTACCTGACCTTTGCGGCGGCGGCGCTGTTTGTGTTGTTTCTCGTTGTGTGATCGCCACCCTCTCACCGGTGCTTTCATGGATGTTTTTCATTGAAGTTCACCTTCCCACAAGCCCCGGCAGTTTATCTGGAGTCGGCCACTGCCTCAGGAGGGAGCAGGGGGGCCTTTTGAAGCCTGCTGGCTTCCTCCTCTTTTTTGTTGTCTTGGTAGTTTTTTTTCTTCTTTTTTTTGGAGAAGGGGGAGTGACACAGTTATGCATAGTGTTTTACTCCCTGGCGCTTCTCGGAGTTCATCCAAAGTTCGGCTCTGCCGAGAGAGTACAAAGTGACTTGGACCTCTTCCTGCCTGCACATCCATTCTTCTCTCTTTCTGCTGGCAACCTATAAATACAAGGTGCAGCTTACCGGAGCTTTACACAGGAGATCTGCTGCTTGTCTTGTAGACTTCCATTTCATCCAGTTATCTTTGTTCTAAGATTCACTGAGAAACACTTCACGTTTGCTGCAGTTCAAGCTGTTCCTCGAGATCTGGCGTAATTTTTAAAGCTGTTTTTAGTTATTTTATATCACTTGAATTTTAATTTTGAGCGTGCCTTCTGTTAATCCTGTATGTAGGGTTCATCCTGAGTTAAGAACAGTTGTGCTTCAAACACTATTTAACCAGTTGCTACACATGAAAACATTTTTTACTCACGTTGATAAAGTCATGTTATAAATGTGCATCAGGTCCACTCATTAAAAATAGAACATAGGCTTGGTATTTATTGATGAATACGTCAAATAATATTTTACACGTCCATGGGTGAAACATTCTCCTATTATATTTCCTTGTTTCTCTGTTAAACGAATTAACTTCTCTAAAATGTTTAGAGGAAGTCGCAGCTTTTTGCTCCCTCTAGTGGATTTTCTTCTTCGGAAATTAGATTTAAACATCCGTTTAAGTGGCTGACGAGGGTTAAATTAAGATTTATTGTATTGTACTTTTCACTTCAGTTTAAGCAAATAGAAATGAAATTATAGCTGTGATGGTTATGTTGGGAGGTTGAGTAGTATCTGGATATTTGTAGTTTTTCAGTATTAGTGGAAGAATTAATTCAGCTGTGCTGCTGACTGCATCATGGCTTTGACGGAAGCCTGAAAATGAAAGAATAAATGATGCAACTTTGTTTGTTTTTGTGTTATTGTCATTATTCCAGTGATGAAACCAATAGGAAACCGTCTGCTTTGTACCAGCGGCTGAACTTTCCCAGTTTCTTCGTGCATGTCACCAAGCTGCAGTAAAGCCGCTGTAACTTCTTTGTCCCGAGCGCCATGCGAGCGCAGAGATGCCGTGTAGCCACAGAGCTGCTGTTTGCTGCCCTATATTTTCCATCCCTGTCCGTCCCCGGAGCGGCTGACAGCACCTGCAGGACACAATGCCAGTGTTGATCTAGGGCCTGAACTCCTGACCCACTCTGTGTATTTTTACTGGGCTGAAGTGAGGGATGGCCAACAGAAATATTGTGCAGTATAAACAAGCACAATGGTGCATGGACACCGAGAGGAAGGCACGAGGAAGGAACACTTTATTTAAACCGCTGCCTCTTTCTCCTTTTTTGTCCTTTTTGACAAACATCAGCTTCGTCTTCACTCAGTTTCATTCCAGGCATATTTGGGTTGTCTTTTTTACTTCAAAGGAGTACTGTTTTTCAGACACTGTGCATGATTGTGTGTGTGTGTGTGTGTGTGTGTGTGTGTGTGTGTGTGTGTGTGGATTCCTAAGAGGAGATGAAGCATAAAATATATAAAGCACATTCATTATAGTATTCAGTGTGTCCAAAATGTGGAGCAAAGGTAAAAGCAGTGTGTGTCAGAGTGGACGGTGTGCTCTGAGAGTTTCTCACAGAGACTTTCCAAAAATATATCCAAACAGTTTGAGTGCGCTGCTATTAGCTCATGAAACCTTATCCTCCCACTAACTGACTGTGAGCTAAGAGAGGGATATCAAATAATACGGCACAGCTTAATCCAAGTTTTCACTCTCTACATATGTAATCTATAAATCTATGCATGTATCCTTAAGATGGACTGTTTTCTCTTCACCATCAGTTTTTTATGAGTGATGAAAAGGCCTCTCTAGATAAGCAAATGCTTGACAAACTGATTTGGAAAATGAGCTGCCTTGACCTCTGTAAACACTTCACCAACATCATAAATCTCCAGCGGTGTCAAACAAAACCACTCCTTGACTGAGCTGCTCAGTAAATGTGGCTGCTCTGACTCGCTGTTTAATTTTTTCCCTCTCAACCTCAACAAAAGGCCAGCTTTTCTCGTGGCCCGTGTTTGTGTAGTGTAAGGTTTCAAGCCTAGGGGATCCTCCATTTATAAAAATGACTGGCCGAGTGATGTAATGTTATTTTTTGAAGGGTGAGAATAGGGTGTTTTACGGAGGGCGGCTGAGTAGTGTTTGACAGGATGAAATGAGCCAGAGGTCTGATTATGGAAGGTGCATGGAAGCCCACACTACATTGACTTGTCAGTCCATTCAGACGCTTGGCATCTGCCTATTTGTGTTACAGCGGCTGAACGCAGCTCAGCCCTGAACGTCACCATGTAAACACTGCCAGGCAGGCATCAGGTAGGATTTCAAAAGGGTTTTACTCCGTTAATTGATTAGTCTGTTGATGGAAGATGAATTGGCAACAATTCTGATGTGTAATTAATGAATTAGGTCATGATTAAATGAATATGCCAAACAAACTCTCGTTTTTTAATGACTCTATATGTCATTAAAAAGTGAATATTTTTGCAGCTGTTATTACATGCATGGATTCAAAATGTTGTGATATATTGCAAAACTGGAAGCAAGGCTACACATTGTGATTTTTTTGTGATCTAATTTTAGGAAATATGTTATGGTATAGTATAGTACACTACTGTGGTTCTCTTCATGTTGTCAGTGAGATCTACATTTACATTTATCAAATTCACTGTAACAGCCGACATCACAGCTCCACAGAAGCTTTAAACTAATCATTAAACATCATTACAGCTCTTTTGATAATCAATACGGTATCACAGAACCCAATATGGTGATCCTCAAGTATATCAGTATTTTCTAATACCCCTAGGGCAGCGACAAAAACATATTTAGGTTATTGATGAATCTGATGATTATTGCCTTAACTAATCAATTCATTGTGTTTGGTCTATATAACACATTAGATAACTGTGGAAAGGGTCAGCACATTACCAGGGTAACTGCATCAGATGTCTTGTTCGTCTGACCAACGGTGTAAAAAGCCAATAACATTTGAGAACCAGGACATTTTTCAGCATTATTGCTTTTAAAATAACATAAAAACCGGTCAGTATTCACAATAATTGCCCATTCGTTTTCTGTCTATCCACTACTCAATTACTATGACTAATTGTTGCAGCTGGACAAAGAACAAGACGTTTGAAGACTTCTGGAACTTTGTGATCGATCAACAAATCGATATTGTAAATAAGCGTAAAGAGAGCTACCATCGTCTATGTAACTGTCACCTATTGTGTCATCATAGCATCATCTTGTATTCAGGTTTTCTGAGTTTATAGGTGCAAACTGGCTGATATCAAAGTACACGTTAGCTTCTCTGATAGCGAGCGTCGCGTCGGCGCTGGACCTCCCCTCCTCGCCTTCCTCTTATCCTTCCTCCTCCTGGATGCTGATACAGCAGCATTTGGGGGGGAAAGAGAGAGAGAAACGCCAAGCTCGCCGCCACAGCTGTTTCCCCAATCTCTCCGCTTAATCATCCACCCAGAGAGAGAGAGGAAGATCTGGAGTCTAATTCTTCTCTGAGGACGTAGACAACTGGGGGATGAATGTGTTCTGATTAAGGGACTTTTTTTTTTACTGTATTTGCTGCAGAATCCTAATCACAGAATCATCAGTGAGTGACAGCATTGCAAATGGTGTCTTAATACCATTACAGTATAGAACAATGTGCTTACATTATACATTATGCAAATTGTCAGTCGCCTAATTGATACATGTTAATCATATTAAGGAGCTTAATTATAGGAATCTTACTGTGCTGCCATTTGTTAATTAACACTGACATCACATGTAAAAGGAGAGCGATCCATTTCTTTCCCTCTCTGCTGATACAGCCTCCTCTCATGCTCCAGCACTGTATTGTTTTTATGCTTTTAACTGATATATTTCCTCAACTGATGAATGTTTTTTTCCCTCTTGGCTGAAGGCCACTGGAATGCAGTTTGTAGAAAAATTACATTTAGCTGCGAGCAGCCCTGCCAGCGCGGAGATTACAGAATGAAGGCGAGATCCAAGCGGACTCGTAAAAGAGCTCGGGCCTCAATCTTTTACGTGAATGTCGACTCCTGTGCTCGACGCGTTGCTTAAATATCACCGTTCTGCCGTTTACCTCCTTCAGGGCTCTCAGTCTCTGCAGGTTTGGCCTGCATTTCTGTTTTTTTTAAACACACCTCCTTAATATGTTACGAATTTAATCAAGTCTGCAAATTTGTTAGGCGCGTTAAATTGAACATGCAATGGCACATTTGGATGTGGTTGCCATACCAACCCCCCCAGGAGTTCATTTTCCATAATGTAGTGTTCGGAATCTCATTTCCTCCACTTTCCCCCCGCTGCTACTTGCAGACGCCATCTCCAGGCTCCGGCTGTACGCTCGCTGTGAAGGAGGCTGGGCTGCTTTCAAACGCTGGAGTGGAGGGAGAAAGGAAAGAGAGAGGCCTCTCTCCACGTAGTGGAAATGACACAAATTAATATACACTACTTAAACCAGACCAAGATTAATGGTTCCCTTTCGCTGCAGCTTAGTCCCACTGTCAGTTGCCGGGTGCTCGTTGGACAAAATCAACACTAATCAACATTTATTCCACTTTTGCCCTGGGCTCTCAGGAGTCTGGCAGGACTGCGTGCCCCCCCCACACTTCCCCTCCCAGCAATCCACCCCTCCCTTCGTCCGTCTCGCTACGCTTTTCACCTCTCATCCAGCTCCTCCATACATCACCCTCCTGCTCCTCAGAGGAGAGCGCGCCCCCTCCTATCAGGCCACATTAGAGTCATGATAGATTTTCTCTTTTCATTTGCATCTGATATTTAACACAGCAAAGCAGTTGCTCTGTCACTTTACAGTACAAGTATGCGTGAGTGAGTGTGTGTGTGTGTGTGTGCAGGCAGGCTTTCTATTCGTGTGTCATTTCAGCCAGTAATCTTATCTGCACTCAGTCACCACTGCATTATGGGAAACAGGATATGCATTCACTCTTCACTCCTCAGTGTGTGTGTCAGGTAGTGTGTTTATACAACACTTCATTTTCTGAAAGGTAGCATTTTAAAACACACACTGCTGGCTAACTGAAGTCCAAGGTCGTGCTACACAGACACATGAGTGTTTCCTATAGGTTTTGTCCTCAGCGTGTAACAATCTTCATCACGTCATGAGTCTTATTTTCATTTCTGTGACTGGCAGAGACATAATTGGCCGAGCTAATGCTGCAGCTCATCTCTTCCACCAACTGCAATAAAAACACTCCATCAGTGACGTGAAGTTCAGCAGAGTCTATATCCTTACTATAAATACACAGTTTATGATATTCTTATAGCTGAACAACAGCTGCTTTACTGAGTGTTGATTAGTTAATATCAGTGTTTTCTTTAATATTATTACTATGGCTTTGATGTTTATAGCTTCTTTATGTCATATCTGCTAAATTTACAATTTTGTGCTGCTGATATAAGAATTAATTAAATGGATAAACAAAAATGCACATTAAAGTTTCAAATCCTGATTCCTGGTCAAATAGCACTGAAATATCACTTTTATTTCGAGCTGCAACAATGAATTTATTGGTTGATTTAATTAATCAGCAAATTGTATTTTGTTTATGAAATAAGTAAAAATTCTCTGATTCCAGCTTGTTAAATGTAAATATTTTCTCATATTTGTTTTTTATGACTGATGAGTTGAAGACATTGTCTTGCGCTCTTGAAAACACTGATCGACACGTTTCACCTTTTTCTGACATTTTATTGACCAAACAACTAATTGATTATTGGAGGAAATAATCAACAGGTTAATAAAAATAATTGCTAGTTGCAGCGCTACTTTTATTTTACATTTCAACTACTGTCCAAACATCAACGTTAAAAACCCCACAGTATATTATTGCAACAGGTGATGTCTGGTGCTTCAGTGGGGGGTGTTGCATAAGATGCTGAAACAAAAAAAAGTGAGCTCAATGAATAATTATAACATTAAACCATGTGACGTGTAATGTGAGGACGCATTTTGGATGAGGCTGTTTACAGTTTTTTACTGATGTGATGCTGCTAAATCAAATCTATATTATTCAAGTGAATTTAAATCAATAACATCTTCAGTTTGTATATTTTTTTGCTGTTTAAACCATTCAAAAACATGATTTGATATCCATTCTTTCTTTCCTGATCGTGACACAATGTCACTATGGTGAATTGATGATTTAGTTTTCAGAGTTTCATTCATCTATTAATACAGGAGCTAGATGTGCTGGATCTTTTCCCAGAGTTGAAACTGGGGAAAAACCCCAAACTGGCGATCGGTCCATCAGAGCAGTTCAGATTTTATGAAAGTCCAGTAATCTGAGGTCTCAGAATTAGAGACTAAATATCCCTCTGAAGGTGAAATTGTGCAGCTGATGGCTCTTTCCCGCACACTGTTGTCCATCTTGTAGCGCTGCATGGCCGGGAGCATTGTCACGGCACCAACCGGCCTCATTGAAGTGACACCCAGTGCTTTGTCAGCTTTGTATCTCAGGTGCCAACCTGCACATCCCAAAATAAACTGTCATGCAATGTGGCGGGACAGAGAAATGTAGGATCATGTCGCCACTCCCCGAAAAGAAACTATTGCTCCCAAAGAGAAAGGCATCGTGGTTTTTGGACTCCAACACGGGCGACATGTTGGGGAACTTAAAGCGTGGAGCGTGATCGTCTGCAGCATCAGCAGGGGTCTCAGCCGGGCGGCATCACAGACGCAAAAACTTAGGAGTCGCTCTGCATCGACGGCGCCTTTTATTTATTTTTTAAGCGACTTTATTTCACTGTGGACCTGTTAGACTTTGACAGCTCTTTGTTATTCGCAGACATCCTCCTCCAGAAATAGCCGTAGTTAGCTCCACTTCCTGTTTTATAAATGGTCTGTCATTTTCTCTCTGCGGTGCAACATTACACCAGGAGAGTTAACGCAGGATGTGCACTTGGTTGAAGTCACTTTCAGACTGATGTCAGGATGTGGTAAGTCACATGCAGAGACGCCGTAGCGACCTCCAAACTGTAACCACTGGCCGTATCTGCCCTGTTGGATTTGGCCCTGAGCGTGTGATTCCTGTTAGATCTCAGCGTGGCCTGTGTGCTCTATAGCTGCCATGACATTTTTATGACTAGTGGACTGAAGTAAAGGTGGGAGTCACGAAGGCTTGAAATGGAGGTTCAGCCCTAACCTCCATAATGAGGAACCGGTAGGTAATCATGCAGACAGGGAAGGATTCTGTAGCCTGACAGTGAGAGAGGTATAATGATGTTTCACTAAACATGGACTGCAGCGCTGGTAGGAACAGCGTTTGAGCCAGGATTGTCTTTTCTGGGGACGGTCAGTGATCCATCCAAGCAGGAAAATAAGCAAAACCCAATGAGTATTACAAAATCCATAATATTACAGATATATAATTAGTTTCTTTTTAATTCTATTTTAAAAAAATGAGACAAGCAAAGATACACAGTTAAAATGGCATAAAGGGATGTTTGTCTAACAAACCAATGAAATGTACGTCTGCTAGTTAACAGCCGACATTAAATTTGTGGTCCAGCTTATGATGCATTTACGTCATATCACTCAAATCTTAACTATGGCTTGAGGACAAAGATATTGCAAATTTCTGACAACAAAATGAAGCCAATACCAGGGTTGTGTAGAAGTTAATGAGAAAATGAGGCTACTTTTATTTATTCCCTCAGTAAACATTGTAAACATGATGTGTCTTTAGTAAATAATGATCCAATTTTAGGTGGGGAAAAAGTTTTTTTGTCTTCCAGCTTTAACTCTTTTACAGTATGTTTTGAAAGTTAATTATAACTTTTGGTCACCCTAAAAATGTCACTTAACCCTTTAACACCTGAGCCTCAAAATTTCTGTCTGGACCTTTTTTTGCTTAACCAAAGAATTGGAAATTACAATATCTAGCAATTATTTACCATTTACTGCATGTTATAAGAGTGTAATAATAATTTAAAATGAGGAAAAACACGAAATGGAATTTGATTTCAGAGTTTCATTTGGGGGAAAAACAGTGCAATTGAATATGAATAACAGATTTTGGTTGTTAAAGTTGAAATTTGAGAAAACTAGTAGTTGCAATTTTGTGAGTCTTTGTCTCTAACTGTGCAAAAATCTGCCATAAAATGAAAAATATATACAGGCATTTTTTTACCAGGCTGATTCTCGTGCTTCGAGGAGAAGCATTAATGAAAATATCATAATGACACCATGTTGACTTTAAAGCACAACTTCTCAGCTTTCAGAAACAATTGGAGTTTTTCCTGATATCACAAACCGTTAGGTAATGACAGTATCCAATGGGTAACTTTCGGTGTTTAAGGGTTAAAAAAGACAATGACATGGCACCAGACAAAAAATCAAGATGGTGACAGGGCAAAATACCTAATTCAAATCTTCAAAACAATATTTCACAATGGCTGACATCACAGTGACCACATCCACGTCTTATAAAGAACTAAAACCGTATGAACAAACTGTTTGTCAGATGGTGTCACTGCTGCAGTTACATCAAAATGAAATCCAATATGAACACGAATGCGACAGATCAGGCTAATTTAAAGGATCTGTTAGCATCTGGTTTCACGAACAAAAGAAGCTAGTCCAGGTTGTTGACATGGTGAAGCTACAAAGTTTAGCAGTGGGAACACAAAAGACTTTTCCTGTTCTAGCCGTTCTGCTATAATTGCCTGAATGCAACAATAACTTACTATATTACAGTATATTATGTAAACATAAGGAGCCTCCTAACTGCATTGATGGGCTGGTAGAAACCCAGTAGTGCTTAATTAATTGATTCATTCATAGACAAAAAACAAATTCAGAAAAAGTACTCGCTGGCTGCAGCTTCTACTGTTGGGTTTTTGGTTTTTAGTTAAAAAATATCACCATTTTTATGGGCATTTTTTTTTTAACCGTTTCCTGACATTTCATGCACTAAACGATTATGAAGCAATCAAAAATAATGATTGGGAGATTAATTGATAGTCATTAGTTGCCGCTCTAGAAGCCAGCTGGCCTCCCTGTCGCTGCTCTGCCTGCTGATAAATGCACATTGCTGCTGCCTCTGCTGTAAAGAGATTGTGTTGATAAGTTAATATTCCGACAACAGGGATGAGATAAAGAGGTTTTAGGAGTTTGGAGGATAGCGTAACCTTGATAAAACGCTCATCTCAGTGACATTGATTTCCACCATCCATCTTCGTCTCATATGAAGTATGCAAATGGTGGCATCGGCTGGGAGTGGAGTACAGTGCTGTTAAATGGGCCATTTCAAATGTTCTTTGTACTATGCTGACTTCCAAAAAATTCACTGTCAGCCTAGCTGAAGTCTTTTTGGAGACACTTTTCCACCTTCTATCCTCTATCTTCTTCCATTTATTCCACTTCTCTTCCCTTTTGTCCTCCCCTCCCCATCTTTTTCCCTTCCCCTCTCCTTGCATGCGATACAAATTAGGCGTACTGACAGTGTCAGAGTGGCTACTCATAAAATATTAACAGCTTGTAGAGAATTTTACATTGCTACATCTCTCTTCATTTTTAACTATGTCAGCACAGGCTGTGGAACATTTATTTGTGTGAGTTCAGGCGAGCTATTACCCTACCAGAATTTTTTTTTTTCATGATATCTATCAACCCTCTTTCCACATGTGTGTCATCTAGTTCACCTCAAATATCCCGCCTCTGCAAGTGAGAGCAAGACAATATAACAGTGTGTTTATTTCTACCTACGTGGTCTCTGGATGGAAGGTGTTTATTGCCTTATGAGAGTGGTAATTAGCCCTTTATGAGTAAGTTAAGACAAAATAGGTAGCATTAAACAACATATGGATAGTTGTTAAAATGCCTGCATGAAAGGTAAAATGTGAACTGACTGATGAGTCCAATTAGAAGTTGCCTAAAATCGGTATTCCTCATCATAAATGCACTGAGAGGCGTCATTTATTTTCTCAGATGGTTTATTTCTTTTGAAACGTCTTTTCACCGCTGGTCTCCAAACACATTCAGCTCAGTAGGCGGGGATGGCCTCCCTCTTTCTGGTCGTTTTGTCGGATGGCCCCTTTAAAGACGAAGCTGTCAATCATCTCGTCCTGAGAGGCAGCATCAGCGCTCAGCGAGCGATGGGAACAATGACTTTTGTTGTGACACATGTGCTTTTCTGTTGAGCATTCTGCGGACAGCATGTTACCCTTTAATTAAATTCATCCTCGCTCTGAATGAAGCTGAAGGAAGGCGCACAGATGGTTGTCCAAATAACTGAAATGATTGAATATAGTGATGCACAGAGAGGGCGTTTAGATCCTGTGATTTGGTTTGAATGCTTTTTTTTTTTTATAAATGATCATTTCAGTTTATTACGACTCGGGTCTTATCATTTCATGCATTTGATCTTCATGTCTGTTATGGTAATATTATAGCAAGGATTGAGTAGTTACAGGACACTGGTATAGTCCGACATCCAGGCCAGGCGCCAGATGATTCACTGATTTATCCAAGTAATAGCCTCAAAAAAGCTAAATAACAACAACATAAGGTTACTTGTCATAATCATAGAATACAAAGCACTCATAAGTACATAGCACTATTAAAGCGTTAAATATTTTTCAACTTGTGAATGATTTTTTGTCAAAATCAGTTGTTTGCAGCTTACGTCTCTCACTCTTTACAACCACGAAAAGCAAACAGGTTAAGAAAATAAGTTACGTATCCTGTTTGTCCGTCCATCAGTCTCCTCCACTCAGTCACTACAGACAGCACTGTGATTCTGAAACAGCAGCTACACAATAGTCACCTGTATAAATAAATACAATTCAGGCTTTATTCATGAAAAACTACTACAGGTTAGCAGCATTGGCACCAGGGCCACTGCTAGAGGGGACTGTGAGGGGGCTCATAGGTCAAAGGAAGCAGTCAGTAGAGGGTGAAATGGTTTAACATGTGAAATAAGGGAGTTTCCTACATGTCTCATGTTTAGGCTCCATCTCAAATAATGGCTTAAGCAAACCAGAACTGTCAAAAGGGCTGCAGCTAATAATTCTTTGAAATACTGAGTCATCTTTCGACGAGAAAATGGTGAGAAATGTGGATCAGTGTTCCCCAAAACCCAAGATGACGTTTCAAATGTTTAGTCCATAACTCAAAGATAATCAATTTACTGTTGTAGAGGAGGAAAAAAAGCAGAAAATGTTCACATTTAACTCATTGAGTGCCAGCCATTTTATAAAACAGAAAGTACCTTGTTCCTTTTTTATATATTATATATATTTTTATATATTCAGGTCATCCAACCCATTCCTGAGATAGTTCTGTAAAACTACTCCAGGTGTAAAATATTTCTTCTGATTGCTTTGTTGCAGAAATAAAATAAATGGAGGAAAATGAGTTGATGAGGTGTATCCTCCTCTCTTATCATATGTAGCCGAGACTTGCTCTCCTCTTGACTAATGATGATGTGTGGCACAGGTAGCTGTCAGAGAGGCATGATTAATTAAAAGGGAAACTAGGCCAATTAGTCATATTGTTCTAGCTATGGTCAGTGAGCAGGGAGAGCTGCTCTGCAGACATCCACATCGTGTTGGGCTCTGCTGCTATTTGTGAGAAATCTCATCACCTAAAGGGGAGTGTTTTTATTATCTACGTCCCTCTGCTGCCTCAATGTAGACCTGATAACAATTAGGCGGCGCCTGCTTTGGAGTGGGGCTCAGGCGTATGAGCGTGCAGAGCGAGGTTGACATAATGAACAGATCCGGCACTCGTGTGTCTGCCGGGTTTGAAGTCTCTGAGACTTTTGCCTCTAACATACAGTTAAAGCTGCATGTTTTTTCCCCTCTGTGTTTGCATTTTGGCTCTCCAACCATGCAACAGTGATTATCATTGTTGAGAAGCCGGTGGCTTCCAGAGCTCACTGCCTGAGGCTTCTCAGCTGCCAGCTGTGGGTCTCACTGCAGTCCCAGTGACGAGAGCACCAGTCCTGTTTGTGTTGGACTGCAGCGTTGCCCCCAGGTTGCAGCCTGGCCCTTGTCAGCGGCCCTGTCATATCTGTCGAGGCCCGTCCCGACAGCCAAGCCGGGCTCCCGCGTCACAAAGGCGGACTCGTCCCTAGGAGAGACAGGTGTCAGCAACCCCCTCCTCCAGCTCGTCCAGGCAGATGCCTGCTGCGACGGAGCCACATATTTGAAGCTGAGCAACTCAGAGAGAAGGGTCATCTCTGCCACCCATTCGCAGCATCGCTAAGAGACCCGAGCTCCATCAGCGTGTGAGAGCGCTCATGTCAGATATGGAGCATCCAGCAGAGGAGACTGTCCCAGTCCAGGAGCATCACAGACTGGGGCTGCCTCCTGACTGACTGACTGACACACTGACTGACAGCTTTATTGTGTCCTTTGAGGAACGGGGATGAAAGGCTCTCGTGACGAGGCCTTACAAACACAGACCACACTCAGCCGTGCTCGGGGAGAATTGCTTGTTCCTTTGTATGCATTGTTGTTTCTTTGTATAGAGTCCACGTCTTTTAGCTGACAACACTCTTTTTCTAATTGTACAAAAGCAGCCGTGGAGGAATCTGACATGTTATATTCTGACTACAAAGCTTCAGCCCCAAGGACTCGGCAATCAGGAATCTCAAGAGGAATCCTTGTTAGCTTGTCTTATTCCAGATAAAAGTGCTGTAATGATAGTTCAGTTGATTTTTACCATATGGGCAGGGACACGCCCGCTTCTAAAACAGCTCCACTGAGGAAATAACACCAAATAAATCTTGTGTCGACCTATTTTAGTGAGAATCAGATACAAATAAAACTCATTTACTACACAGGATCAAGGTGAAAACATACAGGCAATATAAAATTTATATAAGTCCTGAGGTTAGCAACCTGTACAGTCATGGCAGTTAACTTATCACCTTTAGTCAGTATTGGCATCCATAAGCTAATGGTCACCCCAGATTATGAAAGTGTGTGGCAGATAAAGTCAACCACAGGTCTGTTCTATCGCTGATTAATCACATTTTTATCTGTAAGATGGATAATGTGTTTTGTTTCTTTTCAAAATTCTTTAAAAATTAAGCAGCAGTTGCAGAATTTGTAGGTAACAAAGCTCAGATACTGATGGAAAGCTCCAGTAACACACATAATCTTCCTCATGTTCATGTTACTCTGTTTTTCTTTTCGTCACATGGTAGGATCGTACTGGATTTCGCCAAATTTGATGTTGCAACTCGGCGGTCTGTCCCAAAATCCAAGTACATGTGGAGTTTGTTTAATTCAGATAATGGTCAGCGACCTGACTGACTCCGCTACGCTAGGTGGCGCTGTAGCTCTTTCAACAAGTGGTGTTAGAGCTACTTCTGGTTGACGACTGCTTAAGAACAACAATAAACTATCTCACGGCATGAACTCCGTCTCCTCGTCCGTCCAAAAGTGTGTTGCTGATTTCTTCGAAGCCATGGCAACAACATTTCTATTTATGATGGCGTCGGCGCCTCCTTCCACTTCCGGGTGAAATCCCCGGCAGAAATTCTCTGCATGTGCAGGACGCAAATACGATACGATCATACGATCCTGTACACAAGAAGCACAAAGCAGATTAACGTCTTAAGCCAGGAGTTCCTCTCGTATTCGTGAATCCATTCCCTATACAATCCTTAGTCTGTGCACATGACTTTGATACTTTTTTGATGCCTTTATTATACGATTAAGCGTGTCCATGTCCACACAGTGACTGACTATCTGTCGAAATGAACATCGTTCACCACACGTCATGCCAAGTGGTCAACCTCTGGTTCTGAAAGGTGAAGCCGTTGTGGAAGTTTTTCCCAAAGTCTGATTATATAGAAGTCTATGAGAAAATGATCCTACTTCTCTATTAATTTATTCCCCTCAGTAAACTTTGTAAACATGACTTTATGGTCTCAGTCTCTAGTTTCAATACAGCATGATGTTCATTATGGTCCCATTTAGAGTCAAACAGACCATAAAGCAGAGGATGCTTTAGGGCGGGTTCATATATACAGTCTATGGTCATGCCTCTCTGCATTGTGAGAATTAAATATTCAGAAACGGTTGGTGAAAAGGTACGAAAGTACTGAAACCATGTTACTGAGCCATACAAAATAAGTCACTGATTTAATTTTTGTTTTACAACTTCACACACTGAAGTCACTTTAGACGCACATTTCGCTGCTACTTTACCTTCCAGTGCATTACAGGTTGTTGTTAATTCATAGAATTAAAACATAATAATGAAAGCCAAATGACTAATGTACACTTTTCTCTCTGTGTGTCTCATCACTGTGCATTCATACAGTCATACTCGGTGGCCACTTGCATACCCATTTCCTCTCTGCGTGTTATTTTTGTAGTCATCTAAATTGATCCACGCTGAAGCCAGACAAAGATTGCTGTATATTTAATGTCTTTCAGCAGCCACATTAAGAGTGCAGCTTGAATGGGAGGGGTTGTGGGGGTGCTGTGACATTAATAATTTAATTGCAGTCGTGTATCTGAATGCTGCAGGAGCGCCAAGTGATGGATATTTTTAATGATATGAAGAGTGAAGCCCGGAAAGATCAATGCCGGTGCGCGCACGCACACACACACACACACACGCACACACACACACACACACACACACAGTGTCTGTCAATGTGAATATATGGGCCTGGTGAGGATGATTGTGCTCCCACACTAATATTGTTTTGGTCCATAAGCCGTCTGGTCTGATCTTACAGGCTGAAGGTCTCCGGCCCAAATGACTCTGTCCCCTTTGCTGGTGCTGTCAGAACTGACAGTGCTCATGTTTATTTCATTTTGCGTCTGGGCTGTCTCGTTTCCCTATCCTCCAATGTCATTAACACTTGGAGCCAGGATCCTGCAGTGGCGCGCCTAATGAATTCCTCTGCGGCTCCTCACTCCCCACCTAGTTACCCCAGCTCAAGGTGTCAAATTAAAACAGCCTGGGAAAAGAGAGGGAGAGGAACCTGCTCTGTGTTTGTTTCGGTCATGCATGTCCCCTCTGTTGCATTATTTAGTTTGTTTGGGGCAGCGATTTGTTTTTAAGTGGTTAGGATTTGAGAAAGTGTTGCAGTTTTTGCCCCAGACCGTCGAGAACAAATGAGCAAAATTTGAATCTTTCAATGAAGAAAGTAAGTCAACAAAAACAGACAAAAGCTTAAGAAATGAGTTTGATCCAGAGCCGCCTCTGATGTCGACGTGCCGCTTTAACCTTCCTTTTGTTTTAAGTTTAGGTGTGATTAACGTGCGGTAACGCGATGAGGAATTGTTGCTTTTGACGTTTGGGATCTCTGCGATAATTTGGGGAGTGAAATCAACGGCGATGAGGATGCCTGGGTGACTGCTAATTGTGCTTATTTAGTTGTCATTGTGATAAGCGTAACGAGGCCAGACGTGTTATTGAGCTGTGAGGCTGCGCTAGAGAAGCAGATTTCTTACATTTACTCCACATTGATGGAGGCTTTGCGAAGAGCATTAATGATTTCTGGGGTTTGTGCAGCATGCACAGAACAACATTTATGATTGCACAGGGTGCAAACTGAGGTTAAGCGAGGCCAGAGCTGTGTTATATATATATACACACTCTACCTGTCCCTTTGCCAGTGGAGACCCTTGCTGTCAGAGGAGCAGGCCTCCCTGTGTGGCTCTCTCTCTCTTTCTCTGACAGCACCGGAAGATGGAAAATGGTGTCAATCAATTCATCAGAGCGACACGGGTGGCTGTGCGGCGGGGAGAGCTGGGGGCGTGGTAATGGCAGCATGCAGGAGGAGCGCAGCACATGATTATGGCTCCCTGCTGCAACTATTTCCCATCACCGCTGTTGCCGGTGCTGCAGTACCTTAATGGACTGACTGTCTGTACACCCGTCGGTCGACAGCCACAAAAGATTCCCGCGGAGCGTCCTCAGCAGCCACAGTGGCAGTCTGTTGTTTCGTGGGAGTGTCTGAAGGGCCTCCCTCCCAGCATCCCGACATGCTCCGCCGTGTTTTTGGACCAACGTCGGCACTCAAAGTCCACGGCTTGTTAGACTAAAAGAATGTGCCGTCTGCGTTAATTAAAGATGTGTAAATATGCTCGAATGGGCCGCATCTTCACATTTACAGAAGCGTCTCTGTAATATATTTTAATTAAGGATTAATTAAAAAATAATGGGGATTTTATTTTGCCTGGCAGACTGGATTTGGACATGATCCTGGCGTCTGCTGTGAGCTCGTCAGTGGAATATTGAGCACCTCGCCGGCTTCTCGGGAGCACAGGGAGACTCTCAAGGTCTCGTGAAAACAAAAGCTCTGCCCTCTCCTCTTTGGAAAAAAAAAGAAAGAAAACAGACATTTACTGAGGGAGGGAGTGGCCAATGCGTTGGCTTAATTAAATTTTTTCCACCCCCTCTTCTCTCTCATCTTCACCCTCACCCTCATCCTCTCTTTTTCGGCTGGCAGAGCAGCAGAGTGGCTCTGAGACACGGAACACTAGTTGTGTTGGCAATTATGTTAATGGGATGCTATTAGGCCATGATTCCGTATGAGCGATCGGGGAGAAGAAGAGCCCCGGCGGCAGAAAATGATAACGGAGCGTGCGCCTCGTTGATACCGCTCCAGCAGGATCATTTGCATAATGAACCCTCCCCACTAACGAGGGGTGTGGCCTCGACACTGAGCTACTTAGAAAGCTCAGGAGTCGCAGCGTGAGGCGAGCCGACACTGAAAGCACAATGTGACAGGGAAGATTCATGGACTTCGCCGGTTCGTTTGCGAAAGCCATTTTGGCGCGAGTGTAACCGCGGCATGCAAATTCCTCCGATGGTGTCTTTTGCAAAGTGCAGTTTACAGGCTGTGCTCGGTGTTTCCTTCCACACAGAGACACATGACAATGCAGTTTCTTTGTGGAGTGCTCTTATCTTGAAATATGAATGAGGAAATCTCCATACCACTGGCTCTGGTCTAATTTAGTGTCTTGGACTGAGTAATATATATATATATATATATATATATATATTCGACATTCTCAGATGTCTCTAGCTTCCATAATTAGTTACATATCAAGTATTCATTATACAGCCATTTATTTATTTTCAACGTACATTCACAGCACATGCACATATACAGACACAGTGCAGACTTTTCAGCTGTATGATTCACTCAGCGTTAAGAAGGAAACCACCTCAGGGCACCAAAGCCCTGTGGATTCCCTGAGCAGCTAAAATAAAACAAACTGAACAGGGATTGCTCCACTTCTATGCTAGCTCCCTTTTTTGCGCCTTATTTACACAGCTGAGGTTATGCGCCGATGCTATTGATCCCGATCCTAACACTTTATTATTAACTTGGCTGCAGCATCTTTACTTATGCATAGCTCCTCTGTCTTGATGTATTATTTGTGTGTCCACACTGCCGGCGTATTTTCCTGCGGCACGGCCTGTCGCCTTTAGACACAGCCTCAGGATTTGATCGGGATGATCTCGAGGCCCACGGGAAGACATTAAACACCCAGAATGCCCCTCAGGCTGCTCTCCCCTCCTCTCTTTCCCAACCTTTCATTCTCCCTTAATGAGAACTCCTCCTAATTATTTCAGTGGCTGGAGCGTGGGGACACAGCCGGAGTTAGATCCCCCTGTGCTCGGACGTGACTGCTATGCTGATGAAGGCAAAGGGATCAATAATTTAGGCTCTAGCCTTAATGGTGGAGTGAGGAGAGAGGCGATATGTCTGAGTCAGAGATTACATTTTAAAGGCACAGCCTGAGCTCCAGCCGGAGTTAACTAGAAACCCCTGAATGTGTTTGCTGTAAACAGCTGACACATTTATGTTTACTGGAATCCTTATCGCTCTTCCTCTAAAGCTAAGTCTGTGTCTAAGTGCTTGTTTACCTAGCTTTCTATATCCCGCATTCAATTATTGCAGTCTGCAGAGTCACTCTGAAAATGTCTCGCTTGCCAAATGATTTGCATTTGAAGTACATGGGGATATAATTGATTTAGAGGCATGAATATTGATAGTATCTTATCAGCTCGGTGCCCATCCCTCAAACCGCTCTGCGGAGAATAATGGTCCTCTGAGCATTTTTCTGGTCATCTTGCTTTAGCGGATGCACACATAATCTTTAAGTGTACAGAGCCTCGGCTCCATGAAGCCCTTCCATCTCCCTCTGGGGAGGCATCCATGCATCTTTTAAGGACTCTTCACATCAAGAAGGCCTGAGCAGAGTACCCTGCAGCCTCTCCCTTAATTATTAAAGCTGGGATTTTGATGCTCTGTTTTAACTTAGCCGTGGAGGAGGAGAGACGAGGAAGGAGCCACATGCAGAGGACGGTAGCCTCGCCAAGCCGCACATCCTTCCCCCGAAGGAAGACAAAGATGGTGACAATTTTCTATGGCAATTTATTAGAGGATTCGTTTTTTATGGAAACTTTAAGGTTTTGAAACATTCATATGGATTTCATATTGCAGACATTCCCTCTTCAAACAGAATGATTCACAGCGGGTTACATTATGGTTTTCCAATGCTGTATACACTGTCACTGTGTGATAGAGGGGAAAAAAATGGGGCTGCATCCAATTATAACGGGGGACACATTTGCTCACAGTGTTTCCTTTGATTGATGTGTGAGGGCTGTGGTCGGCGCTCTAACGAAGTCCAAATGGCGCGGATTGAAACGTCACTTATTGACTCAGTCTGACAAACAAAAACATCAACAACAGACGTCAGTGTCCTCGGCACTGGTTGCCATAGAAGTGGAGGAATGAGTGATGAATCAACTAAACACGAGGCAGGATCTCACGTTATTCTCAACGCCACTTGTAATGCAAGAAGATTTCGTTATTGCGTACAGGCTCAGGGTACAGAATCCCACTTGGCCTTGATTTGATGTCATTGTTTATTTCTTTTTCCATTAAAGTGCCAAGGAAGTCATGCAAACTCCACAAATTGTTTAGCTCATGGCAACGGCGCTCCATATAAACTCGATCCATTGTCTCTGCGAATTGCAGCTGCCTTTAACTCTGATTAAATATTGATACCCATGTAAACACTCGTGCCATATTGAGTACTTTATTCAGAGTCACAGTCTCCCTCTGCAGTGTGGAATGAGCTGCTGCTCGCTTCAGAAACAGGCCCATTGTTTCTGGGCTCGCCGTTGATTTATGGTGACAAAGTAAAGTGTTCTGACACCGAGCTGAAATTAAGGCCCAACTGATTTCCAACTAAGGTGTCGTGAATTTGAATAAATCCATCTGCGGGTGCGAGTAAACACGTATGTGCGCGCTTCGCGACACACGTGAAGCTGTTGCGAACAGCGACGGCTGTCAAAGTAATTTAATATTGTCTTCCACGGGCATAAATATTCTCTGGTTGGGAAAAGGCAGGGGATTAGTACAGCCTAATTGATAATTGACAAGATTTATTCAGCATCTACAATCAATCAAAACAACACCCTATGAAGTGGTTTGTTCCATGAAAGCCAGGCGTTTCTTGGATTGTTTTTAGTGTGAGCCGACACTGAGGGAGCTCGATTATTTAAAAGGCTAAGGCTGTAAATTAAATTATCAAGATGCTATGTTCTGTGATACTGTGTTGCTTCTCAAAAACACTGACAGTTTTTACATAACAGTTAAAATTCAAAGATTAGTGGTGGACAGGTTGCAGTAGCTGTAGTAGCAGGGTGCTGTGATGTTGGATGTTCCCGTGATTGTGAGGCATGAAAATGCAAATTTCACCGTTGCATAAAAAAAATAAACTTACTATGACAATTTTCCTTAAATTAAATCACAATACAACATCATAACCCCCGTATCATGAAGAGATTCATGCCAATACACATCTCTATGCACGACTAGTTTCCTGTTTAACAATTCTATTTTGTCCTCATCTTTTACATATTTATATGTATTTATATTAATGTACATTCTGCAGCAACATAGTCATACCATACTCACCGCTTCTGACTTGACCTTTGACCTTGTAGTTTTCATTTACTAATTAGTTCTCGGTGGCGTTAAGATATTGTCAATGGCACTCACAGGTTTAACATTAAAAGCATTGATTTATGTATCTGCCAGTCGGTGACCAAAACAGTTTAAATCCCTGTCCCTAAGACAAACCTCCTGCATTAACCACAGCCTACAGGTTTAGAAATAGCATTCAAATGAACACATTTCAACACTGTGGGAAATTTACACCGGATAGCTGACAAACAGAATATTACAGGGATAGAAAACTAACGCCGCTAAACACACGAAAAAGCAATAATCAGTGCCACCAACGTGAATTAATTCAGCTTATATCAACATGGTGTGCATGGCAGCAAAATGTGACACCGCTGCTAGCAGAACAACACCCATAAAGAACCCAACAAAACATTATAGGCAACAAGGAGCCCATCTATTAACCAGCCAAGCAGGTTATAATAGGCTATTTAATGTTACACATACAAAGGAAACATACAAGTGTTCACAGTAAAATACAGTAATTTATCAACACACAGCTACTAAATGTTATAAGATGATCATGAGTTTGATTCAATCAATAGAAATTCAAAAGAGAAATTCTGGATCCTGCTTCTTTGCTGGGTTTTTGTTATTGCTGTTAAGCTATTGTCTATTAGGGGTGGGAAAAAATATCGATAGGACAATATATTGCGATACTTTGATTTTTAATGTCTTAATGTCGATTTTTCCCCCCAATTTCAAATCCAGAGAAACTTCCACAGGTTGAAATAAAAATTTAAATAAAAAAAAATCCACATTAATGCGATAACTCTTACAGCCCTAGTACATATAAATATACATACATATATGTACATACTACAACTTGTGTTTTAAGCTCGTGAAGTCCTTGCCAATACCCACCCCTCCTGTCAATGAAACAACAATTCCTGCTCACTTGCTTCATATTAAAATATGACTTGACTACTTCAGTTTTAGTGTAACAGTGATCGGGTGAAAGTAGAAGCAAGTGGAAATTACTAGTACGCCTTTCAGCAGCTCGAGGAGCACAATCCTTCCCGTTCCTGATGCCATTTAATGTGAAACATCTGCAGGAAGTGTAGAGCTTCACTGACAGTAGTTTTACAGCGATAAAAAAATGCAAAGTAGGAATAATTGAGATGAAATGAGCGCTGTGGATACATTATTCAGAATCTATCTCCATATGAGCCATTACAGCAGGTAATGTATTCTTACCACCCTTTTATTATTATTTGTTCAGTGTCAGACTTGGTCACTGTTTGAATCTGCACATTGATTTGAGAATTGACTGCAGTCAACCATCAGGCAAATTAAGAGAGAATTTGGGGACCCGATCATCCTGGATTGCATCTGCAGATTAGCTTGAGGCACAGCGGCGCTCGCCACCACCTGCGTCTTTCATCCTACGCCGCGATAGTCGCCACATACTGAGATAATACTACTGCGAGGGAAGACATTTTCTTCCCTTCTCTCTATCTGTTTTTCTCTCTTTGTCTCTTCTCTGAATAATAGATCTCCTGCCAGCAGAGTTTCTCCCCCCCTCAGTGTTTTCCTGATATCTCAGGGTCAACTCAATGGCTATGTGGAGTAGAAACATTATAGACTTGTGCTGTGAGTCTGTATAAGTGCGTATGTGCATACAGTATGTATACCACGAGCCGTGTCTGAGATGCCAAGCTCCTGGGAGAGGGAAGCTATCCACATATAAGAAATGAATGAGGTAATGTGCTGGGAGGTAATGGCTTTATGCAACATACTGGAACAGAGAAGCTCGTTAGGAGACTGGAGTCTTAACCCCAGTGCTGCTTGCCTTTACTCCTTTTGTCATAGCAGACTGGTGGAAGCCGGGGGATTTGGTGCTGGAGGGGGGAATCCATTTTGGGAGGTGGAATTCAATACTGGGAGTGTTTGCACAGAGGCACAGGTGAGCTACTTTATGTATGAAATGGCCCATCTCCAAGCAGCAGACCAGCCATGTTGCTTCCACCGGCAATGATGCACAATCAATAGGAAAGCGCTCAGTATTAATACGATGTAAGTGACCTATATGTCATGTGAAATGTGTAGAAAAGTCAGAGGCAGATGTGATTCAAAACTAAATCCTAAAAACAGGTGCTTATGAGCGCCTGGTGGTACTGAATCTTTTGGTACTGACCAAAACGTGCCCATAGCTCCAACAACTGAACTTCAGCACAAATAGTTCCACATTTAAAGAGTTTGTCCAATTCTATTCAAATAGAAATGCAGTATACAAATGCTTGTATTTTCAAGGTAAACACCCGGGTCCAGTAAACACAAGACGATCATCTAGGAGACATTTATGTCCAGTCTGTCACATCTTTCAGTGTCGTTTCCACTATACAAAAATAGTCGTTTTAAGCCCAACCGTGTAATTATGAACCAAATTATAATGGGTTTGTTGCATTGTTATGTCACCATGATCTTCTCTAACCTTAACCAAGAAGTTTTATTACCTAAAAACAGTTGTTTAACAATAGGGGTGGGCAAAGATTCACGATATGATACGTATCGCAGTACTTAAGTCACGATACGATACATTATTGCGATATTCTACATAGATCACTGAGAAATTTCAAATACAGCTTAAAATACAAGTTGTATATTTGTACAGTATATATGTATATGTACACATATTTATATATACATATATACGTACAATGTTTCGTTTATCCATAGTGCAATTAATTAAACAGCAACAGTGAATTTTATTGACGGCCAAATGGAGCACTGGAAGGACTCGTTATCTCCTTTTGCTTTGGTGAAGGATGGTCCGGTGTGTCCTATGCCGAAGGGGACGAGAAAGGAAGCACTGAAGCACCTTCCCTTAACATTCAGACAATTCAACCAGCTCTTATCACGGCTGCCACTTACTATAATATTTGCGGGTCATTTCACTTGGTTAGGAACCTAAAAGCATAAAACGACTGAATTTGACCGCAGCCATAGCGTCAGTTCAGTCACGCTTGTATTGGCTGTTTCATTCATGCCTCACAATCACTGGCTCTTTAACAGCTGTGGTATGTGCTGTGTCTTATTTTCATGTAGTTTGGTTTATTAAACAAGTAGCACTGCTACTGCAAAAATTCACTGCCTAGCCTTTTGTTTGCTGGGTCCTTTGATTCAGCCGTAACAGACATGAGAGTGTAGTGTTTTGTTGGGCTTTGTGCCATCCCCAGTGTTATCACACATCACTGGACAGCACATCAGCCGGCTGAAGTGTGCTGCAGTGTCTGCACACTTCAGTCAACGGTGGTGTCAGCATTATTACTCAGTGAATAACATGCTTCGGTCATGTTTGGTTTGAATGATTGAGACATGGTTGGGGGTTTGTCTCCCTGTGCTGTCCTGGGTGTGTTTGGCAGGCAGGCATCACCAGGTTTCTGGCCTACGTGGAAGCTGAGTTTCCGGTCTATTTCCAGCGCTGCATGTTCATTCTAGGTGACTGGGGGGACTGTGTGTCATTAAAGGCCCGTCCTCTGCTTCTACCCGAGTGTGAAATGCAGCGCCTTGGAGATGCTGGTCTGCTTTTGTTTGTCCGGCCAGTTTGTCGCCACAAATCCTGGGCAGAAGGTCAGTGCTGCTTTTAGAGGTCGAGGAACACGCATCGTCGTTTGATTTATTTTAGGTATTTTTTTAACTCAAGATTATATCCTTATTATGTATCACACATACAGTTCCACTTAAAATGTGCAGGAGGAATCTAATGGCATGAATGAAATCATAAAATTGATGTTTTAATTAGTGCACTATCACCTGAAACTAAACATTATTGAGCAGTTCATCTATATAGGATCTACATAGGCAGCAGCTGATTTTCCATGTTGTACCGCCATGTTTTTTCTAGAGTAGCACAGAAAGGACAAACCAAACACTGTCTCTACAGAGAGCCTTTTACATTTATACCAAGCAGCAACCACCAGTGCACTGGAGGAATGGATCTCCATCGAGCCCCATGTTAAAATACTAAACTTTACCGTACAAATAAACATGTTTCAGTCTCCATTGCTAGTTTCATGAGTGTGGCACAAGGTTGCTAATTGTTAGCTGCTTGCTATCTGTCTCCTGGCCACCTCAGCTCCACCAATGGTCCATCTCTTTGCCCGTTTATTGATTATAAATCTACGGGGTTTTGCGTTACCTGAAGGCCACAGACACTGTTGTGTACCTGCCTAACGTGAAATGACAGATGCTGCCAAATACCACACACTCTACCTGTAATGTCTCTTTTTAAACACGTCCTAAACTAATTAAATATTAATGTGATTCATCCAGACTGCACAGATTCACTGAAAGACTTTATATATAGTGTACAGTTTTCTCATTTACTGTCAGAAAAGAGAACTGAGCCTGTTGGGACATATCCCCATAACAGTAAAGTTGGTCAATTATCCCCTTGTTGGCCGTTTCGAAACCATTTTATAGTTGATTCAAAGATATAAAACTATCGGACAAAAAAAGATAAGGGACAGAGCACTGTATGGTTTTCTCAGCTCTGGTTTATGCTATCTATATTATAGGCCCTTCATGACATTTAAACTTTATTGAACAGGACTCAGAAATCTGGGGGCTGTATATAAAATGAGTAATTTATTAGACGTCGTGGCATTTTGTGTAGGTTGCGTTTGAAATATTGTATAGCGAGACAGATGAGCTCAGTCTGTGTGGTTTTAATGCTGCAGTCAGTCGGTAATGATGTGCAGTAAAGAGCAGCTAACAGATGCTGAAGTAAAAAGAACATGATATATCAATATTTAGCATAACAGATGTGATGTGGCATTTTATAATGCCACTAATCCCCAACTGACCCCGTAAGTCAGTAACAGCTGAGTGATTAGTAAATATAACAGAACAATGGTTCAAACCCGTCTGTTTCCGTGTTTATTATTTCAGTTTACGCAGGGTTTTACTTTTATTTCCAGGGTCATCTCCTGACACTGCGCTGAGATGAGATGAGGTGTACATTTCCTGCACACAGAGTGATATGTTGTAGATGCGATTCAGGGAAGGCTATAAAAACCCTGCGTTAAGCCGGTGACTTTTTTTTTTTCCCGAGGCAGGTGTGCATCCTCAGCCACGAGAGCAGAATTTAAAAGGAGTCGGGGAGGTAGGCTCTGCGGGGAAACCAAAGTAGGAAGTCAATAAGGCCTGAATCTTTTATGAAGGCAGAGGTATTCAGATCACAGCTCTGTCGACAGGAAGAGCAGCCTGCTGCTTATATGAGGAGACAGAGAGTAGTAGAGGGTCTAAATCTCTCCCTGATTTACCTCAATCCTCATTAATGCAGGAGCTGCTGCTCGTTACGACTCGTGCCTCACACAGGAAGAGGTGAATGTTGTGAATGTACAGTCTAACACTGGGCTGGAATACAAGAAGCCATGCCATGGTAATAAGCAGCGAGTGTGCTTTTCTGTTCTATTTCGGTACGTTAGACCATCATGAACAAACACCGTTTAATGGATAGTTCTGGTTTATTACAATGTTCATAGTTCTGCACATCATTTCTATTGGTTGTGACAACACTTGGGCTGCAACTAACGCTGACTTTCACATTTAATCAATTAATCACACTTTCCTTAATCTAAATATGATACGCTCAAGTTGCTTGTCCAACGGTTCTAAACCATAAAGAGATTCAGTTGTACATTTAAGAAAAAAAATCCTTACCGTTACTAAGTTTGATCAGAGAATTTGCTTAAAAATTCTTCAATCATTAATCATTATCATTAACTTATTGAGTGTCAACCGTTATAAAACAGAAAGTGCCTTGTGCCAGTGTTTTTGCCCATTTTGAGTCATATTTCAAGACCCACAGAATATTTTGTACTATGTCTCTGAAAACACTGAATAGCTCAAATGAAAGAAGAGACTCTCTATTTCATCATGAAAAAAAATGTTTGTTTTTACCTTGTTCCATTCTTGTTTTATCAGAGGAAGAGTAGAGGACACTTTCAACAAAAACAACACTTTTTGTCCAGTTTGTTTTGCTCTCTAATCTTGATCATCTCCACTTCCTGTTTTGTTCTCTGTGGCATACACTGTCTCTTTATGCTCCGACTACATCTCCCAGAAGCCCCAAAATTACTCACAGGCTGCGGGAGATCACAATTGGCGACCCGCTGTCGAAAAAACACTCTGACATCGAAATATGTCAATTGCACTCAAGTGTTGAAATACAATGTTGACGTTGAAATACATCAATGGCACTCAAAGAGTTAACTTGCTGATTAATTTTCTGGCGTTAGACTAATTGATTAGTTGATAAATTGTTGCAAAGTAAAGTCAGGGAAGTCAGACGGAGCCAAAAAGTCTTGCATGATGTGTTAAAACAATCCTGTGTTCTACAAAATGAAAACACATGGATTTAAAACACGTGGTTAACAATGTTTATTTAAACAAACCTGAAAAAAAAAAAAATTGGTTTAGGCAACTACAGTGCTAGGTGTTTGGCTTAAAATGACTATTTAAGTCAATGTTGACTGCATCCTGCTGAAAGTCCAGTCTTGCATGTTGTAGTAATTATTAAACCACATAACTTTCAATAACATCATTATCCCACTAAACTCAATAAACCGCATGGTCATCTGTCCTTGTTGCATCAAACAGACAAACCGCGACAAGTAGCCAAAAGAAAATCAATGAGCACATGTGAACAGATGTTGACGTCAACTTCCTTTTAAACTAGCGAACAAAAAGATGAGGTATTCCTTGGCTCAAGCTGTAACACTGAAATATAATTGCTCCTATTTACGGCGGTCTTTTCGACAAAAGCTGTACACACTGAGGGCTGAACGACCCAGCTCACCCTCCATCATCCCCGTCGGCTGTCCTCACTTCACTCAGACAGTTTGTGAGCGTCTGAGTGGCTCTTGTTTACCCAGAAGAACGTCTGGGCAAGTTTAAAGTTTGCTATTGATTACGGAGACAAGAGTGCATCTGAGAACTGATGTTTTTGTGAGGCATCCGCTGAAGAATGGCTGCGTTGTGTTGAGGACTGAAAATAGCCCATCCGCGCCTAATCAAATTAATGCATACTTACTGCTGCCAAGCTCTAATTAAGCATGCTGGCAGAATGCACAAAGACACCAAATGACATCGGATGAAAAGGGAAAATATTAATTTGAGTGGGAAACAAATATCCAGCAGGGCTTTAATAGATTCCTGAAAATGTAACACTGATGCTGCTCATTCGCGCTGTCGCCTGAGCGCACAGGAAGGAGCAGGTGCAGCACCGCAGAAAGGTCGAGGTTGGTCTTTGTGAACGTTGGCCAGCTACACCGGGACACGTCCACAATAACAGACCTTTTTTATGTCCTTTTTTTCTCTCCCAGAGATGCTCCGCTGGCTCTCATTGCAATTAAAACCAAGTGTCCATCAGAGGCTATCTCTGCACTGTGTGGCCCATATGTTTGGGTGCTGATAGAGCGTGGATTACTCTGTTTGGGACACAGATAACAGGCTGTTTATAACCTTGGCAGAGTCTGGGGCCTAATCTGGCAGGAGCATATTTCCCCTTGCTCCCCGATAAAGGCCTGTTAGCAGCTTTATCACACGGGCAGATAGAAGTCGAGCCAGAGCGAGACGAGCACAGCACTGAGCCCAATCTGGCACCACACACACAGTTCTGCTGCTTTATTTTTAGAAGCCTTGTCACCCCATCAAACACACACACACACACACATATTTACACATTTACACAAACACCAGCCTCACTCCTTGTCAGAAAGAGCAATTAATTTCTACATCTGGCTTCTCGGGCAACACAAGGACCAACAAACAAATTAAAGAGGACAATGTCGTCATTCATCATTATAGCATTCGGAGTTGCATTATGCCGGTGCACGAGAGAAGAAACAACAGCAGGGAGATGGAGGCCATTCTCTTATACATGTCATTATGTCTGCTTGTAGTTTGTTATATATAATGTAGAACCTAAAGGTAATTAGCCTGAGTTGGAAAACACAATGTACCCCAAACTGTTCCTGTTTGTGTGAGCTCATATACACCACAGAACGAATGGGTGTCTGAATTTATTTTCAAAAAAGACTAAATATCCCTGACTAAATAAAAGGAGCTGTTTTCCTGCTTATACCTCTAAGTTGCTCTGGGATACATGCGAGTCTGCTCTGCTATTTTCTGCATCCCCATCTTGATGGCTCTGCGTAGGCACAATTAGAGAGAGCGCTCCTTTCACAGCCAGAGAAAATTGTCGTCCTCCGTAAATTGCTTTTGCCGCAGCTTAAAGAAGAGCTCTTGTTACCCTCTCATTCAGTCTTCTCTGGCGGCCCGCTCTACCCCCTCTCTCAGGAAAATTGCTTTCTCGCAATCAACAGATTGCTTGCTGCACTTAGGGGTAAATACAGGTAGACTAGAGCATTAGCATAACATTATTCAGACAAGTGTCAACCTCTCGGCAGTTAGCGCTGTATCTAAGCTCAGTATGAGGTGAAATGAAGTGCTACAGAGTTGGAGGAGGCGCAGACGCTGCTGAGATATTCAGAGAGGAGCTGGAATTGGCCAAAAGTGCATGAGTAAGACAAAAGAAAAAAAAGAAAAACTCATCGTCTTATAGGAGACAGTGGCATCCTGCTCCAAGTTGACTTAGCGTGTCCTCCCTCTCAGGCTTGTGGAGGAGCCTGGACTCTCTGGAGGTCCGCAGCATGTAGGTCAGACCGACCTCATCATCCAACTGCAAGACATGCAGGATAGGCTCGATGGGAAACGGCTTTATTGGTGCACCGGTGATATATGGTCCGGTGACACCAGACTGAAAACAGAGCTTGATGTTGGATCCGTCGTGCTCCAGGAGCGTTTTAATGCTTTTTTTTCCCTCCCCCCACTCGTGTCAGTTAGCTTCAAATTAACCTCACAACTAAGCGTGAGTCTAATTAAGTTTCCTCATTGAAGCTTAGCAACACTCTCCTCCTCTGCATATGATTTGATACCCTCAGTCCTCAGGGATGAGCTGGTGGAGAGCGGCACTCTCTCCATCCTCCTCCACCCTTTTTTCTCTTTTCTGTCGTGATTGACAACAGGGGTTCCTGCTGACCTACATTTGCATCTGCTCCCTGACCCAAATAGGACCCACGTAATGAGCCACTTGGCCATTTTTTTTTTTTTTTGGAGCAGGAACTTGTGTGGTTTCATCCTGGCTACAGGGGGGTGTTTAGCGGTGCTGTGGTAGCAGTGTCCCCGGGGCTTTGTGTCTGGAGCTGCAGGGCAGCACAAAGACACCGTCCCACCCGGGCCATTCTAGGTCATCTGATCACTCGTCACGGTGATTACTAATCAGCGACTTGTGCTAATGTGCTCTATTGCTGGGGCACAGAGGGCGAAATCATCAGCCAGATTTCAATCTTATTTGTCATCCTCCATGTCATCAGCTCTCCGAGAGTGTCTTCCCAAATATGGCAATAAAGCCAAAATCTATTCAGAGTCCTATAGCCGTGCAGAGCGGCCAGGGCTGTAATGCAATCTGACTGTGCAATGAGGCTGTTATTGTTTCCTCCCAAACACCAGAAACAGTCAGCAACGGCAGCAGCTTGTACACAAATAGAGAGCGAGAGAGATCCCCAGGGATCCCAGTGTGGATTCCACAAGCGAGCGTGAAAGCCGTTTGGTGCTCTCAAGACATGGAGCTTGTGTTAGTGCAGCAGCCATCACAGTAAAAACCTGTCTGATGAGCACAATCACCATGCTGGAAATATGAACAGCTTCTTGATAAAGATGGAAGGAAGAAGAGATGGTTCTGTTCTCCGACACATTAAAGTGCATTTACAGAACAAATCGCCTTTTTTCTGCTCTCCGTCAGATCATATACGTGAGCGTTCACTGTGCTTCAGTGTTGGACATGATCCCAATGTTCTTATTGAATACATCACACACATGCAAACACACACATCATACACAGACGTGGTGAGGTGATTGAATTTTGCTCCGGCAGAAAATATAAATTTAGACTCGCAGGAACAACTCTGGAACTTGTTTCCTGGTTTCATTTCCTGTCTCTTCACTGCGCGATTTTCTCTTGTCAGCAAGTGTGATATTAGGTGAATAATCTCATTTTCCTGCAGCCTTCATAATGACAATTTTCCATATTCCTGATTTTGATGAAAATCCTCGCCGCCGTAAGTGTTAAGAGTTGTGCGAGATAAAAACCATCCCTGCTGAGGGAGGAGGGAATGAGACATATTGGCCTAGAAATGGCCTCTCTTTTCATTCATTTCACTCCTGCTTTAGTCCACCTCATTTCAGATAATACTGCTCCCATCTGTGCTGAACAATCAGAAAGGAAAGCTTTTCTACAGACCGCATTAGATGGCCTTTCATTTTCCTTGGGCTTGCAATCATAATGACATAATGTTGCTCTTGATATGGACTCATACAGCTTCACTGTTCCTGATATATAAAACACCAAATCCTATTATTTCTCTGGCTAAATAACACCGGTCCCAAAGGCGTTGTGTGATGTTTTAATGAGAGCCCTGATTCCCGACACTCAATGCTGTCTTCTCCTCTGCATTTCCTTAAACTGCCAAGTAAGAGCCCCATTAATAATTCAGCTCATTAAAGTGTGTAATTAATGTGGAGCTGTGTAACAGGGAGAGACTGGGGCGCAGGGAGGAAACTCTCCAGGGGGGCACAAGAGAAACATTGGGCTAAGAGAAGCAGCACACCCGCTGTGATGGAACCAGCTCCCCGGCACACAACCGGTCCTCCTGCATCATTTATCTGGCAGGAAAAAGCTACAGAGAGACGCCGCCGCTGTCGCCACCGCCGCTACACACGAGACATCTTCAGGCAACAGAGCCAATCAACAATGCAGCGCTGGTACACTCAGGTCTGTGAGAGTGTGTGTGTGTCCTTGTGAATGTGCTCTGGTGTCTGTTTACTGGAGATGTTGAAGGTCAGTTTCTTGGTTTCTTGGAAGGCTGTTTTAGTCACCACTGAATTCAGACACCAAGCATTAATATCCACATAATATATAATGACAAGATCAATATTGATATATTATATTGACAGCCATACTGTGCTTTCATAGTATTTCTCTATTGTGAAACTGTCAACTGTCAAATAAAATATATTGCGTATAGATAACACAGACAACAAGTTCACACTCAGTATTTGCCTATATATAGTAAATATATAGGTAAAAACATATTTTGTATAAACAAGTGAAGTCAATGTTTTATAAGCAGGAAAAATGTTCCAGCGTGAAGATTTGAGTGAGTTTAACATGTGATGGCTCTAGACGACAGGGTCAGAGCCTGTGCAGATGTTCATTTCACAATTTTAGGATCGTATTAAAAATGCAAATCAATCATTGGGAATCAAATGAGCACAAAAAATCCTCACTAAGTATTATAGGTGTGCAATAATACAATATATATCGTAGTGTGATATAAAATTGTCAACAGTAGGATGTAACCCTCTGTTGTTTATATTGTAATTTTAACATGTAGGTTGCTCTGCTCTGTTGCTACATGAACGTTAACATTAACCCAGTTGTGGTTTAGATATGCCGTGTACAGAACAACTCAACGTCACATAATCCAAATGTATATGGGAGTTCAAGACATGTTCATTGTATGAAGCATAGTCATAATGCTACTCTAGCTGCAGCAACGCTACTGCTTTGTGGTAGCATGTTTACGTCACCGGTCTGGTTACATCAGAAAGATAACATATCGGGATATAGATTGTTATCAGGATATGAAATTAGCTAAATTAAGATCTAAATTTTGTCCAGCAGAACTCAGAATGTTATAAATTGTGCTGGAACTTGTCTCTGTTTATTGCCATTCCACTCAGTATGAGTAAAGAATACAAACATTTACAATGAATGACTCTTCTCTTCTGCTTATGGTTACACAACCATCTACTGGTTTCTGAAATGGCATGCCACACACAAACTCCAAGCAAAGCAGCTGAGATGAGCCTGGTGCTGTTTACCTTCAGATGACTCAGGTAGACCTCAGTCAACGGTGGCGTTCACGCTCAGCATGCCTGCTGCCGCTCTGGAGCCCTCAGCTGCTCCAGATGTGGCTTAATTTACTGCGACTTGGCTAATCATGGTGATTAAGGATTAATTACTGTTAATCACTTTTACATAAACTGGTTGGCAGTAGGAGAGCTGTGCTCTGTGAAAAATGCTGCACAAGTGTGTGGAGTCGGATAGATGGAACGGGACGGAGATGGAAGCCGGTAGGTGGGCCTTTCTTCGGATTTATGCTGTCATTTTTTATTTTTTTTTACTTCTCTGCATCAGTTAGTACTGGTCAAATAGTTTAAACACATTCCTTGCTGCCAGGAGAGACCGTTAATATTCAGCACAGCAGTTGTCTCCTGGTCAGCCGAGGCTAAAGAGACACTGCTGGGCTGTGCGACTGTCCTGCTACAGGAGATAAGAACGTGAAGGAGCATAACCACTGTGACTTCCATTAACACAGACTGACAAGGGAATCACAGGGACATCAGGGGTCCGGGATGAGGCTGACAACAAAGCCAGCGCACTGTGCTCGTGTCCTCCACCCCCGCCTCCTCTCGCACAAGCTGAGGGTGGCAGTGTGGTCACCTTCCCTCCTTGGCCTGGTTTCACACTGTGACATGCTCGTCTGCTCTCCTGAAGGAATGGCTTTAATAAGGTAGAGCAGATCAAGGAGACTGTTAATGACATGGCAGGCCCAGTCAACACAGCCCCCGAGGCCATGGATGGCCCCAGTCTGGTGCACGCTGCTGGACGCTCGCTATCTCATGTGGGACACGCAGGACACTCATCTGGATGCTCTTTAACTGCTATCCATCCTTCATGTGGGCTGGGGAGATGCACAGTGGAATGAACCCGATCCAGCTCCACCGAGATGAGCTGGTTGTACTTCATTATACCGCATTTTATCACATGAAGAATAAAGAAATTCATTATTTTCATTGTTGAGAAATCGGTCAGGTATTTTCTCGATTAATCGGTTAGTTGTAGCACAAGCAGACGTCCTTAAATATTCTGTTTACTGTCACAGAAGAGTGAACAAACCCGAAAATATTGCACTTAAGAAGCTGAAATTAGAGACTTCTGACTTTTTATTCTTAAAACAATGAGTCAAACTGATTGTTTGATCAACAAAATAGTTAATATTGATACTATTCAGAATCAAATAGTGGAGATCATAAGTATTAAAAAAAATCATTCAAAAATAACCAGGAAGCAAAAGAGAGATAATTTATGTTCTACATGGACAACAAGCTACATTTGTTATGATTATACTGTATGGACAGAAGGCTGGTTGTGTTGAAGTGCATCGTCATAAGTGGTACAACCTGCTGGTAGATTAAACAGTAAACACATTGTAAGAGAGCAACAACATGGACACTAGCTTTGTGTTTCAGTGACCACATCCAGAGCAGAGGGCCTGTCACAAAACACACCAGAAAAAGTTAAGTCCAGTCAAACTTTTGCTGCCAGTATTACATCGTATCATGATAGCCAATATAGTCAGAGAGACAATTTGACATTGACAGATGCTGCTTGGTCCAGCAGCAGACATGTCCACAACATGGCAGCTTCATCCATAATTTAGTTGGATTCCAAATGTCAGTCTGACTGCATGACATTTATTCAATTTCGAGTTGTATTATTATCAGGGTTACACTGTTTATACCCTTAATCAGTCTGACGGGGACACTGCTTCGTACATGTTGTTGATGGTGGTTCCTAAACAGAAAACTGAGGGGTCATAAGATGATCCGTGGACATCCCAGTGTCCTAAAAACTAAGCTGACTAACAGTGAAACAACATGGCCAATTATATTTAGAGATTTTCTGACACAAGTACACAGGGTTTCCACGGTTCCTTAAAAAGTCTTAAGATGTCCTGAATTAAATTCTGGGTAATTAAGGTCTTATATTGTCTTAAATTTACCGTAAATTTGCTTTAGGTATTAAATCAGATGGTGCATTTAATGCCAGTCGTTAAACACATTTTGGAGAGATTTATTGCAATTTTGCACGTTATTTTGTTCACAAAGTTCACTTCTTTGTTCTTGAAAGTTGTGATATTAAAGTTGTAGAAAAAAGTTAAGTGTTATGCCTTCTATTTATATTGCTGTTGCATATTATTGGAGATTAATCGGTTATCAGATTTTATTCATGCTAAATATTGATATCAGCATCAGCCTCAAAAACTCTATATTAGACGGGCCCTACAATAAACTGACTATTTTCTATTGTTATGACATTTTTGAGTCTTAAATTATATTTGTTGAGGTCTTCAAAAGTTTTAAATTTGACTTTTAAAATGATGCCCTGGTACAGTTCTTGTCCCGTTCAAATGGAAAAATTTACCCTGGCTTATTTTAATCTTTCATGTAAAATATGTTTTAATAAACCCCACCAAGTATTTTTGTTGTTAACCTCGTGTTTCATTGAGAATGCAGTATAGTTGTATGGAAACATACTTTTTAAGACACAGGGTTGCAGTGAATAACCCAGAGATGCGTTGAAAGCTTTGGAGAAAGCTCATAAGTAGAACTATTAACTTTTTCATGCTCAAGAAAAAATATTCCATTCAAAATTATGTTATTTCAGTTAATTTTGTCCTCAAGAAATTTGAAAATCTTTGGTCAAGTTTTTGCAGCTCATGGATGTATGTAACGCTCACTTGTCAAAAATAAAACGTGCGCAGGCTTTATGGCTTTGTAGACATTAACAGAACAAGGCGTAGAGGATGGCGTCACACTCTGAATTAACTTGACGGATATGATCAACCATACCACTGAAACAAATGTCAGAAAACAAAGGAAAAACATTTTTCACCTATGTTTCAATAGCAAGATTAGGTCCATTGTACTGGTGGCCCTGAAGCCTTGGTGGACCTAATTCTAATCACCTTCATTAGTGATATCTGCAGATGACAGTGCATGTGTGATTAGTATTTCTTCTTTCTCTTGTGAACTGCTGCTTACAAAGCAGAGGGGCCACATGGAGGATGAGAAGGCTTTAATGTGAAGGCTGTCAGCTCCACTCCCTCTGAAGAGCACAAGGCCTTATCGCTTTAATTGACTCTTTATCTTTTTGTTAATTTCCCCTTTAGTGCAGTTGCTCCCGTCCTACCTTTTCATATGTCATTTTGCATCGGCTTTTTTTTAGGACATACAGGAAGTGGCTGTATAGATTACCATATTTCATAAAAAAGGCAGATTTCTTTTTAACAACACCGTCAAGGAGCTCAGCTGTTTCTTAATTATCTTCATTGTCCGTTAACCTCTCTGATATTGTCTGTTAACCTTTTTCCCTCAAAACCGTTACTCTGTCTGTACTTTAATGCAAATCATTTTATTCCTCACACATCCCAAAGCTCTTTTTGTGCATATCTAATAAGTAGTGTATAATTTTACATTGCTGGCAGGAGTGTAAAGACTCTTCAGAAAGGCAAACAGAGGGACTTAAGAGGAGCAGGATTTAACAGTTTGGTGCCTGTCGTCTTCCTCCTGCTCTATGTTGGTTCTCTTTCCATTCCAGTACACTTGCGACTGTATAATGAATTATGCCGATGTTGAATTAGCATGTAGCTGTCGCTTCGGCGCTGGTGCCTGCCTTGTGACAGGACCACCTTAGCACAGGCTGGCGTCGAGAGAGGGGGCTTCTACTGTGATTTATTAACTGTTGAAGCCACAATGAAGTGTGCCCACTGAACGCACCAATGCAAACAAATAGGGCCAGGGCTGTCAACGTAAATTCAAGCAGACAGGTCGACCGCAGCCGGACCAGGAAGGGTTAATTATGCAAAAGCATTTGGCTTTCATCAGACTGTACTGCTTTTTTAAGGATGGACTGATTATTTGAGGTAGGATTACATCACGGCTGTGTTTGCTATGAGGTGTAACTACAGGCTGAATATCACTGTAAAACATGTCATATCCTGATAATATCTAAATATCTTTTTATCTGGTGACAAAAGATTTTACACAGCTGTGTATGCAGTGTTAGCACTGTTTATTTTTACCTTTTTTTTTTTTTAAAAACAATTAAAAGATTCAGAACCACAGCTCAGTAATGGTATTATTTGGAAATTATGGTCAATAATAATGTAAAAATGGTAAAATGACAGACACTCTTTAATGCTGATGTTAATCAGTGCACTGTATATTGTGTATAATGTGTATATTTCAGATTTTTTCAATCTTTTCGATAAAATTTGAGTCTTTTTGAAAAGGCATTGATTTTTTTTTTTTTTTTTAAATCTGGTTTGACCAACGTCCTACTACCAACGACTGAATCCACATCCTAAAACAATGTTGTAGCATTGGTGTGGTTAGCAAAAACAACAACATAGCCTTGCCTGTATGCACTTGAAAACTGGGAAGCTTGAAATCAAACAGTGCATGAATATTACATTTTCTCCCCATGTTTGACCAGAAATTCAAATTACAAATAAAAAGTGACAATATATGTCTGATTGTACAGAAGCCTATTAGAAAATGATTTATTCCCTCAGTAAACATTGTAAACATGAGTTTATGGTCTCAGTCTCTAGTTTCAAGTCTTCTTCAATACAGCCTGATGTTCATTTAGTAAATTATGGTCCCATTTAGAGACAAGCAGATTATAAAGGAGGGGATGCTACAAAGACATTGTCCATGTTTTGTCTTCCAAATTTAACCCTTTTACAAAGTTTTCATTCATGAAAGTTAACTTTAACAGTTTAATCTAAAAAATTGGTTTGGTTTCACCCTAGCTGGACTTGTGTGTCAATTCTGGTTGCAAACAAAAAACAAGATGGTGACAGCCTAGATGATAAACTCAAGGCTTCAAAATCATAGACCCCAAACAATGGGTGACATCACAATGATGCTGCTGCTAATGCTAACAATCTGCTTCAAACAAGCCACTGCTGCTGCTACCAGCGTCACTTCCTGTGTGCCAGAGGAGTTTCTTTATAATCAGGAAAGACCAGCCTGACACAGCAGAAGTTATAATCACCTGTATATGAGTTACTATGACAGAACAGAACAGGAAAACTGACCTGAAAACATCACAGGTTGTCACACACACAGTCTCATGACCTTTGCCTTTCTACTCAAAGTGCTCTTAGAAATGTCAGGCCAGGCGCTGTTGATCTGCCTGGACACGCTGTCACTTGACCGGCATCACGTGTCACTTTTGGACCGACTCCCCCCCTGACGCTGCTACCTGTGATGTAACACTGCGGATCACATTTCAGCGTCTGGGTGCAGAATGGAGGGCCTTCAAAAGGTGTCTGCCTGTTTGAACTGAGGCACCCAATCTCTGTCAGAAGTCTTTATGTTTGACCGTCCGTCTCGCTAACTGTGACAGAACAGCCCAACATCATTAATTAAACATCAGGCTTTCCCCCAATCACCCGATCGCTACGACAGGCTGCCATGCCAACAGTCCCCGTCGACATGCCTTCGAAATCTAGAAGGGGATTACATATGGTAATGGTTTTTGACAGCATGCCATTTGCCTCCGTTAATCTGATAGGATAAGATATCTGGACTGCAGAGCATGGTGTGCTGTAACTCTTTGAGTCTGATATTGTTATGCCATGAAAAAAACTGAATCATTTTGAAGATGCAAGCAGTGTCCTGGAAGAAATCTTAATCCCCTGACAAGCTTTTGATACCATCCCAAATATTGTCACTGACTCAAAAGCATATTTTTAGACATGGATCTCACTTGTATTTGCTGTCAATTTTAATATTTCTCACATTTATGAAGTTCTGTCGTGTATGGAGAGATGATGTGACAATCTGAAACGGACCTGTGTGTGTGTGTGTCCTTCCTCAGTGATAAAATTTTTCCCCCCACAGAGGCTAGTTATGATGCTAGCCCCAGGCTGCCAACCCACTGCTATTTTGCCACGGTTCATTCCCCTTCAGAGAGAGTTTATTCTCTGCTTTTTCTTCAATTAAGACTCACCCCAACCTCAAAGCTACACTGAGATGATGCATCTCTGTTGCTAGTAGTTCAATTAATATTTTAATACCCACACCGTCTTCATATGAGGCCGTGAGCCAGTCTTCTTGGATAACTAATATATGGAGAACAGAGAGCGTTACACATGTGCTGCTGAAAACAAGCAACGAAGGGGGAAAAGACGGGGGTTTAAGCAAGCTGCTTTCTCCCAAATAGGGACGTAAATCATCTCTGAGCATGATATTCCAAGCTTATCCTCAAAGCTTTTTCCCCCTCAGTGTGGAAATGAAATAAATATTTCCAGATAAACAACCAGACATCCACCTCTCTGCAAACACCAACTGCCCTGGGCTGCTGTTTAATATCGATTTGATTTGTAAAAAGGCCAGATGTTGTGGGGTTTAAAAAATAAATGTCATATCCTGCCATTCCAGTTCACTTTTGCCGTCGTCTCGGCCGGTGACATTTTGTTTGTAAAAATACGCTGACCGGTGTTCTGCATTTAAAACAGAGGGTTTTCCATCCAACACCGTCCTGCACTCTGCACGTTATTAGTGAATTCATCAGCAACCAGAGCCAATGCAGGAGTGTTTTTATTCGTACTAACGCCAAGTGAAGCAATAAAGCCCAGTGCACATGCCTCCTTGCGAGAATTGCCTGTCAACAACAGGAGGGAGGAATAAGGCATCGTCTGACAACAAGCCATCTTTGAAACGCCTCCAAGAGGGAAATGGCATCCATTAGAGACGTACAGAAAATGTGTGTTCGCTGAGGAGGAGGAGGAGGGGGGTGGGGCTCCAAATCGCACACATATACACAGATAATTGTTTATCCCTGGGAGAACCTTCACTGTTCACTGCGGGTGGCTAAGTAAGTTCACCAGCACTATTGGACAGGGAGTGCCCAGCAGACCCAAGGCTCGAAAAACATTAGGACGAATCAATTAGGCTGCCATTAGCCAATAAAGTGGCCCTCACTGAGTCGTGTAATTATGACCCACAGCAAAAGCCAATTTTATGGAAACACATTATCCCTTTCTTTTCTTTGTTAATTTTATTTGTTTGAGATAATCCCGCCATGGTTTTAATTATGTGCTTTAGGTTCAGAGTGGAATAAATAAATCATCTGCATGCAGGGGGAAACTCTCCATCGCAAGACAAGAGGTTGTCACCGTTACGTCTGTCATCGTTATAAGGATCCAACTGATAAGTCACTGAAATTAAAAATGAACACTGTCGCATCCTTTTCTGGCGAATCCGCATTAACCCCACTTGAAGCATCAGATCTTATGATAAGAAGATGGAGGGAAGAGCTGGTATTATAGGCAGCAGCTACTTAGCTTGTTCCCAGCTCAGAGGACACTGTGTAAGTGTGACAATGTGCTGTCAATGAGGGATGACAGTACACAGCCCAACATGGCGTAATGCATTGTTCCTTCCTGGGTCCCTCCTGACAGATGCTCTCCAAGACAGCTGGATCAGCGGCAAGAAACGGAGCTGCAGATCCAGGCTGGGTGTGAGGAGGGGGATGATTAGCGAGGGTATACACATGTCAACAAGCAAGGCCTGGGGATCATGTCAGAGCGTTAATTGTCAGTTTCAGACTAGTTTACCTATTTATTTTAGGCGTAACGCTCTGCGTCAAATATACCCAGCCCCTTCAGTCCTTTCCATGACCTTTCATATTCCATCCTTCTAAAATTAAAGTCAGCCTACTAGTGTGTTTTTTTTCCTCTTTGCCTTCTGAGAGATCTCCTAAGAAATGACCTTCTCCTGCAACAGCCGCTCTTATAAGACTGATGTTAGAGGTGCTTCTAGCCAAGTAAAATAAACACTTCGTGAATGTTAAGTTGGAACTTGGCAGACGTGGATTGAAAAGTTTTTTTTTTTTTGAACACAGGGAATTTTTGTGTTCCATTTTCGTTTGACAGTCTAGACGTTTTATGAGTGGGGAAGAAATCTGGCCTCGGTTTTTCAGTAGAAACATCTGACAAGAGCTTCCTCCCTTACATGTGAGTGCTGGAGCTCTGTGAGTTTACTTTTTTTACTTGTTTTTTTTTAACACCCACGCACTGAAGGTGCAGCGTCAGGTGAGTAGTCCAAAGAGATGAGATGAACTTTAAAATTTGGACAGAGGCATTTTGTGAATGCATGTTCAATCCACCCTGGAATACTAAATGCAGCTTCTTATTGTACGCTTTTGTCAAAATGTGCATTTTTTTTTCCTTCATCTTTACTGCTATGAGTTGCTTTCCAGCTGAAAATGAGTTCCAGAAAGTGCAGCTCATTCTCCTCCATGGGATATTGTGGTGTGCGCTCATTTTAACACCCACTTTAGTCTGGTATTTATGAGGTGGTAACTATAGAGAAAAACTGCCTCTATGTACTGGTGAGTGTTGGGGAGCCGTGGAGCGGCGGGGGCCTCTGCTGATGTGCGTTAACTAAAGCAGACAGGCGGGTTTAGAGTTTCTGATGGAGCAGGTTTGATCGGGTCATGGCGCTGCTTGCAGTCGCAGCGTTGCGGAGGTGAGGCAGGGTGTGAAGCCATCCGAGATCTTCCCCTCCAAGCCTGTCCATACATTACAAGAGTGATGAAGGAGTCTGGGTAATGAGACAGGATGTTTGTACAGTCCTGCCATCCCAAGAGATCCCCACACACACATACACATCCACCCGCCTCCGCCCCCTCCAACACTCAATCTGCCTCCTGCTGAGCCTGTGGCCTGAACCCCTGACCTCTTCCACTCGCCAACAGTTGCCATATTTGCATTTCCAGTCCACTTAAAGGCAAAGGGGGGGTTGACTGAGTGAGCCCTCCTCCTTTTCCTCTGCTAGTACAGCAGGCCTCATTCTCATCACAGTGACCCCCTGCTCAGGCCTACCAACCCGGACAGCAGTCTGGGGTTAATGCACCAAGCGCTCCCATTGTCTCTGAATTAATGAAGTGCTCCCTGCCTGTCCCTTCTCATTCAAAGACGATGAGACAAATGGCAAAGGGTAGCATTTTAAATGGCTATCGACACACGTGGGGCGTAAAGTCAAAGCTCATGTTGGCACTGTGGCCGAGCCCCCCCCCCACACCTCCAACACGGCGATAATGCCAGCCGCCCTCGACTTACTTTCGATGTCCACTCTGGGATCAATTTGGAATCCAAGCAGCAACCAGCTGCACACAGGAGGAGGCGTTTTATATTGAAATGGATGGTTCTCAGATGGAGGAGGACGAGTCAGAGGCTGGGAGTGTTTTCACCTCAGAAAATGGAAGGTGGGACTTTTTAAAGAATGGCAAGGGAGACCTCTAGTGGTAGGCAGAGGTATCTATCCAGACTATTGTTGATGGAGCTCAAGCTACCATTTACTGTACTGTGCAGCGCTGTGAGGACCAGGAACATTTTGTATCATCAGGTCACATTAATCACACTGTGTGTACTCTGCGGTTTAGGTGTCCCTTTTCTTTTTCCATGACCTGCCAGCCAATGTAATTGTATGTATAATTTTCCTCAAGTAGTTAAAGCGTGCATACTGAGTACACATTACTGCTATGTAAAAAAGAGGAGAGGGGTGATGGCATTATGATGATTGAGCCCATGAGCCACTGTAATATTTATATATTTGCTGTATTATGAGCTGAGTGTCATTTGATAGAAAATTAATGCAGTATTGCAGTTTTTATCTGTTCTATGCACACTGAAAAATGATGAATTATGGACAAATTCTGTAAACTTGAAGTTTGTGTAAATAGAAATATTTTATATTCTATTTCTATGCCCATGTGTCAACAAAAAGACTCCAGACTGCTAAACTCTGCAAACAAATCCACAGTTTTCACTGATCAAACCCAAAGTGAAATCTTACGAACTGACTCTTTAAATAACATACTGTATTGTTGCTTCAAAATAGATAGTATGTATTAACTTATACACAGGTGGAACACACTGTTGTACTCAAAACAGCAAATTCTCACAACTGTGAATTGGGAAAATTACTGTAAACTGACTTCAGCTGCCAGAATAGTTACTGGTTATTTTGCTGTGGATCAAATAATTAATCGCTTAAATCAGCCAATTAATATTGGGGAGTGAATGAATGAATTTACAAATTTAGAGAAAATCAGGTGAAGGGCTGTTAAAGAAGAGGAAAGAAGAGCACCCTCATTGAGACTGGAGAGCTTTGTGTTTCTGTGTGAAGTGGTGAAGTGCTGTGGATGGGGAATCAAAGATCCATTTCCGTAAAGAAAACAAAGTTGGGCCAAAAGCTGAATGACTAAAACTCATCATTTCCAGCTGGAGAGGGAAACAGTCCAGCAGGTCCATCATTTTCCCCTCTAATTTTTATTTAATGTCAGTTGAAGCGAACGGTTTTAGTCTCTGCAGTGCTGCTCTCGTATTAAGCCTCCTCCTTTACTGCCTGCACACTTTACACTAACAGCCTCAACACGCTGCATCACTCACGCTGAGCCGGTGGATGTGTGGGTGCAGCTCAGCCGAGCTGTCAGGCCTCTCCAGCTGACAGCTTGTTACGGTGCATGGCGCCACGTAGGTGCGACCTTCATGACTGACCTCTGACCTTCTCCTGTCATTTCAGTGCTGAGTATCCGCGGCGCCCAGGAGGAGGAGCCCCCAGATCCCCAGCTCATGCGCTTGGACAACATGCTGCTGGCAGAGGGCGTATCCGGGCCGGAGAAGGGCGGCGGCTCGGCAGCGGCGGCGGCTGCAGCGGCGGCCTCGGGAGCAGTGGGGGCGGACAACTCAGCAGAGCACTCTGACTACCGGGCCAAGCTGACCCAGATCAGACAGATCTACCACACAGAGCTGGAGAAGTACGAACAGGTGAGGCACATCATCAGATCTGCTGATGTGATGACTATTTACGGAGCTAGAGAAAGCTCTTTAGTGATGTTTGTCTCACTGTAGTGAGTCTGTTTACTGCAATTAAAGCATTCAGACAAGAGTATTCAGACAGCAGGGGTACCTACCTAAAGAAATGGTGAGAAGTGATGCAGCAGAGACATCCTGACTGTCACAACACGAACACTGGAGCCCGCATCTATCATGATGTCACGTGAATGCCTCTCAAGCTGAGATAACCTTTGATAAGTGTCGTCCTTAAACAGTTTTGTCCGTCTATCAAGAACCCAAAAATCCTCAGTTATCAATGGTGAATCATTTTCTGTAGATCAACTAATTGATTATTAATTGACTAATTGATGAGGCATTAATATTGCTACGTTCTCATTCTTGAAGCTCGTCCAGAGCCACAAACTACAACAGCTGTCTGTTTGTTTACAATAAAAACAAGATAACTTTAATGTCAAGTGGACATTTTGTCTCACTGAATGCACAATACTGCACCTTCGTCACCACGTCACTTTAGGTTTAGGCAACAAAAATGTCTTTCTCTATGATGTGAACATGGACACAAAATCTTTGTGTTTGTTGGACTCACCCACCTTCTGTTTATATTGAAATTAAATGAAAGAGAGCTTTATGACCATAGCAAAGCCTCCATATCTGACGCCTTGGCTTTAAGAACGGACTGCGAAAAAAGCACTCTAAATGAGCTCTATATCTATTAGTATCAATTGAAATGAGTTTAAGGAATAAAAACAAGGTGAAATCTGTGGACTTCCCCTTTAATACATCAGCGGATTTATCTGCGTCACTTTGTGGTTATATTTTCAATCATTGTTGGTGCATTCACTTTGTAATGAGGCATGCATTTACTGCGGAAACAAATGTATGATCTTTTAATCCAGCAGCAGAAAAATATCAGAGTATCTTGATAATTATTAAACTACATTTTCAAGTAAAATTACACAAAATTACTGCCATATTTTGTCTCATTTTGATAATGAAGTGATTTGAATGACTACTGATTGGACAAAACAAGACTTGATGATATCACTTTTGCTATTTTAGTAATTTTGTGGGTCATTTTTTACATTTTGCTAATACTTTTCTGCTCTATACACCCTCTGGTGCACAACAAACATAACACAAACAATTCAGAGTCAGTTAATGGGCATGTTAACACAGACTGTTTAAATTGCTGCAGAGGTGGTCTTTGCAGGCTTTTATCCTCCACTACAGCGTTAAATTAGACAGAAAACAGGTGGATTCAGATGTTTCCGGGTATATACACACATTTGTCTCTCAGTAAGAATTCACTTGAGATTGTATTCTCAGCCCAGAATAGTCCAGCATATGCAGCATGTTGTGTGTCAGTTGGAGAAGGCAATGATTTCCTCTCATTGTCTTGATAACTGATGCATTCACGACAAAAGGATCCCTTTCAGGTGAACGTGAGTAAGACAGATGAACAGGCAGATAGACAGACACAGACAAAGCCTGACACGGCTAAATCCAGAGAGAGATCGACAGGAGGAGAAGAAATAAAGAAGAGGAGACAGTAAGAGACGCAGAGTCGGAGTGTAATATCGTGGCAGATTCACGCCTGGTGTCACACAGGGGTGGGATGAATGAAACGTCGTGGCATGTTCGTCTCTCAGGGTGGCTATGCTGTGAAAGTGTGTGTCTGGGAAGGGAACAGCTGTCATTGGTTCCTCTCAACACACTGCCATCACCACTTCTGTTAAATATGAAATATATCAGCGCATATATTCCCCCTTGGCTCCGTGAGAAAGCCTGCCCCACAACTACACTTTCTTTTATCTGTGACTTTTAAATTCTGTATGGCGTCATGTGCAGATGTGTGTTTCTGTAGCAGCAGTTTGATTGGTTGTACCTGGACCTGCACATGTGCCTGTATGTATACTGCAAAAAATTTTTTTTTTTTGTGTGTGTCCTCCTTACAGGCATGCAACGAGTTCACCACCCACGTGATGAACCTGTTGCGGGAGCAGTCACGCACACGGCCAATCTCGCCCAAAGAGATCGAGCGCATGGTGAACATCATCCACCGCAAGTTCAGCTCCATCCAGATGCAGCTCAAGCAGAGCACCTGTGAGGCCGTCATGATCCTGCGCTCCCGCTTCCTCGATGCCAGGTGTGTGCTACACACACACACACCTCCATACACACCACGCTCTGTGCTGCAAATAACCCCCCAGTTTAACACTGCAAATCATCATGTGCACCCAGCCTCATATCCATATGAATGGCTCATGTAGGAGGCCGATCATGCCATAAACATGCCGTAACACATGCTGTTATGCTGCTCACCACGCACACACAAACCACGCTGGTTTGCATCTACAGATGCCATTTGGACCAGCAAACCCAGCCTCACTGGCCAATAAGAGTTCCCTGCGTGCTCCATAACGCTAACTATTTCCCTTTTTTAATGTAATCGCTTGTTCCTTTTGATGCGCGCTTTGGATTTGCATACATTTCTCCAAGGATAAATGTCACTCAAAGTCTGAGTTGGAGGCATAACATTTAAATGAGGCATGCTCTCCCTTACAAAGCTCCCTATCTATTCTCTTGCAAATGATTGTGGTGGCGCAGATTGGAAGGGAAGGGGAAAAGGGAAGCGTTCACTGGTTGAGAGGCACTGCCATGCTCTGCGCTGCTGATTAATCTACTGGCTGCTGGAGCTCACGCTGTGCACATTTGCATATTCTCAAGCAGGCTTTGGAGTGCGGGACAGAGATTTTAGCACAAATCTCCTCACCGGTGGATGCATGCATAGAGATTTTACAGGGTTCCCCTGCAGCTTATGTAAAGCCCTCTTGAGATGCGGCACATGCAGACATGACCTGATAGGTGCAGGAGATGGAGGGTCAGTCAACTCATGGGCATCAGCATATGATATGTGTCTGCTTTATGTGTGGAGGGTTCATTTTTCAGTTTCATGTTTTATCAATGCAGCCATGTTACTGTGTGCTGCCATGCAAGATGTCACCTGTCTGTGGTTACTGTTAGACTGTGAAGTTAAAATCACATCTACTCTGTGTTTGCTTTAAAGCTGCTCTCGTCAGTGTGATGATAAAAACAATAAATATAATGCAAAAGGGGTCACTTGTAATGATGAACTCAGACAGAACTGAACTCTCAAGCATCTCTCAGCTTGTTGTTTTGGTTTTACAGGCCGCAACTCCACTGTTTTGGTTGAATCAAGTGAACAAGGGAATGAATGTTGTATTTCAGATTCACATTTACCAGATGTGTAACTACAACGTTTGCCACACCAACCTCTTATGTCAATGCTGTGTTTACAGCTTATTGCCCCCATGTGGCCAAAAAAAGGCTGCAGTTTGATTTATATTTTAAAAATCTGATTTTCATTCAACAAAGGAAGCCAGTTTTTGTTGTCTAAAGTATAAGAACAGTAGTTAATCATTATTAAGATTTATTTTGATAAAGAATAAGCTTTTTGTGATCCAGATACATTTCATTCCATATTATGTTTGATGCCATAATACTGATCAAATCTTAACTCATTCTCTTTAGTTCTTTGCATTGAATTTTGTAAACCTAACAGTAGCTTTTGAGCAGATTATAATGGCCCTCTATGTGCTGTTATTGCTGCTGCCAGTTCTTTTTGCAGTCGCTCATAAACAGAGCCTGTAGTGAAGCAGTTTTGTGCCAAATTATTCTCCTGAGCCCTGACAAAGAGTCTCGGAGCAAAACTGCAACTAAATTGAAAGTTTCTAGTGTGGCAGAGGTTTTCACAAAAATAAAGCAAGAGACGCTACATTAATTGAAGGCCAGTATATACTATCTTGACTGCTACAATGGACTGGCGATAGTAAGAAAACAGATTAGATGACGCTCTATCCTGAAAAGATATTTTATCACGTCCGAATTTAAAGTTTGGTGATTAAACTGTATTATTGTCCTGTTTTAACTCTCGACACCCTTTTCGCAGACGGAAAAGACGAAACTTCAACAAGCAGGCGACAGAGATCCTGAACGAGTATTTCTACTCACACCTCAGTAACCCTTATCCGAGCGAGGAGGCTAAAGAAGAGCTGGCAAAGAAGTGTGCCATCACAGTGGCCCAGGTACACCTCCGATCATCCCACACCACACCACCTGTAGGGAAACTGCTGTACATAGAAGAGCGAGACAAAATTTCCAAATCTGAAGCAGCTGTCTTGGCAAGTAACCTAATAATAAGTTTTCTGACTGTCATGGCTACAGACAGCTCCTCTAATCTTCCAGCACAAGACAACAAAGGACTCAAAGTATAAATATGCCTTATGTCATAAGTTTGTCGTCGAGTAATTCAAACCAGACAAAGCTATTTTTGACCTGTGATTCGTTTCTATTGAAGTAATGCAAGCTAAAGACAACACAGCTGTCATACAGTAGTTCTTATCTAATCATACAGTGGAACAAGTTTTTTTATAACACACAAAATATACAAAAGACAGAGTCTAAAAGTACTTCAGTGATGCACTTAATCACTTTGATAATATCTTTAATATGACTGCAAAATGAATGTTTTGGCTACTCATCAAAACTATTAATTGATTAATGAAATAAAAATCAATAGTTAATCAATTGTAGAAACAATCGTTTCAGCCCTATAGTATATGATGGAAGTAATTAGCAACACCATTAGCCTCTTAAAATTAGCACTGCAGTCATTTGAGGCACATGCAGTGCAGTGATGAGTCACTATAAATCGTATATTAACTGAACAAACATCTAGAGACACTTGCTGTCAAGAAAAGGAGTCAAATATTTAGGCACCTTGTTTTTTTCATCTTTGCATTCTAGCACTCAAGTTGTTTCAGTCCTGTGAGAATTGATAATAAGGAAAGCAACGCCAAGGTAAACAGCAGTTTGTGTTTTGAATCCATCATTTGGGAATGGATTGTTTTCTCAATTGGTTTCATTAATTTATAGCAAATGATTTGAGGATGCATCTGGGCCTGATTGTGGAAGCTGCTCAGCGGCTGAATGATTTGTAGACTTCCCGTTTCTCGGCCATAATAAAGGAGAATGTTTACCTACTCTGCGTATTGGAAACTTTGCAGGATTGATTTGGTTTTCATTTTAATGTTGTTTATCATTAGCGCTGGGATTACCCCCCTGGCTTCATCTGGGAGTCCATTAGCAGTAATGGGTGTTAGCGGATGTTGACTGATTGGTGCGTGCGTGAGTTCTGATGATAGCTGCAGTCATGGTGACATAATGAGACTGTTATTGGCAATCATTCCATTCTGGCACTAATGCAGATTCACAGCACCAGTCTATGTAGCCTGCACCTCTGACAGCGGCTCTCTGCAGCGTTACACGTGCCATTAAGGCCATGCAAGCTAAAACTACCCTGATATCTCCGAATGCTGTGCAGAGGCTCTGTGTGTGTTCAGATTTCATGGGCGTTAAACTACATTCTCTTGTTTGTCTGCTCAGGTTTCCAACTGGTTTGGGAATAAAAGAATCAGATACAAGAAAAACATTGGTAAGTTCCAAGAAGAAGCCAACATGTACGCTGCGAGAACTGCCGTGAATGCGGCTAATGCATCCTCACATGGAAGCCAAGCAAATTCACCCTCAACTCCAAACTCTGCAGGTGAGACAGGAAGTCCCTGGCTCTGCTCAGCTATTAGACATGTACCTCCTCTCTGTGCATTACTACGACTAAACACCCATTGCAGTGTCTGAGGCTATTTCAATGCTGGTTCTGGTGATTTGTGTCAGGAATGGAAGGATTAGGACTAACAGAACGGCGGTTCTTGTACAAGGGACTGTGCCATTCACCTGGTAATGCACCATTATTACTATTATTACAGGTTTAAAGTTTCACCTTAACATGAGCAACTACCCCTGTAGATCAAAGCTGTGTCAGAGATTAGCCAACCTGAGCCCCATGCCAAGTCTCCCTATGCTTACTGTCCTTTTGTCTTCACCTCAATTAACCATATTCTTCATGTATGACTGTTTAACTATGTATGCATTATGTTCTGCTGTACTGACATTCAAAGGATAGGTCTGGTGGTATTCTATACGTCATTCTTTTTGTCAACAAATCTCATAAAAAGACAAAACCATCAATTAATTGACAGAAATGCCTAATGTATCCTATTTCTAAATGAGTTAAAACATATCACTGTTGTACCTCATCACCATCAACATAACTACCGTAATTTTTGTCAAGTAAATTTCACATAAATCTGCAAGCTCACTGCTAGATGCCCGCCAAGTTCGACACACTTGGCCACTTTTTAAAACCTGAAACTATATATATCTATAAACCAAGATTTTTGTCTTCAGCTCCTTTTTCCAACTCCTTTTTTATCCATTTTCTGTCTCTGATCTAAATAGTTTTCTCTCCTGTGTTTATGACACAAGAACAATGGAAACCACATAACAAAATATTAATTAAAATAAATATTTCAGCCACAAGAGGCTGAATTGCACTATTACACGATGTTCTATTTTAGTATGACAACAACAAACGAAGACACTTAAAGTGTTATACACAAGAGAAGCAGCTTCAGTGGTGGTGGTAACATCTGGGAAAACTATTGAGATAAGACTTAAAAACATTATCACCAGCAAAGTTCGAAAGTACTGAACGATTTAATAATGTGTCAATGGTTTTGGTCCATGCATGAGACTTGTTGACAGAGATAGTGGAGTATTGCTGGCTTTATCTTTTCAAGCCACGTTCCATTATTTTTAAAAAATTGTGTATTTACTGTCTTACCAGGGGTGTTAAGTATGGGAAGATGATGCTACATATATATATATATATATATATATATATATATATATACATATGTGTGTGTGCTGTGCCGTGCCGTGCCGTAAAATGCACCCCCTCATTTATCCTTGTGAAACGCAAGTCGAATACATTCAACTTGCTCAAAAAATCTATTTAATTCATTTAGTAATTATGGCTGGGGTATGTTTCCACAGAACATACAGAAAAGTGTTGGTTTGCACTCGCTATAAGCGACATTGTGTTCAGAAGATCATCTGTTATTTGCATTCTTTAGAGGAGCTTTAAAGACTGTATGCAACCGATGTTCTTCTCTTCTATCTCTTCTATAGTATTTTGCCCTGCGTTTGTCTACAATATTAAGGCGAATTGCTTCACTTTCTGAAGGGAGTGCATTTCACGGCAGGGGTGCTTACTGTGGCACAACACCGGGGTCCCACAATAGAGGATTTTGGAGATTGGACCAAAAAAGACCATAAAAATACTAGGAAGACTGGGTCCACGCAAAATTACAACTACAAACACCGAGATGCAGATTCACACAGGAATAGTATTATCACCAGACGTCTGCGAAATATAGTTCACAAGTGACATATTATTACAAATCAACAAAGGTCCACAGGTAATACTAATCCTGTGTGAATAGGGCTTTAGCCTGGTTCTGTCCTGAATGGTGCCAAATTCAAAATTCAGAGCATAGCTATGATTGGGGGTTGTTTCCACATGGTTCTCAACATGGTGAGGCTGAGCTAATGACTAGTAGCAGTAGCAGTGCTAACAACGCTAACAGAGCTAACAGTGTCTGGACAGTGTCTGGACAGTGCAGAGCGGCCGCCATTAGCTAACATTACATGCTAACATGTTAGCAACAGCTACGTAAACAAAGAACAGCTTGGTTTACAACACCAGTGTGACTTCATTTTCTGCTCAGGGTGCCTTTTATTATTTACTCATTACTTTTCTGCCTTACTAACGTTCTGAATTTAACACCATCAACTCTGAAATGAAATAATATTGATAATTTGACCTTGAGTGAGACGGAAAGACACGACCTTTGGACTGCTTCTTTAATTATATCTTCCTGGTTGTAGCTTCATCTCCTGATAGCACTAATATACAGATTTCTTATTGCTGTGTTTGGAGGACACGGAGCTACAGGTTACAGCTGTATCTCCTCTGGCCTCATCGGTTTCCTCTTAATGGCTCCATTCCTTTCATCTAACAGTTTGGCTGCTCGCTAACCTTTGCTTGGCCCGACTCGCTTAAAGCCTGCTTGCTCTCTGTCTCTCTGTGATGCGACTGCTCCCTCTCTCCTTTCAGGTTCTGGTGGCTCTTTTAACATGTCAAACTCCGGGGACTTGTTCATGAGCGTGCAGTCTCTCAATGGGGACTCGTACCAGGGGGCTCAGGTGGGAGCCAACGTGCAGTCACAGGTAGGGCCTCGAGCTGCACAGCAGATAACATAGGGGCCAGACCCACCTCATGTCATGCACAGGTGTAACTGTTAGCATTGATTAGACCCCCATAGGTCCTTGAGGGGGTTCCCAGCAAAGAGGAGGATAATTTCCACTGTTATTACATCCATAAGTAACACAATGGCAGAATATCAATGCAATTTTACTTCTATTTTAGTTGACTAAATGCATTTGACTTTTATGTCTTTTATGTTGTTGTGATTTTTGAGCACTCTCTGGCAAACAGGGATTAAAATCTCTTTTATGCTTATTTGGATTATGAGTAATCTAAAAGCAAAATTATAGATGGGGGTTTGTGGTTTAATTCATGTCTGTTCAGGGGTAATGAGACCAATATTATATTCAAGTAATTTAATAATTCTTGAATGGTAAATTTATATTATGATTTATAATGATTCTTAACTCCACTTTAGCCAAATCAGCTTGTCATAAAAATACCATACAGAGCAGTTGATTGTGCCTGTTAGCAGACCTCTACAGCCTATTTGCTGAATGTGGTGGAGGTTAGTAATACTGGCAGCCATCTTTAAATGGTGCAAGTCAAACCAATGGCAGGTTCTCTTGTTTTTCCCCATTCCAACATTTCATGAATGCAGAATTATTTATGTTTTTTTTTTACTTTGGCTTTAACTGATGTACTTGCTTGATAATATCACATATTTTATTTGGCTGTCTGAAAAGATCTTGCTAACCTAAATATTGCAAGCCTTGCTGGCATGAAAACAATCATGAATTTATTTATTTTTTTTGGACTGATTCAACTTCATTTCCACCACTTCATGTTTAATCCTGATGCACTCCAGTCATTACAGTACTTCTAAGTCTAACCGAACAGTTAACTTGGACCAGAGTCATCATTAATGTTATTAAACTTATTAAACAAACTTGGTTTGCCAAAAATGTCACTCATTAAAAAAAATGACCATACAGGCTTGTAATGACTCTACTGTTGCTCTTATTCAGTCTTAAGGGCAGCTTATTTCTTACCATACGAATAGTTTTTGTTTTAACAAGCAAAAAGGCAAAAGGTTTTATCCTAAATTTCCTTTTTTATCTTTTTGGACTGTTGACATTCTTGCAGCAGTGTGCTGCTGTTGTCTCTCGTCGTCTCGTCAGCCCTCTCGCTCTGCTCTTGTGTTGACTTTGACCTTGCTTTGTTTGTTGTTTCTGAATGTTTCAGGTGGATACCCTTCGCCATGTTATCAGTCAGACAGGCGGATACAGTGAAGGACTCACAGCCAACCAGATGTACAGTCCGCAGGGCATCAATGTAAGGATTCTTTCTTTCTCTGCCTACCAATTATTTCAAAGCCATAGGGCTCCGAATGCCACTTAGTAGGACTTGTCTCTCCTCCATGGTCACCTAGTTGATTGCCTCTGTACAGCTCATGCCATGGGCTTCGTGCTGCCCGCTGTACGCTGGCATGTGGCCGGTCCACACACATGCAGAGCCGCCGTCTGAGCCTGTCATGTTGGATCAGGTCTGGCGTAGCACCTGCAGCCACGTACAGTCAGCCGTGAGCCAACTGCACAAACAGGTGACACCTCCTGCACTGGACTTCAAATCCTCTGACCACCTGACCCCTGATTAGTGGCCCCTGGGGGCCTGAAGCTCCCATTAAAGCCTCCCAAGACAACGCCGCTGTCCCCGCTAAAAATACACCACTGGAAACATGTACCATGGGGGTGTGTTCCCCCTCGTGTTTGTCTTATTTTTGAAGTGGGGGTTGTGGAGGGGAAGTGAGGGGGTCGGGGGTTGGGGGGGTTTGCTTGCTGGCGGCTGCAAAGAGTAGGGAAATTCACAGCGACAAGCCGTGTCGTAAAGGGGAAAATCGATAAGACAGACACAAGGAGAGCAGAGTGTGGACTTGGGACAGCAATCCAAGCGCATTGCTCAGATCATGTTCCTGCCACACTAATGGCCCTGACAGCGAGCCGCGCTGAGAGGACGAGGACGGTCACAGCCGCGGCTGGGTTCCTCCGCTGTCGCCGTCGTGCCTCAGTGGCCATATGATAATCAGATGAAATGTCTGCCATATAAAAACACGTATGTGTATTCAAATGGGCTCCGAGCGCATCCCTGCAGCCAGCTGTGGCGGCCCTGAGAGGCCGCTAACGTATTCAGGCCCTGTTCTTCCTCAGTCCTTTGACCTCACAGATACGGTTCTCCTTGGACGCCTGCTTGCTCTACCACATCTTACACTGCCACAATATGCTGTGTTATTCACTTTTTATACCCTGTAAAGAAGCCCTGCAATGCATAATGTAAGAGCAGGATATCTGTCTGCCAGGCTGTTTGTGCTGTGATTTATGAAGCTCGGGCTAGCGAATTACGAATTTTTGGCTTCTTCGCTCGCCCTTTCACTGCAGCACATTCTCCACAGTTTTGCTGCATAATGATTCCCCTCAGAGTTGTGGCATTTTCTGTCAAAGTTGTTAATCTTGTAGGTGTGTCATCTCAACCTTTTCTGGCCTGTTTAGGTCCTAAAATTCAGAGCGCAGAGGAGCTATAATATTACAAAGAACCTTATAATATATACAGTACACATGATTATACTTGAAGCAAACCTTTTTGACAATGCAGTGAAAAGTCAGTTAATACTGTGAATCCATATGACTTTCCTTGCATGTAAGTCATAAGGTTCCTAAGAACTAGAAGAGTAGTAACATAGAAATACATTTACAGAGATACAGATACAGAGGTAGGATGATAGAGTATTACTGAGTAGTATTAAAATGTAGTATTAAAATGGGAATGGAAGTGGTTTTGGGATCTACCAGTCGCAATTATGCTACTTTTTTAACTAGTGAAATATATCTAAATAAAAACAAACATCTGATAAATTAAAAAAAGACTGAGCGGATACATTACACATACTGCAGATAATTACAGCAGCAATTACAGTTTAGAAACGGTCCGAGCGCCACAAAGCCACACATTCGACTCTCTGACCCTGTCGTCTTCAATAACAGGCTTTGAAATGAGAGGCTGTCAAGGGCCATTTCCAGTTTTTCTGATGGCTTTAAACTTACTATTAATATCCTAAACGCTCCTTTTAACAGGCCTGTGTCTCTGCAGAGGCTTTCCATTGCTCTTATTGTGTTAATTCGTGCTGTCAATGTCACAATTAGTGAGCGTGGCGCTGATTGCCCTCGTTTTGTTTCAGAGGTCTTTTCATGTAACTTGCACATTTTATTCAGAACATTTCAAATGAAAATGACAGAAGAGAAGCCGTCTTGGAAGAAATGCCAGTGTATTTTCTTCATTATATGAATTTCAATGTGCAGCGGATGATGGGGTTCAGATTGTAATTCACTGCCGGCTCGAAAAACATCATTTTATGTTTTTTATGTCAGTCTTATTCTGAAATATGAGCCGTAATTTGAGCTAGGTTAGCAGCTTCCACCAATCCAGGAGGTAATTTGGCTTTAGGCTGTGTGGCAGAGTCTATCCCAGCATTCCCACGCCGTGCTCATGCACTACCTCGCCCTCAGGACTTCCATTCGTCGTAGCTCACTGTGTCTGACCCGCCTGCACTGAGTAATGAATGTGGAAGTAATGTTCCTCTCTTTTTGTTCCTCTTCCAGGCAAACGGTGGCTGGCAGGATGCTCCAACCCCCTCATCAGTGACTTCACCCACAGAAGGACCCGGAAGCGTTCACTCTGACACCTCCAACTGATCCTCCACCTCCCCCACACCCCTCCTCCGTCCTCCTGCTTCCCAACTTCCAACACCACCACCACCCTGGTCACATCCCCCAAAAACAAATCCCCAAACCCCATCAGGACTGGACGTGACGTACTGTATGCAGTCAGGACACAGTTGGGGTCCAGGATGACATTTCGGGACAAATATTTCACTTTTCCTATCTGGACTAGTGCAGCACCGTTAGCAGCCTGCACAGGGGACTCATATCCACACTTCACAGTTTGTACAGTTTCCACTTGATGTCCATGTTGCCTCTTTGTATTTCTCTTACATTATATATTCACTCAGTTAGCAGCATAAACGCCCCGCCGTCTTGTAAATTGAAATGCTTCCACACTACCTCTATTCGAAATAATAACAAGAGAGAGAAAACAACCTTTCAAAACGCTTCGGTTTTACAAAATTTTTATAATTATTGGAGTTTTACTGAACACCACGCCAGGCCCTGTCACCACACCTCTGTCTTTAACGACCACGTTCACACATTTTGTTTATCTCTAGTGCCAAAGTTCAACCCTGGAGGTGAATTTTGATAACGTTTTTATGTCCTTCCATTTTCCTCGCCATGCTTTGTGAAGTGTTATTATGTTGATCCAGTCACGTCAGCCAGGTAATATCCACGCATCAAGCCTCGATTTGTATCCAGAACATCTACAGCAGACAATGACATGTAAGACATTTTATATTGTCGCCAGAGGAGCAGATTTTCTGCTGTTATGCAGTAAGATGGTAATATAATAATAAGAATATGCTATTTCTTTGCAAGCAATCAACAAATGACACGCAAAGAAAGTTCTGTCTTGCTTGTCGGCCAAAATATTCAAAAAGGAAATTGACCTGAAACACCAAATCGATGACAACATTTGCAGGTATTATGGCACGTCAATATGTATCAAAGCACAATAACACCAAGTGGTTCGACTCAAAGGGTAACATTTACAAATGTCGAGACAGAGGGAATTTTACGTTTTAATATAGGAGTAATATATGGAAGAAAGGGACATCGTCAGTGTGTTTCAGTGAGATCAGTACAGCCAAATACTGCTGGTAACCAAATCCAAAACAGATTTTAAGGTACAAATGTTGTTGGGGTTGAACACGTTGCATGTCCTTTCTCTGAGTTATATTTGTTTTGATAATCCAGAGAGCATGATGGGATTTTTGAGCAGATCTTTGTTTTGCTCAAATTAAATTATTCTTTACACAATAAGAATTTCTTAAGACATTGCGAGCAAATATTGTCTGTTGCTCCAAATAGCCCACTGCTCAGGATTATGGCACAAATATAACTCCTGAGGTTACTGTCATGTGACCCCTGTTCTCTGATAACAATAGGCAGAATACTACCGTTTGTATTTTCAGAATTCAAGAGTCCCTTCACGCTTTGTTTTCTTTTAAAATGACACTAAATACACCACAAACCAATCCAAAATGTGAAATTCAATTAGTGACCTTTGTTGTATGTACGGTATAATATGTGGTCTAACATGTATTCGAGATATCAGCATTTACATACTTTGATACCAAAAAAAAGCAGAATTTGTATCCTCTACATTGGGATCAGCTTTATTGACGTTTTCTTTTTCCTCTTTTCGTAGGATTTTATTATCTACGGTACTAGTGAGCATCCCATAATGCTCCGTAGTACTCTGTATTCAAAGCCAAAATAAAAAAAGCGCAGTTGGAATACAGAAGTGTTTATATAAATTAAAACAGAAACAAATACCCTGATGGCACACAAATCCAGATAATGTTTGGATATATTTTTATGTCTCCATTTTGTGAATAACTCTTTTTTCATTTGATATTATTTGTTGCTTTGCTACAGGATTGTTTTTTTAAGCTACCATTATATGTGAATTAGCCCAAGAATGCTCTATATACAGTATGTAGATATGCACCTTTACTCTCTTTTTTTGTTTTTTGTTTTTTTGCATCTTTGAATTTGGACGGTAGCCATTTTAACGCAGCCTGATTGGAGCTCCTCTTGGATTTAAAGTTATTATTATTTTATACTCAGACCACCAAAACAAGCCTGTCTCCGAGGTGGCTGCTGTCCGAATGATGGTGACGTGAAAAGTTAGCGTTGACGTCGCCCTCTGACGTTGTTTTTTTTTTTTTTTCAAAGCTCAACTGGACCCTTGATAACAGAATTCAATCCCTATCAGCCTGAAAACCAACAAGTATTTTTAACAGTTGTCAGTGTGTTTGTATTTATGACACATGTATGGAGTCATGGACGTTTCAGAGCTGCTGTGTGGAGGTCGACCATGTCGTGATTACACCAAACTAGACTCAGTGGGATCATTCAGAGCGTCCTCGGCCCTCCTGCTCAGTATTACAGTCTAGAGGTCGAGTGCTGCTGGAGTGATGCGCAGAACCTGCCTCAGTCGTGTCTCCTGAAGTCACTGGAGTGAACTGACAGCGGCGGCCATGCAAAGCAAACACACAAGGATTGTTTTTGCACCCCTCGGAAAAAAAAAAGGAAAAAGGCTTAACTCTACTTTTCACATTGCCTGTCAAATATTACCGAAGCTTCATGTAATGATGCTTTTTAGTTTTGTTTTTTGAATATAAAAGGAAAAGAGACATGAAAAGAAAAATGAACAATTTGTAAAACATAAAATGTTTTATTTGTTGCATGTCCTTTTGTTCTTCAATAAAAAAAAAAAATAACGTACTGCAGTGTTTTTGAATGTTAACTTCTTTTTTTTACAAGGATTTCAGAAATCGTTGAGCCTTTTTTTCTTGACAGGTTTTAACTTTTAAGATCTCTGCGTATGTAAAAAAAAATGGATTGTCTTTTTAAATTCAAAACCTGTTTTTTTCTGTGGAGAAAAATAGCTGAAAGGTGTAGGTTTTATGGTCTCTTAATTTGTACTGGCAATGCGTATCCCAAATAAATAGTTTCTTTTGTTGCATAAACCTGCATTCTTTCTTTTATTTCTGTGCTTTTCCACAAACTCGTGCATGAATTTCACCTCAAACTTGTTTCTCCTCCAGACTTTTTGTAACGAGGTCAGGGTCAGGAGTCACTGTAGGATACAAGTTTACACGTTGCAGACTTGTCAGTCCAACACCTCTTGATAACATTGCACGTCTCACTTCCAACTCTGCAGCTGCATGCGGGCGTTTTATCACCACTAACGTTACGCTGGAGCTCAGCCCAGCCGCCGAGGGTGTGAAGGGGACATTTTCACAGTTTTCCAAAGTGAGTGAAAGCTGTGTGCTCCCAGCAGACAGACGCCAACCCACCTCCTCCCCACACCCAGCTCTCCCTCCGAGGCATAGTTAATGTGCGTTTCCTGCAAGAGGCAGAATCCACACTTATCTCTCTCCTCCAGATAAACCAGACCACGATGTCTGATTCTGCACCTCCAATTCATCCGACCCTGGAAAGAAAAAAGGGGCTGAAACATTAACTTGGGGTTCCCAGGAGCATCCAAAAATCAGAGACTGTGGGAGTGACATATGCAAACATGATCAAGTGTAATTACATGGAGGAGCCTCCTTGTTTCCATCAAAGGGCCAATGTTCGAGGCTCTGTTCGAGGCACGAAAGCCAAGAAGTACCGGACGTGTTTAATTCATTCCCGAGCTCTTATGAACCAAAAAGGCATTGTGAAGGCTGATTCAGTCATTACATGGTGAAAAGGTGTAAATCCCATTCTGAGTAAAATCAGTCCTTTTGAATTTCTGATTCCTTTAACAAATGAGCTGGATAACACAGTAACACTGTGACCAATGCTACATAGGTTTTTAAAGACGAATGATCATTATCCATTCAACACGGTGAAAAGATTAAGTCTAACAATAGAATGTACCCTTTCTTAAAAAAAAGCAGAATATAATATTTTCCTGACATTTTCTTAAAGGTCATTCACTCTAAAATACAACTCAAATCCATTTTATCCCTTGACTCGTCTTTCTGTTGACCTTTTGACCTCCTGGATCAAATTGACCCGCTCTCATTGGACATTTTTGTAGGAAGGAGGTATAAATTATCACTTAACCCTGTAATGTTTTACATTTGTCTTTTTAATTTGTGGCCAATAGAAGCAATTTAGCCAAAACTTGCCTCATTTGAGACAATACAAGAGTTAAAAGGAGTAAGAATCAGATGGCAGGTGTTACTATTTTTTGATCTACTGCAAGACGTGTGAGTCGTTCCCAGAAATCACTGATTTGATGATTTGATTTATGTGTTGGATGAACCTCGGCGTGAATTCAGCCGAGAAGTCAAAGACATTGAGGTGACTTAAACAGTATTTTTGGGACTGCTTCAACATTTAGAAATGGGTTCACTTTGAAATATTAATATTTCAGTGCAGTTTAAACAACATTAACTTGGATGCCTGGAGAACAAAATCAATCCTTGCTAGAAAATGACGGTTAAAATAACATCCAGGAATAGATTTGAGACAGGAAATCTGCAGTGAACTATTAGTGCCTGACACTTTGACCTTTTTCTCTAATTCTAGTCAAATGATTACTCATTGGTACACCTTTTTCAGCAAATATACAGTGCTTAATACATTTATTATTCCACCATCCAGTGTAAGATGTTTGCCACCGCTGCCCTAAATTAACAGTATTGCTGATTAAGAAAATATTTTCATGTTTCTGTAATGGTAAATCCACCAGTATGTGCAAACTCTTTAATAAAAATGGTATATGTAATGCTAAAATATAAATATTGTTGGTTTCCAGGAATTTTCCATTTTACTGTTTAAAAAAAAAGCACATTATTACTTTTGGATTTTGAGATGCAAAATTCCAGTTATGTCCTGTTATTCCTGGTTTTAGTGGTTGTTTGTTATTCTGGATTAATGTCGGACAAATTTACTCTTTTTGACTTAAATCATGAGACCATCCTCGTCATCTCTGTTTCTAAAATAGGCTACATACAAAGTTATCAACTTTAGCCTGGATTTGCAAAATGTTTTGCTATTTTACAGAAACATAAACATTCAGGTATGGCAAAATAAAATGAAAAAAAAAAACATCTCACTATGATGTGAGGCAAGAAATCCAAGCTGTTAGACAACATTTGGTCCATCTGATCACTGGAGTTTCATATCAATCATCATCACGATGCATGTGGCCCAGAGAGGCCTCACATTATATCAATGACAGTAACAAGGCTCATATGTACACAATGTATAACATGCATCAGTTATGTCAATGCCTGGCAGCGTGATACACACTCACACACACTCAAGTGCCTGAGGGGAGGACGACAGAAACAGACGACATAATGGAGAGTCTGTGTCTTAAGGGATCTCTGGTCTGCGTTAATACCATGAAACGTCAACCGAATCACTAAATAAACTCCACAGAAAGCAGGAATAGGGTCAAGTAATTAGTGACTGTGGGTGTGTTTCAATCAGCGTTGCAGATTTCAGATTTGGAAAGGGTTCAGTTTGGCAAAGACTTGCTGGCGGAAAGGAAAAGCCTCGTCGTCTCGTCTTGCCTATGCCACCCACAGATCTTTAATGAATTCCTCTGATCCCAACTTTCATAAAGGAGACATTTGAAAAAGATTTCACAGATCAGCGTGTGTCATCACAGCCTTTCAAGTTATTTCAACCGTGGAACATTTGAATTGGGATCTGCAGTAAATTTGAGTATTTTAAGGGTGTGGGAGTCTAAACTGGTTCTTTATATTAGCCTAAAGCTTCCATAATGAGCTGCAAGATGTGGACCTTATCATGTGCTTCAATTATAGTGGTGGGGGGACAACAAAAACCTTTAAAACAGTGCCAGGAGACGCTCTTATTAAAGAAATAAGAAAGTTATCTCTCCAAAACACGAATCACAAATGAAACAAATATTGTTTTGCGTCGATGATGGAGGACATTCAGATCCAGTTGCTGTTACAATAATTATGGCTTTCATGTCGACTCTCCTGCAGCTGCGAGCTAATTTGTTGTGAGTTTTTGTCTGCGTTTTCATCTTTTTAACTGTTTTCCCTGCATCTCTGGACATGAAGCTGTTTGACACATTTGGTCAGTGCAGTGCGTCGTTTTGGAGGGAAATCCTGTCTTTTCATGAGATAACAATGCTGATTATGTTGTCAAGATGGGTTTATGTAAAAAAAAAAAAAAAAACTGCCCAGTCTCCCCTGCTCAGTGTACGCTGCTATAGACTGTATGTTGTAATTTAGGAGGCAGCTGTCATAGTGAGTTTTCCCATTGTTCAGTATGTACAGCGCTGCTCAGTCTCTGGGTGTGACTCTACCATCTCTATCTCACACAAACACAGCCGTGATTTATGGATTGAAATTAATATTTAAATTAATATTCAAAACAGAAGGTGGTTTAAGGAATCTGTTTTTGCTCAATGAGTCTCCCAGCAATGAAACACTGCTGACCCCTGATGGTCTGAGTGTCCGTTTTTAAGGCAAAGAGCTGCAGGAAGTGAGAAGTTTGAGAGTTTAAAGGCTCTTGAACCAGCATTTTTGCCCATTTTGAGTCATATTTCAAGACCCACAGAATATTTTGTACTATGTCTCTGAAAACACTGAATAGCTCAAATGAAAGAAGAGACTCTCTATTTCATCATGAAAAAAAATGTTTGTTTTTATCTTGTTCCGAAAAAGAGTCGACAACACTGAGCTTTTTAATTGTCTCGTCTACTCTCGTTATTTTCTTAAGTTCGTCCACTGTTTGTATTTGGTGGTGGTGTTTCTCTGTTTTTCTTTATCACTTCAGCTCTTTTAATAAGTCTATAATAAGCTGTGCAGCCCAAAAAAACAGGAACTTGGGCCTTTAAGCACAAATTATAACAAATTTTGATCCTATACAACCATCACAGCATAAAATGTTGCTTCTAGTCTTTCGCTTCCTCCTGGACAAATAAATGCTAAATGCCTCAAAATCAATGTAGTTGCTCATCTTAGACACCTCCCAGACTGTTAAAAAATAAATTCCCCTTGGTATTTAGTAAAGAAAATTTAATTTTAAAAGTTATTCTTTCATTAAAACAACAACAAACTAGCATTTAGTAAATCAAATATTCAAAAAGTGTCCTCTGATGAGACTTTTCAGCATTAAAAGCAGAATATTAAGCACTGTCACAGACCTACATAAAATCTATATTTTAAAAAATAATTATTGCACTGTATGAACAATCTAAAGGCCACAGAAAAAGGTCTATTACTAAACAAATCATAATAAACTGATAATGAAATAATCACATCAACTGCCACAGCCTAATTTCTTAACGTTAAGCTAGGATCATAAACTTAACTACCTAACCTAATCCTATGTTGCCTTACTCCATTAAGACTGATTTTTATTTAGCAATTTAATGGTTTTTATGTGGGTTCACAGGAAAATGGGTAAATTGACTCAGGTTAAGGTTATGTCATCTGCTACCAGGAGTTTATCTTATTTTACCACTTTTATATATTTTATAATACAGTTTTTCACACCAAATTACACATTTGTTGGTAAAATTATACCTATGATACACTGTTAAGAGGTCAGACTGGTCAATTTTGAGCAAATATGTAGGCTATGGATGGTATTCAGATCCAGATGCAAGATGCTAGCTTTGTGACAGGGAGTAAATTAATATTCTAATTGCATAACAGAGAAGAGACACAACTGTCATGAGGCTGACAGCAGCGTCAGGGCACTGATAGTTTAACATTATGTGTCTCTCCAGGGAGCGCAAACTAATTCACTGCCTGCATCTATATGCTCTTACTAAAGGGGAATCAGAAAATCAATTCTTTCTTTATTACACATCATTAATATTTATTATAGGGAGCAGGAAGCTCAACAGAAGATTGTGACAAACTCTACTTCTTAGTTCTCAAACATCATATTCATTTGTTTAGTGTGAAAGTTCATTCTCGTCCATATAATAGTTCATTTTTTAACAACATGGACCTTAAATGAAAATTATTATAGACAAAATGAGTGAAAATGTGCAGCTGCCACGCCACTGAACATCAGCCCTACAAACATGCTCTAAAAAACCATATGTATTAGAAAAATTATGTATGTGCACTACTTGCATTGAATAATTTGTGTAATTTTATCCTGTCTTGAGCCAGCAGCAATTATTTTAACAGGTAATAATAACATTAATGGATGGCTGTGTACCATTCAGTAAGCTAATCATTCATTCATCTGATTATTTACACCTTTACAGACACCAACAACGGAAGGAACAACTTTATAAAAAAAATAAAAAAAAAAAAAAAAAAAAACTTACACAGCACCTTAATAATATGCAAAATCAATGTGAGAAGGTTGATCTCATTGAAGAGGTGCAATAAATGAGGATTACAGTTGCTTCCATAGGAAAATAACACTAAACACATCATTGTTTTGGCATGTTTAGGCCATTTTCTGCTCATTATGTACACAATCGTTCGCTCCTGTAGACAAATTCAACCACTGGTGCCCAGTGGTGGAGAGAGCATTCAGATGATTTACTGCTGTTAAAGTACTAATACCACACTGTTTGGCTCCTTTATTATTACTAATAAATACATGTGACAAGTATTCTAACCTTGTTGTTTGTCAGTGGGTTAGTTTTAGAGGCTTTGTAATGCTACCGGGTAGATTAGAGGAGTAGTACTGCACATATAATTTTTTGAAGAATATTGTGTAAAACTAGTAACTACGTCAAACAAATGTAGCACAATAAACCACAAAGTAATATACAATTGAAATAATTGTACCTCAAAATCACACTTAAGTCGTGATTACATTTCACCCCTGCAAATTCCCATTCATTTTGATCATTGTGAAAATCAATTTGTAGACTTATATGGGTTAGAAATGGTATAAACTGAGCATCCTATCTTAGTTATGTTATTATTATATTAATCTAAGGAAACGCAGCAGAATAAACACAGGAGTGGTCACGCTGACTGATCTTTCTGATGCTGCACAATCGTTAAACTTTGGTCTCAACCTCTCTGTTTGCAGGATGCTGCCCGTTAGGTCTTTGTTTATAATTTAGACCTCATCTCTGGATGCAAGTGTGACCTTGTGCAGCTTTGAGCTGTCTCAGCAGAGCGCCCGACCATGGCGGCTGACACAGCGAGACGTCTGCCTGTTCGGGGACAGAGGGTGTATGTAGGTCAGCCATGGGCCTGCATGCTGTGACAGCAGCACGGTCACTGTGCTGTGCAGCAGGACAGGGATTGGAGTGGACAGAGGGAGCCGGCGTGGAGCGAGGCCCCCCTCACACGTCAGCACCGATACTTCCTCATTTGCCCCCTTAAACACTTTGACATTATCAGGCCACACAGAGCAACGTCCACCCTCATTATTCTCACCTATGGTTTAACAGCAAAATGGGCAAAGAGGAGCAAGAGGAGAGGAAACCAACAGAAATAGTGAGCGGACATCAGATCATGGTGCATGTCTGAAAAGCAGGGATGGTCATTTGAAGGGTGAACGTCCTATTCATGTCAACACACTCAACACTGGTGATGTTCAGGTTTACAGTTTTGACAGGACACAGCTGCGGAAACACCACTCAATTAAAAAAATATAAGCTTCCAGTTGAAGCTTTCATGAAAATTCATGAAAAGAATAAAAAATAAAGCACTGATTTAAAGGCATTCACTGAGCAAATTAGTAGTTATTTTGACATGTGTTTTATTGAAAAAGAGTCAACAGCACCGTTCTAAATGCAAGCTTTTGCACTCCAACAAATGGTGACACACTGCCACCTAGTGGCTCAACACTGAGGCTCAGATGATGTATCCAACATGAAAAAAATGTGCTCTAATGATCGCAAATAATAACATTAACTGGATGAGATGATTTCACACCAAGGATGCCAGTAAAACAGCTTTAGAGGGAAGTAATGTCCTAGAAGTTGATTTGTTCTATAAAAATAATGGGTTGAGATGTGGTTACAGATGTTGTGGTTGAGTCTCTGAAATGTAACAAATGTTGGGTGAACGAATAAAGAAAAAAAAGGAGCTCATCGGTTATAAGGATGCATTGAACCGGATGCAGATTTGATGTTTGTCTTGATGCTACTTGGCATTTTTCCTGAGAAAGAAAAAATAGGACGAGAATTAATGGTTGCTTATGATATTCTACACGTGTACGTCACAACGTCTAAAGCTATCTAAAGCTACAGTTAACATCAAGGGTATTCTGTATACTTTGTGCAAAAATCAGCCATCAGCTACTTTGAAATATTAGGCTCATATGAGATGAACTTCTGTCTCGCCTAATCGGGAGGGGATCATCACCACTTTATACAGGAAGTGGCTCACAGCTAAAGGTGCCAAGCGGGCAAACAATGTCTAACAGAGATAGTGTATCAGTGTTTATCTGAAGAGAAGCTGGAGGGTGGGCCCTTCTGTGACAATGCCCTCAGTTGGGATGGCGTTATCAAGTATGTGCAGGATATACACTGTATGAAAGTACAAAGTAGCAGCTATGAGCTAGTCAGTAAGTCACACACACATAAACATAGACTAAAAGCACAGCCGGCCAGCGATGTCATTAAGTGCACAGAAACTCGGCTTACAACACACAGGAGGAGAGGGACTTCATTCTCAGGCAGATATTATTCCCCTTTATCTATACATAGCTAATAGTTGTTAGTTGATATATTAATACTCTGGATATAGAATTTAGCACATGTCATTTAACCTTCAAACTATGTATATATATTCAGTTATTTTAAACTCTATCCAAATCATTTACATCCTAAAATAGAGAATTAATTTAAAGTGCAAATAGTCTCACAATTACCGACACAAGCAGGGAAATGAAAAGCAGCAACTGTTCGACAAATTAAATGTAAGAATCAAGAAGGAAAAGCAAAAAGTGGTGGAGGTGAAATACTAACCCAGCTCTCCAGGTCTCCTACCTGGCTGCCCTTGCTGCTGTGGAGCCACAGGTCCTCCCATACCTGCTTGCTGGCTTGAACCGCCACCAATGGTCACCTGCTGTAAGGTTGGGCCTCCGCTCATCATGGGCCCTTGACCTGGATGTCCAGGGGCCACTGGACCTGGAGGCCTACATTTGGAAAGCCCCTTTCCAAATGCAACAGCTCCAACCAGCGCGTTTGTGTCAGCGGGGTTGAAAGATGCTTTGTTCTGCCTTATTGCTGGTGGGGGGGAACATCTCACATGAGTCAACACATTCATATGAGATAAATTACCTGGAAAGTTAAAGTATGACATACCTGCACTGTCTGCATCTCTGTCGTCACGAGGATTGTTCAGCTTCTCTAGCAGATTGGAACACAATTTATTCAACGTCTGGATCTGTTTCTGTTGACAAAAATATAACCGGGGGGTTTGGACTATGTAAATAGTAACTGCTAATCATTTCAATGTAAAAAAAATCACTTTTACACATGAGTGAGGCTAACTGACCTGTGCCACCTCTGGACCAATTCGTGCTGCCTCCACACTCAGCTGCTTCTCCTGCTCCTCCACCTCTGGATCAGGCTTAGTTCGCAAGTAGTCTGGTACGATCTCATGGCTGAACACTGGGACACGCTGCTCTGTGAGTTTCTGTGGGGGAACGTAGATGAACAAGTCAGAGAGGCTGGTTCAAGGGCGTTTGCGAGAGGTGAAACTTTAATGCAGGCTGCCTGAGCAGGAATGTGTTAAGACGGCTTTGAGTCATGAATAGGAGAGGATGGACCTGAACTTCTGCAGAAGACCAACGTTTGCTGACGAGAACACACAGAATATGCTAAGTCCACCAAAAAAATGTCATATATGATGCCATAAACTGCAGAAGTGATTTGTGTGTACAGTAGATTGCATTGAGTCAAAGTTTTTTTCACTCTGACACAGCTCAATCTTAACTGTGAGTTAAGCGTGTGTCTTAACAGCATCAAAGTCTGTAATTCCCTGTATGGAAGTGGCAGCTTTTGAAATGAAAAATGAATTTGCTCCTTTTTAGACATAAATTAGCACTGTGAAAACGAGTACTTCACTCTGATTCGGACTAACCAAAGAGACGGTGGCTCGTGAAGTAGACACATCGGCTTTGATACTCACTGCTAAATCATCATCTCGGTCTGGAGACAGAAGCAGTGGTATTATGACCTGGTTGCGGAAGGATGGAGTCTTCTCATTCTTTAGCAGTTTATTGATAGTGTTCAACTGACCAGATAGCAAAGCGAAGTTGTCCAAAACAGAGGGCCTGAAAGACATAAACACACACATCTTAGCACCTGAGAGGGAGAAACACTCAAAAAAGGGCATATTTAAAAGGGGTACATCTATGTTGTTTCACTTTACTGCTTTTCTGGAGTAGGAAACACCTGGCAATGTTAGTTAAAACATAGATTTAGGGATGAAGTTAAGACAGTTTGACAGGTGTTGTGGTGTATGGCGTATCACTACCCTCCATCATGAATACAGTGCTTAACAGATTTATTAGACCACCACCCAGTGTAAGGTGTTTGCCAAGAGTATGATACCGGGTTAATTGGATACTTGAGACAGGTTGTCTATTAGTTAGGCACTGTGAAAATAAATAGAACTTTTAAGACGGACAATACACATTACACGCTAATATTGTTTCTTTAATAAAACACTTCACACTTAAAACACAAACAAAAGGGCAGCATGCAGTCTTAATATAACTTTACTTAGGAGTAATATACTTGTAGAGAGGATTACGAACTGACATTTATTGGCTATTCTTGCATACAATGCTTTACTCACCATGTTAGTCGCTCGTACTCATTTTCCAACTTGTAAATAAAACTGTGAAGAGCGTTTTTGACGTGAGCTACCCGAGAAATTAGAGACTCCACTGCTGCCTCCAGCTGCTTCTCCTCTCGTTGCTGTGGGACATAACAAAAACAATTTCACTCTAATACACCAACAAAACTATTACTAATGACACTGAACACAGTAAACACTCCTAACGACCGGATTTCTCTCTTCAAATTAACGCTAGTTAAGGCTGAACATTTAGTGAAGTTGAACTGCCTTAGCTGCAAAACGAACTAAGCTAGCGTTAGCTGTTAGCAAGCTAGCTACTGCTAGCGCAATAGATAAATAAACATGCACAATGCCCAATAATCAACCATAAACACAGAACCTTTCAATGAAGATACGAGTACATACTGTGACACATTATCCCACTGTAAACGACCATATAAGGGTATTAAAATAGCATTAATTACCTGCATTGTCGAGTAAGCTAACAGTGTACTTCTCAATAACCCGGTGCAGAAGCACTTCCGCTTCACCGTGTCAAAATAAAAGCATGTGTTTTGAGCTTTCTGTTCGGTACAATTTACATGTTGAGCTAGTTTATACTTCTGCTCCACTACACTGGAGAGTTATTGTACTTTTTATCCCACTACTTGTATTGTATACATGTAGTTAGTTACTCTGTAGATTCATATTAATAATACAAAATTCACTCATGAAATTATGATGTATCATTATGGATAAATATGAGACTGTTAATCTCTTGGTGGAACTGAAAAACTACTGTGCAATATAATATACCTCTGACCAGACATTTGTGTCCCTCATCAGTGTTTCACTGGGTTTGTGTTTTATACCAAACAGAAAAAAACAAAAACAGACTGATTTCACTATTGATAATGGACAATAATGATATAGAGCCCATGTCAAAATCATGCCCAATATCAGATCAATCAGAGGTGCTCATAAACACTTGCCCGACACTGATTAACATTGATAGCTGATCAGAATATCTGCATCCTCACCAAATTTACAATGAAAACACACTGGAGGTTGGACATATTGTTTTAAAATGTGACAGAATTGACAAATTAAATAAGACATTTGTAAAAAAAAAAATGTGAATAACATACATGCTTCATCTTACTGTAACATGTTTGTCAGTTATCACTGTAGAAAAGCAACTTTTATTAAGAAGCAAACAGGCACAGAGATTTTTTTATCTGAAACGCTTTATTCTGATGAAAACTGTGTTTGTTTTCCAATAGTGTGTCATACAGTGACAAAATGCTGACACAGACTAATTAATGCTGATTCACAGTTCACATACAGCATTTCTAATTAAGGCTCTTTGTTTTAATAAACAGTTATTTTGATACCAAGGTTTGCATTTTTTGACTTGGTAAATAACTGAAAAAAGGGTCACTTATTGAGGGAATTTGAACTCAGTCAGCTCGCACACCTCAGGTGTAAAAATAGTGCAAAAGAAGAGAGTGCTACTCTGAAAGGAGAAGTCAAGGATTATGTTCATTGTTTTGGCAACTCGGTGAAGGGATTTTAGAAGAGGCTGTCGACGTCGCCCATTTCCACGACCACAGTCTTCAGCTGGGAGTAGTACTCGATTGTCACCTGACCGTTCTCTCTGCCGAATCCTGGTAAAGCACAGTGGACATCAGCGTCTATTTTAGTAACTCTACCCTCTTTGTAAGACAAGTCAGGTCGCTTGGTGCAATGATAATGTATTTCTTTTGCATTTCAACCTTAAAATCTTATCTTAAAAACAGCCTACCTGAATTCTTATAGCCTCCAAATGGCACTTCCACAGGGCTGATGTTGTAGTTGTTGATGAAGCAGGTCCCTGCCTCCAGGTTTTCAGCCACACGATGTGCTCGAGCGATGTCCCTGCAGGCAGAGCAAAGGAACAGTTTTCAGATGTAATACAAGGAAAAAGAAGCAACTCACACAGTTTAACTATTGCTTCACCTAATGTCTGACCCCAGATTGTGCAATAAATTCCACTTGGCAGCTGCAAAATTTGTATTGGCTGTTTTGTGGAAACTGTGGACAGCAGCCAGTGGAACTAGGGTTGCAAAATTCTGGGATTTTCCAAAGTCGTAAAATTTCCAAGGGAATTAACAGGAATGTATGAGAATAATCAGGAATAAACTGGGAATTTTTAACAAGGAGATTAGATATAGCTGGAGAAATATATTGTAAAATAATTTTAACTTAAACAACCACATTTAATGCATCATCACATGTACATAGCAGCACTTTGCTGCAACCCTAAACGGGACCCGATAACCTCATAAGCCTCAAGAGCAAACCATCAGCTGCTGGGTATTAAGTGTGTGTGCTCTCCTGACCTGGTGAAGACTCCAGAGGCCAATCCAAAGGTGGTATTGTTGGCCCGACGGAGCACCTCTTCCTCTGTGTCGAACGGCATCACAGACATGACGGGGCCAAAAATCTCCTCCTTCACGCAGGTCATGTCATCTCTGCAATTATCTGTGTTGGGGGAAAGGATTGGATGCAACATAACGATGTCAAGGATACAACATGTATCTGGACACACTATTGCAATATTGTTAAGTTGCAATATATCACAATATATTGTGATATTCTACAAAGTTCACTGAGAAATTTAAAATGCAGCTTAAAATACAAGTTGTATACTGTACATATATATATATATACATATAAATATGCTGCCATGCTTGTGGTGCAGTGACACCTTGTGGACAACTGGACCAAAACGTTACCTTTTTTTCGAAAAAAAAAATCAATATAAAGAAACTAAAAATCAATATTATATCAGAGGAAAAAGTGCCGCGATATATTGCCATATTAATATTTTTTCCCACCCATATATATTTGCATTCACTCCATGCTATTGCACTATTATTAATATAATTTTATTACTTATTACACTTATTTTATTATTTCTTTATCTTGTGTGCTGCTGTCTGTCCCCTAAGTCAAATACACATACACATACCTGGCCTATAAAGCTGATTCTGATGGTGTACAAACAAGAACTGATGCGATCCTGGAGAATATTCAGAGAGCCTTACCAAGCACACAGGGTGCCATGAAGTAGCCCCCTTTCAGTTTGGGATCACTGGGGACTAAAGGATCTCCTCCACAAAGCACTTTAGCTCCCTGGAAAAAAACACACACAAACAGCCATATCAGCCAAATAATTATGAGGACTAATAATTAAACTTTGCATAAGTGCTTTGAGGTCTTGAGTCAAAGTACCGGCTGTGCTATCACAGCTGATTCATTCTCAGATAAATGCCTCGCCACAGTTGCTCAAGTTTTTCCACAGGGATCATTAAAGTGTGCTAACTGATCTAATGATCGGAGGATGGTGTGTTCACCTCTTTCTTGGCCTGACTGACGAACCCTAGCACTTTGTCCAGCTGAGGCTTGCTGATTAGCGCTCCCATTCGGGTGCCGTCCAGCAGTGGGTCACCCACAGTGATGGCTTTAGTCCTCTTCACCACCTCCTCCAGGAACTGGGGCATGATCTCGCTCTGCACGTACACTCTGGTCCCATTGCAGCAAACCTACACGATGCACAAAGACATCTTTAAGCTGTCAAAGCTGGAAGGGAGCATATTATTGATCAGACTGAACTCTGCGCCTTCCATTGCCTTACCTGTCCCTGCGTCAGGAAGTTTGCCATGAGCGCTCCCTTCACTGCGTTTTCCAGCTCGCAGTCTTTGAAGATCAGGAGGGGAGATTTCCCTCCGAGCTCCAGAGTCACCTGCTTCACTCCCTTTGCAGACATTTCCATGACCTGAGGGCAAAGAGAACACATTTACAACTGATGTTGAGCAGTTAAAGAGTATTTTTAAGTGTTACAACAAGGCATAAATATTTAACTTTACTAAATTACATTTTCCTAATACTGTTATTTTCTGTGCTTCCAATGGAGTTCTTACTTCCCAGGCATCCACTGGTTTCCATTAATGGTGATTAATGTTGTATTATTAATATGTATTAAGGCAGTAATTGATTAGTTATCATGTATTTTGATAATCCATTTATCTGTTTGAGTATTTTTTGATAAATAAAGTCAAAATTGTCTGATTCCAGATTCTAAAATATGAATATTTCCTGGCTTCTTTCCTCTAATATGACAGCAAATTGAATATCTTTGATTTGTTTTTTTTTGTTTTTTTACTTTTGAGGATGTTATCTTTCAAGTCTCTCCACGTCAAAAATGCTCAAACACTGATATGGTCCTTTAAACGGAAGAATTACTTTGTTTACGAATAAAATCTTTTTGTGACAACCATATCACTGTGTTGGTGTGTGTTACCTTTTTGCCTGTCGGCACACTGCCTGTGAAAGAAACTTTGGCAATCTGAGGGTGATGGCAGAGCAATGTGCCAGTGTTTGCTCCACCTTGAACCACACAGAAGAGCCCATCAGGCACCCCCGCCTCTTTGTAAATCTCAGCCAGGATGACAGCAGTCACAGGAGTCATTGGAGAGGGCTTAAACACCATGGCGTTACCTGAACACAACCAGACTTGCACGTTAAGATCTACATCTCTGTTTGTTTGACGCATTGTTGCTGAACAAACATGCAGACATCATTTAATCATTTCATCTCCTACACTGATCAAGCATAACATCATGACCACTGACAGGTGAAGTGAATAACACTGAGTATCTCGTCATCATGACACCTTGGATGTATAAGAACTGCAGCTCTGGGTGCAGTGTTCCTGGTCTGCAGTGGTCAGGAGGATCTATCAAAGGTGGTCCAAGGAAGGACCAGTGGTGAACCAGAGACAGGGTGTTGAACACACAGAGCAGAGCATTTTTTGTGTTTGGCAGGAAAAAGAGGGACCATGATAATATTAAGCAGGTGGTCATAATGTTATGTTAATAAATATAATAATAGACACTCACCACATGCCAGAGCAGGAGCAGACTTCCATGATGCGATCTGGAACGGGTAATTCCAGGCACCGATTCCTGCGCACACACCGAGCGCCTCCCTCCTGGTGTAAGCGAACGAGCCACCAGGAAGCTGAACGTGCTGGCCTTCAGTGAATGAAACACAATTTTTAATTTTTTGCAACTTTTGGAGACACAATTTTAATGCAAAAACACCCACCTGCCAGTGTACCGGCCAGACCAGCATAGTACTCAATGCACTGCCAGGCGACATCAATATCCACCAGTGCCTCAGTGATGGACTTGCCGTTGTTGATCACTTCCAGCTTTGCAATGTTTTCCCTTCTTTCCTATTTTTATTGGAATAACAGATAAAAAAAGAAGTTGTGAATGCAAGCTTATACAGATTAAAACGCATTACTCAGCTGCAATTTAGTGTTATCACGTCTCTAGCATCAAGATTACACAATGAACCACAAGATGAGGTTAGTGCAAAAGTAGGCCAGCAGAGGGGGGGGGGGGGGGGGGGTTGAATGAATAACCAGTGTCAGACTTGCAACATTTGGCTCATGTCATGTTGAACACTGAAATCAGTCTGGCTGCCTTCCAGACTGGATGGTTTTGACACAGCTTGACCATCTCACCCTTATAATACGGGCGGCCTCTAACATGACCCGAGCCCTCTCCATGCCGGCCATCTTGCTCCATGTGAGATAGGCAGCGTGGGCGCTCTTTATGGCCTCATCTACCTCCTCGGCTCCACAGGGGACCATCTGACACAAAACTCTGCCTGCAAACAAAACAAGACCAATAGCTTACACACTGGATCTGCTGTTATTATATAGCAGAAAGTGAAAACTTGTCTTTATAATTTATAAGTTACATATCTGCACTATTATGAACTGGGTGCCTGTGGTGACATGTCATTGCAGTTTTAACGTTTGTGCATTTTTTATATTCTATTTCTACGTCCATCATTTTCACTCAAATACAAATTCCAAATCAACAGGACTGAAAAGACTGAAGGATTGCCAAGCGTGAAAACAATATTAACAATTGTGTGTATGTGTGTGTTTGATACATCGGGAACATTATTTTTGAAACTTTCATGCAAATAAAGCACCTCTGAATTGATTTTTTTGTCTATTTTTGTGTCTACAATGGAGAAATACTGTAATATAGCATTACATCTCTAGGAAATGTCATCACAAATATACTGCAAAGATATAAATATTGCCACTTTCAATGTAACTCAATAGAAGTTTTATTTATTTATTTTGTGAATATGCAATGGAGAAAAAAAATCTCAGACAGCAAATATTTTCTGGGAAATGTCACCACAGATGCCAAATATACTGCAAAAATTTTAAATATTACCATTATGAAATGCATTAAAAATATTTTTTTTTCTATTTCTGCATGTATGCAATTGAGAACAACATAATTCAGCATATATTTTCTAGGAAATGTCACAAACATACTGCAAATATATACCTATGGCCACTTTAAATGGAATTCAACAGAAGTTTTTTATCTGGTTTTGTGTGTATGGAATGGAAAAAAACTATAATCCAGCATATATTTTCGAGGAAATGTCACCATGGACACCAAATGTACTGCAACTCTATTAAATATTACCATTTTGAATTGAATTAAAAAAAATCTTTTTATCTATTTTTGTGTCTGTGCAATTGAGAAAACTATAATACAGCATATATTTCATGGGAAATTTACAAATAAACTGCAAATATACACCTATGGTCACTTTGAATTGAATTCAATACAAGTTTTTTTGTCTGGTTTTGTGTGTATGCAATGGAGAAAAACTATAATCCAGCATATATTTTCGAGGAAATGTCACCATGGACACCTAATGTACTGCAAATATACTAAATATTGCAATGCTTTCATCAGGAATCACCACTGAGTTGCTTCATTTGCCAACAGTGATATTAATTTTCATGGAAATCCTAAAGATTTCCACTTTAAACACACTCACTGGACTTCAAAATGTTTTTAATGCTACTCATAGTCCACTGGTCAGAGAAGGGGAAGCTGTCCTCACAGTGACCCTTCAGACTCTCCACATAATGCAATATAGTTCAGGTGTTATGCATTAAATAATGAAGCAGAAGTGAGTATTTTTATTGTGATTATCATACCAGTAGCGGGTTCAAACACGGGCTCTGCGTCTTTCTCATGCCGGGGCTTCACTCGCTTCCCTCCCCAGAAGTTGAGCGGGTCGGTGATCACCACGGTGCCGGTGGAAGCTCCGGGCATCGAGTCCAAGATCGACTGGGCCATTTTCTGGAGGAGGATCAGGACCTGCTGGGATACACGGCAGAAGTTACAGATTGCAGGAACACTGAGGAAATACTGTTAGCACTGCCAGAATTAGCAGCAGCTTATTATTAATACTGCAGCACAGATGAGCTGGATAATCTCACCGTTAGTTCCTCTGTGGACTGGCTGAGCGGAGTCTCACGGGAGTAAAGAAAAGAAGGGAGATACACGCCTTGACAACTGGACAAAACACTCCTCCTTCATTTGAGCACCTCCTCTTCCTCCTCCTCTTCCTCCTCCCCTTCCTCCTCCTCCTTCTCCTGCTCGTCTTCTTCTTCTTCTTCTTCTTCTTCTTCTTCGTTTTCTTCTTCTTCTTCTTCTTCTTCTTCTTCTTCTTCTTCTTCTTCTTCTTCTTCTTCGTTTTCTTTTTAACGGCGGAAGCAAACTATTCCCGTGCATAATCGCCCCCTTTTGGTCTGAAATGAAACTGCAGAGGCTTACAGACCAACAAATGCATATAGTATGCAAAAAATCCTTCATATTCTTTTCAACAGTCCTGTGTTACTTAAGAACTCAAATGCAAATGTCATGATTTTATCCTCTATTGGTTTACCCAACATTTCTCTAATAGTAAATATCTCATTGTTTTCTTCTATACACTTCTTCAGTAGAAATTTCTCTTTCTCTTTCATACTTTCTGCATTCCATAAAAACATGTTTTACAGTTTCTTCTTCTCCACACTTGTCACATCTGCACAAATTTATTTTTTCAACTATCATTCTCTCCATTATTTTGCATAAATGCGACGTTAGAGTTATCGGTCTATAATTTGTTGCTATTGTTGAGTTCTTTCCTGGCTTTTTGACAAGTTTCCAACTCTTAAGAAGTTTGCCTTGTTTCATTATATAATTTTCATTATATAATTATATTATAAAATTATATACATTTCATTATGTAATGCTTAAATTATTTGTAATGCATCATCCTTTAACCATTTTAACATAGCATAACTAATCTTATCTTTCCCAGGAGATGTTATTTTTGCTTTTCTTACTGCTCTTTTAATTTCACTTAGTAAAAATCAAGTATTTAGACTATTGTCTTGTTCTTCAGTGTTTTCTGCACTTTCTATATACTGTCTTTTTGTTTTTTCCCTTTCTCTTTTTTCCTGTTCTGTAAGATTTTCATTCCTATGCACTTTTGCTAACACACTCACCATCATATTAGCCTCATCTTGGTCGTTCATCGCCAACATATCATTATTTTTAAGAACTGGATAATTCCAATCTTTCCCTATTGCATTCATCTTTTTAACTACTCCCCACAGACTTCATTAACAGATGTATTTCTCCCTAGTTTTTCACAATTCTTATCTTGCTTCACAATGCTTATCTTATTGTTTTCCTTACCCTTGCCTGTTTTCTTTTCAAATTAAAATCTTCTTAAATTCTTGAAATGCTCTCTTTTTATTTTTATAGCTGTACTGCACTCTTCATTCCACCATGGTACCAACCTTTTATCTTTCCCTCCTTTTCTTTCTGCAGTGGTTTGCTTTGCAGCTTCTATAATGGTTTTAGTAATATCTTCATTTAATTTATCAACATCTTCACATAATTTAATCTGATGCATACCTCTGTTACTTAAATATTCAAATCTTTCCCAGTCTGCTTTCTTAAGGATCCACCTTTCCATACTGTTGTTTTTACATCGTTCCTTATCATATCCTACCCTTATAATAACTGGATAATGGACACTACCAATTGTTCTTTCTTTTTCCACATCCCATTCTACTGTACCTGTTATACCCTGTGATACCAACGTCAGCTCTAATACTGAGTTAGACTGTGTTCTGTAACTAATTCTGGTTGATGAACCATCATTTAAACATATTAAACTCTTGGATCCATCATTTCTTCTTCTACCAGACCATTGTGATCTGTTTTGTCTCCTCTCCATAATGAACTGTGCGCATTAAAATCGCTGCACCACAATACTCTATCTTCATTTTGGCCCCCTATTTCTTCTATTAATTTCAGATCTAGTTTTTTGCAAGGGTTCTAAACATTTATAACAATGAAATTCTTGTTTTTGATCCATACTTCTATTACAATGTATTCTAGCTGATTTCCTTTCCCTGGTACTCTGTAAGGCACTCCCTGCTTGATAAAAGTCACACATCCTCCTCCATTAACTCTGTCACTGCGTTCACAAACATAATCATCCAGATGTGGCTGTAGCCATGTTTCCTCGATGCATATAATATCTGGTTTATTTCTTTTTTCCTGAATAAAACTTTTAAATTCTTGATCATTAGCGACTAAGCTTTACTTTTAGTCCTGTGACTATGAGATCATCATATACTTGCTCCCATGTTGTCTCTTTGATATCAAACGACTTTTCACGACTAATGCCGTTTTTTCTGATCTGTGTTTGGCTTGATACGTACAGTTTATCACTTCTGTGATGAAGTGCAGGAAGTTTTCTTTACTGTCAATCATTGTGTCTTTTACTTCACACTATTTTCCCATGTCTTCTCGTCTCATCCTCATATTATTTCCTTGGTTTTCATTCATCCTCTTCTTCATCCTGTGAGATTTTCTCTAAACTAAGTTTGTATTTCTCCACATTCATGTCATTTAGCCTGTCTTCACAGTTTTTCCATTTAGGAAATAAATACTACAGTTGCACAGTTGTTATTTGCATTCCACCACTGGAGACAGTCACTAAGCTGTGACACATGCTAGATTGTTCTTGTTTTGTTGCATAGACCTGTTCCTCACTAAAAACCACTGGAGAGCCAGAGCCGCTTTTCTGACATATTATTAATGATTTAATGTTATCATTTTGTATGTGAAAATGTCTTAATTCTTGAATTAGGACACTTTTGTGGGGTCACAAGTGAGATAGTGTTCACAAGAATGGTCCAGACATACAAACTGACCCAAAAGAGTAATCATAAAACTTTATTAATATGTAAGAAATAAGGATACAGACAATGACAAACAATAATACTGAAAATGGATCAGATCTTACTGTGCTGAGTAATCATTAAAATCTCAAAACAAAGTATGGCCATGTGCTGAATACAAGGTGGACATCTGTATCCTGTGGTAATCAATATAATTAAGAAGTAATCTTATTCCTCTATTATCTAAGTGAGACAATGTTAAAGTTAAATAAACAACAACATGAGTAGCTGCTACAGATCCAGAGATTAAGAGAACTTGGCTGCTTGAGGAGGAGGTCCCAGGAAACCTCCAGCCTGTTTTGTTGCAGCTCTGGATGGAGCGAGGCCGAGCATCTTCTGAATGTTCTGGAGAAACAAACACAAAAAAAACAGAGACAAGCAAAGATGAATTTCAGGGTGGCACAAATGATTGGTTTTAGTCTTTTTTATTTGATTTGCTGATTCTGATTTGTGAAAAATATACAATTATACCTAGTTTTTGAAGATGCCAGTAAACCACTGAATGGACATAATAAACTGAGTATTAAATAAGTTTATGGTTTAATATTTACTGACATCCACATCCTATTTCTCTTTTGCTTAATTGTGAATAATTGTTTTATGTTCAGATACCTATGTCCACACTGTGGTCTGTGAGGCTGTTCATTACACATACTAATCAGCAATCCAAGAGGAAATGATGAAAGATGGTCTTCTTTTCTGCACCATGCTAGGCCTGAAGGTGGCACCGGAGGAAATGGCATGTTGCTATTCTGCATGTTTCCGCTGCACAGTGTGGATCTTTTTGGTCACATGTCAATACCGATCACTATTCATTCTGTTTATTATGTTTTTGGAGGGAAATTTTTATGGAACTAAATAGTGTTCTGAAGTAAAACTCCCAGTAAACAGTCAACATATCAACACCGAACATGGAAAAACGTGTCTTAATAAATTGTGTATTTTAGAGTATTTTCCTCAAACGTACTTACACTTAGCACAAATCAAAATATATTTTCATTTATTGCGTCTCCACTGTCATGTCCAGTGTAATGCAGTTTACAGTGGATTCATTTTCCTTCATACTTTTCAAAGCAGACCCAATATGCATCTAAGCCTTATGGCTGAAAAGCTTGTCCTGATTTATTTTAGGCTTTTTTCCCCCCAAAGGCTAGATGCTTAACAGGACAAAGTGCTTTTGGAAGTTTGCATTCCTGTCAGCTTTGTACGATGGTCTGCTGCCTGCTGCTCAGAAACTTTAATGTTTCTTATTAAAAACCCTCTGATTCCCTCCAGCACAATGCAGCTGAAGTACATCTTAAGCTGCAGACGTTACCTGTCTGATGGACATGGTGCAGAGGATGTACAGGAAGATAAAGGAGCAGTCAGTGTAATCCTCGCCCAGCAGGTTACGATGTGACAATCCCTGGATGTAGGACAACGGCACGAAGGGCAATTTGGCCACTACTCTTCCATCAAAGCTGAACAAAATAAAACAAGAGACAGAGGCGAGAGCTTAAAGGCACAAAGAGGTTTGCTGCAAACGTATACGATACATATTTTTGTCAAGTGCAAACAAAGATTTTTTTTACTTAAACTTTCTCTTATTTTCGTTGTTTGTTATAGATCAAAAGATGAAGATGTTACGTGTTACGTAGAGCATGTTGTGTGCGGGTGTGTTGTCCCCCCTTTTTGTGCAAGCTTGTTTTCAGTTCATTGCCCTGTTTTTGTTTTATTATCAATAAACCTTATTCTATGTTACCAACCAGTGTCTCTCACTCTTCCTTCAGCCCACTTAACATCAGTTGTTACTCCCTGTCACTCGTTGGGACGTAACAGTTAGGTTGACCAGACGTAACTACGGGCAACACTTACATTGAGTTGAACATGCCCATCAAAGCTGTAAAGCAGAAGCCGATGGCGAACATGGACTTCATGCGCACCTGCAAACAAACATACAAGACTTAACATGGAACTGAAATTACATTACCTTTGATGAGAGTTTTGCAATATGGATTAATTAAAATATCTGAGTCATTTTATATAGCTAATGTAAAACTGTACCCTGTTAATATTGTCATATTATATTGTTAATTAAAACCCAAATCCCAGACATAATCTAATTTCATATGACAATACATTGACGGATTTAGCTCTAAATGTTTGGCATTTTATTGTAAACAAAATATCTCTCACCATAGACAAGTCTCTGTTGTTGTTCTTCAGTTTCTCTTCTTGTCTTTCTGTAATACATTCAGAAGAAAAAAGTCACTTATCAAGGAACATTCTCAATGTTTTTCCTCTCAACTTATTTATTAGTATTACTTAATCAACTTGCTAACTGGGTTCTTACCAATTTTCTTTTTCTGTTGACGTCCTGCAGATTCTGTGATGGTTTCTTTTTTCTTCTCAACTGACATGAAACAAGCAACACATAAAGCATTTAACAGTTCACAGAAAAGACAGTAGTGTGAGGTTCACGCATGAGTCACTTACGTTTTTTGCTTTGTTTTTCCACTTCAGCCTTTAGCCTCTTGTATTTTTCAGTGCGATACACTAAAACCCAGGTAATCCCTGAAGTGAAAATCAGGAGAAGAGATTTAGTTATGAAATATTTTATCTTATTTGGACCACAGCCACTGAGGTGCACATGAAGTTGGGCAACAAATACGGTGGGGCAACACAGATTTGTCAATATCTGAGATCTGATCAGCCAACACACATTTCTTTCTTATTATATTAGCAATACTTTTATTTCAGATTCCCCAGGAAAGTTATTGTATTATAAATGGCATATAATGATATCACAAAATATTATTAGATAAACTTCCATTAGTATGTGTTATTAAATAATGGATTATACATTCAACCCACCATATATCCATATATTTTCAATTTCTGCTGCTATATATTTCAGTTCCTGCCCCCTTTATATTTATATCTACTTCTTCTTAATACTTTGCAACCGCTGCTATATATTTCATTTCCTACTGTACATAGCAAAGTCTAAGTCATTTTCATTTACATGACAGAATCACAGAAGTGCATTCCAAATTCTGCTGATGTAAATATGAATGTAAAATTTCCCACTATCAACGTCAAATTAACAATAAAACTTCTGTTTTAACTTCGACAACATTTTTATTTAATTAGTCAAGTGCAGTGGACAAGAAAAAAAATAAAGCTTCTTTACAAAACGCGTCTCCTTAAGACTTTTATTATGAAACTCCAACCGGAAGTTGTATTCCCTGCGCTAGCTTGTTAGCTTGATTAGCTACATTCGATGCTAACTAGCACCCTGCTAATCCTGAAAAACACCAAAACCTGTAATTAACCAATATTAATAATGTGAACACTATTTACCCGCCATATAATCTTGAATGGCGAAAAAATATAATTTTAATGTGTTTCTTAGACGACGGTAAAATATATTTCCGTCCTTAACTGCCAGCACATTCTCACTGTCAGCAGATCACTCACCTTCGGCTAACAACGCTGTACAAACAGAGATGAACACAATTAGAATAGTGTCTGCAAACATGGTGCTCATGGTGGTGAGTTAGTGTCCCGTTTATTGTCCCGTTTATCCGACCAGATAGAGGAAAAGTCACTTTGTCATCACAGATTAACGGTTGAGCCTGAAAACACTACACTGGTCTCAAGTCCATAGAGCTGGGTCAGCATTAGTGAGGAGGTCACACATGGAGAAAGTACTTCCGGGTTCTACCGTAAATTACAAAATGAGACGCAACCAAAAATAATTAAAACAAATAAATAAACGTAAGTCTTCGGTCCCAAATGTTTTAATACCATGATAGAAAACTATATAAAACATTCGAAAATAAACGCAGCAAATTGCTACTCTTTAAATACTAGAAAAATGCAAAACAATTGATGACTTAACAATAATTGATCAAACATTTTTAATTACCAAACTCTAATTTCAACATCATCCTTAATCATTTTTTGTTTATTTACTATTTTAATCATTTATTTTAATCCACTGATTTTTAGAGGGATCTAATGATTTATTTTAAATCAATACATGGGTAAATGCACATAAAGCAAAAGTAAACAAAACATAAAATCAAATCAACGAATAGCACAAAACATATCTATCTATCTATAGTTTTTTTTAAATCCATCCATCTATTCATTAATAACATAACATTCAGCCACTAGATGTCTTCCCTTGTTGGAAATGAAAACCAAATTATCTTCCACAGAGAGAAACAAAACATTCATGTTGTACCCACCGACAATTTTGAATGACTAATTTACAATTATTTTTTTTTTTTTTAAATATAAATGTGTTAAAATATACGTGTTTTTATTCTGCACATTTCTAAAAAATCTCTTCATGTACTATTATTTTTTTTTAAATAGATTTAAAAGAAGAATTTATCTCAATGAATGGACCTTTATCATCATCTTCATCCTTCAACGTCATCATCATCAGAGGGGAGGAGCGCACGCGGAGCGCAGGCACCGTCGCGTGTGTGATGTGAGAGGCCGCCTCGCGCTGCAGATGAAGCATGGCAGGAGACCGCGAGACAAAGACAGGTGAGCGATCCGAGGAGGAGAGCTTCAACCGGCAGCCTTTCCTCATCGGTGTGGCCGGAGGAACAGCCAGCGGCAAGGTTGGAGACGCTTAGTGTCTAATTTATCTGTATTTATTGGATGTTTGCTGCAGCTTGTGACTGTCCGTGTCAACCGACGCACATAAATGGATTTGTTTTTATTAATTTTAAGATGAGGCGCCTATATTTTGCTCCTGTATTCATAGCTTATTTATTTCTGTTGGATCAGTCAGACTGATTGTGTTGCTTCATCAGTAAACAGGGCAGCATGTCAAACAGGATAGCATGAGCATTGCTAAAATATTTCCTCAGATTTTTATTGTGTATTCACATTCAGTTTACAGGAATATAGATGAAGAATCAGAGTAAAAAATAAAATTTCAGTTAATCATCATCAGCTGCGCAGCTGTTCTGCAGGATATTAGCTCCTGGCAATTAGAGAATAAAATAAAATACATTTATAGACGGTGACAGCTCAATAAACTCGCCAGTTATGCATAACCAGCCCCCAGGCCATATATTTTTTATTATTAGGATTATTATCATGATGTATTGTTGTGTCTGCTGATACCTGGATTTTTCTTTGTGTCTCAAACTCCACTCCACCTCATCTCCCCAGCTGACTCATTGCCCTTAAAATGTGTCTTCCTGATTCATTATCATTCAATATATCACCCTTGATTCTGTATTCAGTATTGTGCAGCATTTTGTAAGTTTTTCATGGGTCATCAGTGAATGGTGTCCTCTCTTTCTGAAGATCAAATGAACACATTAGTTCTACATTTTGTTGCACTGCTGCCTTGCAGAGTAGCTCATCAGGATACACACCCAACATCAAAGCCTTTATTTCTTCTCCTTAATGTGTCACAAATGTGGTTAATTTGAAAGTTCAGAAGCGAATCAAGTCTGTGTGACAGTTGATTACAGAGCAAACCTCAATAAATGTCTACATATTTAATTGGCTTTTTCCCTGGCGTTACTTCTGGAGGTGACAAGTGTTGGTTTGATAATCGATCAAATTAACAAAGCTTGCGACAGTTGTTTGTGGGTGTGACTTCCTGATATTATGCTGTTTTTTTCCTGAAAGAGTAACCGCTCACAACACCACCTGTTCTCCCACACATGCTGCTTGAATGTAGAATAACTGCAACCTTTTGTTCAGTGTGTGAGACAGTGAGAGTCAGGGCCAGATATGATGTCAACAATCCAAGTTTGCATCCTTTAAATAGATACTTATTTCTACGAACACATCAGTGTAATGTCCCGTCGACTGAAGGATGTGGTAAATAAGATAACCAGTGTTCTGTCTTATTTGCTTCCTTATTCTTAGTCATCGGTGTGCAGCAAGATCATGGAGCTGCTGGGCCAGAATGAGATCGACCACCACCAGCGGCAAGTAGCCATCCTCAGCCAAGACAGCTTCTACAGGGTCCTCACCCCAGAGCAGAAGGCCAAAGCACTCAAGGGCCAGTTCAACTTCGACCACCCAGGTATGTGGGTGCTCCTCACCTCAGGTCGTGGCTCGTCGTTTCATCTGGCAGCAGCAGGGCGATCATGGAAAGAAACAGTTGTGTCTCTTGTTTATTCAGAGGCTTCTCCAGCAGTTCATCCGATTCAGGATCTTGGTGTGTGGTTTGTTTAGTGATATTTCATTCTGCTCTCTCCTTTTCCTTTTTATTATAGATGCATTTGACAACGACCTCATAATCGCAACTTTATTGGACATCAAGGAGGGAAAAACTGTACACATCCCGGTTTATGACTTTGTTTCCCATTCCAGGTGAATGAGTCTCATCAAGCAGGCAACATATAAACACAACATAAAAGGTGTATTTGCTTTTTTTTTTTAGCCCATGCACATCAAAAAAGAGGTCTCTAGTGCATCATAATCCACTGAAGAATAGTGACTGAATGGAAACAAACACAAATAACACCATTGTATATAATGGAAAATGATCATAGTGACAAATGTTCTGTTGCACTGCAACAGTGAATAAATAAACACTGAACTTTTTTCTCTAAGATGATCTTCTATAAAGAAAACAGTAATAAAATAAAACACACCGTTGCTCATTTCACAACACTATTTGGTTCGGTAAATTGTTTTTATATGTAATGTGTTTTGTGTGGTAGGAAGGAAGAGACAGTGACAGTGTACCCTGCTGATGTGGTGCTGTTCGAGGGCATCCTCATGTTTTATTCCCAGGAGATCCGAGACCTTTTCCAGATGAAGCTCTTTGTGGACACTGACGCCGACACACGTCTGTCCAGACGAGGTGAGACACACAAACATGACGAAACACAAGAGGCACTGATTAACTCACTGAGTGACAGCCCTTTTTTAAAAAACAAAGTGCCTTGTGCCAGCGTTTTTGCGTCATATTTCAAGACCACAGAATATTTTGTACTACGACTCTGAAAACACTGAATAGCTCAAATGAATGAAGAGACTCTATCAGAGGTAGAGTAGAGGCCCCTTTCACCAAAATCACCACTTTTTGTACAGATTCTGATTTGCTCTCTAATCTCGATCGTCTCCACTTCCTGCTTTGAGCCCTGTGGTGTATACCGTCTCTCTACGTCCCGACTACATCTCCCAGAAGCCCCAATATACAGGCTGTGTGACAGTGCACTTTTGTGCCTGCTGCTGAAAAACAAAAGACGTGTATATATACATCTATGGTACTCAAGTGTTGTATATGTACGTCTTTTAAAATACATCTTTGGCACTCAAAGAGTTAACTGTCTTGCTATGTAATGTGAAGGTTCATACCGATCATACCTGTAAAATGAATACGTCCATAGAGCTGGGTCAGCAGTAGTGCAACCAAAAATAATGAAAATAAATGTCTGAAATACATGCTTCTATCTCAAATGTGGTAATACCCCGATTGAAAAATATAAAACATTTAAAAAATAAAAGCAGCAAAGTGCTACACGCTTAGAACAATAAATAATAGAGGAAGGCAATTTTGATGACTTAACAATAGTTGATCAAACATTTTTAATTACTTAACTCTGATTTCAACGTCATCCTTCATCATCTTTCATTTATTTATTTTAAGTGTTAACTGTCTTGTTGTGAACTTATTAAGTTATGCAGACATGAGCTGTTTCCTCTAACCCTTCCTCATTCATGTGAATGGAAGCACAAAAATAACTTAATAAATAAAGTCCTAAATAATTTTTTAGTACTTAATGATTAAAATAAGAGCTTTTCAAGTATAAACTTTATCTAATTAACTATCCACTGATGATTTATAGACATTTTTTATGAGGAGAAGTCTACATGGGCCCAACGGCATTGGGACCCGAAAGTTGTAATTCCATGGTTTAGTCATGAATATTAGCCTCAAAGACCGGCACTGTTCCTCTGGGATTAGGGGAAACAACTGCAGTAGACTGGTTCTGTGAGAAGGCAGTAAAATCTGCTAACCAGATACTCTTGAACTCATTTAGTATATATTGATTTTATCTGTGCAATAAAGTAAAAATGACACATTATGTGGGGTCAACTGCTGGGATATTCCTTTGATTAGCTTCACATTTACCGTGTATAACTGCGTTTAAAGATAACCTTTCCCTGGTCTCACTTCCACCAGTGCTGCGTGACATCAGTGAACGTGGACGGGACTTGGAAAGCGTTCTAGCACAGTATATTAAGTTTGTCAAGCCTGCGTTTGAGGAGTTCTGTCTGCCGGTAAGTGTTGTTCTACATGTATGACTGACACTTAACTCTGTTGCGTGGTTGTGACCCTGAGCGCTGACACATGGTCAATCATTTCTCTTTTGTATTGGTGCTATTTAGACCAAGAAATATGCTGATGTGATCATACCGAGAGGAGTTGACAATCTTGGTGAGTATTTGTGCTTTTGGAGTTCGGAGGTGATTGTGTTGGCGATGTTCTTCTTAACAGTGTTATCATGAAGGACACAGCTGTGTTTACTGGCCTCTGAGCTGGAGGAAGTCTAAACCACTGCTGCTGGGAGAACAAAACTGCTTTGTCTGTTGGTTTGAGACACAAACTGGAAAATAGAAGTATCGTCTAAATATACTGAAGCTGGCTGCCTACCAGGAAGGTTGTTTAGCAACAGCTACTTCTGTTCTGGAGGATGAAAATACAGCAGATCTGTTGTTTTTAAAGGTTCACTGTGTAGCATGAGGCGACATCTAGTGGCGTGGTTGTAGACTCAGAGCCCATCTATACCATAAAAACTTTAGGAGAAGCAGAAGTCAGTGTCACTACCCGATCCGTACCGGAAACCTGATTTGTATTGCGCATGTGCAAAAATGCGTCTCCATAGGCTTGGTAGACTTTGGAAGCATTTTACGGCAGTTATTGATCGGACAGAGCTGATGGTGCCCGATCCGTACTACGCATGAGAAAATATATATATATCACTTTATGAAAATAAGTTCATTAAAAAGAGCTGAAAAAAGGTGTCATTCAGTGAAATACGCATGCATGTTGTGTATATCCTGTGAATTTGTTATGTTGACAGACTTCAAACTGCACACACACACAATATCGAAATTTACGACACTTTTATTGAAAGTTCAGTTTCCAAACAAGCCCCTTTGCTTCAATCAAGTTCGACAGCCTAAAACAAAAACTATAAATTGCTTTGGCTGTTTTGTGTGTCATTGTATTGATTTTTAAATAATGCTTGTTTTTTAAGAAAAGATTGATGTTTTATGTTGATATTTTTTCGAACTTTGATGAAGTTTGTGTTTAAAAAAAAAAAAAAAAAGTGGTTATACATACACATGCATAGTATGGATTGGGCAGGCAGCAAAAGTACAGTAACAGCCGTAAAATGCTTGAAAAGGCTGCAGACGGGATGTAGGCGTGTTTTTTGCACACGTGCAGTACAAATCAGGTTTCCGGATTGGGTAGTGACAGTCACCATAGAGGATCCTTTTATAAATATGAAGCGCTCATTGTAAGCTAAAAAATATGAAATCAGTCTTAGATTCAGATGATTTTATACTAATTAAAACTACATTTCTGCCCATAAATCACCTGAAATATAACACACTGTTCCTTTAAGTTGTGACGGCGTCTCCTAACTCAGGTGCTTGTTGCTCTTTTGTGCAGCACAAGCGAAATATCACCTCATTAATTTGTAATGAGAAAACTAAATATTGCAAGGAGACATCAATATTAAACATATAATTTATGGCTTTATGACTATTCGTGACTGGAACTTTGAATTTGCCTGTTAAAGAAGTTTTGTTAAATAATCTGTATTTATCCACCCCTTCATTTTCTCTTCATACAGTTGCCATAAATCTCATAGTTCAGCACATTCAGGATATTCTAAATGGAGGTTTGACCAAACGGATGAACGGCTGGTTTAACGGTTACGGGACAACAAAGAAGCAGCCAAACATGGAGCCCAGCAGTCGACCCCACTGAGTGCAGCGTCCCTCCGAAGAGACGAAGGATGGGAGTAATTACCAGGGAATCAAAAAGATCTCTTTTGAAGCGATGCTGTTTGGACTGAGTAAAAGAAGCTGGTTCTGAAGTGTATTCAGTTATGTTTAGTTTGTGTACTGTCTGAGATGAAGAAGTACAAAGGGGCTAACTTTAAATTTAATTCAAACTGCTGCTTGCCTTTACAACAGCACTGAAAGTCACAACAGAAGCAGTTAAGGTGTCTAAAAAAAAACATTTACACTCAGCAGCCTTTAACAATACAATAAATGCAGCGTAGCGACATGCTATTTAATGGCAGGGCTTCACCTCATCTCACTACTGTTAAAGGTGCATTATGTCACCAATCAATCAACCGCTCTATCAATGCAACACATCTTTTTCTTTCTTTGTGTATATATATATATGAAGCATATTTTGACTTGTGCAAACAGATGTGAAATAATGTACGAATGGGTTGAGATTTCTGATGTTTGTCACTTACTTTGTCTCGTCAAAATCTAACAAACTGAATTAGTTATTAGTCAAACTAAGCAACCGATTCCCACCTCAAATCACTTGATGTGTAACATCACCAAAGATAATTTTCTGTACTGTCTTTGTGGACTTATGATTTTTATTTCAATACGATAATGACATTACGGTATTGCTGCTAACATAAAGAGCAGTTAGTTATGTTGTTATTAAATTACCACAAAGTATTACTTTTCTTTTGATTCCCATAAACTTGAAACCTCAGATTTATGCAAGTTTCATTTGAAAGAAACACTTAAAATAGTGTTTATAAATGCATTGAGTTGTAAAATGTCATTAAGTACAAGGTACGTGTTCTGTAAATGCTGTTTAATGGACTTTTCTTCCTGTATACATTTTTTTTCTCATGATAAAGTTCTCAGGTACTCTTTGTTTGCTTGAATTGACACATCTGTTTGCTTTTGAATTAAAAATACACTTTCTGTTTTTACGCCAGCGACAGCATCACGTGTTTGCGATGTTAGTCGCCCCTACCGTCTTTGAAGATGAAGTGAATATAATTTGGTCACTGTGACCTTGCGTCCATCCCATTCTTGTGAAAGCGATATCAAGCACAAACATCCACTGACTGATTAGATTTTGCTGGTCAAAAAGTCACTGTGACATTTTTGGACAGACATGGGTGGATAGTGGGTGGAGGTGTCCAACCATGAGGTTGTTTTACTCAAACTGTGTGGGGAAACAAACAATAGGGAAAATAAATTAACTCATTTTCACTTTCACTGTTGATGCAAAGCAATGCTCAAAAGCAGCTGCTCACAGCTCAAATGTGCTTTTTTCAATGTGGATAATACTAAAAATAACAATTTTTGTTTGTTGATTACTTGAATACAAAGGAGTATAGTACAGTGTACTATAAGGACAGTTTTTGTTGTAAGGAACTGGAACACATCATGAAGGTTAGGCCAGGTCACCTTTTAAACAAGCCATACCATTTAATGTACACAATTCACTTGAATAATTTGTGAAAAATTGATGCATCAAATGTTTTGTGACTTTCACAGTCACTTTGCATTTTGTTTTGGCAGAAACATTATTGTACATATTGTCACTCCACTGATTGCTGCTCAGTATAAAAGGTGTTCATGAGGAACGGACAAAAAGCAAACGGTCTCTGTCTGAACATAAACTTCCTCTGAACATCTCTCCAGTGTGTGTGAGAGAAAAGGCACTGCTTTGTTTCCATCCTCACACTTCGTCTCTACATGAGTCCCCGCTTCCCATCACATCACTCCCTGACTGTGTTCTGGCCAAAGAGGCCGCGATACAGTTCGCTGCGTGCCTCGTCGCTCACTGTGCTGTGGTCAATGGGAGCCATGAAATTGGCCAGCTTGCTGTGGACGTGGAATCGGACTTTGCGGCCCTTGCTAGCTTTGGTGTCCACCTTCTTCTTGATCTTGCTGCGCAGTTTCTGGATGGCCAGCCACTGCCGGCCCATGGCCACCTGGTCATTGGGGTCCGCTGCACTTGTCTTGCGTTCAATCAGCTCTCTCAGCAGCTGGTGGTAGAAATCATCGTCGTCAAATATATCCTCGTCCAGATCCTTGAGGTGTGTGTTTGCTTTTAGCTGCTGTTCCACCTCCTCGCCGTCTGTGTGGATTCTCTCGGAGGTGAGAGCAGAGGCCTCTTTTTTCCCCAGGACTCTGTATTCTGAGCGCCGTGTCTGGGTGCGCCGCACCAGCCTCTCTTTGTCCATCAGCACCTGCTCCACCTGGGTCAAAATGTTTCTGTCGAACGCCCCAAAACCCTTGGTGCTCTTGCCCGTCGTCAGTCTGGTTTTATCGTGCCACTTTTGCAACGTGGTATTACGGTAAAGCTGGAAAGCGGCAAAGCGCTTGGCCATGAAGTCTGGGTACTCTGCCATCTCTAGTTTCCGTTTAGGTGCTCCACTCTCCAGCACAGACTCCTCTTCATCCTCATCGCTGTGTATCTCCTCGTCTTCACCCTGATTTTCTGCCTTCCCCTGAGCGATGGCTCTTGTGTCAGTGTTCTGGTGGAGGAGCTGGTCGTGCAGCTCCAGGAGGGACCTCTGGAGAGCTTTCAAAGCCTTGTGGGTGTTCTTCAGCTCCTTCGCGAGCTCCGCTCCACCTTTCCTCTTGAACTCTGGGAAGGTCTGCGGCTGCGGGAGCTGGTTGGCGGTCACCAGGGCTTTCTGGATTTTGATTCGCCCCTCGAGCAGTTGGTCCCACAGGGCCAACTGGTCCTTCACAGCTTTCCCCTTCTCCACCTCCTCGTCTACTTTCTCTTGGGAAAATGTGCGGACGGTTCCCTCGTCCTCTTGATCTTCCACAATGTCATCATCTTCATCGCTGCTTTCTATTTCCTCATCCTCATCATCATCTTCACTCACTCCCAGGTCATCCATGCCCTCTGCCAGTTTCTGGAAGTCCAAACCCTGAGGGAAGGTCATGTCATTATCTTGCATCTCAGACACCTGTTCAGCATCTCGTCCTGAATTACTGCTAATTGATTCCTCCTCCTCCTCATCTTCATGCATAGAATCTTCATCTTCTAGCTCTATGCTGTCCTCCTCACCATCCTCCTCCTCCTCCTCCTCCTCTTCTTCTTCTTCTTCTTCTTCGTCGTCGTCGTCCTCCTCTTCCTCCCCCTCATCATCATCATCATCATCACAAGATGCCTCAGTATCCATCAGCAGCTGTTTTCTGGATACTGTCTTCCCCACATACCGCTTGTCCGTTTCTAAGAGCACCGATGCGTTTTTCTTCCGCAGGGCACTGAGTCCAACGACCCCATTTTTCTCTTCGTCGTCGTCCTCGGCGAATCGTTCTATTACTTTTGCCTTGGTCGCCTCGTCGCCATCATCTTCCGGATCAGCAAATTTAGGCAAAGGATTCAATAAATCCTCCAGCTCCTGAGAAAACGAGCCCGCCATGTCTGAACGTTTACAGCAACACACACGTGCAATATGTTCAGGACAGGACGGTTTCTGATGCGGGGACTGATGACGTTTTCAATGTGCGACAACTCTTTGGAACACAGTTTCCCTGGGTACATCCTTCAGGCAGAATCCCAGACTAAACAGTTAACTACTGACTTGAAACAGCGACAATATTAAAGACCAATAAAAACAGTAGCCTAAAGAACAGATAAGCAAAAAATTACAACTGAAAATCTCAAAATAATGGTAGCAATGGATTGTACGTTCAATGGACTTCCTGAAAGACAAATTCCGTGGAAAAATGTCTCTAGTGATCTACCCTCTGCGCATGCGTATATGGGCAGCGATACTCCAGGCTTCTCTTGCTAGCTGAGTTTTGTTCCTCCGACTTCCTCAGAAAGAGCGCTTTCTGGAGAGTAAAGATGTCAACCAGTGATTTCTATTTGAGATATTATGTTGGACACAAGGGAAAGTTTGGACACGAGTTCCTGGAATTTGAATTCAGACCTGACGGTAAGTTCAATTTAGCGATAATGTAAATTTGTTAGCTTTCCTGTACCTAAGCTAACGACGCTAGCCACCTGGTCATGGCTAACGTTAGGCCGCAGCGGACTCGAAATGAGTCCGAGCGCCAAAATATTTCTTTGATTTCCACTGTCTTAAAATGTTTATATTTAATATATAGACTGAATTAATGTCGTATCAATATTTAGTAGTAATAGAAAGGATGTAACATACACTGCGCTTTTATGCGTCATGTGGCCTGAATATGATGAGTTTCTAATGTAAATTGAACTTTTTTCTTGCAGGTAAACTGAGGTATGCAAACAACAGCAACTACAAGAATGACGTTATGATCAGGAAAGAGGTAAGTTGTATTTATAAACACGTTACTTTTGGGAGTAACGGGCTTTCAGTGTTACTCAAAAGCCCAAACGTTAGCAGACCATGCAGTTTGGGTTTCTTTCACTGTCGCCCATTGACAGTATATCATATAATATACTCACAACACAAGCTCAATATTGTCTAAATTCAGTGATATCATGTATTTTCAAAGCGGTTTTGTACTATATGCAACTGGGGGCTGTTGTGGTCACTCATAGGGGATTGATAATGGTGGTGAATCAAGTAGAGAGAGCCATTGCTCATCACTCAAAACACCAATACATAACAGAGATATCATAATAATAATATCAGTATGTCAGCCACATATTTCCAAAGTGTTGCTCTGTGCACCAATTCAGGCCTACGTACACAAAAGTGTGATGGAGGAGCTGAAGAGGATCATTGATGACAGTGAGATCACCAAGGAAGACGATGCTCTGTGGCCACCTCCTGACAGAGTTGGCAGACAGGTTTGTGACTCAGTTCACCATCAGTGACCAAATTGTTTTGCATTATTTTACCTGTGTTCTCTCTCATTTTGTAATTTTGTATGAAGGGCTGCATATTTTGAGATAATCTGATGAGTTATCTCAATTTGATTTCGATTCGAGTTCCTAATCTGAACTGTAATAAAACAACTTGTCAAAGCTGAATATGACCCCAAATGTTTTTGAAGCCTTAGAAATGACTTGCCTGTCTTTGTTCCTAATTTTCACAGGAACTGGAGATCGTCATCGGAGACGAGCACATTTCATTCACAACTTCCAAAATTGGCTCCTTGATTGACGTCAATCAGTCAAAGTGAGTACTTTTTCCAGGCGTTATGAAAATTGATGCTGTATATTTGTCAATGACAAAAGGGGCTTAACTTTTCAAATTGTGTTCCAGGGACCCTGAAGGCCTTCGTGTGTTTTACTACTTGGTGCAGGATCTGAAATGTCTCGTCTTCAGTCTCATCGGCCTACACTTCAAGATCAAGCCTATCTAAATGTGGATTTTGCTCATTTTAATTGCTTTAGCTAATGTTTCTGTTGTTGTACTACCGCATTTGTACATTTGCTTTTGGTAGAACTTTTTTATTTTAAATAAAGATTGAGGAAAAATGTTCTGCTTGTCTAAGCTAGTCATATTTCATTACAAGTCTGTTTTGATTGTATGAACTCTATAGCTCAAACAAATGCTCATGATATAGTAACTGTTCTATATTCTACTGTATAAAAACAGTATTTTTGGTAAATAGGAAGATATGCACAAACATTTATGAAATAATGTAGCAAATGTAAATTATGTTTAATTTAAGATTCATTCAAAAGCATACCAATAAGGCAGCTATAATGACAAACTGTGATGACAATTTAAATAGAAGTTATTACAGTGGCATTTGCACTGTTCCATATTCACATTTTTATAAGGCACACAAAATAGAAAGTGACACCATGCTGTCAAATGTTTTGCAGAGAAGTTGTACATCAGAAAACCTCTTGCATGAATAATATGACAAGCACCTTGTCACCTATTACTGGATTAAGATACTCTACAACAAAAACACAGCTAACATTTAGCTGCAATACACTGCTGACTGGTGATGAAAAACTTGTTTCTCAGCTGAGCGCCTTTCCTTCCAGAACAGTGAAAATGTCCTCTAAGGACTTGTGGACACACTGCAGGAATTCATGGACGTTGCGAGCTGGGTAGCTGGACACATTGCAGCCGATCCAGTCGTCATGGACACCATAGCCAACACCGAACCCATCAGGCACCACCGGAGCAAAGCCACCGAGGCTCACAGCTGGACTGCTGAGGGTGCTGGTGGACAGGATGTTGTGGTTGATGGCAGCGTATGCTGGGTCAGAGTAAAGGCTGTGCAGAGCCTGGTTCTTTGAATTAGCCAGGTATCGCAGAGCAAACAGGTGACGGTCAAATCCTTGGCCTGGTGGGGAAAAAAAAAAAAAAAAAACAGTTAGTAGAACAAACAAAGGGTGTGTGTTTGTGTGTTTTGAGACCAGTTTTGCTTATTTATAATAGCTCAGAAAGTTTTTAAATCTTGTGCACTTAAGGTGTAACCCAATCCAGTTATACTAGCACAATAATTTGCAATGTAAAGTGTATTGACTGCAAGTAAAATAATTATTTGGTGCATGTGTTTCGAAAAATACGTCTGAGGACAATATTTAAATTCTTTAAATACATGTAGAAATGTATGAAAAAAAATACATACCCATAGCAGCTTCCTTAGTGAGTTGCCCATGATATTTAGAGCATTCGCTCAGCATGGCCTGTAGCTGCTCCACACTGTGTTGGCCTGGCTGGCAAACAAAGGCGTGTGAACATCGTTGTGTGTGCACCGTGGCTGGCCGGATGGTCTCCGTGCGTCCATGCCTGAATGCCGCAGTGCTACAGGACTCGTATGTGGCTACGGTCTGTCCATACTGCCTCAGGAAGCCCATCTGAAAAGCCAGCTGGGCGATAGCATCTGGACTCAACTTGCTCCTCTTCAACTGCTCTTTGCCACCTTTCTTGAACTCCATGGCATCGATGGTGAGCTTCGATACAGCCGAGTCAAAGTTCTCCTTGGCTCTTTTGATGCCGTTCTCCAGCTCGCTGTCCAGCTTGAACTGTAGTCGGCGCACAGCAGAGGCTGAATCCACAGCAGCAGGAGCAGAGCCCGGGTGCACCAGCGGCTGCTCCGTTGTGTCTTTGAAGATTTCATTCTGAAAGCGAAGCACAGCCACACCGTCGCCCCACGAGTGCTCAAAATTAATGGCCGCCTGCCCGTCTTTGGTCAGAATGATACTGAAAGACTTGTCGTACCACCGGTTGCAGCCGTCGCCATGCAGCATGTTATGAGAGATCTGAATATGGTCTTTCATGCTTTCATCGTCCAGACTGAGGCAGAAAAGGGCGCTGTCAACGATCCGTAAGTCCTCAGCATTTCCAGCAGCTATCAGCTTGTCTCTCAGTCCGGCCCACACATCCCTGTTCTCACTGGTCAGGACCCCGAGAGGAAACTCAGATGCTGGCGTTGAGTCAGACAAAATGTAATTCAAGTGAGACTGAATCTCTGCTGGTTTCACTAAATTCCCATCCCTGTCCACAATGTCAAACACATACATGTTGCCTTTCTTCATGACTAGGAGATGTCGTGCTTTCTCATCGGTGAAGAGCTCATCCCTCCCAGTCTTGGGGATCCGAGTGGAGTTGAAGAGGCGAAAGTACTGAGACATGTCTAGAGGGTAGGCATTCACCATATAAGCTCCATACCAGGACAGTGAGGACGGGACCCAGCGGATGAACCTTTTGAAGCTGTCTGTGTCACTCTTCGCTGGGTTGAGGTGGAAAACCTCCGGCTCCAGTAATCCAGCTCGCAGTGTCTTCATGAAGCGTACTGCTGAACACACCATATTGGTCGCCCTCACAAGCTGGTCATTGTACTTGGGCTTTGGGTCAGGATTGAAGGACATGAAGGGGTTGAAGTTCAGCACCACAGAGTCACGAGCAGAGAGATACATGTCGAACCAGGGTCCTGGGAGAAAAGCAGACATTCAAACACTCATTAGTGACTGTGTGTATAGGTAAGATGCTTAATGTCAGGGTCAGAATGGCACGTTCACCTGAGATGTAGCTTGTGTGCGTATTGTTTTTGTCCTGAGCTATCAGTTCCTCTTGCAGCTGTTTCCCCACACCGTTCTGGAAATCCTGCGCAATTTTCTCTGTTGTTCTAAGGATTCATAATCAAGATTGTTCCAGAGAAGGATTCAGGTTAGTAATGACCCCTGAGCTTCAAACAATGTCACTAAAAATTATTTTTCTTGTTAAAACTTACCTGAACTGGTCATCATCCAACAGAGGCCTCTGGGCAGCTAAATACCTCCTGACAGTATCCTCCAACTTTGGAACTGGAAGCCTAAATAATTAAAACAAAAAGAGCGAAAATGGTTCAGTTAATGTTAGATGTTATACAGACTCCTTGTACAGAGAATGTATGTGCATTTATATACAGACTGTATGTACAGATATACAGTCTGTATATGTTTAGATGCAGTTTATGCACTCATATCACGGCCCTCTAGTGGTCAATGGTCAAATTATGCACTTTCACCTACATTCAAGTAAAACCTTTATAGGTCACTTTCTGTACATCTTGCAACATCCACCTGACATCCTCAAAGTAATTTAGCATTGTGTTAGCCCAACGTTATGCGAAATAAAAGGTAGAGTCTGGTATGTGGTAGAGTGATGTGAAATAAAGTGTTTCTCATTTAACTCCTTACCTGGGTAAACTCTTCTGGTAGTGCATCGATGGGACAACACTCTGGTGCAAATACTCGGTTGAAGACGCTTTCTTGCTGCTGTAGTTTCGCTTATCGACGCCCAAAGCAGCTGTTCTTAAACGAATTAGGCTTCCAGATTTCCTCAGAGAGGAGACGCATTGTTTCGAGAGCAAACCGGCCATGGTGCTAGCTAACAGACTGAACAGGTTTTGGAGTGTAAGCGACGTGAAGCACAGCGGCACAAAAGCTCAAGGTATATCCGTGTCACAGCTCAGCTGTCGCTCTGGCAACTACGCTAGCTAGCTAACGTTAGCAACTAGCATTAGCTGACAAATTAAATTACCTGTTTGCTTCCGAATCACTGACACTTACTTTTAGCCGATGAATATAAGTACCTTTGTACATATAAAATACATTCCTGACATGTGGCGGAAACAGTTCAATTATAAGTTACAATAAAAATAAGCAATTATGAACTGAGTTTACAACCGGAAGTTTAACCGGCTAATGATGTCATGTGACTTGTTCTTTGGTATTGGGAGTGTCAGTAGAGCAGGATGAAGACAGCATCCTGGTTTCCCCAAAAAAGTAACTATTGAGTATATATTATTTAGTAATTATTAGGAAGGATTACATATCACTAGTATTTTTTTTTAAAATAATCCCTTACTTTACATAATTGTTCCCTGCTGAAAGTAACTAATACTACAGTAATACTAGTAGTTGTACTACTTTTGGGTTACTCTATAACATCACAAAAGATGCAAGATAATTTCCAACCAGAGCTCCTTATTGTAATAAGGACCGACACCAGAGAATTTCAAAGTAAAGCTCATTATTTACATCAGCAGCAGGTAAATCACCTCACCTGTTACTCACAGGTAGGAGGTGAAGCTAAACTCCAGCAGCAACACACCAGAGAGCTGTTTCACAAAACTCGGATGAGGGATTAAGTCAGGATATCTCAGTTTGGGATCACAAAAGCATGGTCACATAAATTACCATGGAGATTTATTCTTTGCAGCTAGCATGCTTCAGATGCTTTTTTGTGGTGTCAACTATCACTCCGACTAAAAATCAATGAGTTTTACAGTTATTCCACAGTCTGCTGTATTTTTCTTCATGTTCATCAGCCTGCATTAAAATACTACAGATGTTTACAATAAAGGTTAGAATTTTATTTCAGTAATAATTAGTTTTCTTTCCTTTTCTTCTTTAAAAAATAAGATTTACATAACATACATAACAAATCTTAAATATACTATATATATATATATATATATATATATATATATATATATATATATATATATATATATAGGGGCGGCACGGTGGTGTAGTGGTTAGCACTGTCGCCTCACAGCAAGAAGGTACCGGGTTCGAGGCCCGGGGCCTTTCTGTGTGGAGTTTGCATGTTCTCCCCGTGTCTGCGTGGGTTCTCTCCGGGTACTCCGGCTTCCTCCCACCTGGTTGTCTGTCTCTATGTGCCCTGCGATGAGGTGGCGACTTGTCCAGGGTGTACCCTGCCTTCCGCCCTAAGACAGCTGGGATAGGCTCCAGCCCCCCCGCGACCCTATGAGGATAAGCGGTAGATAATGGATGGATGGATATATATATATAACAGAGCAAGCTGTCCTGTGTCTGGGGTACTGACATCAGTACACAGCAAAGTATCAACAAAGTATACCATGTCTGGGCCCATGTTGACCAGCTCCATGTATCCTGACCTCAGACCACATCTGAGACACACATACTGAGGTTTACTCATAACAAGATGCTTGCTTAATGACTTTAAAGGAGGAGCTTTGTTTGTGGTTTCAGGGCTCATCTGTTTGGGCACTTTTATTCTCTTGTTAGTTGGTTTGTTTGTTTGGCTGTAATTCTTTTACTTATGTGAAGTGATGTTCAGCAAACAAATGAAAAATGAAAAGCAGGGTATCAAGGTCAACAGACCTCGTCAACTCGTCTTCTTGCCTGGAGTCCTTGTGCTTTTTCACCTCCCAGGTGTTGGCAAACTGAGGCTACTCAGTGGGAAGGAGGTGGTGTCATCCAGACTTCTGTTTGGTGAGATGGAGAAGAGGCGATGTTGCTCAGGTTGTATCTGTTACAGTAGTGGAGAAGAGGATGTGTTTCCTCTCGCACCATTTAACACATGCAGATTAGATTTGTGCCTCGTAGTCCCTGTGCGTTCTCATCTCACAGGTATCCACGGGTCCAGTTTACCTGGTGGAGTAGAAGTTGGACAGACCAGGCTTCATCTTTTAGTACTGAGTGACGTGGTAATGACGAGGACATCTTGCTGAGGCTTCTCCTGTTCGGTGTGGTGGAGAGGAGGATGTGCTGCCCAGGTTTCGTCTGGTTGGTTTGGTGGAGAGGAGGGCACGCTGCCCATGTTCCATCCATTGGAGAGGAAGAGGAGTGGAGAGTGGAGATACATACATGTTGCCAGGCAATCTTTGGTTGGTGTGGTGGAGAAGAGGACATGCTGCTATGTTTCATCTGTTTGGTGTGGTGGAGAAGAGGACATGCTGCTCAGAATCCATTGCCGACAGATTGATGATGCTCTTCATATCCTTGGACACTTCACACATCTCTATATGTATTAACTGTTGATATAAGGAGTGTTAATATGTTTTTCATTGTTGTTACTCTGTCCATCCTGGAAGAGAGATCCCTCCTCTGTTGATCTTCCTGTGGTTTCTTTATTTTTCCCTGTTAAAAGTTTTTTTTGGGGGGAGTTTTTCCTTTGGCAATGTGAGGGTTGTTTGTATTATTATGTTATGTGCTCTTCTGGACAGCAGAGTGCAGTGTTTTCTTGATCAGAGGCTGTTTTGGCCGTCCACTGTGTTAAAATCCTCAGTTTACACAACAGAAAGAAGACCAGACAGAATCCTAATAACAGGATATCACCTGGCTTCCCCACTCATGCTGTGTACATTAAATGCAGTGTCATTTCCTTATACTTTACTTGCGCAGCCTATTTTGTATCGACAACAGAATTATGCAATTTAAATCTGATTGTATTCATATTCAGCAGGTATTCCTATGTCATATACCTTCAACCTGTGTGTCCATCTTAAATTAAAATTGTATGGAATGGCTGCGGGATAATCAGGAAATTATTATGCACATTGATGATATGTATTCTTATCTCCTGTCTCATTATATTCTCAGACAGCACAGTCTGTATCATTTACAATGAGTCTACAGAACGTTGTGGGAATGCAATTTGACAACAATTTTACAGTTACCTGCTTTTGTATCACTTATTTGACTGTAATGCAAGATGTATGTGATAGGATATGATTGTGACAGCACTACATTTGCAAAATTTAAACCATGGAAGCGAGGATAGCCGTGCAAACCTTAGATTACAGGGTCATCCGATCGACTGTAGTTATACTATATCATATAGTAGGATAGAATAGTATAGCTTATAGGCCTCCATTAGAGTACATTGTAAGTATTTTATACTATATTTTCACATAAATGTTTACGCTGACCTTTTTTTCTGTAGTATGGATTCCCCTTTGTACATATTTTGTAGCCTACTTGTTCTATTATTTCATTACTGTTGTGAATTGTTTTTTTTCTTATTGTAAGTTGTTAACACTGCTGTGGCGGGTGAATTTCCCATATTAGGGGATGAATAAAAGACTATTTCATTCTGTAGTGGTTTTGTAGGTAACTATCCTTGTAAATGTAAAGAATCAGTAAATAAAAAAGCACACCGTCTGGAAAGTTAGAAAACATGAAAAAGCAACGCTAATCCTTTAAATACACTAATAATTTTAGGTTACTTCTTTGCATAATACAGCAGGACTGTGGGGCTATTCACTCCACAATGGGTTATTCTGACATCGACTTGTCAAGTCTGAAGATCAATGACGTCAGGAAGAAACACGGAAGTGGAGCCATCAAACAGCAGCAGGCAAAGTGCAAGCTAAAAGCTAGCTGTAACTAATACTACACCAGTGAGTCTGTTGAACCTGCGACACCGACTGTCTGTCTGCCCAACGTCATAGCAAAATGCCTGAAATACAGACACTAAGGTAGGAATATTAAACGTTGTACTGTTTTATTGTGACACGCCAAATGTACTGTTTTTGAATAATCCATTGAGGTCACCCTTGTTCTCAACGTAACAGCACACTAAGTTAGTTAGCTACAAAATGTCAGACGTCAGCTTTAGTCAACATACGTTATGTTTGAAGCCCATCTCTTTGCTTGTTAGATTATAAGCTAATTGTGTAACGCTAATTTTAGCTGATGTACAACTAATATTAACGTTATGTTAATTTATTATGTGTTGTAAACTTTCTGTCTTCATCAAGAGCCGCCTGTGGACTGGTACTCTTTCGTTAGACGTTTTATTTATTTTCTTTATTTTTTATTTACTCCTCAGTACAATAACAGTACCTCTGTTGTTTACTGTTTGGGTCAGATCGTGTTGCAGCATCATCTCCACCATTGTTGATTTAACTCTGTCCTTCATCTCTGTGTGCTATGTTCCTAAAGTGCTCTTTTGTATGTTTGTTTGTATTAATAATAAACAGGAAAAAAATAAGCTGACAGCTGCACACAGATGTGATCCTGGAAATGCGTAGACAGGCCACAGTAATGAAGTGCATTAATCCTTAAGTAATAATTGAGTGGGCTTCACACGCTACATTATGAAATTGACATTGAACACACAATAAGATCCACACAGAACAATATGATACAAATATCTCACCCTGCAAGAGGATTGCATAACATCAGCATCACTGGCTGATTATTGTCCTCGCCATCTCTCATTTTTCATCACAGCACAGAAATATGTAATTTGCACAGTGAACTTTAACTGTTTTATTTTATGTCTATTTGTATACTTCATACAAATAATAATACATTTTATTGATATAAATGCACGGTATTGTAATTAATTTGATTTAATTTGCCATTAAAATCTTTATTTTTAGTGCATACTGTAAATATTTATTATTATTACTTATTCTATTATTTAATTATTTTTTAAAAATTTTTATCTTGCTAAAATTGTTTATGCTGTAATAAACAAGTTATAGTAAGATCAATAGAAATATATTCTGTTCCATTCTCTTAAAGTAAATTTTTCATCACTTATCAAGCTCACTTTTTTTGTCTCTGGCAATCATGTACATTTGTGCGTTTGTAATCTTCTTTTCTCATTCTCATCTCTGCCTTCACCGCACATCAAGGATTCAAGCCGTGAACACCAGTGCTAGTGACGGATTGGAGGGATTCAAGGCACATGCTGTGTTCCAGGAAATCAATAAGAAGCTCCAGGAGGTGATTACATGACTTGTTCAGTGTTTTTAATCACAGACATTTGACTTCATTATCACTTTGTATGGGTATGTTTTCTCTGAGACCTTTATTTCAGAGGCAGCTCCATCCATCCATTTTCTCCTGCTTATCCTCACATAGGGTTGCGGGGGGGTGGAGCCTATCCCAGCTGTCTTAGGGCAGAAGGCAGGGTACAGCCTGGACAAGTCTCCAGTTCATCACAGGACACATAGAGACAGACAACCACTCACACTCACATTCACACCTATGGGCAATTTAAATTGGCTAATTAACCTAATCCACATGCATGTTTTTGGATGGTGGGAGGAAGCTGGAGTACCAGAGAGAACCCATGCAGACACGGGGAGAACATACAAACTCCACACAGAAAGGCCCCGGGCCGGGAATCGAACCCGGTACCTTCTTGCTGTGAGGCGACAGTGCTAACCAGCGTGCACCAGAGGCAGCCCATGAGTTTTAATTAATTTGAAGTATGCATGCACATTTACTTTACAATCTGTACACCATAGGACAACGCTCTCTGTAATATACCTTCGTGTAAGGGAAAAAAAAACTTTAATGGGGGAAAAAATTGCTGAAAACCTCAGGAAGGGAGGAAGGAGGGAGGAAGATGGACATGCAGTTTTTGCCATAGGGCTATTTGGTCCTGTAGCCTCACGGTGATACATTTGGGTCACTTCCCAAACTCATTTGATGGTACAAAACTAATCTCAAGCTTATGTTGACTCAATCAGACAAATGGTTTCCTCCAAAAGTCTGTGTTTTTCAGCTGTTACCTTTGTGTGACCTCAATGACACTGGATTCATCTTGAGCCCGCCGGCGGTGCTGTCTATGTAATGAATGGGATTTGTCGTCATTGAGAAAATGGCAACAGCGGAGCAGTCTGGATATTTAGAGACATGGCTTAGTGTAATATCTCAGGCAACTGATCAGAAAAACAGATTTAAACTTTTAGAGGCAATGCTTATTTTTAGAGAGAGAACCCGTTGTCCTACTTTTTGTTTTTCCATATTAGTTAAATCTTGAGAGGAACGTGGGTTTCTCTGTTTCTATTCAAATCTCAGTTGTTGAACCAGATTTAGGTTAAAATTCCCTACTTTTGTTATTTGCTGTATATTCAGTGATCTTCATACATGCATGCATGTCTATAATATAAAAGGATTTAATGCAGCTTGAGGAGGAGCATCAGATTATTGTCTGTGCAGACCTCCCTGTCAAGTTTTCTTATTTCGTTTTATATTTTACAATCCTATATTGTTTACATTCATGTTTTCTTGTTTGCAGTCTTTTTTCCTAGCGCTAGTGGTGACTAATACTATATATATATATAGTACTAATATTGCATATTTATAGAATTTTTTTATGTTTTTTTTTTTTTTTTTACCATTGAACCTTATTATTATATATTAAATAATGATATACAGGTGAACGTCTCATTCTCAAGAGAGACCATGCACAAAAATGCTGCACATATGGATGAGCTTGTAAATATTATACATTTATATGTAATGCAGATGTATTAATGTTTACTGCAAGTAAATTCTCTGTGTGCATTGAACAGGAAGGGGAGCAGTTTGTGAAAAAGATCGGGGGAGTGTTTGCCTTCAAAGTAAAGGACGGCCCAAATGGACAGGAGGGAACTTGGTACGTGGACGTGAAGAACGGCAAAGGCTGTGTTCACAATGACTCAGGTGAACAACATGTCTCATGTTAATGTTCAACTTTGGGTGGAAATGCAGTTTATTGTTGAAGATCTGTGTGTGCTTCATTACATGTTGACATTCAAACGTTCATGCTTCAACTTATTTACTTCAGATACCTGCAAGCCTCTGTGTAAATATCCCAGTGGAACACATCATTCTACTTTTGTTGAAACTGAACTGTGTGTACCTCTGCTCTGCAGCTAAGAAGGCAGATTGCACCATTTCCATGTCGGATACAGATTTGTTGGCTTTGATGACGGGGAAGATGAACCCACAGACTGTGAGTATTCAGTGATGATGATTCTTCAGAAAGAACACCTGTATACTTTTCACCTTTTGTCGTCTCATGGAGTATTCATGTACCTCAGAGTGGGATTTCACTTCATAAAAGTTAATTACAACCTTTATAGTCACCTAAAAATGTCTTATTCAGAGTTGCTGGTTGCAGAAATCAAGATGGCAACGGCCAAAGTGCCAAAATTGAGGCTTCAAAACGGCAACTTACAAACCAATGAGAGAGGTCATGTTGTAAAACTGTGAAAAAAATTAATATAGTAAAATTTACAGCTTCATAGTGTTTATTGACTTTTGAATCGTTCATTTATTTCATCATTGTATGTATATTTTTTTTAACATATTACAATATTTGTATACCCGTTATATTTATCAACATACCTGCTGTTGCACTGTTGTTTTCTATGGTATCCGTATTTATTAACGCAGGGACTGATTGAGTTGTGTAGAATTTTTTCCTGATGTGTATTTTATGTTTTGTCCAAAGATCCTCTCTGAGCAGTGGAACAGATTTGTTTGCCAGCTGGATGTAGTATTGACAGGATATTTTGTTAGCACCTGGGTGAAATTAAGAGGAAACGCTGTGCTGGGTCATTGTTGGCCGACTGTGCGACTTTACCGCCTTCAGACTAGAGGTCATAAAGCTGTTGCTGGATGAAAACACAAGCCAGACATCATGCATGCAGCCCAAACACGAGAGAGACCGCATAATTAAATGATGAGATTTATTTCAAGCCTCGCTTCAAATGAAAAGCCCAAACCCAACAATGAATTGATCCTAAGTACTGTGTGCATCTAAATCCTAAAATATCCTTTTCCTCTGTGCTAAGAATAATCAAAATCATGTTTGTCTTAAAAACACACATTGTAGTTTATTTTGACTCAATCCCACCATCATGCTAGCCACTCAAATATTAAATATGAATTAATTTAAGTCTACAACAAATGCACTATTTAATTCTGTCTGTGTGACATTGCTGAAAAATGCAGAGACCAGCAATTTTAAAACTTTAGCCTGTCTTTAAAAAAGGCATTTTATATATATCTTTGCTTTTATAGATGCTATAGATAAGAATATTATATTACAAATAAAATGTATAGAGCTGCTACTAACATTTATTTATTTTCATGGTTGTGTATTCTCTTAATCTGATTTTCTCGATTAATTAGTCGGTTGTTTGGTTGATAAAATATGATAACATTATAAAAAAAATACTGAGCTGTCTTTTTTTTTCCAAAGCCTAAAATAAATAATGTCCCCAAATGATTTATTTAATTAAATTAGTCAAAAAGTTTAATCAGTTATCAAAATACTTGACGATTCTTCTCTTAGTAGTTGATAATAATCGATAAATCGCTTGTTGAATGCATTGCTTGTTGAAGCATCCACTTTGAGGCAGTGATGAGGTGATTAGATTATCATATTTAACTCTTTGAGTGCCAAGGATGTAGGTTTTATGTCCTTTAAAATAGAATGCTTGAGTGCCATAAACATGTATGTATACAGTACGTCTTTCCTTTTGTCAGCAGCAGGGACAAAAGAGCACTCTCCCACAGCCTGTGAGTAATTTTGAGGCTTCTGGGAGATGTAGTCAGAGCATAAAGAGACAGTATACACCACAGAGACCAAAGCAGGAAGTGGAGATGATTGAGATTAGAGAGCAAAACAAACAGAATCTGGACAAAAAGTGGTGATTTTGGTGAAAGTGTCCTCTACTCTACCTCTGATAAAACAAGAATGGAACAAGGTAAAAAACATTTCATGATGAAATAGAGAATCTCTTCTTTCATTTGAGCAATTCAGCGTTTTCAAAGTCATAGTACAAAATATTCTGTGCATCATGAAAGATGACTCAAAATGGCCAAAAACACTGGCACAAGGCACTTTCTGTTTTAAAAAAGGGCTGGCACTCAATGAGTTAAAAGTCACTGTGATCTCACAAAACATGTTTTTGCTCATAACTCAATCTTAATCTGTTAATTATGACATTATGTCTGGTGTTTTTTGCAGTATTTGGACACACAAATCTTTTCAGTGATTTAAATTGTCAGCTCGCTCTTGATTTCCTGCTGTGACTCTGAATTGTTTTGCAAAAAAGCAGCGTGTCCTGAGGCAAATTATTGTGATAACGCATATTTATAGGCACTGCTCTGTGTTGATGCCATGGAGGACGGCTGTGCTCCAGAAACAGGTTGACCTGCAAAGCAAAAAGGATCATTTCTCTTTTTCCACTTCTGTCGTAAACTCATAAAAATGGTCATTTTCCTTCCAAGAACTTAATATTCTGAGAATTTCTGCTTACTCAGACTGGTCAAATTATTACCTCCTGCACTCCAGTGGACCAAAAATTCAACTCTACCCACTCTGTGCCGCGCAGTTTCCTGACGTTTCATAAGCTGTTGTTGCAGTTGCCCCACTTTCCTGTGGGTTGAATTAATCTCTCATGGTAACTCTTAAAACTAGCAGCATGTACTTCTCTCCAACCCAGACAACAGACTACTCCAGATTGTCCGTCTTGATGACGTTTTGTTCACCTTCTCTGATTCACAGGCCTTTTTCCAGGGCAAGCTGAAGATCACGGGGAACATGGGACTGGCCATGAAGCTGCAGAACCTGCAGCTACAGCCGGGCAAAGCCAAGTTGTAAACACACCTCTCTGAACACTGAATAGAGTCCACCACAGCATGTCTGCTTTCAGATAGATGTTAAAGGTCTGTAAAGCTTCTCATCACAGGACTGAACCACTTTCCTGACTTGTGACCTCACTGACCGACCAGGGGATTAGCCAGCATCCCCACCAGCCCTGTAACTGCAGAATAAGATAGACGGACACATAATTAATTCTCTAATCAAGTCCCTCTTATATAATTCTGTCCGTTCATCAGAGTAGAGACAGGTGTTCCCTACTTAGATACTAATTCAGTTTATACCCAGTTTTCAATAACTTCCTAAGGTCCGTTGCTAAAAACATCTAGAGTCTATTGTATCTGGAAATGTTTTGAGTAGAGCAGATTGATGTAATTTTCTACAATCATGGACACAACAGACAAAAGTGCCTCCTCATCTCAGACTTGCTCGAAGGCTTTTAGCCAACAACAGAAATGTTTTTCACTGTGGCCGCCCAGTGATTTACCGGAGGGGGGGCTGTCATTCTCTGCTGTACTATCATTATTCTATTAATCTCTAAAAGATTTCTACTAAATAAATTTTCCTTTGCTAAAATACACACTGGGTGGTCTGTTTGTGACAATATTTTATTAACAAGTTTTTTTTCTTGGGTGTAAAATAACCTGAAAAAAGTGTTTTTGTCACATCAGAATGAGCTGTTGGCACCGAATGGACCGGCCGCCATGTTTCTACAGTAGCCCTTAACGGACAAACCACTGTGTTAACTTTCCTTGTTTTGCCTGGAGTCCAAGAGTTAACCCTCTCTGTCACTCCACCACATATCACAAACGCTTATCTTTAAGCATTAATGACTTCTAATCATTATGAAGATGTAAATAAACGAACCAGAGCATTTTATCCAACTGCAACATAAAACTAGACTTCACAACATGCTGGTGTTGATTTTTAAGTCGAGGATGTCTTGACAGGGCCTGCATGTGCTCCCCCTTTAGAGGACCTTTAACTTTTCCATCGCTGCAGCGACCTTGTTCCAGACTGCCACGCTGTAGTTTTTCCTTTGTAAAGCAGGAGCATGGCTGAGAGACAAATCTGTTAACTAGCTCTGACCCAGATTCCTCTGCAGCTTTGGCTCGGCTCTCACATTTTCACTCTGTAATCGGAGCGGTGTTATTTCATCGGCCGCTAATGACTGCTTGTGTGTATCTGTAAGATTTCACAGGTTTAACGTCTCACGTTGCCTTTAAATTTGATTCAATCACACCTAGTAAGTCGAACACTGTCAAAAATGCTCTAATCTAATGTGAAATGTATGATAAGCGGATGAAAGAAATAGTCAAATCAGATGACTGATGATTTATAGTCAGATTTTTCTCTTTTTTCTTCTATTTTTAAAGGTGCATTCCACCAATTTTAAAGGTGAATTTCATTTAACTTGTCATAAAGAGTACTCATCAGCTTATAAAACAGTTTACTTCTATTATTAGTATATTAAGGGTAGTATATAGCATATATTGGCTCTAGAGAGGCTTTCTCTAGTTTGGAAAAATAACCCAGATAGTGTTGTAAGGTTTATCTTAGCTTAGAGAGATATTATGGCAGAAAACTTGGAATTTTGAAGCTGGTGTTTACTGATAAGGGAGGTCAGATCAAAATATGCCTTTGCATCAGTTTTAGCCTTTTCTGTCCCTAGCAGTGTTTCATGTACTGAATTAAGGCCTTAAATGATCTCTGCTTGTTGTTTTGTCACCATGACCTTGACTTAATTGAAATGTTTGCTGCTCTGGGCTTGGACTGTTTAACAAAGCAGTGATTCAGCTATACACTTCATTATCTGCTGCAAAATGCAGCGCTGTCCATTTCTAAAGTAATTCCGAGCAGTTGTCACCACCAGATAAACATCTGCTCATCAACAAAGGGAGAAAAAAAAACAGGATCTTCCAGATTGCAATATATTACTGGACGACATATAGACTTAGTAGGGTCGGTTTAACAGCGACAACTATGATGGCAGCAGCTGAAAAGCTTTATTGGAACGCTTTTAACATTGCAAACACACTCTGGGTGGGACGTGAAGCCTTGTTTGGTGGTTTGCTTTGCGCTCAGTGGAAAATAGTTTATCCAAGTAAAAGGTGAAAAGGATCAGTTTATACAAATACTGTGTGCAAAGAGAGCAGACATCTGTAAATCATAGAAACTGTAAACAACATAGTGGAGCTGTTTGATTATGCTTTAATGCAACAGGCTACAGTGTCTTTGTGGTAACTTCTGTGCAGCATCTTGAAGAATTACATGAAACATAACAACCTGTTCAAAACGCTTGTGTTGCAAGGAACCAATGAATCTGTGGAAACTTATTAAAAACATGTTGCATTAACCAGAGCCTCTCTGAGGGGAAGCAGACTGCCAAAGATATGATGAGTAACAACCAGAGCATGGATCAGAGTGTTTTTTCTCCCATTTCAGGGGGAAATTCAAGGCTACAAACTGAGGTCTGTCTCTCTCTGAAAACAGCAGCTCAAGCAATCTCTAAGTGAGGCGCTCAAGAAAACACATCACTAACCGCAAAGGACCCAGCAGTATCTTCCACTTCACTCTAAGGATTCATCACTGTCTTCATTCTTGTCCGTCTGCAGCTGCAGCACAAATAGCTTGAAGCAGGAGATTTATAATTCAGAAGAAAGTACTAGAAGCCACCTCTGGAAGATTCAATACAATTTCTCAGTATTGCGTAGGTTCAGGTGCACCTGATAAAAGACATATGTTCAGTTTCAGATTTTAATGGAACTACTGTGGATAGATGAAACATAAGCCATGAGCTCCATAGTGTACATTAACAGCACTCTACTCTCAGTAGCAGCAAATGAACACTTTCTCTCATTTATTACATATATTTTTCCTGGAAACCTAAGGATTAACAGCTGCTTTCTAGGAAATTCATGGGGAAAAACACTGAGGATATATGTAGGTAAATAAGGGACCCATAGCACAAAAAGGTACTTTTGTTCTACGTCAAAATTGACTGAAAATACATGGATTGGCCTACATTTGTGCTAAATTCAGTAATATAGCAGCGAACAACTATTTGCTGTGTAAAGAGATGTCAGAGGAGGAAGTTGCCCTCTGTGTGTGGTGTAATCCAAGTTGCTCTGTGCTTTATTGATACTTTCCTGCATGTGAATCTAATGGTGGTTACACCTAATATTAGCATCATGACTGTCTGCGTCATTGCAGAGCTGTAGCATCCATCCTCCAGTTCCCATTTGTCAGGTCAACACTGTTATCTGCTACCACTTTTTCCATCACTGTTAGCACTGTTAGCTGTGAGCTAGCAGCTTGCCTTCACCATGTTGAGAGGCAATAGAAAAGCTCCCAATCACATATTTATCAAGTTTACGCTTAATTATTATACCCAAGTAATTACATCTAAAAAAAAAAACTAAAAAAAAACTACAACCTTCTTTTATCTTGAATAGTGTTAGGAGTCTCATTCAGCTAACAAACTGATTTAGCAAGATGGAGTATTTTTTTAGCTAACCATGCTTAGCTCAGCAGCTAGCTTTCACTTGTTAACATTGGCCGTGTAGTTGACTGTGGAAGTTAATGCATTTTACGTGCATTTTTATGGAAATTAAAGGAATATTTTGATATTTTTTTAAAAAGTTGGATAATTAGCTTTTGTGCCAAACTGAGATTACTGATATCACTCTCAACCCTAGTCCAGTAACATTAAATAAAACAAAAGGTACTGCTAGCAGGTAAGACAGCCAGGTTAGCTTAATTTAGCTTAGCTTAGCTGAGCTTATTTCAATTACTGAAAACAGCTAGATTGGCCGTCACTGCCAATCACCAGGTGAAAAATAGCATGAAATAAAAACTTGCTCACAAGATATAACATGTTTTTAATTAAATTAACTTTAAACAACAGACCATTTCAGGAGAGAAACACACATATAGCTTTGGTGAAATTTTGGTGAAACTACTGCTGTCTCAGCATAAATACACATATAAAAAAAAATAAAAACAGTAGTGTCATATTTACTGAACAAACCTAAAAAAAAAATAATTTCAGTTATATTTGACGCTGTGCAGATGAAAAATAAGACTTTAATGGTTGCACCCACACAGATTGCTGAAATTGTTTTTCATCAGAAGAAATGAGGTGTGAAAGTGAGGAAAACAAAATGCTCAAAAACAAATCCATGTTTTGTTTTTGACTGCCTATGGTGATAAAACATCCCAGAAGTCTTCCTCATGTAAGGCTGAAGTTCATTGAACTGTGCTAATACATAATAATGGCTGCAGATGTTCATATGGACCGAACGGGAGGTGGGCTTGTTGAAAAAAGGCCTAATCCAGAAACATGTGGACATTAGATCATATCCTGTTACCCCTTTTTGGCACGCCACTCTTCCACTTTTTGATTTATTACCGTGATATTTGGAACATCTAATCTTCCTCTTCCTCACATAAGTTATATCAGAGCAAGAAATGGAGGCAACTGTTTTACTTCAGAAACATCTTTTATCAATAATCTCCTTTGTGTGGGTTGGATAACAAGACTATGCTTTAAGATCCAAGGAATATATGCACCATATCTATTTTAAGTGGTCAGGCCTTGCTTCCCAAGTCTATGATAATAATCTCACTCGAACCATGTGGGATTGGATCGTTTTTTTTATTGTTGTTGGATCCAGTGGAAAACCAACCAAGTTATCACAAACGTGATACATATAAAAACTGCTATTGAGGAGGGAAAAAAATGATTCTCTAAAAAGAAAAAAAAGGAAAGAATTTGTGTTTTTGGCTCCCATTCAGGTCAGAGCTGTGTGTCTTACTCACTCCCTTTCTTTCTCTTAAATTTCCCTCTCCAGCTCTCTCTCTCTCTCACACATCTGGAGGGTATCTGGTGTGGCCATGCGACTGCTATGGGACAGCCTGTTTTTGGACTAGACGTCAGACTTCAGTGCCTTTCAGCAAACGTTGTTCGGACAGGGTAAAGTAGTAGACCGTAACGTTGCTTTGGCAGGCTTTGCTGCTGCATGTTTTACAGGGTGGCTGTTGGGCGATGAGGAGCTTAGATAGAGCTGTCAGCGTCATTCAACCATGCATGGCAATGTGGTATGTGTATTTCAGACTGCCCTCACAGTGCAGCCAAGCCACTCCACGACCTCTGCTCGGCTGTGAAAGAGCATGAAAGCAAGATGATGACTGTTAAAATGCTTCGCATCTCTGCTGATAAATACTATTTTCTCTTCAAGCCTCTAAATTATAAGGTAACACGAAAGTGCTGCCGTCTAAGTGTAGGCGTTAACCTTCTCTTTGACCCCTGGATGCTACGTTTTTATTCTAACCAATGTCCACGTTGTACAATAAGTGCAGGAAAGTGCACAGGCTTTTATTTTTTTTGTTTGCCGTGGGTGTACGCATGCTGCTGTGTGGATTTCCTGTGTGTGTGTGTTTGCAGAGGTGAGTTGTTGTGGTGCAACGAACAGAAAAGGTTCCTCTGATGGATGTTTTTGAGATGTTTGCCTTGAGAGCTGCCTTGTAATATTTCTATCAACATTGCCGTGGATGATTAAAGGGCTTTCTCCTTTCCAGCAACAGGCTATTATTACATTTAACCTGTACCTGAAGATGCCTTTTTTCTTCCTTTTTTAAATTGTTGATTTTTTGTGAATGCTTGTGTGTGTGAATCAAAAAGGGAATCAAAAAGATTGGACTGTCATGATGCTTATTTGTTTTTATATTAGCCCTTGCAGTTGGTGAGGAGTGAAGATTCAGACATTCAGAAAGAGAGTGGACGGAGATCCAGCTGTCTTTTATTGTGTTGGTGCGTAAACAATGTTAACCCTCCATCAGTTAAAGTCACTAATGATGACGTAATTATACAGTTTTCTTCTTCAATGCACCTTTTGGAAGTAGCGTTGCAAGGCAAGACCTGTGTTGGTGGTTGTATGCAGATACATGTGCGTTTTACTTGTTTGAAAGGGTACTCCAGTGATTTATTATTGACAAGAGTAGGATTTAAAAGAGATGAAATATTTGATAATTTCAGTCTCCAAAACCTTTGGGATTTTACCCATGATGCCACAACACAGTCTCACTTCAACAAACCATCATCATCAACCATCATCACTTTTCTTGTAAAACTTCTCGTTGTAACTTCAAATAAAACCACTTGCTTAGGTTTATGCAATAAACCCACTGTCTCAGGTTTAAGTGCTGATTGCAAAGTGAAAGTGGGCCCATCCAACTCCTGATGGGTTTACATACAGTTAGTTATTTGAAAGCCCGGTATGTTGTGCAGATGCTAAAGGTTAGCTGGACAAACATCTGTATTATCGAAGGTAAATGATCAGCATGTTCACCATCTTAGTTTAGACTGAACATAAAGTGCAGGCTGGGTCATAAAACAAAGTAGTGGTGGACAAATGTCAAACTGATGATGGCGCTGGAAGAATAGTCACCAAAGTAATTACACTTCACTCTCAATGAATGAATGTCTGCACCCAGAATCATAATTCATCCAATAATCCAGCTGAACAGCTGTCCTCGTCTTTATGCTTTATATAATGGGTATTTTTCTTGATTTGTCATAGCAGGAAAATCACAGGTGTAACTAATATCACCAACAATGGCTCTGTTCAATTTAAAATGTCCCAATGAGACAGCCCGAAGCAGGAAGCAGCTAATTGAATCCAGCCAACTGATTTGATGATTCACACCTATGCTATTTTCAATATTTATCCTGACTATTTGTCTCAGTAGTCCTTCCTCTGACTCACAAATGGATTAAAACCTGTGCTGTGCCCTTACACAGCTTTTTGCCTTTGAAGCAGGATTGTTTTTCCTCTCCCCTCGTCATGAAGAGCTGTCCACCCTGAACCAGTTCCCAGTTTAAGGCTGAGGTAACGGCTGCGCTTCAGTCCAACAACTGGTCAACTGGGTGAACATACCACAAAAAAAGCTTTGTTTTTAGGACGTGCCTCTCTGCTGCTCACAAGCTGATTTTAAGTTATGCTATGAAGAAAAATTGGGATTTTGAGGTGCTATAACAACCATGTCATGAGTTTTCAACCATGTCAGTTTCAGCGTTTCAGCTATGCAGCTGAAGTTGATTTGGGTTTGACCTTAATCACTTCGTATCTAACTAATCTAGGTGCAGTTTAGCTAAACCAAGGTTGCTAGGGATTAAATCTGACCGTGCCAAATTGGACCTGTCCAAAAGAAAACTAGACTTGTCAGTTTGCAGGTAGTAAAGAACAGACGACACAGAAGACGTTCGCCATCTGCCAGATTATTTGAACTCACACTATTTTTTTTTCCAAACCTAACCCAGTAGGTTTGATGGCTAAACTCATCCGACCTCAAAGAACATCGACGTAGGCGCCTTCCGTCATCTTTGTCTCAGTCAAAAAGTTGTGCTCAAACACATGGCAAAGACCACGTACTTTCTGTGGCGGTACGAGATGTAATAACTCCCCATATCAGCAGGAAGCGCTACTCTGTATTCATTATTCAAACTGGGAAACCGGAAGACTGAGGACGGAGAATACACAAGATTGAAAAAAAAATGTCTTTTTGTGATTGTACACTATTCTGAATTAATTTCTGACTTTCTGGCTCATATAATTCAATTTAAATTCCTCACTCTTGTTCAAAATGATGTTCTTCATGATGCTGGAGGCTCTTTGAGACAAACAGGACAGGTGGTCTTATAAATTTGTTAATCACTGTATATGACCAATAAAGGTTCCTCTGAACACCTCAGAGGTGCCTCTCATCCATCATCATATTAACAACTGTATAAAGTATAAAAATAATCCACTAAAAGTAGATTGTAGCTTTATTCAGATCCTGATGTTTTTAACTTTACGTCCATGTGCTCGTGCAACAGTGGCGCTCAGCAGTGGACATGGCCTTTCCCAAGCATTCCATCCTGAAGACCCTGAGTGTGCTGCTCTTGGCCTTGGTGTTGGTGCGATGCCAAGCCCCTCTCCAGCCAGTGGAAGAGGAGGAGGAAGAGCCATTGAAGGAGGCCGACATCAGGAAATCTGAGCCCCTTGAATGTCCCCCAGAGTGCAGCTGTACGGCAGAAGGGGCTATCGACTGCGCCGGAGTCGACCTCACCGAGTTCCCCGCCGAGTTGTCTGATAAAACTCGCCAGCTGTCTCTGCAGGTCTCACACACATCCACAATGATACACATCCACATCTTGTAATTCTGCACACTAGTGCGTCTGCCAACGTATTTCATTGCTGTCTGTGTTTTTTCCCCTGATGCCAGAACAACAAAATCGAGGCGATAACAGTGGAGCACATTTCCCATCTGCATCAGCTGGAAACTCTCAATCTTCAGAACAACTGGCTTACTTCAAGTGGTAAATGCTTTGAAACTGTCCAAACACCCAGTGGAGGAGTGGGAGGGCGGTTACAGGCAGATGTTTGCAAAGTTGTTTTGTGGCTGTTGTTCTGCGGTGGGTTGTATGGAACAGATACAGATTGGGGTGTGTTAATAGACAGTGTTGGCTTACTGTCAATCAATGCCACAGTTTATTTGCTCCTATAACACCAGGCTTTGCCTCCAGGCGATAGTCACACCCAGAAAGAAAGAGGACAATTGACGGGTGTGTCAAAATATTTGTCTCTAAATAATTACTTCTATTCAGCAAAGGTGAAATAGTCATGCTTGAAAAGGCAGAAAGACTGAACTGTCAAAGATTTTATCAGTGCATGAATATCATTGCGAGCAGCTGTAGAAGAGCAACTGCCCTGCATGTTTTTGGAAGAACGGATAACAATTAATTTCCCTACAATAGATAACCTACTCCAGCTGTGACATTTATAGCACCGCATAACACACAAATGATGATTTGCAGCCATATTCAAGCTTTCAAGCTGTTAAGAGAACCAACTCATCATAACAGTGAGCGCTGGTGCTGATGTTGTTTTCACCTGTCAGCAGCAAAATGACTTAAACTGCACTGAACTGACAGCTCGTTATCACTTCATAGAGTGTAACAGACTGAATGGCTGCCAGACAGAGCGGCAGTGTAATGTTTGGCTTTGGTGAGGTGTGAATATTATATTTCACAGTTAGGTTTAGGAAAAACAGCATGTTGATTTTTTTTTTAAAAATAGAGCAAACTTTGACAAATTTCACTGACGTAGTTTATAAAAGCTGCTTGTCTTAAATGAAAGGAATTAAGTCTAGTCATTGTCAACAAATCATTGAGCCAAACTGAACAAAACAATTTAAATAATTTCCATTTGTGCACTGGTTAGCCTAAATCAAATCTGACAGATGTTACAGAATAGGCTAATACACAGTAATTTGTCATCAGTCTAGACAAAACTTTACATCTGTTTTCTTGAAATGCCCACATAGAATTTGAGATTATTTTTATGGGCACCAAAACTACATTCTTGCTTATCAGCTTGTGATGTAAGTGAATGGATTTGTAATTTTGTTTTTCTCCTCGCAGGCCTTGAAGATGAAGGCTTTGAGATGCTTGAACAGCTGGCTTATTTATACTTGGCAAATAACAAGGTGAGTCACAAACCAGACTCTCACATGTTTGCTCTGACGAATCTGTTTACATGATGCCATGGCAACTTTATCTTTCAGTATCTGTATCTCACAGTGGTTTTACTCTGTGCTGTTCTGATGCCAACTGGCTGAGAGAGGTGGCAGTCTCCTCTCATACACTCTGTGCGAGCTTATGCTTGTAATCACTTCCAGTATGGCTGTGCCAGCTGGTGAGAGCTAAAATGTTACTGACCCTTTTGGACACAGAGAAAGAGAAAGAGCGAGAGAGAGAGAGAGAGAGAGAGAAAGGATGGATTTGTTTGTAGCTTCACAGGGATGAATAGGCAACCAGGATGCAGGAAGAATAGGGGATTTTTAAGTGCTCACTAAGCCTCAAAGACACCCATGCTGCTTTAATCCATAAACCATGTTATAAAGGAGAGAGCTCTAAATGAACATCTAATCTCACCAGTGCTTCTGGGATTTGCTGTTTTCTACAATGTAGTGCTCGTAGGAGTGACGAAAGTGAAGAAAACCTTGCTTATATTCGAATGTACAGCTCTTCTGCTTTGTAGCCAAAACAAGCGACGTGGTCTCATACCTGAAGCAACGAATCTGTAGTTTGTTGCCTTTTAAAACGACACATATGTCATATGAGCGTTGTCTGCCACACAACCAGCTATTTGAAACTATGATGAGGTGCTTTGAGCTAAATGCTACTAATAAATAGTACATTTATTAGGTATAATGTTGCTTTAATATAATCAGATTAAATTTGTGTGACGCAGTAACGTAATGCCTTATTGTTGTTAACTTAGTAATCACATCACAGTTACTAATCACAAATCACGTTGTTACTTTCGTTACTTTCCGTTCCTTTTCCTGCATGTTTCATGAACATTTGCTATGACTTGATCAAAGAGGCAGAGCCGGTTCAGACGTGTTTTTGGGGTGAAAATATGCACATTACTGAGAATTTGTTTCATGAAAGAACAAGAAAGTGACAGTAAAGTGTCGCCCTGCTGTTTGTACTGATGTTCACTACTTCCTGTCAGCTCTGTGATATGAAAGAGTTCTCTTTTTATTACAATAAGGAGTTTTACTCTGAAATGTCTTAGAGTGTCACTTATTAGTGTAACTAATCACTTTCAGCCCTGTGTAATTTAGTGAAGGGATTTACTTTTTAAAAAGTAACTGTTAATGTATAATCCATTGCATTTTTGGTGCAACTATGCCAACACTCATGGCCACCATCTTAGTTTCCTGTGTTTCACACAGAGGCAGCTGAGGATGGGAATGTCTTAAGTTTTGCAGCAATTTGGTGAAAATATTTTACAAGTTGAAAGTTCGACCTCATGATGTCACCAGATGGAAATACAATTCATTAGTAAACGCCGCGTCAACAACCCATCGGCTGTCTAACAAAAAGACCGGCAGACCTGACCATGCAGCAACAATGACATGCTTCTGTTCATGTGCTTGCAGCTCACCTCAGCACCAAAAGTCCTACCACCCTCTTTGGTCAGCGCTGATTTTGCTGCTAATCACCTAACAAGGATCTACCCTTATACGTTCGGCTATAAGCCAAAACTGAGGTAGGAATGTGCTCGTTTGTTCAAATGTACTCCTCGTTCCTGGACTCAAATCCATTCACACAACACGAGCTCCTTTGATCTTGGCTCCCAGGTCGGTATATCTCCATAACAACAAGCTGACTGACGCAGGGTTTCCTGATCAAACATTCAATGGTTCTGACACCCTGGAGATCCTCACCCTGTCCAGCAACTTCCTGCGGGTCGTCCCGAGGAACCTGCCCTCCAGCCTTTACCGTCTTCACCTGAAGGTCCAGCACCTGCTAAGTTTAGATTTAGATGTTGATTGGATGATATGCATGTTGTCTCTTTTCATTCATGAATAAATATTGATGGCATAATGGTTACAGAATAACAAGCTTGAGAAAATCCCAGCGGGCGCCTTTGACAACTTGCCAAACCTCAGAGAGCTGTATCTCCAGAACAACCTCCTCAGCAATGAGGGCATGGACAACGAGACTTTCAGGTGGATAAACACATCCTAACATTGATGTGTAGAAATTTTTTTTTCAAAAATCATCTATTTGAGTGTTTTCATGTGTATACATATATGTATATCCCCTCAACGAAGACACTGAATTCCCAAAAGCACGCCTACCTGATTAGACGGATTTCTCTTTCTGTGTCCTGGCAGCCAGCTGAGCAGCCTGGAGTGTCTGGACTTGTCGAATAACAACCTGAGTGTCGTCCCCAAGGGCCTGCCCCGCAACCTAGTGCTGCTACACCTGGAGAAGAACAACATCCGTAGCATCCCTGGAGACGCTCTCGCTTCTGTCCGAAACCTCGAGTACCTTCTCCTCCACAATAACAAGCTGCGCTCTCGTTCCATCCACCCAGCTGCCTTCCAGGTAGGTTTCTCTCAAATGTCAGAATCTTTTATAGCTGATCTGTGCTAACATGAATATTTCACAGTGTATATTCAATGATAAGAACATGCTGAAAGAGGTGATTATGCTCAACTGCTTTGCTGTGACACATTTGCGTTTTCAGGGCTTGAAGAAACTGCACACGCTCCACATATACAACAACTTGCTGGAGCGAATTCCCAGGGGCTTGCCAAAGCGAGCCAAGACCCTAATGGTGCTCCACAACTCTATTGCCGAAATTGGACGCAATGACCTGGCCCTGCTGTATACCCTGACGGAGCTCAACCTCAGCTACAACAAGCTGACAAGCCCCAAGCTGCATCGCGAGGCCTTCAGGAAGCTGCGTGTCCTGGAAACCCTGGATCTGTCAGGGAACAGCCTTCACTCCTTGCCTGTGGGTCTTCCCCGCAGCCTGCAGGTCCTCGAAATCAAGAACAACCAGCTGAATGTCATACCGGACGGCGCACTGACAGGCATGGAGAAGCTGCGAAAGCTCATCCTGAGCGACAACCAGCTGAAACTGAATTCAATCTACCAGGGAGCCTGGCTGGAGCTCAGTGCGCTCACAGTGAGTGGCTAGGGGAGGAAGAAACATGTCAAGATAATGACAGGGCACACTAAGGGCATGTGTAGGAGGTAAAGCACTTAATGCTTCATGATCCTACTTCTGTATTTGTCGGTATATGAGCAGAAGTTCAGCAAGTAAGTGCCGATTGCAGCTGGCAGGTAGGGGCAACTGGGCTGTAGTAAGAGAAACAGATACATACAGCTGCTAGAAAGGTTGTGTCTTTACATATGGAGCATCAGATTTTTGATTTTATTTTAATTCCTCTTAAAAGAGGTCAGTCTGTCACCACTCGCTCTGCTTTTATCACAGAGGACTCAAGTAAGTCTGTAATTTCTGCAGAATAAGGACCTGACACAATGACTGCAATTTAAGTTTAAATTTAGTTATTAACTCATTGAGTGCCAGCCATTAAAAGAAAGCTCCTTGTGCCAGCGTTTTTCTCCAGTTTGAGTCATATTTCATGATGTGCAGAATATTTTGTACTATGACTCTGAAAACACTGAATAGCTCAAATGAAAGAAGAGACTCTCTATTTCATCATGAAAACAACTTTTGTTTTTATTCTTGTTTTATCAGAGGTAGAGTAGAGGCCAGTTTCAACCAAATCACCACTTTTTGTCCAGATTCAGTTCTAATCTAATCTCGAACGTCTCCACTTCCTGCTTTGAGCTCTGTGGCGTAAACCGTCTCTTTATGCCCCGACTAGCCCCAAAATACTCACAAGCTATGAGAGAGCGCTCTTTAGTCCCTGCTGTTAAAGGAAAGACGTATATATACGTTTATGGCCCTCAAGTGTTCTATTTATACATATACATATATACATATATACACACACACTTATGTCTTTGGCACTCAAGAGTTAAAAGGCGTATTAGTTACACATATAAAGCATATTTCTGTTTGGTTTATTTTATTTTACAGTCATTTATTTTCATGATGTTTATTATTTCTTGTGCGTCTTGTAATGTTAGACGCTCGACCTGTCTGGCAACCAGCTGTCTCACATCCCCTCTGACCTGCCTGAGTCTCTGGAGGACCTTTACCTGCAAAGTAATCGCATCTCCAGCATTCCTGCTTCAGCTTTTGAAGGCACCCCAAACATCAAACGTATCTTCCTAAGGTAAGGGACGCACAAACTTTTTTATTTTATTATTATCTTATCAGAAGCTCGATCCCCTGTCACGGAATTATTATGGGGTTGCTTTTGTTCATACAGGGGACAGCTGCAGACACACTCTTTCCCCTTTTGTAAGAACATATTTTTGTAATCAGGTCAGGATGAATTTAGAGACAATAAAAGGTTTGGATTTCTTTACTTTTTACTCTTGAAAGTGACCTTAATGGTGCATGGAGCAAAATCTCTAAAAGGAGTGTTTTGATTATGTGAAAGCTGCCAAGTCAATTTTATTTGTGAAATGCAATATTACGAACTACAAATTTTCCTCAGAGGGCTTTCAATCCGTACAAGATAGACCACAGTGTCTTCTATTGAGAAACTCTGAATACTTGACATTTTGGGAAATATGCTTGTTTCTCTGAGCAACCCTTCATCATTCCTGCCTTTTCAATATTGTGGTAATGTGAGCTGCAGAGTGCATATCTGTGGTAACGCTGTTCACCGTCCATACATAATAACACTATTTTAGGTTCAACTGGAGTCAAACTGCAGCTGTTGGTACCCAGTTTTGGACTCACTCCTTATGTAGATATGAAAAAGTTTCTTAGTTTCAGGTGATTAATGAAAACATAATTAGGAATATTATATTAAATTGCTCCCCCAAAGTGCTTTTTAAAATGATTAAAATGCCTTTAATCCATACAAAAACTGCTTTCATGATTTTACCATCACATTCTAGACAGTCTAAAGAGCTGTGGTGCATTCACAGTTTTGAAACACTGCAGATGAGTAAAAACCTGATATAAAATTAAACCCAAATGATAATTTCAGTGGCATGTGAAAGAGATTTTACTTCATAAAAGTGAAGCTCTTTTTCAAAAAAAAAAATCCCTGGAGTCCTCATCTGTTACTAATCAAATAAATTTACTATGTGTTGGACGGTTTGGCTGAACTTCATTTTGCAGAGTACTGCGCTGTGCTATCTAATCTTTCCATCTCCTCTAACTTGTGTGCATTCAGCAAATTTCCCACTTTGTTTTATTCCACATAGTGCAGGCTTATGCCCACAAGCTCTGCAGCTGAAAGCGACGGTCACACAGCAGAGTAAAGAGGTTTCGGAGGCTTTTGTTCTGTTTTGTTGACAGTCTGACCTCAACCTAGCTGCTTTATGGCTCGTGTTTACAGGTCTTGACCCCTTCCAGGCTGTTGTGCTCTTTCTGTTGTTCATATCAGCTGTTGCCACATTTCTTTCTTCCCCCCCCCACATCCCCACAGCTGGGAGCCTTTGGCCTGAGCCAATTTAGAGCTGCAGGATTGCTTTGCATCAGTGGGATTTATCAGTGTGTATTCAATACTAATTGCATGTTTGCTAGTTGTTAAAGCTTGTGGACATGTGCAAACATTTTCACTGATAGATAAGAGATGTTAAGTGAGTGAGTGAAGCACCTGCGACTGTGTTTGATCCCTTCAAAACATTAATGAGTGCAGTTCAGTGGGAAACCTCCGGATCGGAAAAATTCCTCAAACCTTCATTCAATAACCAGCAGGGGGCAACTCCTCTGGTTGTATAGAAGTCTATGAGAAAATGATCCCACTTATCTTTTGATTTATTCCCCCAGTAAACATTGTAAACATGACTTGTCTCTCTAGCTTCTAGCCACTTTTCACAGTATACTTTTAAAATAAATAAACGCAGATACCGTTTCAATATGGTGCTTTTCTCCGTTACTTGGTTAATGATTTCCTGATTTATGAATTGAAATTGCTTTCATTCATGTTGGAATTTCCAACTTCAAGTCAGAATTTAAATCAGAACCCTACATGAAGTCGGATCTCCAACTTGGAAAGTTTGGTTAATCAACCTGACATAGAATTCAGTAGAAAACGGTAGCTACATGATTTGTTGGATGTCTGTAAGGTTGGAAGAGCTGGAAGCACTAAACTCTGAGGCGAAGTTCTGACTTCCAGTGAACGCACCATAAGGCAAACTCTCACTCCCCAGGGTCCTAAAGAGGAACTAAAAAGTTAATTCAACCAGGAATGCATTACTTTTTGATGTACGTAATCATAAAGTAATTGAGTTATTATTTGTATGAAGTAACTAGTAACTGTAACTAGTTACTATTTTTCACACTGCCAATAGGTGACGTCATGGTGGGTACATCCACTTCTTCTATACAGTCTATACTGACAGTCTATGGTACAGTTTGGAGTGTTCATACAAATAAATGTCACCTGCTGCCTGCTAACCATCCCTTCTGCACAACAGGATCTCTGCTTTTAGCCCCTGAGAGGTCATCAGAAGTCTGTTTTGATTAACTTTAAAGTGATAAATGCCTCTCTTTTTACCTCCTTTAAGGTTTAACCGCCTGTCTGTGGACTCTGTGGACGAGAGCTCTTTCGCACACCTGTCCAACTTGCAAGTGCTGGACATCGGCACAGGAAACATAGACCTCCCTTTTAAAAGAGAGGAGACCAAGGAGGAGCAGAAAACATAAGACGAGCTTGATTGAACTGACATTGGACTGCACTGTTTCAAGGACAGAGAGGGCTTTTAAATGGGAATGAACCTGTGAATGTCATTTCCCAGGTCCATTATTGTGCTGAGTGGTAGAGTTACATTTCTGGTGCAGGATGCCGGATGAAGTTACTTTAGTTTCCATTTTCTGGGCTGGTTAGTATGGCATATCTTTATATCTGAGCTTTAAATATTTGTTTTTGGACCATTATCATCTATCATCTATTTTTTTTTTTTAACAAATACATTTCAGGTTCAGTACTGAAACATTTAATTCAGAGTGAAGACGGCTGCAGGCATCTTTCTCTGCTTTATGTCATTTGCTTAATGGCTGCCATGTCTCCTTCCCTGGCTTAAAAATGATTTTACCATAAATACTGTGAAAGGGTAGCAAGATAAACAAAAAGCCTCAGTGATCACAAACTGTTTGAATGAAACACTGCAACAAATACTTTCTATTTAATGATTGATTAATCACTTTTTTTCCAACCAATCAATTCAGTCACAAATGACAAACACTCATCACGAGCCTGAAGTTATTTTTCAAATTGCTTAATTTTGTCAGATCAACAATACCCATCTCCCCCCAAAACTAATCTTTAATAATATAGAAATAACAAAGGAGCACACTTAAAACTTTCATTATACCAGGCACCATTTTTAAATGAATTATGGCCTGCAATTTTTTTACCATCAGTATTTCACTGTGTTTGCATTTTGTAATCCACTTAGTATGCACATCAGCAGTTTTCCACTGACGCAGTATGCTTGTGATGGATTTCAAATAGAGAGTCATGCACATAAAACACGATGCATAAACGTACTGGTCTTTTTTTTTTAATCAAAACATTGAAACGTGATGAATTTGATTTTGTTGGTCGTGCTCCAGTAGACAGACAGTAGCATGTTAGCTGCTAACTCTTTTATTAAATCAGAATACCATTAATAACCATACCTAATTAGCTATTGAGGAGTGTTGGACATGTTGGAGTGTTGTTTTCTGTTAAATAGAAACAGGGAGTTTCTCCAGTCGGTTGGTTTTATCTCAACTAGATGGCCAGGTCACAAATATGCTTATTTTCCATCTAAAGACTGAAATGTGTTCCTGTAAACAAGTCAGGTGAGAAGTTGGCATTACCTGTACAGGATCATAAGTCATATTTGGTCAGTGCTGCCTTGTTTAACAGGTTGATTCGAGCTTTGCGAGCCTTGATTGACAGCTGCGATAGAGAGACTTTGGGTCTGATTGGTTGTTTTTATTTGTTCATGATGGATTCTAGGAGGAGGTATTGGAAGCTGATATTTTCAGATATTTCTGTCTCATGCACAATAGTAAGGATGTATTAATTTTACTTTTATAAAAGTAACCAACAGCAGCATTATTGATTAGCTTAACTATGAGATTGTTGTCCATGAGTGGATGAGTGATTTCCTTAATACGATGACACAGCTGGCATTAATTCAGTAGAAAGAAAAAAGGTTCCCACATTGCTTTACTTGATAAAGTCTTAAAATTATTAATCAGAATCAAATGGTATCGCTTTTCTTTAAATGAATAATTAATAATAATTAATTTACTGTTTTGGCTGCTCTCTAATCCTTAAGAAAGTGGTAAAATATTACAGATATGTAGCCAGTGAGGTGTTAATAACAGCAATAATTTTTAAAATAACAGCAATTTACCAGCAGCAGATACGATAGTTATTTTATGTTTTTTTTCTCATATGTTTATGGATGAAAAAGTCCAAACAAAGAAGTGATTTCAACATATCTGAAGCTTCAATCCATGCTAATGCCACTCGACTCCATTACTGCTTTTTTTTTAAATGATAGCAAATATTTTTATATGACATTGAAGATACTCATCCTATTACACTCACTATATTGCTATGAATACAGTGTCATTTTCACAGCAGTATAGCACTGTCACATATACGGTCATTGAGCACAGCAATAAATTATTCAAAAAGGCTGAAGAAATCTGTCCTGTTTCCTAACATTCACCACAACATCTGATCAATATTTCAGCAGGTTTGCCCACACAGGGCAGTGCCACTGTGCATACATTATGTCCAATATTGTGAAAATGATTATGTAAAAAAAAACCCTGCATCTCAGAGTACAATCTGTTATTTTTGTCGCTGTTAAAGTTATACGCCATAAACTAATACAAAAGAAAAGTGATTTATGTGTTTACTATATTGCAAATAGTAAATGAAATCCACTCAACCAGCAAACAATTGGCTTATGTTGAATCACCTGTGGTTGTTTCCTCCTGTTCATGTGTCAGCAAAGTTTAATTAAATCAAGTGCTCCTGAGGCTGTTCAAACAAATCTGCCCACGAGCATCAGTTATAACACGACCACAACAAAGGAAGGTAAAGTTCCTGATGTTCTCCTTCACCTGTCTCTTCCCCGTCGTCCCGACAACCTTGCACCACCAACTTAATTAAGGCAAAATTAAACAATTAGGGCATCCCACCTTGCCTCCTGATGACTTAGCTCAAACAGACACTTCCAAGTCTCTTCTGTGACACAAACAGCTGGTTCCTTGCAGTAGTATAAAATATAATAATGTCTTATAACATGTTGCACACAGACCAAAAAATAAATCATAAATGATATAAAATGTAGATATCAAATAGAAATCAGTTCATCAATGCCAGTACTGAGTCTGGAAGGAGCTCACGCTGCAGGGTTTACACCAAATCAAATCATACTGTTGTCCTTTGGTGTCACAAAGTCCACTGTCAGTGTGATACTGAAGTCTTACAGAGAGCTTTTCACCACTGTGTCATTTATTCTTCATGTCCCACCACAACCCGCCACACTCCAGGAGGAGGCTATACGTTGGTCTCAAGGCCGTTCATGTCAATGGTGCAGTGTTCTTTGCTCTTTTTCAGGTGCCGTGGGGGAATTGGAGGCTTCTTCCTCTCTGATGGCGGCCGGACGCCCTCCTCCAGCTGCATCAGCCGGGCCACGTCTGAGGGGACGAGCTTGTGTTTGAGTCCCGAGGACGGGGGTCGGTAGCTGCCGTTGTTGTTGTGACAGTTCATCAGAGGCGGAGTGGCCATGATGGGTTTAGGCTCACAGATCAAAGGCACCTGGGGGACCGACAAGGTGACAGGAAGTGAAGCAGGAAGAGTGAAAAGAAAAAAAGTCCTTTCTCTTTCATTATTCAAGATTCAAGAAGAGCTTTACTGCCAAGTGAGCTGGCACACGTGAGGAATTTGACTCAAACGCTTACATACTTAGAATAGAAAAGCCTTTTATCGTAATAGTGATCAATTAGAACCAGCTTTATTTTCTGTGAACTCACCCCGTCTCCCTCTTTCATGAAGTCTTTCCTACAGATATGAGCCATGATGCCTGTGGCCAAAGCATCCCCCATTACATTTACCATGGTGCGGAACCTGTCTCTGTGGACCAGGAGGACATTAGTGAGAGTGAGAAGGATGAACTATTTTGCTTTAGTTTGGATCTGTTAATATTGGCAAACACACACTCTACTTACAGTGCCCAGTCTACTGCAATGATGAGAGTGATGTCATCCGTTGGCAGCCCGACGGATGTTAGCACTATCACCATGGTGACCAGTCCAGCTTGAGGTATCCCTGCTGCGCCGATGCTCGCTGCAGTGGCAGTGATACTGGAGATTTAGAGGGAAATGTGATGTCAATTAATAAACATAAACAAATAATGGCTGTTGAATTTTAACAGTGGTTCCTGTAGGAGCTCCATTTTTCCAGTTTTAGTTGTCTGCCCATTTATATTTCTCTCTTGCTGAATTCTACAGAAAGCGCAGAAAGAGCAGCATGACTGAAATAAAGCAGAGGTGATGTTGAGGGGGTGGCTGTGCGTCAGTGACCCTGAGGCTGTGTTGAGATAGACTCCTCCAAGCAAATGAAAACCAGGAAGAGGACCTGGACCAGAACTGTGATGGATGAGCGAGCCAAGCTGGACCTAACTTCGGGCTCAACACATTTTCAAGGTGCGCTTCCATCCTGTTTCTAACGCACGTGATAATTTCAAGTGGAGAAGTCGCTTTAAAGCTTGACTGAGGTAGATTTATAAAAGCAAAATGCAACGTCCATTGAAGCCTCTGTTCTCCTGAATATAATATAATATAATATAAGATAAGATAAGATAAGATAATCCTTTCTTTTGTATCACAAATGAGGAAATCTGCAGTGTTACAGCAGCAAAGTGGATAGAGCAACAGATAAACACAAGTATATAAGTAGGAAAACATGTCAATACAAGTAAATAACAAAGGTAAGTAATTAAACAGTGCACCCTAAAATAATAACTGCTATAGATAAATGTCTAAATAGTAACAAGCCATATGAAAATTAAGTCAGCATAACAACACTAAGTGATCATAGTGGACCAACTGGTGTAATAAAAATAACAGTAATATTACACATGTTGTGAAATGAATAATAGTGATATTGCATATTAATTACTAATTTTAAATAAATCAGGTCTGTGTAGGTTCTCAGTCATCCAGGTCATTCTGAGTTGACTGTTTTTTGCTCTTTTTCGCTGAATGAATCACATCATGTTATCTGGTTGCATCATCTTCTTCTGCAATGCTATAATGGTTTTCTGACTGGCACCAAATGCTGCTTATATGGACGCATCAACTCGTAATAATCACACAAACGAGCATTCCCTTGCATTTTCTTTTGTTTTCTTTTGTCTTTTGTTTACATTTATTGTGATGTCTCAGTAATGCAATCCAACGCACCTTAGGCCACTGTACGGGCTGAAAGCCTCATTTTTCTGCAAACAAAACCATCATCAGAAGAAGCTAAAAGCTATAATACACTGTCCACATGGTGGGTTTAGAGGGAAATCCCTACAACAAAATCCATATTTTATTCTTAATTGGTTTCAAAACAGCCTCAGCCGATCTTTTATTGAGTTGAATTTTGCCTGTGGGCGGCATCAGACAGCTGGCACATTACTCAGTAACACTTGCAGCCATTACTCATTATGAGAATGTGACGTGAAGGTTGAGCAAATCTTAAAGTAATTCTCCCTAATTAATCAATTTGTTCCTGGGATGGAATCAAAAGATGAGCCTGGCCTCATGAATCAGACTATGTCGCCATAGAAACAGTCCAACCGCAGCACTGATTAGGAGCATCTCCTCTGTTCAGTGAGCAGGAGAGACTGTGTGGATGTCGGTGTACATCTGATATGTGGTGCAGATCCACAGGTTGAGCATGGATGGGATGATCCCAGCGCTCATCACAGCTTGATGGTGAGAGACTGCAGGGCGGGGGGGGTTTGGGAGGTCAAAGGTCCAGCAGTGGCGTGACTTGGATCCGGTGGTTTATCGAGGCCACATGGCTCTTTTCAGAGAGAGATAAGCGGATAGTTTCAATCTACAGTTGCTACATGGAATTATAGAGAAAAAACATAAAGTGGCAAATAGGGGTGGATAGAAACTGTTGGACAAAAGACAAAATAATTTCCTTTGTTTTCAGTAAAATTATAACGTCAATGTTTACACTACAGGTAGTTTTTGAGACAAATTATCACAGCATAACAGTAAAATATGTGTTCTTTGCTCCAGTCAGATGCTGTAGGAGCTATCGTAGTAATATAGGAGTTTCTCCTCGGTGTTTAAACATTAACATTAATCTGTGTGGATTGGTGATAAAGTCTCACAATCACGCCTGAAAGAATCATGCTCTGGTTCTTTAGAATTTCTTCCATGCAGGATATTTCCACAATATTTCTGTACTTCAGGACAGACTGAAACACAAAGAGAAGTAAAAACTTTGAAGTTGTGCTTTTGTTTGCAGATTATCTTCCACATGTGGATTTAATCCAATAAACAAACTTTTCAGTGTTACTAGCACACAGATGGCTAAGGTAAACTAATACCACATGTTCAGATTTATAATTTCAACAGCTCTCAGAGTTTAGCAGTTTGGATGATTTTTGCATATTCTAGCACTGTGTTTTGTTTTGTTTTTTAAATAATGACTGTAAATTTATTTACGACTGTATGGACCCAGTCATAAAGATGAAATGCTGCGTTGTATTTCTTTGGAGTAGTTGGCCAGGAATTACACAAGAAAAAGTATAAAACTTTTGGCCATCCTAGTGCAGGTCTGGGATGTTTATTCAGCCATGGCTTCAGAGGTAGTGTACTCTGTAAACAGTCTAGCTGCCTAATGTTAGACATTCATAAATCAGCCTCCTGCCTCTACTTTTAAGATAATCAGCATGATCAGCCACCCACTGTATCCACTGCTGAGCATGGTCAGAGCTTTTCTTTCCATTTCACTCTCCAGTTCTTGATTGCAGGCTCTTTCCAGCTACAATATGTCGCCCTGAGGTATTCAAGTAATGCACGGGTTGAGCTCCTCATCAGCGACCTCCAGTTTGTTTACTGTGATTTCTTGGATTGCTTGATGAACAGCAGGATGCTGCATAAACTCAAAAGGTATTCACTGATGCTCATATAACAACAGTCCATCCATCAACAGTTTTTACTCCCTCGCTCTCTCTTTTTGTCAAGTTTATAACTAGCATTTTAAAACGAGTGCCAGACATCCTCCCACATCTGTTGCTGCAACTAATCGGGTCAGAAAATCACAGAAAACACAAATAAAAGCCGATATTTTGAAAGCCACACATTATGCATAATGTCTTTCTGCTATTCACTGTAAAGGATTTATTGTGGTTGATATCATTGCTTTAAAATCCCAGCGACATCTTTGCCACGTTAATGAGCTTAGAAGCACAGATGGTGTGTGGCACGGCCCACTGACCTGATGGTGATGATCTGGCCAAAGTCCAGCTCGTAATTGTTAACTTGTGCGATGAATATTGCCGCCACGGCCTCGTACAGAGCGGTGCCGTCCATGTTGATGGTGGCGCCCACAGGGAGCACGAAACGGATGATGCGGCGGTCGATGTGGTTGTTCTCTAGCAGGCACTTGAAGGTTATAGGCAATGTGGCGGAGCTGAGGAAGACAGAGAACATTCAAAGGTCAGGGGAAACTCCACCACCTCCTATTTTCACCTGGGTGTCTAGTTGTAGTTTTTCTGTGATGAGACTCTTATATATAAGAATATATTATACAATGTTTTGTCATGTTGGCATGCCTTTAAAAAAAGAAACACTGTGAAACTACACACTGCCTTCTCAGTCTAGTGAGTTCAGTTCACAATTTCTAATGGATCATGGCGATGTATTTTCTGTTCTAACCGATTCACGTAAAATCACATAAATGTTCATTGCTGAGGAGCATTTTCCAAAACACACTTTGTGGCTTTCATACCTTCCAGACAGCAACTGGTTTCTATTTATTTCCTCATGGATTGAAAATTAAACCAGTCATAACCAGTATAATGTCTGCTATTGTGAACAAGCTAAAACATGCAAAAAAAAACAACTCAAATGGATGCTCTTTTACATTCCCGTCTCTTCCCACACACACCAGATGTTTTCTGGTCTCCCAGAGTTCCTTTGAGGCTTTTCATGGAAATGTTACAGTAAGTGGATCAGAAACGAAAGCATAGATGGTACAGAAAACATAGTTTTTTATTTACAACACATTCATATAAACCCCCCAAAAAGTTAAATGAGTTTGTTCTCCCCGCAGTCATTTCCTGTACCTGGAGGAGGTTGCCAGGGCGATGAGCAGGGCTTGCAGGATTCCCCGTATGTAAACAATGGGGCTCTTTTTGGTGATGAAGAAGTACATGGCGGGCAGGATGAACAAGCCGTGCAACACCAGACCAAACACCACAGTGACGGCATAGAAGCCCAGCTTTTTCCCCATGGCGGACGGATCGCTCATCTCCAGGATCTTACCGGCCACCAGGAACACGATGCCAAACGGGAAGTACCTGTCAGGGTGAGGAATAGTTACAAAACAGCAACAGTGGCTGTGATGTCCTCATCAATCACACACTTATAGACAGATAGAAACCACACCACTCCACCTCATGTTAAATACTAAAAATACTTTAAATATCCAATTTATCCTGATTTTAAGAGTGAAACATTCCCTGTTTGCATGTGCACACAGGATTTTCACTATGACAACACATCTAGGATACATTTGTTCCTGGGTCGTGTGTAATATACTGTATATTATGCTATACTATACGTATACTATAAGGTAACCCCATTAGAAGTCAATACCTAACCTTAGCTATTCAAGGTAATTTTTTTACAGTCACCACATATGTCAGGTTCCTTCCCTGAACACAAACAATAGTAAAACGTTAGTTTGCATGACTATATACGATAATCCTGAGATGATATTTTGGTGTTAAGTATAGCTTGTTGTTGTCGTTCTTGAGGCTGCTGGTTGTTCATTGTGTTGAGAAAAAGTTATGGAAGAGAAAAGAGTAACGGCTTGACTTATCTGTATTTCTCTGCTAAAGTTGTGAGGGAAAAAAAACAATATTTCAGGCTGATTTATGCCTTCTCACACACCCACTAACTAAAGTTATGATGTTTTTGGCTACAGCACATGTATCATTCAGTGTTTATAAAAGGGAAAACTTTCCACAGCTTTGTAAAGAAAATGTTTAAAGAAATCAATACCATATAACAATGGCAACAATTCTGAGAACGGCCTCATTCAGGCTCTGGCAGAAGTTCACCAGGGCACTGCCGTTTGGCCCCATCCTTCCCAACATAATACCTGTGAACATATACACAGCAAGCTTTAAAATGATGGATGAAAGCATTTCAGTTTGCAGAAATAAATTCTACGAGGCAGGCTTTTACCCATAGTGGCTGAAAATATAACAATTCCAAGGACATTCATTCCATCGCTTGTTCCTTCTCGAATGCTTATGAGCACATCGGGTGGTGGAGTCAGGTCAAGGGCGAAGTTCTGGATGTCCGTTCCGTTTTCGTCCTGGATGCCGTAAATGAGCGCTCGCCTCGTGGTGGACTCCGACTGGGCCTGACTCACCGTTGGCTTGGGTTTCACCGTATACTTGGTACTTGTTCGATACTGTTTCCAGGGAATAGAAACAGGTAAAGTAAGAAAGACTTCCGAAAAAGTTCTGCAGCTTCGTGTTTGAAAGTGGTGTCTGTGTGTTACTGAATGTCTCACCTGCTGAAAAGTGGCCTGGACCAGATTAGATGGGAACATGTTGCTGCAAGACAAAAGATATAGACATATTTCAACACTGCTGCATGGTTCAGAGACACTGTATGCTGTCGATTAAACACCTATTCCCACTGGTGTAATAAGTGTTTTTGTGCCTGCAGCTGAAATATTTCATTTCCTTCTGGGTGAGTTTTCTCTGGACTTAAAGAAGCACAAATGTGAAGAAATTTCCAAAATTGGTCAAAGAGTTTGACTGAAAAGTGGGCGTATATTGTTTGGGAATATGGGAGAAAATGTCTAAAAATAGTAACAACAAAAACAAAATGAAAAAAAAATAATCTCCTGCTCTGTATTTTGATGCATTCCAGTGACATTTTCCCTCCTGTCTAAAAAGAAAACCAGATATGCTGAAACAAAGTTTGCTCACTGGTCTGTTCAACTGCAGTTACTTGGCAGACTTGACCTCACATCATGTTACTGTCATCTATAATAATACTTTCTTATTTTTCAGAAAATCTAGAGGTAAAACAAATAGAGGTTTCTGCTGCTTTTCATTTTCAATGGAATTTATTCAATCCTAATAAAAACCTCACTCCAACTTTATCCAAATACCTTTAGTTGCCTAACCTAAAGTTTAACTTTCATCCCACACAGCTATGCCAATGCTTTCCAAATATATTTAAAAAAAAACATCTGCACTCCACCCACCAGACAGACCACTGTCTGGAGAGAGTGAAAATATGATAAAGTGGATCAGGAGTGACTGCTCAAATAAAAGCTTGTGTGTGATAAATTAAACATGGATCACTGACAAAAGAACCCTTCCTGAACAACCAAATTTATAAAAAAAATCTGCATTACATTGGTTTAAAATGGCTCCATGTGCCGACTGTCATGAAAAAATAATGTAAATACTCTCTTTAGAGTTCTGCCGTCATCCCTCTCAGACCCTCTTGGCCCACTTATTTCTGCAGTTGGTTGTTTTAAGCTCAAACCTGGGGATGAAATCACACATAAATTGCCTGAGCTGCCACTTTGCTCCTCTAAAAACTACTGTGAGATTATGTATTTTTCTCAGAATATTTTCTTCCAATAGTGCCCCTAATACTCCGTTGTAACACAACATTACACCTAAACTGCTGCTAATAATATCATTGATTTGCTCAGGGACACAATTAGACTTGCAAGCAATATTGATTTCATTATTAAGGACACCTGCTGATCCATTCAGCCTGCAGCTGCTCTCTGATTAATGGCATGGACTTAGACTCATCATTCCACAAACAGCATGAAGTAAAATGCCTGGATTAGATTTGGAGACGCACAATCTATGGCAGGTGACTGTTAATAGTCCTGTTTACCGATACTGGGACTAAGAAACTAAGTAATGTCTCCTATTAAAGAAGATTAAATGTTGTTAGTCAACAATGAAGTCATCCCAGAAGACGGGAACTGAAGCTTAAAACAACCAATGTTTTTTTAATCCTGTCTCAGGATTTGTGGCAAACAGTCAAACAGTCTGATGAATAAGGGTACTGTGAGGATGATGTCTGCTCTACTGAGGTGCTAAGAGTTTTAAGATTTTATGCAAAAAGTCTTGATGTAGTGAAGTAGTGAAACATTTTCTTCAAGAATTCAAGGTCTCACAGGGTTAGCTTTCCATATGTTAGTGAATAATATTAGTGTTGTTTCATGCTCAAAAATTACAAAGCATACGATCATTCACATTTTGTACTGTCATTTATAAGTAACAGCACAGAACATTTATGACCATATTCAGCAACACTGAGAAAGTAAAGCTGGAGGTGACATGAGCTTCTCTGTCTGCACCAGTGGAAACATGCATCATTGCACAGAATATATAAAGTGCTGTTTTCCACATTGGGGTGGCATGGTGGTGTAGTGGTTAGCACTGCTGCCTCACAGCAAGAAGGTACTGGGTTCAATTCCTGACCAGCTCCACTACTGGCTATCTCCAGTAGTGTAGCTAGTGTCTAGACCGGCAAGATAACTACGTACTTTAACTGCATTTACCTGGACGTCAGACATAAAACAGAACGATCTGTTGGACATTAGCAGTGGAATCAGTGCTTCCCCTGAACTTTGCTACAGAGTTGGACGAGTCAGTGTTTTTTAAAAGAATAAAGGAATAAATGTCTGAATCAAAACCGTCATCTGAGAACCAGAGACTAAGTAAGAGTTTTAGAACGGCAGTTAATGTGAAAGATGGATCGATCTGATCTACAAGCAGCCCAGATCTGAAGGTTGGTGAGTCAGTGTACATTTAATTTAACTCCTTGTTTTCGCATCATATACCTGTGTGCTGACAGAACACAGAAGCAACCAGTAACCTTAGTAATTTCGTGATGACAAATATTTGAAAAGTTTGGTTCATGACGATAAATGTCAAACAGTTGACTTACACAGATGTTGAAGCTTGTCAGGCCATTTCATGTACAGTTGCTGTTTATAGAATAATTGAACTTAACCGCTTTGTTTGCAGGAATATTTTAATCATTTAAAAATTATTGTGATATTATTTTCATTCTCTTTGCCTTGTCCTGTCCTCATGTGGCAACACAAGGGATCATTATTATGACTGTCATCATAATGACAGATTTAACTTTCAGTACCATGGATAGCGTTACTTGGCATGCCAAAACACTACATACATTGCTCAGTGTCCTTATGTTTTGTCCTGTTATGGACCCATCCTGTCTGTCCCTCTCCTCAAAATTCAGCTCCACACATCACCTTTAAACCTTGAAAATGCAAATCCCCTGCAGCACAGAAATAATCTGCATGCAGCTTTCACTGGATGTTATTTCTGAGGACAGCAGCTAATTAGCCTCTCCCTGCTATGAACAAATCACAGGCAGCCTAACAGCACCTGTACCAAAAACTCTGATGGGTCACTGGGAGCATAAAGAAATTCCTTTACAGCCAAAAAATAATCAGCATGTGGCACATAGCCAGGTGGATGTTATGTGGTTTTACCGTATGAGGTCCAGCAGGGCATCGGCAGAACTCATGATCGGCTTTCCACTGTCCTCAGAGTCCTCTTTCTGGGCTGCACCCCCTGGGTGGATGATGGAGACCATGATGATTCCCACTACCACGGCCACAAAGGTGGTCCACAGGTAATAAGACACTGTGATCAGACCGAGCCGGCTGGAGCACTTGGCGTCGAGGGCTGCCAGTCCTGACATCAAACTGGAAGAGGGAACATAACGCTTATACCGATGATTAATGCCTTATTTTCATACATGTTGAATTTATTTCTTTCCTCGTGTTCCTCACTGTAACAATCAACTTATGCTGCTAATCTTGGAAGTGCTATATCTTGTATCTTCAAATGTCAACTTGTCTGCAGCTTGTTAACAATGGATTTCTGAGGGAAGCCGATGCATTTGGAAACGGTTTTATGAGGATAAGACCTCACACACTGTTCATATCTATTCAGATCGAATCCTTCCATTTATCCGAAAACATGTTGACAAAACTCAACTCATGTTACATTTAGTAATTCCTCTAAATCACAACACAGACAATGTTTGTGTGTTCAAATTTCCATTTGTTCTGAGCACTTTAATGTCTTTGACCTTGTGTTGATATTCTATTCTGTATTTACAGCTGAATATTCATTGTCTGCTGAGGAATCCTCCGGAAAAACATGGTGAGTCTGTTTCTTAAAACCTCATTTGGACATTTATGGTTAATACTGCAGTGTTTCACCGTGGATTTAGTTGTAGCAGCAGCTCTGATACTTTTGCACAAAGTGTAAACTATACAGATTTTTTTATACATTTTGTTTTGTGTGCTTGCTGAGAGTTTTCTAAGTTAGCCACTTTTACTGAACATTATAAATTGCACATGGAAGTACCAATCTGTGCCATCTGATTTTGAAATTTAATTTCTAAAGCTGTATTTTTAGCATCAAAATCAGACTTTGAATTTCAAAACAAATTTCTAGCATGCTGACAACTGAATATTTTGAGACATTGAATTCTTTTACACTGAATTTATTTAATCATTGAGAATTGTTGTCTTGCTCTTTTATGCCCATCGCCACTAAAGACCTTTATCACTTATCAGTTATTGTATGTAATTTTGGGGCCCTTGATGAAATGACTGATGCACTGCTTTCTTCTCACTGAATAGATGGCAAGCAAACTGCAACGGTCATAACTGTACTGATGATGTTATGATTATAATTACGCACAATAACATTACATTAGTGGCTCCGGTATAAACACATGAGCGGGCTATGACATGGTGGTGACAAACTGGAGTAAAATTATATGTGGTAAACATCTTTTGTAGTTTGGAAAACCCATACGGAAAAGAAACTCTCTTTCAAGTGGCCACCTTCAGGTGAATTATTAACTTGCCTTAAGCTTTTCATATGTTCTCTTTTCTTAATGAGTTGTCAATATACACACATGTTGGCTAAAATGTGTAAATCTGCACTGTTGTGCCATGTGAATGTCCAGTGGACAGTGCTGAGGATGCTTGATGCTTAATCCTGAGAATGCAGCTCTGAAAATGCCTTCAGTTCTCCTTCTCACTAGCCAGTTTAATCCAGTTTAATATTGTGTATACACAATATTGAATGTGTCTATATTTAATATGTATCAGTAGCTACACAAAAATGTTTATTAACCAATGTGCAAACTGTAGAAATGTACAGTTTGTAGGCCTATTGTTTTCCAAATGCATAAAAAAATATGAAGTTGGATATATTACCAAGCTATACATATTAATCTAAATATATTCAAAACACATGTTGATCCACTGTTTAATTAGTCTATTTGCACCTTATTTGGTCCAATTCAAACACTGTGCCTGCAGGCAGAAACTGTACTCTGTTGTTTTTCCATTCATTAGTGCAGCTGTCATTCACACTCTAGTCATCCTCAGTCAGACCGCTGAAGAAGTGCTCAGTCCTCTTAGCTATGCAGTAAAACAAGCGTGAAAACACCATATTATCATGCTATTTCATCACTGTCCATTTCTTCAGGGCACTGCATCGAGGTTGGCTTTTTGCATAAACTCAACTGAACTCAACTGCCACTGTTTCCAATTCATTCAGTAATGCGTATGAATTATTCACAGAGCAACGAAGTGTGTCAGAGATAAGTAGACCGTTTTGGGAAGTCTTAAACTCAGGTTTGCATGTTAAATTTATCCATCAATAACCACTGCAGTAACCACAAGAGGATGCAGCAGTAACTACGTACACAGCATTTTAATCTCAGCCATGCTGGTATCAGTATTAGTGCTTTGTTGGATTTCTGTTGTGAATGTAAAGATGTTTAATCCCACACTGCTTTCATTCAGGGACAGAATACAACACCAACTGTGATCACAAGATACTTAAAGCAACTGCTGTGCTGAAGAGAGTATAGAGGGCAACATCTATATTAATATCTTAAGAGCCGTTCGTCCAGTCCACTTCACACTTGGTGGCTGTATTGCCTGGATATACTGTATATATATGCTACATGGTTGCTGGACAACATTTCTACAGAAGTGAGAGTGCATAACCTTCAGGAACAACACACTTTGTCATTGCAGTTCGAATTCAAATACCAATACCATATACCAATTTCACATGGTGTCCAGAATGTATAATTACACCTCTGGGTTCGTCACAAGATGCCCAAAATACTATTTTCTCAAGGACTTGCAGTCTGTTCATCAACGTCTCAGTGAGAACACTTAAATTGCCCTTATTTAAATCATTAGGTCCTAATAGCTCACTAAGAGCTGAGTCTGGAATTATTGTGCTGTCATTAATGTGAGTGAGCCCCATGTGGAGTTGAAGGAAATGCTGGTACACTTCCTACAGGCCCCACGGATATGGAAGATTCTGGTATCAAGAAAGTATACTTTCCTCTACTTAACTTTGTATTTGCATTTCTTTTTTTGTAGAAGAGACATTTGAGTTTAAAGCATTGATTATAGAGGGGAAATGCATGCAAGGTGCATGCTAAAAGCAAGCTGTAGTTCTGGTAAATGTTCAGCTTTTTAAAATGTGCCTATCTTGTCGTCAAAGTTGTGGTTTAGTCATTTACGGCAATTTGAGATTCAGTGTGTGTTCATGTAGACGGGAGGAGCCATGGATCGACCCCCCTGTGATCAATGGACGATACGTTTTAGTGAGTAACTGTCCAGTGTTTTTAAAACACCTGTGAGCGCCAGCCGTTTTATAAAACAGAAAGTGCCTTGTTTCTAAACCCACAGAATATTTTGTACTATGTCTCTGAAAACACTGAATAGCTCAAATGAAAGAAGAGACTCTCTATTTCATCATGAAAAAAAATGTTGGTTTTTACCTTGTTCCATTCTTGTTTTATCAGAGGTAGAGTAGAGGACACTTTCACCAAAATCACCACTTTTTGTCCAGATTCTGTTTGTTTTGCTCTCTAATCTCGATCGTCTCCACTTCCTGTTTTGATCTCTGTGGTGTATACTGTCTCTTTATGCTCCGACTACATCTCCCAGAAGCCCCAACATTACTCACAGGCTGCGGGATACCGCGATCGGCAACCGCTGCCGAAAAACCACTTTGACATATTATTACGTTGATGGCACTCAAGTGTCGGATTTTAAATGACGTTGTTTTTCACCTTTATTACAGTACGTCACACCTCAAAGTACCAAAACAACTTTTAGTGTATCTACTTATGCAACATTTATTCGAGTATTTATTAATTTGGGGGAAAAATGTAGGCCTATGCTTCTTTATGGAAATAAATAAAGACCCATTATAGTGGTCGTCACCGCGGTGGTTCAAATGTTAAAAAGACTATAAAAATAAGACAGAAATTATTGTGTGCTGTTGGTGACGTGAACTTGGAGCTATGAGTAACGCTCTGCAACCTTTTGTCAAAGGTCTCAAAGAAAAAAGGTTGGAGACCTCGATACAGTAATAACTAACATAATGATATGTGATAATTGAATGGCTTCAAGCTTTGAGGACTACAATGACATGAGGGGGCCAGAGTCATACCTGGACACAACGAGTGGGAGAATGAGCATCTTCAGCATCCTCATTAGAAGCTCTCCTGGAAACTGGAAGTACTTCACTTCCTGTCAGGAAGAGAAGAAGAAGAAATGATGGTCAGATAATTAGAGGAGGAGCGTCACAGCTAAATGCTCTTTTTTTTTTTTTTTTTTTTTAAAGTAATGAACAGGAAAAAGATGTTATTAGGATGTCTGTAGCCTCAAGAAGAGGAAAGGATGAGCATTTTTTTTCTGTCTCACAAAATACATGATTAAAAGTGAACCAGGGGTGGGTCAGAACAACATGGTGAATAAGTAATTTTCACATTCCCTGTCAGCTTGGAAATGCTTCTTTTTCTTTTTTCCACACAGTAGAAATGAAGCTTTCTTATTACATTTCTGGCTGTGACCATCACACATTTCTGATGCCTGGATTTTCTTACTCAGGATTTTAAAGTTGCTTTTGGCCATGTGGGTGCAGAACACTGGGATCAACAAGATTAAAACCAAGATGTATTGTTAAGGCAACTTGGCTAATGTCTTCACAAACAACTGCTTATTTACACATCCAGCAGACACAAAGCAACATAAGCAATTATTTCAGTCACTACCATTTGAAAACTTGTACTAATATTATCCTTTTAGCTCAGATTGAGCCCCCATCAACACCTGAAGAAATATCTGTCTCTTTAGCTGCGAAATGCTCCACTATTTTGAAACATTATTAGCTAGTAAGATGTAAAAAAAAAAAAAAACAGCCTCCTGCTGCTGATTGTGATTAATGATTAATCACTTCCATCAATACATGACATAACATAAATGAGTGACACAAAAAAACACAATTAACCAAGCACTTTTGTTTAAATTCCCAACATTAACCAGGTGTTTAAAATATGTTGAATGCAGGTGATTAAGCAAAATATGTAATATTGTTAAAACTAAATAAATAAATAAATGTTGTTAGAAATTATGTTGAGGTGAACATTATGTTAAGCTATTACTACTACTACTCAAGCAAGAAATATCTTCCCTCTGACTTTCAGATGCTCCCAAAGCAAGATAACAAGGATCTGTTGCGAAACACTCGATACTCGATAGAATGTGTGTTTGGCTGGAGACTTGTGTAGGTGGAAGCAACGTTTTTGGGAAAGCTATCATTTTGTTATTGAGAGGAAAGACAGTCACAGCTAACAGCAGACAGGTAAAATCCACTGGAAAACAGAGGAAAAGCAGCCATAAAATAACACAGATTAAATTCTAGTGATGTGTTTCCACGGCCCAGGAGTTTTGGGTGACAGTTTGGCAGAAGTGTTCAGGTCTCAAAAGCTTTTTGTGTATTTGTTTCAGTGTCCATTGGGCTTAATACTGGCATCTATCCAGTGGACAGCTGTTCTCTTCCAGCTGTGCTGCTCCATCCCCCTGCAGACAAACCTCATATCTCTATTTTCTATCAGGAGTGTTTTTTTTTTTCAAACTCCTGATAGACTGCTGTAAAGAGCCTAATTGTTCTTCACACACATGAAAGCTTGTATAACCATTCTGCCAAGGTATGACTAGATTAGTAATATGGTGTGTGGGCTCGTTTTTGTTTCTATCAATTTAATCAGTGTGGGTGTTTAGAGAAGCAATTAGAGAAGCTGCAAAAGGTCAGAATCTTTCTTTACCACACTGAGCCATGTGATCCAGGCATTATTTGGGATGCTTTTTGTCATTACTCGAAAGCCACCAGGTGCAGATTGAGTGATGAATGGCATAATAGTTTCTGTTGGGAAGAAACCTGAATCCAGCGTGACTGAAGCGATAACCCAAAATGAGACAAGTCGTGAAAAACACAAGACGGCACAAAACATCTCTTTGAAATTACCTTCATTTAAAACTAATTTGCAACTATGAATACATTCTGTGAGGAAACACAGTAGCGCTGTAATTATGTTTGGTATCAGCATAATGAGAAAAACATTTGCTAAGCTGCAAATTGTTCAGAATGTGCTTACAAAATGTTTCCTCAGAACGGACTTTATTTGTTTACTTCAAATAATATCGGCTAAAAAATGGATTTGGCCGTAAAATGTGGAATATTATGGAATTTGCTGGAATGTGGATTCTATTTATGAAAGTCAGGGTTTTCCTATTTTTAATTATAAACATTTATCATAGTATATGATATTTGTGATAATATTTTGCTATGTTTTCTTGTCATTTAGAGACTCCTCTGCCCTCTATTTGTCACCGCTGATTGAGAAATTAGCAGTTACGTTGTCTTGAGTTATTAAATATACGGTGTCACACACACTTTTTGCCCTCATCACTTGAATGACTCCCACACCTCTGATCAGGTCTAGGTATCCTAAAGGGGACCATGGTGACAGGTGGTGATGTGGGGTCTGGGGACCACCACACTTTTCTTTATGAAAAATCATGTCATGTCTGTCTCGGGTAAGCCTTGAGCAAATTTCTTCAAATCTGCCTGATTAAATTCTGTAGGTCAAAGGTCGAGTGCATTCATCCCATTCTTGTTGTTTTGTGAACGCCTGGAGGAAATTTCATTACATCTGCCACAAACATCCACTTGGACTCAAGGATGAGCCTGTCAAAGGTCACTGAACTCATGAAACATGTGAGATTAGGGCTCAAGATACCGAATATGCTAATCATGACAGTCATAGACATAGCTAGACACGGATGTTTACTTCAGCTTGACTTGTTTTTTTGTTTTCATACTATTTGGGTATTGGAATATTAACCTGTCGGAGCACCCTCATGATTAATTATTAATTGTATTATTTACAAATTACAGTACAGTACGAATTTATTAGACCACCACTCACTGTAAGGTGTTTGCTGCCGCTGCCCTAAATTAACAGTATTACTGATTACCATTTTTTTTCCTGTAATGGTTAATCCACCAGTATGTGCAAGCTCTTTAATCAAAATGATATCTTTACTGCTGCTAAAATAATTATTGTACAGTATGTCATGCAAAAGATACCAAGTTAAAGTCCTTGTATGTGCAAACTTACTTGGCAATAAACTCGTTTTCGATTCTGATTCTAGTTATCCATGAATTTACTGTTTTACAAAAGAAAAAAATATCAAAGCACGTTATCATTATTTATTGATTGAGATGACAAATTCCAGTAATTTCCCATCAATGTGTTTTAGTGGTTGTTTGTTATTCTGGATTAATTTACGTCTTCTCAATGAATTCCAGTGTTCTGGCTCAAATTTGGGTCTAAAAAGGTGAATTCAGTTTAAATTTCTCACTCCTGTTCAAAATAGTGTAGAGTAAGGAACTCAGTGCGAAAGAAAGAATTAAAGCTCTGAAATGATGCTGGAGGCTCTTTGAGACAAACAGGACAGGTGGGCAGTATCAGTGTTGGGTTTACAGCTTGTTTCCACAAACCGTGTGCATCATGGTCACGTCATGTTTTCACCAGGGCTTGTTTGTTTGTTTGTTGGTTTGTCCGTTTGTCGGTTTGCAAAGTAACTCGAAAAGTTACGTCATCAAAAACTGGACAGTTTTTGACAAAGTTTTCAGGATTGGCAGGAAATGGCCTAACTTAAAACTGATTACATTTCGGTGGTGCCCTTGAATCGGATCCCATCACCACCGAAATGTAATCAGTTTTAAGTTAGGCCACTTCTGACCAACCCTAGAAATTCTGTCCTGAAATGGTCCTAAATCAATACAAGACTACCTGCTTGGTTTTTGAATGAAGTCCTGAAGCAACATTAGGCCGACTTTAGTCCATCCATTTTTGACTGCAACCATTTCGGTCTCTAAATGTGATAATCTGGGGTATCATCTTTTGTCGGCCTGAAAGCCTGCAACGTCACAAAACACTGTAGTAACATTGTATTATGATATTATAGCTATCTTATACTATCATTTACAAGGGGCAACCAGCATGGCTGTTAGTGCAGTTTCGATCTGATGATGAATAAACATTAAAAAGTTGTGTATTGTGTGGCAGTGATGGAAGTGAGTGTGAGGTTAGGGATGTCAGGGGAGATGGGACGGTGGATTGAGGGTCTGCAGGGCGAGGCGGGTACATAATGACGGCTAAAGAGCTTTTCTGTTAGGCATTAAGCAGAGAGAGAGCTTAGTTTCCTGTATAAGAGCAGGATCAGCACTCACATACAGCCACCAGGGAAGGTTTGTCTGCTCATCTTGCACTCATGTGTATGCGTCAGTGTGTATACGCATGTTTATGTGTAGAAGTGTTGACATGGGACAAGCGTCTGTTTTCAAAGGGCGAGTTGACCGGGCAGCTGCAGTTTGACAGGTTTTATCAGCCAGAACGTATCATAACATCTTCTATCCATCATCAGGAGTTGCACTCAAAATAGTCATTTTGTTGGGTGAACATAAAAAAATTATGGAAAGCATTTCCACCCAGTTATAATCCGATCATTTATCAAGAAACAGTGAAATTGATGTAAATATGTTGAATCAACATAAGATGTTGGCGTTACTATTACTCAGTTATATGGGCTAAATACAACGTAATAATTTGTTGGGTGATGCAAATAGCTAAGTAGCTAACCATAGCAACTAATGTTGCTATGGTTAGCTGCTAATGCTGCTATGATTAATAAGCACACTATGAAAACATTCAGTGATGAAATTAATTTCTGTGCAGTGATTCATTTTTAAATCAAACTCATTTTAAGTCAAGTAAAGGACTTAGCTTACCGTCTTCCACAAAAAATATTGTTGACTTTCAGCGTCTGTTTTGAACTGTAAAGTTTCTAAACCTCCCGGCTCGCACACTACTGCCACCTTCTGCTCTGGAGGTGTACACGCAATTTCCTATCTTCCCCAAAATGCATTAGGTTCTGTCAACATAAATTAATTTACACACTGTTAAGTTATTGCACATCATGCTAAAATAACATTACTTAATGATGTTCAACCACAAAACATGACTATATTTTATATGCTAGAAGCTACATGTTACACTTTGATTAATGTAGCAGACACTCAGTTTGACTTTTTTGAGTGTGACTTTGCTCTGTTCATTGCGCTCTGGGGTTTTGCTAACTTGACATGCCAGATGGTTTGTCACACTAACAATCGGAGAAGCCGTCATTGGAAACTATTTGAAAAAAAAGGCAGCTCCTTTCAAAAGAAATACTTGGCAGGATAGATAGATAGATAGATAGATAGATAGATAGATAGATAGATAGATAGATACTTTATTCATCTCACAGAGAAATTCACTTTCTGGATGGTTACTGGATGGAGCATCTGTCTGTCAAACTCTTGCTGATGCCAGTTAAGTTTAGAATGAAAATATCAGTTACACACATCTAAACCACCAAACTCATTATTAAATGCCTGATGGGGCTTTCACACACAGCAGAGCTTTGGCACTGCTGTGCTCAGAAATCCATTCTTTCCGCAACAGTGCAAGATGAAGCACATTCATGTGAAAGCCCCGTTAACAGGATAAATTTTCTTGTGATGCCATTATTAGCGAAACTTAACAAACTTTGATACCTGCTATATAATTGGTATGGACAAAGGTCTGATCAGGTCAAATATTATATTCAGTTTAAAAACAATAAATAGGCAGGATATATAAAGAATGACATCATCATAAATGCTGGATATTTTTGTTTTCTTTGGGCTGTTGACAGCATGAGCTACTTCAGATTAAATACGATGCTTCTTAAATTAAACTATGGAACATGTAATAATAGCTTCTACTCAAACAGTTGCAGCATTTTACTTTTTGACAATTGTTTAGATTAACTGTGTTACAGGTTATTTAATTGTAATAGAACATCATAATAATGTGGTAAATTATGTAGTTCTTTCACCACTGACAGTACTTAAACGGGCTATCTTAAGTCACATCGCTAATACTGCTGCTGCTGCTGCTGCTGCTTATGTAATCTGTGTTATAAATCTCAAATGCAAAATTCCATGCAGCAAACAGAGAGATGAATGGACTTGTGTTTCAGTTGAAGGCCATGCTCACAGAGTAGTCACACAGCTGTAGTAGATGCCTTCAATACAACACTGCTTTCACAATAGTTTTCTCTGACAATACTCCATCGTACAATTTGCAGGTCTCAATTTATTTTATTTCAGTTAATAATTTGACAAAATTATGTCTGTATTAAAAAAATGAGTCATGCACATTTTCTTGTGTATGGAGTATAGATCCACTGATTACAAAAAACTGCAGAATGCTTTGGGGGAAAAATCTGCCTCAAAAAATAAATATACCAGAATAAAAGTATCTCCAGCACCATCACTGTTTTGAAGGTGCAGACTCTAAGGGTTTGCTAATGCTTGTCTGTCTGTACAAAGACCAAATAGCACAAATAACTCTATTCTGTTTGCTGCAGGACAACATTACTGCAATTTTTGAGTGAAAAACATCCAGCTTGTTTTTGTTCCCTCTTCTACAACTTGCTATGTTCCAACACAGTACGTTGCAACATCTGCTATGATATTTCTTTTTTGGGGGGTATTTATAGGATGATCATATGACTACCAACATTCAAGCACTACATAATTCTGCATAAAATTAGGTCATCTAAGAATAAATTATGTTTGAGACTGTGAATAAAAGCTATAAGAGAGAGCCTACTTTACAAACCGGTGGTCTAAAAAACAAGATACACAAGCCCACAGGAGAGAGTGCTGGGTCAATTTTAAATGGTGAAATTGTAGCTTCTATGTTCATCATTTGATGCCATTGGGCCCAAAAATAATGCAGACTTACACTGGGGAAAAAGATGTCTGTAAATCCGTTGAGTACGACCACTTGAACAGCCCTTATTTAAATCACTACATCGTAAAATTTCCTTTTCTGTAATATTATACTTTTTCAATGGAACAAACGCTTTATCCACTTCTCTGTTCACATCTATGAACTTAACCTGCATTAGGTTCTAAAAGTCAGGATATTTTGGGTTTTCCTGTGGTTCTTGTGTGATCTTGTGAAAATCCAAGATTAGGGTTATGTTTCTACAGCCAATATCATCTGATGTCAATGTTGGCTATTAGTTTATGTTAAAAAGCTTTAAGTAATGTTCATTGGATGCAGAATCATTCACTGATGCCACCTTCACTTTTTAAATATTTAGTGATATGCTGAATATTGAAATATTATATTGTGTTTCGCTTTTTCAAATTATTAGTGAGCATCAGAGACACAATATAATAAGAGGCAGACAGTGTCATGTGTATTTTTTTGACTAAATAATGTAAAAATGCTCTACTTTACATTTCAATATTAAATCATACTATACTTATATTGACAATCTTGATATAAGTATAGTTTCAAATTGTTGTCTTTCTGACAGGAGTATTAGTTTATTCGCCCCTCCCCCCAAATGCTATAATCCATGCTGATGCCAAAAATTCATCCATACATTAGCACTTAAGTGTGTTATTGTGTGTAAAATAGTTAGCATGTTTGCATAGTTTTTAATTCATATTCATTTTGGGCTGATTCTTTCACATTTGATGACGTCTTCCACACAAACACAGAGGGATCAAGCCTCTATAAATTGTCTGAAAACATAAAGGTCTGTGTCTCCTGTGGACCTTGTCATCACACAGACAGGCACTCTTATTTGATGTACAATTATAAAAAACAGCATTTTGATGATTGGATTGTAATCCCCTATTGTGAGAGTAAAGGAGTCACAGGCTATTTTTAGGTCTATTTGAGAATATGACAGAGCTTTAGTCAGAAGGGGTGATGGGAAAGAAAAGGGGGTTTTTTTTGTTCATGGAGCCCCGTCATAAAGCTGCTTGGCTCCATTTAGTTTAGTGTGCTGACTCCGCTGTGACATGTATTTACAGTAAGCTTGTGGTTTTGTTTGTGGCCTGGATTTGTGCATCAGTGGTTTGCATGAAACACCAACTGGGCACAGCTTGCATTGCCCTATTTGGTGCAAAGGTCAGAGGGTGAGTGAAACTGGTAACACTGCACCAACTGCTGCAAATTTTCTGTGCAAGATTTGCTAAATATTGATAATGATTTTTACACATTTTATGTCTTTTCTATCCCTTTTATTTCTTCTCTGTAGCTTTAAAGGATACGTTTACATATTTTCAATGTTCACTACATTTGATCGTTACTATCCATACCATCATTTAGTGTCTCAAAATTGATAAACTGTCAAGTTATTGAAATATTAGAAACGCTTCATTTCAATCAGTTTTCAGGCACAGTTCAGACAGTCTAGCCTGGAAGACGCACTGTTTACTCTCCATCATCTGTTGCTGTCTGCCCCTTTCCAATTTTCACCTGTAGTAACATGAGTTCAACATTTTAGTTTGTTTTGGAGCGACCCACTAATGTAAAGTAGGTCTAATGTTACGCAATGTGAGGTTTGTTAACCTTCCCTCTCTTTGGTACAATTGGTTCAGAAACTTGTATTTCATTTGATAACTGATTCTGTAAAGACCGTCGCACATTCACACACATTAGGTTTTGTTTTCATTTAAAAATTTCGAAATGTTTTGGGCCAAAGCACAGGCTGAATGACCTGGCAACGGTGATATATATATACTGTATATCCGCATTAGATCATGGCAGGCCACCACAGTCTGGGTACTATTTGAAAAAAACTCTACTGATGATCGATGGATAAAGACATATAGAGAGAATTTGGCACTAAAAAGGCTGAAGTCTACCTAACTCTGTCCATCAAATCCAAAATATTCTATCTTCTGTGTAGACACATTGCTCCACTGGTCCAGCTCATGTAGTTAGTATTTCTTAAAGTTTGTAGTACCTTACCTACCAGCAGGTAAATGTGCTTCTAAAGTTTTATCTTAAATTGTGTTTTTGTAAGCCTCTAGACTGACTATGACTAAAACGCACAGATTTAAGGTCTATTGTCAGTGTGAAAATGTGGTGAAAACAGCAGTGAAGCAGCAGATTTAAAATCTTGTGCCTGCATGACGTCACACTGGGTCAAGGGGAGGAGACGGACTGACCTGCTCTGTGAGGCGCCGTGTCCTCAGGAAGAATCCCAAAAGACACCCAATGACCACAGCCAGCACCGACATGATGAGGAGCCCATTCTGTTTGCAGACGTTCTTCACCCTCATCCAAACTGCATCCAAAGCCACCGCCATCGTGAGTCAGCTGTCCCGTGTCCTATCGGCAACCCATAAATGTACCCAACCCCAAAGCCTAAAATCCAGGTGTGATGATGAAAACACAATAAAAAAGGAGCGAATGAAGGGAAAAACTCCAGGACCGGATGGGATGCTTTGTGAAATATCCAATCCTCCGGGATGTTTTAAAGCACCTTCGGGCTCAGCATCCCGCTCGTCCTCTTGTTGCAGCAATCTGTACTAAGCTAAGAAGATCCTCTCACTTTCCAGGCATCCCCTCCCACCCTGCTCCACCCATCGGCGTCCCTGTGTGAGCTGACCCACCGCCAGGGGGATTGAACAGCTGGCAACCATGTCCCTGGGGGTTAACATCACCGATCCTGTTAGTGCGCTACTGTATTAAACAGGTCTGAGGCTGGATTAAAGATCCATGAACAATTTGACAAAGGTTCTCAGGGAGGAATCACCTCACAGGCCTTCTGAACCTCGCACAATGACAGACAACAGGGCAAGCACATCAGTAAGTAATTGATGAGCAAATATTTAACACTTCATGCTGCTGAATAAATCAGCAACGAACTGTGATGCATCATAGAGCCGCATTACACAGCCATACAGGTTGACTTACTGTATAATATAATAATAACTCATTGTCATTGTTGAGGCAACCACAAAGACCCTCTCATTGACAAAGACAGAATGGTTGAAACCTCAGGAAGTGCAACAGAGGACTGAAAGACATGCAATACTGTAGATGTATAGAGTTACAACAATGAAAAACACACATACACAAAAGCTGATACATTCAAATGCCAAACAGATCCTGAGCATCATATTTTATTTGATTTTACAGACCAAAAAAGCTCTGATAAAACTACCTGCCCAGGACCAAACAGTAGACAACAACAAAAAAGTCAACAAAACAACATAACAGTTAAAACTATAGTCTGTCATGTTAGAGAGCTAACAAGAGAGCTAGCAAGATTAAACTGGAACCTCCTCTAAGCTTCTCCTCCTCCTGTCAGTGCTCCATCCAAAGCCACGCCCCCTCAAACTTGAACCTCTGTATTTCTGCAGAGGAGTGTGCTGGATATATCTGGCAACAGTGGGGAGGAGGGAGGGACAGAGGGAGGCGTGGTCAGGATGAGACATGAAGGCATCTGATTGGTTCTTTCCATTCAGACCGAATAGCAGGGATTGGTCAGATTTTTTACAGTCCTGTAGCTGCCACAGAGGTCTGATTCTTTAACTTCCTCTTTCTGAACACATAATGTATTAACTGCTCTCAGGATGGAAGGACCATTTCACCCAGTATAACAAAGTGTTTCTGAGCAGAATGACATATTATATTAAGCAATATTTAATTAAAGTGTTCAGGAGACCAAGTGGAGACCAAACCAGAGCTCTTTGAAAGCTGTTTGCTAACACATTATCCATAGCATCTTGATAAGAAGAAAATAGATATGTCAATGTTGTGTTTCCTCACTACATGTCACAAGTCCCTGAAATTACCTTGACTTCTTTTAATGTATTAAATAATGTCCTGCTGCCATAGAAACTTTTGTTTGTTTAGGGAGCAAAACTACCTAATCAGCAAAGGAAAAAAAAAAATCATGGTGTGGGTTAAATAAGTAGCCGATGTATTTAAAAATATGGCACATATCGGAAATAGGAAATTGGTCTCCTGGGTGAAAGTCCCATGTTTGACATCCACCCCCATTTCCTCCCTACATGGACTTTAACAGAACATATTTCAGATTAAAACATATTTCCTCTGTTGAATGAACTAAAATTAACTTTCCATTGGCATCATTTTATGATTTTCTCAAGCTTGACAAAGCTTCTTCAGAACCACAGGACATTATGTGACTGCTTTCTCTACAAGGAGTGAATCAAAATTCACAAACAAATCACAGAGAAAAGTTTTGGGATAATAAATAAATCAGTGTTAAGTACAATAAAATGTCCCGATCATTTAATTACATAATTAGACATATTATTACAATCATTAACCTTGCAATTAGATTAGCTATTATCCTCAGTGCTATAATGGCCGTCATTATCAGTGCAGTTTTCATCCTACTCCCATGAACACAGATTGTTAAATGAGATGAATGCAAATTAACAATGTGAAAGGAAAGAGATTGGTCCTCTGGGCCCAAAATAAGACAGTTCGCAGCAGTTCATTAACTCTAATCCCAAGGATGCCAGCTGTGATTTGGCTGCTTAAACTCTCCTTAATGAAAATAACTTTGAAATGATTAAAGACCAAGAGAAAACTATTTAATTTAGAGCAACCCCATAGGCCCGAAACGTATTTATTTAGTATATCAAAGCTGATATGGAATATACTGTTTACTGCGTTTGAAATTAGGACTAAATCCATTAGTGTTGGGGAAATAGACAGAGAAGAGACTTCTGGCCAAACACAGATGTTACTGATGTTTTTGAGTTTCACACCACTCACTATTTTTCTCTTTATTGAATCCCATCATCCAGTCTTCAGAGAATCTTCAGAGTCGAAAAAGTTTTCCTCATGCAAGTTTTTGACATATATTATACATTTGGGATTTTATTGGAAGAACTGTGTTTTTGTTCTTGGCTTGCTCCTTTATTCATTATTTAAATTCCAAACGCATTGTCAAAATCAGACAGCATGATGAATATGCAACTCGTAGAGATATTCTGTTGGAGTGGGTGACCAAGGACAAAATGTGCCTTCATATTTCTCTAAGCCTCTGAAAGCCAAAGTTTGTCTTGTCTGAAAAAGTTTGAAATATGTCTATGGCTATCTTAAATGACTGAGAAAGTCCTTGCTGTTTCACGTAATTATGAGCTCTTGAATGTCCTTGTAATGTTGTGTTGCTCAGACATCATCCCACAAGGTCAAGTGGAATATTAGTGTTATTTGGCATACAAAAATATTTTTTCTGTATAATTAAACAAGATGAGAGTTAAGCTTTTAAAATCTGTCAGTTTCAAGTTCAAGCAATGATCTCTCTGAGTGTGACTTAATGCTTGGAGAGAAATTGGCAACAAATCTTAACTGCTTTGTACTGTTCTGAATTGAAAGCAATTAATTCAGTCAATTTCGTTGCCTATATTTTCAACAAAGCTCTCTGACTGATAGGGGATGCCCACTAATGGTCTCCATCCACTCAGACACATGAGGATATAAGCTACCCTGATGCTCAGTATTCAGCGTTCGTATCACCTGAAAACTGTGTGATCGTTTATCCAGAAAGTCCTGCAGCTATGTCCAGTGAGAATAACTCACTGTGTCCAATGACAATCTGTATTTAAAGGATCACTTTGCTCTGCTGCGTGGTAAGGAAGTGGCGTGCCTGAGGGCTTTACAGGTCAGATGGGTTTCATTCAGTAATGTATGTGTAAATTCTGTTTGAGAATAGCCAGAGGATTAGCAGAAATGCATTTAACTGGACTTTACTAGCTGTCAGTTTATTGGAGTCCTGGCTTGTCACAGTTTCCCTCATTTGTTGACAATGTCAGCCACCTTTGTTCTGTGGCAAGATATGATGTTGTTGATTTTAAATTCAATTGAAATTCGGCTTGATGATTGTGTGTTTGTATGTATAACTATCACTTAGCAGATGACAAACTGAATGGAGCACCTGGGAAAAGAGCTGGTTAGCTGTTTGCAGCTGGTGGCCAATAATTTCTGCAGTGTGTTTGGCTAACAGTGCTAAAAGCTAACGAGGCTAATACAGCTAACAGAATTGAACGCACATCAGATGAAGCCTTTTACACAGTGAACATGAAACATTGAACATGAAGCGTTATACAGTGAACATGAAGCGTTATACAGTGAACATGAAGCATTAAACATTGAAAATTAAACATTGCACAGTGAACGTGAAGCGTTACACAGTGAACGTGAAGCAAACAGTCAACACAAAGCGTTACACCGTCAACATGAAGCGTTACACAGTTAAATTGAAGCGTTAAATAGTCAACTCGAAGTGTTAAACAGTCAACATGAAGCGTTACACGGTCAACATTAAGTGTTACACAGTTAAACTGAAGCGTTATACAGTTAAATTGAAGCGTTAAACAGTTAAACTGAAGCGTTACACAGTTAAATTGAAGCATTAAACAGTTAAATTGAAGCGTTAAACAGTGAACATGAAGCGTTACACAGTGAACATGAAGCGTTACTCCTGAACATGAAGCATTATACCGTCAACATGAAGCATTACACCGTGAACATGAAGCGTTACACCATCAACATGAAGCGTTACACAGCGAACATGAAGCATTATACCGTCAACATGAAGCATTATACCGTCAACATGAAGCATTATACCGTCAACATGAAGCATTATACCGTCAACATGAAGCACTGTTAAATTGAAGTGTTCAACAGTGAAGTGGTAAACAGGAAGTATCTGCTCAGTGATGACAAACACTTTTCAGCCGGGAAAATGATGGAACAGTCAGTCATAGTTTTTTAGACTTTCAAAACATTCTTTATTCACAACACAGACCCTCTTCACAGCATTCATTTTGATGTCATTGCAGGGTAAATACATTACTTTTATATCTCATAATTTTTATATTTACATTTCACATTTATCTCTTACTGTCTTTGTGCTGTTGCAACAAGATGAATTTTCCTGTAATAACTTATCATTTTTATATTTCCATGTGTACCAGTTATATACATATTACAACACATTACTTTGATTTTTGGGATTTGATTTGGTGGCTGTTTAGCGAGGTTGAAATTCAGTGGAAATGTCTTCATGGTTAACGGTGAAGAGTGATACCACACTGTTCCTTTGATCTCTTTATCTACTGATAAAAAGTGCCCCCGGCTAAAGCGAGACAGTCTAGTTTATGTTTTTATGTTTTCAAAAGGGAGCTCACAGTTGTGTCTGCAAGCTTTGATTCTTGTTTTCAAGACACAACTCCAGCACTGATTCATTTTCTCTGCTGCACAGATTTTATTTTATTTTATTTATTTTGCCCAGAGAGGAGTTTTAATCTTTTGTTTGCCCAAAGCTCGAGTGATTCAGGTCGCTTTGTCCGTCACCGTCTGTCCTCAGGATGAGACCATGTGTGCAGCAGTCAGGTTACACAGACTCGGTTTGTCAGTTTTCAGAAGCTGTGCGTTATATCCTTGGTTTGGTCATGTTTGAGGGTCTTCTGCAGGAACATTCATGCCCTTCTTTACCACACATCACTGCTCAGTCCTTTGCATTAAGAATCATGAATGGAGGCAGCTTCATGGCGTGCTGAATGTGTGTGCCAGGGGAGAGCTGCATATGTGTGAGTAAAGTATGTGCTCGTGCTGCGATCACATGTTTTGCCAGACTCCATGGTCACTAATCCCTCTCTTTTGCCAATATTTCCACTCTATCTGGTTTCATCAGGCAGGGATTACACAGGATTAGACAAACTCACAGAAGCTGACATGCATCCATTCATTAAAAAGCCAAATGCAGTTGCTCACACACCTCCAATTCAGCCAAAATGCACCAATTTGGCCAGAACGTATATGAGCCACATGTCAGAATGCCTTTACTATGTCTATTTACTGTCAACTGCCGTGCAATCATTGACGTTTTGTGTGCTCTGTGATTATGTAACATAGTGGTAATGACAGCATGAAGCCCTGATGTTGTCAGGGTGGGAGTGCTGTTGAAGATAGCAACCTTTGCCTGTCCTTTACCTCAGAGCAGCAGGCACTCAGTCAAAACATGATCCTCTGTCGCTATGCAGATAAAAGGAGTTGGAGCTGATATATTCCACAATATGATCGTATAAAGTTTATATTTAAAAATGTTCTGTTGAGAAAATAATATTTTGATGTCTTGCCTGGAAAATGAATACATGCAGTATACAGTATATGTATGTTTATCTGCTGATTGTAATTTCCCTTGAGGGATCAATAAAGGAATTCTTCTTCTTCTTCTTCTTCTTCTTCTTCTTGTGTAGATGTACAGTATGTATGTGTGTCTAAGTGTAAATATGTATGTATGGGGAGACCAGTTTTGATGACTCGACCAGGTTGTTTTGTTTTTTCTCACAGCGCCAGGCTCTCATTGTACTCTGCAAAGGCTCATGAAGCATCTGCTCGGGACAGATGTCATTTCAAGTAAGCCGCACACTAAATGATTGACAGGTCTCTCCTTCAATCAGGCGTCAGCGCAAAACACACCGACAGCTGACTGGATAAATGCACCGCTCACTGGGCTGAGACCGGTTTTTCATTATGAATTTTGAAATTGTAAAAAAGTCAGAGGTTTGGCTGGAAAATTTCTCTTAAATACATTTTCTGATTCTGCAAGAGAGAAAATAAATTGCTATTTTTTATCCAGCTCAAGTGCCATGTGCTCTTTATGGAGAAACAAGATACAAAAGGCATTTTGTTCATTCTTTCAATATTAATAAGAATTTTAAAAATCATATTTTTCACTCATATTTTTGAGGATTTTGACTGCAATAAGGGATGCCTCTGTAATATCATTTTGATTTGAAACTGTTGCAGTAATGGTGGTTACATTTCCATACATCAGCTCTGTGTTATGGCACCAGATGGACAGCAAAACTTTTGAAGCTTGTGGAACATTTTGCTTGTTTCAGCTCAGCCGCCAATCTGATCTGTCAAGAAGAGCGACCACAGGCTTCTTCACAGGCTTTTAGTCTGCCAGGCTGTTGAAGGACGGTGCTTTTGTTGGCAGCAGTGCATCTGAGCAGAGAGAAAACATGTCTAAAGAACAGCTGTCAGTCAAAGATGTCTGTGATCAAAAGCTACAGTGATGGAGTATTGATTATACATTACTGAAAACACATTTAATTACGTTTTTCAGAAGAAATGGTACTTTAGAATACAAAGTCCTTACATTTGTCCTTGTATGTATGTATTTAATCCACTTATGCAAGATGTAAATGGGGAATGTATAAGTAATGAAACACATGCAACTGCAAGCGTAACTCCACAGAGGGAAAGTGTAAATCATCTGCAGGATATGGCTCAGTATCCATGTTGCACTTTTGCAACATGCTGTATGAACTGCTGTACTGCTGCTGTAGTTTGTCAATCTGCATATTCATGTTAGAAAAGAATAGATATAGAATAGTTTTTTATTTATCTCCCACAGGGGGAAATTCACCCACCACAGCAGCATAGACAAATTACAGTAAAAGATATAAACAACAGCAAAGACATAATAGAATAAGTAAGGATAAAAGAATAAATATTTAGTTTATGTACTAACAGATATGTAATAACAAAGGAAAAAATATATATTTTTAATTGCAAATGAAATGTTAAACACAATTATTAGATGAATAAAATGTAATTTTACTATTTGTTATGTAGATGTGACCTGTAGAAATAGTCATCTAACTTGGCAGCTTATAGTGTCCTTGTAAAGTTCTTATTTCCTTATAGTGATTTTATATTGTGTCTTTTTGCACTGTATTGTATTTTTGCACTATTCTGCACTGTATGTATACTTTGAGCGTGTTTATTTTTCCCACTGTGTATTGCATGTGTTGCACAAGTATTTCCTTCGGGATAAATGAAGTCTTATCTTATCTCGTCTCATCTTATCTTATCTTACTTTCAGTCAGAACCACTGCACAGGGCATCCACACTGAGCTCTGTGGCCCCTCCATGCCTGTTACAGTGCATCGTGAACTACAGCAACAACAGCAGCCAGGACAATTTGTCACCAATTACACCAAAACACCACATCAGTCAGCATCGTCCCAGCATCCTCCCTGATGTTGTCAAAGCCAGACCAGTGATGTAAAGGTTGGTATGCTTCCCCCATCAGGCTGATCTGTGTTACTGCTGATCAGAGATAAGTATCCTTTCAGAAAAACATGCACGCCACAAAAGAGAAATGTATTATTTTAAGTCACATAATTTGACTTAAGAAAAGCACAGAAGTATTATTAAGGCTTGAACATATTTTCATAGCAGTTTTAGATTGAAGTTCAGGATGAATTAATGTGTTAGAAAATTATGTAGAAAATTATTTGAAAAAATAGATTTTTTTATGCACAGATGCAGTATTGAGGCCCCGTCTCTTCACACATACTGTTCTGTTGGGAGAACGGTGGACTTTCAATTTTATAATTGCCCAAATCGGCATCATTATACATATTATACTACTGAATCATTATTTCTGATTGTGTAATGTGTAAGCATCATTTCAATACCCCTGCTGCTAGAGCTAATTTGTATAAAATTTAAATAAATATTGAATTTTATATATCAATCCAATCCAGCCTAATGTGGCATGTAAACATCTATTCCTTGTGTCTGAACTTTTCTATTAGAACAAAATCAAGACACAACTGCACACAAAAATACAGATGCTGGCAAAAAATGAAGCATTGATGAAGACTATAACAACTGATATTTGAAATATGAGAAAGGATATTTATATTTATGATGTTTTTCGTCTAATATAACATAATAGAACAGAATGATTTTGTTGTTTTTATACAATATACAACGAGAAAGAGACGGCTATTCCTTTAAGGTGCAAAACACAGAATAACAAAAGACAAGAGACATCAAAAATATTGCACTGTGAAGAACTATTGCACAAGTTTGGAAGGGTGGATGTCTGAGTGTCAGTTCAACTGTGAAGAAACTGTTCTTTAGTCTATTTGTCTTTGCCTTTATGCTCCTGTTACACCTGCAACAGTTGAAACATGCCAGAGCCAGGGTGCCAGCAGTCATTTAAGATGTTCAGTGCTATTTAGTACTGAGGCAGAGGAGGTGTGCGTGTCCATCAGGGACAGGAAGTGTAGAAGCTGCTGGGTATTTTTGGTGATGTTGCCCATCAGAGATGAGGACACCAAGAAACCTGAAGGTGGGGACCCTCTCGACACCCTGGCCATTGATGTGGAGGGGGGAAGGGAAATAGACAAATGTTCCTTCCTTTTGTGTGAAGAAAAAGAAGGACACAAGGGAAGCAGTTATAATGCTTTGGCGGATTATAACTGCTTCCCTTGTGGAATGAAAGGTGTTTGACCTCAGTGATCATTGACTCTCACCAGGGAAGCTTCAGCATGCACAATATGGATGGCACACACAGCCAAATCAACAATAATCCTGCTTTCTTGTTTGCAGAGCGTGACCTTTATCCAAGGCATCACCACTGCTCTGTGTGGAGGAGGGATCTATTCTAAATGCAGCTCAGTCATGTGGTATGGCAGTTGGGATATTACATTTGATTCCTTCACTTTACTATTAAAATACAAAAAAAAATCTACAAGCTCTAATCCATTGGGTCAGTGTTAGTTTGTTGGGAAGGAGGTGGCTGGAGGTGTTATAGAAGGTCAATAAACTTAAATCTGTGTGACAATTATTTACATATATGCATTAAGCGTGATGCTATTGGTTAACATGTTTCATAATTGCTTTGACAGCCGTCATGTTTCAGTCTGGTCATGTCAGTGAAGCTCTTTGGACTGGAGTGAGAGAGGAGGAGAGGGAGCAGTGATGCTGCTCCTCCAGCTCTGCAGCACTCTGCGCATCCTGAGGCGGTCCCTCTGCCGCTGATGGTGAGTCTCAGCTGCGGGAGATGATGCGGTGAGCCCGGCTTCTAAAGTGCGCCACTCTGCGTCTGATATGAACTGTGAAAGTTACTACAGCAAAGACAGCGTGTTCGTGGAGGGATTCACGTGTCCGAAGGCGGACAGTGACCGCACGGCACTCTTCTGCTGCGGGTTCAGCGACTTGAAGTACTGCTGCGATGACCCCAACAGCTTTTTCCCCTACGAGTATGGATACATGTGGTGGTTGAGGTAAGTCATGAAAGTGCTTTGTCTTTGCCTTGTCAGGAAAGTAAACTTCTCATTGTGCATCTTAAAGTGGATTCTCCTGCAGCATACATTCTGCATTTTTTTGTTTTGTTTTAAGGTCCTTTTTTTCAGTGGTTTGTCCTCTGTTGATACCATTTTTGCAGCCTGTCACAGTTTGATTCAAATTATGTTAACTGGCTGTGATAAGAGACCAACGGCGGGTGAGGCAGACTTATTTAAAACACTGATTGACATTCATTAATGTATATTGAACACACATTTGAGTTACACACACACACTTCAAATACCAGGAATGGACAGCATTACCTCTCATTTAGTCAATTAAGTTTAAGTTTTCTAACTTTTTCTCTAGATAATCCTCAGAACTCACTGGACTATTTTCTTCAGAAAATAAATACACACATTTCACACATCTTTTACATTTTATTTAATATGGACATCCCAGTGCAGTAGAATATTTACATACAAGGACTATGCACAGTTTTAAGTTTACATACAAATAGAAAAATTACACATCCACTCATTTCTAGACCAGTATATGGACCCAAATACATCCACAAGATTCAAACTGCAGGTGTTTCTACAGGTGTATCGGAGGCAGGGATGGAGGGTAACCTGCAAAACTCTTCTAAGATAGTTGAGGTTAGACACTGATTATGAGTTAGTTGAGATCACGACAGATTTCCTTTTGCAGATTTCACAAGAGATTAATCAATTTGTGGGTTATTCTGTTAGTTATGATTTAATATATCTATTAAAAATATAAAACATGTGTTGCATCTTCAATTCAGTTGGTAGACAGTAAACGTAATTTTGCTCCTTTAATAGAGAAGCCTGTTAGTCTGATTGAGGTTATGTGTAATGCAACAGGTGTTAACTGAGCCCCTCTAATGGTGTGCTGATGTCTTGAAACTAATCCATTAAACATGGATGGAGCGTGACCATGCTGGCATTTGAAACTCCTCCACTGGAGGAAATTCAGCATATAATAAGAAACAAGCAATAAATAACAATAATAAAACAATAAAATAAAATAATAAATACCTACAGAATGTACTAAAGAAAAAATAGATTTTTAATGGCAAATTAAATTAAATTAAACATAATAAATACAATGTATTGTTACTATTAAGACTATGAATATGAAATATAAAAATAGACATTAAATAAAAACAGTGAAGGCGGAAAAGCATGTGCATTTTAATGTGTTTTTTAAGAGAGAATGGTGCCACTTCATTGTTTTTTTGTCCATGATTTTTTTTGTGGTTAATCAGTGATGTGATGGGTTTTGAGGCTTGTGACTATATGTAGTGTTACAGTATATAAGGTGTAAGAATATATGCATGTAGCAGATACTACAGGTAACCTTGCAAACATCACTGATTTGTCTTTATCTTTATTTTTTTTCCGAATCCTTAATTTTTAGTATTCAGGCTGCCTGTTGAAGCACACCCTTCATTCAACCACAACAACACAATCGCAATGTGTAACACAAAGTTTTAATCAAGCAGCATTATGATTTTTCATCCTGAGTCAGTGTGGTTTGACTGGTTTGTCTAATTATGCATGAACTGGGACCATGCAAAGGAGACAATGTAATTTTATTTTTCATCTACTGACAGTTGCTGGAATTACATGAAGTGTTCCTTACATGTGAGTGATCTACTCTATATTTTTTTTAACGTCAGCGTGCTAATATGTGTGGCAATACAGTGGCCATGTTAACATGCTGACACATGTCCACCACACCATGCTAGTTACTCTTGTCTCATTTGTGGTCTAAAGAAATTTGAATTTATCAATCTCAGTGCCCTACAGTATATCCAAGTTACTATAACTGTGACCCACAGAGCACAGTTTCCATGGAAACGTAGCCTTCGAGGCTTTCGCTATAAGGTTTCATCTTAAAGGAAAAACCCATGGACACTTAATGTCCAAGCAGCTTCAAATAAACAACAAATTATCCACAGAATAAGGGAATTCTAGTCTGTCAATGGATTAATGATAGAATATATAATATATAATATATAATAGTGTAATCTGAGATTTTGAAAATTAAGTCACAATAAGATAAGTGAAACACATCAAGTGCCTTGTGCCATTGTTTTCTGGGCATTTTGAGTCTTATTTCATGATGCACAGAATATTTTGTACTGTGTCTCTGAAAACAGTGAACAGCTCAAATGAAAAAATTTTTTTTATCTTGTTCCATTCTTGTTTTATCAGAGGTAGAGGACACTTTCACCAAAATCACCACTTTTTGTCCAGATTCTGTTTGTTTTGCTCTCTAATCTCGATCGTCTCCACTTCCTGTTTTGATTTCTGTGGTGTATACCGTCTCTTTATGCTCTGATTACATCTCCCGGAAACCCCAAAATTACTCCCAGGCTGTGTGACGGTACACTTTTGTCCCTGCGTCCGAAAAAAGGAAAGACGTATACATTTATGGCACTCACTTTGGCACCGATAGAGTTAATGGGTCTGTCCGTTTGTGTGTCCTTTGCCCTTTTCACAACAGAAATACAAGAAGTGCAAGTTTTATGAGGAGTTTTGAGCTGTAGGCTGTAGCCAACCCACTTGCTTGACAACCTCACAGGTTATATCCGCAACAGTGGTAGTTAGCAAAATCATCTTCCCTAGACAATTATGTAGACTTTTCCTTTAATAAAAAGAAAAGAAACACATCTTAACAATGTGAATCAATTGTAATCTCATTTTAAATCCACGCAGTTCGGTTAATTTGTACCTTACTTCCATGCTGAGAGCATGTACTATATGACAGTCCTGCTGTGTGTTTGTTCTCTGTCTTTTAGTCTTGGAGCTTTTGTTGGACTTTCTGTCGCAGCTGTGGTTCTTCTCGCCTTCATCATCACTCTATGTGTCCTCTGCTATCTGTTCATCACCACTAAACCCAGAGGTCTGGACAATGGGCTGCCACTCCGAGCACCAGGTACCGCCTTTTCAAGCTCTGCACACTCCTGGTATATCCACACGTATTTTCACTCATGTTCTCTAATTAGACTGGACTCTGCAGGACTGACTGGGTGTGTACAGCTTGACTCACATCTTAGGACTTGTTGAGTTAGATGAGGCAACGTTATACTATCCCTCCTTTAAATAGCATTACTTTAATAGTGACTGTCAGACTCCACTCACTCAAGTTTCTCAGTGAATTTTCTGTCTTCCAGGCTCTGCATCCAGTCCACAAGGACCAGGACCGAGTCATACCAGCGTCCCTGCTGGTCCTCAAGGCCTCAGGAAACACTTCCTGAGGGGCAAGCTGGACTGTGACAACCAGCCCCAGGACCCTGACCGCCTTTTCCAGCGTTGTTTCATGGCTACTGTGACATCTATCAACGTAGAAGGTCCTGCATAGACTGGTGGACTATTTGACATTTCGATTGTTGCTGCAGTGGCAGCCCTAAAATTTTTTGCAGCCCCCCCCCCCCAACGTGGTATGAAATGCATTATTTTTTAATCATCAGCTTCCCATTTCACTACTTTAACTTAACATAGTTTACATTTCATCTGCGACCCCTAACAAGCAGCAGTTTAAGAATGACAATTTGTCGAAAGCTATTTGTCACATAGCAACTAGTGGCACCAGGCGAGTGTCAATAATTGTGTTTGGTCATCCATAGTAACACGTGGTAAACTCAAGTCACATCACTTGGATTCAGAATCAAGTCAGGAATTTGATTACTTTAGTACTTAATTCCTGTTACCCTTAATTAACTTGGACTAAGAAGGAACAATACCAAAGATTATTTTGTTTGCATACAAAAACAAAATGTAGTACGTCAAACTTAAGTAAAGGAGGTTTCAGGAAAAATGGATCAACTCTTGCTTCATCAGATCTTGAGGAAGAAATCAAATGATCTGCAATTTAATGTTAAACTCATTATGAGACCAACCACAAACCCCACGCTCAAGTTCACGGGTGAAGTGGGCAAATGTAAGGGTTGAACAGTTTGAACTAGTGAAGGTGTAGCACTGCAAACTATATGATATCTCAATAGGATGTATGAGAAGTGGACGTAGTCACTGTGACATCATCCTTTGGTTTGTGGACTGCCATTTTAAGCCTCAAGTTTGACATTTTGTCTGTTTTCTGTTGGTATTTGACAACCAGAAGTGACAGAGGGTGGAGAGAAGTACAACCAAATGATGAATAAGGCATTTATCGGTGATTATAAAAGAAAAAAACTTTGAGGAACTGAAAACACACCGTGAAAGTGTTAAACTTTTAAACTCCCAGATCAAATCACACTGTGGTAGCCACCTGTCAAGCATAGGGTAGACCTTCCCTGAAGCATCCTCTGCTTTATGGTGTGTTTGACTCTAAATGGACCATAATTTACTAAATGAACATCATGCTGTATTGAAAAAGACCATAAACTCATGTTTACAATGTTTACTGAGGGAATAAATGAGTCGTAGCATCATTTACTGATAGACTTCTATACAATCAGAGGAGTCGCCCCCTGCTGGCTGTAGAAAGACTGCAGGTTTAACCTCTGCGTCGGCTACACATTGTGTGAAGTGATTGAGAGATTGCTCAGGACTTGTTGGTGAAAGTGCGTCTCTCAATGACATGCTTGCTCTCTAAATTAGCACCAAGTCATCAAAACTTTGAGGCAATCAGATACTTTTATGGTGCTAAATCAGCAGCAGGAAGTCTTTGGAAAACAGTGTTTACTGACTGTAAAAAAAGCACAATATTTTAATACAGGTCACTTGGGACATACAGTACATGACCTGTACTTGACTTTATTTGGGATTTGAAAAAGGAGATGAGCTAATTTATAATAAACCAATTAGAGCTTCTATCCAAAGAAATATCCCTATGAGATCTGCTGAGAAATAACCTCATTGTGGTCTCTGAATGATAATCAACATTATAGACTGAAACATGTTTTTGTTGAACATGACAAACACATTGATACGGACTGTCTAGCTGTGTCTGTGCTGTCAGTATGTTTGATTTATTCGTGTCTGTGCTGGTTTCTTCTTGTTTATCTTGCTGGCTCCAAACTGCTTTTACTGATTTTACAGTGTGGCAATGATGTCTGTAATGAAATGAGTTGGATACAATAACAACCAATATCTAGCTTGCAGGGCTATTCATCATGTCTATATGTCGGCCTGCTGCGGTCAGTCTGATCTCTAGCAGCAGCAAAAAAAAAAAAAAAACTTTTTCACAACGCTGTCACACATGCATTCATCAGTGATGTGCTTTGTCAAGTATAACAGTTACAATCAGCACCTCATAATCCCAGCTGTCTGTCTGATGCTCACATCCTTCAACGGTTTATGTTTCTCTTCGATGGTGCTAAAGAAAAAAAAAAAACAAGTTTATTTGTGGCTGCAGATTCTCATGTTGTGTCGTGACTGTTCATGTAATGTCAAGCTCATTAATGAAGTCAAGACCTCATTATTATTATACCTTTTTATGTTTATGATTGTATTTATAGTAGGATGTATGGCAGCTCAAGTGCCTCATACTGATAATTGTGTATTTTCCAAAGTTATTATTAAAGCTACAGTATTAATTTAACATGCCACCCAATTCATAACTTTGATCTTTCTGCATGTCAAACACAAGTGCTCTTACCTTATGTCATGCAAAATTTGCATGCAGTTTCATGTTTTATGTAATTAATTTTACTTACTAAAAATAGCATGTTCCATCATTAAGTACTAAATGGTGTTTCAAAACACTCTTTATGGTTTGCCTAAAAGTAGTGGGAAATACATTCAATCTAAAATGACTGGAATATCCAGGATATACACTGAAATTAGTGTGCTGCCAATCAGTTAGTCTACCACTTTGATCCAGACTGAAATATCTCGACAACTGTTGGATAAATTTCTGAGAAATTTTGATACAGACAGTAATGATCCTTAGAGGATGAATCCCCCTCACATTGGTGATCCTCAATGTGCCACCAAGCATGAAATGTCTCAACAACTATTAGATGGATTGTCTTAAAATTTAGTGCAGACATTAATTTTCTAACTAGAACTAATTATAATCACTTTTAGTGCACTATCATCAGGTAAAAAAGTTCAGTTATCCAATATTTTGATTTAGCAAAAGTGTATCTGTTGTTAAGTTACATATGCCAGTATGCTTACAAGCTCTGACAGTGAATATGGAAAACATAATATAGTGTCAGCATACAGCATTGCCATTGTGAGCATGCTCAATTTAGTGTTGTGCATACTGTGTCAGAGAGGCTAGAAATTGCGTTTTTAAATATCTGAGAGCAAAACTTCCAAGTCCCTCCAAAAGTTACAATACAGGTGATTGATCTCATTATCAAAAACACCAAAATATCAGCTCTCTTAATAAATACAAATTGTTTCACAAAAAAAGAATTATACTTGAAAATATAATGCATATCTTCAAATAGCTGTTTAGATATTTGTACTATTTACAGATTTGTATTATCTATGTAACCTAATGAACAGGTGGTGGCGCTAATGCCCGGATGAGGAAGCGGAAGCGGAAGTGGAAGATAGCAGCTACATCCGTGATGCCATGGCGACAAGAGACGCCCGAGTGGTCTCTGTGCTCAAAGTAGACAGTTTGCGACCTAAAGTTGGCAACATTATTGGTTGTTTTATAGATGTGAAATTGTACTATCCTGTATGCCAGTGTTGTAGACCATGACTATCTCGAAATTTCTATATGAAGCACTTTTTTTCAAGGTGTATCGTACGCTAGTTTAGCTTAGCTTAGCTTTGTTTAGCTACCACTACCGCCTCTAAGGTTGGATGAAACAGCCCCACGCTGGGTGAGCTGCTGTTAAAATATCGCGTAAACATGTGATATATCGAAGTGTCTTCGCTCGTAAAATATCTCGCCAGACATCTTTTTGAAGATGTGGAAACGAGGCGGTCGGAGCTCCGCTCTGGAACGAGCTCAAGCACTGCTGTCCGCCAAGAGGAGCAGCAGAGGAGACGCTGTGCCTGTTCCGGGATCTACAGTACAAACAGTGAGTTTCCAAGCCTCAGAAATGTTAGCTGAACTGTTGTTTGACTGTGGATGATACTTAAACACGCTTTCCGTTCCATCTCTCAAGGCTGCTGTGGGTGGGTCTGTGAAAAACAGACCTTCTTTCCCAAATACGCACCTTTTGTTCTCAGATTTAAGTGACTTGTCCTCGGTCAGCTCAGCTCCTGAGCATGGAGCAGACACCTTGGGCTCTGCTGTTTGGACAACCCAGGGAAGAGAGGACCCCTCTACCAAGGTAAACAACGTGGAAATGTGTCTAATTGATGCTGTATTACACAGGACATACATGAGTGAGTGGGACTGTTGTATAGCCAGTTGAAAACCTCCACATTTTGCTTCCTCTGCCAGGATCTGAGACCTCAGAACTCTCTGGGTGGAGGAGGGAGCAGGTTCTTGAAGAAGGCCCCACCGCCTGCAACCACCAGCAGCCAGTCACCTGTCAACAAGCGGCAAATGCATCAGGCTCCTGAATACAGGTCAGTTCTGTGTATGTAAGATAAACCCACTGATTCTACTCATCGTATTTCCAGTTCTGATTTTCAGTTCTGCTGCTGAAACTCAACACTGTTAACATCAATACTGTTCTCTTAATATTTACCTCCCACCCTCTCTGATCAGAAATGTGTCATCTTCCCAACGAAGCTCCCAAACTGCTGCTCTGAGTAGACTGGCTCAAATTGAGAGCCGCATTCGCAGTCGCAAGCAAGTTCAGGAACCACTCATACGGGACCCTAGACCTGCTGAGAATCTAACCTCAGATGTGGGGAACCAGCCACCACCACCAGTCGCCCAGTTCCTGGAGGAGCATCTCTCAGCAGAGACCAGCAGTGACCAGAGCCTGAAGGGGAAACGTTTCCTCAAGAACAAGACAGGTGTGGCTGTTAATACCACTAATACTGCTGCTGCTGCTGCTGCTAGGTGCTCAGAAGGTGCAGATGTTGGTGTCGGATCCAGATCTGCGGCTGTTGTAGCTTCTTCGACAGGTTTGGAGGCTAAGTCAGTGAGATTGATGAGCGGTGTGAGTCTGGAAAGTGATGAAGAGGACATGAGGAAACTGCTTGGAGACTCCTTGGATTCAACAGACAACAGCTTCTTAATAAGAGGGAGACCCTCTTCTATGAGAACAGCAGACAAGGTACCTTTCAACTTCGAGCTCTGAGCTGCATTATAGTGTCATCACTACATGTCTTAGGTTGCTTTTAAAGTTGTAGCTTGGTTTGTTTGTGCCAAACCCAGAGAAAATGTATACCATTTTAGTTCTGGACGGTTCCTGTTCACACTGACTTTTTATAAACAAACCAGAAAAGTAATCAGGACGTTATACAGACTGTCAGTAAATGTTTGATTGGACTTTTGATGACTGACAGTTCACATGTCAGTGATTCTCTGCATGTTCATGCTGACAAATACAAAAAGAGAAAAATGTGGTTAACAGACAAAACAACACAATGCTTTCCTCTCTTACAGATGAACAAAAGCAGTCAGAAGGTCCACTCTTCATCTCCTCCTGCTCCTGTCCCACCCCCATCATCATCCAACACAGCACCTCCCCGCTCCCCTGCCTCTCCTCATCGAAGTTCTCCTTTTCGTTTCGCCGGTCATGCTCAGGCCCACTTCAGCCCCTCTGCCCTCTCCCCATCCCCCTCTCCTCCAGGGAGACTGAGCTCCTCTCACAGGCTGGGGAGTCCACAACATTCCCTCTCCTCCATGTCGGGCCGGGGTGAGGTGCTTTCTCTGGAGGAGCTTTTCTCTGCTGGACCTGGCTCTGAAGATCTCCACAGTGAGATGAGCACAGCTACCTCTGAAGGTGGGAGAAGATCATCAGGGCGTGACATACATCAGGAAAGATGGCAGTTAATGGTGTGCTTACTTAAACAAGAGTCAGTATGACTTAAAGTCTTTTCTTGTTCTTCTCTTCTCAAAGTGATTGTTTATTGACGTCCAAATGCTCAGTCTATGTTTTTGAAAGAGAGGGAAAATTGTGTTGTGTTGTTAATTAATCACATTTCATTCTTTGCTCCTTATCTCATGCAACCTAGATGGACAACAAGGTACATAAAACATACATCTGTAGAGTAGAAATTAACGGGACAAATGTGAGTTGCTGTGCAGGACATCACAAATTTGTTTTAAGATATTATTTAAGATTAGATACCATCTGACATGCACCATTTTTTAACATACAACCATCTAATGAAATTTTAATACAGCAGCCTAAGAGTAACATCCACTGTCTAGGTTTTGTATGACAAGGTGTTTTTAATCTATATTTGATATGCAGGAATAGTAAATAATGTATTGAGAGCAGTTCTGTGGTTATACTGTACACTATCATTTATGACTTTCTGTTTTGATCTTGTGTTTTTGCAGACTTCAAGATCAATGTGATGATGTTAGACGATCTTGTCCCTGCTACCCTCGGATTTTCTGAACAAACACCAAGAAAGGAGGTGGGTAATGACAGAAGCATTACAGAGGTAAAGGTACAAATTAGGTGTGTGTGATATGTAATGCTACCATGAAACTCTACTTATGAATTATATTAAAGCTAAGGAAAAATGGTTTATCCATTATTAAATCATTTCACACACTATGTACAATAATTATCAATAATGAGCAAAATGATATACAGTACATATCAACAATAACTGAAATATATGGTAGTATTTATAAAGATGCTGTACATGTGGTGAATGTAGAGCAAAGTGGAAAGAATTGAAAGATAAAGGTGTATGAGTCCAAGATGAAAGAGGCTTCACCTCTAATCACTGCTATTTTTTTCTCCTTCTAATGGGGATCTTGTTGAATCTTCTGAAGGACTCCATAGGCTGATATTTCTGCTGTCTTACTGCCTCCTAAACAGAGAGAAGTCAAACTCGTCACCCCTCCTTGTTCCCCTACCAGCCATCGGTCACAATTGAAAGAGGAGAAGAAAGAGGAACAGGGGGAGGAAGGAGCATTGGACTACCAAAGTGATTTTGAGAGTGAGAGCAGGACTGAGTCAGATTACAGCATCAGTCAGGTTTCAGAGCACTTGCAAGAAGAAGAAGATGAGGAGGAGGTGGTGTCAGAGGTCAGAGAGGAGGCTTCACATTCAGACGTGTCCCGTGGGAGGACAGAGGACGATTACTCCAGCACTTTCTCAGACGCAAGTCGCTCCTCATGGACCTCAGGTCGCAGTCAAACTCCAAGCAGAAGCAGATCCTCTGTATCACATGGCAGCCAGACCTCATCTCCACAGTCAAGGAGGCGTGCTTCAACTAGGAAGGTTTTAAGAGAGGCAGCAGTGCAGACTCAGCCTGATCCACTGGCTTACACAAGGCCTGTCGGTCAGTCTGCCATACAATGCATCGCTACCACTATAACATTTCTTCACATGGTTATCAGAATTCATCTGACAGTGATATATGGAAATATTATCTCTGGCCCTCCTCCATCTGTAGGTGCTTTGGGTCCTGCTGTGGGCATGACTTACATGGATCCCACCCCAGTGGCTGCTCATATACTCAGTGCAGAAACGGTGGAAGGTAAGAAACTCGAATGAACAGAACAAAATGCAGCACAAAGACACACAGGTATGTGTTGGTTTTCTCCGTGTACTCCGGCTTCCTCCCACCATCCAAAGATGGGGAAGGTCAGTTGGCTAATTTAAAATGCCTGTAGGTGTGAATGGTTGTCTGTGGCTATGTGCTTTGTGCCAATCTCTAACTGTCTAAATCTGGAGCTGTTGCACCACCTACGGGTGAAATGCTGTTGAATTTAGCAGGATTCCTTTTTAGTTGATGTTTGTTTGTACACAATGTAAAACACTAGAGATATTTAACAAAAAAAAAACAACTTTTGACACAAAATTTAAGAATAAGCTTTACTAATTTGAAGTAAAAAAAACACCAAGGGCACATACAATATTTAAACCATCAGGTGTAGTTTGAGTGAGGAGAGAGCTAAATACATGATTAGAAACGCAATAAATAAAGTGTCCCTTTATGCTGCAATGGCACATGTAGGAAGGATGTTAAATATACAGTGACTCATAGACATTAACAGCCACATTTACGAAGTAATAAACAATATGTGTTAGAAATCTTAAATAAATATGCAGCTGCATATTTATGCATGTTAAGTAGTGAGATTTAAAGGTGCTTGTTGGTGTTGTAGTTACCTTAAGACAGTCTAAATGTTTCCATGTGTCTTTATACTGAGCTAAGCTAACCATTTCCTGGCTTTAGCTGCCTAGTGAGCAAATAAACATTAGAGTACTATCGATCTTCTCATTTAACTCTTGGAAAGAAAACGAAAAAGCATATATTTCATTTAAGAGAAAGTATTCCTTTATATGTTTTATATTTTTGTTATTAGTCAAACCATTTATATTCAGTTATAACTGCAGTCATGTCCTTCTTTTCACCTCACAGTACAGTGATGAAGCCATGCTTCTGATTATTCTGTGTGTCCCTCCCTCAGCTCTCAGCACCTTCAACCCAGCTGGATTTGCACTCAATGAAATGCTGAAACAGCAGCTTGCCATCACGAGGCGGTTCATCGAAAGCAGCCGACATCTTCACTCCAGCCTGGTGCAGAGCCTGGGACCACCGAACTACAGATACACCACGCTGGAGGACACCAAGGAGGTGAAGCATACTCACACACACACACATGCAGGCTACATACTAGTGTATAGATGTAAATAGTCCTGATCGGCAGATATTCAACAAAAGGAATGGCTGTTTCATTGCACTTACTGGTTGGTGAAAGAGTACCGAATTTATCATTCTGTCTAATGAGATACTTTGCAAGAGATTCTGAATCCTGAAACTTTTCCACAGTACATTCGCAAACACAGAGCTCCCACACTGACAATGAAGGAAGCTCTAGAAGAGGTGCAGCAGGAGATGAGAGACTGTCATCATACCTGACCACAGGTAATGAATGTCCCAAATGACTGAACAACAGACATTTATTGCTTTTATTTCTATGTCCTTCTTTTTAAAAGGGCTCTACAATATACAGAGCATAAATATAACAGCAAAAAAATATTTGAACGTGCCTCACTGGCTAGCTCATTTATACATATCCATTTAGTTTGATACATAACTAACTAATATTTTTCTACTGTGGGAAGAATTACAGTATTTGTTTTAATCACAAAAATGCCATTGGAATGCTTTTGTAAAAGTGCTATCATGTTATACATGCAGTTTTAAATTTGCGTCAAAGTGAAAATCATGCAACATGTGGCCTTGTCTGAAGTGGATTATTTTGTAAAATTTGTAAACGATGACCTCATGTGTACCGGTGAAGTAGTGTGACGTAAAAATGCTGCCATTCAGAAGAAATAATGATATCATTGTTGTACCTTCAAGACTGGCATTTAAAATAAATCAAGGAAATTATGTTTTTAAATGTGACAACACATTAACGGTATTTATCCATAGTCAGTGTATTTCCTTTAGTGGATAGTGGTTGGCAGAGTCCAGCTTGGTGAGCAGCTAATCTTAAACCTCTCGTAAAAATAGCACAGATGTCACAAAGATAGCAGCTTCGGCTGTCTGACTGTGAAGTAAAGCAGTGAAAACTATTCAAAATACAGTGTACATTTATACCATCATCATGGATTTACATTATATTTATAGAGGTGAGTCTTTCTTGGATGTTTAAAATCCTTTTTGCTGCTGTCTCTTCCACAGCAATACATTGTTTCTTCTCTAAATAGGACCCATATAGCTCATAGAAATTCACTCACACAAAATATTAACATCTTGGGTATTTTAAAGTGTGACTCATGCTGCATATCTGGCATCGTGGAACAATGGAATACCTCAAGTGATATTTTTCCTGTCAAGATTTATTATATGTTGTGATTGTGATTGACACAAACATTCAAAATGTTGGAAACAAACAAACTGACCTGTCTTCACCATACAACACCACTGGAGTTCATCAAATCTTCAATAATGATCGACTGGTTCAATAAAGACGCCTTAAAGTAACAAAATGTTTATTTAAAAAATAACATGTACGTAGTATGTATACAGTCTCCATCACCAACAATGACTTGAGATGTTCTAATGATAAGAGCAGGATTTGACATAATCTAGAGACAGACTCCAGGAACATTTAGGGGAGTGGGGGAGGGGGTCTGATAATGTGGTGTCAGGGTGTCAAAGGCACAAATTGAGGTTGTGGTGTGAGATGTTAGTAGGGGTCGTTGAAAGGGTAGTAAGGATGTCCTGCATCCCTGGGAACACGCTTTCCTTCCACCTGCAACATCCAAACCAAAGTTAATGTAGGGCTGATATTTATATTTAAGTCAGTATCCATGGACTTTTGTCAGGGTAACAAAAAACCTCAGAAAGATAGTTAACCACCATAGAACCTCCTATTAAAACCATTCTTCAACCTATCAGGGCACTGAGGACCAGGACTTATTTGTTATGATCACAGCCCCCCTTATATCACCTCTGGATATAAAATATAATCAGTTCATGAGAGATACGGTATTTAAAGCCCACTTACTTGGATCATAGGTACAATGTAGCGCCAGCCTTTGTTCAGGGCTGTAATACTTTTCATTTCCTCAGCTTGGAGGGTAAAGTCAAGCACCTGGCAGCAAACAACAAAAATATCAACATCTCACCACACAACATACTATACTGTTGTATTGAGTTGTGCCACAAAATATAACCGCATAATTAGCTTTTGAGTACTTGCAGGAAAAAGTAGAAACTTATTGAGGTATTTTAAGATATTCTGAAAGTCTGGAAATGAATTGCTCTGACTTAAATTTGACTCTACCTGGATGTTCTCCTGGATTCGGGCCTGTGTCACACTTTTGGGGATTGTCACCACTCCCCGTTGTGTCTGCCACCTGCAAATACAACAAAACTGCACTGAAATGTCATTTGAGTTCAACCAAATCCCTGATATCAGTGTGTATTTTAGCGCTGTTACTACAAATCAAATATGCTGTGTGCAGACTACTGCACTGTGTACTTTTTAATTATGCTGCAGTGTTCTGCTAGTACACGTGTGTTTTCCATCCTTCTTAGCCAGCTCCTTCTAGACTGCGGTAATGTTCGCAGTTAGATCTAGGAAAAGGTAATGGTTTAGGTTGAAATATGTATGTAAACAAAGTAAAATATGTAGGAAATCAAAGTAACATAATACAGAGAAAAGGTCTGGTGCTATTGGATGGATGCATATTGTGCCACCAATGTTTTAATATTGGATTTTAAGATTAAAACTGAAAAGATATTTTTCTGATCTGAAAAATACCATGTGAGATAAAGTGTTAAACAGGGTCCCTGCGGTTCCTTAAAAAAATCTTAAATTAAAATTGAGGTAATTAAGGTCTGAAATTGTCTGAACTTTACCATAAATTTGCTATATGTGTTAAATTTTCTGATGTTGCCTTTAATGCCAATAGGAAAACACAGTTTTCAGAGATTTACTGCAATTTTGCACATTACTTTGTTCAAAGTTGTGAAATTAAAGTTGTAGAAAAAAGTTGTGTTATGTCTTCAACTTATACCGTTGTTGCAAGTGTTAAAGGGCTGAAAAAAAAATAATAAAAAAATATTTTTGGAGATTATTTTTTTTCCTGCTAAATATTGATATTGGCAAACTCCATATTGGTGGGGCCCTACAATAAAGTAACTACCTTCTACCAAAGAAATTGTTCTCACATTTTTTGGGTCTTAAATTATATTTGTCGAGGTCTTCCAAAGCTCTTAAAGTATTAAATTTGACTTGGTGCAAGAACCCTGTTAAAAATGCACACTGGATTAAAATCCAATCAGCTAAATGAGGAGTAAAATCACCTCAGGATAATCTGAGCTGGGGACTTCTTATATTTCTCTGCGAGGGTTGCTATCACAGGCTCTTCAAGCAGGATAGGCTCGTCAGGTTGCTTCCATGCCCGGTCAGGAGAGCCCAGGGGGCTGTAGGCCGTCATCACCAGACCCCGGTCCCGACAGTGGGCCAGCAGCTCTACCTGGGCCAGGTAGGGGTGGCTCTCTACCTGCCCGTCCAAAACACAGAGGTACAAGAATCATCTTTTGCTTTTGTAATACCAAACTTGAGACATGCAACAAAATGTGTTCAATAAATGCTCTTGTCATCACAAACACCCAGTACCTGCAGGACAGTGGGTTTGATGCTGGCGACTGAGAGGATGTCGTCTATCTGCCGACTGTTGAAATTGGACAAGCCAATGGATCTGACGAGGCCCTTCTCCACCAGCTTCTCCATGGAAGCCCAGGTCAGCTTGTAGCATATGTCGTCATACAGCAAAGAGCCATCCTCCTTTTTGGGGAAAGGAACATCTCCTCGTCTAGCAGATACAAAGTTAGACTCATGTTTTAAAAAGGCAGACTGGAATGGAAAACAAACTGTAGTTTGGCTTTCCATGTATTTCCTAAATCGAATAGATAAATTTCAAATCTCATCCTCAGAAATAAACTTAAACAAGGGATATAGCAAGTTAATTACCTCGTTATGTCAAGAAAACAAAGGTGGTTTTCTCAGTATAACGAGTTAATCATCTATAAGACCTTGGAGGAAGCTGAGCTCACTGGAAGGCATAGGGCCAGTGGATGAGGTAGAGGTCCAGGTACTCCAGCTTCAGGTCCTTCAGGGTCTTCAGGAGGGCCGGCTCCACGTCCTCTGGGTGATGTTTGGTATTCCACAGCTTGGACGTGATGAACACATCCTCTCTTCTCAGGGTCTGATCCACGGACAACATGTCAGATACAGTTTAACATACTTTGAGCTTGTAGCGCAATTTGGTGAAGCTGTTTTTACCTTGCCTGGGCCGAATGTCTCCTGCAGGGCTTCTCCAATCTCAACCTCGTTGCCATAGATGGCTGCACAGTCAATATGGCGATACCCAGCTTCCAAGGCCCAAATAACAGCTTGTTTCACCTGTGACAGTGGGGAAATGGGATTACATAGATGCACAGGTTTCTGTCAAACCTGTGTATTCAAAGTGTTTCAAAACTTAACTTTATGTGTTGTGTTCCTGACACACTATATTGCCAAAAGTATTCACTCACCCATCCAAATAATCAAAATCAGGTGTTCCATTCACTTCCATGGCCACAGGTGTATAAAATCAAGCACCTAGGCATGCAGACTGCATTTACAAAGAATGGGTCGCTCTCAGGAGCTCAGTGAATTCCAGCATGGAACTGTAATGGGATGCCACCTGTGCAACAAATCCAGTCGTGAAATTTCCTCGCTCCTAAATATTCCACAGTCAACTGTCAGCTGTATTAAAAGAACGTGGAAGTGTTTGGGAATGACAGCAACTCAGTCACAAAGTGGTAGACCACGTAAACTGACGGAGCGGGGTCAGTGGATGCTGAGGCGCATAGTGTGAAGAGGTCCCAAACTTTCTGCAGAGTCAATTGCTACAGACCTCCAAACTTGATGCTGTGGCCTTCAGATTAGCTCAAGAACAGTGCACAGAGAGCTTCATGGAGTGGGTTTCCATGGCCGAGCAGCTGCATCCAAGCCATATATCACCAAGTGCAATGCAAAGCGCTTGATGCAGTGGTGTAAAGCACGCCGCCACTGGACTCTAGAGCAGTGGAGACACATTCTCTGGAGTGATGAATCACGCTTCTTCATCTGGCAATCTGATGGATGAGTCTGGATTTGGCGGTTGCCAGGAGAACGATACTTGTCGGACTGCATTGTGCCAAGTGTAAAGTTTGGTGGAGGGGGGACTGTGGTGACATTTTGGACAATTCCATGCTCCCAACTTTGTGGGAACAGTTTGGAGCTGGCCCCTTCCTCTTCCAACATGACTGTGCACCAGTGCACAAAGCAAGGTCCATAAAGACATGGATGACAGAGTCTGGTGTGGATGAACTTGACCTGCCTGCACAGAGTCCTGACCTCAACCTGATAGAACACCTTTGGGATGAATTAGAGCAAAGACTGAGAGCCAGGCCTTCTCGTCCAACATCAGTGTGTGACCTCACAAATATGCTTCTGGAAGAATGGTCAAAAATTCCCATAAACACACTCCTAAACCTTGTGGACAGCCTTCCCAGAAGAGTTGAAGCTGTTATAGCTGCAAAGGGTGGACCGACATCATATTGAACCATATGGATTAGGAATGGGATGTCACTTAAGCTCATATGTGAGTCAAGGCAGGTGAGCGAATATTTTTTGGCAATATAGTGTGCTTTGGATTTATGATGTGATGAAGCAACACATTTGACTGTTACTACATCATAACAGATGACAACAATAAAGCAGACAGGTTTATCTGGGTTTTTTTTCAGCGCTCACTGCTGCCTGTTGGAACAGGTTTGTGAACCAAAAAAAAATGTAATTTCCCCATTGAGGGATCAATAAAGTAAGTCTTCTTCGTCTTCTTCTTCTTCTTCAAAGAGAGCAGGCAGAGAGCAGCTGTTTTAAAACATGTATCTGGAATATTAAGCCTATTTCTCTTAACAGTTTTATTTGAAAGAGGACATAGGTGCAGCCTCTTACCTTCCCTGGCTCACTTTTCCATGTCCCCAGCCCGAGGAGGGGCATCTTCCGCCCCGTGTTCAGAACTGCAAAGTCATTCATGTCTCTCAGAAGTGCCTTGAAAGGTCGAGGAGGACATGACTCAGTCACTGAGGGGAGCTGCTTGGCTACAGTAACTAGAATATAAAAAATACATCCCTCTCATAAGCTAGCCTCACTAAGCTATTTACACAGTGACACCAGATATATTTATTTCGAAGATGCAACAAGCAAACTGGGGCAAAGGCTACTGCGTGTAAAAATAAGTGGCAGTGAATGCAAAGCTAAGAACAGAGAGTAGAGAGTACCACATAAACATTTTTGTTGTCCTGAACCTCACTGAAAAATGATTAAAATAAATACAAGGAGGATGGTGCAAAAACAGAAAATACTTCACTGTCTGCAAGCTGGATCTGAGTGAGGGTAAAAAGGAAGGATATGAGTCAGCGAAGGGAATACAGGAAGAGACAAAAGAGGGGTCAGAATATACTTAAGCATCAAACTGCTTCAGGCACTGTTTACTGTCTTTCATCCATCATTCAACCCATGTCTCTGCTGCAATTTAATTCACTTTATCGCATTTAAGGCAGCTTGTTGCTGCACAGCTACTGCTCTGAATGGTATTGTTGTTGTTGCTGTCTTAATTTAATTCTACTTCATCATATTTTATTATATATTGTTCCATGTTCTAATGCATTTGCTCGATGTTTAACACCAGATTTTCAGAGATCCAACAATTTTAAAATTTTAGACAATGCAGGTGTATTTATGCAGCCCTTTACCTACATAATATTCAACATCTATTATGCAGTAACACACAGAATGAAGTGCAAACCAATATTTCTCCATGAATGTTTGAAATGAACCAAAACAAATTAAGGTAAAGGCCCAGTGATTTCTGATATATCAGACATTTTCCAGATCCAGAGGTGGGTCAGGTGATTTCCTGGAAAGTCACGCATCAGCTGAGCTTTGACACCTCATATTACAGGACAAATTGTGAAAAACCAATTGACTCACTATGTAAAAATTACATTACTGCCGTTAGACCGTTTATTATAACAAAGGGGTAACTGTGTGTTCGCTCACTGGTCAAGAAAAATACATGAACTGCCCTTTAATAATCACAGCTAAGCTATTGTTGAGATAGCAGCTAGCTAGTTTTAGCTTCTCTCGCACTTAGCTGAACGACACTGTCTGCTTTTTGTTCAGCCTATAAGCTTAGCCATTTTTTCAAACATATCAGACAACTCACCCGCTTGCTGAAGTCAAAACACAAACGACGGATCACCTGCTTTACTAGCCGACATTTGAATGACTGCATGATCGCTTCAGCGCAGGAATTGCATAACACAAGCAGCTACTCTGCCCCCCGCCCCCCCAAGTTTAAGTGACCAACTTACTGTTTAAAGACTTTAAAACCTACCACTTTAATCAAGAACTTGTTCTTATAGTCCTCCCGAGCAGGACGAGTAATCACGAGTGTTTGTTTTCTTCCTTTAACCCTTTAACACAGAGGGTGTAGTCGGAGACACATTTGAACCTGCACACTTTTGATTGCCGTAAATACGTAATGTCCTGCGCTATCGAAGAAAATCCAACGGTTTCTGAAAGCTGGGACGTTGCGCTTTACTGCCAGCAAGGTGTCGTTACGGTAATTTCACTCACATCTTTCCCGGAAGTCCGTGAAGCAGAACCTTTCATTAAAAACACAGTAGAGGAGAAATATAGACTGCTGTTTTTTTAAAATACAGTGGAGGTCCCAAACGACGCTTTCAGAAACCGTTAGACTTAATCGATTAATTAAAGTTTTGATGGCGACAATCGGTGTTAAAAGGTTAATTAATTAATGTCCAAAAACATAACTTTCGGTGAACCTGCTTGCCAAATATTATGAGGAGATATAAGAGAAATGTTTAACAGGCGATACTAATATTTGGACTATCAGTAATGAACGTTGGCAGAAGAACACTGACGTTTTATTGAAGTAAAAATAGCAATGCTGCTGCACTGTACCAATACAAGTAAAAGTACTTCATTCAAAAAAATGGAATCTATTCTGCAAAACAACATGTTTTACGTGAAGTAAAGAAATGCATTAGAACATAACACAATAATCAGAATGCAGTTAAAGAGAATGAAAATCTAGGGTAGTGACAGTGCAGTAAAATTTGTCCCCAAATTTGTGTACTGCAAAAATATATGTTTAAAAATGTTTCCCCAAATTGAATGACTGAATTAAAAAATCCCTTTAAAAAATATAGACAAATATGTTAACAATTGTTTTTTGTTTTTTTTTTTTAGTAAAAGCATACAGTTATTTAGCACTTCTCTAGAAGGTCTTTGGATGTATTTTTAATTATTGGTTTACTTTTTATTTATCAGTAACACCTTTAATATCTTTATTTTACTATAGATTTATCTTAAGAGGCCTATTAGTTTATACAGATCAGATAACAACACACAGTTAGTTCACAAATTATTCATACAGTATGTGTGCACTAATTTCATCCCTGCAGCTCACAACAGAGTCAGTGAGGCAAATAGCTCAAGGCTTACATGAACACCTCGGCAGCCAACTGAGACGCCCACCCTGCAGGTAGCAAGTCATTCCTGCCATCAGCAATAAGGATTTATAATATCAGCATCACTGGCCGATGTTAACACATCTGGACTCATTACTCTCATTTGTCTAATGTCTAATTACTAGTTTGCACTGTTTATTTTATATATTATACCTCTAATTTACAAGTCATAGCCGTAGTCTAAATATTGTATTTCATTGTATTTGTTTTCAAATATCTATTTTTTATTTTTTTAGAACAAACTAAATATTTATCAAATCAAATCAAAAGCCTTTCTTGTCATTGTATTCGAGTGAATACAACGAAAATAGGAGTGCTGCCCCACTTGGTTCTTTGCATATTTACAGACAATAGCGGTAATATAACACATAAATAGTTAAGACAATTTATTAAGTTAATTATAATTAATTTTACCTATTCTATTATTTAATTCATGTTGTTTTGTTTTTTTCTCTTACTTATAACTAGTTAATGTTGCAGTAACAGCAATAAAACATATTCTTTTCTTTTTTACTCCACATGCCACACCGGTAGGGGGCAGACTGACGGTTAAGCAGCACCGCAAACCTTTGGGGAAGAAAGTAGAACCGGAAGTAAGGGTGATATCAACAACCTGAGTTACAACAACAACCTCAACTCAGGCAAAACTTTACTGCGTTGAAAACTTACACACCTTTTAACTCATTATATACGGTATACGTACTGCAGTATGAGGGCAACATCTCACTGTATGTTGTGGAAGTGGTTTGTTTTCGTGCTGGAGCTCGGCGGCTAGTTTGGAGCAGTAAGTTAGCTAACTTTTTTTAGTCGGCTAACTAGCGTGAAGTCATTTCGTCAGCCTAAACAAACTGTATTCTAATATGTCATGCGTGATTGGTTTTAATACGGTTGCGAGGATGTCTGCTAGCTGTCACTGACTCGTCCTGGTGTTTTTATGTGGCGCTGACAGAGCCCCCCGTTTGCTCGCAATGCTCTTGCAGCTGCTCCCACCTGTCAACTAGCTGCTGGCTCCTCTCCTGTCCGCCGTCGTCCAATGGCTCACTGCGGCTCCTCAGAGCCGAGCACAAAGGCGCAGACACCGCGTCCTGACGGCACCAAGCAATCACCGTGTGGCGTGGACCAGAGCATGAAGCCCGTGCTGTTTGAGATCTTCGGCGAGATATGGACCGTACAGTCGCGGCTCGGTCAGGGAGTCTCGGCCTCGGTGTACCGTGTCAGTTCGGGCAGAGCCACCGCCACTGCCGCTGTCAAGGAGTTTCAGGCCGACACTCAGGGAGGAGATTACGGGTACCACAAGGAGAGGTCCGTGCTGGAAGACATCCAAGGGCATAAAAACATCGGTAACAATCTTATTTTACTAAAACGTGTCCCCATTTCTAGCTACTGTTTTCAAACCCCCATGTGTGACGCCAAATTCCATGTAAAAAAGTGTCACTTTAATCAAACTTGCTTGTTATCTGAGCTATACACCTGCTGGGATATTCTATAAGTGCATTAATAAACAGTCATGGTCTACTTTTTAATTCGGCATATGGTAACCGATGAGCCAGGATCTGATTTCAGCAAAACATCAGACTTTAGAAATGTTATTAGTTTGATTGTAAAAACACAAAATGGTCACTGTTATATTATGATACTATATTAAGTGGAATTGTTTCGAGAGGATTGTATACTTTTTCTTAAACATGATGCAGTCACAGTAAGGTAAAGCTCTCTCTAATACCAGACTTGTTCTTCTCTCAGTGACACTGTATGGTGTGTTCACAAACCACAGCTGCATGGGTGTTGCAACCCGATGTCTTCTGCTGGAGCTCTTGGATGTCAGTGTGTCTGATCTGTTGGTGAGAGGCAGCAGCGGTACCCAGGGTGGTAGGTGAGTGATGGCCCCTGTTTTATTTGTATATTAATATGTATTAATTTGGCAAAAAATAGAAAAATGCCCAAAAACAAAGTTATAAAAAACTGGATGATTTCAGACTTACTACAGATTTTGCAAAATAATATTGTTAATTGTTTTGGCTACTGTCATTGTGTTGTGAAAGTGGTGATGGCCCTTCTTCAATTTTGTGATATTTTTCAGCAGACCCCAGCAGGGCCACTCCATGTGGCTTGTCCAGCACTGTGCCAGAGACATCTTGGAGGCTCTCGCCTTCCTTCACAGGGAAGGCTATGTCCACGCCGACCTCAAGCCACGCAACATCCTCTGGAGTGCTGATGACGAGTGCTTCAAGCTCATCGACTTCGGCCTCAGTTTCAGAGAGGGGAACCAGGTGGGTGTGCCGGGGAGTAAGTCAGTACAAGAGGAACAGGGATACTGGAGCATTTCTAACCCTCTTCCTTATTCACCTCATTCAGGATGTCAAGTACATTCAGACAGATGGGTATCGTGCTCCAGAGGCTGAACTTCAGAACAGCCTCGCTCAGGCAGGGGTGGAGGTGGAGGGGGACTCAGGCTGCACAGCTGCTGTGGACATGTGGAGCCTTGGCATCATCCTGTTGGAGATGTTCTCAGGAATCAAACTGAAAGACACCGTTCGCTCACAGAAGTGGAAGGTATGACAAAGCTCTGCTCAGGGTGGATTCATGACACATTCAAAAAGTGTAATCTGATTCTGTTAAGAAATATGCAAATAAGTCACATAGATTTTATGATTCAAGGAAAAATTATGTATTTTTTTATTTGCTGTTTTTTTTTTTTTTTTGAGTCTTTAATTTATGACTTAAAACGGTTATTAGGACGTTCTGAAGTGGGGTTGTATGACGTACTGATCCATTGTCACCTACAGCAGATTGACGATCGTCATGCCCCCTTGGAAGCCCTTACATCCATCTATTCTCTCTTCAAAATCACCACATTACATTGACAAAAACAAGATTTTTACCTTGCAGAGTACAAGAGTTTCTGTTTTTTTCTAGTTTATTTATGTCTTTGATGTTGCTGTTTTAAGTTTGTCAGCGCTTCATACGTATTTAACCAACCATTATCAGTAAGAAGAAGTCTAACAGAGCATAGTGCAGCTCTTAAATTTGTTTTATTTTCTGTAGGATAACACTGCTGCCATTGTAGACCATCTTTTTGCCAGCAACAGCGTGGTGTGCCCTGCCATCCCTGTTTATCACCTCAGAGACCTTATCAAGAGGTGCGTTCTCTCTGACAAAGCTGTGAATTCAGACTGCTTGGATATGACTATAATACTGTGTGTTGACCTGCTTAGCCCTGCAATAAGGGAATGTTGTCTATAATAATTTTTCATTGGACCTGTGTTACTTTGTGTATGCAGCATGCTTCTCAATGACCCAAAGCAAAGATGCACTGCTGAAACAGCCCTGCTGAGCCCATTCTTCAGTATTCCCTTTGGTATGTGTCAATATTTGAGACGTTTTCCCGAGATTAACAAAGCTCCGAGTGTAGCATACTTACATGTATGTGCCTGTCAGCTCCTCATATTGAGGACCTGGTTCTGCTGCCCACTCCTGTCCTGCGTCTACTCAACCTAATTGACGACAGCCATCTGCACAATGAAGAAGAGTATGAAGGTACAAAACCATAGTATTTTGTCTTTAAATCATTTTTTGAGTTGATTTTCTGTTCAAAGTATATAGATGTTAAAGTAATTAAAAATCTGTGTTACTGTTTGTCCCAGACATCCTGGAGGACATGAAAGAGGAGTGCCAGAAGTATGGCTCAGTGGTGTCTCTGCTTATCCCCAAGGAGAACCCAGGGAAAGGACAGGTTAGACCGTTTCTTCATACACCTACAATCTTCAAAAATGTTTCAGTTAGAAGTAAGAAATAAATAAAAAATTAACTTCTCATGGAATGTTTCTGGAAATTTACCCCAAATATGTATCCCGAGAAATCTACGCCCCTTTGCAACCCTTCTTACCTCAAATGTCCACTGGGTGCAGTTGGTACTGGAGATGATCCTCTGCCATTCAGTGTTGATTATGTATAAGTGCTTGTCGTAATGGGTAATAGACTTAAATATAATAATTAATGACACTTTTCATTTGTTATTTTCGTTGTCTCAGCAATAATAACAAATGAAACAAATGTTTGTTGTTTGCAGTGAGTGAGAGAAGGAGAAAAAGGAAGATATACAGATAGAAGATGCTTGTCCAACCGCCTCTCACTCCCAACTTGTAAAATAGTGACGTTGAGCCCCATTTAACCATCAATATGAGAGAAACTTGGCTTTCCACTAAACCCACCAGTGACAGTATTAGACAGTCAGAGCGACTGACATAGTCCAATAAGTGAGAAAGTTCACTGAGGGGTGAACGGTTGGGTCAAAGAAATACCCAGGAAACCACTTTTCGTGTCACTTCGCTCTACCCTCTAGTGTCCAAATGCCCAAACTGCGGTCTTTTCCTAAACCCATTCATGTACATCTACTGTATGTTGGAAGTTTATTCTGAAAAGATGATAGCTTTAACAACTTGGAACTGGGAGTGAAAAGACTTTGGCTTGTTCAACACAAAATACACAACACATGAAATGTGACTTCTGCTTGAAAATGCTCCTCCTTTGACTGGAGCTTCATGCAGAACCATCCAGTGGACATTCATTCATTCACCCACTAACTCTTCAACCTGTTCTGTGTGGCCATCAGGTGTTTGTAGAGTACGCCAACTCCAGTGACTCCAAAGAGGCTCAGAGGCTGCTGACGGGCCGCACCTTTGACGGGAAGTTTGTCGTGGCCACCTTCTACCCTCTCAGCGCCTATAAAAGAGGTTACTTGTACCAGACTGTGCAGTGAAGTCCTAAAGCTCAATTTAACTCTGCACTGTTCGCATGAAAAGCTGCAATAGCCACCACAAGTGAAAACTATCTACAGCCGATACAAAGCGATGAGTCGCCCTGCAGTTTCAGTTATTAATGAGTGTAGTTTCTGCATGTCATTCATGTGGTTTTTAATGCAGAGTGTAAATTGAACTCTGAGAGGACAGCACCAGCCATTTATTTGTGCTGCCTCCAGTCTGCACTACTCTAATCAATGTACATCAACCAGGGGCTTCAAGGTGACCTTCACCTGTCTGGTTTAATCCCTCTGGGTCAAGGGTCTGCAGTCTGGGTGCAGCAGTTCCTGTTCTAGCTCCACTCTCATTCATTCATAGAGATTACTGAAACAATACGTGCATTTAGGATAAGTAAATTCTCCTCTGATGTGAAAAAGGCTTCATCAAATGAAGCGGAAAGTTTGACATTGTTTACTCCACACTGCATCAAAAATTATTTATAAAACACTTAATCTCCTTCGTTGATTCAGGGATGTGATTAGAAACATGTAGCAGGATAACACTGGTGTTTTACATCCATCAAACCTAAAATCCTGTGAAATTAATAATTATCATGCTTTTTGTTGTGCTGAAAATTTAATGAGAGGAAATGTTGTGGTACAAGGGGATATGCGGGTGTTTTCACCCACTCACTCTCTGCCGTTATCTGAGCAAGCCAAGGGCTTCTCATGCTTACTGTTGCTTTGTGCTTTCTAGTCACTGAAGTCTGCATACTCAGAGAATATATTCATCATTTATATGTACCCATTTATGAGGACATGCAGTGAGTTCTGTGTTTTGACTAAGACACCAAAAGGGCAAATGATCAAGTATATATTTTAAGTATGTGCTGAAGATGATCGCAGATTCGTTTTGCACAGCTAGAAAGTGTCAGATGTATGAATGAAATCCACTTTGATCAAAACCTTTATTTCTTGTTGGAAAATTAGTGTATGAACAAAAATTAGCAGACAATAGCGGTACAAAATGTATTCCTAAGCCATGTGAGCTGTAATTTGACTTTATAGTTGTGAAGCAGTCTCGAACCAAAAGTGTTGAGCAGCACCTCATTGAGATGGTAGAAAAAGCAGATATACGGTACTTCAGAGCCACTTTAAAGCCACTGTGTGTAACATCTGTGTGCAGTTTGTGTGTTGATTTCGCCAAAGTTGGACGTTCTCAAATCGAACACATACGTAGTGGCTTTAGGTTGTGCAGTGGCAACTGAGAAGTGTAATAATACAATATTCAACTGACACTTTTAATCGTACTCCTAGTTTGTGCTTGAACCAGAGGGTTGAGGGGTAGACTACAACTGTTTCACCAAAGCTATTAAGATTTAAGGATCAATAATGTGTAGGACTTCATGATATGATACGTATCGCGATACTTGAGTCACGATATGAAACATGCATCGATCACTGAGAGATTTAAAATGCAGCTTAAAATACAAGTTGTATATACAGTATGTACATATATGTACACATATGTACATATATTTATATATGCACAGTACAGTTATTTATATATATACGTACATAAGCACATACATGTTAGGGCTGTCAAGGTTAGGGTTTTTATTTTTTTATTTCAACCTACGGAAGTTGTTCTGGATTTACAATCGACCCAAAACATTTCTTTTTTTGGGGGTGGGGGAAAAAAGTTATTAAAAATTAATATTGTTTACCACCCCTAATAATGTAATAATGTGATTTTGACAGAAAGATTTCTTGGATACAACAATAATCTTGTGATGTTATTGGTTATAGCAGGCTGGTGAGCAGTGTTGGATGACAGAGTCATCTGGCTTGATATTTTTTGTGTTTTCTTCTTTTGTTTATTTTTTTTTTTTTTTTTGGATATGCACTACCCATCAGGCTCACTCTGTCACAATGGGACAGTAGTCTATTTTTTACACAAGTGCCCTACGACATTCAAGCTAGCTAGCTAACTAACCAAAATGCTGCTACAGCAGCAGGCTGTGCTACACCTGCATGCATTGATTCTTTAAGTAGACCAAGCCTCTGCTGATGCCTTAGAGAATAACTCCCCTTCCAGCAAATATACCAGTCGAGTAAGTAAATAAGAAAACTTATTTGTCACAGTTAAAGCCAGACTGTGACTTTTCCTAAACAGCAACCGTTGCATCTACAAGTCAGTGATGCTGCTGTGCTGATGCAGGGGTCAGCTATGCTAAATGGTTAACTACTGCTTTGTCTTCAGCAGCACTGGTTACCATTTAGCTGAAATACTAAGTAATAGGAAGAGTTGCTCAAGTGAAAAGTCATAGAGTTGTTAAACTGACTCCATAATGTGCTTTATAGACTCATGTTTACTTTTGAGTTTGTTAACGTCAGTCGCCATAAGTTGCTGGTCATACCCCACTAAACGACTGACAGCAAAAGCTCAGGCACTCTGAATTGAGCAAGGTTGTGTTTTATTGCTTTCATGAGCAGATGAATTAGTTTTTTCTCTCCTTCAAAGTTAAGTAGTTATGTTTGTAAACTGTTTCACAGTTTAGTTGTGTGAAGAGCACAAAAACAGAGCCCTGCATTGTCTGAATGTGATTTGAATGTGTGAGAGAAATGAAATGCTAATAAGAAAATGTCTGAAGCTCCTGGACATATAAGTCTTCCTCTGTTCAAGACCTGTTTTTATTAAATAGTGTGTTGTTCCTTCCTCTCTAAGAACATATGTTTGATTTCTGTAACAAAAGTCAGGGGCAAAGTTGCAGGTTTGTCTATCTCAAGTTCTACAAAAACATATTTTTCTACCAACTTTACTTGTATGTGCCTGAAATGTGAATTCCAAAGTTTCCAATATGAGTAAAATAAGGATATGTCACGCCACAGACTTTCTTTGCATCAGCATCCACATGAATCCACTATTTAAAGCCACACTGCCTTTGTTAAATTCAGTTTCATTCATTGGGTTGTTTGCCGGCTTGTTTTGGATACAGTATTGAGGATGCTACTGATTCTGTTAAATATTTAGTTCAATTCATAGTGTTTGCTGTGCATTCATGGTAACATTTGGTTATTGTGTATGGAGTTGATGGTTTCTAATGCTTGTAGTTAATATTAAAAAGGACAAAGCAGGTTTTCTCCTATCGATGGGTTCACCTTAGACTAATGTGACTGATTGGTCAATTCAGCTTTGGCTCAGTAAGCATTAACAGTCTAAGCAAAAAAAAAGCTGAGTGTCTGCAGTGCAATTTTTTTTTTCGATGCAAATATTTATTGTGGCTATCGTTGACCTGAATTATAAAATATCAAGTTATGGCTGCATGCTGATCCGGTTTGGAACCGTTACAAGTTCACCTCTAGGATATGCAAAAGCAGCTGTTATTGTGTCATTGTTGGTTTATGGTTGTTTTTCTTTTTATTCTATTTTATCACCATGGACTTTTTTTCACTCTTGGTGTGGGGGTGTGTTTTGTTTTAGCTCCAAATTAAGTTTGAGCTGTGCAGGTGAAAAAAGACTTAATTTCACACCGTTCACCCTGCAAATGTGATATTAATGGACTTAATAATTCAGTCTCTTTCTCTCTGTCATGGTGACGCCATTGGCACATGTTAATAATGCTCACTGTCACAGTAAACCACTAAGGGATGTGAACACAGTCCAGCTTTACCTGATTTGAATTTGAGTCAAGCAGCATCATGATATTATCAATTATGCAAACCAAGGCTGCAACTGACGATTATTTAATTCAGTTTATTATTTTTGATTAATTGTTTAGTCTAGACGTAGGACACAATGTCCGTCTCAAGTAAACACTTAATCTGCACTGAGGCACAGTGTCAAGACTTGAGAACCTCAGACGATAAAGATTTACTTGCGCACGGCAAAAAATAATAATTGAGTTTAACTATGACTTTGGCACATTTTTTTTGTGGAAAATGGCCTGTGCATTTTTGTGTGTACTAGTATTAGTCCTGCTCAGAACTGCAGTACTACCTGTGTGGGTAGTGGTAGACTGCAGTACTGGTGATGAGCACACAGTGTTGTCAGTTGCCGCTGAGAAGAACTGAATCGTCTGCCTTTAAGAGCTCTGTCATCCATGTTGGAGAATAATCCTGAGCCAAAAGTGATTTTCTTCCAGTGTATCGGTGCACAAAATTCACAGATTGGTTTGTTTCGGTACAAGAAAAAAAAGAAAGAATGTCAAAAACAAACCTGAAAATGATTTGTTTTAAAAACAACGACTCATTGACCATGTGCTCATTTATACACAACAGTAGCAACTGTAGCGGCTCCCCGCTGTCGTGCTTTAATTCAGTGTTCTTTATAACACAGCGGTTAGCACCCTTAAATGCTGACGTGCCGCCCAGTCTGTTTTTCTTTCGTTTGTAAATTAATTGATGAATTTCAGTTGAATATTGTCGGCACACGATTTGACACAAATCATGGTCGACTAGCACAGCCAGCAGAGAACAGCTGGTAGATAACAGAACAGCCGGTAAAGAGCAGAGAACAGCTGGTAGATAACAGAACAGCCGGTAAAGAGCAGAGAACAGCTGGTAGATAACAGAACAGCCGGTAAAGAGCAGAGAACAGCTGGTAGATAACAGAACAGCTGGTAGATAACAGAACAGCCGGTAAAGAGCAGAGAACAGCTGGTAGATAACAGAACAGCCTGTACAGAGCAGAGAACAGCTGGTAGATAACAGAACAGCCTGTACAGAGCAGAGAACAGCTGGTAGATAACAGAACAGCCGGTAAAGAGCAGAGAACAGCTGGTAGATAACAGAACAGCCTGTACAGAGCAGAGAACAGCTGGTAGATAACAGAACAGCTGGTAGATAACAGAACAGCCGGTAAAGAGCAGAGAACAGCTCGGTAGATAACAGAACAGCTGGTAGATAACAGAACAGCTGGTAGATAACAGAACAGCCGGTAAAGAGCAGGGAACAGCTGGTAGAGAACAAAGAGCAGCTGACAGAGAAGGGCTGGCAAAAAAACAGCTGACAAAGAACAGCTGGTAGAGAACAGAACAGCTGTAAGAACAGTGGTAAGAACTGGCAAAAAACAGCTGGCAGAGAACAGAACAGCTGACAAAGAACAGCTGGTAGAGAAGGACTGGCAAAAACAGCTGGCAAAGAACAGCTGGTAGAGAACAGCTGACAAAGAACAGCTGGTAGAGAACAGCTGAAAAAGAACAGCTGGTAGAGAACATAGAACAGCTGACAAAGAACAGCTGGTAGAGAACAGCTGACAAAGAACAGCTGGTAGAGAACATAGAACAGCTGACAAAGAACAGCTGGTAGAGAACAGCTGACAAAGAACAGCTGGTAGAGAACATAGAACAGCTGACAAAGAACAGCTGGTAGAGAACAGCTGACAAAGAACAGCTGGTAGAGAACAGCTGACAAAGAACAGCTGGTAGAGAACAGAACAGCTGACAAAGAACAGCTGGTAGAGAACAGCTGGTAGAGAACATAGAACAGCTGACAAAGAACAGCTGGTAGAGAACAGCTGACAAAGAACAGCTGGTAGAGAACAGCTGGTAGAGGACAGCTGACAAAGAACAGCTGGTAGAGAACATAGAACAGCTGACAAAGAACAGCTGGTAGAGAACAGCTGACAAAGAACAGCTGGTAGAGAACAGCTGGTAGAGGACATAGAACAGCTGACAAAGAACAGCTGGTAGAGGACAGCTGACAAAGAACAGCTGGTAGAGGACATAGAACAGCTGACAAAGAACAGCTGGTAGAGAACAGCTGGTAGAGGACAGCTGACAAAGAACAGCTGGTAGAGAACATAGAACAGCTGACAAAGAACAGCTGGTAGAGAACAGCTGACAAAGAACAGCTGGTAGAGAAAGGCCGGTAGAGAACAGCTTGTGTACTGACATGTCATTGTGTTTCTCTTGTGTGCAGTAGAGTAGTAGACATGTAGAGCTGACAGGATGTTTCATATCAAACCGAACACCCAGTACTGAAACGTTTCGGTACGACATACTGTCACGGCAGGCGTCTTCCGTACTTCCTCTTCCAGCTTCTGAAGCTGCATTATTTCATAGGTATTAAAATCTCCATCCAAGTTCATGAGATCATAAGGAAATCACAGGACAGAAATGGCAAAACCCAGGCAGGCTGCTACAGATGCAGTAAAAAGTAGATTTGTTGGTGTTTAAATCTTAACATTTCAAACACTTACTTCTCACTGCTATTTGGGTCCGCCAAGTGAATTATCTTCCATTTCGTGTCACGTGAGAACACATTTTTCCTCCTTCTTTTAGTCTTTTTGGCTCCTTCGTGCACTGACAGAGATTCAGGGTTAAGTTTACGGCACCTGACCTCCAGGCCTGACTTTGATAAACTCTCTGCACATTTGTGCATTAGTGTGTGAATAGATAACTAGGGCAGCATGTGTGTTTGTGTGTGAACTTGTAGAGGATGAAGTAGCAGTAAAATGTTATTTTAGCCTTTGTAGGCAGCATTCATAAGTCAAAAGAACATGTCTGCCTGGTATGTAACTTCCACCCGTGTGTGTGTAGAGTGTTACAGCTGTGTGTCTGTTTGCAATCTCAGTTTTCATGTGAGTAAGAGTGCAAATGCAAGAGTTCAGCCAGCCATTAAAACTGTGATGTCTTTCTATTATCCATTCCTATTAACAAAGCACACTTCATTTAAGGTAATCTTTACAGCACTAAAGATAAAATACAGTACAGTGGTTTCTGGAAATATAAAACAATCGGATAAAAACAGTTAATCTGCTGCTTCATTCTACTCAACAGTTTGACACAACTCAGTGAAGACTCTGTTTTCATCTGTAGGTGAATATCACACTACACCATTGATTACACCTTCAAATTTACTTGAAATTTTTTTTAGCCATCATTGCAGTTGATGTGATACTTATTGACAAGTGTTTACTGGTGGCAGAAAAGAAAACTGTGACTTTCTATGAATAACAGCCATAATTTCTTTTCAAGCTGCATGAATTGGTTGGTTTTACAGGCCAGAAAACCAAAACAACTGTTCACAATAGACAAAAAAACATGCACAGTTGGCTTTAAATGACCCTTTCACATTTTACACTGTTATTGGAGCCGAAATAAAGTAAAAATATGATTTAGTGCAGCTTGAAATGTCTTTGTCACGTACATTTTTATATGAATTTTGTCCCATGAGCCCCAGCCAGATTAACGACGATCAATGGTTGCTGCTATTGGCTAATCAAGTTTGGGAATAAATGGGCCTCGTCATTGCAAATCCTGACAGAACCGAAACCAAATGATTTGATCAAATTGACTCAAATCAACAGCCTTTAATGGTGCATTCAGCGAAATTGACTCTGATCAGGACAGAGAACTTGCACAAGTATCATCATTTTGAGTCTGAACACCTCCAAACTGTCATGTCTTCAGTGTAATATCTATTTTTAAATTTCATCAGACAATCCTTGTGACAAGTTTGGTTTTGGTTGAGGCCTTTTTTTCCCCTTCATTTGATGTTCCAGAGGTCAGTGGGATATTTGAAGAGTTGGGGTGGTTGATCTGGCCAAATTAAGACATATAAAGAGTTAATTTTTATTCCAAAATAATTCATCCTCAATGAGTAATCCTGCTTCTTGAAATCTCCCACAGGTCCAACTGGACTAAAAACAAATGTTTCTCACAGCCTGGACACACTGGACACACGAGTAGCGGCCATGCTAACAGAGCTGTCAGGTGCTGCTTCTCGTGCATCCAGTGTTGTCCAGGACTCTGTTTCTAAACTTCTACTTAAACGAAGCACAATGTGAGAAGGTCACTGTACACAAACATGTGTGAGTTCATGCTTCACCCCTTTCCAGTAGAGTGAATCATGTCAATAATAAAAATGACAGTTGAACTGAACTCATGTTTGTCTGCTGTTTTTGGATTAATAAGAGACTGATTGACAGACAGAACAATATGTATCTCATTTTTTCAACCATTTGTGTCATACTGAAGAATGTAAACTCCTCATAAAGGGATAGTTCAGGTGTTTTTAAAGGGCTAGTTCAGGATTTTCAACATGGGGCCTCATTTCCAAGTGAGACGGAATGTTGGAGACGTGAGGAGACAGTTTTCAAAAAATTTCATTCAGTCCTTCTAGTTGCAGAGTTCACTGGTGCTAGGCTAACGCAAGTCAATGGATCTACTATAGCTTGCCATTAAAAACAGTCTTACCCACTCCACAGTGCACCCGAGTCAAATCAGTTATAACGCCAGACTATCGATGTAAATGTCTGTGTTTATAGAATAATTTTAGACATAAAACTAAACTTGCATTTTGAAGGATTTATGTCCTTATTTAGGATTTAGGCTCCATGTCAAAAATCCTGAACTACTCCTTTAAGAGGTATTATTCCTTCGTAGGTGCATTACCTACAGTAGATGTCAGTCAGTGCTGTAGACGGTAATGACATTTTTAGCCACCTAAAGGAAAGGCTCACCCAAAACAAAAAATAGCTGATAAAGTGTATTCTTTATTAAGAATATTTTCATTGCTTAAACCATCAGACAGCCCTTTTCTTTTAGTTTGGTGATACTGTAAATCCCTCACTCTCTGACTCATAATGAAGAAGGGAACATACAAATTAAAATTATACATGAGACCGAGTCTGGTTACAGTCTGATTCTACAGATAATTTAGTAATGTGCTCTCTCTCATCTGGTGATTATTTTCCTTTTTTCATGGAGTGGTGAAAGGAGGTAAATCTTTGGTCGGCTGCTCCTGTAACAAATAGAAACATCTTTAGAAGAGGTTTTTCATACGTGACGGTTTGCCTCACATGCAGATTATAGGTGTGATGAATTAGCGCTAACGTTTAACACTGACTTCCATGAATCCAGGCATGTCCTGTATGATCACTGCCTCGTCGTTCTCCTGTTGTCTCCTCCTCCTCCTCAGGGCGATCCCTACAATCAGTACTGAAACCACCAACATGGCTGCTGCCAGAGAGCCGGCCACTGCTGTGACCAGCGTGGGGTTGCTAGCCGCTCCCTGTGGACCACCTTCATCTGCAGCCTTCATCAGACTGACATCAGCTTGGACTGCAGAGTGGGGAAGAGGCTGAGACACCAGCAGTCCAGATATATCTGAGGACAAGAAGACAACGATCGTGATGTTTCAAACGCTGTCGTCTTAGAAATACAGGACAGAATGACTCTGCACCTTCTAAACTGAAGAGGAAGAAGGCGTCATCTCCCTTGATGAAGTTTCGGCTCCTCAGCCTACTGTGGGTGAGGAAGCTACTCGTCCCGGTGCCTGGGCCTCGATAGTAATAGCTGCCATCAGACGCCGTCACTTTGGAGCCCACCTTCCTGGGATTGTCCCAGTAGAACTCAGTGCCTGGGATGAACAAAGCGTCACTTCACTGTGGACAGAGCAGAAGGAGTGGCTGCACTGCAACTTCTCCACCGGTCTCTTACCATCGGAGGACATCTTGTTGGGGTCAGTGGTGACCATCCGGTGCATGTTCATTTGCTGGCGGATGTCAGACTGCTGGTCCAGCAGGGCCATAGTTGCCTGCTGCCACGGACACGGCCACTTGAGGTTGTGGTCGTTGGGGCCTGAGGTCAGGTGGAAGTAGGTGGCCATGTATCCTGGACGGTCGCTTCTTCCATTTAGGTATACACCAACCTGCAGACCACAGAGCGATACGAAGTAACATAACTTAATTAGCAACCACAACTGCACATCTGAAGAAGAAGAATTCCTTTATTAGGAAGGGAAATTTCCAGTTTACCCTCTGTCGTTATTTTTCTGTTGCACATCACACAGGGTAAGAAACACATGCATTAGAGGAGAGGTGGCTGCCCGTATCCAGGCACCCCAAGCAGTTGGGGATTTGGTGCCTTGCTCAAGAGGAGGAACTGGCACCTCTCCAGCTACCAATCCACTTTCCAGACTTGAACTTGAACCAGCAACCCTCCAGTTCTCAGCCCAGATCACCACAGACTGAGCTGCTGCCGCCCAAGCTTTGCATTTCTTCAAATTAGAGAGATCAAGCAGTGAAAAACAAGGCATTTACCTGGAAGGAGTAACCTGCAGGTGACAGGAAGCGAGGGCTGTACAGTTTATCTCCTGCTGCTGTGGTGGCCAGCAGGCGGGTGATGTTACGAATGTGCCAGATGTGCTGAGGACACTTTGTGGACGACAGGTTAATGTCGTCCAGAGAGAAACCTCCCTTCGACGGGCTCTTTCCCTTCACGCCCTCAAAAACCAGACGGGCCTTTTGTGTCATGTTCAGATTGATGTTGTGCAGTTCCCAAGAGCCCATGATGCCTCCTGCAGACAGAACAGACAGGAAGTGAGATATTTTTCAGCTCCTTCAGATTATTCTGGTTACACAGTGTGATTGTTGCTGTTATTAATCTATACCATGTATCATACAACATGTAATATTTAATCTGTTACCTGAAATACTCTTGTAGAGCCTCAGTTTACCGCTGGGGTTGGCTTCGTCATACTCTCGCACCCAGATATTAAGGACGTCATCAGCGGCACCGCTGTTGTAGAGGAAGAACTGCAGACACTGGGCTCCAGGTTTTTGGGGGTAAAGCCAGCGACTCTCTAGGAACCCACGGTCAGCCGGCTGAGCAGTGGATGTGCTGAAGTGCATGAAGTGACCTTTTCCTGAAGGAAGGACGAGACAATGCTGGGCCTCAGAGGTTAGAGAGCTTAAGGTGAGTTTAAAGTCTCCTCCAGGTCATCCTGCCTGGACTTAGAGCACAAGGCTGATAAACGATTGTTATATCTTTGTTGAAATGATGACTGTGAGGCACTCACAGTTTATTAACCATCATAGGGTTAGAGTTTAGCATGAGCAGAATTATATTTCAGCGTTTTATAACAGCTAATGAAAGAAACATGCTCCAAATTATATCTAGTAAATTATTAATAAATTGGTATTTATCAGTGTTTTTAAAATATCAGACACTAAACAGGCCATCTATCGACGAGGCTTTGAGATGATAAAGCGATTAGCTTTCTGTAATAAATGCTAACAACATATAACATGAGATTACTTTATCTGTATTTTCCAGTGTTTCACCTTCACATTGTCCCATGTTGGAGAAGTCAGTCTCAGGCCCTCCGATCACTGAACCACGTTGTTCCCATTTTGCGCTGCCAGGACCTTGAATCATCCCGCAAATGTTCTCCAACTCGAAATCACAGCCGTCTACAAAGGTGGACGACTGAGCTGTGGAGAGCAACAGTTTCATCAGTATAATTCAGTGCAATGACTTTTATCTTGTTTAACAAGCCAAGAGGGCAGTTAAGCGTGTTTTGCCAAACGGGGGCACTTTAGTGCACGTTTTCATGTCCAAAGGGGACACTTAAGCATGTTTTTCAATGATCGGGCTATGAGAGGGAGCGACCGTATTTAAGTGATTCGTGAATAATGCAAGGTTATACGATTCTTCATTTAAATTCATATTCTGGCCATGTTATATTGAATTTTTCTGCACTTTTTTGTAAATAAAAAATGAAATACACCAACACCAAATTATTTTAAGTGGGCTAAAGAAAAATACACCTAATGATGCCACTACCATCAGGGCCACTCAATCTTTTTTAAACATTTTTTAAATTCTTTTTTATTGATGTAAATCGAAGAATAACATTTTTTGTCATGAATGCTTTCACACAGAATGTGACAATCAAATTTTTCTTTGTAAAAAAAGGGGAAATAAATTTCACCAAATTATTTTGGGCTGAATTAATTCTCAAAAGAGAATTAAGTCTAGTCGAGGATGTCAGATTATTAGAGTTGTATAAATTAATGTAAATTATCATTAGTGCACCCTCAGTGATTATTAATGGAAACTTCTTATGTAAGAGTTTTTAATCAGGACACCTTTGGTAACGTATGTTATCACTCATCCAGCTTTCATTGGAGTGATAAAAAGATCAATATACGCAGTGCAAGATCAGTCAGCTTGATAAATGTGGGGTGATAGTCACCTGGATGCAGAAAAGAGCTTTTGATCTTCAGCTCAAGTCTGCATAAATAAAGCTATGTCTGCTTTATAAATCATATGCAGGGTATTACTTAAAGCTGATAAATTAACAATTATTGCCCAAGATTATCAATGTATATTAGCATAATTCTATGCTGGATACACTCTTATCTTCCCTGTAACTCTTAAAGGTTATTAATTCCCTTATTATTATTGTTTTTATGGGACACAATAACTCTTATTTTATGGGGTGATTTAGTTTACTGACTGTTCAAACACTCAGAGTGCAGCTTTCTCTCGTTGTTTGTCGATTGGTGGTTGAGATCACTCACTGCATTTGTAGAGACGGTTGAGCTTAGTCAGGTCACTATCACTGAAGCCCATCCTCTGACCAATCACATCCATGAAGTGGGGGATCTTGGTGACGATGGTGGGCTCAGAGCCGATGTTGAAGGACGTCTTGCTGTAGTGCATCACCGAGCCGTAGTCGTAGGGAACCCCCAGAGCGCTGGACACCGAGTCATCGTGTGTTTTGAAGTTGTGCTCTTTGCCTGAAGAAGAATGGAAAGATTATGAGGAAGGATGCAGTTTATTTGGTTATGAAAACATGTGTACACTCACTGTGTTCAGTTGTGATTGAAGGTGTTACATATCAGTGTTACCAGGTTCAATGCGGTCCCACATGATGTTGACGTAGTCGTCGCGGTCAGCTCTGGACTGCTCGTGCCAGAAGCCCAGAGCATGCAGGAACTCGTGCTCAACGGTTCCCAGACGATCACAGTTTCTACCAATGGACAGCCGCTGCTTCCCCTCATGCTGGTTTCCTACAGAGGAGAAGCATCTATGGAGAGGGAAGGTGAGAATTCAGAGCATGATAAGTACACCCAGCTTTAATGCAGAACCAGGCTTTTTTATTTGATGTTACAGATAGGATACAGGGATGTTATTAGCTATTGCAATGGGAGAACAGTCATCAAATTTCATAGAACAAGAAGTGATACAAATAAATAGCATAAAGCTGGAATTCTTGAATCTTTTGTTATAAAGGGTAAAATGGTCCCTCCACCCTGAGAGCAATCAGTACACTATGTGTTCAGGAAAAGGAATGGAAAGGATCAGACCTCTGTGGAAGCTACAGGACTGTAAAAACTCTGACCAATCAACTGACACTCAGAGCGAGATGGGAGAACCAATCATATCTCATCCTGCTCCCCCTTTGTCCCGCCCTCCTCCCCGCTGTTGCCGGAAATATCCAAAAATGCAGAAATACAGAGTTAGCAGGAAAATCCCTTCAGTAGGGAACAATGACAGAGAAAATGCAGCCAAATATACCACTTCCAGTGTTACTTCTGACAGCTCACCCTGCTAAACAGACAAAGAGAAGAAAGAGCGAGGCAGAAAAGACTGAAAGACAAAACTCTGGATAAAGCTAAGAGGACAAACCAGAGTGAACATCGGTGGAGACACTGAGACATCTGAAGGGACTGAAAAGTGATGTAGAAGCTTCTGCTTTCGGCTGTTGAACAGGTAATTATTTGTTTAGCTTCGGGAGGAGTTATTATTTTCATGAAATATGTCATGTTTGCTAACTTAGCTACTGTTGTAGCGCATTAGCATGATGCTAACGTTAGCTTTTCTGTGGGTATAAGCTGGTCGAAGGTGCGGCTTGTATTGAAGAAGTTATAGGGAATTACATTTTGACCATATTGCACGGTCATAGTCTCCAGTGTCTGCATTATAAAGGTGCTCACAGACTTCAGTGAGTGGAGCACATCTGGATGTCCGTTCAGCTCAGAGCTTCCACAGTGGAGCGCTCTGCCACTAGCCGTTTCCTGTGAAATTTCTGTGAATCAGTCACATTTAAAGTGGGTCGATGGGAAAAATTGATGCCGAGCAGTGTTTTGTGAGACAACGGTATGGAACAGAGACCTTGAACGTCGCAAAATTTGAGCTTTGCGCACTCCGTGTCCGTTCCGCCATGTTTGGGCCTTTAGCTCAGTGCTAACTTGCTCATGCTAGCTTATCTGTGCTTGTAAACTGGTCGTCAGTGCCGCTTGTATTGAAGAGGTCATAGGATATGACATTTTGACTATATTGCACAGCCATAATCGTCACTGTCTGTATTATAAAAGTGACAAAATGACGTTGATATATTGGCTTTGAACGGGACGTTTACAACTGTGGTGATGTAGCATATCGAGATGATCACGATTAGAGAGCAAGGTGATATTGGTGAAAGTGGCCTCTGCTCTCCTCCAGATGAAACAACACTGGAAAAAGGTAAAATAAAAAAAAAAAAATTCATGATGAAATAGAGAGTCTCTTCTTTCATTTGAGCTATTCACTGTTTTCAGAGACATAGTACAAAAATTCTGTGGGTCTTAAGAAATTGGACAGAAACTCTGGCACAAGGCACTTTAGTTTTTAAAAAAAGGGCTAACACTCAATGAGATAAAAAGTACAAACTGAACAGGGATAAGATCTACTCCCATATCTTTCTAAACAGAGTTTAGAAACATGATGGGAGGGTAAACAAATTACGTTCCCCCTCCTGGTCAAGTTTTCCATCCATCCCACTACCCTGATTATTTACCCGACCCGACCCAAAGGACCAGGCTTTGACATTCATGCATAAACCTGAACTAATAGCACTGGCCTTAATATTGCACTTTAACTGTGTTTTAATTGGGCTTAAACAAGTAATACTAATTGTTTTCCCCTTGGGGACAACAGGTGATATAGAGCTGTTTATGCATATAGCAGACGCAGAATTCATTTATGTCAACTGACTCAACTGACTGTGTCCAATATTCACTCTCCTTTTAGCTCTGATTCGGTCTCCATCAACTCCTGGCTGTTAAATACTCTGTTATGTTCACCTGCTGGTGGCTAACTTTGTCTGGTAATGGTCACTCAGGTATAAACATTTTATCAGAGCTGAAAACAGCTAAAGTCATGTGCCGTAAATCCAAAACAATAAGCAGAAAGATGACGTTATGTGAACTATACTAAATACTCACCCGCTCCCTTTGAACACAGAGATGTAGTTCTCCTCTCCTTTCCATGGAGTGAAGTCAATGCAGGTCTTCAGTCTGTACTGGTCAAATGCCTTCAGGATCACTCCCTTTGCATTCATGTCTACACGTTAAAACATGAAAAATCATCCTCATTTGGTGCATATAATGTACATAAAAACTTGAAGCTACTGAGACTGTTTCTTACCCAGACTGTCCTCCAGGTAGTAGGGAATGGTTGTAGGCCAGCGGTATTTGTCTCCTATGATGGAGTTTCTGCTGAATGTCTGATACGAGTCAAGAAAAACAACAGTTAAGCAATTACAGGTGGATTAAGGAGAAACGGAGGACAAAAGTTGAAGTGATATAACTAAAACCTTGTCGTTTAAAGCTGGAAGCTTTCCATAATTACCATACAAATTAGATTCATAGTTCCTGCATATGTTCTTTTTTGTAATTTTTGCACACGCACACATAAATTAGATTTTTGTAGAGAAATTATGATCACACAAATGCTATTTTAATTTGAGGAAACAAAAGTTTTGTGCTCTCTGTTATCTATAATACTGTATGTATACAATAATTATTTAAATATAATTTATTTTAGTTTTTTTTCTGAGCTAAAAATCCTCTTTTAGACACAAATATGTTGAACATGCAGGTTACTGAAATTGTTTACTTACTTCCTCCAGGTCGATATCTCCCTCCAGCAAGTCCAGTCCAGCCGCTGCAAAGGAAAATTGTATTGGTTGGTGAAAATCCTCAAAAGCAGATCATACAAGGAAGCATCACAAAAACGGTGCGTCCACCAACCTTCATTGATGTTAAAAATGTCCCAGTCATGGCCTTCGTCAACATCGGTTTCTGTAAAATCAATAACACGATGCTCAAAAATGGGATAACAGCAATTATCTTCATATTTGCGTTGTTTACTGGAAATGTCTCATATATTATTTATTAATATACTGGAATTCTGACTATTTTAAGATTGTGTATGAACTTCTAAGATGTTCTGAGTGAGAGCTCCTTCAGTTTACCTCAGGTATTCAATATGCTGAATGTACAGCATGTTTTTTTTATCTACCTTTCCACAGTAGTTATTGAGAAAAACATCATAATATGTCTCACCTGTTTCACCTGTTAGCTTAGCTGCTGCCTAGAAAAACCATAAAATAAATACATTAATCAGTCAATAGAGAACGTCAATGACATGATTTACTAAATGATGAACTGACATGTTAATATTTCAGAAAAGGCCAACACTCACCAGTCCCAGGCCGAAGAACAGGATGATCCACCTGAGCGCCATCACGGCTTCACTCACTGTGTTGGTTCAACCTGCCTCAGCCCTGCTGTGTCTGAAGAACTATCACTGCTTTGTTTTTGTACAGAAGAGGAAACACTGCAGTGAGCGCAAACATTCGCTTGATCAGGTGGATTTTTTTTTTATGACTGGGGTTAAGGGAGATAACACTGCTGCTGAATTAATTATTAATTTAATAGTCACGATTGGCTTATCTGAGGGGTGTAGCTGCACTAATGCTTGTGCACGTGTTGGGATGGTTTGGAAGTTCAAACACGCAGCACACACACTCATGTTGTTTATTACTGACATTTTGGGGACATTACACTGACATACATTAATTTCCTGGAGACTTATCTAGTCAGACTAATTATAACCATTACCAAATCAACCTTACCCTAACTTAAACTTTCACCAAGGCTTCACCCTAAAATCTAACGGTTTACATTATGGGAACGTGGATTTGTCCCCACAGTGCAACTGTGTGAACAGATTTATGTCCCCATAATGTGAGTGATACATGACAAAGGTCAAGTGAGGTCATATTCAGACATGAATTTACCTGACAGTGTGTGTGTGTATATATTTATACCAGCTGATACTTGGTGATGTATGGCTTGGATGCAGCTGCTCGGCCATGGAAACCCATTCCATGAAGCTCTCTGTGCACTGTTCTTGAGCTAATCTGAAGGCCACATGAAGTTTGGAGGTCTGTAGTGATTGACTCTGCAGAAAGTTGGTGACCTCTTCACACTATGTGCCTCAGCATCCACTGACCCCGCTCCATCAGTTTACATGGTCTATCACTTAGTGGCTGAGTTGCTGTCATTCCCAAACACTTCATTGTTCTTATAATACAGCTGACAGTGGAATATTTAGGAGTGAGGAAATTTCATGACTGGATTTGTTGTACAGGTGGCATCCTATCACAGTTCCACGCTGGAATTCACTGAGCTCCTGAGAGCGACCCATTCTTTCACAAATGTTTGTAAAAGCAGTCTGCATGCCTAGGTGCTTGATTTTATACACCTGTGGCCATGGAAGTGATTGGAACACCTGATTTTGATTATTTGGATGGGTGAGCGAACACTTTTGGCAATATAGTGTAGTTGTGTTTGTCTGCCTTAAGGCTCCTTTTGACACTCCTGTTCACCACTCTGTACTCCTCTTGTGCCTTAGCTTTTGCAGTTCATGTTCGGCTGTTGTTAACAGCCGCCTTCTTGGCTTTCCGTTCCTCAATCTTATTCAGTGTCTCTGTGGAAATCCACACCTTGTGGTTGGGGTTCCTTGGACCCAGCACTTCATTATCACGTGAATGCAAATGCAATCAATTAAGAATCTTTTGGCCACCAGATACAGTTAGTCTATACATTTATTTATTTCACATCATCCATTATTACAGTATGAAACACATACGTAACAAATTACAACATAGCTGTTGCTTATCAGTGATAATGGCTGCAGTGACATTAGAAGGCTCGTTCTGTCCTTCTCTATTGTCTGAAAGTATTTTAAACCGGAGCCCTGAGTCATTATGCTGCATTCACGTCACCTGGGGATAATCGTCCAAATTAGTTGCCAGTTCAAAGCAAAAAGGAAACAAACAAATTTCAGAGACTCATTGAAATCCATCAGACTGCCATGATTTATTTTTCTCTACAGCGTCTTCACAGTAATAATTAACATTAATTAACAACAACCAGACTAACTAAAATTGCCAACAATCCTATTCCACCTAAAATTTGGGCTAAACAGTGTTTAATTTTAATACTGTATTGTGTTTTAGTTTGAGCTAGGTTAAATATTTTTAGCATCATATTTATGCAGCATACAGTTACAGTACAGTAGATAACTTATTATTCGTCTGTGCGCGTTTATTTTTTTTAATACTACGTTAAAAAAAGTGGTTCTTTTCTGCATTTAAAATATTCTGTTTATTATTTTAACTGTCATAAAATGTTTCAACATGGCATGATGCTTTATACATATGGGCCTAGATTCACTCTTTTTTCCCCCACAGAACTTGAATGCAGCATTTCTTCAATGTTTTCAGTCTTGTGTCTTATGTGAGCACATAAAACATAAGAACGAAACACGGGCTGACATCCTTACTTTATTATTACAACAAGGAGCTCTGTGGCTCTGTTGGTCTGCACCAAGAGAGGTCTAGCTGAGGATTTTGTGGTAAGGGTGTAGGAGGAGGGTGGAGGTGAACACCCTGATGTCGGTGATGAGCGTGGCGTCCTGGAGTGACGGCGAGGAGGCCGGCAGGAAGGTCAGCTCGCTTACTTCACCATAGGCTGAGGAGGGTTGGTTGTCCGGGCTGTCCGGACTGCAGGTGGTGCTTGGTTCTGGTGGGTCGTTCTCCTCCACACCGAAGCCAACCACCTGACCGACACACAGGGAACAAAACAAAGAGTAATTATTTTGTACTTTAACTCATACGCCACAGAGATCAAAGCAGGAAGTGGATGGGAGTACCTCTGATAAACAAGAATGGACCAAGGTGAAAACAAACATTTTTTTCATGATAAAATAGTCTCTTCTTTCTTTTGAGCTATTCAGTGTTTTCAGAGTCGTAGTACAAAATATTCTGTGGGTCTTTAAATATGACTCAACATGGGCAAAAAAAACGCTGGCACAAGCCACTTTCTGTTTTATAAATCGTCTGGCACTCAAAGAGTTAATGAGTCAATCCCAAACTTACATGAACGCTGAGCTTCCTGCTGTTGCTGTTTCTGTGCTCCAGGAACCAGGAGACCAGCTCCTCCTGAGAGAACAGCTTCAGAGCCTCGATCTGCAGCAGAGACCACAAGCTTAGAACCACAGAGCAGGACCAGAATTAGAGACCTGCAGCCACACGTACTCTGTGTACTACATCAATCAATATGTTCTTTTAGAGACACACTGTGTCTATGTGTTTAAGAGAACGAATTTTAGACACAGATCTCTGGACTACCAACGTGGATGAAATGTTCTGGCAAGGTATTGATACAATATAAAATAGTTTACAATTATGAATTCAGTTTCAAACTATTTTGTGTAACTAAGGTAAATGTAGGTGATTATATTATTTATATTTATTATATACCCAAACATGCCTCACAGCAAGAAGGTACCGGGTTCGAATCCCGGGGCCTTTCTGTGTGGAGTTTGCATGTTCTCCCCGTGTCTGCGTGGGTTCTCTCCGGGTACTCCGGCTTCCTCCCACCATCCAAAAACATGCATGGGGATTAGGTTAATTTGCTAATTTAAATTGCCCGTAGGTGTGAATGTGAGTGTGAGTGGTTGTCTGTCTCTGTGTCCTGCGATGAGGTGGCGACTTGTCCAGGGTGTACCCTGCCTTCTGCCCTAAGACAGCTGGGATAGGCTCCAGCCCCCCCGCGACCCTATGAGGATAAGCAGTAGATAATGGATGGATGGATATACCCAAACATACAGGGCTTAACAAACCTATTAGAGCACCATCCAGTGGAAGGTGTTTGCCATTGCTGCCCTAAATAAACAGCATTGCTGATTACCAACATATTTTTTTATGTCTCTGTAATGGTTAATCCACCATGTGCGAGCTCTTAAATCAAAATTATTAGGTATCCATTAATTTTCAAATAAAAAAAGAAAAATCAACGCACATCATATTTTAGTGGTTGTTTGTTATTCTGGATTAACTTCTGAATTCTCAGAAAATTCCAGTGTTCTGGCTCAAATTTGGGTCTAAAAGGTGAATTCAGTTTACATTCCTCCCTCCTGTTCAACATGGTGACGCGTAGGGATCTCAGTGAGGAAGACAGAGTCTGTATTAAAGCTCTTAAATGATGCTAGAGGCTCTCTCTCTCAAATAGATGGAGGTGGTCTAATAAATTAGTGAAGCTCTGTATATGTCTGTCAGTTGCTCTATGTGACCTGGAATGAACTCAGCACCTGTGTGTCTCACCTCCTTGTTGAGCCTCTGGAAGACATACTGCTGTGTGACAACCTCAAACCAGTTGCGGTCCACTTCCTCTCCTAGGTGAGCGTCCTCGCACTCCTTCAGCTTGATGAGAGCTGTCACCTGGGTGCTGAAAGCCTCCTCGCTCAGACCCGACAGACGCTCCCCAAAGCTGACCAGGAACTCCTCGATCTTCGCTTCCACCAACTCTGTGCTGCAAGGATGAAACAACACAAAGGAGAAGAGGAGTATTCTTAAAGAGGGAATGAAACGAACACCGGAGTCAAACAAACAGGAAGGTTAACTCACCTGAACTTGGTGGCCTGTGTTTCCACGGTGATGGAGAATCCCAGCACCCCTGAGGTGTTCCTGCAGGTCGGGTAGACCTGGTACCTGGGGATCATGAGGGTCTGTTATTAAACAGCGCATATTACTGATCTGTATACTCAGAATTAATGACTGACACTGACCCCAGTGTCTCCTTGGTCCTGAGGAAGTCGAAGCAGGGCTCCTCCATGTGCATCTGTGGAGACGGACACAAGTCAAAGTCAGTATAAAACATTTTCCACAGCAACATAACACATAGACATGTAGCTGATATTTGTCTATTAAAAAAACGGAGCAAGAACAGTGTTTCAGTTAGTTTAAAATTAAAATATATAAATATATATATATATATATATATATTCCATTGAGAAGTACAGAAGAATTATCAGCAAAATGCACGAAAAATATCAACAGTGAAATTAGTCATTATGCAGTACTCTCCATTCCGAGACCAAGGGTTAAAAAATATATTTTTAAATTAAAAAAAAAAAAAAAATAGATTTGAATACTACTGGATAGTACTGTATACCATGTGTTTTTAATGTAAAATACATATTTAAATTCAATGTCTTGACATACACTGTAGCAGCTGTATTATTTTCTTGTTTACAGTTTGTGAAATTGGTGGTTGAATTACATTTTTTTATTTAATGGAGAGTCAGGAATCGCTCACAACTAAACTAATATCAAAGTGTTTTTGGACACAGGAGGGGATATCTTCCAGTCAGGATCATGTTATCTTCCTGGCAGTGAGGTTCAGTATTTTGTCATTGGTGGCCACACTCACCACCATCAGCTCCATCAGAGCGTGCTCTCGGAGGTTCTTCAGTCCCGACTGCAACACAGTCCAGGTTGACACACATCAACAAGAGCAGAAGATAAGAAGAAAACAAGACAACTATACTACTTCTAAAAGTACTAATGTGTCCTGTGTTGAAAATTTAAACTTCATGAAAACTATGTAAGCATAATAACAAAATCTACTTAATTCATTTGTACTTGTGTAAACTATTGGTGTACTGTGTAACTCTGCTGCCAGTCCTTTCTTCCTACATAGTGTTTACCTTTCATATAATGGCCCTTTAATCATAAATCATTTCTATTTATTTTAGATAAAAAAAATGTGTGCTGTCATTTATAAATAATAATAATAAACTGTATGGTGTGGCCCAGCATTTAATTTGTATGTGTAATGTGTAATGTGTATAAATATAGTGGAAGAATAAACTGGCATGAAAAGGAAAAGTACCACAATTTTTTTTACTCAAGTACATTTCTTGAGTTATGTACTTTCCACTACTGCTTCGTTTAGATTATATTGATATATTTCTAAAATAACCTCTGGAAATGAACCTTTAAAACATGACAGATAGTGAGTGAATGCAAACGTGTGATGGCTTCCTACCTGATAGTAGACGGTAACCTCAGAGTTGGCGTCTCCTTTGTTGAGAGACTTGACTTTACAGAGATGTGGTTTCTGAGGCAGTTCCACCACCTGGAACAACACGGGGACCTCAGCTGACAGAGGCTGGAACTGCAGCTTCCTGCAGAAGAAACTGATTTTACCCCTTTTGAAAACTGTATAAGTCACTCTAAAAATGTCAACATTTAAGTACCTTCCACTTTAAAAAGCTAAGTTGAAGCTTCTCAGTCATTTAAGAGAGAATTTTATCAGATGATCTGACTTTCAATAAAACAAACACTGACAGTGCAATAAAAAAGTGAGGATACTCACTCAATGAAGTACTGCAGAAACTCTTTGGACTCCTGTTGGAGGAAACAAAGTGTGTGAGATTACAACTTTTCAAACCACTTAGGTCAACAGGACATCATAACAAAACATCTGTGTGACAGACAGAGTCGAAAAAATAATGTTTTAAAATTCTGGAAATTATCCAGCAATGAAAGATAATTGATGAAATAAAGGGTTACGCCACAGAGTTTAGAAGGATGATGATCAAATGGGTTGAACGGTAGAAATGTTATGTAGGGTGATACTTAAGTTCTGATACATCATTGCTGTAGAGAGAGAAGGAAGCCGTCGCTATAGCTGCAACGTAAATAACTGTCGACTTTTTAAATCTTGAAGTAATTTTTCAAGAATTAAACGTAAACTTTTTTCTGGTTCCAACCTCTCAAATGTGAGAATTTGCTGCTTTTCTGTCTCACACTGAAGTAAACTGACTTTTCTGACATTTTACAGACCAAAAAAATGACTGAATAAAAAAAATAATCATCAGATCCCAAGCCATCACCACGAGTTAGCATGGTGAAGTTACTCTTTAAATCATTACAACTTATGAAGTTACAGAATTACTTACTGAACATTTTGAATCGACCATACACATGCAGTTCACATTCAATATCATACATTTCTCATACATATCAACTCACAAAGATGCAGGTTTGAGATACAAGTAGCTTCTGCTTGTGCTAACCTTGTATTCTTGGATTTATGAATTCTGGATCTGTTTATTGATCTTTGCATGCTTCTGTTGAAGTGTGTTTTTCTTCCAGATATCAGTGTGTCTCACCATGCTGGTGAAGTTTCCCTGCACTAGCCCTTCGACGTACAGCTCCGCCTTCAGCCCCGTGGCGAAGGTCAGGAGGTCATCGACAGTCAGACCCTTCATGACGGCCTGATACTTCTGAATTACAGACCAGCGACGGTGCTCCAGGATCAGCAGACGGACGTCCCTGCAAAGAGACGGAGAGAAATTTGAGGTAATCCTTACAGGTTATGCTCACAACAACCTGAAAACATCGACTTCGACGTTATGAATGAATCTTCAAAGCTGAGACACGTACTTTCCCAGCCTCTCGGGTTTGATGAGGATGTTGAAGTAGGTTTTCTTCAGCTGCTCAGAGAACATGTTGAAGACGCCCGGCTCGGCAGTGAACTCCGCCAGATGATCCACGATCAGTTTCAACAGCAGCTGAAACACCAGTCAGGAACGAAGGAAGTCAATGTGGTGGAAACAATTAGGTTTACACAAAAACTGTCGATCAGTGAACAATCAGTGAACACAAGTTGATGTAGGAGTTGTGTCTGTGTCCAGCTGATGACTGTGACTCTCCTTAAGCATTGTTGGTCTCTACCGACTCCTGAGGGAAATACCTGTGTCTTTAGCAGCTAAAAGCGTCACCAGCTAGTCTCTAACAGTGTCTGTTACTATGACCAGTGTGTCTCCTCACCGGCAGTTTGTGGTTGAAGCCCTTCAGTCGGATCACCAGCCCGTGCTCTCCAGCCACCAGCTTGTACTCCAGCTGAGCCACATCGGCCTCGTAAGCCGGTTCTGCCAGGTTGTGAGCCAAGATGTTCACAAAGAGGTCAAAGAGGACCAGACTGAAAGAGAAACAACACGCTTAAACACAACAGCCACAACATGTCCTCTCTGACTGTTTTGATAAGAGGATGACTGAGTTAAATAAGCATCTCTTACTTCTCAGGACTCTTCTGAATGATCGGAGAGATCAGGTTGAAACGAATATATGCTGAAAGACAGATACCATGTGATCATGTTTTACTATTTAGGTTCTTAAAACTTAAATATAAATAAAACTGACTTCTTCTAGATCTCTGTAACGATATTGGTTTTTTTTTCAGATTTATGAAGTGACAATAATTTAAACTGTCCACCAGATGAAGCTGTTTATCCTGCTGAAGCTACAGTTTGACCAGGCGACAGGGATAGTTATGTATGTTCCCAGTGTCCATTTTCCTCATCACATTTATGCAGGTTCAACAATGAATGGCTGCAAAACTAGTTGTGATGTCATATATCCTGCGATGGGTTGAATCAGCAGGTTTGTGTTATATTACACCTGGTGTCTGAAATATCTGCAATGTCACTGTGATGCATTTTTATGAAACGATAATCTGCTCTCTTGTCTCATCTCCTGTTGCTCCCTGCAGTTCTTTTTAATTGTTTTATTGTTGCAGCTCTAAATTATACAGTTAATTTATACAACATTGTGCTTTATCTGGCTGAACCAGGACTGCAAAAATAAAATGGAATAAAATACCCAACAATATAAGATTAAAACAACAGTAAGAAAACAGACATAACATTGATAAAAATAATTTCCCTAAGAGTTTAGGTGTGATTTAAAGTATTTTGAAGTCTCAAAGCCAGCAGACAAATAAAAAAAAAAAAAAAAAATCTATCTATGAGTCGCAGCCCTACTTGCCGTTGTGTTTCCTGCCCTCACCTTTGGGGATCTTGAACTTGTTGTCCTTCTTGTACCACAGACAGCCTCGCTCGTTGTTCACGATCCTGACAGGAAACTCAGTGTCCGGACAGTCAGACGTTTTCAAGGTGAAATCCGTCGCTGCAGCACGAAGAGGAAGAAGAATAAGAGGAAAAAAGTAAATCATGAATCTCATGATTGAGCTGATTTTTGAGCTCTTTTATAGTTTCAAGTGTTTGTACTGACCGATGAATTTGTTCTCAGCAGGAAGGTGGAGTTCAGGGTTGAGCTCGAACTCTCCTGCCCATAGCTGATCCCACTCCTCTGGGATGTCTGATGAGAGAAAACAGATCCCAAATTTGCCATAATCGTTTTAATATTTAGTTGTTTCAACTCTGCTCTAGATTCTCCTTTTATTTCAGCAGTAAGCAGGAGGACACATGAGGACACTCAGCGATCTCTGCCTATCGAATGTTTTAGATTTCTAAATTAAACGGCTGCCTTACATGAATGTACATGGTTTCAGTGTTGTCAAGGCGGCTCCAAGGAAAGACAGGAATAATTATGAGTCACATTTCAGAGACATTTACGTGAGATTTTATGTTTTTTGTTTTTTTTTAAATACATAACAGCAGTAAGAGTGTTTGAAAAGTCAGTTAGTAGAGCAGCATTTACAAACACATGACTTCTGCATGTCGCCGCACCAATATGACTTTGGATTGATTCTGCTATACAGGTTTGTTTCCACACAATAGTAAAAATGAAACCAAGGAAATTGTCTTCAGTCTCTACTGAGTGAAGCAACAGTCTATAAACTATTAAGAGGGAAATAATCTGCACTGATCAGAACAAAACACTCACTGCCTGCAGCACCAGTTTACAACATCTATCACCTTCTTTGTCTGTAGTTACACACACACACACGTCTATATCTTAGATAATATGTCAAAAACAGAATGCATCATTAAATATTATATTTAAACAACAACAAGACATTAAAAATCTGCATGTATGTAAGTGAACTTCATGCTTCGTCCAGTAGATGTAAGCTGTAAACAGAGTATATGAAGATATCAGTGTGTGTTTATGTGTCGTACCCTCCACACTGTAGCAGGTACCAAACCACTTCTCTCTGAGATGACAGCGACCTTCGTTCTCAGGTGACAGCAGCAGCAGGTTGGCTCTGTCAGGAGTCAGCATGGACAGAGCGGTGTTGATCACCTGATCACATAAAAACATTTTACTCAGTATGAATGTTTGTGGACACCTGCTAAGTGTGTAGAAATTTAAATTTCCAAATTTGGGGGGGTTTGGGGTGGCTTGGGGATTTGGATTAGGGTTGGCTGCAGGTACCCTTATCCTGCAGCCCTCTGTTCTTCCCCTGCAGCCTCTCCTGCCCTTCCAACTTTTAATGCACCACATTACACACAGGGTAGCACTAAACACGTTCTGGGTGATAGGCTTCCTTGTCTGGAACCGGGGAAGCCCATAAATAGGTTGGGATCACTAAATTAAATTAATGGCCATTCTGGTGGGACCCTGCCCCCTCGAATCTCGGGGCTGCGACGGGGGGGAGGTTGGGGGCCTGGGGGGCCCCCTGATGCTGTGGCCTCAGTGGCGGTGCCACGGTAGCTAGGTTTTGGGGGTGTGGCTGGTCAGTATGGTCGGGGGGCTGGTGGTGGGCTCTTTGCTGGCCGGGGGTTGGGCGAGTGGGTCGGCGTGTGCGGTTGCTGCTCCCTGATAGGTGGATTCGGCCTGCTCTCGCCCGTGCTCTCGGTGCTCTCAGTTGTCTCTCCCCCTCCGGAGGGGAGCGCTCGGTTCGCGGGTCTTGCCTCATGGGCGGCGGTGGCCTCCTGTCTCCCCGGGTGTTGGGGTGGCTGGGGGGGTGTGGGTGGGGGTTGGGGATGGGGGTGGATGGTGGGGTGGTTGGGGATGGGTGGGCCCTCGTGTCGCTGGCCCCTTGGACCTGTCCTGGCCTCCTGGGGAGTGGTGGTTTCTGTCTCCTCCTGGTCGTTGGATCTGCGTAGTTCTCGGTGGCCCGGGTGGCTCTCTGGGTTTGACATCGTCGATGCTCCCACTTCCCCGGGTTGTTGTGGACACCTGGCCGATCTGGCCATGAGGGGTCGTGGTAGACGCTCTGGGCTTCGGTGTTCTACACACATGCATGTTTTATCCAGATCTTATTAACTCCTCCCGAGTCACATTGATGAGTACTGATGTGAACTGCTAGTATGTGCCAAATCATTCGTCCGACTTCTCACTAAGGTCATATTTTCTCCACATACTTCTTTCATTTGTGTTCTCGGTAGCCTACTCTATACAGTTAGGTCCTCCACTACTCTGGTGTTCAATACTGTTGGGTGTTGGGATGAAGGTGTTAGGAATGACACAGTAGCTTTTTTTTATTCCAATAGCACTGCCTGTCTGTAAACTTCCCTTTTTGTTTTGTCTTATCTCCCTGTCTGTCATTTATTTCCCCCTCTTGTCACCCAGGTGTAGCACGTCCCTCTCTGGCTTATAACAGGAAATTCCAATAAATAAAGTCAGATTAGATTCCAGGGAGGGCCGGTGACGGTCACATACACGCACCAAATATTAATAGCTTTTGCTGCAAGACTAAAATATGCATAATCTCATAAAAGGTCGACACTCTTTTGTGGTGTTGAACAATGAGAACAATGCAGACAACGTGGAAAAAAAAGAAAAAAACAAACCATAATTAGTAAAAATATCTGATTATAACAAACCATAACTAGTAAACATGTCTATGCTTAAAACAAATCATAAAACAGCACCAGTGTGACCTTTCACATCTCAACAGGGCCTATCTATCATGTTAGGGAAAACAGAACCTCTTTTTTCCCGCTGTGTGAAACCTTCCTATTATCTCCTGGAGATACATAACCGCAATGAGTACAAATCTATTGGTTACAAAATGCTTAGGAAGTGTACAGGCTGAATCAACAAGAGTCTGGAGAAGAATACATTGTAATTTTACCATGCACTCTGAGCGTGTGAGACCTAGGCAGTAGAATGAGAATGATGTGACCTTTTTTTTTATTTATTTTTTTTTTTTTTAAAAGTTAAATTCATTTATTGTTAGTATTTGATAAAGACAGTCACTGAAAGCAACAACACAGTGGTTGAAAGAGCCAGGAGAAGAAGCCCGGCTTGTTGTTGGTCGTCTCTTCTTCTGACACCGTAACAATAACCACTGGTTCCACAGGAGGGGTCAGAGATGACCAAGCTGGAGCCACAACAGTGTCTCCTTCTTCTCTGGATTCTAGGTCCTCTTTCAGGTTTGTCTTTTTATGGGTGTCCTCCCAGTCCTGGACATCAGCAATGCTAGGAGGTTCAGGAGGGGTCAATCCGGTCGCAGTCATAGTGGAGTCTGGTTCTCTGGTAGGCTTCAGGTCTTCATCCTCCCTGGCCTCAACATCAGGAATGGATGGAGGTTCAGCAGGGGGTGTTAGAGAAACTGGAGCATCAACAGAGTCCGGTTCTCCGTTCAGTTCTGGGTCAATCCGGTGGGGTTTATCGTCTTCATCCGCCCTGGTCTCAACATCGCTAATGGACGGAGCTTCAGCAGGGGGTGTGAGAGAAACTGGATCTGGTTCTCCGTTCAGTTCTGGGTCAATCCGGTTTGGTTTGTTGTCTTCATCCGCCCTGGTCTCAACATCGGTAATGGACGGAGCTTCAGCAGGGGGTGTGAGAGAAACTGGATCTGGTTCTCCGTTCAGTTCTGGGTCAATCCGGTTTAGTTTGTTGTCTTCATCCTCCCTGGCCTCAACACCAGTAGCAGATGGAGGTTCAGCAGGGGGAGAAACTGGGCTCTGGAGCTGAAATATGCCACAAATCTGTGCAACTGCGACATGAACAATCTCCATCAGCAGCTCGGGCGCAAAGCTCTTCAGTTTGTCCACCAGGACGTCTTGAGGGTACGCCTGTCTGACCTTTGTCAGGATTGACAGGACCCTGTCGTCCCTGGTGGAGCGGGAGAAGGTGGCCTGGCACTCTGAAGCTGCAAGAGCGGAGACTCTGTCCACAACAGCCTGTGTAACGCCAACAGACATGTGGCTGAGCTTCTGTGAGTCCATATTTAAGAGGGAGCGAGGAGGAAGAGTCCAGAAGCCCTGTAGGACTCTGGGGACAACCTCCAACACCACCTCCCTTGGACTGAGCAGTGTTGAGCTGGGAGTCTCCTCCTGCCACTGTCTCAGCTTCGTGGCGTAGTCTTTTGCCAGTTTGCGGACTTTAGGATGTTGGCAAGGAGGTAAGGCCTCTGGGGAGTCAAGGAGCATCTTGGCTTCAAATTCGATGTCCCTCTTTTTGTGGCTGACATTTACTGCCATCACCAGCATCAACAGAGGCTTGGCATCCTCCTCATCAAAGTCTTCCAGTTCAAAGTCCCAAAGGCGTTCTCTCAGAGAGCTTTGGCTCAACTGGAATATGAAGTCGATCATGTCTTCAGCAGTCACCTGAGGTGGGATCAGATTTTTCTGCTGAAGACTCAGGAGCTCCCTCACCAGTGCAATCTGAGACTTGTAGCTGGCCATATGCCAGCAGATTTGCAGAGCCCGCTCATAAATGGGTGTGTCAAACAACACCCTGATGGGTCTGTAGATTCCTCTGCTTCCTTCAATAAACTCCATCAATATTTTGTTGCTGTATTTCACAAAATAACAAACAATCCACACAAAGCAACAGTGCAAGGTAAATTTGTGCAAGGTCAACAGTAGACTCTAGAGAGTACTAGCACAGTTGATGTCTCTGGCACAAAGGTGCAGAATGCTTTTCAGGTGAAGAATGTGTGAGTTCTAGAATCCACAGGAGTTCTGCTCTGTTATAGATTGGAACTGACCAAGTGGGTCACCATGGAAACACTTTTTGAAAGTGTGCTGTTGTTAAATAAAATGTCTGTAACCAGCCATATGACACTACTGTGAAATGATGCATACATATACATAATATATCCAACAATGTTGTCATCACAACCTCAGTTGATGGTCTGAAGAGCTGCCAGTAATTACCACAATTTCATTAGCCAGTGAAACCTTCTGGTACATTTCCCTGTAACCAATAATAATAATAATAATAATAATAATAATAAATTTAAAAAAAAAAAAAAAGAATTCCAAATTTACATTTTACATCTAAACCTGACTGACTCTGAATCAGATCTGGGTTTTGGGGTCCTGGTTACCTGTGGCTCGAACTCAAACATGAGCTGATCTCCACTCAGGAAGTCCTCTTTGGGAAACAGCTGCATGTTCTCACAGATGTTCTCCACAAACTCGATAGGATCTGTCTGTTACAACCAGAAAACATGTTTAAACATATAATAAGATTTCATTAAAACACATTTATGTTCTCATTAATGTTTCATGGTTTATAAAAAAAAAGTTCTAAAATCTTAAAGCCAATAGTCATTTCAATACACTTCATAACAATGTATTACAGAGGAAACATCCAGACTACAGGCGTACTTAATTATTAGTGATGATTAACAGGCTTTGACGTCTTCATTATTATTGCAGTTTTAAGTCACAGCTGATGAATTAATTCTTTGGAAAATTTGCAGACACATGTCTGATTGTTAATCAGCTGCTGGCTGAACTGTGTGTTGTTATTTGGCTGTAAACACATTCATTCACATTCAGAGGGTATTTTAGAGTGTGTGTCTAATCTGCAGTACCTGCTCCTGATAGTGGAACTCGTTGGCTTCAATCTTCTGAATTTCCTCATAGATCCTGAAACAAAGTTTCAGGTTTAAGTTTGCTAAAATATTGAACTTTATAGATCCATAAGACACAAACGTGCAAAAATACCTGTGTGTTTATATGCATACAATGTTTGTTATTTGCTTTTTGGAATTACTAGATTAGTCACAAGACATCAAAACTGTTTATGAGCAAAACTACAAAGGAGCAATGCAACATCACATTTTTATAGCAACAGTACTATAAATTCATCACATTTCAATATTTCAGTCATTATTAAACATCAAAAGGATTAATCAAAAATGCATAAAGCTTAGGTTAAAAGAGACACACATGAAAAAAATGATTATTAAGGGCAAGATGACAGTTCATACAAAAATATGAATTTATATGTTAGCACTCTCACCTAATATTTTACGTCCACCTTATTTTTTTCAATTTTGAGTGCTCTGGTCTTAAGTCTGCGTGAGATGTTCACATTCTTCTTGTATAAATACCGGTCAATGTATGGAATAATATGCATGCATTGCATGCCCAGTGTTGCCAACTCTTTTCCTATGAAAGTAGCTAGCAGCAACAGCTCCAGATCAACTCATTTATTAAAGACATCTACTGCAGGACTCAGTTTCTAATTTTTTTTTTTTTTGCTTTTTACACATATGCTTGTGCAGCAGAAATAAAGATTGCAGCCTGACCTCTGCTGGGGTCCGAGAGTCTGGAGCATCTTCAGGTACTGGAACACAAAATGAACCACCTGCACACAGACAGATTATTAAGCATCTAGAAATAACAGTGCTATAACAGGCATATCAACTCAGAGATATAGGATGACACAATACAGTCTGTATTTATACACACTGAAATGTAGTTGCATTGCAGAATGTTTCTTCAGTAAAGGCCTACCACTGTATGCCTCTCTCCTCTCTCACAGTTGCTAAGTGAAGTTGCATCATTGGTCAAAGTGAGTGACAACTGTACACAATAGACCATTGTTCTTTCAAAATGATTAGATGCTGTCAGTGTTTCTTCAGCTGATCCTCTTGCTGATGTCTGTAGGCCTTTAAAATGTGTATTTTCCTCTACATGTATTTCAAAAGTGGTTTTATTAACCTGGTAGAAGTTCTGGTAGCCCTGGTCGGTGAGGGTGATGGAGATGGAGAAGATGGAGTACGTGCTGTTCTGGTCGAAACCTGTCTCACTGTTTCCTCCAAACAGAGCCAGAGCCCAGCACCTGATACACAAACAACATTACTGTATATGAGTCCTGTTCACTTCTTTAACATTTACTGAAATTTACTAATCAGTTGACTTCTTCATGACTCACTTCTTCCTGAGCAGAGACAGGATGCTGCCGGTTCCTTCATGTCCGATCAGCCAGGAGATGTAATGAAGAGGCTTCACTCTAGCAAACAACAAAAAAAAACACTTTATGACATCCAATCACACTGACGTCTATTCACAAGCTGAACATTTTCTCACTTTTGAATGCTACTTTCTCCCTCTATTACATCTTAAAATCTGCACCTGCACATATTGAGATGTTTTTTGACTAGTGCTGACTCACCTGTAGTGTTTCCCCTGCGGCGGTACGGCCCAGCTGATGGTAAGGGCATGAACCTTCCTCACAGGAACAACTGCAACACATGTTTATGTATTAGTATGTGTACAGTGGTGAAATTAGACTGAAAATCCTTTTGAAAATCATATTGTAGCGCCAAAATCAAGATTCTGAGATTCCTCCAATTATTGATACATTATTTACTTGATACAGAATCTGTTACATAATTTAACTGAGGATACACTTTACTGGTCAGCCAAGGTAAATGTGGTGTTACAGCAACTCAAGCAACAGAAATAACAAGTAAATGTAATAAAAACCTCTGTAACAATATAAAAAATGTGTACACATGTACAAATTAGTAAAGAGGAGTGAAAATAAAGTACAATAATAAATAATAAGTAGATGTAGCAGTAGTAGTGCATTTTCCAAAATATAATCCATACTAAAATATCTTAAATAGTCGTAGGATTGTAGATCAGGGTTCTTGCACATTTCAAAAATGAAAGTTAGTACTTTTTAAGGCCTTTTTAAGACCTCATCAAAAATATAATTTAAGACCCAAAAATGTCATGACAATTTCTTTGGTAGAAAATAGTCAATGTATTTTAGGGCCCGACCAATATGGAGTTTTTGAGGCCAATGTCAATATGGACATTTAGCAGGGAAAAAAAAATCCGAAGGCATGACACTTAAATTTTCAACAATTTTAATGTCACGACTTTCAAGAAGAAAGAAGTGAACTTTGTGAAGGAAATAACGTACAAAATTGCAGTAAATAAAAATTGCAGAATACTGCGTTTTCCTATTGGTATTAAACGCATCAGAATACTTAATACCTGCAGCAAATATACAGTAAATTTAAGACAATTTAAGACTTTAATTATCCAGATTTTTAATTCAGACATTTTAAGACTTTTTAAGGAACTGCGGGAATCCTGTAGGACATAGGATTACATGCACATGGTATACAGTAATAATACTAGCACTACTATCTGACCTCTGTAGAGTTTGTTGAAGGCTGGTGTGTCAAACGGCTGCTGGAGATGAGAGAAATCAGCTCGAGGTTCACCGCTAAAAACGAACAAACAAAAAGAAATAAATGTTGCAACATGACATTTTCATTTATTTTTCTAAACAGGCAGTCTGTGTGATTAGCATTAGTTAATTAATGAGTTCATGTAACACTTATAGACACACATATAGGTATATACATACTTTACGCCTAGAGCTTTTAAAAAGCAATATAAATAAAATCTTCAATTTTAAAAAGGATCCTTTACATGTGTTGCAGTGTTTTATAATAGGGAGGAATTACTACAAATAGTTGTAGAACACCTACTTGTTGGGAACTTTGATGAAGATCTCTCTCACCCACTGCTCCAGCGTATCCAGAGTCTCTAAAGAACAAAAAACAGTAAGAAAGCAAAATATTTCACCGGCTTTCCAGGGGAAAGTTCCTCCATTCAACAACTTTACATTCTAGAGTGTTTTGACTTTTATAGCCTCACAGACCTGCTGAGGGATTTTAGTCTTTTAAACACTAAAACAGTAAAGTCAGTTAAAAAACAAAGCAGACAACTTCAAAGATGACAATCTCTTGAGAATTTGTTTGGGTACCTTTGGACTGAACAGTAAGCGTCATGTAATGAGCAGAGTAATATCTCTTCCAGAAGTCTCTAAGCCGCTGATAGGTGTTGATCTGCTTCTCTCTGGGCTCGTGCTTTAATGTCTGAGCATTACCTGACAGGAACATAGTGAGGCGACATCACAACACTTCATTTCAGGTCCATCAACTTAGCAAAAGGACTTTTAAAAACATTTAAAAGGTAGAGTAGAATTAAATATTTGACAATTTCTTGAAAATATGAGGACAGCTGAAAGCAACAATGTTTATTTATTTATAGGTACAATAGTTGTGTGTTGCTCTTACCCCAGCAGAATTTGCTCATAGGATGTCCTGGTTTAGCCAGACTCCCAAACAGCATCTCTTTACGGTGTGAGTCAGACGGCCTCGCTAACTGGTACTCTGAATGAACAGGAAATGAGAAAAGAGCCATAAACAGAGCAGAACACGAGGAGCATGAATGTGTCAAAACATCACCTGAAGCATATTTAAAGGGGCACAGGTGCAGCTTAAAGATGCTGAGTAAAGAAAGAGAGCGATGGTGTGTATCTTGTACCACTCACCACTGTCCACAGCCTCCACCTCTCTGTCGATGGCATCTTCTATCATCAGAGGACAGATGAAGAACTGAGCCCATCTGGAACAGAATGAATGAATTGTGAACTTTGACACTTACAGGATGTTGTACTGTCGTGAAAATTATGAAAATAATCAACTGTCAGTGGTTTAAAAAAGAATATGTTAATAGAAAAGTAAAGGAAAAAGGTGATGGAATGGAATAAAACTATGAGAAAGCAGTGTTGGAATTACATATTGATTAACTGATCAGTGAATCAACAAAACATTAATTAAAAAATAATAAAATAATTGATTAATATTTATCACACAAAATGCATACTTTTCTCTGGTTTTACGATATGATGATTTCTCAGTTTTACATGGTTGTAAACTGAATTTCAGGTTTTGAATTGTTGGGTGGGCAAAACAAAACATTTAAACACAATTATTATTAGGATATTAGCTACAGCCCTGCTGTAAGAACAACTGATGCAAAGGAACAACTACATTAGTTCCAAATGTTCTCCTCTAGAGGGAACATTTTGGCACCTGCTTCATGTGAATGTCACTCATTCAAACTGAGAAATTCACCCGCAGAACAAACAACAGGCAACTCCACGAGTGACACGTTTTGCTGCGTTTCATAACCACTAATTACTGGTCTAAAAACAGCAACAGTGACAACGTGCCGACAGAGAGGACACTGGTTGGCCTGTGGGAGAGCGACTGAGTGCTCAGACTGAGCGACTGAGTACCGGACTCTGGTTCACTGTCACATACTGTGAACCAGTCACAATCTGGATGTAACCACTCCACTGTAGCACTGACAGTCTCAGGACCACTTTGGTTTATCTTTGTCTAGAGTTACAGTAAACCTTAGGCCACAAAGTTTCTGATTATCTCCACTAAAGCCAGCCTCACCTGTCGAGAGCCTCTCTGAAATACTTCCTCTGCACATCGAACTGGAAGATGGTTCTCTCACAGTCCGTGGAGGCATTGTCACTTCCGCCGTGCTTCTTCAAGAAGGCGTCGAAGCCGTTCTCTGCTGGGTATTTCTCACTGCCCATAAACACCACTAAACATCAGGCAACAGGAGGAAATAAAAAAGTAAAGGAGAAATCAGGAAAGGAGATCAGTTTGCCAGAAAGACACAACAGAAATTTTCTGAGGTTAGCAAAACTCACTATGCTCCAGGAAGTGGGCAAGGCCGGGCAGGTCGTCCGGGTCGCTGAAGCTCCCTACACTGATGCACAGAGCAGCTGCCGCCTGGAAAAACAACAGAACTTCAAAAAGCGTAGTCAAATCTACTCATCTTGCACACTACCCTGGTTATTAGACAGGGGTTAGCATTAAATATATATCAATTCCTCGCAAGAATTTAATATTATTCCACAGAATGTCTATTTGTGTCTATTTGCGTTTTTGTTGTTGATGAGCGAAATTGAAAAAGAATAACTAAGTATACAAAACCTCATAATGCTCCCTGCTGTTGACTGTTACACTGATACTTTAGTTTAGTGACACTTTACACCACTCACCTGCTTCTCAGAGCTCCCTCTCTTCTTTTTTTCAGGCTTTTCCTCATTCAGCTCATCAAAGTCGCTGTCCTGCTCTTCCTCTTCGTCCTCCTCCTCATCCTCCTCCGACCCCTCACCAGAATCCCCTTCTTCTTCTCCTTCTTCCTCTTCCTCTTCATCCTCGCCGTCCTCTGTCTCCTCCTTGTCCTCTTCATTTTCACTGCCTCTCTTTCCATCCGCCCCGCTGAAGTCTGAAATAAGGAGGGCTCGGAGACCATTACTCAGCTCGATGTATCTGCAGAGAGAGCGGGACAGAATCAGTATAATTATCACCAAGTCATATCTTTGACATTTAAAGCAGACACTTTTCTGTCTCCCACCTATATTTCTTGGGGTCACTGGGTGATCTTATGATCTCTGGGTCTCCCTGGTCTTCAGCAGCTCCTCCATCTCCATCTCCAGCAGCCTGGGTCCTGACATCCTGTGATGGTGGCGGCTCACCCTGGTCTGGAGCAGATAACTGTCCTTGTGCACCGCCGCTGCTCACTGACTTGTTGGTCTGAGGCATTTTGAGTCTTCTGGAGAGACAGCACTAAACATGCACAAAACAAACATGTTCATAAATATATACGCAGTATTGTAGGTCAAGCTGTCAGATCATAGATAGTTTGAGTAACTAATCAAGAAAAACTTGGAAAGCATCAGATCAGATATCAAGTCAGATTCTATGTTTATATACTTTATACAGCTAGTCACTATTTCAAATATTGGAGTTGCTGGTGTATGATATATTATTCCAATAACAAAAAATAAATTTATATCTAGATATGCACATATTTTGGATGTTTCTTGGACATACTAACGATCATTAAGAGCTTGAAGTCTTCAATCTTGCATCTCGGTCTATTATACATGAAAATACAGTGTGGTAAATTTCTAAAATAACAGTAACTGTCAATGATGTTATAATATATATTTACTCAGACAGATGAAGCATCATTTTCAAATAGCAGTATTGTACATAACGGGGACTGTAAAATAGCTTTTGTCCATAAGGGCATGTGAGTACAGTTTGAAGACAGAACGTGGAACAATCTTTTTATTAATAATGGAAATAATCATTAGCAGGGAGCCAAACAAATCACTGCAGCCAGGAACAAAAACATCTATTAATGTGCATTTGTAAAGAGAGACGGTCATTATTTAATCGAAAACTGATTTTCAGTGAAAAAGCTTTCCTATTGTACTTACTGAATCAAACGTACGCTGAATTATAGTACAGAGTGAAACGTAATCAAGCATGCTTTTGCCGATAAGAGGGGTCGAATGAAAATATTTAATTTTATTGAAGCAGTCTGGTGGCACAGTCCCGTCGCATTGGAGAACTGCATGTATTATTCGCCTGGGAACAGAAGCTCGCATTAATATTCAGTGAATTTAACAGGTACACCACATTCCCTGGGAAGCTAGCAAGCTAACTATGTGAGCTAATTTCAAATATTCACAAATTACGCGACTTAAATTGCTGATACTTTAATACAGGCAGTAATTAGGTAAGCCCGTTACATTTGGATGGTAAATACTATCTTTCAGTAATCCTGTTTTTCATAATGACACAACGCCGACTGTTAAACGGGTACTTAATTTAGCCACACTGGCGAAAGTACGAGTCGTTTAGCATTGCCGTTAGCTAGCCAGGAACAACCGAAGTCTAAAAAATGACACAGAAGTTTAATCTGTTATGCTTTGAAGGAAGAAGACTCTAACCTTTGTTCTGTAAGGTTAATTTTGATAGAAGTTTTGGAGTTTCGGTTTCAAAATATCCCGTACGTTCTCCCAGTCCGGACTAGGAAGCAGTAGTCAAAACAAAGCCTGTGATTCGCTGAGAGCAAAGATAACGCGAACAAACGGCCGTCTCATTGGTCGAGCCTGTGACGACAGAGGTAGTTTGGTTGAAAAACACTGTGTGGTAATACGCAGGTTGGTCATATGGGGATGATAGTAATTTTCGAAATGATGATATAAATATAACAACTACACCACCAAAATCACAGAATAACTGAATTAAATTATTTAAAAATGCAAAACCATGTGACTAAAATATAGTTTTAGTGACAGTCTCATAAACAAATGTCTTTATGGCTTGACTTTGATTAATATGCAAATCTATTGTCCTTTAATCTGTAAAAATATAATTACATACTGTGAATCTGTAACTGTATCTGAATCTAATGTGTTAAGCCCTGAGTAATGTCTGCAGAACTGCAATCATTGATTATTATTCTTATTATTATTCTTGCTCTAATGTATCACCCATATTTAAAGCATACTGTATATATAAATTAAGAGAGCAAGTTAAGCAAGATAAACATGAAGTACACCACACATATGCATTATATCTTGTTAATCTAGTATTGGTGCAGTCCTATATTAGTACTGAACCAATCTTTATGTGCACACTGTATTTAAGCATTAACATCAATGCTAGTTATAGAAGAGGTAGAGACAAAATTCTATTAATTGTTACACAGAAAAAAACAACTAATTCAAATAATATGATTTAAAGATTGTGATTTTTATTATACTAAATTGCATCTATAATATACAAACATTCACAATAATTTGTACAATCACTTTGTGCTTCTCCCCCATACAGGAGTGAATTGTAAGACAACAAGTTCACATAAACTCTCTATATAATTTGTCCATGGTATACACAGCATAAAAAATAAATTCATACTCAACACCATTAGAATTTCTAAATCTATCATTTACAAATTCACTTAAAAAATAATCATATGAAGACAATGTCAATATTATTGTAAGTTTCTTATCAATATGTAGACACATGGCGGGGAGTTACACACAAAAAACGTGCGCTGTGGTAGCTATATAACAATTTGGCAAGATATTGTTTTTCTAGCTTCAATATTCAATAATAAATGCACATTTTTTTTCTCCTTGTCTTTCCTTTTTTTCTTGAAGTCTTTCGTAAACACACATACTGTATCTCAGCTGACATGACATTATCAAAATATCTCAGTTCCGTCAAAGATACTGTACACAAACACAAAAAACCCTTACAACTGAACACGCAATAAATATGATAACCATATGCAACACAAATGTTGGCTCCAATATCACACACACACGCACACACATACATACATACACTCAAAGTTCATGTAGGAAACACTGTGAACATGACAGCTACGTGACTACACCTGCTAACGGGAAGGACAGAACCATGTGTTCTTCACTCATCAGCTCTGCTCACATGTGTGCGTGAGTATAAAACACCCTCAGTATGGCATTGGATTGTGTCGGCCAGTGCAAAAGCTGTAAGCCACCATGAAGCAGGACCGCAGCACTCAGCGCTGGGGTCGAGTCTCTGGCAGTCTGGGGGGGACATGGACGGGGTCTGATCTGCATCTTTGACTTACTTAGTTAAATTTTTTTGTTCTATTTTATGTCCAGTTTGAGATCTAAACTTTGACAAGTTGGTCATTCCTGGAAAACATGCTAAGGTTTGGGAATATACAACATTCTCATTATCTATTAATCTGTCAGTTATGTAAGCAAGCATTACTTGTACAATTAATTCTCTCTCAGTCTATAAAATATCAGAAAATATTCTGTTTCTTTTCCAACAAGGGTTTATAAGTTAAAGTTTTTTCTTATCTAAATTGTGGGTCAAAAGACATTGCTGTATGCTGTATTGACTGTACTGTAAAGCTCCTTGAGACAAACATGTGATATTAGACTTGCCCAACAGTCAATTCTGGACAGCTGATTGAATCTATTCAGTAATCCTTCCATGCCTGCAATACACCAAATATGATAACAATATAATGATTGTTCCAGTATATAGGTCTACTGTGCAATGATTTGTCTCATACCACACAGTCATAACACTACTAATATAGAGGAATCCTGTTAGAAGATCAGGAGGCACTCTGTTTAACTTTGTGCTACAGACCAGCATTAGACTTTTTTTTGGACTCGTGTTAGTCTTGGACTCGACCCACGTCAGTCTTTGACTCTGAGGATTTCGGCTGCAGCCCTGCCTAGGAGTTGTGCATTGGTGGTGTAGCCCTAAAGCATCTTTCAAGCCACAAACAGCACAAAGTAAGGCCAGTAACAGTTAGTTAGGCTATAGGCATAATGTATTCTAGTGGACTCACTATATTACTAGCTATTTGAGAAGCAGCCTAATCTGATGTTTTTCGGCAGGTGACTTGCGGGTGAACGACTGTAAACGTGTGAACATGAGCAGCTGTGGTGTGCGTTTCTCTTTGTGCTACTTGGAAAGGAGAGGCAGTGCTGTGCTTACCTGTGGACTCTGCTGCCAGCTCTGCTCAGTAGTGCACTTTCAACAGTTTGCCATCTTTCTATGGTTGCGCATTTCAAACGAAGCGCCTCACTCAGCTAGGGGTAGTGTGTCAGGTATGGTCAGGTGTAGGCCTCCGTCTCAAAATCTTTACACAGACAGAATTACTGTTGCTTTTCACCTGGAATTTAACAATAACACATCACTGGAGGTCTTTTTTTAATCTGTGTTGAATACCTTATCAATACTTCGCTTCCTTGTGACTAAGGGTCAACGTAACCCTTTTTCTGCTTGGAGACATTTACATGTCTGTGCAGAAGCATAATCACATCCTTAAAGCCTGGTCACACCAGCATCGCTGCATGAATAAATACTATTTATTTCAATGTAAATCACGGTAATCAGTTGATTTACTCATAGGGACAAAGTGAACTCTTTTCTTGTCAAGCTGTCAAGTGTGTTGCTGTGTTGCATCATCCACTTCCATATAACCCTCCTCTGTCAGACTATAACCTTTCCACAATAGCAAAATGACAAATATATCTCTTAATAAAACATACAAACTCAATGTCTCATTAGTAACCAACCACTGACTGACAATTTCTGAGTCGGCTATCCCAGCGAATATTGCCTATGTCAAACTTCAAGCACGCCGTACGTATGTGGCGAGGACAGAACATCTTTGCTTTGACACTTTCTGGTGTGACCCGGCTTTTATTCTCCTCCTTATGTCACATTTCATAACCTCTTGTATTCTAGCTTGGCTCTACAACCTTTTCAATATGTCAAATTTTGTAAGGACCAGACAGGAAAGGGATGAATCTGGCTATAGAAGTTGCAGTAGGTGTAATGATTACTGAATTCTCACAAACATGGACTGAAGCAGAGAGTGTGTAGAGGGATGTTACAATAACTAACTTTTTTTTTTGTATTTCTTAATAGCTGGGGGGGGTGGGGGCGACAGTGGAGAGATGAATGGACGGACGGATGGATGATCAGCAGCACTTCTGAGGTAGCTGGACGGGCTTGTCGGTCAGTCTGGTGGTCTTGGTGCCGGGAGCAGCTGGAGCTTCCACATCCACGCGCTCCGACATCTTCACACAGATGATGTCCACCAGGCGCTCAAAGACCTGCCGCACGTTGATGTTCTCCTTAGCGCTCGCCTCGTAGTACTCGAAGCCTGCGAGACCAAACAGAAGCAGTTTAAAGAGAATACATGTAGATTTGTTTGTGTGCAGGCAGTCATAGACTTTTAGCTTTAGGTACGTAGGAGTGTTTTTAGCTTTTGTGCACCAGGTCAGAGTCATTAAAGAAACATCAAATAGTTGGTGAGATTTGGGGTTTATAATATATATATATATATATATATATATATATATATATACGCACATACATATGCGTATATATATGTATATACATGTACGTGTATATATGCACATACATATATACATACATGTATACATATATGTATATATATATATATATATATATATATATATATATATATATATATATATATATATATATATATGTATAATATATATATATATATATATATATATATCCATCCATATACTACATTAGGAGGAAAAGCCAATGGGATAGATATATAATCCTGACAGCAATACAATTAGAAAGAATAACACTTTTTTCTTTATAATTTAATATAAAATAATGATCAATTTATAATAATTTAACTGGTTTTATTTGTCAGTTATTAGAGTGTTTATCACTGTGTATGTAAGCTAAATCCATATTTTTCTGACTTTCCTCCAATGAGTCCCCTCACATGAGTAGAATTTGCTTTATTTTAAGTGGACACATGCTGAAATGTCTGGAAAAATATGACTGGCCTTCTGTAAATATTGACAGCTCTGTCTTTAGGCTTTTAAACTTTCGTTGGGTGTGGTTTTATCTCTTTGAACATCTCAGGTGTGTGTGTGTGTGTGTGTGTGTGTGTGTGTGTGTGTGTGTGTGTGTGTGTGTGTGTGTGAAGTGTTTGCTGTATTCTGACTCCTCTTCCCGTTTCACAAATATCTATTTGTAACCTGAAGTACCCAGTGCTTTAAAGTGATTCTGTAAGCCACTTTGTGCAAACTTTTTTCCAAGATAATTACAGATAATCTTTCCATTTTATCACAAAACACTTCAGTGCATATAGCGAACATCTACCTGAACATTGTAAAAAAGTTTTGAAGCGGCAAACTCTTTTTTTCAGGGTTTCAGCCTGCAGCGTTTACATTTCTTTCATCATTAATTGATGACGATTTAAGAAACATCAACAGGAGTGGAGCTAAAACCAGTATAGTACTTCTTTAATTCACATGTCTTTTTGGCCTTTGGCAACAGGGAACACACCTCTAGTATTTCAGCAGTCTTCACACAAAGTTCACACACACTCCGGGGTGAAATAGTCTGCCGAGTAAATTATTACGTATCTTTATAATGGAAATATCAAAAGAGTTGTGTCAGGTAGAAATAACTGTCTGATATTTTTATACCTGGGCTAACACACTCTACACTGCAAGACAAGCACACAGTTTTTTGAATGCTTGTCTTCTGCCTGCATTATCAACTAGTGATGATGCTATTTTTTTTTTTTTTTACCTCAGATCACTGGCCATTACTGCAGTGTAATTACTGTGTTGCAGAGATCATTAAACAAGAACTTAACATGAGCCACCCTCCAGTAGCTGTACTGGTAAAATGTTCAGCAGCAGTCATGACTCACCTAACTGGTCGGCGAGGTGTTTGCCTTTCTCTGGAGGTACAACCCTCTCCTCGTCCATGTCACACTTGTTGCCCACCATAATCACCTGGGCGTTGTCCCATGAGTACGTCTTAATCTGAGTTGCCCTAAAAGCACATTTCAAATCCCTTATTTTAAGAATCAGACACACCAAAGCATCACACACACAAGCCTCCAGGGTAATCTCGTACCAGTCCTGGACGGCGTTGAATGACTCCTCGTTGGTGATGTCATACATGAGGATGAAGCCCATGGCGCCACGGTAGTAGGCCGTGGTGATGGTGCGGTAACGCTCCTGCCCTGCCGTGTCCTAATACAAAAAAACACAACCAGTTAGTCATCAGATTTACTAGAGAATAAAAAATTGACTCGGCTTATAGGTAGCGCTTCAAGACAAAGACTTTATCCTCTAAGGGACATAACTGTGGGCAGTAAATCTAATGAGATCTGACCTTTAGAGTTTGATAATTCTCATGTACAAGTGAACATAGTGTGGTAAAGGCCAGGGAGTCAGTAAAATTGTTCATTCCACTTGTTAAATTGGAATTATACTTCTCCAGGCTGCAGGTAGCATGTATCTAAATGTGCACAGGTGTCATTCATATACAATGTTGTTGTTTTTTTTCTTTTATGCAATACAGAAGCAAAGTTTATCCTCACTTCAAACCCGCCTGTGTGTGTCAGCTCCTTTGCGAGAGTGGCAGACATTTGCTGAAATGCAAATGACTGCATCCCTCTTAAATTGTTGAATCACTCAAATGGGATATTGCCAAAGTTGTTCGCTCGCTGACATCAGAGGTGTAAAAATTAAAACCCTATCTCTATTGAGATATGCTAAGGTTGTTGATCCAGACAAGTGCCAGGTTTCCAGATTCCAGTTTGTGCCTTGTGTTGTCCACTTCCTCTTTTGCACTGCAGGTATCAAAAAAGCTATCTAAAAAAAAGTGTAAATACATCCCTGAAGCATTCGTAACAGACTGAGGTCCAAGATGCATTCAGATGCTGAAAAGGTGTTAAAGCATCTGTCTCTTGAAGACACGTCAGTTACTTTACTTCTCTTGAAGTTACAGTTGCAGTGACATTATCCAGTGTTCTCCCTGTGACATGAAGAACTAAGAGGAAAGCAGCTGCAACAACACACCGTCATACAGACAGCACAGAATGCTGCTGGAGTATTTGACTGAAAGTGAACAACATTACATATAGATTTTGAAACTTGAAATGAAGTGTAAATAGAGGTTGTAGCTCGTCACATGGTGCTACGGGAAATTGGATGAATGATGGTGTCAATTTATCTGGACAGCATCATGGAAAACTGTCCAGTTTGCTCTAAACCGACCAAACCTCACTGATATTGAGTCTATAAACTGTTGGACACTGTGTCCTGTTTACTGAGAGCAGGGATAAGCCCATATCCCAACATACTAAGGCGGGATATTATCTGTTATTCTCTGGCTTTCAAAACTGGGCTGTTTGATTTTGGCTAATGGTGTTTCCATGGAGATGCAAGCATTAATGAAGACTCTCCATCATTTGGACCAAGCTGTGGCACAAAAGCATCACTCACATGCATAAAGAGATACATTACAGATGAGGAAACATTAAAATAAAATAAAGATTTGAATTCTGGAGCAATTATCATGCATACCCCACACACACACACCTGTTCTCACCCTGCAATAACACACAGCATGTGTCGAATCTTCACGCTGACGCTCACAGAAGCTCAATCTACATTTTACATCCTTTCCCCCTGTCATCAGTCTGCTCATTAGTCAACTCTGTCTGTGATTCCTCTTCCACAACATGGAAAGAAACTAATACTTTCTTCTGCTTTTGCCCCTTTCTTTGTCTGTTTATGATGCATATATCATCTCCATGTTTACAGCTGCAGATACAAACTGCTTATCTGTAGAATAAAAGAATAAAAATGATGCTGCCAGGCTGTGTTGGTGTTTTTGGGTTGCTTCAGGTACCAGTGAGATCTAATCCAAGACAATCAAAGAAAGTGACTAATCAAACCATGAATGTGAGGGTTTCTCAGTTTTGCATCCAAAGACTATGTTTATAAAATGACAAAGCTTTGTCGACCCAGGGTTTTCATGTAGTGTGAAAGAGACTTTGAGGAGTAATGTGACCCCGCATGTTTGCCTTGAATGATGACATCTCACTGATCCAGGTTCAACAGCATGTTTCATGTGGGGATAATGCCATATCTTACTGAAAAGTAAAAATTATTAGCACATTTATAATTGACGTGTTTTTTTAGCGACCTGTCAACCATAAGGTAGCCCTGCCTTAAAGCAGCTCATCTTTATGGTCTATTTGATGGTCTATTAAGTGGGACCATAATTTACTGAATGAACATCAAGCTGTATTGTAGAAGACTTGAAACTAAAGATTTATTTTATTATTTTTACTGCAGTAAAAAATCAAGAGAGAAGTGGGATCATTTTCTCATTGCTTTCTATAAATCAAACTTCATTTTGAGACCAGAGTCAGTCGGTACATAGGAAGCTCATGAGCCATGATGGCACAGTGGTGCAGTGGCTAGCACTGTCACCTCACAGCAAGATGGTACTGGGTTTGAGTCCTGGCATGTTTACATGTTGTCCCCTACGTGGGTTCTTTCCAGCTACTCCGGCTTCCTCCCACCATCCAAAAACATGCATGGGGATTAGGTTAATTGTCTAATTTAAATTGACCGTAGGTGTGAATGTGAGTGTGAGTGGTTGTCTGTCTCTATGTGCCCGGAGATGAGGTGGAGACTTGTCCAGGGTGTACCCTGCCTTCCACCCTAAGACAGCTGGGATAGGCGACCCTACGTAGGATAAGTGGTTGATGATGAATGAATGAGCCAGTCAGCGCAACAATAAAAGAGCACAAGCTCCATAAATAAATGGGTTTCCCAGTTTTGTGTGGAAGAACTTTAGGACCATTAGGATGAACTGATTATGATCCAGACCTGAACAACCAACATCGGTGTTGGACTTGAGAGACTGAAGCCAGAGGAGAGGCTGTTTTAGAGAATAACCTATATGAACATGATATTGCTCTGTTCAGCTGTCCACATACTTTTGGCCATGTTGCTTTAATGATTTCTTCCTCTGCGAAAATCACACATTTTCTCTGCTTTCAACTAAACTGAGAGGAATCAGTCACTGCCTGAGGCCCTGCTTATCATCCTCGATGATGATGTGGCACACACACACACACACACACACACACACACACACTCCACATCAAATCTGAATTAATTAAATGCAAACGAGCACTTGCCATATCCCGCAAGAAGAAGAAAAAAAGAGAAAATCAGAGATTGTTGAATGAGCGCAGAGGAAGTGAGGCACAAAAGAGCTAAATTTAGCAGAATTACTGCATCCAGACCAGCTGTAGTGGTATGAGGATGAAATGGTGGAGGATGGCAGCAGCTGAATGTTGTGGACGGGCGTGAAAGTCACATTGAGGCATCGGCTGGTTTGTTGCAGTGGAGCGATTGGTGGCGGCCGTGGATCGATCGGTGCTTCAGATAAGACGACTAAGAGTCTTAAGAGGAAATGAAGCTGTTTGGTTCCTGTGAGATTAAAGAGTGAGATGTGCCAGTCTTCATGACTGATTAGCTTCACAAAATCCAAAGTCATGTGTCGCTGATGTTTTTTTTTTTATCTTATCGTTATGCACACTTCACACCTCCTGATTTCTTACACTTCTTCAGTTCTCGTCACATTAGCATATTGCTGATGAGGTGAAGAGCACCTCCCCTTCTTCCCCACTGAGAACTGGAATGAACAAGCATATACAGTTTCATGGCAAATAACAATGATATTATTAATTGTTTGTACCTACAGTATTAGACTGTGGATATATTTCAGTTCAGCCAACAGAGCTTATAGCATGCCTTTTTGAAAGATGCTCTCTTTTCTGTCCGTTTTCTATGTTCTCTCATATTAGTGTGGTTGTTTTTTGATGCTACGAATACACTAGTCTTTGCTGCTGCCTTTAAAGCATCATTAAGTGGAAAGGCAGTAGTAAATAAAGTGTTTCCACGACTAAATTAGCTTCTTCAACATTTTTCTTTGTGAAAAATTCCACTCATTGTGCCTATAAGCAGCAGCAGTGAGTGCACCATGTGCTTTTCTGCATCTATGGTGAAATACAACGCAACTTTATTAAGGAAAATGCACCATTTAAGCACAACATAAGACGTCTTGTTTGATGTTGTACTAGTAGTTTAGTGCAAATTTGAAGTAAATTAAATTAACAAAACCAACTGAGATGCCGTAAAATTAGGACTTTAATTGTTTGTTGCTTTGTGTTGTTGTTTATGGGTGTGAGTGTGTGTGTACAGTGTCTATTTTTGCTCATCAGTGATCGCTTTCAGATTGAATCAATCGGCTTTGATTAGCTACACTTAAGGAATTGTGCATCTATACATCCCTCCACGCACGCACGCACTCACACACACACACACACACACGCACGCACTCTTCCCTCCCCCCCATCCAGACTCTTCTGTCCCCTACTGGGTCTCAACCTCTTCGCCCCAAGAGGTCTCTTTAATTGCCACTGAAGGCAACACTGTTAATGTGTGTGTGTATGTGTGTGTGTGTGTGTGTGTGTGTGTGAGAGAGAGAGAGCGTGAAGAGCTGGTGCCATGGCAACAACATCACCACTGATAATACAAGCTGTAGAGAATCAGAAGTCTGTGTCTGTCTTATCTTTTCTTCTCCTCCCTGCAGCTTGTCGTTGTCTGAGAGCAGAACACCATGTTACACTGCATCACTCTGTATGTTACAGTATACAATATTAATATATGTCCCTGCGTGTTACAGTATATATAATCAATATATGTCACTGCATGTTACAGTACACATAATCAATATATAATATTATTATATGTCACTGCATGTTACAGTATATATAATCGATATATAATATTATTATATGTCACTGCATGTTACAGTATATATAAGCGATATATAATATTATTATATGTCACTGCATGTTACAGTACACATAATCGATATATAATATTATTATATGTCACTGCATGTTACAGTACACATAATCGATATATAATATTATTATATGTCACTGCATGTTACAGTACACATAATCGATATATAATATTATTATATGTCACTGCATGTTACAGTACACATAATCGATATATAATATTATTATATGTCACTGCATGTTACAGTACACATAAGCGATATATAATATTATTATATGTCACTGCATGTTACAGTACACATAATCGATATATAATATTATTATATGTCACTGCATGTTACAGTACACATAATCAATATATAATATTATTATATGTCACTGCATGTTACAGTACACATAATCAATATATAATATTATTATATGTCACTGCATGTTACAGTACACATAATCAATATATAATAGTATTATATGTCACTGCATGTTACAGTACACATAATCAATATATAATAGTATTATATGTCACTGCATGTTACAGTACACATAATCAATATATAATATTATTATATGTCACTGCATGTTACAGTACACATAATCAATATATAATATTATTATATGTCACTGCATGTTACAGTACACATAATCAATATATAATAGTATTATATGTCACTGCATGTTACAGTACACATAATCAATATATAATATTATTATATGTCACTGCATGTTACAGTACACATAATCAATATATAATATTATTATATGTCACTGCATGTTACAGTACACATAATCAATATATAATAGTATTATATGTCACTGCATGTTACAGTACACATAATCAATATATAATATTATTATATGTCACTGCATGTTACAGTACACATAATCAATATATAATATTATTATATGTCACTGCATGTTACAGTACACATAATCAATATATAATATTATTGTATGTCACTGCATGTTATAGTATATATAATCGACATATAATATTATTATATATCACTGCATGTTACAGTACACATAATCAATATATAATATATATTACACCATTAGATCTTACTGCATGTGTCTATATGTCACAGTATGTTAAATTACAATAAGTCACTGTATATTACAGCATATATCAATATATAATATCATTATGTTATTGCATGTTACAGTATATATAATCGATACATAATATCATTATATGTTACTGCATGTTACAGTATATAATATCAATATATAACATCATTATATGTTACAATATGCTATATTATGATAAGTCACTGTATATTACAGCATATATCAATATATAATATACATTATGATACCTTGCTGAAAACCGCAAGACAAGTTTACCTATGGGTATAACTAACCTGGACCTGAACCTACTATATGTTACAGTATATAATATCATCATGTCACTACATGTTACAGTATATAATATCATGATATGTTACTATATGTTACAGTAACTATATATTACATATATACAGTATGTATAATAATTAGACAAACATAAATCCATCCATCCTCACCCAGATCTGCAGCTTGATCCTCTTGTCATTGCGATACACCGTCTTCACCTTGAAGTCGATGCCCACGGTGCTGACAAACGAGTTGCTGAAGGAGTCGTCGGCGTAGCGGAACAGGAAGGAGGTTTTTCCAACGCTGCTGTTGCCGATGATCAGCAGCTTGAACATGTAGTCAAAGTTCTGGTCGGAGCCGTCCCGCTGGCCAAAACGCTGGTCTGCCTTTGCCATCTGCAGGTTGGGTTTGAGGAAAGAGAAAACACACAATCTGCATCATAAAAATCAGTCTAAACAAGCGTGAGATTTCCACTGGAGACATGGAGAACATGTGTAACATAGTTTACACAATCATGTTTCATCCTCCACTTCTTTTGTCTTTTGCATTTCTACAAAAAGGGAATGAGGGCTGTCCCTTAGTCTATAAATCATTTGGTCTAAGATTTCTTTAGTTGTTTATTATGCTTTTTTGTACTGAATGACTTATTTCCAAGGAACATCTTTGGTAAAGATGAGATAAGATAAGATGAAACTCATGTAGAGAAAATTATTTCACAACAGTTGCCATACGCAGTATGAAATGTAAGCTTTTTTCTAAAAAAAATAAATAAATAAATAAATTAAATATATATAAAAATATATATATATATATATATATATATATATATATATATATATATATATATATATATATATATATATATATATATATATATATATATATGTTCAGTGCAGAATAATGCAAAAATGCAGTAAAGTGCAAAACCAACAATCTAAACAATACAACAATATACAAACATCTACGGAGCATATATTATGCTCCATATCAGGAACATAATTATGCAAACAAGTAAACCATTAGCTGCCAACTAACAGTCAAAGTGACATATGCTGATAAAGTAATGATGATAAGTATTACAGCAAATGAGTCAAAAAAAATTGTCAAAACAGAAGATTTAAAGTGATACTTTTGGGGGATTATTTGTGGGGAAACTCTTTTCTAATTCTTTTATTGGACTCATTGCTCAATGTCCCTATTTTTCAGTGTTGAGGGTTGTTGAGGATACGATACAGGCTAGATAGATAAGACAACTTGTTGTTTTGAAGGTGCATTGAGTGCACCCTCATGCATGGATGGACACAGCAGGAATAGGCATCATTATGTTTATTAGACACAAATTAGCAGAAATTGTTATGCATGTTTGCAAGTGCTTTAATATTAGCCCATTATACACAGCAGGTGACAACACAGACAAAACATTCCTCAACTGTGGGAATAAAATGTCCAAAACACCAACTCCTGTACTTTGAATTCAACTGGGGCTATTTAACGGGTTTCATTTTTTCATTTCAGATCAAATGCTCGTCAGAGAAAAACTCCTAGCTGCGATGAAATCTGTCCAACGAGCTGAAAACTGCACAGAGCTGCTCCTCTTTATTCCTGGAAAGCTGACATTTTCGAAGTTTTCACAGACTGCAGTCAAATATGAGTCAAGCACAAAGAGCCAGCAAACCCCACAGGGTGTTAAACAAAGATGCAGTGCAAACACACATTTCCTGTTAGACATCACCTGTCAAGTCAAATGAAAAGCCTGAGCTGCCTCTGTGTTCGACCTTGCAGACGGGTAGAGGTCGGTGTGAAGGACTGAACGAATGTGAGCAGCAGATGAGTCAGAGCTGGAGATCCTGCTGGGTTCAAGCTAGCGTGGATGGCTATGTCAGTGGAGACTCATCCTCTCTGTCAGAGACCGGGGGAGGACAACAAAACAACCAAATCCATCTGAAATGATCATTCTAACGCTTATATGAACGTTTTTATGTTTACTTCTGTCAAGAGTTTTTTTGAGTCGGCACAGTTCCTTATATTCAGAAAAAAGCCCTCTGCAGCATCTGTCACTCCAGTGTTTCTGCTTTCCATTCAAGACCTGTCATGTTATCAAGTGTTCATGAGACAGAAATAGTCCCAATCACACTGGTCTCTTTTACTCTCAAGGATTTTCAACATAAGAGAAACACCTACAGTGCATCATTTGCACAAGACAGCCATAATTAACTTCACAAAAACACACAAATCATAGTATTTCAATATTACTATAACTAGCAAAATAAAATGAAAACCAGTCCACACCCAAGTACTGTATTTGAGCACAATTTTGAGCTACTGAAACTGTCTGAGACTTTGTACCTGAATAATAACAAATACACCTTTGCATTAGTTCAGATTAATATTCATCATCTCTCTTCCCCACATATCATGTTGATGCATGAATTTTCATATAAGTGACATTTCCTGTTACCACCATAAATGTGAAATAGCCTGAGTTTCATGCTTGGTTTTTGCTAAAAGGTAACCTACATCCTAATAAACTCTTCAAATAATGAGAGCATGTTTTGATGTTGTTGACCTATCTGTCTCTTTAATCAATCAGGGCTACTATTTTTTTTTTATTAAATTGATTCATTGGGTTTTTGGATACGAATGCTGGAAAGAGATTTGCTGTCCTGGTTCAGTCTCAGAGTTTTCTGATAAAGCCACTGTGAGTTAGACTAACTGGTGGACATTGTTGAGCATTTAGCAGCTACAGAGACAGATATTTCCCTCCAGACCAAATGTAGAAACCTTCAAAAACACTTCAGGGACACGTGGATTGAAAAATCATCCTTGCAAAGACTGTGAAGATTTTGAATTTGAAAGCCGTCTGGAAACAGCGCTGACAGAGCTGACAGTGTTAACACGGTGGGGAGCCAGAGGGTGGACACTACAGTAATGCTTGTGAACAACCAAAATATCCTGAACGCCTCTTTGGTCACACTTTGAATGCATTGACCTATTTATACGTCAAAGTGGGTTTTATTTCGCAGCTGGCACAAGAGGGTGCTCTCACACAGCCTGTGAGTAATTCTGGGGCTTCTGGGATTTGTAGTCCGAGATCAAAACAGGAAGTGGAGACGATCACGATTGGAGAACAAAACAAACAAAAAGTGATGATTTTGGTGAAAGTGTCCTCTACTCTACCTCTGATAAAACAAGAATGGAACAAGGTAAAAACAAACATTTTTTTCATGATGAAATAGAGAGTCTCTTCTTTCATTTGAGCTATTCAGTGTTTTCAGAGTCATAGTACAAAATACTCTGTGGGTCTTAAAAAAATGACCCAAAATGGATAAGGCACTTTCAGTTTTATAAAAGAGCTGGCACTAAATGAGTTAAGAGCAAAAGGAGTCGGACTTGGTAGCCATGGAGAAATGAGCTTGAACTAGCGTGGACCACAAAGTTACTGCTTGTGCGAAAACTGACATAACGCAGCGCTTCTGCCTGCTATGGCTAAAAAAAAATTTACACAACTGCCCCAGAAGGCCCACATGGCTTCACTATGTCAACAAAGCAAGGACAAGCTTGAATTGTTACTCCATCGTAGCTTTATCTGGCAAATAGCCTAGTTGTTTAGCTGCTATGACCCTTTTAAAGAGCACCTTTAAGGCAACATTAGATATTTGTAGATATAATCATAGCATATTGATATTATAAATAATATTTAGCTATCCTCAAGCACGAATAAAAAAGCACCATGAAGATAAAAAATATATATCAACAAATCATCATTAAGTAAGAGCAACCTACTGAAAGACACATATAAAGATGAAGTAATGTCTATATCACTACAACTGGAATATAATTTTTTTCATAATAAAAAAAAACACAGCCATCCAGTACAATATGGCCACTATTGGAAGACTATACATCCCTGTGGGGAGATGAAATATCATAGACACACTACAGCAGATTAAGACATCATCATGAGGCCAATTGAGGCTCAACTCCCTGCAGAGAGCCACAGGCAAGCTGCATCTGTGAGATTATTATGGGATATTACAGGAACATTGTGTTTTACTGGGTTTTATGACATACATGTATAACCTGTAAAGCACAAAATGGTCCATATAACCACAGACTGTTTACAACGTGATGGATGTGGTAAATGAAATTGACAACCGACCATTAAATCAATATAATCAGTAATAAGCACCACAGGAACACTGCAGCCTCACTATAAATGATATTATATGAGATATAAACCCAATAATAATGATGACAAAACCTTAATTTAAGGTGATTATATGGAGATTATATGGATATAATGGCGCTCAGGTGTGCTCGACGCTTCTGGAGTCATCAGGCCTGTGTGTGTGCGTGTGTGTGTTCATTAAACCAGTGTTAAACTGTGTTGTGTCTGTCTCTTACCTCTGCTGATGATCTCTCTCTCTCTGCTCTGCACCTGATGGAGGCGGCTCGCTTCCCCCAAAATAGGCTAATAATAAAACCAACAAATGTGTCCTGAGCAGCAGAAACAATGCGTCCGATCTGATCCGACGTCCGTCTGTGCAGAAAAAAAACACCCGGCTGCGTCGTTTGGAATCAGCAGAGTGGATTTTTCCCCTTCAGAAATGAGGTGAAATTGCCTGTAAAGCGTCTCCTTTCCGCGGTGCCGCACGCAGCTTCTTTACGCACGGCTCTACGCTGACACCCTGCGATAATTCAAGGTGGAGCGAAGCGATGTGGGAATGTTTGCAAAGACGTCTGTTGCCTGTCACCTCCTCCCCCTAAAAATACCCACCACCTGCCTGCCTCTCTGTGAATGAATTCTGTTCCTTCAGGCAGCTTCTCCGCCCTATCACAGACGCGCAAGCGGCAGGAGCGGCAGCATTTTGCGTGTGATGACTCATAACTGAAGCAGTGATGCGTGTAATTTCCTCAGCGCCAATGACAGAACTATGAAAAAAAGAGGAAAAAAAAATATTTGTCTCTCTGTGCAGCAACAACAAACACAAACACATATTTCTTTATTTAACACACCTGAAGCTCATCTGACACCAAACCACAACATATTAGACCTGGTCAATTAATTCTTCATGAACACAAAATTAATTGATGGCAGCTTTGATAATCGACTAGTGCCTTTTATAAGATTTGTAAATATGAGGATTCAACATGAAATGGGCTTTTCTGCAGAATGCAAAATATAAAGTTATCAAATTGAGGTACTTGTACTTTGTAGTTTCTCAGTCACCAAGGTCGAATTAAACGAAAAAGAGCAAAAAAGAGGCAATTGGACTCATCCAAAAAGCTTTTTCAGTTCAGATATCTATTAATGTGCTCCTGATGATAGAGTAAACAACCCAACAAAACAAAAAAAACAAAACACAGAAACAATAGATCTCCTTATGATAAAGACTGGACTATCAATTGAGAGTCCACAAACTGGTTACTGATGGATTAATTGATTAATTCATTATTTAAGAATTTTCTCAATCAATATAGCCTATAGGCTTGTATGAACTTGGTCTATTCCAGTAATATAGACTGTCTTGTACCAACACAGCCATTTTAAAACCTTTTTATTTTTGTACTTTACTTGAGGATTTATTACTTAATTTTCTGCTTCTACTTGAGTGTAGGCTATTTACCAATCTATTTTGCCAATAATAAAATAAAAATAAAAATACAGCTGAAAGGAAGAGTCCATTCACAAATGCTGGATTCAATAATTTTTTTAATGTGGAAATATTTCATGGTTTCAGCTTCACAAATAAGATGTTGCTGCCATTACTTTTAATGATTGGAATATGAGTAATAATGTTGAGGCTTGAACTGTTGGACCAAATAAACACTGTAAGTGTAGATGTAACAAATCAAACAATTCATTAATGAGGAAAAAAAACAAATGAATCCATCATGAAAAAAATTGTTAATAACAAAAAAAAAACAACACTTGTGGTTGGTTTGTCCTGACCACGTGTATTTCCTGATTGTGTCCAGAAGGTGGGGGTGTGACTCTACATTTCTCTCCACCAAACTCCATGAAGAAAATCATCAAGTCAAGCATTCATCATCACTTTTGTGAATATTATGTGACTGAAGGTTGGTCTTGGTCTTGTACCAACCTAGGAATTTCAAACCTTTTTTTCATTTTCAGTTATTTATTTTATATTTTCACTCATATTGAGTTGTGTTTATGGGATATGTGATTGTATTGTACCCTGTACCATACTTTGGTCAACTGAGGTTGTTAAAAAGTGCTTTAGAAATAAAATTATGAACTTCCTCAGCATGTTTCCTGCCACATCAGATGGAACAAAACACTGAACCATGTTCACTCCACAGCTGGAGCTGAGGTATTTTTGTAAAACAGGAATTTTAAAATTAATTGATAACAACAATACTTCTATTTTAGCATTAAAAATATCATATTTGATTAAAGAATTGGCATACACTGGTGGATTAACCTTACACTGGGTGGTGGTCCAATACATTTGTTTAGCACTGTTATTTAATCACCCAAGCAAACATAAGCACCGCCCCTGGGAGTAAACACACACACTGTCCTGCTCTGTTTGGCTACTGGATTCATAGACAGCAGTGACGTACAGTGAGGTTCATGGCTGGTGAGGCACTGACTCATCTGGAGTCAGATTCACAACTGTAAGAGCTGAAAAGAGCATCTTATTTTACTATTCATGCAACAGCAAGCAACTGCAAATGTTATTTTGCAACCGTTGCAATATAATCCTCCATAATGGATCTGGCTTTATCTTGGCTCTGACTTTCAATAGATCTCCGGACCCCACGTGACTTTGTTTGTTTACATCGCAGTTTGGGCAGTAAAATCTACATCAAGATGAGTGGAGACGCAGTCAGTTTATGCCTTCGGAGTTTTAAATCACGAGATATGACTACATGCACAAGTAAATACTAAAAACTGAATATCTCTGACCCTTATCATGCCCCCAGTATACTTTTCATGAATCTTGACAAGGTTTAGTAGTTGTAGATGTTTCAAAATCTCTCGTCAATCATATTACTATAAATCACACAATGCTCTGTTCGTTGCTGTAATCACAAGAACAGCACACCTGCAGACATGACGTGCATTGAGTTTTATCTAAAGGAAAATTGGAACGACTCTGCAGACAAACATTTTTACGCTGCGTTTGCTTGTTGCTGTATGTGCAACGGGAAGCACCGCAAAATCCATGCCATACCTTGGTCTAACATGCATTTAATGGAAGTTCAACTGTTAGGAATCCTAATAAAACCATGTAAAATGAATCAGATATAAAGTACAGGGAACGTTGGATTCTGTACCAGATGTAAAGTGGTCGCTGCTGGTTCCCACCCCTGCTGAGTGCTTGTTACACTGGTGTCACCGTGGGTCCTTATGGGTTAAATACATGTAGAGAGTCATGCTGGATAACAAATATTTCTGTAAAGTTCATATTGGCGGATATACTGAGGAACAGAAACTGGCACGCGTCATGTGACCCAGTTTGTTTTGGCTCGCGCAGTCAGACAGTGCCTCCTGCCCTACATTTGACAGTGAAATACTCAAATTTTTACTTAATAAAATGTCAAAAACGTATAGAGTCATACTGGAAATACATCTTTAACACAGATCAGAGGAAAATATTAATATTTATTTTATGTTTTTTCTTTTTTTTTATCATCTCATCTGCCTCTCCTGACGCACGTCACTGATATTGTAGCCAATTGAATGAGACGCGGAAAACCGAATGCGTATATAAATATTTCTCTAACGCCGACAGCCCTTCACAAGGCGTTTGAGATCTAATAGTATGAGGGTAAACATGACCAATAGATTGTTCCGTATCTTCCTTCTAATACGTGAGTATCTTGTGTTTTTACGCATTTAGAGTTCATACCAAACTCCGTTATGAATTCATGTGATTTAAGAGTGGGTTTATTAGAAAGTAGCTGTCGTGTAATACAAAGCTGAAATAAGAAAAAAAAGCATGATACCGAGCAAACTATCAGTCTAAAAGAGTAAATTAATGTGGTCACAAGTGTCGGTAGCCAACATAAAATGAGCATTCAAAAACCTGCATGATAAATTAAAGTGCGCAGGTTCGCACTTTCGGGGGGTTTCCAGCTACAGGACGCAAATCTGTGCAACAACCCCTGTAAAACAACCTATAAAAGTGTGCATAATATCTATATAAGATTACTGTATGGCAGTACACTCATATTTACGCTTCTGTATGTTTGTTAAGAAATGGTTTAGTAAAGCGAGGCAGTGTAGAAATGTCACTTTCATGTCAGCTCTTGTCCTGTCGCAAGATTTCACTCGTGCAAGTGGGAAGCCCCAAAACTTCCAGCCGCTCCTCCGTATTTCTGGGAATGAGATCTATTTACAGGAAAGTCATGATGTGCACCGTTTAACCACACTGACCCAGTCATTTTTCTTCTCACGTGTGTGAATGCTCCTCAAAGTTTGCAAAGAAAAGGAACATTTTAAGAGAGCAGATCATTTAGGCTGCAGAAGAATAAATTGTGACGTATTATCAGTGTGAGTCATTGGTGTCATGTTTTTGTTACGTAAACAAACTGGTGTTGAATTGATTGTTATAGTTTTAGTGATCAGCTGACTTCACCTAGTTATTATAGTCATTATAGTAGGCTACACCACAAAGAAAACAAAATCAATTTGGAGAGTGTCAGCCATGATGTATCTGAGGTCTAGAGAGCCGGGTTTTCACTCCATGTCAAAGTGGAATCAAAGTGTGAAGAAAACAAACCACAAATTTCACTCTCCTTCAGTATATGCAGGTCTTATTATCAATGAATATCATGTAGAAATGCCACTTGACTCATCTTTTCACATTGACTCGCTTAACAAATTTATTAGACCACCTGTCCTGTTTGTCTCAAACAGTGTGATCCTCTGTCTTCAACAGATTGGACCACTTTGAATGTCCAGAAATGCAGTCCATCCTGCCTCAAAGCTGAAGTGTTTCTATGGTTACGGCCATGTGTTTTGCTGATCTATCTATTTACTCATAAGTAGGTTTCAGAAGCTGTTTCACTTCATTCATACTTTACAAAGTATGAATGAATGATTTTCATCATTTAGTGAGCGTTGGAGGGAGCCTGAGATTTATCATATTCAACCCATTGACGTTTGTTTTGAAGATAAATAACTTGTTTCGAGCTCAAGGCGGCTCAGTGTTGAACTGATCTGACCTCTGATCTGTTCGATGTGAAGCACAGAGCTTATCTTAACCAAAGCTTGTCTCAAACACTTCCCTGCTGCACTTAGCTCTGTCTACATATTTGCTGTTCCTTCGAGTGCAGGGATCTGTTGTGTTGTGTCGTGTCGTCGGCTTTATGTTTGTCGTTGTGTGCCGATTATGAACCACTCAGACCTCTTACTCACCCTGTTCAGGTCTTCTCAGTTTAGATTTCTTCCCGTCTCCTGGACAGTCCACACCAGTCCATTTTCATATCTTGACCCCATGGTCTTGACCTCTGACCCCGAGACCTGCCAGGACAAACAAAATAATGATCACTGAATGTTTTCCTGCTGAAACGTGGCATCATTGTCTCCAGAGAAACTAATGAAAATCAGTTTAATTTAGAATGCATGGAGAAAATTTCTTCACAAGCCTTCAAATAGTTGTTGAGAAACTTTAGTAACAAGCAAAAATAAACATGAAGTTTATTGTGAAAGATAAAATCTCTGGAGCTGCCTGAGTTGACAGACTTTTCTTTTTTGTTGTTGTTCGTTTTCAGGTTTTGCAGTGATGGTCTTTTGTGCTGCAGCACAGCATCAAACACCTCTAACCTGTAACATCACCCAGCAACCTGATGGCTCTTTCCTCTACCATCTGTCCCGACCACCCAGTTCATTACAGTGTAGGACCTGCTGGGAGCTCCAGAACGTAAGTCCTACACACTGGTTTATAACAGAGGATCTTTATTAAGCTGAGATCAGACCGACATGGTCACTGGGTCAGATCAGGTGTTCAGCTGTAGCTGTTTCTGTTCTTGTTGTGCGACCTCCAGGTCGATCATGGAGCTAACAGTGATCGACAACAGCTGAAATAAAGCCAATTTAAACGGCTCATTCCTTTACGAACTCAAATTTGTTTTGTTGTATTGCCAGCATAAAGCGCACTGTGAAAAACAAATTAATTATTATTATGCTTACAATAGAGCAATATAGAAATATTGCACGTAATTGCTTTCGTTTTCATTAGCAAACATTATTATTTGTCAGAAATACAAATGGTGACAGTGATTGCATTGTTCTTCAAAGAAAACAGTGCTGTCACTGCCATCATTTGCTTTTTCTCAACTGATTTATTTTTCACTTCAAACTAACACAAATCAAACTTTCACTAAAACATGAGGCCGAAAGAAAAAAAGAAAAAATAATTATTCAGAATATTACAGTTTACTTCTGTTCATGGGAAACGTAACGATTTGTATAAGCTCATTAACATATTAAATTATAATTTAAAATCAATACAAAGTGTTGACATGGATCTAGCAGTGTGATCTGTAACACAGGACACAGGATAAAAGAAGATAAAAGAAGCATCACTCCACAGAAAAAGTAAAAATATGCCACGTATAAAAGCGACTTTCTGCACTGTACAGATATTCATCACTAGTCTGTGCACAAGTTTCGGGAGAAATATCAAACAATTTCCTCTGTATATTGAGCACTGTATGTAAATGTGTAACCACACATTCAAAGAATATCGCCCACAGTTATATAACATGACTGAGTAAAAGTGATAGTTTCCTACTCATGTGGCACTTAATGTTGCAACTGTAGAGGAAACTAAAGATTTATTTGCCATGTCATGGTTACAGCGTTTAACACCTCCACAGCAGGAGCGAACTAACATTAGTTTCTACCATCTTAGTGAGTGTACATAAGAACATCCTTTTATTTAAAATGCCTCTTATATTAAAAGGAGAAGAAGTAAAGTGTGGTTGGCACACAGTTATACAGAGTACTTCTCCCTTAATTAGCAGTAAACACATCTGCCTCTGATTAGCTTACCCTGATATTTTTACCCTAACCCTAACCAATCTAACTCCTTGGACCTTAAAGCGACACTATGTAATTTTTTAAGTATTTTATTACCTCAAATCAACGTCTTCATTCATAAATAGATCCTCGTTGGTGTAAAATACCATATGCCAACAATCTGACTTTTCCTCCTGGGTGAAGAATCAGTTATCTGTCTTTACATAGAGCGGGTCGCTCATACGGAGGCTTCCATGTCTTTCCAAAATATCAAAAACTATGAACTGCCGAGAGGGACATAAAGCACTACCTGCTAGTACCCACAGGACAAAATGCATTTCCACGTTTTGAGATTCACTTTTCACAGAGAAGCAAGATGGAGATGCCGGTTTGACTTACCGGGACTAAACTAAAACCTTTTGGTCGTAATACAAGACCATACTTACGCTGTGGTGAATTCTCATCGCCAAAAAAGTGTAAAAGGGCCATAAAATGACCAGAACTCCGGGCTGGGGATGCACGGTGAGTGGACGCCCGGGAATGGCCGACAAGGGCCCACCGGGAAGTCCTCCAGACTGATGGAGGGCTGTGGAGGTCCGGGAAAAATGACTGGAGATCTGGGCCGGGGCCTGGGGATCCACGGTGATAGTGGCTGCCCGGGAGTTGGTCCATTCCGCTTACTGTAGTTCCAACCATGTTGCAATGCATGCAAAGTCAAATTTAACCGTTAGAAGGGAGGAAAAAATACATAGCATCCGTTTAACCTAACCACAGGCAACAGGCAGTGGGAAGTGTCATGCCCTCGCCATGTTGTAAAAATATGAATATGTTGATATTTAGCAGGTAAAAGGATTTTCATGTTTAGTGTGCTTGCATGCTAACATTAGGTAATCAGCAGCAAAGACAATGTAGGCATGCAGCTGAGGCGTAGCTTTTTAGCTAAGCAGCTATGTGACACAATCCTCTTTTATTTATCCAGTCACCTGTTTGAGTAAGAATTTGTGCGTGAATTTATTTTTCTATTAGCTTGTTAGCTTAGCTTGGACGCTAACAAGTTTTTTTTTTTGTTTTTTTTTTAATGAAAATTAAAGTCTCTTATGGTTTCGTCAGTCAGTATGAATGAACAGTAGCAATAATAATTGTAGCCTTCTGACTTTTCAAAAAGGGTATTTCCCTCCAGCATCCTCATACCTGTGAGGTTTTTACTTTTTGGCTCCAGGACATAGGGCTCCATGCAAGTTTCATTTTTCTCTGTAAATGTTTTCATTCAACAATATTACTGCAATGCATAGTTGTTCTTAAATCGGTGGTACTACTGAACACAGCTACAAAAACAGCCATAACCGAGGCAAGGGTCAGGCTAATGTGGCAGATGTGATGTGATGTGATGTGATGTGATGTGGCACAATCAGTATTTAAGGTTTCATTAGGCTGGTTTAGTCTAGTGTTTTCAGCTGATTACCCTATGTTACAGAGTGTTGATAAGTTTTATTCTTTTACCTCCTCTGTGCCAAATGCTCTGATGCCATCTTCTCTGCTAGTGAATGACAACTGAAAATCCAGGTTACAGTTTAATGAAATGTGATGATCACAGTTACAATGGAAAAACCCGTTGTTTTTTTTCTCCAGAAAACCGTCATCACCCGTAACTCTGACTTCGACCCAAAGCTGGTCCAGAATCTGACAAACCAGTTCCTCATCGCGAAAGACTGCCACACCTACCTGCACTACACAGTTGACTGCTTTGAGGTAAAGACAAACTCCAGATTCAGACACAAAACCCAGCTTCTTCAACAAGGTCCATGGTCCACCCACCCTCCACTACTGTTGCCTAATTGCACATTTTGGCACATTTCTATACACAGTTGTTTTCTCTGGCAGATCTTTGTGTACTTCTTTTGGTGACCCATGCATTGTTTTACAAGTTACAAATCTAATTTTAGCACAAACCACATTTCTCTGTTTCTCTTCCTTCCTTCCTTCAGGTCTGGAATGAAGCTCACTGCCACAGTACGTGTTGTGTTGAAGTTGTAAAAATATGACTCACAGATATGCTTCTGTTTTTTACTCACACACTTGCAAAGACTTGTGCTATTCATGGATGTGGGAAGGTTAGAGGAAAGTTGGACACTGAAATACCCACAACTACATCATAAATGTTGTGTCACTTTATTGTCCGTGGGGTAAAATGTAACTGATACCCTGAATTTAATATGATATAGATACATCATGAAATGTTTGACTGGGTCCAGTCAGGACTTGAATAGTCTTTCATAGCTTTAGGTTGTAGAAAGTCCTCTCTTCAAATGTTTTGTACATGGAGAAACTCAACCCTGCATCAAAATGTGCACAGATTTAGATCAGGTTTCAGTGTCAACTTCACAATAATGCAGCCTAGAATAAGCCAGCAGGCCTTAACAGGCGTGTTGCTGTTGATCTTCATACTTCATAATATAAACAGAAGTCAAGGGTTAGCACTGTTGGAATATCCATTGAACAGACTATGGACTGACAAATCACAGTTAAAACCATGTCAGTCTAACTACTCACTGGTTTTATCTCTGTTATAAAATATCCAGTATTGAAGGAAAGAAAAACATAAATATAACAGCTGCTAACTGACTTAAAATAATATAATGCAAGATTAAATAGTGGTTTCTAATCTTTTAGTTTATGGGCTTTTATAATAAACCTGTAGTTGGCCCTCTGTCAGAAGTATGCTTCAATCTACCTGTTGCATAAAAAACTGGATAAGAACTGGGAAAAAAGTAAAAAAAAATATATATATATTCTATCCTCAACTGGCTTTTCACTGTGTTCATCAACACAGTTAATTTTTTTTCTGCATTCTAGTTAACTGCAGCCTCTTCTTGGATGTCAAAGATCTTCTCCAACCTACTGGTGAGTCAGCACGTTTACTGCTTTTATTGCCATTTATGGTATTAGACGAACACTTATAGTCTTTTACAACCAATTAATTTTCCACTGACTGTAACTCATCCGCAGGACGCCTCATATGTCAAAAACATTTAATGGAAATGTGTATAACATCCCTGTTTTGAAGTAATTAATTGGAGTAGAAAACTCAGGTAGAGAAAAGTAAAAAAAAAAAAAAAATAACAGTAACATCAAATGCTTTATACAATAAATCACATTTACTGTACAACTACACATAGACTTAATCAGGTTGTAGTTCATCCATCTAGCACCATGCAGAAAGCAGAGAGGGGAATATAATATAATATAACTAGACCTGTGACAAACTATATGAAAAGGTTACACCTTTTGTTTCCCGTAATTATAAGTCATGTGGCAGCGAGTGATAAAAAAAACCCCCCTCTTTATGGTTTGTGGCTTCCTAGTTTCTGAGAAGTTGATGCTGTTACACTTGTTTTTTGGGAGATGTGGTTTTACGTTGCGAAAGCACCCTCAATGCCCAGATCTAAGATTTCACAGTTAATCAGTGCTTATACCTACTGTCATATATCCAGTGTTAACACTTTTGCAGTATGAAGGTAACAATACTGCACATAGTAGTGGGGCTAAATTTAATAATTTAGTCATCATCAAATACATTTTTAAATATTTTTGATCACAGCGGATAACTTTATTACACAACAGTATATGGAGACAATAAAATGAGCCTCACCTTTACCAGCTGCAACAACAAAGTGATGTTAACACTGGGAGCCAGAGGAGAGAAAAATTAAATCCAGTCAACCAGTTCTATTTTTAGTTTTGTCACAGGTGTTCTCGGAGTACTTTTCCACCTGATATGAACACAGCCTGTAGCCATATATCTGGCTAAAAAACATGTTCATGTGGGTGTGAAATTATGAAACATCACAGACATGCCCCCCCTGGTCTGAGCAGTTACATTGTTAGCATAGCTGATAGCTCATTAACAGTGTTTTTGACATAATAACACGGTACTGTCTGTTTCCTCTTTGTCTTGTTTCAGTGAACTCTACATTGATCTGCCTCACTAAGAGCTGGTGTTTCACCAAGCTGAAATTCGGTCTTGGCATCAGTTGTATTATTCTTCTAGCAGTCTGTATCGTCTGTTTTCTGCGGTACTGGAATATCTGCAAATGCAAAAGAAGACAGACTGCAGCTTTGTACATTCCTGCAAATGGGGAGATTAACATGGAGGAGATGTCTGTGGTCAAAGACATAGCGGCAGTCGATATGGTCCAACAACACAGTGGCTGAACAAGGATATAAACTGAAGAGTTTACTGTTTTATATATGCAGTAACTTCAATATTAATAGCAATAATAAATGTTATAATTCAAGTATATATTATATAAAAAATGTAATGTAACATCCCAAGGTCCAGAAGTCCAGAAGCTAACAGACTGCTGAAACATCGAACTTTGAAAGAGGTGTCACTGATGTTTCTGGACAAGACAGTTTTAAAATTGTTCATGAGTAGTATCAGTAACGACTGTCATTATTTCAGACTTTGGGCCCGGGCTCCCAAAGCTTTCTATTTTATTGACTACTTAGTTGGAGATTGGCTCTATGTAGCCAGTAGCATCGTCAAACTTGTCTGTCGTGTTAGTTCTCCTGCTACCACTTATCAATTAGAAAACTATTGAAAGTCATATTGACTGATTTCGATCTGAAATTTTGTTGGTATAAATGCCGGTGTGATTGGGCTTGTGAAGATGTTGTGCTTTATAGACCCTGAAAACCGTTATGTTGTCTGTTAACGCCAGGTCTTTTGTGTCATTCAAAACACAGTGATCAGTCAATAGTTTTTAATGTTTAGCATTTTAAGGTCTCGTTAATGAAAGTCACACTCCTCAGGGACATGCACGTTATCAAAAACAAAAACAAAAAAAAACAGTTAAAATACACTGTCAGTCTTTGAACTGGAAACCTGTGTCTGCAGTTCTGGAACTACCAGATTTCTCCCAAACTACAGAAAATCAGCTTCTGAATAAACCAGAAGCTTCTGAATAAATCCGAGGCTGCAAACAGGTTGTGTTGTTGCAGAATCAGATTTCCCAGACTTGCAGACTTTGGCAGTCTGGTCTTAAAGGAGCTGGTCTGGTGGGAGCATCACCAGAAAAGTTGTTTTAATGCTTCCGGTAGCTGACATTGTCCAGATGAAGTGCCATGACACACCAAGCTGACCTCAACGAACTGATGCTGCCAAAGGACGACTGATCCAACGCTTTGCATCTTTGCATTCTCCTGAAAAGTTGTGACTTGTGTACACTGTTACAAGGTCAAAAGGCATCAGAAGTGACCTAAAGTCACACAGTCAGTGGGCAGTATACGGCATATCGTTGTATTGCTAAAGCCCTGTTTTTCACGAACACACACATTTATACACTACTGGAAAAACTCAAAATCTTGCCAAGAATATTTGTCTTATTTCTAGTTAAATTATGTCTATGCAATAATCACTTACAACAAAATTTAAACTAAGATGGAGAGCCTTGTTTCAAGACAGAGCATCTCGGATATCTTGCTAGATGAGAAAAGCTTGCAATCATCTTGTTTTGAGAAATATTTTAGATGAAATAAGCTTTTTAGACATGTCGTGATGTATTTATGCTTATATGAGACACAAAAATCTTCCAAGTAAAATATAACTAAAAACAACTTATTAAATTTTATTTTAAGACCTTTTAAATCATGCCAGTCTTAGAAATTGTCTTATTTCAAGAATCTTATCTTATCAAGACAATTTTCACTTGTTCCACTGGCAGATTTTTTTTGCTTAATTCAAGCAAAAATATCATGTTGTTTTGTTATTTTTTTTTAAATGTATTTTTAGATCTGCATTTTTTCCAGTGCAGAAAGTCCCTTGCTTTGTCTGAGCCTGCATTTTGGGGGGAATCTTTTACTATTGAGCACACAATTCGTTTTCAATTTCCCACCACAGTACTGGCCTACAGCACCACCATGCTTGTTGGATCAGGAAGCTCATCGATTAGGTATCAATAACGGGACTCAGATTTTTTTGTGTTTTGGGAGAACATGTTAACATCATGTCTATAGGCACATTTTCAAGCTCTACTATGTGGTGCAAGCAATATTAATCTGGATTCAGATTTGATGATTTGTTATTAAAAACGAGCCTAACACATGACCGTGGTGGTCAGCCATAAATGCTCAACCTTGGCCCATTAAAAGTCTCCAGTATCCAGTGGTTGGCTTGGTGTATCGTGGCTTTCAGCTCCATCGAATGCAACAGTTGAAACCGTCTTTAAATCCTAAATCCCAAATGCCACCAGCCTCTGATTATCCCAGAGGTAAAAAGGTCAGAGGTCACAGCACTCGGTGCATAAATGATTGGATTAAAAAAAATCCAGTGACTAAAAATGACCCATGGTTGACAGATAAGGGAATGGAAATGAAAAAAGGAAGAGAACAGTGCATCGAGATGTCGTGTACTGTCAGAACATACCGATTGATGGTATTATTGATCTTCCACTGTGGAAGCTGGGAGATTTATTTATAATAATGTATAATAAATATAGTTATTATATTACCTGATAGAGTTTCTGTATTGTACAGAGATGTTTAATGTGTGATGACTCAGATGAACGTATGAGCCGGTGTGAACTTTGAACAGGTCAGATAAGGTCAAGGCTTCTGGACTCTGGTATGACAAGAAATCACTGCACAGTCCTGTTCTGCTTCAGGAGCTTTATTGTCAAATTATTTAATATTCTTTGACTTGTTTTGCTACTGTGGTTTTTATATATATCAATTGTTTTTTTGTTTTTTTTGGCAGCAAAGCCACCTTAAAGATATAGATTTTTTAACATAAGATTTATCAATTTGTCTGTAAAGAAAAGTGTGAACAATATCCATTATAATTTCTCATAGCTAACCAACAATCCAAAAATTTGAGTCGAGATAGAATAAACACAAAGATATGTGCCTTACTAATGTTTCATTATATTTTCTTCCTTCTTTTTTTTTTGTTGGCTGCAGATTTTCTAAACAGAATTATGGGAAAAATGCCTAATAAAATGGAAAAAAAAATGTCTCTCTCAACTGTATTTCTCTGACTTGCTTGGAAGATAATAATCTCTTGCACAAGTCAATGCGACTTCTTTTCTGTTGATTTGACATACAACATATTCAGATGTGTCTGATAGGAAGTGAAAGAGGATGGGTGACTCAGGACATTAAACACATCCTGCTGCTGCAGACACATAGCTGGCAGAGAGAAACGCTGCTTTCTGAGGTGAGTTCTGCATCTTCTAACTTTCTGTGCTGTTAAATCTCTACTCATTAATTAATTATAGTAATTCGATTAATGATATAAAATAGACTAACACAAACAGACTTTGGATTCTTTGCAAAGGGAATTAACTCCTAAGAAGAAGAACGGACGTGTAAAGAAGTCCACTATCCTTATGAATTCTTCTTTGTGTAGTTTTATTTGTTATGGTTAGTTATTTGGGTGATTTAACATTGTTTTATCTGACAGGTGACAATATAAACACCTGTTTTTCAATGATGGAGTTCAATGGAGGTAGCCATTAGACAAACATTTAGTTACATTTGCTGATAGGTAAAACCCTCTAGCTGATTTCTTATTAAAAGAGGTTCTTCACATGGAGGCAACAGACTTGCCAAGAAGTAGCACAAAACCACGAACCACAAAGTAAAGTTCATTTACTGTCTGATGACACCATCAGCACTTCACATAAGCAGAAATACAAAAATATATTAAGCAGGAGGCTAAATGAGTTATATTTTTTCAAATAAGAGGCAAACATAAATGTGTCATAATGTAATTTGAGCTGACTTTCCTGCTTTATCATATAAGTAATATAAGTTTAATTTTATTTAAGTTTATTATCATTATTTCAAAAAATATAGAAAATTAAGTGGTAACACTAATAACGTTTTTAGGGGAAAAAAGCAAACTATAAAAGTCTGTGTGTGGGTTAGGAGGGGGTTGATTGTGTGGGGAAGTCATGAGCAAAGTTTCTCTGGAGTATTTTTTGATTTTCTCAAACAGACTGCTGTCACAATTTGTGTGCACAGCTCATGTCCATGTTATTTTTTTTAGGATTTTTTTTTGAGGAATTTGGAAAGATTGCTCTTCTACAGTTAATACAGTTAATATTCACATTTGACTAGCCAACAAGCCACAGTCTACACGGTAAAAAAGATGGTGAAGAAAAATGAATAAAACTTTTACACTTTGTAATGAATCACAAGATTAAAAGTGATCTGTAGTCTTTAGTTGAAACCTGATGTATTTGCTTTAAAAGCAGATAATTTAGGTTTTCTAAGGCCCAACTCTTCTCCCCAGATGTCTCTCAGTTGTCTTCGGCCCTTTGACCCAAACATCACTAATGTGGATCGAGTGTATGACAACAACAGTGAAGAAGGTCACCTCTTTGTGAGAAATGGTACACATCCACTGTGCTCCTCCACCTCCCCTCCACCTTCCGGCTGTGTGGTGTGTCTCCAGCAGACGGCCCACATCGTTTGCTTCAACGTGTTGAAGAACGCAGCACTAGTGATGGAGGAAGGTGGTCGCCAAATAGCCTTTATAAACACCGGTAAGAGCTGAAATATGACTCTAATAAAATCTCAAATTCATACAATCCACAACTCTGTGTTTCAGCAGCAGAATGATAGCAACCGTCATCCCTGCAAACTTCGTCATCACTTATTTTACATACACTACACACAATAAGTTAGGTATATTGTTATTTACGTGAGTGCTTTTCCTATTTGGTCTGAATTTTAATGAAATAAGTAATAGTTCCCTTTGATATTACTATTAATGAATGAGAAGAAACACCATTTTCATTCATTCATTAGTTCTCCTCCACAAGTGCTACACACAGGGTGGGGTATGAGCATGCAGTCGCTGCTTCTGCTGGTCCCAGACCTGCTCTTTGGGGTTCAGGTCAGGGGACAACGCTGGCCATACGATATGAGGCACTCTGACTTCCTGAAGTCCAGCTGTGACAATTCTGGCACCGTGTGGTGGAGCATTATCATCCATGAACAGGAAGTTGGGGGTGTGCTGGTGGAATTGAGGGATGTTGATGGGGTAAGAACGTGCAGTGACTGAGCCATCTACAATCACCAAATCTGTTTTGCATTGACCGGTGATGCCTGCTGCTGCACCTCCTCCACCCAAAGTGAACCATGGAGACCAAGTTGACCTCAGCGTATCGCTCACCTTGCCTTCTCCAGCAAAGCTGACAACCATGATTTCTATGCAAAGTGACCCGACACTCATCAGTGAACAGAACGGTAGACCACTGATGCATTGTCCAGGTCACATGGTCTTGTGCCCGCTGCAAACAGTCACAGCGGTGTCTTGGTGTCAGTGGAGTCACCTGCAACGGTCGTCTGGCATTCGAGCCAAAGCGGTGGAGTCGGTTGCGAATGGTTTGTGTGGAAACCCTACCCTCACTTCTCGTCATAACCCCCATGCAGGGCCTTTTGTTGTCCCTCTTTAAAAGTCCCTGAAACTAAATTTAGACCCTGGTTCCTGTAGTAAAAGTGTCGGTCTACAGGGTGAATGACATTATTAGTCTCTTTATAACAGCTGTTAACTGTGATATGTGTTGTATTGCAGAGTGCCCAAGACTCCTTGGTGATGGTGAGTGTCTTTTAGATCTCTGATTTATTCACATGAAGGACAGCTGAGTGAAACATCTGTATGGAAGATGACTCTATACCTCTTAATATTTTTCTGTATTTCAGCCACAAGTGAAAATGCTGGAAACCACACATCAGTGGGGTAGTTTAGTGTTTCTGCAGAGGAACAGATTTATTAAGGAAATGAATGTTGTACAAATAATAGTGTTTTACTAAATTGGATTGCATCATAAAAACTAGCGTCAGCTGGTAAATGTGCAATCACACAAGTGGCATTTTTTTTTTCTCCTTCCCCTGCATAGAATGTGAGTGAATGGGAGATAAATAAGGGTTGTGCAATTAATCAAATTTCAAATATATTTAAAAGAGCTAAAGATTGATGCATTTCATTTTGCAAAAACTCTTTCTAAACGCACAGTGTTTCCAAAGTCACTGAGTAATCGTGTTAAATAATTGGTAGCCCTCAGGCAAATCTACATTTCACACATGTGTAACCGCCCTGTGTAAATATTTTACAATGAGACATCTGTAGTGCTGTAAATGCAGGTGCAGTATTAGTTATATTTCTGGCTACTTACATGATTTGTTGTTTCTTCTCGGGCTGTAGGTGCTTGGAAATGGTGGCCACTCATCCTCGTCATAGTCATCTTGACTGTCCTCTTGTTCTTTGTGGTTTTCTGCAAACTCAGGAAATGTGGACGAACACCAGATAACCTGGAAGGGTAAGGACAGCACTGAATGTAAAGTATGCTTGAAACAACCTAAAAAAATCTTCATCACCACATAAACCTGAATTAATGTCTTTAACCTGTCTTGTGTTCACAGAGTGAACAGTGCAGTCTAATCCAGTGAGGTGAAACCTGAAGCTGACACTCATATTTGTACTTCACATAAATTAAAATGTAATTTTCAACCTTTCTGTCATTGCTTCATTTTTAACACATTAGTCAGTTTCACCATTTCTATTCTATTCTAAAAAACCAATTATAAATTAAAATTTAAATGTAAAAATAATAGTTTATCAGTATGAATGAAAATGGGAAAAAAACATTTAATGTAATTAGTCCTTCCTCGGGGGAGAGCATTAATGATGATGAAGTGATGTGATGGTAAAAAGTTTCATATCTCACATGAAGTTTCTACTCTCTGGAATATGCTACAATCATTTACGGTCACTTGTTCAAATAAACAGACGCTGTATTAGTCATCCCTTTCTGATATGAAAGCCAAAGTTGACTTGCAAAAAAGACAAGAGGAAGTGATGAAAACTCTCCACATACTTTTTTTTCCATTACTCACACCAAAAATTAACTGCCACATGAAGCTTAACTAGAGGAGAGAAAGAACCACTAGGCCTATTTCTCTGCTGCCTGTCCAAAAATGACATATATACCCCAAATAATAATAAATATGGTATATCTTCACAACTATAAAGGCTGTATGAATAATGTTGTTCACCCATGACACAAATACCTATTGGTTTGCTACAGAAGTGTCAGAATAAATGTATTGGTGAAAATGAATTTGGAACACAGCAGAAAATGTAAATATTTGTTCTTGTCTAGTAAAAAAAAAAACATTATTTAGAGTGAAAACCACCCTGAGTCATGGTAGAGTAGCCCAAATATGAACTGGTAATGTAACATGTGATAGGTAACAAAAGTATAAGGTAAAAAGGTAAACTTTAGTATTAGTGCAGGTTTTTCCAGAGGGAACCACCAATTGTGCCATTTTGGCACGAAATGTGACCTTTGACCTTTTCGTGCACTGAGATCGTCTGTAGCGAACACGTCTGCACATCATGTTATAGAGGTTAAGTTTAAGAGAAGCTCCTCAGGACGACAGATTGTTTTGGATGCTTAAAACATTTACAGTCACACTCCAATTTATTTGACACACTAAGCGAAAACTGGTGCTATCTTTGCACAAAAAAAAATTGCACTGCTTTTTTTTTTTTACAAATAACTTTCATTATCGCAAATAACAAAAAATGCTTTAAATTATCTACTGTGTCTAATTAACACTTCCCTTATAATTCTGCCTTTTTATCTTGTAAATATGTATTATTACTACTTATTATATTATTTAATTGTTGTTATTTATTGTATACTGTAACTTATCTATGCTGCTGTGGTGGGATAAATAAAATTAAAAAAAAAAAAAAATCTATCTGTGCCAAAAACCAGTATAATACACAAATACACTTATAAACTAATAATACTGAAATCATTGTTTTCTGAATTTATTAAATAATATCAATAGTAAAAATCCAAATAGGCAACAATGTGAAAAGCATCACACTACGTCTACCACAAATTTAAGAAAAGTCAGATTTTCACACCAATCTGTGTTTAGGACATAAACTAGAAAACGTACCCATGGTGATTTTCAAAGAGGTCTCTTGAACCTCAAACCTCAGAAAATATGACTGAAAATAGGATCTGTGGATACTGACAAGTCTCGCTTTTCCACCCACTTCAGGATAAAGAAGTTTTCTTTGATAAATTCCATGCAGTATTTCTGTTCTGTATACTATGAATGTTCCTAACGTTTCTAACCATCACAACAACAATCACGCTAAGCGGTCAGTGGTTCCTGATTTGTTCAGAGGAAACCAGTTTGGAGATCTAGCTACGAGTGTGTTCACATAAAAGAGCTGTTTGCACCATCTGACACAGAACCACAAACTCATGGTTCAGTAATTAGCCTAGAAACCACAGATCATACCAGTAAAGAAAGTGCATTACAGGCATCGCAGTATTGATATGGTCTGTCAGTCATGTGCTAAACAGTCATCGAGCTTTTCTGTAACCACCAGCGGCTTTCCTCTCTGACTGTAATCGGCCCCAAAAAAGGATTGCACAAAAACAATACTCACTGACTCAATTCTCTACTTTAAAATATGCATGTACAGCATACTGAGGATATTTCACCATAAAACAACGATCCAATGACTTTGCATGTTTATATCATAACACAACATAAATCATGATGTAGTACAGATAGAGATAACGCTTAAATAAAGATATAAATGAGCTCTGCATCATCACTTATTATCTAATACTGTAATATATGTAGTACAACAGTCTGACATGAGTCATTCTGCATACGTCTGGTACTTTAATGTAAAGTTACATCAAAACAAATCCTAATAAAAACACCCTGTAGCCTTAAATCAGATCCAGGAGAGCTGCAGGATTCTCCTTCTGTTTTGTTGTCAGTGTTTCCAGAAAATAAACACAGACTGGAGTCTCTACCAAGAAGTACCTCCTCAATAACCAGTAAATTCCTGTTTACGTCCAAATTGTTGGTCATGGGAGCATATGACCAAACGCATGACATGACTCTGCTGCCCACTTTTGTCACAGAGCAGAAAAAACTCACTTCTCATCAAAGCGTTTCCCCCCTCCTGTTTTCATACTGACATGTCTTTGTTCCGGGAATATATATGGCGCAAGACTTCTCAGGAAAAGGTATAACCCTGAGCTCAAATTATCTTTCAAGGACCAACAAACTGCAAGCTGACAGCTGTGGACACACTCAGCATCTGCTTATGGTTCCTATAAACATCCAGCATACAGCAATAGTAAAATGCTGTCCATGAAAAAAAATGTGTTCTACTGGTTATTTTTTATCCATTTTATATGGTTACTAAATATTTGTACTGTAGTTTAATATTCCAAGAAAAGTCATTGGAGTTCAGTTCATATTAAAGATGGAGTTTTATTGCATATTCAGGTATTGGAACATAAAAATAAAATGAACTATACAACAAAAAAAATCTAGTTTAAACCGGAGACATAAACAAAAAAAACTTCCAAATATTTGCCTCTGCTAAAAATTCTGTATTAATGTGTGTAATCAACACAATAATTTAAGGTTTAAAAACTCAGTTTGATATCCGCTACTTCAGTTTCTCACGTAGCTCAGGTAAAGGCGCGTGAAGAGGGCCCTCCTTCAGTCGGCCTTCAGGGCATAGAGCACGTCGTCCTGGCTGACGTTGAGGCGGACTCGCTGCAGCATTCCCAGGCGGCTCGGCTCCAGCAGCAGCAGCCTGCAGGCTCCCAGACGATGACACACAGCCAGGCCCTCCGACACACTGATGGGCTGCAGACCCTCCACCCGACACAGAGCCTGGTGCTGCACAAACACCTGAGAGGAGGGCATTTACTGAGGATCAGAATAACAGCAGCTGTGCTCTTGTTAGCTGAGAATGAGGCCTTCAGGTCTACACAGGGAGCCAGTCTGTCATGACGCACCATGTTTCTACAGCAGAGCTCTATGGTTACTATTCTATCTGAAGGTCAACACAGTACTCAGACATGCTTTGGAAAGGAAGTGGTGAGTCGACTAAATGCCACTAAATCCTGAACACCGTTAGACCTTTAACATGTATCTGGTTTATTCATTTCTTCTTCTGAAAATGTCAAACTTCTCTTTTAAGTCTTTGAGCGCCCGGGTTGTTTCCCGCAGCCTGTGAGTAATGCTGGGGCTTCTGGGAAATGTAGTCAGAGCATAAAGAGACGGTATACACCACAGAAATCAAAACAGGAAGTGGAGATGATCGCAATTAGAGAGCAGAACGGACAGATTCTAGACAAAAAGTGGTGAAAGTGTCCTCTACCTCTAATGAAACAAGAATGGAACAAGGTAAAAACAAAATTTTTTTTCATGATGAAATAGAGAGTCTCTTCTTTCATTTGAGCTATTCAGTGTTTTCAGAGTCATGGTACAAAATATTCTGTGGGTCTAGAAATATGACTCAAAATGGGAAAAAAAAAACACTGGAAGAAGGCATGTTCTGTTTTATAAAACACTCAGTGAGTTAATAAAAAACTGCTGCTTCGTCTCTTATCACAGATGTCAGATAACTACAGCATGTAAATGTTGATTGTGTGCATTTCTCTTTCACCTGTTGGAAAGTAGCCTCCTCTAATCCCAGCCGCCGAAACTCAGCGATGACCGCTCTGAGGAAGAGCTGCTCCTGCACTGATGCACACCTGAACACACATATTAGTCACTTCATCTCATCACACCTTTACAACTCCATCATTAATGCGACCAAAGTTAGAGCCTCACTTGATGGCAGTGATGTAGGCGGAGGAAAACATCTCATTCAGCGCGTCCATCACGTGATTCATTCCCACCAACCCGGTGGCAGAAGGGTCGGCGGCAGAGTGCTCGCAGATCTCCGTCGCCCTGCGACATATGTCCAGACAACGGCGAGCGTCACCCGACAGAGCGGCCACCTTGCCGAGTGGAGAGGAAGACTTGTGAATGACCAGATGTGTGAAGAATCCCGGGACAGGTGAGAAGGTGTGAGAGATGTTTACCTTCCTGGACACCAGCTGGAGGGCGTCCTCCTCGAAGGCCTTCACCTTGTTCAGGCGGGACATGATGATCTGCTGCAGCTGTTTGAAGCTGTACGGCTGGAAGGACATCCTGGTCAAACCCTGGAAACATCGACACAAAGGAACATCAGGGCTTTTGTTTTCTGCTCAGATAACCATCTTAATACCGTCATAATTTTCCATCATAAATAATGATAAAGTTTAAGGAGCTGTTTTCAGTTCCAGTCCCACATTTAAGTGATTTATTTAACTTATTTCAAGCTTCTCCAAGTGCAAATTCCACAGAATAACAATGACAAAGAAATATGTATGTTGCTGCTCCCCAGCAGTTTATAACAATAATCATGAGAAAATGCATTAAATGAATGGTATGCACATGCCTACATTACACAAATATACACTTGCATTGTATTATATGTACATAAATATTACAAGTCTAACAAATAGCTGCAAAAGATTCATTACAACATAATAATATCAGGATATGCATGATAAGGGGAGAGTTATTGTGACACTATTTGAAGAACACTGATGTTCTCTATATGAATATATGATATGAGATTACAGGGTTTTCAAAAGTTTTTAAGACCTCAACAAATATAAATTATAACCAAAAATGTCATAAGAATGACTTGAGTAGAAAATACTCAACTTATTGTCTCTTAGATTAGAAATCAAAACTTAACCTTTCCCATTTGTTATCAACAATCTTTTCAATTTTTCATTGTGATGCAGAACAGAGCCAACGTAAAACACATAAGTTGCATTGCATATAGAATAATAAAAGAATAACACTTAAAGCAGCCTCCATCATGGCTCAGTGGGAGCCATTTGTCAATCCTGCAAAAAACTTTTTCCCTTAAGGACCTCAAAATATAGATACAGAATAATAACACTACCAACACTACTTAAAGCAGTCTCCACGTTTTGTGGTGGGCTACCGTGTTTTCCCATTGACATTAAATGCACCATCTGAAAATTTAATACCTACAGCAAAGTTAAGGATAAGTTTAAGACAATTTAAGACCTTAATTTACCCGGATTTTAGATTAAGACATTTAAGACTTTTAAGGAACCGCAGGAACCTTGGATTAGAGCTGAAAGAATTAGCTGATAAATTGATTAGTCAGTCCTATTAAATGGAATAAAGGCTGTTTTGATTGTCACATTGATCATAACACAAATATCACATTCTTTCACTCACAGAATACAGATTTTTTTAAAAAATAAATGGCTGCTGCAGAGATCCTAACTCATACCTTTGGACCATCCAGGTTGGATTACTGTAACCTTTTCTTCTCAGACCTGAGATCTCTATGCACAAGCTAGTGATGTGTTAATTCAGGCTCCCTCACCAGTCTGCTGGCCACTCTGTTGATCATGATCCTCTCCGGCAGGTCCATGGTGTTGGCGATGGTCAGAACCACCAGACGGGCATGGCGGCGCGTCGGCCAGTCGAACAAGTTGTACATGACGTTCTGCTTCCTGGTCCATAACAGGTCCAACTACACGACACAAAGGGTAGAAATTTTAATCCACATTATTGACAATGATGCCCTGATGAAGCCTAGCCTTATAAAGTGCAGCTTCACAGGGCTGCTGCGTAGACTACCACAACATTTTCCTAATTTCCCCAATCCATCTTATGCATTAAGATTTTAGCCTCAAATTAGTTTGTTCAACATTTAGATCTCTGAAACACATTTGTTCAGTCATTGACAGGGTTTCTGCACCATTTTAAAAGTCAAACTTAATACTTTCAAGAGTCAACAAATATAATTTAAGACCCCAAAAATGTCACAACAATTGTTTTGGTAAAGAACAGTCAATTTATTGTAGGGCACAATATGGAGTTTTATGAGGCCGATATCAATATTTAGCAGAAAAAAAATCTGATAACCAATTAATCTCCGATAATATTTTTTATGATTTTTTTTTTTTTAGCCCTTTAACACTTACAACAATGATATAAATTGAAGGCATAACACGTTACTTTTTTCTACAACTTTAATTTCACAACTTTCAGAAACAAAGAAGTGAACTTTGTGAACAAAGTTGTAAATGTAAGACCTACAGCAAGTTTACTGTAAATGTAAGGCAATTTAATTGCCCAGGTTTTAATTTAAGACATTTTAAGAGTTTTTAAGGAATCACGGGAACACTGATTGATTGACACTTTTTTCTTTGAGAAAAGTTTACAGGTTTCAGTTAAATTGTAGAACTGACAATTTTTACCCAACACTCAACATTTGAGAAAGTTTCCACTCCATAGGAGAGTTATGTGCGACTTTAAGTGCAAATTTGAGCTTGTACATTAAAATCATGCAAACAGTTGGTTAACCAGTGTCAGAATAATTGACTCATTACAATAAGTACAGTCATCTCCTATTCTCAGGTGACTCATAACTTGTTGGTTGTCTATCAGGGATGAGTTAACCCTTTCAGATGTGCAGCTGGTAGCAACAGTGCACTTATAAGGTGCAGTGAGTAACTGTAATTGTTTAGGGAAAAAAAAGCTTTAAATACTTTCTGTAGCTCTCAGAGAGAAATTTTCATCTCATAAATATCTAATAGTGAGTATCTGTGACAGCAGGATGGAGTGTGTCGGACTGAATCAATATAAACCACAGTGTCAGTTTTAGACAACAATGGAGCTCTACAGCACAAAGGAAGCACATATCAGGCTTACTAATAGTACAAACAGTAGTAGATAAACTCACTGTTGGTTTGAGTCTGAACATGAAGAAAATATAGAATATTTCCTGATTTATCCATCAGGTTTGCAGGGTTATCAGTTTTATTTCATTTTGTAAACATTTTTCTTCCGTAAGATGATGTTATTAAAATGTTTTAGGGGACACGACAACAATAAGTGCTCATTAATATGAGATAAAGTTCTTACTTCGTCAACCAGCAGCACAGTAGTCTCCTTCCTGGGTGCAGGGTTGCTGAATCTCTTCTCCAGCAGAGCTGCTGCATGATCAGCTGTGGCCTTCTGACCCCCCAGTTTCTGTCAGAGTGAACAAACCACAGCGTTTTACTCCGGCTGGGACAATATTCACTCTTATAATTAAAGAAGCGAATCAATGTGCCCTCTCCAGAGTTAAATGAGAAGAGAGACGTCTGTTTCATCTCCAGTTCAGCCTGGATGAGCACGACGACTGGGGACAGGTTAGAAACGGTTAGCATTAGTTAACACAAGAGAAAGAGCGACTTTCACTGCTCTCACCTGCAGAATCTGGACGTAGGCCTGATGAGGATCAGTCATCTTCATCCCGTTGATCTCGATGAAGTGGAAAGGAGGGATCTCGTCGACGTCGGCGGCGTGCTGCAGACAGCGCATCACCTCGTGGACGGTGGCCGTCTTCCCTGTGCCCGGCACACCTGAGATGTACATGCACCTGAGAAAGAAACAGCGATGAGGCGTTAAACTGGTAAATCATAATTAACGTGTTCTGGTGTGTTATTATAATAATATTTCATAGACCAAAAAGTTAATTGGTTAATTGAAAATAACATATCATAGCATAATATATACTAATTTAATAAATACTGCCATAAGAGGAAATGGCTCTGGCAGAAAAAAATGTCAGAGTACTTAAACAGGAAACTGTGCAGACACCTGTTATGCTTTTGGATATTAGACATGGATTTTGGTTTGTGACCATCAAAAAATTGATGTTCGTCACCCAGCTGTAGGCGAGGGGGGGGACTGGTGAGGTAAAGAGTCAAAGACTTTGGGAACATGTGGATTGTTGGACCAGGACCTGGATCAGGATCTGGATCTGGACCTTACCCCCCTGTGCCGTCTATGATCTTGCTCTCCACGAAGCTGTAGATGTCCTGAAACTCCTGCTCTCTGCAGGGCAGAGACTCCGGCACCGAGGACACATGTAGCCTGAGGAGACACATTAATACACAGAAACAAATATACAGCATCTGCTGGACTGACTGAATAACACTTTATCAATAAACGCTTCAGAAATGTATCGATAAACTCTGGTCCTTTGGGGGCTTTTGTTGAATTAATTATTTCTTCATTTATAATTGAAAACTGTCCCCTTTTATTTTATAATCAAATAAAAATAATCTGCCAGATTAATCAATCTGCCACTGTGGCAGGGAAGTATTATTGACTGACACTTAAAACTCTTTGGGTTACATGAAGGAACAACAATAAATGTTCCAAAACATTTTACACAACAAACATGCATGGTGCTGTGATTTCAAACAACCTTATGTATTGAAATTTCTTGACAAAAACTCTTCAAATTTCAATATCATATGAACGTTATAAACTTACCTTCACACAGTACTCATTTTCACTGACGAGAGCATGAACACATCATAACGTAACTCAATGGCACTTCCTGTTAACGTTAGTAGCTCACAGAGCCATAACTTTAATAGCTCTACTCCTGTTTATTTCTAAAGGAGTTTGTTGTTTCAAATGTAGCATTAGCGGGACAAAACAGGTAGCATTCCTTCAGGTTTAATAGCGACATGCTTTTGCTCACTTTGTTCACCTTGGTTCTGAAACATGACGCAGCATGTGCACAGCGTTTCATCACTGCATGTGTTCACGTGGAGGCAAGTGGCAGACGGTCCGCCACCTGATTTAAGCAGAGGCCAGAGGTCATTTATTGTTGTGACTCACCTCATCCTGGCCTCCTCCAGAACATTAGCAGGCTGTCGGGTGGGCATCGACCTGCTGGGAATGCTGGGAGTAGCGCGATGCGGAGTTCGTGGCGTGCTGGGTGTGATCTGTCAACAGGAAGAGTTAAAGGTAACAAGATGTGATAAAACACTCACCGCACTCTCTCAGCTTTAGACCTCTTCAGGACTTTTACCTTCTTGTTTGGCGTTTTTCGTGGTGTCCGGGTCGAGGAGCGAGTTCTCTGCTTTGAACGAGGCGTATAAGCTCCTGGCGCAGCATGTCTGCCCTTTTTAAACACAACCTCCTCTTCACTATCAAGCTCTGCCTCCTCTCCCCCATCATCATCATCATCCTCACTGCTGCTGTGGAGCTCCTTCTTGGAGGGAACAAACTCCTCCTCATCGTCTCCATCCGAGTTCAGGTCCTGTTTGTCGCTCAGAAGATTCCTTATCAGACAGACACTAATGCTTCAGTACTCAAGACTCCCGTAAGAATCAATGAAATTGATCGGTGAACTGAAAAACTGATCACGATGAATCTGAACTCACAGCTGTTTCCTGATGCGAGACGACACGAGCTGGGCCGACTTCCTCTTCGAGCTCCTCGGTGTGGTGGTGACCGGTAACATCGGAGAATTTTCATTTTCAACTTCAGCCCTGTCCACATCACACATCAACAGAATAAAAACAGTCATATAATGGTGGCACGGACTGACTTCTTTAGAGTCGGGTGGAAAATGTAAATATATTATTTGAATTAGAATATCTTTAATGTGTTCAAGGCAGTCAAGACATACAGGTGATACCTGGTAGAGCCACAGAGCTCAGAGGTAAACAAATCCCCTCAACCAATAAGCTTTATTAAAGTCTATGACTGATATATTGTATAAATTTTTATAATACATTTTCAGGTTTTTATTAGCATTTGTTAGGAGTGTCCCAATCCGATATAAACAAAAAATATATATGTATTGTATTAGTATAGATACCAGCGTCCATTAAGTTAAACTAGTGGTTAGTTTGTACTTTAAAAACACATATTTTTTAAAAATTTCATTGGATTTATTGAGGTTATTTTTCAGGGTATTTATATTTGTTTTATTATATTCAATTATAGAATATTGTTATGTTTAAGGTTAAAATTGATGTAACCCATTGGTTACTAATAAATGGGTCAGGTTTTCTCAGACCTTCTGTTGCTGACTGTTGTTCTCTGTTTCAGTAATATCACTTGATCAAGCCTTTTCTAATATTCCATACCACAAAATAAGTGATAAATGTCTGTATGATTCATGCTGATATTGTATTGAATAAATATCAGTATCGGTGTCAATACTAAAGGCTGCAGTATCGGGACACTCCTAGCATTTGTTCTCTTGTATTTATATTCATGGATTGCTTATTTATGCATAAAGATACCAACACAATAAGCCTGATCGCTGTATTAATGTGTGGAGTCGGTGGTCCAGTTGTGAGCTGGCATTAACTAAAATCAGACTTGGCACAGGAAGTGTGTTATTATTATCATCATCATCATCATGTGTGGACTCACAGCACTCCCAGGGCTGGTTCCTTCAGGGTTTTCAGTTGTTTTTTTCGTGAAGGAGTGGCAGCTCTGTTTAAAGACATGTTGGATTTTTAGGGTTACATCATTATATTTCTGAACAGAAAAACAAGTCCATTAATTATCAGTGATGTGCAAAACCACCAAAGCATCACCTTCACCTGGCTGTGCAGACCCACACCTCAAAGAACATAAAACTGAAAATCACCACAGACACATGGGTGACAACTACAAGTGTGAAGAGCTTTTTCTGTGACAGGATTTGCTGCGCTTCAGGGCTCAGACATCATATCTTCATGACCACTAGGACAGCAGCGACTCACTTCTGCTCCCTGGTGGCGTACTGTCTCCTTGGTGTGGAATTTCTTCTTCTAGGTGTCTTAACCGAGGCCATCGGTAACTCTGCCTCCATCACACCGTCACCCTGCTGAGGACTTTAAGCCAGCAGAAGAGGCACTTTTAAATGAGTTGTCTCTAGCTGAAACCAGCTAAAAACCTGTTTCTAACTTCTTTAAAAGTTTATTTTCTTTAGGTTGAAGTAGCAGCTTCATACAGAGCTTTCAGTCGCTGAATTTGCTGAGGAAGACTGAGCTGAAACTACATCGACTTCTTTCACTGGATTTTCTATCCTACCGAGGATGACATGACTCCACACCTGAGGACACACCTGCCCACATGACAGATCAGTGATTCAAACACCACTGTAGTTTCTAGATACTCTAAGGACATGGTCATAGTCATGTGATTAATAATACTTAAATGTTTGAATAAATAAATGCACACAAAAAAACAGATGGTGAAATAAAAATATTAAACATATTTTCAGTTTCAGTATGTGTTTCAGCCTTAAGTCTTACTTATGGATTTCAGTATTTATTTATGCATTTCTTTATTTACTTAATTATTAATCTTGAGTAATTTTTCATCCTCTATACTGGACAATAGACTATACGTGTCTGATGAATGTTGATTTTGGCATATACATTATGGAGACTGAGTTGTTGCAAAGGACGTCGTGTTATTTTCAGGCAAAAAGTGGTGCAGATGAGAGCCGCAGCATGAGCGGTTTCCACCTGCTGCGTGGCTAACGCTAGCTAACAGCTGTCTGCTGATATCAGGCTGCTACATAAGTGACTATTAAACTGGGTGTCTATGCTTAGTCGAAGCATCTGGTACAAGCAGTGTAAACCTGTTTGCATTTACAGGACTGAATATGTTATACATGACACTGACGGCCTCACAGTGGGTGTAGGTTTTTCATTTATTCTTGCTAAATTGATTTGCACATTAGGTCCAGAGCCATGCTGTGAGGCTGAGCGTCCTTAACTCTGCAGGTATCTGCTCATAAACCAAAGGACTGGACAAACCAAATGTTAAACTGCTGACGACACCAGATGCAAACACATCCTGAGGGGACACATAAGGCTGAACTACCTCACAACCTGATAGCTGTTGAGATCTTTCACTTAAAAGACAGACATTGTCTTCACAGGAGACATGCTGCTGGCATGGATAAAAAAAAAAATTCTATGTGGTTTTAGATCTGATGGGGAAAAACATAAAAGATTTAAATATGCGTGTCTCCTTGCAGAATGAAAACAGCGTGGACACTGTGACTGTGCGAGCGTCATCTCTGACCTGAAAGAGTCGTCTCTGGCAGACGATGGAGGACTGTTCATCTCAGATAGAGACAGGTTGTCGAGGACGACGGAGGAGGGCTTCAGTGAAAAAGCATCCACAGTGCCGGGGGCTCTCTGGGCCTTTCTGAGGGGGGTGAGGCTGTGGTTGAGGGGCAAGGCCTGAGGAGGAGAGGCCGACAGTCTTTGAGCCAACATCACCTCCTCGTCCAGCAGATTGTTCAGGTCGTCTCCACTGATTATCGTCCTCTCCTCCGGATCTGATTGGACGAGGAGAGAAAACATGACCTGAAGATGCTGTTAACCAATAGAGTGAACTAAATAACAACCAGACCATAGAAATTTAAGACCCAGGACCAGGTGGAGAGATCTTATTATATTATTATCATTGTTATCTTATCATCAAAACACTGGCCTGCGTTCTCTGCTGGAGCTGTTGACCCCACGACCTTATCTTGGATAAGCAGTTTGACGATGGGATGAGATGTAATGACATATAATACTAAAATATCTTTGTTATGTTGTCAGAATAAGTGTTAAAAAGTGTGAAATATGCAAAAAAAAAAAAAAGATTGTATTGTTTTTCAAAAATTGCTATTTCTTGTTGATACTTATATCTAAAATCTAGCAGCTATTGAATAAGGTCGTAGAGCGTCTATTTGTGTAATTTGTACTTATTTCTTTTTTTACAAACACTCACTGCTGAGCTCCAGTTTCTTGCGAACGCCCAGCGACCCAGCGGCGTTATGTCTCCTCTTGGCGCTCAGACATTTTGAGGCAGACAGTTTAGTGGCAGAGTGCAGCGACTCGGCTTCTGCAGGGCAAGCCTTCCCCGCGCTCATGGTGGCTCGGCTGTTTCGTCGTTCCCCTGACGTGGCTCGCCGCATGACGGTGAGGTCCGGGGTCGGCAGGGCACGTCGAGCCGGACCTCGAGACGCTGGAGCTGCCGCAGGAGGGGAGCAGGGTGGTGAGGGGGGGAGTGAGGGCTTGGAGCAGGGTGGAGGGGAGGAAGGAAATTCAGACTCCAGCAGAGAAGAGTCCAGCACTTTGAATGCTTTGGAGTCCCAGGAGAGCTTCACATACAGGGTGTCCATATCGTCAGAGTCCGGGAACAGAGCTGCTCCTTCCAGGTACTTCACCTTTAAGTGGAAGGACAGATATATGAAGAGTTACTCCACCTAAATCACACAAAACATTCTCCCTCTCACCTCTAATAGCATCTGTCTTTACACACACAAATATCTGCTGGTAAAGGAAATAAGAAAAATTAAAATATCACAGAACCATTATATTGTGATATTATAGTTATCATGGGCAGAATATTGTGTTAGTATCATATCGAGGTACTTGGTGATCCCCAGCCGTCAATACTAATATATCATCTTAAATAGCCCTCTTATAAATTCACATGAAATTAATTATCAGTAAGATAAGAAACAGAAAATGTTTTGTAATTGGCTTGACTGAGTCTTTGCTGTATGTATTTATGTATGTGTGTGTGTGTATATATGTATATATATATGTAGGTATATCTATATACACATATATATGTGTATGTATGTATACGTATATATATATATATATATATATATATATATATATACGTATGTATATACATACGTATACGTATATATATACATATATATATATATACGTATACGTATATATATATATATATATATATATATACTGTATATATATATATATATATACAGTATATATATATACGTATATATATATATATATACGTATATATATATGCTGTATATATATATATATATATATATATATATATATATATATATATACATACGTATAATGTATGTATACATATATATATAGTGGCCTCTACCTCTGATAAAAAAAGAATAGAACAAGATAAAAACAAACATTTTTTTCATGATGAAATAGAGTCTCTTCTTTCATTTGAGCTATTCAGTGTTTTCAGAGTCATCGTACAAAATATTCTGTTGTTCTTGAAATATGACTCAAAATGGCCAAAAACACTGGCACAAGGAACTTTCTGTTTTATAAAACGGCTGGCACTCAAAAAGTTCAAGGAAAAATTTTATGTATTCTGATGCCACCTGCACAGGTCTGAGGATGGACTCTGCGTTGACCTCGTCGTCACAGCTGCGACCCAGGTAGTAGAAGATCTCCTGGGGGTGCGGCTCTCTGCCCAGCAGCTTCAATTTGCTCACAGGCACTTCAGACACACGAACGAACCACTGGACCACCGCCTTCTTCTGCTGCCCGCTCTCTGAGAGGGGACGAGAAAGAAAAGACGCTCAGCTACAAATCTTTGAGCACAAAGTACAGCGTTAAATCATCGTGACTCACCGTCGCCAAACAGCCTGACGACTTTGGCCACATAAGGGTTGTCTTCATCTTCTCCCTCTATGAGGATGTGCTGGCCCGTATTAATGACTGTGACTTTTGGGAGACCCTCCACACTGATGGCCAAAGACCTGAGATTTACAGATATCAATTATTAACATGAAACATCAACAAATAAAGTATGACACGTTATTATACATAAAGCAAAACACTAGTATATAAAGGTAATTCAACTGAGCTCCAAAAGCAACATTAAAGTGATGAATACAATACAGTAATAATACTTATTATTAAAAAAATGGTTCATCCAGCATGATTTTGGTACTTTAATTATTAATTACATTGCATTAATTATATTTTGGTGATACCACTTTTGTGCTTTTACTAAAATGCAGACTTGTACATGGTGGCATTACTACTTTATTTGAGTAGATTACAGAAAAAACACAAATTAGTATAAAAACACTCACATAAACACTCATAGAATATATAGAGAGTAATAAAATATAATAACTTTAAACAAAAAAAGTGGCAGGACAGTACAAGACATGAAAATTCAATGAAAGACATCTGTGATGTTTTATGTCTTGATTTGACAGTTTTCTGTTTAAATACAGACATAGATCAATAGTTCAGTAGGATTTCAATGTGGAAAATATTGGAAAACATCTGTGGTTGAATGGATTTAAGTACAATTTACTTAAGTACTGTACTTAACTACAAATTTGAGTTACTCACAGTTTATTTCAGCATTTTATGCTATTTTTTTCATCTTTTCAACTACATACAAGAGGGAAATAATGTCCATTTTATTGCACTACTATTGTATAACAACTTCAGTTACTTTTCAGATTACAATGCCCTTTCTGTCCAGTGAAAACAACGGATCTCCACATGTGTTGATTCTGGATGTTTGAAGGATGTCCTTTAAGTGTCATTTAAATTCTCCTGCTACTAAAGTTAAATTTATTATTAAATTAATTTAAACCCACTAAGCCTTCTTGGATCAGCTGGAGAATGCAGTCACACAGGTGATCTTTCTTTAAAGATCAAACAGTATATAAAGGAGGTAGAACTACCTCAACCTTAAACATCTACAGTAGCAAAATGCAACACAGAGACATCATGTATAAACACTGACAGTGAGCATTTTACTGCTAAATTACTCTTTAAGTGTTGTCAGTGTATTATACTGCTAAAACTACATACCAGTATACTATTAAATGCAGGGCTTTACTTTACTTTAGCTGGTACTCACTGGTATTCATAGGTTTTTAGCTTCCTGTTGAAACTCAGAGGCTTTCCAAGCCACCTGTAGACTCTCCTGACTCTCAGTCTGGTGAAATACTTCATCCTGTTTCCTCGCTCGGACACAACAAACACGCTGCCAGTACAAAAAGAAAGAAAAAAATTCTCTTTGTCCGTTAATCTGCGTTAAAAATCCCTGAACGTTTGAAAAGAAGCAGACCTCACAGAAGTCAAAGGGACGAGGATATTTCGCGCGAAAATTGTGTTACTTCCGTATTCTCCAGTTTTAACGGCGGAGGACACAGAAACATGAAGGTGCATGCTGCCCCCTGCTGTACCGGAGGGCATGGGAATTTTTTTTTTTTATTTTGTTAAATAATAAATTTTAAAAAAAAATCACATATAACAACAATGGATACTGGTGGATTAACCAATGCAAAAGATATTTTGGTAATCAGCAATATCGTTAAGTTAGGGCTGTGGTGGCGAACACTTTACACTGGGGTGTGGTCTAACATATTTGTTCAGTAAATATAATCGGAAACTATGTATTTTTTTTTTTCACCATACTATTTTTATTCCTTTGCCATCCACAATGAACACTGAGCAATAATCAAAGTGTAAAAATAGATAAAAGATAAAAAAGACAAAAAACTGAAAAAAGATTAAAAAAAGATGTAAATAAAGCCAGCTAAAAGCCAAATAAGGCTGCAATTTGATAAAAACACTAAAAACACAATGTGAACATTAGAAATGCAAAGAGGTAGTGCAACGTCAGAATGTGCAATATTGAGTGTATCCTATATTGAGCTGGTATGAGCAATATTGAGCAGCGGTGGTCATGGTTGAAGATTCATGTCAGCTCTTCAGGGGCCTGATGGCAGATCTTTTCCTTATTGGGTAAAATATTAATATGTTTTATAATCCTGTTTTCATGTTATGTACAAAATATTCGACCATAAAACCATCCTGGCTTTATGTTTTTTTAATAAATCCAACCCAGGCCAGTGACCCCTCTGGTCAGCTGTGTCCCTTTTTATATAGTCCATCAGCGACACCTGTAGACCAAATTGAAGAATGACACTTTTACAGTGAAAATTCAAGAACCGGAAGTATAGGATTGTGTTTCCGTTGCTGGATCGCAGGCTCTTTCTGTGGCGTCCATGCTAGGAAAGTAATTCATACTTTGTAATTAATTCCGATGGCAAACAGAACTGTTAAAGATGCTAACAGTATACACGGGACCAACCCGCAATATCTGGTGGAGAAAATCATCCGAACTCGAATCTATGAGTCTAAATACTGGAAGGAGGAGTGCTTCGGTCTGACTGGTGAGTAGCATGTTAGCTAACAAGCTAACATTAGCTCACTGTTGGCTGCTAATGACCGTGGATCTCATTGTTAAATATATAATATATATATGAAATATACAGCAGGTTATCTATTTACGGTAGAGTTCTGTTTTGGACCTCTTAAAAACATAAAAATGTTAATTATGTCCGTTATCACAGCTCAGAGTTGGCTTCGATAAGTATTTATTTTGCCTGACCAAAACAGAAAAAAAACATAAGACACCCACTTTGTATGGAACAAATTTTGACTGATTAAACTGATTTGTTTGATGATAGTTTCTCTTCATTGGTTAATGTTTAATTACTAATTAATTACTATTTTTTTTTTTGCTGTGTCCAGGTGGTATTTATTGTTTGAATTTAACTGGAGGCGGAACAAAAAATGAAAATACTTTGACACCTCGCCCACATACTGTTGTGTGTCTTTTTCTGTTCGATGAAATGGATTATTAATGCTACACCTCTCCTAATACTACTCTGTTTTTTTGCCATTTGCCTGTCTTTTCCTTAATACCTGTTAATTACATGCATATGGTGTGATCCACAGCTGAGCTGGTTGTTGACAAAGCCATGGAGTTGAAGTTTGTCGGTGGGGTTTTTGGAGGAAACATCAAGCCCACTCCCTTCCTCTGCCTCACATTGAAGATGCTGCAGATTCAACCTGAAAAAGACATCATTGTTGAGTTTATAAAAAACGAGGATTTCAAGTAAGTTTCATTTGAGAGAATAAAGTGAACACTGGTGCAGTATTTCCTTCTCAGACAAACCAGCATGTGTTACCATGCATACTTTTTTTGTTACAGTACTGTTGTTAATTATAGAGACTATTTTTTGAGAAAGAACGCTACCTGACGAACAGCCAAGGCCAGTCGGAAAAAATGTGATATGTATTATATACAGACAATACATGAACATGTCAATCATAATAATATCTACTTACTCATACTTGGCCTTTAGTGGATCTTTTACAATCATCTTACTATGCTCTGTCATTGTTTCTAGATATGTGCGTTTACTTGGAGCAATGTACATGAGGTTAACTGGCACTGCGGTGGATTGCTACAAATACTTGGAGCCGTTATACAATGACTACAGAAAAATCAAGAGTCAGAACAGAAATGGGGGTGAGTGTTGATCAACTCATAGTAGGTCTTCCTGGACTCAAACGTTGTTTATTTGCTTGTGCATTTCTAGAAAGAACCACAAAAGGTGCATGTCGTCATGTGCTATACTGGAAGTATAACATCAAGTGTTTAAATTCAGAATATTTTTTTTGTAAATAGATTGTATCGTGAGGAATTAGGCTGACCCCTGATTATGTTGTGGATGTTTGATGAAATATTTTTTTCTTGTAGAGTTTGAGTTGATGCACGTGGACGAGTTCATCGATGAGCTTCTTCATGCAGAGAGGATGTGTGACATCATTCTGCCCCGTCTTCAGGTACGTTTACACCACCTCTGTTCACACACACAGCTTGATTCTTGTGCCAACCCCACTGGTGTGTGTGTGTCTGTGTGTCTGTGTGTGTGTGTGTGTGTGTGTGTGTGTGTTACAGAAGAGGCACGTTCTGGAGGAGGCTGAGATGTTAGAACCACGTATCAGTGCTCTGGAGGAAGATCTGGATGAGGTGGAGAGTAGTGAAGAAGAAGATGAGGAAGAGGAGAAGGTACTAATTAACCTGTAATGTAAAGTGAATAATAATGATTAGTAATGGCAGATATGGTCATGGATGTGTGTACTGGTGCTCTCTAGTTCTGTTTAAACTGGTTACATAATTACATAAGATAATAAGAAATAAGATAATTCTTCATTAGTCCCACCAATGGGGAAGTTTGCAACAGCAGCAAAGGAGATGTGCAACAGTAACAATAAGGGCCTTTAAAAATAAGAACATCAGTAAACAATATATAAAAGAATAAATAAGCAACAAGAGTCGACATATAAATACTGGTGTAGTAAAGACAGCATATGTCACAGTGAAAAACAGAAGTGATATAGCACATTGTTAGATCAGAAATATATTTCTTTAAAAAAAGGAATGCATCATCTCAAACATTTAACCCGTCCAAGTGATCCCCAGATTTTGTCTTTCATTTGTGGAACAAGTAGGGAAACTGTTTCCAAGGAACTCAAGTTCAAATTCATGAACTTCAGTTGAAAGACTTTGTTATAACTTGTATTGTTTTTGTTTTACCACCTGCAGCCAGAGAGAATCCAGACCCCTGAGCCCCACAGACGCCGTGACGGTTACCGCGACAACGACAGACCTCGTCGCTCTCCATCGCCTCGTTACAGACGCAGTCGATCACCTAGGCGGTTTGTCTTTTTAATTATCCAAAATGAGACTCCTCTGTAGCTACATGTATACATTTGGTAACGTATCTTGAGTTCAGCCCGAGATCAAATCCTTTATTTTCTTTTCCCAGGAGGAGCAGATCTCCAAAGAGGCGAAGGTATATTTCCATTAACCTGGAATCCTTTGTCATCTTTAAGTATAATATTTGTAGCTCACACTCATTAATGTAACTTGCTTTGTGTGCTTGTGTAGCCCATCGCCCCGGAGAGACAGACATCGCAGCAAGAGCCCCCGCCGACACCGCAGCCGCTCCAGAGACCGACGCCACCGCTCCAAATCTCCAGGTACACAAATCTAAATAGACTGGCCATTTAAATCCACCTCTAATGAGCTCAGAATGGCTTTGAACAAAAGGCACGGTGAGATGAATTAAGCGTGCACTGTAATAAAATTGAAATTGAACATGATTGGTGGACACTGACTGAAAGTTTGAGGAGTATCTGCAGAGTACCTCGAGGATAAATATTTTATTAGGCGTCAGAACACAACTAGACAAATTTGGTGGATTTGTTTTTATTTGAATCCAGTGTCTACACATGATAATGTAGCAGAGAAACAATTAACAAATGCATGTGATTTGATGATGGTCATTTATTAATAACTTCTCCTATCATTATTTTGAATCACAGGTCATCACAGAAGCCACAGACACCGCAGCCATTCAAAGTCCCCAGAGAGGTGAGTGATGCTACGTTTATTGTTGCTTTTGCAAAAACGTGCAAACATTTTTGCATCAATGCACATGCATGTGTAGGACAGGGTAACTTTTGTTTTTCAACAATACATACAGTACATGCATGCATACAAGACAAGACTGGCATTTCACTAACAATACTCTTCCTTATTTCATACCATGTAGTAATTTTCTGCAAAGCCATTACATTGATTTAACAAATTTAACATTTAGTTTACAAATCTGACCTGACACACATTAACAACTTAGATACATGGTGCCACAAATGCATGTTAGTCTGTACCAAAACAATCTCTGTCAGTACTGTAGTTTCCCTGAGCTTTTTATTGTATCACATGCTCTTCATCAGAAAATGGAGTGAATTTTAACCAAACAATTCAAATAGCTATTATCAAAATAATCTCCAGCAGATAAATAAAGCAGTTTTGAGGTTGGAGATATGTGTTGTCACTATTTTACTATAATGTCTGAATGAAATAAACAAGGTCTTTAATGCTCTTATTAAAAAAGAGACATGAACCATTTGTTTAATGATTTAAATTCAACATCTTTTCTTTCTTTCTCATCACAGGAGTTCAAAAAAGAGTCACAAGAAGAGTCGGCGAGGAAACGAATGATCTCCATGTCACTTTTATATCTTTCCCCCTTTTTTATTTTGCCTCTAAATCTTGTACAATTTTTTTTTTAAATTTCACATGTAATTTGAATTTTAGACATTGGACCACTGACCTGTCTGTAAGGTATTACAGTGTCAAACCATCAGGTTTCAGCAGTGTGTATGTACACTATCTAGTCAATCTTTCAGCCTCATTCTGTGGTTCAAACCCCTCAAGATAGAAAAATGTATTTTTTCTCTCCATTTTCAGAGAAGTCTGTCTATTATTGATAGCTTTTGGATATGTGTAAATGTAGAAAATGTGTTTCTGAGTTTCACACTCGTCTGTCAGAAATAAAGACCCTGATCCTTGAAGTGTGTGTTGAGATGTTAGATGAAAACATTTCAAATCTTTTGATGCCCAGATATCATATGGGTGTGATTTTATGTTGTATTATTTAATTTATCAGCATTATTGGCTGAATAGAATCTATATTTAATTGATCCTTGCTTTTATGTAAATGTTCATGTACTTCAATCACAGCTTTAAAATCCACCTCATGTTAATACAATCCTGCATCACAGATACATTCTTTATAATCTTGTCAGATATTTGTGCAGTGCATTAATACAATATTTGAACTTTTTGCAGAGAGATATAGTATTGACATATTTATTTTTTTTTTTTATTTTGTTAAATTTCTTTTTGTGTCTCCATTTAACCACACAGTGTCTCAACTGTTAAGCTGCCCTTATAGTAGTTTAATTTAAAACTGAATTAAGACTACACAACTAATCAAAATGTAATCTAAACAGAAATTTGACCTACTGCAATTTTCAAGTCTCAGGACGTCACAATATTTGAATGTGTATAAAATATAACATTTTAAATTAAATAGGCTACTGTGCTGCAGATATGTTCTAGCCCACAATGAAAATTAGAAAAAAATATATGTCACAAATCTTATCACAATGCAGTATAATTCAAAATAATACTAAATAATGTAAATGTTTGCTGTAACATGTTTACCCAGTTAGTGATTCAAAATGTAACTTGTCACATTACTAGTATCCACACAGCATTGTTGAACAGTGTTTTTTTAATAAAAATGTGTGGTGATCAGTGTAGTCATTTTCACCTAAGATATGTTGGTTTTGAAATATTAAGTGTTAGAAAATATACTATTAAGTGTTGACTGTTAACATTATGAAAGGTTCACCTTAAATTAACTCAAGGTAGAGTTATATTTCACTCTACATGGGATTAATATTTTCACTCCTGAGAAGAGTTAAAAGATCAACTCCCAGAAAAGAGTTTCTTGAACTTTGCTCTAGAGTGTATTCAATGGTCTCACATGTTCACTCAAATGTAGTTGACTTAAACTCACAGTTTATTCCTAAAGATACAGTTTGAGATATTATTGTATTGATTTCTATTTCTTTATTTGATGTTCATTTATTTGTATATTTTTAATATGGGAGGTAATCTGATCACCAGGTGAAAACCCAAAAAGATGACACACTTTTTTTTTTTGTGGGAGGAAACCTGATCACCAGGTGAAAACCCACGCAGACACAGGGAGAGGATCCTCCACACAGCTGCACTGCTAATCACTAGTCACTGAGCCACTGTGCTGCCCTTAATTTAGGGGGATGATGGGGGAATAGGGGATGGGGGTAGACAAAGGATGAAAGGATGAAGGGATGAAACATGGAGGAAGAGGGAACTACTTTTGTTCAGTCTGAGCTAAACAGGAAGCAGCCTCCTCCACCTCTGTGTTGCTGTCGCACTTCTTCTTCTTCTTGAACAGCCATCCAAAACAACCCTTCTTCTTCTTCTTCTCCTTCTTCTTTTCAGTCTGCCTGTTCTGTTCTGTCACGACCTTCATCTCCTCCTCTTCTGAGCTGGTCTTCTGTTTCAGGTTCTCTTCCTGCTCTTTCAGCTTTGTCTCCCAGCTCTGGTCTTTCTCATCCAGCTCCTTTGTGAACTTGTCTTCCAGAGCAGTGTACTTCTCCTGCCAGGTCTTGTCGCTCTGTAAAAGTTCATCTTGTTTGCTCAGCTGGCTTGATGTTTCTGTGAGCATCTGGGACAGACTGTCCTTCTCCTCGGTGAGATGCATGATTTCAGTGAGCCTCTGTTGATGTTGCTCTTCGGCCTGAATCACCTTGTTCTCATATTCAGTCTGCATTTTCTCCCAGTTACTTTTTTCCTCAGCCAGCTCCTTTGCAAACTTTTCCTCGAGCTTGTTGAATTTCTTTTGCCAGTCGTTATTGGTCGTTAGAAGTTCTTGTTCCTTTGTCTTCATCTCGAGCTTGACCCTCTCAGAGAGATGCTTGTTGTTGAGAATGAGTTGCTGGAGTTCAGTCTCCTTCTGCTCAATCTGCTTCTGCAGCTGACTGACTTGACTCTCAGCTTCAATCCTCAGTGTCTCCCACCTCTCTTCTTTTTCGGCCAGCTGTTCTGTGAACATGTCCTCCATGGCAGAGTATTTTTCCTGCCAGGCCTTGTCCTCCTCAGGTCCACTGTCTCCATTGTTCACGTTGCTTGTGGCCTCGACAAGCAACTGAGACAAAGACTGTGTTGTGTTGCTGAGATCCAGGATTTCAGCGTCCTTCTGCTGGATCTGAACCTTCAGCTGATTCAGTTCATTCACGAACATGTTCTCCATGGCAGAGTATTTCTCCTGCCAGGCCTTGTCCTCCTCAGGTCCATTGTCTCCATTGTTCAGGCTCATTTTGGCCTCTGTCAGCATCTGAGACAGAGGCAGTGTAATGTTCCTGAGATACAGGATTTCAGCATCCTTCAGGTGGATGTGACCTACCAGCCGATTCAGTTCATTCACGAACATGTTCTCCATGGCAGAGTATTTCTCCTGCCAGGCCTTGTCCTCCTCAGGTCCACTCTCTCCATTGTTCAGCCTGCTTGTGTCCTCTGTAGGCATCTGAGGCCGAGACAGTGTCATGTGCCTGAGATACTGGATTTCAGCATCCTTCAGCTGAATGTGACCTCCCAGCTGATTCAGGTCATTGATGAATCTGTTCTCCATGGCAGAGTATCTCTCTTGCCAGACGTTATTGTTGTGCTGGAGTTCAAGTTCATTGTTGGACAGCTGTTGGAATACATCACTGAAGTCGTTTGTGACACTCAGGTGCAAGCTGTTCATATATTCAAACATGTCCTCAGAGAAGACGTTCTCCTCCATTTGAGTCATCTTTGAATTGCTCATATTGAAGAATAAACTCGTCTATTGATGATTCTCGATTTAGTTTTCAGTCGCTCTTGTCTCTTGTAGATCTGGTAGACTGTAACGGACAGTGTGTCAAACAAGTGATCTTTCACTGTCTTAGTTTGCATTGGTTTGGTCAGAGTTTGCCTTTGATCAAACACAATTATATCATCAGCATTCTAATTTTAGTGATGTCACAGTACATGGGGGGGTGGTCTGTTGCCAAGGAGACGGGAAAATATACATACATACGTGTGTGTGTATATATACATATATGTATATATATATACATATATGTAAATATACACCTATAAATGTTTCTTGGCGATATGGTGGATAACTGTTGTGCTCCAGGATGCCAGAATAGCTAGGATTTAAGACCACAGCTTCCAGTAAAAAAGGAGCTCCTGCATGGGTCTGTGTTCCCATCTGCATCACAACATTAAAGCTGCGAAGAACTGAGTTTTTTTTTCCTCTCTTCCACTATGATTGTGGCTGGGGTGTTTCACACCATCATCCCTCACCAACAAAAAGCTGCACACTGAGAACAAGCAGCACATCAATGACTTTGCTCCTCTTTATCAAAAAGTGTTGGGACAATTACAGCTTCTGAGTCACTAGCGTGCCTTTAGGCGTCAGCCCAAAATGTTTTGTATATATGCAGAACTGACTCTTTGTGACTCTTTGCGCCCCTGCAAGTCTGTTTTCTAGAAGTGGGAGCTGCCAGTTTTATCACCACTGGATCCAGGGGTGAAGTAATATTTCCCATAGACAATATTACATAGAGAAGCTTGGATCACCATAAAAAACTCTGCTCCCGCTCTGATTCATGCCTTTCAACGGCGATTGAGACTCATTGGTAATGTAGTGAAGCCAACTGGAAGTCTCTTCAACTTGTTATTTCTATGTTTATCAGAAAATGACCCTATTGATTTAGTACCTCAGTAAACATTTTTAACATGAGTTGATGGTTTTAGGCTACTGCTCGTGACGTGATGTCTGAACTTCTATGTTTGAATTTGAATTTTGATAGATATGCACACCAAATTACAAAACAAGCTCACTTTTTTTTCTACACGCTCTCATGTGCTTTGTTTTTTCTGACAAATTTATCTTGTGTGAATATGTTTAAAGTAGAAATTTACAAAAGCAAGTTCTAGTTCAAGATGTCTAGACAAGTTATGTGTTTAATGCAATTGGTTATGTATTATGTTTGAATAAGCTGACCAGTTACCACACATAATAATATGCTTTCTTTATTACTATACATTTAGATGCTTCATTGGTCCAAACTCTGAGAGGGAAACAAAAGCCAGCCAGAGGAAGGTAGTGTCCAAGAAGACAGGGAAGCAGGTCCAGAAAAAGGAAGCAACTGTAAATCCTCATGTGACCCTCATCAAAGATCTCATGGACTTGGTGTGGGGCTTCATGAGCCCATAACACATCTCCACACAGGACCTCACACAGCAGGAAGGAATAGAAATGAGCCACACTGTTATTTTAAGGTACAAAGTCTCAGCATTGTGCTCTCGCTTTCTATCGCATATGATTTTATTTCATGACAGATGGACACTGAAGACAGGGTAAATTATGATATGCAAGTTAGAAAAAGATGTTTGTTTAGCTCCTCTTTGCCATGACAAATTGTCCTGATCATGAACATTATAAAACTTTTCACAAGGATGTATCATACTTCATAACATACTTGTAATATGCCTATATAATGGTTACTGATTTGAAGTAGTGTCAAATGTGGTTTGCTTTAATTGAGTGTTTGTAACATAGTGACTCAAAAACTTTTATACAGTGCTATGACGACTGATAAATATATTAAAAATGCATTATAAACATGGCTGTCATAGCAAGTGTTACCAGAAAAGTAAAGTGAGTTCAGTGCACATGGACTAGCACATGTTCAGCAAGAGCAAAGTTACTGAATTTAGAAGAAAAAATGTTGTTACTTCAAAATTGTTGCATGTGCATGTACATTTGTGCATTGCATTGACTTTAATAAAACCCTAATTTTGTAATGCAATCTCTTGTTCCAGTTATTTCTATGCTATTTTGAAATGCAAAAAGAGTATTATGCTGTAACTACCATATTTTAATGTAAATGGGAATTACAGCCGGGACAGTTAAATCACAATATTTTACAATCAAACAACAGTATCATACCGTAATACAATACTGTAAATTGTTGTACAGTAGTAAACTGTTAATTTACATTACAGTAGTGTGCTCTGAAATAGCAGTATCAAGCTGTAGCTGGCAGTAGTGCACTGTTATTGTACAGGGAAATGTGTTACAGTGAACCAGTGCTGTTAAAATCACTGTGGCTCTTGCAGGTTTTCCAGAAACTCCTCTATTTCTCTCCACATTGGGGTCCTGTGTCTATATTTATTCTGCTCCAGAACTCTCATGCTCTTCCTACGAAAGGAGGACTGTTGTGGTATCGCTGCGGCCTTCATGTGATATTCAATTGACCTGTTGCAATCATGTCGATCAAAGTTTAAATATTTTGCGTAGGTGTGGTAAATCACCTGTTTTGCTGCAGGTTCATAATCACTCTCTAGCAGTTCCTGGTATATCTGCTCAGCTTCAGACTGGCCATCATTTGACCTTGCGTATATATTTGCAAGGTCTATTTTCTTCATAAGTGAACAATGTGGGTAAAGAGAAATCACCTCCTTGTGGAGACTAATTGCTCTGTCTATCATGCTTTGCTTTGGGTGGCTGTCACTGAAATAAATTAACCATTTATAGTAGAGTGCAGCACATCTCTTCAGATAACGCTCATCTGGATGGTTTTCCAGAGCCTCCTCTGCCAAATCAATGGCCTCATCAATAGATATATAGTTTCTGTAAAGCCTTAATAGCCCTTTAATTCCACTGTAGCTGCTGACAGGATTTCTCATAACCTTTCTGGCTAACTCACGTGCTTCATCTTCAATTTTTTCTCCTTTCCCCGCACATTTCTCAAGGTAGTAAACAGCGAGGTATAAGTTCTCTGGATCCCGTTCCTTGGCAATCCTCACTTTCTCCAAGATGTCAGCCTCTAGCCCTTTGCTGCTGTACATGATGTGGCTGGAGTGCCACTCCACCATGTCCGGCTGCATCCTGACGGCTTTCTGAAAGTAATCTGCAGCCAGAAGCTTTTTGTCTGCGCTGAACTTTATCAGAGTCCAGGCTTTTTCAGCGTAGATCTCTGAATGGAGCTCATCCTGGGATGGAGATGGGTATTTATTCATCAAGGTGTCGACCTTTGACAGATAAGCCTCGCTCTCTGCTTGGTCTCCCAGGTGGTGTTGCAGCCAAGCCAGGTTCCCATAGTTCACCACTAACCAGGGACCCTCATCTGCATTTCTCATCAGGGGGAAGGCCTCTGTGGCCTTGTTGAACAAACTCTGGGCGTCTTCATTGAGCCCCAGCTTGAACTGAATGAAGCCACGCAGGTTGTAGATGTGACCCAGCCACCTGTTTCCCACCTCGGTGCCAATATCCTCCAGCTTATCCCTTTGATGGAAAAGTACTGACCTGCTGGGGTCCAGATCCCAGGTGAAGTGGCACTGCAGGGCCTCCAGTTTGGACACCAGTGACTGGTGACTTTGAGCAGCACTGAGAATGTGAGAGAAGGGGATGGAAATAAGATAGAAACTGAGTAAGAATACCAAAAGGGCAGTTAGGAAATGAGAGGGGAAGGCAAAATTGTGTAGGTTCTCAATCATCCAGGTCGTAGTAAATCAAAAAGAGCACAAAAGACTCGACTGGACAGGGCTTGAAGTTTGTCTTTTTTTGCACTTTTAAAAATTAAAATATTAGACTAAGGGATACTGAATGGAGAGGAATGAGTGTAGTAAGAAGCATCAAATAGCAAATGAAGAAAGTAAAGAAAAAAAGATGGACCGCTTTAGATCAGACAGGCCATAGCTTGCAGTCACACCCCTCCAGGGTTCCTCCATCAGTGCTTATATGAGCATTAAGTCCCCTTTTCAGGGCCCCACCCAGGCCAGACTCTGACCTGAATCCAATAAAATAAACAAAGAGAAAACAGAAGAAATTAATCACAAATAAATTAAAAGTTAAATAAGGAATTAAGAAATATATATATATATATATATATATATATATATATATATATATATATATATATATATATATATACTGAGGAAAAGAAAGAGGCAATTGACCCTTTCTTGGACCACACCCATCTTCAAACTCAACCTTCATATGGCTGCAAACCACATATCTCTTTGGCAGCCATGGGCGTAAAAGGTTTGTGGGCAGAGCAATGCTCCATGCTCCCTTGCTTGGACTGTGGCCACCTTCAAATTCTAACATCTATAAAGCTGACTGCATCTTGTATAGTCATGTTACTATCACAGTCACAAAATAAATGCAGACAGATATACAAACGCTGGTAAAGTGGTCAAAACCACTTCTGTGGTAATTCCAGCTTGGTGTTTCCAGGACTATGTTTTATTATTGCATTATAACAATATATTATGGCAGACATACTCACAAGGTGAACTCAGTATCACATTATTCACTCCAGCAGTGACATGAAATGCAGGATCAGTTACTCACCTCATCATTCAGCTGTTTCCTCTGTCGTTCTCAAAATATCAGGCTGTTTTTTTTCTCTTGATGCTGCTGGTCACTGATGCCCAGCTTCTGTTTTGCTGTAAGTGATGTGATGTTATCGAGCACCAGCTTTTATATCTTCAACATGAAGTCGAAAGCAGATTGTGGAGGAGGAGCATGTGCATTAAGCCAATAAAATCTTGGGTTCTATCTTGACTTTTGTTTCAAAGCAAATGAAACCTAAAGCTGCATCTGAAAAACGAAAACAAGAAGATGACTCATCAAATTGTGTTATTACATTTTCTCAAGTTGATTTCAAGTTCCTGCACACTTTGATGCCACACTGAGTGAAGCAGTCAAAGGCAATATGCCACATTTGGATGCACCTTCTCATTAAATGGAAGTATTGATATATGCATTGATTTGAACACATACACTCACTGTCCACTTTATTAGGTACACAGGTTGGACCCCCTTTTGCCTCCAGGACTGCCTTACTTGAGAATCTCCATTCCTCTGCATCCTAAAGTCTCTATTGGACTGAGATCTGGTGGCTGTGGAGGCCACTGGAGTCCACTGAACTCACTGTCATGTTCCAGAAACCAGTTTTAGATGATCTGAGCTTTGTGACGTGGAGCATTATCCTGCAGGAAATAGCCATCAGAAGATGGTCCGTGTGGTCATAAAGGGATGGACATGGTCAGCAGCAATACTCAGGAAGGGTGCAGCGTTTAAACCATGCTCAGTTGGTACTAAAGAAAATATCCCCCTCCATTACACCAGCAGCAGTCTGAACCGTTGATACAAGGCAGGATGGATCCATGCTTTCATGGTGTTAATGCTAAATTCTGACCCTACTATCTGAATGCTGAAGCTGAAATGGAGACTCGTCAGACCAGAAGTTTTTAGCTGCTTTCCTTGGTTGTAACCAGTGATTATTTGAGTTCCTGTTGCCTTTCTATCATCTCCAACCAGCCTGCCCATTCTCCTCTGACCTCTCACATCAACAAGGCATTTTTGTCCACACAGCTGCCGCTCACTGGATATTTTCTCTTTTCCGGACCATTCTCTGTAAACACTAGAGATGGTTGTAGTGAAAATACCAGTGAAAATATCAGCAGTTTCTGATATACTTAGACCAGCCAACATTGTGTTTGGGCCATGTGATTGGCTGATTAGGTATTTGTGTTAACAAGCAGTTGAACAGGTGTATCTAATAAAGTGGTCATTGAGTGTATACGTGTGTGTTGCTCATCCATGTTGACTTAAAATTGAAAGTTAAAAAAGATAATTTAGCATTTTGCTCTGTCTTGTCTTTTGTTTCCCAGTAATGGAAACCTATGGCCACATCTAAAATGAAACTAAAACTTTAAAGTTTGAGTTTGATTAACATTAATCAGTGCCCTGTGTACAGTCCTGCAAGATGGTGTGTAGACTTGTATAGAAACCACCAGAACAAAACTTCAACTCAAGACATATTAGTGTATATTATATTTATTTAATAGTATTAGGCATTGTGTACAACTGATCTGATTATCTCATTACAGATTAATATTTGATGACACCAAAGCTTACAGAAAAGCAAATTGATTATAGAGAGTAGGTATTAAATGAGAGTAAAAGGCAGTGAAGGGAAACAGTGACATAATAAATACCATGGTTGTATGTAGGCCTATTATAAGAAAAGACAACATGTGATAAAAATTCCATTTTAATAAATCAAGAGCAAATGTATAGGTTTTTAAATGCTTTCGTCTTCCAGAACGTGTACTGTATTAAGTCAAAAAACATGCAGACTGTTAAAACCTGCCTTCAAAGGACACAGCTTAATAACTATGAGCTGTTAAAATCACTGTGGCTCTTGCAGGTTTTCCAGAAACTCCTCTATTTCTCTACACATCCTGTTCCTTCCTCTGTCTCTAGTCTTCTCCAGAACCTTAATGCTGCTGTCACGATAGAAGGACTGTTGTGGTATCGCTGCTGCCTTCATGTGATATTGTATTGACCTGTTGCGATCATGTTGATCAAAGTTTAAATACTTTGCGTAGGTGTTGTAAATCACCTGTTTTTCTGCAGGTTCAAAATCACTCTCTAGCAGTTCCTGGTAAATCTGCTCAGCTGTGACTTTATTTGATCTAGCATATAAGTTCGCAAGGTCAATTTTCTTCACAAGTGAGGAATGAGGGTAAAGAGAAATCACCTCCTTGTGGAGACTGATTGCTCTGTCTATCTTGCTTTGCTTTGGGTGACTGTCACTTAAATGAAGAAGCTTCCATTTGTGGCAGAGTGCAACACATCTCTTCAGATAACGCTCCTCTGGATGGTTTTCCAGAGCCTCCTCTGCCAAATCAATGGCCTCATCAATAGATACGTAGTTTCTGTAAACCCTTAGTAATGGTTTAATACCGCTGTAGCTGCTGACAGGATTTCTCAAAACCTTTCTGGCTAACTCACGTGCTTCATCTTCAATTTTTTCTCCTTTCTTAGCACATTGATCGAGGTAGTGAGCAGCAAGGTACAAGTTCTCTGGATCCTGTTCCTTGGCAATTCTCATTTTCTCAAAGACGTCAGCCTCCAGCCCTGTGCTGCTGTGCTTGGAAGCACTCACTAACCCCAAGATGTGGCTGGAGTGCCACTCCACCATGTCCGGCTGCATCCTGACGGCTTTCTGAAAGTAATCTGCAGCCAGAAGCTTTTTGTCTGCGCTGAACTTCATCAGAGTCCAGGCTTTTTCAGCGTAGATCTCTGGATGGAGCTCATCCTGGGATGGAGATGGGTATTTATTCATCAAGGTGTCAACCTTTGACAGATAAGCCTCGCTCTCTGCTTGGTCTCCCAGGTGGTGGTGCAACCAAGCCAGGTTCCCATAGTTCACCACTAACCAGGGACCCTCATCTGCATTTCTCATCAGGGGGAAGGCCTCTGTGGCCTTGTTGAACAAACTCTGGGCGTCTTCATTGAGCCCCAGCTTGAACTGAATGAAGCCACGCAGGTTGTAAATGTGACCCAGCCACCTGTTTCCCACCTCTTCACCGATATCCTCCAGCTGGTCCTTGAGACGGAAAAGTTTGCTCCTGCTGGGGTCCAGATCCCAGGTGAAGTGGCACTGCAAGGCTTCCAGTTTGGACACCAGTGTCGTTTGACTGTGAGCAGCACTGATGCAGAATAAAAACAACAAATATTAAAATACAGGTTAAGGGAATTTGCTCTGCTATGTTTGGATAAACTCTCTGTCCGTTGCATGTGCATGAAGGAAGGAAGAGTTTTTTTCTTTTTCTTTTTGTTAGTTGCTCTCTGGAACTAGACAGACTAGACTAGACTGTGTATGGCCTATATGTGACAAATAAACATTATTTGATATGGAAAATGGAAAAGGACCAAATGAGGACAGTAAAAAGTATAAGAACAGAAAAGATAAAACCATGGACAACAGTAAGAAACACAGAATGAATGAAAGCACAATGGTGAATGAGGTATGTAATGAAAGAATAAATAAAAAAGGAAGAGACAGAGAGGCTGGAGGAGAAAAAGAAGAGGATGAAATAAAGTCTAAAGAGGGCTGACAGATAAGGAAGGTGGAGGCAAGAAAGGAATGTAGGAATGAGGGAAAGGGTGAAAGGAAAAAAGAGAAAATGATTAATTTATCATTTCTCCACCAGAATTAAATTCTGGAAGCATGGGATGAAACTTTCAGAAAACAATCGACCATTGATATTTTTTTATCCTCATGGCCCTGGGTGAAAGGGAAATAGAAAGAGAGATGAAGGACAAAAACACAGAAGAGAGAATGGCACCAAGAAAATGGATTCAATAGAAAAATGGGTGTGCCACATGAGATGCAACAAAACGCAATGATAAGTGATAGAAATTATATATTATGATATAGACATCTGACAAAATGATAATATGATAAAAAAAAAAAACATCCCCACAAACAGCTTAGACTTCCCTCCATAAACATAAACAGCGGTGTGTAAAGAAAACAACTCACCTCATCATTCAGCTGTTTCTTTTCTCTAAATATCTGGCAGTTTATTTGTCTTGGTGCTGATTTTGGGGCGCTGGTATACAGTCAGTGATATCCAACTTCTGCTTCGCAGCAAACGATCCTCCCTTTAAATACTTTTCTATGTGTAGAGGAGGAGTATCGACTTTCGTATTAGCTCGCCCTGACTTTCGTTTTCCACTAATGGAAACCTATAGCTACTGAAGGGGCTAAAACATGACTCATCACATTTAGACATTGTAGTTTCACTTTCCTTTCTCTTTTCTCTTTCCTTTTACTCTTCTTAAAGAACATATTGCCACATTGAGCAAACTATTGACACCCCAACATGCTACATTTTTATGGCTGCACCTTCTCATCAGTAAGCTGTACACACCATGAGCTGAGACAGTCATTACCTGCACACACCTGCATGATGACGTTCTGCTGCCACCTACTGGTGAAAGATGGTTACTGTTTGTTTACCGCTTCACACTGACAGGGCACTTTTTGACGCAAAAGCTCGTATAATTATCATTTTCCACGTGTTTTGCGGATGCATCTGTTTAATCAACTCATTTCAGATGACGATAACCGTTAAAACATTTGATTTTTTTATATTTTATATATAGTTTTATAGTTTGAATATTTGTATTCTGTAATATATTTTTGTGTAGCGTGAATTTTCATTCAGTTTTCAGAGGAGTAAAATGACAAAATGTACCCTGTACGTGAGTCGCACTTGTGAAATTCAAGCGCAAGTTACGTTTACTTACTGCGTAGTTTACGTAAAGACCGTACAACAGAAACGTTTCCTGCGTATGTTACTGTGGTCAGCAATGGCGGAGCTCAAAGAGGCAGACGCTGCTCAGCTTCACCAGGAGGACGTCGATATCAAACGTAAGTTAACTGCACCCGATTCTGGTTTAAACGCTAAATTTGGGATCGTAAAGTGGAGAATAAATTATAGTTTAGTCATCACCAGCGCCCCGTGGTAAATTCACGGAGAATTTGAGTTTTTAACAGCTTAACTAAACGAGGGCCTCACCACGGAGCTCCGCCATGGGACCTAAATAGTCAACAATAAAAGCTACAAAAGCGCCGTGGCTAATATTAGCTGACCGCTTTCCGCCAGCAGAGACTTACAACAGTGTATTTGTTGCTTGCTTTATGCTTTACTGGATTGTAAGATTTGTGTTGTACCACAGTTTCAGATGACACGGTCTCATCACGGAGCTGCACTACAGGACCGCTCAGTTTGGACATCAACTGTCCTCTTATTCACAGCTTATTCACGTTAAATGTCCACAGAATGTCCCATCACTTTCGTTTTAGTTAAGAGCAAAAGAAAAGAACAACAACCAACTAGCGTTAGCAGTAGTTAAACATTATGAGATTAAGCAAGTTATATTTGAAGTAATGTTATATTAGAAATACTGAGGGCATGAGACCAACCCCCCCAAGACATTGAACTGCATTAACCTAATTTCAAACACGTCTTCCTTTTAAATTGTCAGGTTAAACTAGTCTAGTTAAGCTTGTCTGTTTCATAAAGTCCTGTTGGCAACATGTTTGTCTAAATGGATAATAATATTAATAATAATAATAATATATCCACAGATGTTTTTGGTAATAAATGTGAGTTAATTTAAGGTAGGACGGTCAACCACCACTACCTCAGCTATGTTTGAACAGTTTACTATCTATTTCAGCTGTTTATCCATTACGTTTCGCTAACTTTTAGCTAACTATTTCAGCTGATTATCCATTATGTTTAGCTAGCTATATATAAATTATGTATCCATTACCTTGAATTCAAGGGTTTATCCAATACTTTTACCTCACTCATAGCTAACTATAGCTAACTAATTTCAGCTGCTTATCCATTACATTTAGCTAACTTTAAGCTATTTCAGCTAATTTTCCATTACATTTAGCTAACTTTAAGCTTTTTCAGCTGCTTATCCATTACATTTAGCTAACTTTAAGCTATTTCAGCTAATTTTCCATTACATTTAGCTAACTTTAAGCTATTTCAGCTAATTTTCCATTGCAATTAGCTAACTTTAAGCTATTTCAGCTAATTTTCCATTACATTTAGCTAACTTTAAGCTATTTCAGCTAATTTTCCATTGCAATTAGCTAACTTTAAGCTATTTCAGCTGCTTATCCATTACATTTAGCTAACTTTAAGCTATTTCAGCTAATTTTCCATCGCAATTAGCTAACTTTAAGCTATTTCAACTGCTTATCCATTACATTTAGCTAACTTTAAGCTATTTCAGCTAATTTTCCATTACATTTAGCTAACTTTAAGCTATTTCAGCTAATTTTCCATTACATTTAGCTAACTTTAAGCTATTTCAACTGCTTATCCACTACATTTAGCTAACTTTAAGCTAGTTCAGCTGCTTATCCATTACATTTAGCTAACTTTAAGCTATTTCAGCTAATTTTCCATTACATTTAGCTAACTTTAAGCTATTTCAGCTAATTTTCCATTACATTTAGCTAACTTTAAGCTATTTCAGCTAATTTTCCATTACATTTAGCTAACTTTAAGCTATTTCAGCTAATTTTCCATTACATTTAGCTAACTTTAAGCTATTTCAGCTAATTTTCCATTGCAATTAGCTAACTTTAAGCTATTTCAACTGCTTATCCACTACATTTAGCTAACTTTAAGCTATTTCAGCTAATTTTCTATTGCAATTAGCTAACTTTAAGCTATTTCAGCTGCTTATCCATTACATTTAGCTAGATATATCAACTGTGTATCCATTTCTTTAACCTAACAATTTGAAGAGTTTATCCATTACTTGTAGCTAACTCATTGCTAATTATTTCAGTTTCTTATCTATTACTTTTAGCTAGTTGAAAAGTTTATCCATTACTTTTAGCTAACAATTTCAGGGGTTTATCCATTACTTGTAGCTAACTCATTGCTAACTATTTCAGTTTCTTATCTATTACTTTTAACGAGTTCAAAGGTTTATCCATTACTTTTAGCTAATTAAGAGCTAACTATTTCAGCTGCTCAACCATTACTTTTAGCTAATGTTTAGCTAACTCTTTCAGCTGTGTTTCTGTGACATTTTAGGCCTATTTTATCATATTTTTTGTTGTTTCTGAATATCTTTAAGAAGTCCTAACGTCTGTTTAGATGTTTATATTTATTTTCTCCCATACTTGGTGTGGTGTTGCCACGGGGTGTCACTGATTCTGTCACCATTTTTTTCCCCTGCATGATGTCTCATTGATGACCCAAAGTAAGTTGCGCGAGTAAGTATCTCATAGCGAAGCTTTATGGAGAAAGTTCCCAATATTATTATTGTAAAGACAACAACAACAAAAAATAGATGATCTCTATTGCTGAAAAAAAACCCAGACATTTTAACACATGTTTCTTAACAGGGTGGAGTTGTCCCGGAATAATTTGTACTCACAACCGAGCTGGTCTAACTAGTTCTTCTGTTTTTTTTCTTTTGTAAACATCTTTTAATCAACCATGCAGCAGACTTCAGCTTGTGCAATAATCAAAATAGCAGAAATGTATTTCTTCCTGTCTGTGTGTGAAGGTGGAGATGCACTGTCAGCTGGAGACCAAGCTGCAGGTCCAGCACCGAAGACTGAAGCTGCTGCAGACAGCGATGCCAAACCCTCAACCACAACTACTGGTGATTTAATAAAAGTTGTTTCTTTGATTCATCGGTTTACCTTAGCAAAGTAGAGTATTCACTGTAAATACATGGACTGAAACCCTTCAGATAGAGTTATTATCCTTATTGTGTTATCCTTTTCTGCAAACAGAGAGACATGTCTCCATCCAAACTAAACTGGAGGGCCTAGAGGCACTAGTTGACCTCAATGGTGGTAAGGACATCCCTCTCTTTTCTTTTGTTTTTCTTATTTTGATCAGATGAATCAGAGGACAGAACAATTTAACATACAGGCCTTTTTCAGTGCAAATAAGTGTGGTAATTTTTGCAGCTTTTAATGTGTTATGTGATAGTAAACAAATATCTACGAGTTTTGATGTATTTGTCGGACAACGGGTGATGGATAAGAGTTTTTGACATTCAAAATAAATAATAATAATGAAGAATAATTTGCACATTAATCAATGATGAATAGAATTGTTTGTTGTAGCCTTGCTTATTGATTTTGTGTTTTCACTCATCAGCGGGACGTAAGTCGTGTCCTCTGTGTCCTGAGGAGAAGTTTAAAGCATGCTACAGCCACAAGCTCCGCCGACATCTGCAGAACCTCCACTGGAAAGTCTATGTGGAGTTTGAAGGTATCAGTCAGGTTTTTCCCACATCAGACTGGATTGTGTGTGTTGTGTGTTGCCGGGTGTCTGCACAGGTCTGGAATGTCTGAATAAGTTAACAAAGCTAAATATAGTGATTCCCAGAAACATATAGCATTTTGTGTGAAAGTGACATCTGATATCTTTGTCTTAGGAAATCCTCAAGTCCTCATTCATAATTGTTGATCTTTGACATTAACAGGCCAGAGGATGTGCATCTGCCACCTGCCCTGCAGAAACCTGAAGCCCAGCCTCGGTGGAGATCAGGTGTGAAATTAGACACACAAACTGTCTGCAGATCAAATTCCCTTCAGTTTGGAATTCTTGCAGCTTCAAGACCCATCACCACAAATGTACACATTTGTGTTGATCATTTTATGCTTTTCACAAATTGTGTCGTGAGCGTGATTCTTGTTGTGTGCTGCAGTGACTCTTAATTTGAAGGATCCTGGAAGTTATGTTTTCATGGCTTGTGGGTTTTATTTTGAAAAGTAATTTTCAATCATTTTCCAAAAGCAGAAGAGAGAAAAAGTCCATTTCCACACAGAACTTCCTCAGTTCTCCCGTTCCCAGACCACACAAACACAGAAATAAGAGGGAAAAGGGCAGAAATGCAAAAGTATGATTCCATGGAAATAAATGTCCTCAATGTGCTCTAGTGGCACCTTGGATGTCTTCCTAAAACAGGAAAAAAATATATTGCAAGCTACGTATCTATAATATCTGAGGTAATATAGTGAATTGGTCGTTTTTAAATTTTAGGAAACTTTCCTTTGTCCTCCTGTCCTCCCATTGTCCTCCTCCTGTTAATTTCATTTCTTCTTTTACCTCTAAATTTAATTTCTTTCACCGTTATTTTGCTTCCAGACATCAGGGAGACACGTGGCCCACTACCACTGTGTGGTTTGTTCTGTGACCATCGCCCGCAAGACGGACATGGTCAGCCACCTGAAGCGTCACGTCAACAAAGGAGAGACTGAAGCCAGCTACTCAGGGAGCTCAGAAGTGCCGTTTGAGGAGCCAGGTAATAAACAATAATACTACCTTCTATACTACTTTCTGCACCTCTATGCTGTATCTGTACTCGACCTTCCCTGGCTTTAGTTGGCAAACGCTGCAAAGGACAAATGTGAAAAGTAATGATTCTGTGATGATCTCTCTGTGTGATTTTAATTTGTTAAATGTGTTGGCAGCTCCATCTGGTCAAGCGTATGAAATCATGAAAGAACTTGGTACCAACGTCCAGCTCCTCCCGAACCACACCACCCCGCAGAAGAGCGACACTTACTTCAACCGCAAGATGAAGACCAACAGGTTGGCACGCACACGAGTCCTTAAAACAGAAATCTGCATATATGCATCCATTTAAGCAGAGTGTGTGTGTGTGTGTGTGTGTGTTTCAGGCAGCTGGTGTTTTGTTCGCTGGCTGTTCTAGCAGAGGAGAGAAACCCGGTCGAGTGTCTGGATGCTTTTGGAGCCACAGGTGAGACTAAAAATCTCCTGAAGTAATACAACAGCACTAAAATATACAAAGTAATATCAGAATCATCTCTTTTTTTATCTTATCGGAAATTATTACAGTCTGTTTTTAAGGATGATCTGATATCACCAAGTACTTAACAGTCCTGGACAAATGGCAAAGTTTTTAGAGTTAGGGTAAGGATTAGGGTTAGTGGTCCAGGACTGTTAATTACTTGGTGATATCTAGCTTTAACAAAATAAATAACAATACTGACTTAATAACTAAGTCAAGAGTCTTAAAATGTGTCTTATTTCTGACCTGAGTCTCTTCAAATCTAGATTGAAAACTTATTTATTTATGGCCTTTAATACCCATTAGCACAATGACACTTTTATTTTATTTTATATTATTCCATTTTATTGCTTTTATTGTTCTTATTGTTTTTAATTGCTTTTTATTTACTCTAATCTATTATATAGCACTTCGGTTCGCTGAATGGTTGTTGTAAAGGGCTGTATAAATAAAGAACATTTACTTTTACAAAGTTGAATTTACAATAAAAATATGTGAAATACTTCTGTTTTTAAATTAGGAAGTCTGAATTTACATTATGCCTTGAAGAACTGTTCCCGGAGCTTCACTCTCCCTGTCTCTCTCAGGGATTATGGGCCTCCAGTGGGCGAAGCACCTTCGGAACGCCGTCAAAGTCACCATAACGGACATCAGCGACACGTGCGTCAAAATGATCAAAGAGAACTGCGAGCTCAACCACATCCGTGTGGACGGAGGCTCGCGGGGGCCCCGGGGGCTCGACGGGGCCAGCAGTGAAGTCGAGGGAGGGCCCATCACTACGGTGGAAGTCGTCAAGATGGACGCCAACGTCACTATGCACCTTTGGTCCTTCGACTACATGTAAGTAGGTGTATTGGTCTGATTATTAGCTGGAGTTCTTTTTCAGCACCTTTTTGGGTGGAAAAGAAAAAGAAAGTAAAGCTCTTTAAATATTCGCTGTCTCTGTAATTTCATCTCCTGAATATTTCAGTCACTTGGATCCATTTGGGACGGCAGTAAACTACCTGGACGCTGCTTTCAGAAACGTCCGGAACCTGGGAATTGTCTCTGTGACGTCCACAGACACTGGCTCTCTGTACTCCAAGTCTCCTAACGTCACCCTGCGTCACTATGGTTGTCACATTGTACGCACTGAGTACTACAAAGAGCTGGCTGCTCGCATGGTGGTGGCCACTGTGGCCAGGTAGGACTCAAAGCTTTGATGTGTGTCTTTCCTGATGTGAGACAATGGCTGAGGGAAATGTAATTCTCTGTCTGACACAGAGCGGCAGCTCGCTGTAACAAAGGCATTGAGGTGTTGCTGGCGGTGTCGCTGGAGCATTTTGTCCTGGTGGTGGTGAGAGTCCTCAGAGGTCCCACACAGGCTGACGAGTCGGCGAAGAAGTTACGGAAACTGGTCCACTGTCAGTGGTGTGAGGAGAGGATCTTCCTCAAACAGGGAAACATGGTGGATGGTGAGTTCAGTGTAACAAAGCAGTTGTTGCTTTTTCTGCAGACAATGAGCACAGGAAGCTGCAGTAGATATAGAGAGTAAATGTCGTGTCTTGTGTTTCCTACAGACACTCTGCCCTGTAACTGTCATGGAAGTCTGCCTGGAAAGACCGCAGTGCACCTGGGACCGCTATGGTATGGACCTCCTCAGCATCTCTACTATTTAAAAAAAAATTCAAATGTAAACTATACATTTAGTGTCTTAACTCACTGAGTGCCAGCCATTTTATAAAACAGAAAATTGCGTTGTGCCAATGTTTTTGGCCGTTTTGAGTCATATTTCATGATGCACAGAATATTTTGTACAATGAATCATGAAAAAATGTTTGTTTTTACCTTGTTCCATTCTTGTTTTATCAGAGGTAGAGTAGAGGACACTTTCACCAAAATCACCACTTTTTGTCCAGAATCCGTCTGTTTTGCTCTCTAATCTCGATCGTCTCCACTTCCTGCTTTGGTCTCTGTGGTGTACACCGTCTCTTTATGCTCCGACTACATCTCCCAGAAGCCCCAAAGTTACTCACAGGCTGTGTAAGACCGCGATCGGCGACCCACCGAAAAAGGAAAAACAAATATATACGTTGATGGCACTCAAGCGTTCTATTTTAACATCAAACAGTCGTCACTGTATCAACAGTGGACTAATGGAAAAGAGTCAAAAAAAGGGCCTTGTACTATCCCATTTTCTCACTTACATATAGTAACCATTTCGACCAGTACTTCTGGGCTTTATTACCATAGAATCATAGTGACAAGGTCAGCATTTCCATTTTAAATAATTCTTTCACAGTGGCTGTCCACTCTATCACTGTTGGTGATACTACAGCTTATTCCAAACTTCTCAACAGATGTGTGTGTGTGTGTGTGTGTGCGTGTGTCCAGGTCTGGTCCTCTGTTTAACACAGGCTTCCTGAGGAGGATGCTGTCGGCGGCGGTGAAACACAGCATGGACGACATCCAGCCGCTCGTCAAAACTCTGATCTGCGAGTCCGAATGCACCACCCTTAAGTCTTTTGTCCACGGGCCGTCCGCTCTCACCAACCAAGGTGAAACATCCAACCTCTCATCCGTAACTCTTATCTGATGGTTTGTAAGAAGAAACACCTTGTTAACAGAATATTTGCCTCCTCTGCAGTGGAGTGTGGAGTCGTCATCAAGACCTTGCAGACCGGAGAGGAGTCGGGTTCAGATGAGCAGACTGGTGAGTCTCTCACAGGTTGATCAAGTTCTGCTGGAGCAAGTCAACAAGGGAAACGAGGAAAAGCTGGTGGCTCCTTAAGGACAGTCGTACTACACTGCAGCTCTACCTCTCTCCTCTAGAGGACAGTGGAGCTCAGCTGCATTGTGCCCTCAACACATAATTTACAGTGAAGATGCTCTGAAAGGAAATGTTGAATGTAACTTAAACGTTTTAGTTTGTATTATTCCATTTTACCCTTGAATGTGGTTTCCATATTTGGTATCTCTGAGATCTCCACTAGAAATTTAACTAGAAAATAAAATGATAAAGACCAAACAAGATGAGTTTGACATTATTCCCTCAGTTTAGTTTCCTGCTCAGATCTAATTTTCAGTGTTTCTTCAGGGAAGAGGAAGACAAAAGAGGAGTCGGGGAATGTGTTGAAGAAGATCAAGTCTGATGCGTCTCTGGATCACCCGTCCTTCTACTACAGCATTCACCGCCACAGCATCAGAGGCATGAACATGCCAAAGTAAGTGACCGCTGACCTCACCATCCATTTGACTCAAATACTCACTAGAGCATCAAATGTGAATAATTCTGCTGCTGAGGATAGTCCCCAACAAAAGCTCTGTTTGATTGATTAAAAACTACAAACACATATTTATGCTTTTCAAAGATTTACATCTTCAGTAGGAATGGACTTTCGTTATCAAGATAGAGATACTATTATATTATTATTATCTTTTACAGGCTGAACAAGTTTCTTCAGTACCTGACGGAGGCTGGCTTCAGGGTGAGTCGGACTCACTTCGACCCGACGGGGGTTCGAACCGACGCCACACTGGAGCAGTTCAAAGCTGTCCTCACCAAGTACAGTGTCCCCACCAACACCAACGCCACCACAACGCAGACGTGCGTGAGCACTGACCAGACGCCGTGAGATCAACGAGCAGGAGCAAGTCTGATCGACACCAAACTTTCCACGCTCGTCCCGTTTAGACTCCACTTTGACTGTTTCTATTCACACAAGCAAAGTTCTGACTGCACTGATATATAAAACAAACCAACTGCTTTCTATGTGGACTAGAACAGAGTAGAAACTCTTTTGTCAAACCAAAACATATATTTTTTTAAGTGCAAACCAAACTGATCGTGTAGCACAGATGAGCCCAGCTGATCCACTGTTTCTCTATTTATTTTTGATTTCTCCTGTAATTCCTTCCTGTTTTTTTCTTTTCGAGATGGTTTATTGCTTTTTGTTTCTATAATAAAAGCTTTCTGCAAAGCTTGAATTTGCTGAATAGTACTTAGGTAAGACTTCTAAACAATCTTAATACTTTAGCTGCATAAAGCTCAGAGCAACCACAGTTGTACCGGTCTTCAGTTTACAAGGTTGTAAACAGTGACAGCGTAACTAGGAGGAAAGGAAAGTGGAGTGAGAACCATGTTTTTATAACAAAAATTAAGATATTAAAGGCATTAAAAAGTTATACACAAGGCAATAAAAAAGACCATGTGAAGGTCTGGACAGTTGAGAGCAGCGCAGCAGATCATACTCTTCAGAGATGATAAGAAAGACATGAAGAAAGAACCAAAATGTGTGGTGAACACTGAGCTAAATCAAAGATTGTATTTTAAACTGTATTAGCTAATGTCACTGGTTCTTGCACTGACGCCTCTGGACTGATTAGTTTTGAACCTCATCATCAAAATGTACTTACACTCAAGAGTGGCTCATTTCATAAAAAAAAAAATCACTGTATTGTAAGTATTGATGCATTAATGTGTTCATCACTGTAAGGTTGCAGCTGGTAAAGGTGGTCGATTACTTTATATTCTGCTGGGTGTCTTAATTGGCAATAATGTCTAGTTTAATTACTAATACATATGTTGTATTATTAATGTAAATCAGCTGATATACTGTCAAATAAGGACCTTAAAACTGTACTTAAGTGCAGCTCTTTGGACTTTGTTACTTTCCACCACTGCAACAACACAAACTAGTCTCAGAAAATGAGCCGTTATAAGTGGCTTAAGGGCACACATGAGTCATTTTATGTCTGAATTTATCATCCTGAATATTGATATGATTTTAACTCCCTTATTAAATGGAATTGCTGTTGAATGAAGTCACTGAAGCACCTGATTCAACTTGAAGGACCTCGTGGGTGATGAATCAGGCAAAAGAGTAAACTGGCTGTTTTTGGCTGGACGTCACTGAATGACACAGTTGGAGGAGGAGGAGGAGGAGGAACACGCCCTCCTCCTCCTCCTCCTCCCTGCTGCTGCAGACCGATGTGTCGGTGTTACCTGAGGACTGAACCCTAACCTGTGGATCCTCTCCCAGCAGCAGCACCATGGGGATCTCCGCGTCCAGTCTGCTGGATGAGACCAAATCAAACTACATTAAAGGTAAAAACAACAACAACAGCAGCAATAACAGCACAAACATTCCCATTTTGGTGCGCGCATGGAGCGACGCGGCGAGGACGCACCGCGCTCTCATTGCGCTTCCTTTAACGCACATCGGCTCGTCTCTGTTGATCGCTCCAGGGAACTTCACTTGTTTGTGTCCGTGTTGTTGTGGAGCTTCATGTGCAACTGTTGGTAATAAGTGGAAAATGGTTAATTAAGCAAAGAAGCGTTTTATTTCATTTGTGCTTCAGGGGAATCTGTGAATATCAGTTTCTGTTCCAGTTTATCGGTGTCTCATCTTGTCCAGGCGTGCAGACCCACTCATGTTAGACTTTCTGTGGAAGCATAAAGCTGATTTTCACCTGAACCTGAGTGCACAGATGTCAGTCTGTCAGACAGGCTGATGTGGAACCTGTCTGTGTGGCTTTCTGTGGAATTAACTCCACCTTTCCAAGCAGACAATGTGTGGATAATAATAATAATAAAGTCATGAGAGGATTTAATGCTGCAGTCAGTGTTTTCTGCTCAGGTATCTGCCTGACTGAGCAGGTCACCGACCTGCCTTTCCAGTCCTGCAGGAGGAAAGGTAAAGTGAGATGGGACATGGGAGTGCCAAGCCCTATTTCACCCTTTGTGTGCGTCCTCTCTGCTGGGTGTGTCCCTGGGTGGATATGTGGAGAAGACAAATGGTGCTTCATTGTGTCTAAATGACACAGAGAGTATGATAGGCAGGTGGGGAGGCCAACAGGTGTTTGTGCAGGGATACCAAATCACTCAGTTGAGTTGGAAATGTTTTAAAATGATATGTTAGTGCTGCACCTTTATTTGTGGTGTCTTTAAATGTGAATGAATGAGGTGAATCAGGAGGATGTTTTTGGTGAGCATATGACCGCAGTCACATGACCACAGAATGACTAATTAAATATCAAAATAGTTGCAGATTAATTTTGTGTATATCAGCTATGGGTGGGAAAAATATCGATATGGCAATATATAATGAAAGGTGAAACTTATTCTTCTGATATAATATCAATTCCCCCCCAAAAAGTCATACTTTAGGCCAATAGATCGTTGTGTTGAAATGGTAACTTTGACAGCCCTAGTATATATATGCATGTGTGTTTCTAAATATATATATATTTTTTTATTTTTTAAAATTCTCACTGAACTATGTAGAATGTCGCAATATATTGCAGTAATGTATAATATTGTGACTCAGGTATCACAATACATATTGTATTGTGAAGTTCTTGCCAGTACCCACCCCTAATATCAGATAATCGTTGCAGCTCCACAACTGGTCATAAAAGATTTTGTGGTGAAAGGTGTGAAAATGTAGCTGCCATCTTGTTTCAGATTAGAGAAGTCGCAATTTATGATTTCTCACATTTCTTGTTTTTCTTGGGACGTAAGAAATACGATTGGCTCTCAAACTGGAGATAGGACAGGTGTGGTCTGGGATATAGAAGCAACATTGATTTAATTCAGCTGATACAGGCGGAGAATAATTTCAGCTCAGAAACTCACCTTGGTGACAAAAGCCATTTGGTCAACAGAGTTATTGATGCAGCTCAGTGTAGTGTGCTGGTTTCTGGTCTGAGTTAGTCTGAGTTCGTTTGATAATCATCATATATTACCCAGCAGAGAAACTGAGCTGTTCTTCGCATCGATCGCTGGGACCAGAGAGTTCTAGATCTTCATTCATGAGTCTGACACGAGTCTGGAAACCAGGTGTGCAGGATCGAGGCCATTTTGGCTTCTTGGGTCACATGAACAACAGACGGGGTCAGTGCTCAGTAAAACCACACTGTTGTAAACCAACAAAATAAAGGTGAAAAGTCAGAGAAAGCTGAGAAAAAAGGCGAACAAAAGAGAACAAAGACTAAAATGGCAACAATGATTTAAAAAAAAAAAAAAGCAGAATAATCTGGTCCCTCCCCCCTTAGATGTTCTCAGAAAAGATAAAAAAATTTGTTGATGCTGTTTGCCTCTGCTGTTGCCGTGGTTACAGGACATAGTATCAGATGTTGAAAATGGGAAGGGGAAAGTAAAAATATTGATTCTTGCTGTGGCACACTGTGCCGAGAGGAAAAACAGATTATTTTTGCGTACTTTGTCGTCACTGCTGGGTCTCATACATGAGACTGTGAACAGTTATAGCTGTTCATTCATGTAATACGCTGCATATCTGTGGTCAAGGTCAGAGGAAACCAGCTTTCAGACTCTTGTTTAATGGGGTCTTTTGTGTGCAGCTCAGATAGCTCTCTGTTTAGCAGCAGCTCAGTCCGTAAACTCCAGGACCAATCTGTGCTTTTCATGTTTGCCTCGTCAGTTTTTCCTGGCTTGCCGATTATAGGAGAGCGAAGTCGGAGTGGTGACACCATGCATCCATGTCTGGTGATGAAAACATTCCTCTCTTCCAGCCTGCAGCAGTGAGGTGTGTTTGTGTTTATAGGGTAGATGATGGGTGTGTGCTTGAATATTTGGTGGTAGTTTGCTGGGTTGGGTTGGATGTCTGGTTTCATTGAGTGGGCTGCATGTGGTTCATGAGTTAAAGTCCGGTTTTGGTGGCGACGAGACGTCTCAAGTCTCGTCGTCAACAGGTTTCTGTGGCATGGAGCTGTCCACCAATCTTGATCAAAATGCTGAAAGACTTGCAAACCAAAAACCAAATCGTAAAAGAATGTTTTTTCAAAAAGTAGACAAGGCAGAAGGTTGAATGAAAACCTTCCATGTGATTTAATTAGAATATTTTTATTTTATATAGTCAATTTTCAAACCTCAAACTGATGCATTATTTTTTTTTTTTTTCAAAACGCTTGTCTGCAGCTTGGTCTCCAAAAGCCGACATTCCCATACAACTCAATGACGATGACAGTTATGCTTTAAGGGAATCATAATTTCTCCCAGATTATGTTTGTTTTTGATGTATTTCAACGAACAGCATCAACCATTTTTTTTTTTTTTTTTTTTTAAACGGCGACCGTCACCCGGGAGATAATATGCTCCTCTTGAAAGAGCAGAGAATGCTGTTCGTCTGTATGAGAGAGTCATTGTGGAGGAGACAGGGTTGCTGTCTGGGCAGGTTTGCTTTGGGTGGATTTTTCCTACATCCAGTCGAACAAATGCAGCAGTCTATGGGCTGCCATTGCTCTTTGCTTCCAATTATCAGACTGGAAAACATGGTGGTTGGTGTGGAAACATTGTCAGATTTCTTTTAAGCTCTTTAGCAAAATCTGATTTGTCATTAATTTTGTTTTGGAATAAATCTGAAGAGAGGCCGTGTTTACAGAACTGTGCTTAAAATTCACTCTGTGACTCCTGCTTTATATACAGATAATGAGGTCGTGGAGGCTATATTTCTCTAATTGCTCCAACATGTGTCTGTTGGGCTTCTTGGGGGGATATTTTCCACACTAAAATCTAACAGCTGCAACAGAGTTTAGAGCTGTAGTTTGGCTCTGTGAGACTATGAACATGTGGATTCCCACTAGAAAGAAATGAAATGTACCAAGTGGCTGGTATAGATGTTATGTACACTGTTATGAACATCTGGCAGAGCGGTGACGCATGTTTACCCTCTGCATTTTTCACCAAAGAGGAAAAACAGAGAAGCTCAACAGGGCGCAACATCTGCTGAGGAGTTTCTGCATTACTCAACAGTTTGAACAGTTTCAACATTGCTCATCTCATCATGACCACTCTGTGACTCATGTGTAGGGACCGGTACAGGAGACCAGTCGTCAGCTGGTACTGGTTCCTGACTGGTCTGAACCGGAATACTGATCAGATCCTGCCACAGTCTGCACATTTTCAGTTTGTTGTTAAATGAATTCTTCCCCACCTGCAGCTGTTCGCTAATGATGTCTCATATTTTTGTGAGATCCTCGGTCAGTGGCTATAAGTTCATTATGTTCCTATTCTCAGGAACACCTGGAGGGAATTCCTACATATTTGGCACAAACAGTTGGACTCAATGATGAAATGATTAGATTTTGGTGGTCAAAGGTGAAAGGTCAAAGGTCAACATTACTGTGACTTTACAAATCACATTTTTTGACCATAACTCAAGAACTCATATTCTAGTAGGTCACACAAAGGATAAAATGATGACACTTTGGACAGGCGTGGATGTAAACAGAAACAGGTCAGCCTGTGAGTAACGTTGGGCGTCTGGGAGATGTAGTCAGAGCATAAAGATCGGAGATCAAAGCAGGAAGTGGAGATGATTAGAGAGAAAACGGACAGATTCTGGACAAACAGTGGTGATTTTTGTGAAAGTGTCCTCTACTCTACCTCTGATAAAAGGAGAATGGAACAAGGTAAAAACAAACTTTTTTTTCATGATGAAATAGCGAGTCTCTTCTTTCATTTGAGCTATTCAGTGTCTTCAGAGACATAGTACAAAATATTCTGTGGGTCTCGAAATGTGACTCAAAATGGGCAAAAACACTGGCACAAGGCACGTCCTGTTTTGTTAAAGAGTTAATAGGGATTGACCGATCCAATATTGGTTTTGGTATTGGAACCGATATTGAAGAAAATTCTAGTTTGGGTATCTGTGACAATGGGCCCCATAGGTGCAGATCTATAAGGTGTAATTCTATGCTGTGCGCTGTTACAAACAAAGAGACATAGTTTGTTAGGTAATTCAGCGCTGTTTTTGTATATCGGATCGGATCGGTATCACCCGATACTAAACTGCAGGTGTCGTATTGGAAGTGAAAAAAGTGGATCGTGCAGCCCTAGTCTAAGTTTAGTCCAAAACATGGACCCACTCATGGTAAAAGAGCTCCATGTTTCCAGAGGTCCAAAACTCCATAGAGGACCTTCAGTTTCAGCTCAACATGGTGTGGCTGCTTACTGATATGGTCTGCTTCCTGCAGATAAATTTAATAACTGTCTGCTCTGCACTCTTTGAGTGCCAGCCGTTTTTTTTAAACATAAAGTGCCTTGTGCCAGCATTTTTGCCCATTTCTGAGTCATATTTCTGGACCCACAGAATATTTTGTAACATGTCTCTGAGTAGCTTGTTTTATCAGAGGTAGAGGCCACTTTCACCAAAATCACCACTTTTTGTCCAGAATCCGTCCGTTTTTTGTTTTTTTTTAGTCTCCACATCCTGCTTTGATCTCCGTGGTGCATATTAACTCTTTATGTCCGACTACAAATCACAGAAGCCCCGAAATTACTCACAGGCTACGGGAGACCACGATCAGCGATCCTCTGCAGAAAAAACATTTTGACGGTGAAACTCATCAGTGGCACTGAAAGAGATAAATGCCATGATTTCACCTTGTCTTTGAAGCGATTAACTACATGTGTACAAACAGTAAAACAGAAGATAGATGTTCCTCTGCTGAGCCGGTGTTGATGGAAGTGATGCTTTAGTGGAGTGAAACTGTGGCTGTTTGTCTCCCAAATGGCTTCAGAGAAAGCACCCGGTGTGCAGCTCTACGTCATCTGCTCAGACAGCATGTACATCATTCATAAGAAGACAGTTTGTCCCCAGTTACCAAACATTGTTGTAACTAACATAACTGTTAAGAGTCTTAGTTTTCGCTGTCAGGCTGCAGTTCTTCATGCTGTGTCACTCCAGCTGCCATTACACAATCCCTCAGATATTCAGAGGAGCTGAGAGTCTGTGAAACCTCCCCCCCTTTTAGATCCAAGTCCACAAAGAGAGGAAGCTGCTGCTGCTCAGGCTCTCTGCTGGAAACCCACCTGTTGTTTAGTCAGACTGACACAATGCAAATACTGCAAATCTGCTGCTATTCAAACAACTCTTCACCTGGACTTTAACTGGTCGAATAAGTCTTTCTGAGATGTTCAGCTGGATGTGTTAAATATAGAGGTGTAGTCAGGACATTGTTAGCAGAAACATACACCTAGAAACACGTCTAAGGCTCACTAATTAGCACTTAATTTCTTAACCCGTGCACAAACAGAAATATGTGGGAGGTGTTACATGCCTGAACTATTTCTTGATGAATAACAGTGTGTCCTTCCACATGGTATTGCTGTGCAAGCTACAGGTTGTAAGATACTGTCTGAAAGATATGGACTTTTCTTTTTGTGTGCAGAGTAAACTAACAATATACGACTTGCTGATCAGTGAGGTGTTGATGGGTGTATCTTCTAACTTCGCTCAGGATTTTGGGTTCATTTTGTTCTTCAAGCTCAGTGCAGATGTCGAGTCCTTTGTGTTCTTACTCTACATCATCCAGGTATGACGGTATGTGAGCGTCAAACAGGTTCTGCAGCTCAAAGAAAAGTCACTAATGGACAGTTTGTTATTGTTTCAGAAAAGCTCTGCCATGGTGACGCACATCTGAAGCTGCTTCTTTGGTAATCAGGGTGTGTGAGAGTCAGTTGCAGAGAGGCCGTTGGTAAAATCACAGCAGGGCAGTCAAACCTGTCGGATGTTTATTGAAGTAACCTTTTCAAGTGGCACTCTCTATCATTATTGACTGTTCCCCTTGTGCTTTGTGTCTCTTATGTAAGCTCACTGCAAACAAGGTGCAGAGCTAAGCATCCATTTGTCTGAGAAATAAATCCCGACCATCTGCGAAAAACCCACGAGCTCCTTTTCTAAGAACACTGAGCACTATTTCAATTTCTGGGATCCTGAAAGACTCTTTAATCTGGATAAAAATCATCCGGTCTGCTGCACCACAAAAAAACATGTATAGCTGGAAATGAATTGAAGAATCTGTGTTGTTTGAACCAAATTAATAGGTGTGAAAGCTCCCCTGAACATCGGTACAGATCAAACTGAAACACGTTTCTGTGCGTTTCTAGAATGGAAACATTTTCTGTGGACGGTTCAGACAGATTCTGGTTTTAAGAGTCAGAAAAAGGAAAAACACTGTTATTATTATTTTCCTATTGCACATCACAAGTTATGAGGCACACATGCAGTAGAGGAGCAGAGTCAGAGAGAATGGGCTGCCCCATATGCAGTTGGGGGTTCGTGCCTTGCTCAAGGGCACTTCGGCAGAGCCCATGAGGAGGAACTGGCTACCAGTCCACTCTCCAGACTTGGTCCGACCTGGACTTGAACCAGCAATTCCCAACCCAAGTCACTACAGAGTGAGCTACTGCCGCCCAGTAAAAAAGTGGGAAGTATGGCATCTAAAAGGCAAACCTTGGTTTGGACTTTAAGGTAGGGGAAGGACCTTAAACAACTCCATAGCTTCAGAAACTGAGCATAAATAGAGCATGATTGCAGAAGCTTTTTTCACTCATTCATGCCGTACCATCACTGCTACCACCTGACCAGTAACGTCCAATCAGATTAATACAGGCAACTCTAACCAGAGCTCAAGGCGTTGCTGTGCCTCGTATGACTGTAGACTCAGAGTTTTGGCAATTAGGATTTTTACGTAATTGGTTGAAAGAGGAGATGCAATGTTTGTGTACCTGGTATTTCTGGTTATTTATGTAAATTATGTAATGTAAACTACTGTAAACTATGTAATGTTACTGGGTTTGATTCCCGGCCTGGGGCCGTTGCATGTTCTCCTGTGTCTGCGTGGGTTCTCTCCGGGAACTCCCACCATCCAAAAATAGTGCACCGGTCAATTGGTTAATTTAAATAGGTAGGTGTGAATGTGAGTGTGAGTGGTTGTCTGTCTCTATGTGTCCTGTGATGAACTGGAGACTTGTCCAGGGTGTACCCTACCTTCCGCCCTAAGACAGCTGGAATAGGCTCCAGACTCCTCGCGACCCGATGAGGATAAGCTGTTGATAATGGCTGGATGTAACATTACATATGTTAACTACATGAGTTAAACTAGAAAAAAAACGTGTTTCCATTTCCATTGTTTGTGTGTGTGTGTTCACAAATTTAGAAAACGAGAGACCAAAATACAGCAAAGACTCACACTCGTATTTCTGTCATTGACTCTAAGCCGCTTCCTCTTCACACACACACACACACACACACACACACTCACACTCATTGTGTCTTCGCCCAACATTTCTCTGCCTTGCAGTGACTTGCTCAGTGTATCAGGGTATTTCCCGACAGACAACAAAAAGGGGACTCTTCTCTGAGCATCACAGTTTAGTGAAGTCTATCTGTGTAGTAGCAGTCATTATTTCCGCCTTTGTACTTCATAAAGCATTTTGTGCATTTAAAAAATGTACTGATTAATGAGATCTTATTTGTGATTTTTTTTTTAAGTGCTGAAAAGAAGTCAGCAGTGTTTGTGCATACTTGGTCACTTAGTCATCATGTGTGTGTGTTTGCATGTTAGATTGTGTGAAAACAAAAATGACATGTACTGACATGTTATTCTTTCCACTCACACACACCCAGACAACCACAAGCACTCCTATATGGACCAAAAAAACACACAGGTGTGTGCTGGTGATGTGACTGCTTTGTTTGTGTGAGTTTGAGTTTTCTTGTTTGGGGCATCAGCCATGTGTCACATCTGCCCTGCATGCGTTGCATGTGTTTGCAGTCTCTGCAAATCCCGGAAAAGTCTAAATTTAATCCAGTAAAGCACTATTTTCCGATCAAGACGCTGTGTCCCACCGTAACCTTTTGCTTAGCGGAGGTGATGAAGTGTCCTGATGTGTTTTTGAGATGAATTCAGTTAGTAGATGACTGAACAGAAGCTGCATTCACTATAATGGCATTTCCTGTGTTTCAGTGCATTAACGGATTAATCTTCTGCTGTCTGACTGTGACTGAGCAGACCTATCCACTTATAGTCTAGTCGCTGAATCACTTCACATACCAACACAGTACTGTTTCTGTTAGAGGAGAGGTTGGGATGTTTTAAAGACTCACATGTTGGTACTGTGTGTTAAAAGAGTTATTGGACAAATTAATGAAATGCAGCTTTGCGAGGTGTCACGTAACAGATTCAACATAAAGAAAAGTGAAGCCTTTACACACACCACAGGATTATTCTGAGGGTTCACTGTTAAGATGCACCTACAGGTGTGGCTCTTCCTTGTTAAAATGCCTACAGGTATAAATAACTACTGCACAGCACACAGTCAGATATTGGCCTGCAGTATGTTAAGGTTACCTCACAGTTTTATTGTGTGTTAGTTTCAGGGTTTATAACCTGACAGTGAGGCTACTGTCACCCCCTGACCTCAGTCCTGTCCACACAGAGCTCTCTTTGCTCATTTATTCTTGAACTCAGAGGCAAAGAGTGTTTTTTACACCATCAAGAAGTCAGGTTGCTGTGCCAAAATGTCCCAAAATGTGATTGAGTCCTTTAACAGTCATATTTCTGTACCAAGTCTGCCCTACGAGGGGTGGGTGAACGCAGGTTGCACATGCTTGTAGAGGAGTTGACATGTAGGTTAAGGTGTTTGGAGTTAAAATCATTCAGTGTGTGGTGTTAATCGCTTGCCTTTGGGTCACGTCTCTGATGACCGTCGCTCCTCTGTAAGATAATTTCAACACATGTTGAGATTTACAGCTGAAATCTGGACTGTAGACGTCATGTAGTCGGAGACATCCGTGTTCTTGTCTCATCTGAACTCTTGAACTTCTTTCTTTGCACAGATTGCAGCATAAATTAACAAGACCAACTGTTTGTGCTTATTTACAGTTTTGTGCTGGAACTCAAAAGTATTTGTGTTTTTGTGGACGTTAGGGGGCCTTGATCGAACGCGACCTGTCATGCAGTGGGTTTGTGTGATCCTTTCTGACTGTCAAGACTAAAATAAATCTGTGTATGTTGATGAAAATATATTGATCACGTGTAGGGAGTTTAGTCCTTAAGGTTTCAATAATGTGAAAGTCCTGCTTTGAAAGAAAGCACTGAAAGAGGTCACTCACTTTCATAGTTTTCTGAAGCTGTTTGTGTGTGTACAGTATGTTAGGTCCTTTGGGATGAGCTGACAGGTCCAGGCAAAGAGTGGCTGAACAACATTCATCATAATTAATTGTCACAATCTTGGAACAAAACATCCAGTTTTGGCAGCTCATAACAGTTTTTACACCCTTCAGTTCAGTTAGACAAGGAAACTCCCATATCAACTGTGAACATAACATCACCAGTATATGCTGTGTTATATTATAAGTCTGTGGTTAACTTGGCTCCACCTTTTAATCACCGTAGTAACCCTCACTGATGTGTCAGCAGCTGTTGTGTCTGTATATGAGGATATTTAGAGGTGGTGCCTGTCTGCTGTGCTTCATTTGCACCGAATGACTCAGTTATGTTGCTTTTATGTCTGTTTTACTTCATATTAATGTCTTTATAATGTGCGTTTGCCGCTTTGCACAACGTTCTGTTTAAATGAGCTAAGGGACAGCAAATGAGAATCAGGCAGATGGCTCACAGTGGCTCATTTACAGTCATGCTGATTAATAAGAAAAAAATACATCCCGAAACAGAGCAGTAATTGTGAGTAATCAGTGGTCATTTTAACGAACAGTTGATTGTTTTAGTTTTTTTTTTTGTTTTTTTTTTAGAAAATGTCAAGTTATCCCAGACTGAGAGGTTCACTAGTAAATATCATCACATCTTCAATATCTGAACTTTTGAAAGGTTTGTCTGAGTATGTCATCCCTCTTCCAGCCACCTCTCTGTTTACATTACCATCTACCTTGACAAAGGGAATATTTTAAACAAACTGCGGCTGGACGTATTTTGCATAAACGCTGGACGCAGTCAGATGAGGGCCGACGTCACGGCCATTCAAATCAACTCTGAGCAGCGCGAACCGAGATGAACTCGGAGGAGGAAATGCTGGAAGAAGAAGTTCCTCCTCCACACTGAATTTCTCAAAATGCATTGAATGAATCAATTGTAAGAGAAAACGTATGTCTCACTCATGAACACAAATGAAACACAGGTTTTTGGGCAGAGTTTGAAGCTGCAGAGCAGGAACTAGAAAACAAAACTCCTCTTGTGTCTGTGAGAGATTGTGAACCCCCCCCAGTGACTCACTGCTTCTACTTTATTGGAAAAAGGTTAACCTCCAACCTGACTGGATGCTGTTGTGCAGAAGTAGGACAGCAGGCTGCACTGACTGTTACATAAGCAGACTCTCTCCTTTCTCAGTACACTGCATTAGTTGCCAGGCTATTTACTTAGTCAGGGCCGAAAGAGCATTTCCAGATTTTCAAGCAGTCGAAGGTCTGAAAATGTGAATTTTTTAGTGCTAGAGGAGCAGCTTTTTATTTATATTATTAATGCAGAACACTCGAAGTAGTCATTTGTTGGGTGAACATAAAAAAAATTGGAAAGTATTTCCACCCAATTTTAATACGCTCATTTAGCAAGCAATGCAAATCCTAAACAGCTAACCATAGCAACTAATGCTGCTATGGTTAGTGAGCAAATGACAAAAACATTCAGCGATGAAATTAATCTTTCAAAATTATAGCGCAGACAATAACATGTCATGTGACATTTCTGTGCAGTGGTTTATTTTGAAGTCAAAGTCATTTTAAGTCAAGTAAAGGACTTAGCGTCTTCCACAGCGACCATGTGTTTTGAACTGTGTGCTGCATTTCAGGAAGTAAACTTTCTAAAACTCCTGGCTCCCACACTACTGCCACCTTCTGCTCTGGAGTTGTGTTTTTTTAAACTAAAGGTGTCACTGTAAGAGGTCAAGAGGTCAGCTATGTTCTCTCCACAAATATCCACAGATGGAAAAACTACCAGCTGTTGTTAAGGCGTGTGATTCTGATCCAGACGATCAGACCGCCTGGTGCACCTTCTAAGATCACCGTCCACCAGTGAATGGTGTCCCTGTTCCTGTGAGCAGGATGTCCAGTCAGGGTCACTGGGGGTGACAGGGGACGGCCTCGTCGGGGTCAGCGGGGACACGAGACACACACCTAACCTTTTACTCGCTGCATTGTTTGGAACTGAGGAAAAAACAAGGAGGCCCCCTGAGATCCACAGCTCCAGACTGCAGCTGCTGGTGCAGAAACAACCTCTGCCTTACTGTGAACAGCAATCCCCCCCACCCCAAAAAAAAAACCCCTCAGTCATCCTTTGTTCATTTTAACGGGCATTCATTATCATATCCTCAATTTACACAGTCTGAAACATTTTCCCAACTTACAAAACAACTTGAACTGATAAAGAATGGGTGTTTTGGGTTGTAATATGTTCAAGTTTTCATTAAGGGATAATCAATATTTAGTAGGACTATCCTAGTAGCCAAGTAGCCCTTCATGTAATATAATATTACAGCTACCCTCAATAAAACCTTATAATATCTTAATTTTAAGGGGCAAGATTTTAATCCATTATCTTAATGGTTGAGAGATAAAGACGTATGTACAGCAGTAACATGAAAGTCATTGTCATTGAAATTGAAGGCTCCCTTTTCAATATTTTAATGAAGAATTCATTAAAAATATCCATTCATTTATCTGTTAATCATCCTCTTAAAATCCAGTTGGAAATATCAGAGTGTATAATGATGTATTGTTATCTACTGAAACTTCCACTTAATAACTAAATTGTCAAATTAAAAAAAAAGTAAAAATGGAGGGTTTGTTCGTCTGCGCTGTAACTGAGCCACAGAAACCCCACATGTATTTTCATTTCTCTGTTCTGTTTTCTGAATTCATCTCTAACCCAGACGTACACTGTGATGGAGCACTGCAGCTTCTGTTTCCATAGTGACATGGAGCCGGGTTGTCGTGGCGCCGTGCCATCATCCCTGCTGTAAAACATCTCAGAGAGATAATGACGGAGCACATCGACCCCGATATTAACACTGACTTTACAGTGAGGGAGACAATAAACAGCAGCCGCACGCTCAGGCATGTTTATCCATTAAATGGAGGATGTGTCACTGGGAATTACCTCTAATAGTTTGTGGATATTGAGCATTTAAGGCTGCGCAAATACTCATTTAATGGTTTTTTTTTGTGTCCTGGTGATGTGGTTAGCAGCCGTACAGAGAGAAGCCAGCTAATGGGGAACTTTCTGCAGGGACTTTGACAGAGCTTGACTCTTTGTTTTGTTTTTCCTAAGAAACTGAATCCCTCCACGTCAGGAATCTGGCCTGGTTTAAGCAAGAGCGGAGTGAAATGTGAGGAGTTTCTCTTTTCTCTCAGTAATCATGTGAATGTACTGCCAGCTACAGTCGTAGGTTGACAAACCGCAGGAGGGACTGACGAGGGAGCACAAAGTGAAAGGGATCTGGTTGATGGAGTGAGAATCTCCTCAGAGACATTCAGTCTGATTGGACACTTGTGATCTGGATTGAAGTTACTCAGAGGATCCAGAGAGACACTAACAGCAACCTCAGTGGCCTGATTACAGTATCATGCAGAGATCACCTCGGGTGCAGCGTGATATCATCTGGTGTTTATTAACCATGCTGGAGGAAGACTTTGGCATGCCTCAGCACTGAGGACGAGATGGAAAAGGAGCGTATGGATGAGCTCAGGTTTTGTTTTGAGAAAGCTCTATTGTGTGTGTGTGTGTGTGTGTGTGTGTGTGTGTGCGTGTGAAGTTTTTTTGGCAAATGCAAAGCTGCGCAGACGTCCAAAAAGTTTTGGAGCAGTTTTGACAAGTTCAGTTCCAACTTCATGTGGTTTGTTTTTAGTTTTCTTTAGTTAAGCTTCATTCTTTTTATGCAAATGAATATAAAATAAATAGCTCAATATTTTGATTTTGGATATCAGTCTAATGTCTGTGTGTTCGGTACAGAATTAGCTGAATATACCTGAATTTGTTCTCTGGATATACGTTTACACATAGCAGGGTATTTTGATAAACGAATATTTCCTTCCCTCCGTTTTCCAAAATAACATCATGCATACGTCATCGTTTTCAAAAAAGGTTCCATTTACATTAACCTGCATAAATACGCTGTCGAGAGCCATCATAACTACGGCAAGCCAGTGAGCGACAGTGTAGGAAGAAGGAGAAAACCACGCAAGCCAATCAGAAGCCTCATCGACAACAATGACTAACACAAGCAACTTCCGGTTCCTCTGAGCCCTAAATACCTCTGCTCCTGTACATACAGTAATAGAGGAGCTGTATTTGCAAACACTTAAAAAGTGCTTGCACCAACAGAAATGCTACTGATACCCAGAATGCTTGACTGCTCATAGACTCTCTGACAGTCGTACAACACAAAAAAGATCACACTTTAGATGCACAGATTTCCTAAAACTCCATTTTTCTCCATTTACATTCAAACACAAAACCAGAGTTTTTAGAAAGAATTGTATTCAGAGGAGAAATCATTGTTTGTGTGCAAATGAAAGGCACAAAAAAGGGAAAAGTCTCAGTTTTTACAAATACCTGTGTTTGTGTAAACGGGCCCTCAGTCTGACGAACCTGTCCCTCCTGAAAAAGTCCTGTCTGCTCTCATTGGCTTGCAAGAAAAATTTAATCCACCTTTGCACAGGTAGTTCTCAAGCTGTGGGCGATTTATTATAATAAGCCTACATGTGACAGGAAGGAGAGACACAACTGAATGGATTATTGACAATGTTGTCTTAGGACCTCCAGATACCAAAATGTATCATAACAAGCACTGAAAACGTATCACTCTTTAGGGTCAAATAGTGGGCTTGAATTTCAGATGTTTTGTTTCATCTGATCAACTCCAAAATTCAAAGACATTCACATTATTATATAAAAATCAGAAAGCAAATAAAATCCCAAAAGGATAAAACCACAGAATATTAAATGATAAATGAGTATAAATGAGGCATCTTTGTGTTTGGGAAGTCTTCAAACTGGACTTCCTGGTTCACATTTCATCCTCTACCTGCATCAACGCGCCCAAACCTGAGCGGCCTCTTTCTTATTGTTGGGCTGAAACCTGAACTTCAGCATGTATTCGCTCATCATCAAGTTTTTTTGAGTTATTTGCCAATAAAAGCAGTCAGTGACCACTGTCTGTCTGTCTTCTCTCCGTGTTTCTGCAGGCGAGGCCGAGGCTGCGCTGAAGGACTTCAGTCCGTACTACAGGAAGCAGTTCTCTGTGGCTCGTTTCGCTGAAGTGGAAGACGATCTGGAGCAGCACAAAGAGAAGATCACACAGCTGCTCAAACAGAGGGTATGTGTCCGAATGTGACTCTGCAATCAGAGGGCTAAGAACTGGTTGGCAGAACACCTGCAGCAGGTGTGACTAACATCTGTGATGCTATCCAGCTGTGTGACACAGAGAGGAGTCAGTTCAGCTGAATACCAGACAGATCCAGGAGCAGCTGTGGTAAAAAGCTTCAGTGACTTCATGACATTAAGTTCATTTTGTGTTTAACAGGAGGCTCCTGAGGAAGGCGAGGTGCTGTACGAGGAAGGGGTCTTTTTCTTTGATGAGACCAGGAAGTGGAAAGAGAAGTATGTGGTGGTGAGAGCCAACTACTGCCTGGAGTGTCATGACAGCCTGGAGGTGAGCGCCACACTTCCATACAGAAGGACTGTCTCTGTTTTCGTCGTCCTCTCACCGTCTTTCTTCTGTCCTCCTCCATCAGACGTTTGTTAAAGGAATTCCTCCCCGTCAGAAGCTGCTGCCTACAGGGGGCAGCGTCCTGACCACAGAGGAGAAGTACATGGTCCTGGTGGACAAGTGTTTCCCTGATGACGCCAGTGAGTAAAGGACTGCTGTGTTTTGAGTACGAGACAGTGGCGTGCATAGACTTTTTGAAGGGCAGAGGCGAAAAGGGCACCTTGTCGCCACTGAAGAGGTCACTAACGTTTTTTTTTCGAGGGCACTTATTTGTGCTTTTTAGCCTCCCATGAGGGCATTTTATTTTTAATCAGCCAAGAGGTAGAGGTGGGTATTGGCAAAGACTTCACGATACAATATGTATCGCGATATTGTGATATATTGTGATATTCTTCATCGCTGAGAAATTTAAAATGCAGCTTAAAATACTAATTGTATACATATATACACATTGATATATATTATATCAGAAGAAAAAGTATTGAGACGTATTGCCATATCAATATTTTTTGCCACCCCTACCGAGAGGGCCGGGAGGCACACTACTGAACCCTGTTGTCTGTTTATATTTCTACTAGAGGAAAGTATTGTACTTGTTTTTACATCACTATACTGATTTCACTTTTCTGTGTATTTATCAGTGTGAGTTCTGCCTTGGGTGTAACCGCTGCAGATGATGAGCTTCTGACGTAAACGTGTCTTTGGACTGTTTGCACACAAACAAAGACAGGATGATGCAGTATTATTATCGTGTCATGCAGGATTCATGCAGTATTATTATCGTGTCATGCAGGATTCACGCTGCAATAATAAATCAAATTTTGTGATTTTTTTAAAAAAGAAGTGATTACAAATATAGCAATTTAATTTATCATAATCGTCATCAACTATCAGTAAAATTAAAATATTTCATGATACATATCAATTTCCATACACATGTTTTTTTTCATGCTCAAAGACAAAGCAGAAGTGTTTTCATCTGTGATCTTAAACAACAATCTGCCACCCACTGGTGCTCACTAAGCTAAAAGCAGCTCAGGTGGGAGTTTAGGGCGCCAAGAAGGAGCCAAAGAAATTTAGAACATTGTTTAAGAAACACAAAGCAAGGTTTTAATCGTGGTGGCTAATTTAGCCTCCTCCTCACAAAATGTTGGTGTTAATTTAATAATCTATTTATTTGAACTCTGTGGACTCCACAGTCACTGAAGAAATAAGTGTTTCCAGACCCCCTTCAAACATGCAGGAATGAGTGTTGAGTTTTCAGTGGACTATTCCTTTAATCACACCCGTCACTGTCCAGAGTGTCCGGCGGTAGAACTGGTTTCCTGTGTGAATGCAGGCAGGTTTGAACAGGCTCTGTTCCAGACTGTTTCCACAGTATTTACAGAGCGGCCTCCTGCAAACAGTAGCCCAGTGAGGAGCTCAAACACATCAGACTCACCTGGATTAACCTGTGGCACCTGATCCTACCTGGTGCCACTGTTCTAAACTGCAGATCAGAGGGATAAGTAGATATATTTTTCATCATTCATAACTAGTTTCCCTGACAGACGCTCATACTATTTGCTGCAACCTGATCTGAGGGTGAAAGGAAGTCAAAGTCTGGTTTAGTTGTTTAAAACGGAGAACAGCCACTGAACCTGTAAGAGCCTGATAACATTGTAAATGTGAAATCTCAGGACTCATTCAAGCATCTCTATCAGTCTGTTACAGACTGAGGTCCTCAGCCACCGGCGCTCTGAGGAGCACTGATGCACGATGAAGCGTAAACACTGAAATGTGCTGAGGACTGAGGATTTCTAGAGCAGAAGTGAAACAATACATTTCATTTCCATTATAAACTACTGTATGATGAACACACATGGTGAAACAAGTACCTTCAGAGAAAATATTCATCATGCAAAATAAAATATGTAATATTATGGGATTGTTATTAATAATTATTGATGCATTGGAGCTTATTTTAATCATGTTATAGATGTGACTATTAGTAATCTGAATCTAAAAACTAACTAATACATGTAGTGCAGTAAAAAGTACATTATTTTCCTCTGATATGCAGTGCAGAAGAAGTATAAAGTAGAATAAAAAAGTACAATATCCTCAAAAAGTGTATTTAACTCATTGAGTGCCAGCCGTTTTATAAAACAGAGTCCCTTGTGCCAGAGTTTTTGCCCATTTTGAGTCATATTTCAAGACCCACAGAATATTTTGTACTATGTCTCTGAAAACACTGAATAGCTCAAATGAAAGAAGAGACTCTCTATTTCATCATGAAAAAAAATGTTTGTTTTTATCTTGTTCCATTCTTGTTTTATCAGAGGTAGAGTAGAGGACACTTTAGCAAAATCACCACTTTTTGTCAAGATTCTGTTTGTTTTGCTCTCTAATCTTGATCGACCACTTCCTGCTTTGATCTCTGTGGTGTATACAGTCTCTTTATGCTCCATCTACATCTCCCAGAAGCCCCAATATTACTCACAGGCTGCGGGAGTCCATGATCGGCACCCCACTGCCAAAAAAACACTTTGACCTATAAACACGTATGTGGCACTGAATGAGTTAATTACAGTGAGTAAATGACGGTTCACTCTGGTCTCAAGGTCTTGTGGTTCACCATCAGCTGATCTTCATGTTTTCTGTTTTCAGATGTGAAGGAGGACTTCACTCCTCCTCTGTCAGGGATGCCTGGACAGTTCCCCGTCTACCTGCGACTGCCCTACAGGAGAGACTCGTACTTCTGCTTCAGACAGCAGGCCAAGCAAGCTGCCTTCCTCTCCATCCTGTCCGACTGTATCAGGCACCAGAACCAAGGTGAGAAGAACCATTTTTTCTATCTGAACAAAGAGTGGGTCTACATTATTTTAAGTGTCATCTTTCAGCATTTTACACTTCATATTTGGTGCTATGGACACATTTTGGTTGGTATCAAAAATGAAATTCACTGGTTCTAGCGTCTCACATGACTCTTACATATACAGTATGTGCATGTGTATACATCTGTATATGATGATAAATTGAATAGCTTTGGGTTTCGGTATTTTCTGACATTTCACAGACTGAATGATTAATCATATATTTCAACAGATGGTCGCTAATGATCCATGATGTGAGGAGTAACAGCGCAGTATCATCATCACTGACTGAATGAACTGAAACTGATCGCAGCGGAGCATTTGAGAGATAGATTTAGGTTGCATAGTATCACTCAAACCACTTTCGACAGTTGCCACGGCAACAGATTCAGAGACAGATCAGACAGAAACATCTTTGCTCTGTGCAGCTGAGTCGCTGAAGCTTTATGTTTAATTCACAGCTTAAAATAAGGAAAATGATGTCAAGTATTGTCACAGTTTTTTAACCTGCCTTCATGTACCTTTTTTTTCTTTTTTTTTTTGGTCAGACTTCCTGAAGAAGAAGACGTGTGAAGTGCAGGCCTTCCTCAAAGCCATCCAGCTCTACAGACAGGACAAAGACAAATATGAGGCCTGGGACATGCTGATAGGAAGTGATGTCAGGGTACGTATTTAGGTCCTCAGTTCATGTTACACTGGCAACATCTGCCGGCTACAAATGATTCAACCTGAACCAGCACTTAATGTGGTGACAGGCTTAATCTCCCCCTGTGTGACGGAGAAGTTTACCATTTTGGGAGATGCCCTCACTGTGTTTACTTCCTGTTCAAGAATGAGACTTTAACAAATGAGATGGATCATTGGGAGGTTGGTGCCAAGCTACATGTGTCTGTAGTAAAAGGAATTTCGGCTAGGCTACAAACAAGTCTGACCTCCTCTCACACAGTCACTTTGTAAAGGTATCCACAGATATTAACTTATTGAATGCAAGTCGTTTTATAAAGCAGAAAGTGCCTTGTTCCAGCATTTTGGGCCATTTTAAGTCATCTTTCAAGACCCACAGAATATTTTGTAATATGTCTCTGAAAACACTGAATAGCTCAAATGAAAGTAGAGACTCTCTATTTCATCATGAAAAATGTTTGTTTTTACCTTGTTCCATTCTTGTTTAATCAGAGGAAGAGTAGAGGACACTTTCACCAAAAACGTCTGTTTTGCTCTCTGATCTCGATCGTCTTCACTTCCTGCTTTGATCTCTGTGGCGTATACTGTCTCTTTATACTCTGACTACATCTCCCAGAAGCCCCAACATTACTGACAGGCTGTGTGAGAGCGCCCTCTTGTTCCTGCTGCCGAAAAAACACTTTGACATATATATACGTTTATGGCACTCAAAGAGTTAAGGCTTCTGTCTAAGAAAAATACTAAAATACTAAAAGGTGTGTATGGACGTGTGTGTGTGTGTGTGTGTATATGTTGGAAGAAACTCTAAAAATAACAAGCTTCCACTGTTTCCTATGTACAGACTTCAGAGTGTTTGCATGATGGAAGGATGCAGGGCGTGTAATAATCGGATGCTCATTTGCATTCTCTTTTTCCATTTGCATTTAAACTTCCAGCAATAGAGAAAAACAGAGAAAACATGGGAGGAGAGGAGCTTTAGTTCGCTCACATCATCCTCTTCAGTCTCCTTTTTTCTTCCTTCCACGTGCTCTCTGCTTTTGCCTTCCTACCTCCTTCCTCTTCGTTCTCTTTAAAGCAGAGCAGGAATCCTCCCACATAATGACCATGTAAATGCTCCATTGTGCTCTTGTTCACTCACATTGTGTTTTGGTCAAGGTGAGAGGAAGTTTGACTCGCTGCAGGAAACAAAAACACACCATTTAAAGTCAATTTGTCTTAGCAATAAGTCAGTTATTTCCTGTTTTCTCTCCGTTCATACACGTGTAGTAAAAGTCCATACCACAGTGAGCATGCTTGCACTCAGTCACCGGCAGTTTTTTTTTTCTTTTCTTTTCTTTTTGCACATAGCTCTTGTCTGATGCACACTCTCATATTCGTCCACGCCCACGAGTCAGAGCAGAGACACGAGAGGAATGAATGAAATGTCGGCAGCAGAAACAGTTTTATCACCACAGCTGAAAAATCATAAATCGGTCAAGTTGTCAGACTTGACAAAAAACATTTGGATAGAACGTGACCATGTGTGGCCTTTTGACTGTTTACCTCGTAAACCTTGATTTACACAAGAAAGCAACACCAGAATATTTCCTGGCAATCTGATAGTAAGGTATATAATTTTCTTTTATTTTTTTAAATCAAATATGATATCTGGTACGACATCAGACCACATACAGATATGACATAGTGGCCTAAGTCTGTAAGTAGGGGACTATTTCCATCCCCGATTTCCCCCAAAACATAAAATTATATACTAATAAGTTGCAAAAAAAACTCCTCAGTGGTGACTGCAGTCCAGACCAATTCAGTGACACTTTGTTGAAAGTTAGGATTAGACTTGGTGTGGAGGATTTCTTCACATCCCTGATTGTACGTTTTTAAAATATTTTCTCATACACTTCTGCCCTTTTTGAATGATGTCAATTTTCAGTTTTGAAGCCAATACTGATATCTATATTTGGGATTAAAAAACAACACATATCTGTGGCTAGCCTAACAGTCTTTTTTGATATGATGGGAACCATTTATTGGTCTGGCTCCATCTAGCATATTCTTAAATAAATTTGTGTTTTATAACCAAACTTTTTTTTGATAATCTGATACATACAAAGACAACATGATTGATTGAGAATAAATAAAAGTCCTGTGTTTGTGTTTGCAGGTGATGGCCAACCTGGTGATGGAGCAGCTGCTGCCCTCTCTGGAGAAAGACATGCTGCCTCGCCTCAAAGCCAAGAAGACTGAGAAGAAGAGAGTCTGGTTCGCTGTGAGTCACACTGTTAACTCCATACCTTTCATTATCCTTCAAGATTGATGGTGCTGCTGTCTCCTGGTCGGGTGCAAATGAAAAATAATTATTTTGATTTGCAAACAGGCACTTGCAGAGCATTTTACTCCATGCAGCTGTGCTTCACAGTGTTATACTTGATGGAGTTCCAATCTGAAATGATGCATTATGCATTGACGCTGGGGGCATTCCCTGCATTATGTTGTGTCTCTACTGTCAATCTTCATATGGATTTCATTTTGTCAGGCAGTAAGAAATGATGAGAGCTTGGAACTTGGAAAGAATTACATTTTTGAAACGATTAATGCGCTGGTTTTGCTCAGACGTTGGAGGCGGCGTACATCCTGATCCAGGAGCATCTGTTGGAGGGACTTTCCGCACTGAAGGAAGAGTGTCGAACATCGGTGCGGCAGCAGGAGGTGCTCATCCACTCGGATATGGACCAGATCGTCAACTCCAGACAGCAGCTGGAGGAAAAAGTCAGAGGTAAAATTCTTATAGTTACGTTCAGGCTGACTGATGCTCAGTACTGTCCAACACGGGATGAACCGCATTCCACTGTGATAAATGGGAATGACTCTGTTGTTAAACATCTTTATTTCCTCCTTCAGCCAAAGTGTCAGAGCCAGCAGAGAAGCTGTGCTCCGAGTCCGTCCAGCCGTACCTGGCCTCCGTCCTGGAGGAGCTGATGGAGCCGGTCAGCTCTGGTTTCCAGGAGGGACGACAGCTGAGTGAACGTGCGATGGACAATGTGTGTCAGGATGTCCTGCCGCTGGCAGACAACGAGCAACTCAAGACGGTTCGTCTATAATAACTATCCCCATTTTCTGTTATTGACGACCAAATTTGAGAAATTAGTAGATGAACAGAACGTGAAATATACTGCGCAGTTTTCTTTCTTTCTTTAATTTCCTATAAATATTCAAGCAAAACATTTTTTCCACCATGATGAAAAGCTTGATGAAAACAAGCTTTACTTCATTTGTGCCCATTAATTAAAAACATCAAAAGTATGTCCAGCATTGTCCAGCATTGCCACCTCTCATTTCAATTCAGTATTTATCAGCAGCTCATTACTAAAACACAGAGGCTAGGTCTCCTCCCTCACTAAATATGGTTGAACCAGTAGCACAAACCAGTAACTTGATGTTAATTTAAACATGATACCAGATAAGTGATTTTTGGCCACAAATCTTCTCAGGCTCTTGCAAACATGGCGAGACCGGACCTGCAGAGCTGCTACCAGAAGATCGGCTCCCTGCAGGAGAAACAGCAGCATCTGCAGGAGAGATTTGGTTTCTCTAATGTCAAAGGAGTGATCCACAGCGCTCAGATCGACCTGCAGCAGGTAAAACACCCACATTTTCCCCCCTACTGGACTTAAGTAGTTCACTTCACTGGACCATTTCCATTTTATTTTACTTCTTACATGCAGTCCCACTGCATTTGTCCATCAGCCTTGAGTTAGTAGATACTTTTCAGATCATGTTTTTGCATTAAAAACACTCTGGAAGGTTATGATATATGCATCGAGTGCCATTTTGATGCTAAAATCCAATGCTTGAGTGCCATCAACGTAATACTACGTCTAAGTGATTTTTCGGCAGCGGGTTGCCAAAAAATGTGGTCTCCTGCAGTCTGTGAGTAATGTTGGGGCTTTTGGGAGATAAAGAGATGTTATACACCACAGAGATCAAAACAGGAAGTGGAGACGATAAAGATTAGAGAGCAAAGCGCACGAATTCTGGACAAAAAGTGGTGATTTTGGTGAAAGTGTCCTCTACTCTACCTCTGATAAAACAAGAATGGAGAAAGATAAAAACAAACATTTTTTTCATGATGAAATAGAGAGTCTCTTCTTTCATTTGAGCTATTCAGTGTTTTCAGAGAAAATATTCTGTGGGTCTTAAAATATGACTCAAAATGGCCAAAAATACTGGCACAAGGCACTTTCTGTTTTATAAAATGGCTGGCTCTCAGAGAGTTAAGGACTCAACCAGTAGATCCCAACACTTGCTTCTCTTGTGACGTCTTACAAAAACAGTTTGGCTTCTTGTTATGGTTCAGATATCTATGAGGTTCATAACAGTTCCATCACACAAAAGCAAATATTAAAGAAAATAAATAAGAAAATCTGTGACTATGAACACATTACTTTTACTTGTGAGCGTACTGACATTGTTATATTTAATACTTATTCCACAGATGATACACACACATTTGTTCTCATTCAGTATCTTGTCCTTCAGACCACTCAGCTCTCATTTTTCTGCTCAGACAGAGTGGGTGGAGTGTTTTTTCTGACCGTCAGCCAACATTTATGACACACTTGTGATTATAACGTATGTCCCTGCAGTACATCCACTTGGCACCTCTGAAAGACTCACACTGATGAGATTTCCAGCGGCTTTTCTCTGCTCTGTATTTGGAGAATGATACTGTGTTCTGCTCTGATCTCATTCTGTGTGTTTGTGTGTTTCAGCTGATTGAGAATGCAGCATGCACTTTTGAGCAGCTGCTGCACAAAGCCATGCAGGACAACCTGGAGAACCCCGGCCCTGCCATCGAGAAGGCCAAACACAGAGTGCTCAAGGTCAGAATCTCATCATCTCAAGATACTCTGTGCTGGCATCATTTTTCTGAGTGACATTTCAACTTTTACTGAGTTATGGAAGCATGTTACTGCCATTCAAATAATAACATCAGAGATGCCAGAGCTGGAAATGTTCATGTTCAGTGATGCTGGTGTTGAAATGTTTTCATATGTGAGATAAGTAATGTACCAAACAGGAAGTGACGAGCCCCCTCTCTCTTCTTTTTGTCCTGCAGCAATATGATTATGACAGCAGCACAGTGAGGAAGAGGATCTCCAGGGAGGCTCTCGTCTCCATCACGCTGCCCTTCATCAAGAAGAACCTGGCCCCTACCTGCAAAACTGTGAGTCTCACACACACACTGTACAAACAGCACATACGGAGGATGGATTATTTGTTTGCCGAATTACAGGAGAAGCTTGGACAGATACAGAAAAGATGTTTAATCTAATTTTAACAGCATGTTTGATTGTTAGTTACGACTGCATTTTAGTTTCCTTGAATTTTTGAATGGAGTTCTGCTTCATGACCTGCTTTAATCCAAGTTCTTAGGCCTTTCGGGCAGGTTGTTCAATTAGACTTACTGTCATGCATGCTGTTGTGGATCACGTTAACATGGCGACAACTCTGAATGTAATATAATATGAACAAGTTAGGCGGGCCAGATTACAAAGCCGTGTTTGTCCCATGTCTGCTCTAACCGGTGTCCTCTCGGCTGAAATGACACCATCCAGTTTCAGAGCGTGACCCATGTGTCTCTCTGTGCAGTACCTTCAGGAACTTGAACAATCGATCTACGCCGACCACTCCAACTTCATCCATGTCGAGAACATTTATGAGGACATCCTCCTGCAATCTCTGGACAAGGAGGTCACCAAAGGTATGACACACTGACAATCACAAATCATTAATATGAACAGTAATATTTCCTCCCTCGCAGAGCCGCCTCTAATCTTTCCTGTTTTCTCCTGCAGTGGTGAAGGAGGCAGCAAGTCTGAAGAAGTATAACCTGTTCACAGACAGCAGAGACCTGCTGAGTCAATCCAGCCGCTCCAGCCTCTCCTCCCCGCCCGTCTCCACCCCGGGCAGCCCCGCCATGGGGCTCGCCTCCCCTACCAACACCTCCATTCAGCCTGCGTCTCCTCTTGCTGTCAACGGTTTGTCGTCCAGCCCCCAGAAGGAAGAGCAGCCAGAGAAGAGCGTAGCCGCGATGGATGCGACCTTCATTGAGACACCTCTAGGGAAAGTTGCACAAAGTGAAGCGGCTCAGGGTGTTGTTACTGCAGCAACGTCACCACAAGTCATCCAAACCGTGAAGACTGAAGCAGGCACCCCTGTTGCACTTGAGACCCCAACTTTAGCAGATACAACCAACCAGAGCAAGACACAGGAAGTAAACTTAGAAGCAACTCCAGAGACTGTTATCCAAGACAAAGTCATTTCTGTCAAAACAGAAACAGTTGAGACGGCCGCTGAGCCTCAGATGCAGAACACAGATGCTCCAAAGGAGGCAGAAATCACCTTGTCAGAAATCCCCGTTTTTGTAGAAAGCACGAAGACAGAGGCTCCGGCACCGAGTCCTGATCCTACCGATGAACCAGTAAGCACTTCAGCAGAAGTCACTGGGACAGAAATCAAGTCAGAAGCTCCCTCTGGTGGCAAAACACCTGCATTCACAGCTGCAGACATCAGCCTGAACCTGAAGCAACAGGAAGCAGAAACAGTCACCGTCTCAGATCCTAATTCTCTAAATGTGTCAGTAGGAAGTGAGTCAGCCCCGTCGGCTATTGAGTCAATAGAGGAAGTGAAAACAACACAGAGCGGCGAAGATAAAATCTCAACAACCTCTGAGGTCTTCGAGGACGAGGCTAACGTCAGTAAATCAGCTGTGAGCTCAGATGCTCCCACTGGGGAGAAAACCACAATGGATGAGCCGTCTCCTCAGGCTCAGACAGAAGCTGTGACCTCTCAGCCCACTGAAGGAGAGGCCTCCTCTGGCTCTGAAGCTCAGCCCTCCGGCTGCATCAAGGAGATCCGAGACCTGGTGGTGGAGGTGATCGAGGTGGAGGAACTGGTGCAGCGTTACCCGAGCGGAATTCCAAAAGAGGAAGAATGAGACATCATGACCAATCACAACTGCATAAATATTCTTTCACAAAGATAAGGGACATAATAATTAAGGGATTTTCTGCCATGTTCTGCTGAAAAGAACCAGATTATAAGCAGAATATCAGAGTATGGTATAAATAACAGTAGCCTCAAACTGTCCTGGAGTCAAAACGTGTTCTCAGAGCAGAAACAGGAAAAAGACTTCTGAGAAACAATCACAAAAAAAACTTCTGTGAACTTTTTCTACAAAACACATATGCATGAAAATATGTAAATTATTTATATTAATCGTTGACACAAATCAGTGTATCAGCTGTGTCAGGTACAAAACAAAACAAATCTCTTTCATTCAGTGACTTTCTTTTAACACTACCATTAATTTAGCATCGAATTGTTTTAGAAAACCCAGATGTGGAACTATTTTATGATGATTGTGAAGATGTTACTGGAAATGTCTTTAAAAGGAATAGTTTAGCTTAGCATGTAGCCTGGAAGCAGGAAGGAAACAACTATCCTGTTCAAAGATACACCGAGCAGCACCTCTAAAGTTCATCAATTATCACCATCTGCTAATTAAAAGTAGTTAACAAACAGAAGTGTAAAAAATGTGATTTTAAAAGTACAAGTACAAAGTAAAATAAAAACTATTAAATTTCAAATTGTGCTCTAAACTCAATCTCAAAGTTGTGCTTCAGTACAGTATTTGAGTAAATGTTATTTTCCACCACCAGTTGGTACAGACATACCAGAAATACTCCCAGCACATGACTCAAAACATGTTAATCTATGAGCTTTAGAGGTGTTTACAGTTGTATTATTGAACATAAGACTGAACCAGTCTTTTTTATATCCATCTGAACTGTCATCCTCAGAAAAAAAGCTAATAAGCTCCCCAAAATTTCTAAAACTATTTCTTAAATCAGACTGCCTCATCAGTCATGTCACACTTTTTTTTTTTTTTTAAACCTGAGAGTTTTAGATTGTTCAGAAATCACTATAGCAGATATTTTAATATATAGATAAACACCACTTCAAAAATCATATTAAAGCTGTAGATTCGGCACATTAATGTGAATATTTTTGACCAAGTGAACAACATTATTTTAGCCAAAAAGAAGAAGTAGCTCATCAAGTGCCTTTACAGTACCTCCATGTTGCCTCTACATGCCTCATGTCACATGATGAAGGAAACCAGCCTGTGTCATGTGGATGCGGTTGCCGTAGAGACTGGTCAGAGTTTGAGCACCTGTGCCTTTTACCTGTGAAGAGCATCTGACGCAGATGTGGTTTGCTCTCTCTCCACTCTCTGGTTTCAATGTTGGGAAAACAACATAAATAATAAACCGTTTTATTTGCAAATAAAACAAATAAATCATGAGGCTTTGATTATTTATTTATGGTCCAGTTTTTTTAAATCAATCACAGATACACTGCGCTGAAAAAATATCAAAAATCTGCCAGTAATCCAGCATCTGTGACAGATTAGATATTAAATATATCCTGACTACAATAATATGCCTTCCATTTATTTTCTATATTACGCCACAGACAGCTATTTCAGTGGACCAACCAGGCACGTCAAGGACAAGATAAAGGATAAAAATAAATTATTTAACATTTGTACAAGACACATTTTTCAAGATAAGACATGAATGGGTGTTAACATTTCTTATTAAATTACATTCACAGAAATAAAGATAAATGACATTTTAATCCAACGCCTGGACTTTATACAGTCTACTGTGGTTTTTCCAGTGAGAGACAGATGTGCAAAGGCAAAACAAGAAAAAGCTCATCACTCTTTACTCTACAGCCTTTCATTTTCTAATATTGTTGACGGATGTTTCCTGGCAAAAAAATGGAGTAATTCTGTACTTATTATAGGGGGACTGATATGACTGATATTGGAGTTCAGTTACATTGTCTACAGTATTTTCTCTAATATCTACCAAATTATACAGTTATTTTCAGTGACTGTGTTTAGTGTCAAGAAAATACAGACCCAGAAAGTGTTATCAAAACATCCGAATGTAGTATGACTTATCTAACAGAAATATTTGGATTTGTTGAGTTGGAAATATACAGAATAACACCAGACCTATCTCTAAAATACACTATTTCTGCTGTTTCTTTCGCCTAAAATAGTGTTTATGAATTAGGCAGACTAAAATAATTTGGTGTTAACTGTTATTTGGTGTTAAGTGTTAACTCAGTTATCACAAAACAGACAAATATTAAGCTTTGATCCACAGTATGTGCTCTTAAATAAGGTTAGCAATATTCAAATTCTATTTACAGGTCTGAATAAAAGCAGAAGTAAATCTAAGACTGGCCTTAATACAGGCTTATGGGTTTGTCTACGTCTTTAATAAGAAGTCACATACTTTTTAAGGATGCGGTTGCTTGTTTCAGGAGTCCGCAGTGTTCAGAGACCCAAACCTGAACAGTGTCTATGTGTGTGAGAAGTTTCAGGTTTACTGGGAAGCAGTGCTGTAGTTTAAGAAAAACTGTTCACCTGGGCGGAAGCCGTAAGCGCTGATGGGTCGATCTGCAGGGATGAACTGCTCTGACAAGCTGACGAGAAAAAAGAAAGGGTGAGAGGGGAAAGTTTAATACAATGTGACAGAGCAAGACAGAAGTAAACCATCAGGAATCACAGAATATTGATGTAATTATGAGAAGTAGGAGCACAAGTAAGTTGGACACACAAGCATGAAATTAACTGTTTAACTACTTGAGAAGTGACTAATCGAGATAATCTGAGCAGAGAAGAGAGAGTTGGTGGTGCACCAAAGGCCAAAATATGATCTAAGCAGTCCCTAATAGCCTCTTGGGTAGAAATAAGAGCGAAATGTTTTATTTAACAGTAGACAGTAAGTAGAAAAGCAGCTGGCAATTTAGAAACACTAAATAAAAATAAATAGATATAAAACAACATGAAATTAAAAAGGTCTGACCTGACCTATAGTCACTTACTGCATGTCGTCTCCTCTCTCTCCCCCTTTCATGACTAACACTATATTTTATCAAATAAAGGCAAAAATCTGTTTCACTGATTTTGTGGATGTGTCTTAAAGAAATGCTTTTCCCTGTTTGCTCTGGTCTCCACAGAGTTTCGGACCCTGATCCCATCCAACCCCTTTGAATCCCTGCAGCAGGTTCCACATATCTCAAGGAAAAGCCTGAAAGCAGCAGCTCCAAAACCACCAGGTGGAGCTCTGACACCAGGCATCCCTCAGGAAACACAGACCCCCCACCCCGGAGCCGGACCGATCACTCAGCCACGGTGCTATAGGTAAGAAAAAAAAGACCTCATAAAAAGTTAATGTAATATTCATCTGCTGTGATGCAGGTGTTGGACATCCACAATGATTGTGTGAGTTACACACTGCTAATGGCTGGAGGGGTAAACAGCAGAGCGGCCAAGCCATAAAAAAAGAGAGATGTCAAAACACAGCGCCGTGACGAGGGTGGAGGCTGGCGGCCAACCTGGAGGACCTGGCTGCCCTTTGCCTGGCAACAGGGGCCTGCTGAGGGGGATGATAAAAGGCCTGTATCTACACCGTATAAATCAGTTACTATGGGGATGTGGATAAGGAGGGTGGGGGCTGATTTCACGCTCCATCTTCTGACCAGCTGTAGGCTGAGTTTGTGTCTGCTGGTGGGGTCACCTCAATGGGCCCCGGCCGCCTCGTCAGGATGGAGCGGTTGATGGATAAACTGGGTTCTGATGGATGACACCATGTCTCACACGTATCCCCGTCTTTCTCTTTGGGAGTGTTTGCTGCTGCCCGGCCCCGTCCTCCTCTCCCGGCCTTCTAAAATACGAGCTGTTTGCTTTGCCCCTGCAAGCGCCTATAATGACGTGTTGTTTTTAGCCAAATCACTTCCAGCGATCAGTTACACAGCTCACAGCATATCCCCACTCGCCCTCCTCATCTCCACCTCCTCCTCCTCTCTGTTTTGCCTTCACCCCCTGCCGCCCCCCAACCACCATCTCCTCCACCTCCTCTCTGGGCAGAAATATGTCTTTTTCCTCTCCGCACGCTACGGCTGTCAGGGGGGATTTGAGAGTCAGGCTAAAGGAGGCTGGAGGAACACTGGAGCTCTGAGTCACACCATCCACCTACATGTCTGACTGACTGACTGGTTACACCCCAGCCTGGACTTCCAGGATGTGTGCAGGACCTGTATGAGTCCCTGTCAGTCACTGTTCAGGGCAGCAGAGCAGCTTCGATGGTGAAAAAACACTCCTTACAGTACAATTCTAAGCATATAGCCCCTGATCAAAATTAGGGATGTCCTGGTGCGATATTGATATCGGACATCGGTCCAATATTAGCAAAAAAAAAAAAAAAGGAGGATCAGATTATATCAGCCTGCATCTAAAATCTCCAATATCAGCAATTTTCAAGGTCTTCTATTTTTTTTTTCATTCTATTCAATAGAATATACTTATTAGTTAAACCAGTGGTTATTTTGCACTTAAAATATTTTTTTTAATTGGATTTATTGAGGTTATTTTTCAGGTTCATCTAATTTATTTTTTATTTATTCTATTCAACTGTAGAATATTGTTATGTTTAGGTTAAACTAGTGGTTATTTTGCAGTTAGAAAAATAATTTTTTGTTTTCATTGGCTTTATTAAGGTTATTTTTCCAGGTCTTCTGATTTATTTTGTATTTATTCTATTCAGTTGGAGAATATTCTTATGTTTAAGGTTAAAATTGATGTAACCCATTGGTTAATAATAAATGCGTCAGTTTTTCTCAGACCTACTGTTGCTGACTATTGTTCTCTGTGTGACTAATATCACTTGATCAAGGCATTTCTAACACTCCATACTATGAAATAAGTAATAAAAGTCTGTATGATTCATTCAAGTGTCATATAGGAAGTGAAAAACTTGTATCAGGACACCCCTGATCAAAATACAGTCAAATGCTGAGTTATTTACCTCCATCACTATCAATTCTTCTGTCGTAGCTTTACTGTAATAGGTCATAACCAAGCTTGTCACAGGCCGTGACTCTTCCTCCTCAGATTGTTTTATGTGAATATCTTTAAGAGTGATAAAGGAGAAATTCTACAATAATACAATAAAATGTGAAAAATGAGAGCTTAAAATAGAGCTTAATTGTAGAATTTCAGTACAGTAAAAATCTCCTTTTACTGGGCAACATCTGACTACCATCACATTCCAGGAAGGTGATGTTTCTGACAGTTCAAGTGCTGCATCTCCTCATCAAGAGTTTTCATCAGTTAGTTCGTGTGAAATCTAGAGCCACACATCTCCAGAGCACTAATGATTTATTATAGTTTATTCTTTTCTCAAAAGACAACAAGCAGTAAAGACTAATATGGTAAAACCTGCATGTGGGTTCAAAAAGAGATACAGAATGGAAAGAAGAACCAATGATGGATAATCAGATCAAATTATTAATTATTTGAGTTTTCCTAGGAATTAAATCCTCCTGCTGGTGTTGACAGAAAAGCTCCAGTCACATCCAGAAACACTGTAGCAGGAGGAAATGGAACTTCTCCCACCGGTCGAGTGAAGCTTTGAATATTCTTCAGGCCCAGCAGGTCTGGACACCAGAAACAACCACTTCTCATTATGAAACATGCAAATCAACCTGTCTGCCACCTCTGTGTGTTGTGACACGCCTGCAAAATGAGGAGGAGGTGGTTGGGGGTCGCTGAGACAAGGGGCCCCGTGTTCCCACAAATGCCAGTTTGGCCCCAGAGGAGCGGCGGCAGGAGGCAGCGGGGACACGTCCCATCCCGCAGAGAACATTCCTTGGTAGTGAACAGGAAAGGGAATCAGGCCTTTTTCCTCCTCTGGCGTGACCCTTCGCCCCTCCCTGCGTCCGTCTCTTCCAGGGGCCCTGGCCGGGCCCCGCTTTGATGTCTCCCTGCTGTCACTGCTCAGGTTACAACTAACCAACACGCCAGTAAAGAAGCAGGTCTCACCCCATGCCACCTCCACCTTTCCCTCGTATCTCCACACCTCACCTGAGCATGATGCCCTTCTGCTTTTCCTTCTCTTCCTTTGTTTTTTACTTCTCTGACTCCACGGCGCCCCGCTGCCTCCTGACAGCCTCAAAGCCTCACTGATCCTCATCCTCTGGTTGATACTCACAGTTCACTCCTTGCAGTGGAAAAGATCTGATCAGAGCTGAATTTAAAACTCCTTTCTTCTGAGACAACAATTACTGTTGTTGACATAACTAATAAAAGACTTAAATATCTAAAAATACAAACCGAGGTTTTCTAAAAATAACCAATCTAGCTGGGCCAATCTAGCTGATGTTTTAAGGCAGATTGTGATACTCACATTATGATATATCTACTAATATTTATATTTAACACAAAAAAAAAAACATAATGACATTTTAGATAAGGCTCTAAATTTGTTCTTTTTGAGAACTGTGACCAAAATATGGACTAAATGTGAAATTTTACAGTGTGAAACTAGGGGTGGGGAAAAAATATTGATATGGCAATATATCACAATACTTTTTCTTCTGATATAATATCAATTTTTAATTTCTTAAAAAAAAGGTCATGTTTTGGGCCAATTGTAAATCAATCCAGAGCAACTTCCACATGCTGAAATAAAAAGAAACAGAAACAAATAATAACTATATATATATACGTATATACATATATATGTATATGTATATACGTATATATATATATAGTTACAACTTGTATTTTAAGATGCATTTTATATTTCTCACTGATCTATGTAGAATATCACAATATAGCGCCATATCAAAACGCAATAATATATTGTATCGTGACTCAAGTATCGTGATACATATCGTATCATGAAGTCCCTGCTAAAACCCACCCCTGGTAAAAATAATCTTGTTCCAGTTCTCTGGTGGAAAAACAGTTTAATGATGACTGTATTTTATAAATGACCTCAAACGTCTAATATTTCTGTTTACAGACCAACATATGGACTACATGGACTGGATTAATGTAGCACTTTTACGCACATCATTTCACAGCGTGCTTCTCATTTATAGACACCCACGTTTAACTAATAACTGGAGTCTTGGACGTGAGTAGCTGATTTGTCTTTCTGTATTAATTTAAAGCCCATTTCATAGCTTGCTTTGGACGTTCACTGCAGTTTCTTCACATACGAGCACAAGTTCTGTATAGATCGATACACAGAACCCATAATCGTCATTGTATCTATAGTTGGAATACAAGCTCCTTCTGACAGTCATACAGTTCATTTTAAAACAGGCCTCATTCACGCCATGTTTCACACATAGTTTAAAATAAGCGGCGGAGCTGGCTTTGATTATTATGTTAACCTGGATCACTCCGAGTACAGCGGCCAAATTAAAACAGTCTCACAGACGCCGATTCCCCCGGCGCTTGCAGTATATTTAAAAGGTATCAGTTACAAAGCTGAGCGAGAGAAAGAGAGAGAGAGAGACAGAGACAGAAAGAGAAAAGAAACAGCCAATAACGAAATGAGTGAAGGGAAGGCAGATTGGGATATCTCTCTGGTTGGACGGACTGTGTCGTGGATTCAGCCCGTCACAGTTGGCCTCTCAACAGCAGCCAAACTAAACATTCCTGCCGGCGAGGGGAGGGAAGAAAAAAATCCATCGACACGAGCTTTATCGCACGCAAGGAGAAGTTTGATAATAAATAAGACAAATTACTCACAATAAACTCTCTATTTCCTTAACTATTCATCATCTCAGCAGCGTTTTGAATCAACTGCTGCTCTATGTGAGGACTGAAAAACGGACTCAAATGCTCGTCTTAGTGATACCGGGATTGATTTTTAATTCCCAGGCTTCAGTTTCATGTTTCGCTGTGGAATGTCAGCGGCGTATTGGGACTAAAGTAGCTGATATATTGGAGCCACAGAGGAATGAGAAAGAGAGAAACATGGAGACAGCCAGAGAGTGTTTGTTCTCAAAGCTGGAGCACTGCTGTTCGGGGTGGAGCAGTGCCTTCTGGGACTGGAGAGGCCTGTTGACTCAGGCCTGGCCTGGTTCAATAACACAGATCAGCGAATTGTGATTCCGAAAAACAATACAAGAGGGCAGAGCGCTAGCTGGCTGCTGGACGAGCCGACTGAAGGTAAACACTCACAGTTTAGTGTTTCCTCTCTGACACAGCCGGCGTTTCTGGACAAAGACAACCTGCCCTGCTGACAGCCTCCACACACACACACACACACACACACACACACACACACACACACACACACACACACGCACACATTGTTTTGTGTGTGCGTTTTGAGTTTGAGTGCGTTGGGGTCCAGTCCCAGGTTTGCTAGATATTCGCTAAGTTACAAGGCTAATCAATGTCATACAAATTGTTTAGCAATTCATTTAGCAACAGTACAGCCTTCATAGTGTGAAATGCCAACGAAGCTGTGGCTTAATTCATATGTAAATAATAATTTTAGTGCAATTATCAGAATCAAACCAAGAGCTGTAAACATTGCATGAAGTCATACTGATCAGCAGGTGACTCATTCTTTGAAGTCATCCTGCATCATCTGTGCTCCACAGACCCATATGAGGAAAATGTGATTCCAGCCTGATGCAATCCATGTGTTAATTCTAATGATCGACAGGTAGGAACAGGATGAGAACAAGGTGTTTGGAACTGCAATATTACAGGGGGATAGTTATTGTGGTTGTTATGTTTCGCCTCATTTTCTCGATATGATTGATCAGGGAAAATCTCTGCTCACATCAGAGATGGGAAGCAACAAAGTACAAATACTTTGTTACTGTACTTAGGTAACTTTTTCAGGTATCTGTACTTTACTTGAGTATTTATTTTTATGACGACTTTTTACTTTTACTCCCTGATGACAGGGCGTTGTGGTGTTGCGGATCAGCCCGATCCAGTTGCAGTCAACTGAAGCTGTTCAGTCTTCATTATTCTGTCGGAAATTTGGCTTGCAGCAAAACTAGATTGTGTCCATTGGGTTTTTTCGGTGCAGATTGTTAATAAAAAAGGAAAACTATCCTATTGTGTGCAGAGACCTTTTTAAAAATTTCCTGAGTAACCAAAAGAGGCATCATGTATCATTTTGTACTTGATGTACTTGAAATTTACTTCAGAACCTGTGCTTTCTTACTTTTACTTAAGTAAAGGAGTTGAATCAATACTTCTACTTTTACTGGAGTGTCTTTTTACATAAGTATCAGCACTTTTACTTAAGTAAAGAATGTGAGTACTTTTGCCACCTCTGCAGATCATTCTGGACATCGCTTTCTGGACAGGCCCAGCAGGTGATTTAATGGCCATTTAAGGGTCTGAATTCATGCAGGATTTGAAAGCTAATCACATGGTGCTGCTCCTTTATTCGACAGACTGCCTCAACAAAGTAAACTAAACTGGCACATGCACCAGAGGTAGTGTGGAAACCATCAAATGGTGAGCTCCATACCTGCTCATATATCCAGTCTGTCCCAGCTCTCCATCCTGGAAGTCGGAGTAGAACTCAGGACTGACAGTGTCTGCTGAGATGATCCCATCTGGTTGAAACAATAAATACTTATTACATCAGTGCTACATACAGCTTTGATATCCATCTCAGATACAAAGAAAAGCTAAAAGAGCCTGAATGAACTTTAAAGTACCGGCGCTGTGGAGCAGGTCAGGTCTCTCTAGAATGTCTCTGTTGCCGATGAAGGATCCTCCATCCTCCTCGTTCAGGTAGAGCTCTTCTGCTTCATCCAGTAGGCAGTTCTCCACCATCTCCAGCCACTGACCGTTGTGCCAGCGGAACTTCTCATTCTGGATCTTCTTCGCCCAGGCCTCGTCATGTTCCTGGGGGTTGGAGGGAAGAGAGGGTTGTGGTGGAGGCAGAGAAATGTGTCCATCATCACTGAGTGCATTAATTTGCATCACAATGCTGCAGATTAATTTGTATTTTGAGTGTTGTTGAAGCCAATAATGTATAACGGCTGGTAACATAATAACGGCCGATAAAGTAATAAATTTGCCCGTTTTCAAATGTAATGGCCAATAACACAAAATTCTTGAACCGATAATGTAATTACTTTTGTATAATGTAACAGTTTTTTATTACGATATTGGCTGGCTATTATGTGATTGGCCTGGTAAAAAAAAAAAATCTTTGCCAATAACAATAACATGCCAATAACAGAGCATGGATGTTATGCCTTCAGTAGCAGAGGGAGTAATTGCCATGTCAAAGTCTATTTGGAAAACCGTTTTCCAGCAGCCTTTATTGCATCTTCTCATTCTCAACACACCCAGTCTTATACCTCAGCCAAGCACAAAAATGTTTCACTTGTTTTCTTTTCCCCACATTTCTGACATTTCCACTGTTTAGAAAATGAGGGAAATGTTAAGAGTGTCACATTACCAATCACAACAAACCAAACCAAAGTAAAATCAGTATCAGGTACATGCATGTATGACTGTGTATCTTCTCCATCCTCCATCCTCACTACGGCTAATAAAAACCTCCGGCCAGCTCGGCTGTTTGCGTGCGTAGCTTAGGTGGAGGACGACCACAGATTTCTGTTTTCTTTTCTCTGCGGGGGCTGAAGGGGGAGTGATAAAGGCGGCCTTTGAGACAGCAACGCCCCGGTCTGAAAGATTAATCATTCAGATGCAAAGCAGAGCCCCGTGGGCACTGACAGCCAGTCGAGACCCGGGTCTCAAACGGGCCTATTGACCATCACACAGAGCACCCCGCCCCCGCCTAAACGCTGGAGGTGACAGTGGCGTACGGTTTCACCAGAGGCTGAAACAGCATCATGGCTCAGGTTTTCACTGAGCAATTACGTTCTTGTTTTAGTGCAATATGACTAATCAGTTATTAGCGGCTGAGCTCATGGCAGCATGAGCTCATCACAGCAGGGGTGAGGAAGTGCACAACAGTTTTTGGAGCTTTTTAACAGCCTAAGAATATCACAGTGAATCAGGCCTCTGTCCCACTTGGATCATCTACAAAGGTCCTTGTGAAGCCACGTGTGTTTGTACATGAGCAGGGCCACAGTGATCAAAGGCAAACATCTCAGGACTGCACAGTTATGGTGTGTGTTGCCAAAAAGATCCCGCACAGCCGAGCAGTAATGATTGTGATTGTGTGCGTGTCCACAGGTCTGCTTTCTCTCTCACCTCTGCCGTCCAGTCGCTGACACACTCCAGAGCCAACGGCTGCCTTTCATGTGGTTCACAGCTTAATAGGTCTCACTGATAATTTCAATGAAACTCTTCCTCTGCCCTGCTACCCTGCCTGGCTGTAATCTACAGCTAATTATGCTGATCTGAGGTCTGGCAGCGATCACACGCTGACTGGGAGCTGACCACACCTGTCAGTCACAAGGTGATCCAGGAGTTCATCGGTTTGTTAATCGCTGATGTCAAATTTGACATCAGGAGCAGTAAAACTGAAAAACTGTGGGTCAAAATGTTTCATGTCTGTATGGAAATGAGCTGCATGAGAATATGAGTGAACTGCTCTGTTGTTTTCTTTTATTTCATAGTCTTACTAGAATTAAAAATACGTTCATTTAATGTTATAACTTGCAGCAGTATGATTTAAAGGGCCAGCATGGAGCAGTTTTAGGAGAAATGGAATATAATATTCATTTTTAATTTTTTTCATTATGTGGCACGTTATCACAGCCTTTACTAAAGCAAGGAACTTCCCTGAACTTCTGATCATTTCAATTGATGATTCAATCACTAGAGATCCTGTGTTGACATGTCACAATCTAGTTTTCAAACCTTGATTGTTTTAGCTAACATTGTGCATCTCTATGTGTGTTTGATCAAATGACCACACAGCAAAGCTAGACTCACTATATATATTGTTGTTGTTCCTCCTCAACTCCTGAGACTCTATAAAGTGTCACAGACATTCTTACTAACTCATTGGGTGCCAGTCCTTTTTAAAAAAATGAAAGTGCCATGTGCCAGCGTTTTTTTTGCCATTTTGAGTCATCTTTCATGATGCACAGAATATTTTGTACTATGACTCTGAAAACACTGAATAGCTAAAATGAAAGAAGAGACTCTATTTCATCATGAAAAAATGTTTGTTTTTACCTTGTTCCATTCTTGTTTTATCAGAGGTAGAGTAGAGGACACTTTTGCCAAAATCACCACTTTTTGTCCAGAATGTTTGTTTTGCTCTCTAATCTCAATCGTCTCCACTTCCTGCTTTGATCTCTGTGGCGTATACCGTCTCTTTATGTCCTGACTACATCTCCCAGAAGCCCCAAAATTACTCAGCGGCTGTGTGAGAGCGCACTTTTGTCCCTGCATCTGAAAAAAGGAAAGATGTATACATACGTTTATGCCACTCAATGCGTTCTGTTTTAAAGGACTAAAATACGTCTTTGGCACTCAAAGAGTTAAAAAAAAAAAACACAATTGATGAAATTGTTTCCTTTGGCTTATTCATGATTTTATAAAAAGTAACATTTTTAAAACTGAGTTTCCTCTTTTACTTTTCTTACAAAGCACTGTGTAACTGGCTTTGAAAGGTGCTATTGTGTTAATAAAATTCCAATGTCTTAAACTATTTTTTCAAGGCTTGGGCCTTTGGAGCAGAGTTAAAAGACATCATGCTAAATTTTAATTCAAGTACCAAATAGGAAAGTTAACAGCACCATAATTCCCAAAGGTGTGGTGCTGAAATGTTGTTTGTGACATGTCATCAGTTACTCACGGCGATGATATCCAGTGTGTTGTTGCAGACTTTGCGGATCTCTGCGTTGTTATCGTGCATCAGGTCGATGAGGTACACAGGAGCTTCTGAGATTAGGACTCAAGGAAAGACAACATTTCATTCTCTGCGGGATGTTTCGATGCTGAAACAATCAGTTGTCTGTCCTTAATCAATCGCAGAGGGAACAGTGGGGATGGCTGGACGAACCGCTGTCTGCATTTCCTGTGATGAAGTGAACACTTTCCTCCCACAGCAGTGCTTAAATCAGATATTACATATTCTTCACACAGAAAGAAAAACATCAATCAGAACGCACTGACAGAAAGCATATTTGTAATTTGATGCCACCACCAACCACAACTGTGCACAATTACATGCGGCTTTGAATACCCGGAGGGCTTAAAAAAAATGAATCTTTGGGTTTCTATGGAGATCCAGATGGGAATAAACAGTGAGGATGCATACAGGGAGGCACTAGGAGTTACCAAACATATACTTAAAACTGAAAAGAGTCAAATGGCTCGAGTCTCTAAACATGTATCTAATACATAATGTATGTAAAGGATACTTGAATATATGATGATGACATCCCTGGTAGCTTTGTGAAAGACCATCTGGTAGAAGACATAGACAATCTGACACACAAACTCATCATCCTCCTGTTGGGCTGAAATGGAAACAGGAAGAGATTTATTCATTATTTATTTTATTTATTTATTTATTTAAGTGTATGGCATCATCATGCACCTATCCTGTTATATGTAAAGGTTTGTTTTCCAATCGTGAGGTGTATCCTCAGAGATATCTTGAATCAAAATCATACATGTCATAAAGCTTTGGAGAGCGGTAGCACAGCAGTTGGTTCTTACCATTGAGTAGCTCAATGAGAGCAGGAATGATGCCAGATTTGGCTAACATGGCTGCACAAGAGTCATCCATAGAAACAGTGCCGATCATGATCACCACCTCCAGAATGAGGTCATCTTCAGCAGAACCTGACGTCAGGGAAAAGTACAAGTTTGGTGGACGACTAAAACTTCAGGCCAACATACTAAAATTATACCTGAAGAATATGAAAATCGGGTCTTGTAGGAAAAATCTTGTTTACTGGTCTATGTAAAGTCAGGTATCAGGAAGCAATATGTCAGGGTTCTTGTTTGAATTTGTAGTTAGAGAGCTCACTCTCATTTCTAATCTTAACAACTATAGAAAGCCTATAAAGACAATGTGCATCAAATTTAACTTAAAACATAAGCGACCCATTTCAAAAAAACCCAACAACAATCAAATTATTGAATTGAATTTTTTAAATGCATGCCATCTTTTGGTACACATCACAGTTCATCTCAGTGCCTCAAAAAGTAAGATTAGCTGATAGTGACCTAACCTGTGTCCCAGGTCAGGTCTCAGTTACTAATTCCCTGGACAATGTTAAACACACTGTATGGAAATAGAAATAGATATGTGAAGATGGTTTACTAAAATATTCCACTAGACTTTAAATTCTGTCTTAATAAAGACAAAGGTCAGGAGGTCAGTGGTCATCAAAAGTAATGATAAGACCCAGACCCTAATGAGGGTCCTCTGTCCTCAGATCATCCAGGACCATTGACACCTCACTGATAGTGGACTGCAGAGGGAATAGTTAGAGGTGAAAACAGGGCATGGGAGAGACCTGGCCTCTGTTTTAGAGGGAGATAGATAAGACAGGGTTATCCTGTCGAAGCATGAGCGGATGCATTACTGAGTTTTCTGGAAAAATGGGTTGAAAAGATCTCATCAGAACAGCTTCACTGTGTAACAAAACACAAAACGGTGCAGCTGATAAAGACCACGGAGGTTCACGTAATCAAATCAAGTCAAATAGTCTTCACACACACCTGGTTTGAGTCTGTCTTTCAGGTAGGGCACCAGGTTGTACTCCTTGAGTACCAGCTCCCAGTCCAGGTCAGGGATGGTCAGATTGGCCAGCGTGCCCAGACACTCGATAACAAATTCCTCAGCCTCCTCCTCGTTGATCTGAGCTGCCAGGTCACCGACGTGGTCCTACCAGCACACACAATAAGAGGGACCGCATGCATATTAAACCCTACAGTAAGCCCATCAGGAAACCCAGGACTGTTTCAGTACTGACCACAAAGAGGTTCTTAGTGGGTCCGTTGTGCTGAGAAAGGTTTCTGATCATCTTCATCACCAGGACATCCTTTAGCTTCAAAGCTCGCTTCATCAGCATCTTCAGAGTGTTGCCTAGGAGAAAGGAAGCAAGGAAGAAAATATCATTTTGTACTTAAACATGCTGTAGGGTGGCCACATTTCCTAGGAGGTCATACCTTCACAGATGATCTTTGCATTACTCTTGTTGGCAGCCAGGTTGATGCAGAGCGAGATGAGCTCAACGTCAATCTTCTCCCTACACTCAAACACCATCTTCATCAGCTGTCAAACACAGGTTCCACATGTCAGTTAACCACTCAATTAATTCATCATGAAGATAATAATACACACAAGTACCTATGTGTATGTTTATGTAATGTGGAAGTATTTCCTATTTCGCTCAGAGTGAATCACAACCACTCCATGACAAAACTTAACCCATTACCATGAGTCATCTTGGTCAACCACGTCTGCCCTTTCCAAGCTAAAAAGAAGCAGAACGTAGTTTCCAAAGACGAACAGAATTACTTAACACCATCTGAGGGTTTGTGTGCCTGGTGGTAACATTTTTAAAATCTCTTCCGATCATGTTAAAGCCCGACAATTATTCTGAAAATTAGATTAAGTTAAACGGAAGGCAAGTGAACCTCCAAAACACCCACCACCTCCTTCCCTCTGTCCGTCTGTCTGTCTCTCCTGCACTGATTTAACATTAAACAGGAAAAGCTTTGAGCCGAGGAAGGGGTGAAGGGGGGGCAGAGGTGCACTGCTTCTCTGTGAGGAGTCAGGAATCAGAGAGAGAGAGAAAGGCTGGGCCGGGCCTGGGTTAAGGTATCACATACCAGGGGCCCCGGACCCCAAATCAGCCCCGTCTAGACTCTCTGGCACCTGCCTCTGCTTATTTACCACAGACAGCCACCGGAGGCCCAGTCAGGGCCCAACGCCACGCTGCAGTCAGACCAAACACAGCCACCTCCACCCCCCCCAAACCACCACCTCCACCTTCCGTGCCTCTCCTCCCTCAGCTCCTGACATCCCTGCTCTGGAAACCCCACATCCAGCACCAAACGGTGACCCCATTAAAAGCTGGAGAAGGGGAAAGGGGCAGGTCAGCCACCAGCCTGGGAAAGTGATAAAAGAGAAGGGTCTTAAAAGAACTAAATAGGTAGAGAGAGGAGGAAAAGGTGGGAAACGGGGTGAAACAGTTTGTTAAGAATGTGTTTTTACAGACAGATGCCAGGATAATATAGATATGGGATGAAAGGGCGTTTGGTGTGGTGAGCTGGACCCAAGAAATTGGAATAATAAACCATAAATAAATGAAAATGTACCAATGAATACATCCACAACAAGCTGGCTAAATTATTAAGACTGAGTGTGAATAATATGACGTCCAGTAATGTGTTCGAGGGCTTTTTATAACAATCTTAACACACAACAACAACAACAGCAGAATTAAACTGGTGCTCACCTATAGTTTACTACATACATCTCAATATTAATACAGGATGATAGATGATCATCTACATTGACAATTAAAGAGTGATGGCGGACAGAGCAGTTAGGATTTCAGAAACACCAACCTAAGAAGACCACAGATCTTTCAAAAATCCAGATTAGTGAAACAGAAAAAGATGCCACTTTAAGTTAAGCTCACTGTGGACTTTGAGCAACAAATGGATGAACAACAAGGGAGAAAGGGAGGAAGAAAAGTAGTGAGGGGAGAGTGAGGTCAGAGGTCACATCCTGGTCATGCTGCTAGCCAGCATCCTTTCTGCCACGAGGGGAGCCTGGGGTTCAGATCTGCTGCTGATGTGACCTTCTGAACAAACAGCCAACTCTCGTTGCCACATCTGGCTGACATTTACACCCAATCTCAACAAACAAACACAACGCACATTTAGCTAATCGCCAATGATGAGAGGAGCGACTGACCGGGTCAACTAAATCAGGAGGGAGTGAGGCTCAACTAAGGTGTTGTGATAGAATACTGAAAAAACCTGCCTGAGGGAGAATTTAAAGTTTTCATGATTGTTTCATTCATAGCAATGATAATTAAGATGCTAATGTGTGGAGAATACAAAGAAGAAGATGAAATGGCACAAGGATGTTTTCAGGGAAAAGAAGAGAAGAAGAAAAACAAGCGATGTCATCACAGCGAGAGCGAAGACTGTGCAGCAGTCCTCCGGTGGTTTTTGGTTCCAGATGTGGCGTGCGTCTCTCCCTCTCGCTCTGTTTCTCATGCATTAATTCCAGGGTGCCGTTAGCTGCCGATGCCAATGTGTCTGTCTTGGTCTGCTGGCAGTGTACATTAGCCAGTCTTACCTGTGGTATGCAGTCTGTGTCGGCAAACATGGACTTGAATCTGTCGTCCATGCTGATGTGGTACAGAATGCACATGCTGAGCTGTCTCTGGCCCTCGTCAGCTGCAACATAAACACAAGAGAAGGAGAAAAGTCAATGGATGAATGACTGGTTGTGCCGTAACGCTCCATGGGATGCCAATGACCACATCTAGGAGAGCGCTGTGTTTTCTGAAAATATTAATGAGCTGAATGGCCTTTTTAACTGTGATTCCTGTTGGAGGTCAAATGACACTGGGTGCAGAATCAGCACCGGTCGACTGCTGTTTGTCAGTTTGTCATGCCTCACAGGCAGCTAACCAGAGGAAAAACAATATTTAAAAGGTTAAATGTGGAACTGCAGGAGGCTACTGACTGAAAAGGGGACATTTCATGCTACAGTTATCCCAGTACACTTGCACACTTGCTTTATGTGCACGTTTTGAGATTTATGTCCCAAAACAATGGAAGTGAAATGAAATGAAATTTTGTTTGTGTTACTCAAGGATAGAAGTCAAACCAACAGTGCATTTACATATTTACCAGGGCTAACAAAGTTAACACGATTAATCTGTGACGGTAAACACTGTGAATATGAAAAGAACGTCTCTTTATCTTTTCCTTTTCGTCTATTTCACATTACAAATTATACTACTTAACGATGCTCTATGGTGGATCATTTGTTTGCCAAATTACAGGAGAAGCTTGGACAGATTCAGAAAAGATGGTTAATCTAATTTTATCAGCATGTTTGACTGTTAGCTATGACTGCATTGTTAGTTTCCTTGATCTTTTGAATGGAGTTCTGCTTCATGACCTGCCAGCACATCTCTGACACCACATTTCAGGGCAGTTTGTCTAAGCAGAGTTACCATCACGCAAGTTAACACGTTAACAGAATAATCACATTACCAAGCTAATTTCGACAGCCCTAGTATTTACTAACAAGTATTGCAAGTGTGCAAATCAGTGCTGGATATATATTCTTGTTGTCCAAAAACACATCAATGAGCCTTGAATAAAGGAAATATTTATGTGTGAGGTGCTTCAAACAGGAAGTACTGAAAGACTAACATGTTGTTGATCTGGGTCTCCACATGGGACTTGCTAACATAATGAAAATGCAAACTGAAGTCAGCCTAATCATTTAAAAAGAATTATCTTCTCCCTCCAGAAACACTGACCCAGTAATTAATTTGGATACTCTGCAGACCTCACTGTGAGCAGAGACCAGTTCTTCGGTAGAAAGCAGTTCCAATGAAAACTGTGGACAGTGAGGTCTGTGGACTGTCCAGAGTAACTAGGCCACTGTTTGTGGAAGGACACATTCATGTTAAAGCTGCATTAATAATTTTTCTATTACTTCGACGCAGTGGAACAAGGTGTAACCCTCAAAAAGCAAGCATACAGTCAATCCTTCCAGTGTTAACAATCAAATACAGACTAATGCCGCTAAAAATGATGTTTGATAATGTGACATTATTATTTTCATTCACCTCCATTGTACTGTGAAGCCAGATTAGAGGCAGATAGATCAGAATCTGGAAGAATGAAAACAAATCTGCATGGAGAAAATCTTTTTTGTAATCTGGATGAACTGACCCTTAAATAGTTATCCAGTAAAATGAGTAGATACCCTGACACTACAATTCTGTAAGCTTATCAAACCTGCAGCAGCACAGAGGATATACAGACACACAGAATGGATTGAGTGTTAGACTGTCAGTGAGCCCAGGACCTTTATGAGTTTGACCTTTGACCTGAGCTGGGGGGTTGGAGGCCTGGAGGACGAGCCAGCCAGGGAGAATTAATAGAGTTCAGACCAAAGTTTGACCCGGGAACTTTTCATTAAGAGAAGTGTTAAGAGAGAGGCTCTTCACTGGACCAGAACCACTGACAGACCTCCTGTAATGCCCACCAGCCTCTAAAGCCCCCAGCCAGGTCCAGTTAAAACTGGTCCCAGCCGTGTTCGGTCACCGGCCGTACAGGGAGCCTTATCGCTGAGTATTGGATCCAGATGTGCTCAGTGAAGCCCTGGAATCACAGGAGGGAGAGACGGCTTCTAACTTTAATTGGGAAAACAGGAGGAAGCATCAATTTTACTGCCTTTAATAAGTTAAAGTTACGCCGCTCGCTGCTCTGGACCTTCCATCGCAGCCAGCGATTGGCCTGAACATGTGCTTCTCATTAGCGAACCTTTACCTCAACTAATACCTTGAAATGCACATGAAAACATCCAAGTCACACACACACACACACACACACACGCACTTTGTTGGTAGGAACACGGAGGATCTTTTATGGCCGAAGAGAGAGTTCCCATTAAATGTTCAAAACACTGGTAGGGTTGGGGCAAGAGAGAGGAAAAAAGGTGAGGGGGACCTATTAAGAATTAACTAGACTGTTCAGGGGCAGCTAAAGTGGGCGAGCTAAACTCCAATTACACCCCAGCCTGATTTAAAACCGCCTAGCCTTCCTAAAATTACACCCGCACACATTAAGGCGGCGTCTTGGCTCGCCTTGCGGACAGCACCGCTTCGTTGTTATTGCATTTTCTGGATAAATAAGCAAGCTGGTTTTGGTCTTCGGAGACATCACACGCCACATAATGGGGGTAAAATGCTCTTTGTGAGGACTCCACCCCTAAGTCAAGTCTCCTTCTTTGTTTTTGCAATGACAGTCAACATGCTGTTTGGGTGAGTGCTAGAAATAACACTGCAACAAATGATTGTGTTCTCAATATTAATACAGTTGTGGATTATTTTTTGATTGTAACGATTCTATATAAAGTATCAATCAAATCTTTGTCATCTAATAGTGGTATCTCTCTGTCATAAACGTTGGGCTTTAAGGTCCAGCTATACTCAAATATTGAGTTTTGTATGTCATGTCATTTTTTATATTTAATGCTTTTTTAATATGTTAATTTTAAAACAGGGCTATATGTAGCCAATAAATCCTGCATAAAGCATCAAGGTGATTGCTCAGTGGGTAGATACTGTATGTGGGGGTTATGTGCTAGCGAAAATAAAAGGTCAGCACCGACTTTCACAGACATGAACGGACAAAAAATTGACCTCACGCAGACCCTAATTACATGAACGGAGAAAATAGAGTTTAACCTGTAACCTGTAAAATCACTAGTTTTTAAAATCTCAGAAAAAAAAGGAAAAAAATAACCTGAAACCCAGAGACATTCAGTTTAGTGTGATAAAAATGACTCTTTTGCTTGATAAATGACTTAAACAAGGATCTGATTTTCAAGACTTTCTGTTAATCAGCTAATATGGAAATTGTCTGTGAAACGGAAATGAGAAAGCAGCAATGCAGCTGACAAAGAGAGATCAGGTGGTGGAGGGATGGATCGAGTGGGGGGTGATGATGACAAGCGGAGGCTCCCTCTCCACTTTCATCTTATCATCAGGGGTCATGACCTCGGGTCAGGTCTGGATGGAGAGAGTGGAGGCCGACACACCCGGCCCCTCGCTGTCTTCTCTCTTTAGAGATAAGACTGGAGTCCTTGTGCGGAGATTGTCAGTTGAAAAGAGGATGGTTGGCAGTGAAAGCAGATGATTAATGGCACATTGGCTCACATACAGAGTGTGTCCAACACATGCGCAAACACACAAATACAGGCAAACTCAACAGTGTCAAAGCTGTGAGCAGGCTTAATATTTCAGTGTTAAGTTATATTATGTGTGTGCCACGCTTCCTGTATGAGCGACCCCCGCCTGCCTCTTCCCCCAAAAAAAAACAGCCTTCTCTAAATCTCTGAAGACCTCTCCACCTCTCCGGCCTGCTCCTGCAAAAACAACATTTGTGCAGAGGCTCAGGCATGTTATTCTAACAAATATATTATATTAATTATGCGCTGTTACCCGAGCCTCCCCCTGAGAGGCTTCAAAAGGCCTGTCGGAGATGGTTCTGACCGTGTCACATGACCTCGCGGATGAGACAACTCAACCAATTGCACGCTCTGGAGCTTTCAGGAGGTCACTGTTATAATGGTCACCAGAGGTGCTGTGAAAAAGCTGCACCTGCACATACCCCTCAGTAGTAACACATTAGAGGCTCCACCGCCGCTCAGGATGACATGTTTCGGTCAGTGAAACCCTGACATAATGCTTCCTCTGACACAAATACATGCAGTACAACCTCAGTCATAAACACACAAGCTTGACCAATATAAACACATCCACAGGAACAAACACAAACAGTCAGGGACACACCATCAGCACACAGTCGGATTGATTACCGAGCAGTGAGGAGATTTTGGGAAGGAGTCCTGTCTGGACCATCTGGTCGCGCAGCGACGTGTCGAAGGAGAGGTTGAGCAGGAGGCGCAAGCTGGTGCTCAGGATCTCCTCGTGCTCGCAGGGAACCAGCCGAGCCAGCTTCTCCACTGCAAAGGTTTCAGCCTGCAGGAAGAAATGAATAAAAAATAAACTCCAGTTTCTGCTCCAGAAGCACACTGACATCTGTAATAACCATATCAATAAGAAATTCAGCTCTACACCATAACTTTATTCAGCAGTACACCATGGGGTCCTCTACATTTAGTTAGACAGGGTCATTCATTAAAAAAATACTGTCATATTATTGTTTGTATTTTGGCAGCATTTATGGAACACCATTTCCTGGAAAACCTAAAACCATCACGATATGTACGCTGGAATGATTTCATAGGAGGAAAAAAAAATAACTGTAAGTTATGATCTTAAAATCAATTTGTTACAGCAAGTGCTGCAGCAGATACTAATTTAACTTAAACTTAATCACTTTTCAGAAAGACTGATGAAAGAGATGCGTGCTAGTGGAGCAGAGGCCAGACAGGAAATGATGTCAGGACTTTGTTTTTGCCAGCAGCTGGACCTCATTTTGATCCCTGGTCTGGAATAAAGAGGAGGCCAACAATTGATTAAACTATTATTATGTATTTGGGGTGGGTATTGGCATGGACTTCACGATATGATACATATTACGATACTTGAGTCACAGCACGATTCGTTATTGCGATGCTGTGATATATTGTGATATTCTTCATGGATCACTGAATTTAAAATGCAACTTAATGCTCAATAATAGTTGTATATACAGTATGTACATATATATGTACAGTACATATATTACACATACATATACAGTACATATATATATATATATATATATAGCTGTCAAAGATACCTTGATTTTTTAATTATTTTTATTTCAAAACACGGAAGTTGTTCTGGATTTAGCATTGGCCCAAAACATTACTTTTTTTAAGAAATTAAAAATCAATATTATGTCAGCAGGAAAGGCATATATTGCCATATCAATATTTTTCCTACCACTATTATGTATTAATAAAAAGATACAGCTCTAGAGGTTTTCATCATCCCAGTGAGCATCTCTAGTGAAACACTACTGTTTCTTTTTAACTTGAATACAATAATCATAAAACTGGATTTTAATGATAATTAAAGTCACAAACAGTGCATACTGAGATAAAAACAGAATTATCTCTGAGATCATTTTTACCAAATCTGCATAAAAATCCTGTTTTCTCCTTTTTTTGTAAACCTGGTGTCCAGCTTAGAGAAGGTTCACCTGACCTACAGACAGGTGGAGGTGTTGAGCTGATGACACTGAACACAACTCAGGACTCAAACTCATGACCGCTGACACTTTAAGGGATCTTCAGTGTGTGAAAATGTGAACAGCGTGGTAGCGTTTTAGACGACGTGCTGTCACTGTGACCATCGGTGTGACACAGCAGTGCTCGGCGGTCCAGCGCTGCTTGTTAACATGTCTGCCTCCCCTCTCCTGTGGTCTCCCCCCACAGCCAGATATCACAGTGACGCAACCTGCTCCCAGTTAAAAAACGCACTCGCTGCTACTGTGTGCAAAACCAGCTCCAGTCGCACCATCACGAACCAGACCACGAGCAGCATAATCAACTGCAGCTTGTGTCAATTACCACCGACATTCCCCTTCCATTAGTGACAGCAGCAGGAAAATAAACTTATGAGATGTGTGTTGAATTCTTATCTGATTTAAAGTAAATCACAAGATGTTTGCTGAGTAAATAAAACCTGATGATACACAGCATCATTAAGTGATCAGTCTTTTCTTTTAATCAATTAAACACCCTCGACCTTAATGGGAAACCTTTCCCCGTGTGTAAACGGATATACTCTACTGAGTCAAAGTGTTGAAACCACTATTTCCCTGCTGGACACAGGCTTGAGTGGGTCAAAACCCCCTGAAGGGTTCTTTAATCTGAATCAAAGATACACTGAGGGGGAAACAAGGAGATAAAACCAGTTCCTAACAGGGTCTGGCTTTGATAAAGACCCACAAATGGAGAGAGATTGGAAACAGGTGGGGCTGGATTAGTGAAAAGACGGAGGAGTGAGAGTCCTGTGCGAGCTCTGCAGGATACGTGGCCAAAAGCGGACCTTCTAAGCATTTATTAAACTGAAATTTGATAAGCGTAGCTTCAAATGGCATTTCTACAGGACAACAGCCATTTGTCAAAATTACTTTGGGGGTGTTTTACTGAACAACTAAACAAATTATTGTTTCCTCTAAAATTTACTTAAAGGAAGATCTAATACAGGAGAGCGGTTTAAAAAAAACACACAAAAAAAACACATAGCTGCCATAAATCTCAAACAATGACCAGTTTGGCTGCGCTGCTCCAAACAATTAATTTAATCTAAAATATGTTGATCCAAGAGTAGTTTGACTTAGAAATTCATTACAGGATTATTTTCACACTTTGCCAAACAATTCATAATTGATGCCGTGTTTGTAATTTCAGTGAATCAGAGAAAAACTTCTGTGGGTTGAAATCATGCACATGTGAACATATTTTGAAGCAGGTATGAATCAGCTCTCTTGCTTAAAATACAAGGAAAAGGATAACACCTCCCTCTTTTACTCTACCCCTCCCTGTCTCACCATGTCATTCTTGTTCTCCAGGTAGATGGAGAGCTTCTTGAGGAAGGAGACTGCTACCAGCAGCAGCTCCTTGTCTTCCCGGTCCAGGATCTTTACCAACATGGGGACAATGTTTTTGTTCCTCATCTTCAGCTCTGTGCGGTCGTCTTCAGCCAGGTTCAGCAGCAGACACAGAGCAACTACAGGGCCAAACACAACAGGACGTCATTTAGATCTAACTCACTTGTATTTCCTCACTGATGTTTTTGCTTTTGTCAGTAATTTATGATTTCATTTTGTTTTTCTTTGGGCTTAAACAGAGAATTAATTTCCTTAGCAATTCAATCTGTTGATTCTTGTTATTAATAACCAACTAATTATTTAGTCTAAAAATCAACAAAGTAGAGTCAAAAATAGCCATTACAGCTTTCCAAAGTCCAGGGTGAACAACAATCCAAGCACAATCTTATCTTTTTGTCTCAAATAGGCAGGAAATCTTCAAGTGAAGCAAGTAACTGTTAAAATAAGATAAATTACATATCTGAAGTCTCATCAAATAAATCTTGTTTTAAGATTCAGTAACAAATTCAAGTATCTTGATTCAAGATAATTCAAGGTTTTTTTCCACACAAAAACATCTGCAAGCATTTTCTGCTTAATTTCTGCTTATGTTTAGTATATTTCACGTATTTTGGGTCTATGAAAAGTCATATTTTAATATATTTCATGAATTTTGGGTCTTAAAAAGTTAGATTTTGATTAATCATCTTAAGGGTGGCTGTATCTCAGTTGGTAGAGTGGTCATCCCTGAACCACAGGGTCACAGGTTCAATCCCCACTCCTGCTGTCTGCTGCCTAAGTGTCCCTGAGCCAGACACTGAACCCTGAACATGGCACCGCTGCTCCCTGAGGGATGGGTTAAACGGACAAATTTTGTGTATATGACTAATAAAATGGTTTATTGTTATCAAAACCATCATTTCCTGCTTATTTTAAGCCTTCTAAATACACCTTATTTCTAGATTTTTACAATCTGAGTTCGAGAAATCTTGTCAAGTGCATTTATCTGCATGGACAGAATTTCACTTGTTTTGGACCTTTTTCCCTCAGATTTAGTGTTTTTATCTTGTTTTAGACACCTCTTTTTTCAGTGTACAGCCTGGAGGACACTGTAGGTCCGATGAGCTTGACATAATCATGGATCGAAACGTTTCAAGAGTTACCTCTGAGCAGCTGCTCCTGCTTGGCTAGAAGGCTCTGGTACTTTCTGAAGGACTTCTCGTGTTCTTTCTTCAGATTTTGGTTCTCAGAGAATTCTTCATGTGAAATCAGTCAAGGACCACACATTTACACAGAAAACATTAAAAACTCTCAGTGTACCATGAAGCATTAGATAAACGTTTTCAGTATTTCAGCTCTTAGAAAAGGATATAGGCCGTCTTTTTTTTCTGTAGCTCATCTTGCCAGAGATCGTACCTCTTCAGCTCATGCTCAATGATATTCATGCACAGGGCCCCAATCTTGAAATGTGTGACCAGGAAATGGAACTGGAAGAAACTAGAAGAGAAAATTAAGAGGCAGAGAGCGAGAGAGAAAGAAAAGAGAGAAAGACTTCCATTTATCCAAAAGAGTGTTTTCAAAACCGAATTGGAGATTCCAGCTGGGAGCTGTCATTGAAATGACCCAATCCATCACCCCTGAAGTAGTTTACTAAGTAAACTGTCAAAGTCAAAACACATTCAGTCAAACAGTATGTCCTGGTCCTGGCTTAAAATCAGTCCAACTTGAACAGTTTTGCAATCCAAACAGCATAACACGGAGATGGACACGGGCCAAGAGTGACGATCAGCTTTCAGACGTACGCGTCCTCTTGCAGCCTAAATCAGCTCTGACAGACGTTTATGTATTATTCTAGTGGGCTAATTTTAGTGTTTCCTAAACCCCAGTTGGAGAGTGAAACTTCAGTACAAGGTACGCTGCCAATGGTGGATGACTACTGTAAGAAAGGGGGAGAGCAGTGAAAAGAAAAGAGAGCATAGTCTGTGCTGTTACAACTGAAACACTGCAAACAAGCTGGAAAATGTTATGAGTGCCCTGATCTGGTAAACTAGGTTTATGCTTCAAGTAGAGCGCGCAACATGCTCACTCACGCTTCCTACCCGGCTACCGTAATAGCTGTTGTTCCAGTCAACACGCATAACAAAAAACACAGCATGAAGATTTTCAGGATCTTCTAATTTATTTTTTTATTTATTCTATTCAATTGCAGTACATACTTATGTGTAAGTTAAACCAGTGGTCATTTTGCACTTTGAACTATATATTTTTTGCTTTTATTGGATTCATTGAGGTAATTTTTCAGCGTCTTCTAATTTATTTTTCGTTTATTTTATTCAATATATTTAGGAGGTTATGTAACACATTGGCTACTAATAAATGGGTCAGTTCTCATACCTACTGTCGCTGACTATTGTTCTCTGTTTGAGTAATAGCACTTGATCAAGCCTTTTTCTAAAATTCTGTACTACAAAATAGGTAAGAAAAGTATGTTTGATTTGTGCTGATATCATATCAGATCAATATCGGTAAGCCAACACTCAAGGCTGAAATATCGGTATTGTATCGGAAGTGAAAACGTTGTTTTGGAACACCCCTAGTTTGTACAGTCTGGGAACATAAAAAACTTAAGTCAGAGATCAATGCTCCTTTAAAAAACACACGTCAATGAAACTTTAGAATAAAGAGATACTGTCAGATACTGCGGGTTTACCTGGAGAAGCAGTAGAAGACACAGATGATGGTTGTTGCCAGGTCCACACTCTGCTTCCAGTCCTCCCTCAAAACTCTGGCCAGGGCTCCGAGGGCCGTCTCTGATCACAGACACACAAACATGTCATTAAAGACAAACAAGCAAACTCATGAGGCAGATATTAAAGAAGGCCAGGCAGGAAGAAAAGGACTGCAGATGAGAGAGGCAAACTAAATGCAAAGCGTCTGTGTGTGGAATTCAATCAGAGTCAGGCTGAGCGGTGCAGCTGGAGGTTAATTTAAAGAAGCGTGGGGGAATGCGATGAGGTCGGAGGCTCCTGAGGATTTTGAGCGATGGGTGCTTCTCAATGCGAAGACATGCGTCCCAGGGTCCGTCTCCTCTTTCCACGCTGACCCCAGGACTCTCGGTTCACACGAACACTCGGCTCTTATCAACACTGAACCGGTTGATGCGGTGCGGCAGACGGAGAGAGCTGACGACGCATTATGACAGATATAAATGAAGGCGTGCCATCTCACCACGGCTGCCGAGGATGATGGCTCCGTGCTGTTGTGGAAGAAACAGCCCGGTTGTCATGGAAGGGAGCAGGACTGAAGCAGAGCTTTGTTTTCTTTAAAAGGGGAACAGAGAGGACGAGCTGATAAAAGTCAAATCAGGATTCTACACTCAGTGTTCCCATTATCAAAACTCTGTTTCTGTCCAAATCCATTTTTTACTTGAGAATGTGAAGATGAGGTCTGTACTTTTGAACTTGGATCCACTTTACTAGGAAATTAAGCTTATTTTCAGAAAATGTATACACTCTGAATAACTGAGCATGAAGGAATCCTTAACCTTGACCCTTGTCTTCCCCTGCAGATGTTTGCTCGGTTGTCACAGATGTAGCCGTCATACCAGCAGTCATTGGATGGCCAGAAAAGGAGCAAGGACACCTGTCAGATTCTCCTGAAGGCTCCAAAAGAGCTACTACATAGATGTGAGGGTTGTAGAGATCACATTCTACATAACCATCATTTAGACTTCATTCTGGGGACAGATAGTTACTAAAACAGACATGGTTCTGAGTATTATACATTGGGTATCTACATAGGCAGATGAGCAGATGAATTGTGGACCTTTTTGACCACCCTCAAACATAAAATGTGCTGCATGGTGTCAGTGTTGCTCTGACTGCAGGTTGAAGGTGGAAGAAAAGGTTTGGGTTTGTCTGCTGGAGGCCACAATGATGAACCATTAATTCTGCTGCAATTTTACACTTTTTATGTTAACAATTTTAACTTTTTTTGTTTTTCAAAAATGAAAAGTTTAACACCTTTTGAACTTGCATTATCATTTGGGAAAGGCATGTATACTACAGTATATAGGTATTAGTATTAGTCTATCCCTGTAGTTCTGCATGAATAGATAAAGAATAAACACTGAAATGTGTTTTCTTCCCCTGAAGCTGGATAAAGGAATTCTCTATTTTATAAAGGACACACCGTTCTGTGTGAGCTCCTCCAGGTTGTCCGGGTTACGAGCAAGTTGGAAGATGAGCTTGGCTCCTCTGATCTTGTCCTGGATATCCTCATACAGCAGCTCAATATACTCATCGATGTTATTGATGCTCGCCTCTTCATCCAGCTGAGGGAATATAAATGACCCAGAACTGCATATATACTGTAAATACACATATATTGTGCTGTAAAAAATACAAACGCAGTTCTAACCTCCATTCCTGCATGAGGTGTGAAGTCTCGAGGGGAGCTGTGTTTCTTCTCTTGGTTGTCTGTGATAAGTAATATTCAATGTCACAAAAAAGGTCTCTTGTGACTTTTACTTTGAGGAATGCCTTTAATACAGCAATACTGTTTGCAAAATACAATAAACTCTTCAATACCATTTTGCTGTTTGCGGTTTTGCAAATAGAAGAGCAGCTGTTCCACCTCAGGGAGTTTAGACGGGTGAATCAGGCGACATTCTTCCACGACCTTCCGGGCCAAAGAGGATGTGTCTGTGTGGGCGTTCATGCTTCTCAGACGAATACTGAAGGACAACATATAGAAGTGAAATTACAGCTTTGAAGGGAAAATTGAGCACATGGTTCTCAGATGTATGGTGTAAAATTAAATCATGATAGTGATTAAAGGTATGCCTTCATTGCCTTAACAAAAGATACACACATTTTCTGACACTCTTTGCGTTCTCCGACTATAGGGTTCCCCAGCTCCCCCAACACTGTTGCCTCCACCTCATACTGAACCACAAGGGCTCTCTCAGTGGGGTGAACATCTAGTGTACAGCCTTTCACTCTCCTGTGGGTCACACAAGCACAAAGCAAGCATTGGCAATAACTAAAACATTTAATCCATCTGTGAATATTAAAAAGTATTAGTAGTGAAAAATACCAAACAATCAATTTACCAAAACAGGCACAACACATCATTAAGTAAGCATAGTTCATGAAAGTAACCAAGCTATTCAGTAAACAATAACTACAAATATAATATGATCTGATGCATTAATAATTCTGACACAGTATAGGACATATGTATATAGGACTATATAGTATATACTGCTTGTCTATATTTGCATGTCACAGTGCATATATTTTCTAATACTTCAGCAGCAGTGTCAACTGTTATCAGCAGGACAGTGAAGTCATCTAACAGATTGTTATCAGTAGTAACCATCGATGGTGCCTGTTTTTTTTTTCTGATTGATCACGGTTCATCGATCTTTATTGACATAACGTACGGGTACACGTATAAATACATCTTTCATTCGTTTACATGGACCGTTATGCTTTCAAATATTAGCTGAGCATCCTGCTGCTTCATCGACCTGTCCGCCAACTATACAAACATGCTAGCGTTAGCAAGCTAGTTACCTTTTCAGATACCGCGCATCTTCTGCGAGAAAACTGTCCATTTTAAACAAAAAAGAGATCCTTCATTAAGATGTCCTTCTTCCCAAACAGGGACACACAGTTGCTGACAAGGGGTGGATGTTATCGATCTCAAACGGCTCCAACTGATGCTGAAGACAGGACGGATGTTGTGAACCACCGCAGCCTGTTGCCAGGGGAGCGGCAGCCAGTGCCAGCATGCTATGCTAGCTAGCTAAAGCGAATTAGCTATACTGCCACCTGTAGTCACGGAGGACAAGGCGACTGCAAAACCGACACAACACAACCGCAATGTGCGGGCAGGTAGGCCTCATAGCCTATATGACATGTGTGTCGTGATAACTAATAAGTACAGTCGAGTATTGTAGGCTACTTCAGTTCAACTTGAGGAATTTGTACTTAATATAAGTCTTCTTTTTCATACCACTTTCTACTTCCTACCTTTACAGCTCACATGGAAATATTGTACTTTTTACTCTGCTACTTATATCTCACAGTATCTCCCACTTTAAGTGTTTGATACATTCATTTTTGTATTAAACTAGGAGTTAAAATATTACATCTTGTTAAAAGTTAAAACTACCCAACAGTTTATATAAGTAGGCCTACTGGTGGTAGATTAGCCAGTTGATTTGGCTAATCAGTTAATGTTAGCTAATGCTAGCTCGTTTCATGGTTCCAGCTTCTCAGATGTGAGTATTTGCTTCTTTTCCTTTGAATATTGTGTGTATTTTAATATAATTGTTGTAATGTTGAGGTTTGACCTATTTGTTTGGACAAAATATTTTTACAGCAGGTCTACTACAGTGTGGTGTGAGTAATATTAGCAGCAGCAGGGCTGTAACTTGACTTTAGAGGTCATGAGTCCTTTCCTCAGAGTATCCCCACCACATCCTGCAAGAAAATGTTCACTGGCCAACAAATGTTGTTTTTATTTATTTTAAATTGTTTCCTCTCTTCATGGTGGTGTTTCATTGTGTAATGTGTGGTGGTGAGGTCATCTCTGATTGGCCTCACCTGAGGGGGGTCACTTTTACCTGATGAAGGACCAAGGACAGAAATGTTGTATCTCCACTAAGTTTGGGGAGCTCTGTCCTCTCTGAATGTTTTAACATTCAAACTATAATTGAGGCTGATGTGACTGTCTTGGTATTTTGTCATAAACCAAAGTGTTAGATGAATAGACATTTAGGTGATGATGGTGATTTGATCACTTTGTGAACAGGTGCATTCATGAATTTTGACACCTGCATTCAATCCATTGTAACCACTTTAAGAGCAAAGTACCTGGGAATAACAATCTATCAATAGTATTTGTGATATTTCACTCCAAACCTCAAATTTGTACCTCATGCTTGATGTTACAGAAAATGTCAGAGCATTTATTAAGTCTTTTCGATACATCATCTGGGGACCATGAATGATTGTAAAAAACTTTGAGCTAATCCTCCAAGTGTTAAGTTACTTCACTCTTGTAGTAGTGTTACCTGCTAGTGCAGAAGTGATTCCTCCACATTTATTCTGCAGACCGTAGGCAACAGACACAGATTGCAATATGCAATGCTAATGCCAGACATTCAAATTATTAAAGATTCTCTCCTTTTATAAAATGTTTAATGTCCAATTAATAAATGTACTATTTCCTCTGTGTTAAAGGACTATATCTGCAGAAGTGATGGATGGTCTGTCTGCAGGCTGAAGTAACAGAGGCCACCAGGGTGAGTCGGGGTTGTGTAATTCCTGATGACGATGAGTAAGGTAAAGAAATAGGATCTGTGAACTTGGGGTGTGTTTTGCTGCTTGTTGGAAACCTGATACCGGTTTTAACTTTCACGTACCTTCAGCGCAACAAATGGATTCTCTGCATATTTCTTTGAATTTTGTTAATCACTGAAAGCTTCATACTAACCATGGTCAGTGTATTTTAACACTCTCTTTTTATATTGATATCCCCTTTAGGTTTTGTTTGTTGAAATATTCACCAACTATTTTTGTATACAATTGAGTCCTAAATGCTTTTTTTTCTTCTAAAAACTAGATAATATATTATTGTTGTGCTTTAGGGAAACAGTTTTCATCTAGTTAATTAAAGTTGTAAGTGAGAAATAAGCAAATGGCAAGTTAGTGTAATCAATACTGTAACATGCCACCAGATCCACTCCCCAGTAAATATTTGCTTGTCTCAGCACCAGTGACAGCTGATGTCACCGCACTAAATTTAGTCTGTGATGGATATATCAGAATATTATTTGTGTTAGGGTTCAAAAATATACAGTGTTCTTTGGTGACTGACTGAATGACTACTGGTACTGTTTTTTGTTTAATAGGCTAAGATTTACACACAGTTTTTTTTAGATACTCTATCCTACAAAACAGACCCACAGGTCAATAAGAGTGACCACTGGTGAAACTGGTGTAGAGAGAACATAACTGAGGCACTCTGGGTGTCATGAGTGGAGTAGGTGGACCTAGCTGCAGAAATGATCTAACTGAAGGTTCAATGCAAGCAAAGCAGAATTGAACATTGCATAACAAAACCAAGGATCCAGGAAAGTCCAAACAGAAGACAGGCCTTAATTATAAACTAATCTAACGAGCACAGAAGCTCAGGTGAGGGGAATCAAGTGATTAGGCAGGAGAGGCAAGGAAGGTCTAACGAGGCTGATTCAGAGGAGGTGATTAAATGGGCAAAAAAAGGGAACAGAAAACAAAACTACTCAGCACAGTTAACTCTGAGTGTTTTTTAATCGTGGTCTCCTGCAGGCTATGAGTAATGTTGGGGCTTCTGGGAAATGTAGTTGGAGTACAAAGAGACAGTATATGCCACAGAAATCAAAGCAGGAAGTCGAGATTATTGGGATTAGAGAGCAAAACGGACAGATTCTGGACAAAAAGTGGTGTTTTTGGTGAAAGTGTCCTCTACCTCTGATAAAACAAGAATGCAACAAGGTAAAAACAAACATTTTTTTCATGATGAAATAGAGAGTCTCTTGTTTCATTTGAGCTATTCAGTGTTTTCAGAGATATAGTACAAAATATTCTGTGGGTCTTGAAATATGACTCAAAATGGGCAAAAACGCTGGAACAAGGTACTTTGTGTTTTATAAAACGGCTGGCCCTCAATGAGTTAACAAAACGTGACTGGGCACAGATGGAGTTTCAACTTCTACATGTTGACACTATACATTTAGAAAGAAAGCAAAAATAAATAACATTGCTCTCAGATGCTGTTTTAATTCATTGTACCACAAAGTAGCACATTTGAAAGATGGTGAATATGATAACTCGAGACAAAAAAACATGACTAAATCCCTTGTTTGTTGCGTACATGTTGAGACACATTTGGTGGAGATCTGTACTCGGCTGTCTTTCCCTAGTGTAGCGATTTTAGTCTAGACTTGGGACTTGACTCTGGAATGAAGGTAACCTTGTGACTTGCAAAACAATTTTTTTGTCCCACTTAAGCATTTAACTCACCACCATTTTGAAGTATTGTAGGTTGCCTGCTAGCCTTTGCTTAAACACGGAAATAGGGACACAATTTGGCAAGTGTATTATTGATTGATTGATTTGTTTGTGTGTACCAGACAAGATACAACTTAATTAACCCTTATCCAAACGAGCAGAAGAGCCCGTGAATTCTTGAAATAGGGGGCACAAACTGGGACAAAGTAGCAAAGGGAATATGATGGCTTGGAGTCTAAACTGTACTCTTTATTATTATTATCTGGTGTCTGAGGAGCTGTGTTGATATAAAACAGGCGCCATGTATACAAACAAACGAGGCGACATTGCTAATTTTAGGACCACATTCTATGGCAGCAAGGCCTTGAGGTCGGACGTATGGACTCTTGTGTGCTGCTGGAATTTACAGCCTGAAATTCAGTGGTCTCTGTTCGTCCTGAGACAGCAGCTCCCAGCCCTCCCTTCCCTCACTCCTCCAAAGTCGCTGTCCCTAGCAGGTGATCTGTAAATCTGGCAAGGCGTCCTGAGCACCGCCCTGTGAAAAAGATCTCCGCCGATCACTTGAACGCTTGCAGAGACGTGTTGAACACTCAGCTTGACAGATATAGCAGCAGCTGGAGTAAGAGTGTCCCAATCGGGCACCGTAACAAACTGTTACACTCTTCCTCCAACACTCGGTCAAACACCTTCTGGATACCAGCACTGCTCTTTGAGGGGTCCATACAGCCAAAATGGAGATTGCACTTGAAGCTGATCGAGCCAGCTCACCGCCCAACTTTGAATACAAGGGCGCTCACCAGGCTTTCAGGGACCGCTGGAAAGAGACAGATGACACCATGTGTCGCCACAGCATGTCCTTCCACCTGCACCACTCACTGAGGAGTGAGTTCTTTGCCAGCTACCTGTACCTGGTGGAGAAGATCCCCCTGGGTAAGAAGAAGGACCACACAAAGATCCAACCACACACCAGCTTCACCGTCAAGAGGTCAAGATTTACAACCTTTACTTGACCCCTGACTCCATTATGGATTGGGCCAAACAGAAGAAGCATGCTGGAGGTTTTGCATGTTTTGTTCTGAGTACAAATCACCCTGCAAGAATGATTTATTTTCAGCAGTTTTTCATTGGTTTCAGTTTTGCACAAAGTCACAAGTTCACGAGTGAAGTTGAAACTGTACAACATAACCCTTTATGCCACAGTGACTGAGAAAAATCAAAGCATGTCATCTGACTTAAGTTCATTAACATATTGTAGTGAAGTTAATGGAAAATGATGGCTACCTGGAAGACAGGAAATACTTTCAAAAATATATGCAACAAGCATGTGCAACATGCATGTTGCACATGGTAGTCAGTATTAGTAGAGTTAGTGTTAAAATGGAAAAAAATAAATCCAACACTTGGAATAATTATGGGATTTGGGGAGAGTATACTGAATAATCAATAGTTTTATTTGACCAGCTACAAATATTATCTTACATTTTAATACATTTAAAGGCCTTTTAAACTAGTACTTGTTTTGAAGACACATCAAAAGCTGGATGTTGTGTTTATGTTGCTGTCTCCACCTCTTGTAGTGGATATCTGCCTGTGGAATTTCAAAAATAGGGTGCATGGTGAGATACATACATATCTTTTAAAATGTATTTTTAAATACTCGTTAATGCACTTGGGATTAGTCCAAAGGGCAAGTAGCTTGTCTCACTCTGTCAGGGATATTTCACACAGAACTGTTCTATTAATTACTGTTAGAGATTTAGGGAGGCAGAGCCAGGTTAGCTGTTTACCTGTGCTTCTGATCTTTATGCTATTAGCATTATACTGAGTATAATGAAATAATGTGGTGCTGAGTGAAAGTTTGCACCACAGAAGAACCAGGAGAAATCCAGTTTCGTAGCATACATTGTGCTGGTCGGTGAATTTGCAGGCCCACTGGATAACATGCTCTTCATCCTGACAGAAAGCTACTCTTCATTGTAGAAGGTCCAACCCAATCCTCTGCAGGGTGTGCAGTTCTCTTTCATGACACCACAAGTTGCAGAAACAGGAGATCCTGACCTGTTGGCCATTCTGGCTCAAAGACACATTACTTTATTACCACTAACTTGATACAAAGACCATTAAGGGCATGGCATGTCAAGCACTAACTCATGTCAGTCACTGCTATACATGCCAGTCAGATTATTTACACAGAGCTTTAGGTGGACTGAATGAAATATTAATTCAGTCTTTTTATGTCTGGAGAGAGTAAACCTAAATTAAGTATACTATACACCGGTTAGAAGGGTATCACTGGAGTTAAATTTAGGACTAAGATATTAGAAATAAACATTATTCATCAAGCCAGCATCTAATGAGCTGGTCCACTTTGAAAATGCAAGACAGAAGAACATGGTGCCGCTGGATTGATACTTCCTTGGCAGGAGTGCATGTCATCACGCTGTCTTCCCCTCTTCATGGTCTTGCTCGACGTGTCTATAATTATTCTTAGTCTGAAAGCTTTCCTGAGGAGTCACAAGACATGAAAGTGCCAGCATTACAGCATTAGATGCTCCAATCGAACCTGATGCAACAACAAAATCCTCAAATATCTCAAAACCAAGTCGCCGCTTGTCAGAAAAGTCCCAGCTTGAATCGTCTGTTTCTCCTCCTTGTTTTTAGCGTGACCTCCAGGTGATGAATGATTCAGTCCCTTTCTTGGCTCCCTGCCTCGTCCTGATGTTTCTAGCATGGAGGGGGAGACCACTGGAAATAAATCCCCCCTCTTAATGTTTCACTGTGGTGTCATGAATTCTGCCACTGGAGGTCCTTGACAAGCGCACTGACATTCCCCCCATCACCTCCCACCCCCTCCACGCCAGGAACTTGTCATCTAAGCCTTCGGAAATGTTGCGTTCATTTGGCAGGATTTATTTCAGCTCATCAGAACCGAGGCAACGGGTTTGGCAGGAGCCAGTTGTTAAGTTTAATAATGTCACAGTATGCCATTGACATCATATTATAAAGAGGATTGTTGTAGTACAACACATTATAGAACACATAAACATTGCTTAAAATGACTGACAACTGTTGTGGTCCAGCCTGCAGAAGGGTCCTTTGAGGTTCCCAGTTTAACAGAAATACTGACTTTTTGCTAATTGGTAACCTGCAGAGAATGAAAACGCACAGCACGAGATCAATCAACCAGCTTGTTATTTTATATCGTGTAACAGCTGAGCAGAGTGTAAGGGTAGCACAGCACGTCTTTATTTATAGTCCTCTGGTAATCAAATTATCATCCAACATTTCTTTTCAGATTGTGAACAGTGTTCCTGTTCTTACAGAGAAGTCTAGTGTCAAGGCATGGTGTTGGAAATGATTCCTTCTTGCCTGTAATCACTAATACAACATTAGATTTGAATTAGAATTGTTTATTTTATCCCGCTAATGTTGGTTGGTCTGTGAGTGGTCCGGTTCAGGCCATATCCAGAGAATGAGTCATCGTGTTTTTTGTGATCCTCTGACCTCCTCTATTAGCGCCACCATCAGGCCAGAATATTCATGTGAACACCAAAAAAAGTCTCAATTTTGTGGGCAGATTCCTGTGAGATTTACTCAACACATTCATGTTTCCCAGTGCCTCTTGGACTCAAAAGATTAATTAATGAATTAATTAAATCCTTGAGTGCCTTGTTCCAGCATTTTTGTCCATTTTGAGTTATATTTCAAGACCCACGGAACATTTTGTACTATGTCTCTGAATAGCTCAAATGAAAGAAGAGACTCTCTATGTCATCATGGGGGAAAAAAATTGTTTTTACCTTGTTCAGTTCTTGTTTTATCAGAGGTAGAGTAGAGGCCACTCCCACCCTAAACTCCACTTTTTGTCCAGAATCCGTCTGTTTTGCTCTCTAATTGCCATCGGCTCCACTTCCTGCTTTGATCTCTGTGGCGTATACCATCTCTTTATGCTCTGACTACATCTCCCAGAAGCCTCAAAATTACTCACAGGTTGCAGGAGACCGCGCTCAGCGACCCCCTGCCGAAAAAACACTTTGACGTCGAAGTACGTCAATGGCACTCAAAGAGTTTATGCCTCTTAGACTCAAAAGATTAATTCAGATTGATGTGAAGCGACCATATTGACTGTAAATGTCAGAATATTTTTGCAGTTGGTGTGAAGTGTGTAAATTTTTTTTTCATTTTTCTGTAAAGGCAGCACACCCTTTTCCTTCACAGTGGTGCACTTTGCTTTTGTGGAGCTGTTTTTTTACCATTTCATCACAGTTAATATCTGTGCAAAGTATGTTTACAAGAGCACTAATTTCTCTCCAAAAACTCTTATTTCTGATCTGAATGTGCACTATATTGATGCATTTTCTTTATAAATGTAGGCTACAGAATGTTCTTTATAAATTAAGTTTCCAAAGTCAAAGATTAATCCTGTTAAATAATTCTGATCTCAATATTAATATTTATATGCTTGACAGTTTTGCCATAATCAAGTAGCCCCAACACGTTTCTTTTCATCCTGGTGTTAAGTTACTCTGTAAAGAGCCATCCAGCAAGTAATGACTTTATGAATCTAAGAATGTGTAAAGCCACTCTCTTAATGTCTGTCCATGTGCCCGAACAGTGAAGCTGTTTCCAGTCACCTGTGAGTACATCAAAGGAGAGAAACAGTTTTACTACAGAGCTCAGCAGTTCTACGAGGACGTCCCGGCCGCGGAGGAGGGCATGCTGGGAGATTATGTGGAGATATGCAACGTTGATCTGGAGGGTTCCCGGCAGTTTCTGAAGAGGTTTGTGGTGAGTCACGTTTAAGTCGAGATCAAAGGCATTGGGAAGCTGATCTGGTAACATATGAGCTGTCTCTCCATCATTTATACACTTTGCTGTGGCTTTGACGACTGCCCTCTACTATATCAATTTACACTGGCACAGCGATGCCTGAATGTGCATACCGAGAATCTACTTTGGGTGAGAAAGTCATTTCTGACTGCATAAAAAGAATTCCATCCAGTTACATGTGGGAGGAGACCTCAGTCAGTTTCTAATAGTAGCTCAGACTTGATGTGAGCCTCATAAACACCCATACAGAACAGCTGTTAATCAGTTTGAACCATAGTCAGTGTTTCATGGCACTTGTTTGTCTATTCTTTTGAGGTATATTCATTGTTTCATAAACTGAAATGTGGTGTATAATTTATCCCAAAGGAGAAGTTTGACATTTTGGGAACTATTCTCTTGCCGAAAGTGAAGACGGCTGATGAGTATGAATCTAGTTTAGCATAAAGTTGGAAACAGCTAACATGACTCTGTCCAAAGGTGACAGAGTTTGCCATCCAACACCTCTACACCTCACTAATTAACATGTTATATATTGTTTGTTTAATTTGCAGCGGAAACACAAGACTTCTCAGTTTTATGGGGTGTTATGTACTGAACTATATTTTTATCCAAAACAGCAACGTCTCGTAGTTCATGCTGGTTGCTGGGCATCTGTTTCGCTCTGTTTCCACTCTTTATAGTCGCCTTAGTCTGCTGCTGGCTGTAGCTTCATATGTACAGTGGTGCCAATGTATTTAATTCGTCTAATCAAATCAAACTTTTGACATAAAAGGGGAAAAATATATATCCTTAAAATGTTGAAACTTTCCTTAAAATATGGCCATCATTTTCTGAATTTTAAAAACCTTATATATTCAATATATTCTTTTATGCGTGCACACATGCCTCTGTATGTCAGAGTAGAGTAGAGGGTTTTTTTAGATGTTAGGAGAGGTCAAGTGCTAATTCAGGGGAATGGGTTTGGCCTAGAGACTGGGTTATTTAGAGGATCAGTTTTACAGGAGCTCTAATTATAAACTGCTAAGATTGGATGCTTTAAAAGAACTGCACACAGCTCCGTCGCTACTTTTCCACCAGTGCTAATGTAAACACAACAAGTCCTGATTTAACACAACTCACCACTGACTAATACAACAGGAAGGTCAACGGAACATAGAAGTGCAAATCATACTGTATCATCATATCATCTTTTCTAAAAGAAGATGTATTTATGGTCTTTGAAGGCCTGATCTCCTCTCTGTTGGACAGATGTTAAATCCCGAAAGAATCAGCGTTCCAGATGCTGGAAACCAAATTATCATCAAAAAATAAAACAAGACATATCATATTTCAGGTAAAACTATCATACATTTAAATCCATACTGCAGTGGCACACCAAGAAATGTGTGTGCAAGTATATCTGTGCAGCAGTCCACAACACAACCATGAGTTTACCAAGTTAACTATAGTGGGCGCTGACTACAAAAAGCATCCTAATGTGCAAACAAAGGGTGCGTTGTATATCAATTTCAAACCATTAAGAAAAGCTGTAATATATATATATATATATATATATATATATATATATATATATGTGTGTGTGTATGTACAGTGTCTGGCTTGTTATCTGAATGGAGACGATTTGATCGTTTGTCCAGATTCACACAGTCACTTATTGATAATATATTATAGACATGGCAGTGATAAATACTAAAAACTCTTTTTTTTATTAATACTCACAGCCATGTGACAGAGAGTAACAGGATACAATCCCTGTGATCTTTTGAGATGTTGCAGTGCCTTAAATGTTCACAACACCTTATAATTGTGTGGTACATACCTATTTAGAGTGATGAACTGTGTTTAATGCTCTTGATATGGTTCTGACTTTTGTTTACATGTATTTTATACAGACATTTCTGTTTCACTTAATGCAAAGACCCTGAATGTTAGGGTCAGGCTAAAGGATTATCTCTCTTCCACCATCTCTCCTACAGATGTATGCTCAGTTACACACCATCCTCCCCTAGCTGTGAACAGCTCCTGTTTAAATCTGACATCTCCATTAAAACGTGTCGGGGAAGGAAAAGATTTAGAACACATCCAGATTAAACTGAGCTACATACGCACGGAGCAATATGGCAGTAATTCACCAAAACCAGGAAGCCTCCTGTAACAAGCACAGAGCTCCTCGGGGCCCCATCTCTCATACAATCACACACTGGGGCCCCTGATGCTGAGGGGTTGGAGTGAGGTCAGAATACCAAATGAAAAGGAACAAAAACCAGCATGATTCAAGTGAGGTAACTTTTTGTTCCCTTGCGGTAAAGTTCATAGTTTTGTTGCCCTGAGGAACTGAGGTCGACTTGTTTGTGTCGGTGCTTTTGAGGTGCCGAGGCCTAACATCTGGCAACACGGAACATTAAGTATAGATCTTGACTTATAGATATGGTAATAACACACTGCAGGGAAACTTGACATTTAAATAGACATCTTGTTTCCTGTGAAATGTATAGAAATAAATATCCAGCTCTTATTTTTAAACAAGCTTCAGTTGAGAAATTTTACTGACTTTATCCTCTAGATACACTTCTAAATAATATCTATGAATGTTTTAGTCCTTTTTTTCTCCCACAGGGTCCTGGTAAGGCTGGCACACACTGTGCCCTGGACTGTGGCTCCGGGATCGGCCGCGTCACTAAAGGTGTCCTCCTTCCTGTGTTCGAAAAAATGGAGCTGGTGGACATGATGGAGCACTTCTTACTCCACGCGCACGAGGAGTACCTTGGTGACGGCGCTGACCGCGTTGAGACCTACTATTGCTACAACCTGCAAGAGTTCACGCCTCCAAAAAATAAGTATGACGTCATCTGGATGCAGTGGGTGGCATGTAAGTGCGACAGGGATCTCTTTTTTTTTTTTTTTTTTTTTTTTTTTTAACTTTACTTGACGTTGAATGTAGCTGAACATAATTCCTCGGGGTACCGAGCTTTCTGTTTCAGGTGAGGATATTGGTTTTCAGTTTCCTGGCAGGAGTGACTCATCCGTGACAGAATATTTTAGGTAGTGCCTCGATCGTCATTGTTGATCCTCCAAATTCCAGGTTAATGTCATGATAATGTCAGTGTGGTAAAGTAACCTCACATGAGATCAACACGGTGGCTGCTGCAGTGTCAGCAGTGATGTGTCAATACCTGTTGTGATGAAGAAGGAACTGAAGCTTAAGCTTAAAATTTAACACCTGACATGCGTTCCAACCCCCACCTCTGGTAGTGTCTGAAAAATGAATATGATGGATAAAAACAGGGAAAATAAGTTTCCTTGGTAAGATATCTGAGCTCAGCTTTAGGGACAAGATGAGGATCTCAAACACCCAAGAGAAGCCTGGTATACAACCATTACTACCACTGCAGGGAACCTCCTGGGGAAGTCCAGAACATCTGGCAAGGATGTGCCTAGGATCCTCGTGGAGGAGGACATTATTTGCTTTCTTGAAGAAGAAATGAAAAGATGATCTATTTATATCAGTTGTTTCAACCACCAGACTAAAACACATGCATGAAGCAGTGCACCTTGTTTTTATATCAAATGTCCGCAAGTTCTGGTGAACATCAGTAGGAAAGCTGAAGGAAGCAAAGGTCCCTGCAGGGACTGATACCTCAGATTTTTGTTATTCTTATTTGTCTTTCTGTTCAGGCCACCTAACAGACAAGGACCTGATGAACTTCCTGTTTCGCTGTAAAAAGAGTCTGCGTCCAAATGGCGTCATCATAATAAAGGACAACATGGCGCGGCAGGGCTGCAAGCTGGACCCCATCGACAGTAGCATCAGCCGCCACCTGGACATCATGAAGTGCATCATCGCCAAGGCCGGCCTGGAGGTCCTGGCTGTGCAGAGGCAGGAAGGCTTCCCAGAGATCATCATGCCTGTCTGGATGATTGCCATGAAGTAGAAGAGACGTTATTACTTTTAAAAGATTGTCATTGCTCCATTTGAGGAGGAAAATCCATCCTAACCCTAACCCTGAATATATACTTCTTATTCCTCTGTTGTCTAAGTTTAGATTTGTGATCAAAACTCTAAAAAATAAAGCAGAGCAAGAAATCTTCACATTGTCATCAGGAGATAAATCCTGAAGCTGCGGTGTGGACAGCGTGATGGCACCCGGGGAGATTTTATGGAGACAGCCCAGTACTGAAATAAAGCTTTTACATGGACATCAACCTGTGACAGAAGAGCGCTGTACGTCCAGAGGCAGACAGTAATTTATTGTCAGGTGACCACCTTCTGGGGTTTATATCTTGATGACATCAAAGATCAGCTCACTGGAGTGAAACTGTGGGAGATCACTAGAATAACGTGGATTCAAATGGTTACTCCTCTGAGTGATGTATCATGTTAGAGTAACATGATAACTATATTTCTTTATATTTTAGAACACCATACTTTGCTTTTGCACCTGGTATTAACTCAATGAGTGGCAGAAAGTGCCTTGTGCCAGCATTTTTTGCCCGTTTTGAGTCATATTTCAACACACAGAATATTTTGTACTATGACTTTGAAAACACAGAATAGCTCAAATGAAAGATGAGACTCTCTATTTCATCATGATTTTTTTTTTTAACCTTGTTTCATTCTTGTTTTATCAGAGGTAGAGTAGAGGCCACTCCCACTACAAACGCCACTTTTTGTCCAGAATCTTGATCACCTCCATTTCCTGCTTTGATCTCTGTGGTGTATACCATCCTTTTATGCTCTGACTACATCTCCCAGAAGCCCCAAAATTACTTGCAGGCTGTGGGAGACCACGATCGATGACCCACTGCTGAAAAAACATATTGACGTTGGCAATGGCAATTAAAGTCAATGGCAATTAAAGCGTAACAGTATATAGGATGCAGGATTAAAAGATCATAATACAAAGAGTAATAATTAACCTTGTTTGTTTTTATTGTGGTAGTCCTGCTGCCTCAATACATCCATGGTGTATGGGCTGTAAAAACATGTTTGTGGCTCATTGACAGGCAGCTTAAGCAGGAGCAGGGGGATTCAGGTGACTTTATAACTTGTTGGGCAGATTTTGTTTCTTAAGAATGATACAGGTCACGTGTTAATACCAGGTGGAGATGGGGTCTTAATTATTAGGTCACCTTTCAGCATAGCATGTACTTCACTGTTACTTTTTATTGTAGGAGAAACAATGTTCATTCAGTGCACTTAGTGCAGGTGGTCAAGTGTAAATATTTCATTAGTTTTTCTGTAAGTATGTGTTTTATACTTTTGCTTGTAATATTGCAGTAATTTAGATTTACTTTTTATATGGATATATTTTGTCTGTGCTATTCTTTTAGATTAAATTTATTTAATCACCGTCAAGCACATTTAGCTGCATTGTTTTGCAAAAATAAAAATGCCAAACTGAAAGCACATGGATGTAGTTTTATGATTTCTTGAATGCTCTTCTCATATATACAGTAATGTTTTTCATCCTCTGTTCTGAACAAAGTCTAATAGGATTAGCGGTGGGTAATCACCATTGGCTATTATAATCAAGGCTGGAGCATAAATGCTGACCAATTTTCCCTAAATATTCCTACAGTGACTGCAGCCAGCGTCCACGCCCCTGACAGTGACCACGCTGCAATCTTCCAGAGTGAGCTGAAAACACACCAGATAATTGAGATCCTCTCAGATCGTTATGGTAATTCTCCTAAGTATTATTACTATTATTATTTTCTTTCTGACTAACAGCAGAAGCAGCACATTGTTTCGGGCTAATGACTTTCAGCTGGGCCCCTGAAGCGGATAGGGGGGTTGATTATTTCCTGGTTTTGACAGACAGTGCCGGCTTTCATATCTGCCCTGGCTTCATTTCAGGCCTGTCAGATGTTGTCTGCGTAAAACACATCCAGGAGTCGCCTCAAATATTCAGCTTTTGCGTGCGTAAGAGCTAGCCGAGAGTGGTGCGGTGTTGTTCCTCCATGAGCTTTTTATGAAAGGATATTTTGTCAATGAGTCGACAGGCAGCGAGAGCACACAAAATCATCAAAGTGTTGAAGGCGCGATGGCGTGAGATTATCTCCACGGCATGTTCCTCTCGTCAGAATGAGTCTTTTGAGATGTGACTAGACCAAACACATTTTCCACATCCCGTATGAATTAAAGATCAAAATGCCCCAAAGTCAAACTTTTAGGTATTTTTTTTCCTCTCCCACAGCAAATGGCAGCCAAATGTGCTGTCACCTTTTCAGGAGTGGTTAGCGTCGCTGACAGTCAGGGCTATCATTCCTAATACTTTTCAATGTCCTCTGCAGCCGCTCGGCAGCAGTTTGAATATATTAGCTGGAGTAACGCTAATTTGTCCAGTCATGTCAGCAGAGCAGAGCTTTGGACCTTATTCCAGAGAGAGAATATTTCAGACGGCTCATAGAGACAGGAAGAAGACAGAGACCACAGAGGGATGGAGTGACCAACACTGTGTAATCACCTCAACATGCAGAACACTGCTGGGAACAGCTCGGCTTAAAGCCACAGTTTTAACTATTAGACAATGACAAAAAAAATACTTTATTTGGTTTGCTTGGATTTCCCAGATCCACTCTAAATGCATTGCTATGTCCCAACATCATCATTGATTTATCGCTTTAAGCTGGTGGCAGAGCAGCAACTTTAAAACTTCCCAAAAAGTCTTATTGGTATAATTCTAATGGTGCCAAGACACGGCTCTTCCAAACATAGCTACAATTATTACCACACTTGTACCAGGGGAGAGTCCATGCTTGATATTTGTGACACATTGTGAATTCTGTACTGTGTCCCTGGAAGCTCAATGCACTGAAACTTAAAGACAAAAACATGTAAATCGACAAAACATCTTGACAACACATTTACAGCCTTTAGAAAAACACAACCAAATATAGAAACACACTGCAAATGCATTACCATGCACAGCAGCTGGGTATTGGCGATGTCATATGAAAAAAGCTGCACATGTTGCCAAATTGATGATTCTTGCATTTTGTCCGTTTGGGAGTGTTTTCTTTCAGTGTTCAACATAAAATCCACAAGCAGTATGTTTTATTTAGAAAATCCCCTCAAAGAAGTCATTAACTCTTTGAGTGCCAGCCATTAAAACAGAAAGTGTCTTGTTCCAGCGTTTTTGCCAGTTTTAAGTCATATTTTAAGACCCACAGAATATTTTGTACTATGACTCTGAAAACACAGAATATGTCAAATGAAAGAAGAGACTCTCTATTTCATCATGAAAAAATGCTTGTTTTTACCTTGTTCCATTCTTGTTTTCACAGAGGTAGAGTAGAGGACACTTTCACCAAAAACGCCACTTTTTGTCCAGAATCCATCCGTTTTACTTCCTAATCTCGATCGTCTCCAATTCCTGCTTTGATCTCTATGGTGTATACTGTCTCTTTATGCTCCCACTACATCTCCCAGAAGCCCCAAAATTACTCAAGGCTGTGGGAGACCACGATCGGCGATCTGCTGCCCAGAAACCACTTTGACGTATTATTGTTGTTGTCACTCAAGCGTTGGATTTTAAATGACATCGAAATACGTCAATGGCATTCAATGAGTTAAGTTTCAATTTATGTTTAGTTTGTCTTTGACACTACTCAACTCCGTTTTCTCTCGCTTGCTCTCTCGCTCGTTTTCAGAGAGAAGCTTATTCATATGTAATCATCACAAATAGAGAGACGGACATCCATCCAAAACCTTAATTTTAATAAAGCTGTCCTGTTGTGCCACTTCTGCACCAACTTTGTTAGGCCCCATCACCAGTTAAAGCTACAGTCTGTCACATTAGAGAGCTAGCAAGATTTGAAATTGGCACCTCCTCTAAGCCTCCTCCAAGCTCCACCCTCCTCTAAAGCCACGCCCCCTCAAACTTGAACCATCTGACAGCAAGGAGAGGAGAGTCGATATGCTACATCACCACAGTTGTAAAATGTCCCGTTCAAAGCCAATATATCAACATCATTTATACATTTATCACCTTTATAATGCAAACACTGGAGACTGTGGCTGTGCAATATGTTCAAAATGTCATATCCTATAACCTCTTTAATACAAGCGACACGCACGAACGGATTATGTCTACAGAGAAGCTAATGTTAGCACTGGGCTAATACGCGCTACAAAAGTAGCTAAATTGGTAAACATTGCATATTTCATGAAAATAATAACTTCTTCTGAAGCTAAACAAATAATTACCTGTCCAACAGAAAGAAAACAACTTCTGCATCACTTTTAAGTCCCTTCAGATGTCTCAGTGTCTCCACTGATGTTGACTCAGGTTTGTCCTCTTAGCTTTATCCAGAGTTCCGTCACTGCCTTTCCTGCCTCTGACTTTCCTCTCTTTGTCTGTTTAGCAGGGTGAGTCAGAAGTAACACTGGAAGTTCCCTACAGAACAGATTATCTTGCTAACTCTGGCTGCAGAGTTTTCTGCAGAGTAGTATGCTGAATATTTCTAGCAACAGTTGGGAGGGACAGAGGGGATGCGTGGGCAGGACAAGACATGAAGGCATATCATTGGTTCTTTCCATTCGGACCAAATGGCAGGGATTGGTCAGAGTTTTTACGGTCCTGTAGCTGCTACGGAGATCTGATTCTTTTCATTCATTTTTCTGAATACATACTGTATTGACTGCTGTCAAGATGGAAGGACCATGTCACCCAGTATAATAAAAAGTGGTTGAACAGAATGTCAGACCATAGCTTTAAACAACATCAAAGTAACAAAAATGTTAGTGCTTTCTTATTGTGGGATGTGATGAGCACTGCAGCCTGTAGGGGGTGCAGCCTTGCACAGAGGTATGGTCCTCCCTCATGAAGATGGTGAACACCCCCAGGAAGCAGCACAGGGGTCATTTTCCAGAGCAGAGCCATCAACTCAGACAGCCTGGAGCTTCCATCCTGAACACACTGACGTCTTTGTGGAGCAAAACCTCAGTCAGTCTCTGGAGCCGGGACGGTTTCATGGAGACAGCGAGAGGAATAAGCCTAACCTCCATTCCCTGGGAGAATCCACACCAGAGGAATGTGCTTTCTCTTCATCTCTAGTTCTCATAGTAAATCATGTCACTGAAAAAAATAGACCTGATGATTTTTGGGTTGCTTTTTCTTTGGCTGCCCACGCACTCTCCCAGCGTGTCGCTGAGGGTCTAAGGGTGGGTTGTTTTTTTTTTTGCCCCACTAAGCTCTCCTCAGCTCAGAGGGCAGGGATTAGTTATACAGACTTTTTATAGGATCGGCCCCCCTGACCATGTAATATTTCATGCAGCAATGAGGGTTTGTAGTCTGGAGTCAGGTACTGCTGACTGTGAGGGTTTCAACTGTGAGCCAAACAAAGGGTGACAAATGACGACAGCCGTACAACTTCAGCGTAAAACTCTGTAACACCACGAGGAGGAATCATTTCTCTTCCCAAAAATGACCTTCCTGCTGAGTAGCGTGCGACGGAAAGCATTGCTCACAACAACAACAAAAAAAAAGAGGAATTTATTCCCATCTGGAGCTGCAATGTGTGATTCACCATGACTATGATGGAGCAATGCAGGGCCAGTGTGTTCTTGGCTATATGTGCAGAACCAGACCCTGAGGCCTACACTATGTTAAAGAGTGATGTCATATTTCTGCATTTCTTCCAAATGTTACACAACACAAAAACTACAAATCTTATGCTTCATCCAAACTGCATAGCAGATATTTGGACTTGTCATGGTGGGAAACATACAGGAGTTATCAGTAACACTAACAATCACTTAGTTCTGTTCCAGTGACATTAAATCAGTAAATCAATACCTGGATTGTGAGCTCAGAGCAACTAATTTCATAATTGACACCATTGCTTTTCCTCCTGTGACTTGTTGAAATGTCTTCTGTAGAAAAAGGTCTGTGTTTCTGTATTCAAAAGAGAAAGAAATGAGAGAGGGATATCAGAAAGTCTTGATTTCATCTCAGATGGCTGCAGGGGTGTGACCCTGTCTGTGTTTGATTGACAGCAGCTGGTAGAAATCTGGCAATAGATGGAACAAGAGACCAAGGCCCAATCCCAAACCTCCCCCTACACATTCTGCCTATACGCTCGCCCTACGTTTGCTCGTTCTCGCAGAGCCTCTGCCATATTAAGAGGCATCCCAAACCTCGTAGGGTGGAGGGCAATTGGACTGTTGAGCCCTTAAATAGCGAGTCTGCATTGATGCACACTGACAACAGCTTTAGCAGGAAAGGCGAATACAAAAAATCAAGGAGGAAACAACATACCAATTTAAGTTCTGCTTGGTGTCCAGTATGTCCCTCACACCTTTGTCACACTGACAGAAAATAAAACAAAAGTTGTAGTGTGGAAAGCTTAAAACTAGCAAGTCCTACACTATGCTGATGTTTGTTTTGATTTTGCAGCCCTGGCTCCTCATGGTCCTTGCATTGAAACACTTCTGGAATCATTTAAAATGATTTGAGGTATAATGTTACTCCTGCACAAGACGCATCTTTCTGTTGCCATGGTATCCCATACCTGCTCATCTTATCGATACCCTCCTCCTCCAGTTAAAGTGCCTCTAAAGCTGTGAGTGTGACTTCATTTGGAGTGACACTCAGTGGTGAAAGGGTAGTGTGTAGGGGGCAGTTTGGGATTGGGCCCATGTAAACAATCTTGTGCTGCATGTCATAAGCAGACAGGTGTTGTTATGGCCACACCAGCATCTAAGCGGACCAAAGTGACATTTGTAGGCATGTTTACATGCCGTTGTGCAGCAGCTGAGCAGCTAATTAGCTAACTAGTCTGCAAACTGATAGCAGCACAGATGCTGGTTTGGCAGCTCGTTCAACAATCCAGGCTGGAGGAGGACATGTGAGCTCTCAATCAGATCAGAGGAAGACTTTAGCAGGAGAAGTGGTTGTTGTTTAGAGCTGGTGGCTCTTGGCTCTATTGAAATAAGTTGCCCATTCTACCGCCATACTATTTAGTATAACAGAAAGATTTTTGAGATTAGTATGTCTCACTACATGCCAGATGCAGCATGCCAAATGATGTCCTTCTACAACCAGTTGCATTTCACACTATTTATCTTTTTTGGCTATTCTGGTCCACAATCGTCTGCACAGATATTTGAACAAGAAGTTCAAAGTTCAAGTCGTAACGTTATGATGAAGTAGTATGTCCCAATTGTATGCACTCTGCACGAACAGTATGTAGTTGGCAGGTGCAGTATGTACTAAAAGTACCAAGAAACTATATAGGGTCACATCTACATAGACAAATACCAAAACTAATTAATGTAAAACAAGGAGATGACCACCACCATTTTATAACCTAAACCCTGTGGTTATTATTGTAACCACAATGACAGAGCACCCTTTAAAGCTATAGTCTGTCATGTTAGAGCACTAGCAAGATTTAAAAGTGGCACCTCCTCTAAGCTCCACCCCCTCCACCGGACCTAATTGCAGAGATTGGTCAGAATTTTTACAGTCCTGCAGCTGCTACAGAGGTCATTTCACCCAGTATAACAAAAAGTGCTTCTGAACAGAATGACAGATTATAGCTTTAACTTGACAAAGCACTTATTTGTACCCAAGTTGTGATGGTTTCCTAAACTTATAACCAAACTTTGTTGTCACATAATGGGACTAATTCATTTTTTAGCTGTGATTTGTAACCGCTCTGGGAGGCACAGCATTGTGCTGATAGGGGTTCCAGAGGTTGCTCTGGAAAATGTGGACAATCAATTTTGGAGTTTAATTTGTAAAATTTGTTGTGCCAAAATTTGGTGAAAGCCAGACACCAGAAGAGCTGTTGTTACAATCACATTTTCAGCTATTACGTATTACACTATTACATACTTTTGGCCATTTGTTACATTTTTCTCCTGTAAGCAAACAGTATATCACAGCTGGAAACAAAAACCACGGATGATGGCGTCCGTGTGGTAAGTGAAAGTGTATACGTTAATTCAGCGTAATTTAGAACAACAAACACCTCATTTCATTCCTCTGACTGAGGTTTCTAAAGCACAGCCACCCAATTAGATTTACCCACAATTCATGTTGCCGCCGCCCCCCTCGGTGTTGCCGTGGCAGCGTGTTGCTTGACAACATGTGGAGCCGCTCTCGGGGCTCGGCGCTCTCGGTGCCCTTGGAAAGCCTCGTCCCTCATGCTGGTTTCAATTCCATAACCTTTCAGATCACGCCGTAATGAGTCGAAATGGCTCGCACATGCACATTATGCCCCGACGAATCATTTTTCCACCGAGCCAATTTACTCCCATGATTAAATCTTTTTTTCCTATGTGAGTCAGAGCAGAGAGGCAGGCGAGGCAGGGGTTTGGAGTGTGTTGTGTCTTTGGGGAGTCAAGTGTGTGTGAGGAGTCAAGTGTGTGTATGAGTGTGTTGAATGACTGAGCATCAGGGTTGGAAAGTAGCTCAGTACATGAGTTACATGAGTTCTGTTGCTCAACTGATTTGAAAGCACAGAAATCCCCAAAACTGTGTCTAGGTTTCTAATCTGACAGCGAACAATAACTAAACCGTGCGTTTTTGTTTGATATGAGAAATACAGCAGTTCACATTCATGGTAGACTACTTTGTAACGTGAACTTAATTATATTAAATAGCAGTAGAATCCTGTCTCAGAGTAATACAGACCATCTTACAGTGTTTTGGCATCTGATAAGCTCTCAAACTCACAGCTTTGTTATTCAAACTAGACTTCCTGGATTGGATTTCATCATGTATTAGTACCTGGTGCAAAAGGCCTCCAACTATACAGCTTTCTACGTAATTCTTATGCAGAGCTTTTTGTGCTTAACGCCTGTTAACACTTGTTTACTGTTATTTCGAAAGCAATTTTGCAGAACATTTCTTGGAATTGATTAAGCATAAAATAACTCTGTGTGTGTGTGTGTGTGTGTGTGTTTGTGTTTGGCCCGTGTGTGAGTGTGATGTGATGTATTCATGAGAAGGAGGGCATAGAAACAGGCCCCGCTGCTGGAGCCATTAGCTGCTCCAGTAAATCTGCTGGGACCTGAGAGAGTAGGCCCTTCAGCGGCAGGTATTTCCTGTCTCTTGATCTTGGGAGGCAGAGCTCATTTCTGCCGGTGGGGGTTCGGCCTTCATAATAAGTTGCGTTTTGATGCCAACAGTTTATTATTCAATTCATTCTGTGTAGCCTGGTGTGTGTGTGTGTGAATGCCATTTATGCAGTAAGAGCATGCAGCATACTCGCCAAACGCTGTAATTGGACAATTCTGTAAAACTCAGCATTGGCAATGTTTTTCAATGTTTACTGCCAATTCTGAACTATTCCCACAATATGCCTACAAGGTGATGTTGTTATAAAGCAAACCACTTTATTAAAGCACCACTATTCAAATCTTTTATATCACAATGAACAAAATGACTGTGTGATGTTAAAGGGGTTGTTCGAGCTGACGAACACAAACAAACAAGCCTTGATAAACTCACTATACTCGACCTGCACAACTGCAGACAGACGAGCTGGTCACTGTTCAATTGCAAGAGAGCCAGATATTTCTCTCAGGAGCTGGTAGAGACAAAAATCAACTAAAAGAGAGCAGAGTTTATCAGATGGACACAAATGCCACTGGGTTTGCTGAAAAAAAAAAGTTTGTTTTTACCTTGTTCCATTCTTGTTTTATCAGAGGTAGAGGCCACTTTCACCAAAATCAACACCTTTTGTCCAGATTTTGTTTTTGCTGCTTTGATCTCTGTGGTGTATACCATCTCTTTATATCCCGACTACATCTCCCAGAAACCCCAAAATTACTCACAGGCTGTGTGAGAGTGCCCTCTTGTGCCTGCTGCCGAAAAACCACTTTGACATATAAATACGTCAATGGCACTCAAAGAGTTAATTTACTACCACAGCTGTCAAATACATGAGAAAATGTACTCTTCATCTCTGTCTGATGTTAAGCACTTTTGTTCACGTTGGCTTGAAAGTCAAATGTCAGAGTTTGTTGAAGTTTTGACAAAACAATGAGCTGTTTTTATTTGTATGGTTAAGATTTGGTTAGGAGTAGAAACAGCACTTTATTAAGTTTAGGGAAACATCATCTTCATGGTTAAAAGAACTACTTGGTTAAGGTTAGAGAACGTCTGTGGTCATAAATAGCAGACAACATGTGCCGTGTGTTGAGGTCATATAATTCATGGAATCATGAGAAGTCACCTGTCAGATAAACAGAAATATATTGTCAGTTGTTTTAGGCATTTGACCAAATACACAGTGCTTTCTTTATGAATTTATTATGCCCTTAAACACATCTTTCAGTTTGAAATGACTCCATATTCTCTTCCCACACAGGAAAAAGCAGCAGCATCTTTAAGCTTTGTGTGGGTTTTTTTTTTCCCCTCTGCCGGTTTAAACCTCAAGCAGGGTGTTTGCATTTTGAGGAAAACAGGATGTGAACTTTTAAGACCACACTAAAGGAGTTTATGATGGAGGGAGACATTGTTCAGTCGTGTTCCTGGGCTTGTATACAAGGGAACATTGAAACACTCTGGTGGTTAAGATGTGAGGGGAAATTTATTGGACTCACATGGGCGACATTTTTAGTCAAACGTGATAGAAATTAATTTGCCCCTCACATGGGCCAACTGTTCTGGGGAGGAGGACAGTTAGAAGTAATTTGGGTAGATGAGTTAAGTGACGCTAATTGTTCGACTTAATGATCAAGTAAAAGCATGAGTCAAAGTGTGTCACAGCTGACATCAGATATTTAGATTGATGTGGAAAGGAAATACTTTTCTTTTTCATTTTATCGCTGTTTACTTCTTGAAACAGTCACCAGAGGTTTATTTGTTTGTTTGCTTAGTTACACATATGAGAGGATTAAAGGGGAAAAGCCAGTGCTGTTAAAAAGGGAATGTGTGGGAGAATCATAAAAACCCACTGAGTTTAGAACGGAAGTGAAAGTTAATCCATGCAGTACCTCTGAATCGCAGCAGAAATAGGTGAGGTGCATAAAATGTAGGTACATTAAAAGACATTTACAGACGTAATAAGATAAGATCCATCTTGAGGATTGACCACTCTTATTTTTGGCTGGCACTATGACTCCAGATAGCACATTGTTTCTGCGGCTGTGCATAATTAACGCTGATGAACCTCGTTGCCTTAAAGCTATTTTTTTGGTCACTTGGGGGCAATAAGTTGTTGACATAACATACACAAAGTTTACATAGTGCATGTTTCGGGGTGTTTGTGGCCATCTGATGAATGTAAGACCATCAATCATCGCTATCTTTTTGCTCAGTTTTTGTCTCCACCAACTCCTTAATGAAATATCTTTGTCTTTAGCAGCTAGATGTTCCACTTAAGCCTCAAAAGGATTAGGATATTGTGAACACATTAATTTGAAGGCCTACATATTGACTGAATTACTTTAAATTTAATGAAGATTGGTTCAAAGGCTTCTCTGGGAAAACCCTGTAAAAAATTAAGTTAAATCATTGAAACTCCAACAATAAGCCTGTCTCATACAGTCTCAGTCATCACAGTATTTATGGTGTGAGGAAATTTGCTGCCATGTGTACAGGAGCCAAGACTCAAACCTGAACCTGATGTGAGTTGAGAGACTCTGACCTGAGATGGCAGCTTCCAGCTCGATGGCAGAAACTGTGAAATCCAGCACTAACCCATCATTCTCTACGATGCTCTGCAGGGGGAGCAGAAAGGGAAGGGAGGAGGAGACGGGAGTGAGCAGCCCTCTTAATTTGAAGCAAGTTGAGCGATTTTATGAAGTAAGCTGTGAAATATGACTTTAATAATGGCTGCAAATGGCAGTGCAGGCGTCTGGGAGCATGGGAGGGTGAGAGGAATATGGTGGAATAAAAGTGGAAAATATAGAAGTCAAAATTCCAACACTGGGATCAACACCAGCTCACCGCCGCCTCCACCACCCTGGCAAAGCTCGTGAGCTAATGAAATGTGAAAATACTTGTGGGCGCGGCGACTACGGGCTCAGCGAAATCCAGCTCCATAAACTGATGATTAAATCGATGTCCCTGCGGCGGGAGCTTAATTCTGTATAGACGTTCCACTTTGCTTTGGCGGCTTGCTGGGTGAAGTTTGGGCTCTGAAGAAGAGGAGCAGACTGAGACAAGCGGCGTCTGACGAGGGTTTAACGGGTACCGCGGTACTTTTTAATGGGGGCACCACAGCACCACCCTGGCTTCACCCCTGCCCTGTGGTTGGACTTATAAAACCACAATGCTGATGTTTGGAGTCTCTTTTTATCACTTTTTTTGGTCTATATTTAGAAAATGTGACTGAAACTCACTGAAAATAATGAGTCGCTGAAGTCGTACTAACAAGCATTTAATCAACTTAGCCGGCGTTCTAGTTTTGGGGCTAAATGCTGAGGTAATGTGAGGCATTTATCAACATTATAGCTGAGACACCTCCCTGACAACATAAAAAGCACATGTTGGGAAAGTCCCTCCTTCAGCACAGCTTCATGATCCTGCTCTTCCTGTGGATCGAATCCCTGTCTGTGTATGTGTGTGTGCGCGTACTCAAACACATGATGCCTGCCACATTTGGTTCTTGGTAGAAGACATGCACGCTGCACACATTGCCCGATGAGAAATGAGAATTTAACGAGCGCACCACCACGGGCTGCACCGATCGCCCGAAAGAGTTAAGGGATGTTGTTCATTGTCACATGACATTAGGAGCGCCGACAGTAACTCTCCACCTCCTCCCCTGAACCGCCTCCTCGCTCCCCTGAAACCCCCAGCCCCGTACGCACATCTTGCCTGCAGATGTGGCGAAACCGCTAACACTTCAAAGTGCCTCTCCTCAGACCAACAGCGTACCCTGACGCCAACTGTAAATGTCCTGGACACAGTGCACGGAAAATATTAAACCCCCCCCATCTCGCAATGAACAGCCGGGCTGAACCGGCGACCAGGAGGGAGGGTGAGGGCAGACATCTAAAAAGACCTCCTAAAAACACTAAATGACTCATCATTCTGCTGTGCAACAACAAGGGAGAGTCAGCTTTGCTGTCTGTCTGTGGGTCTGTCGGCCAGAAACACACCGTGGCTCCTGCTGCCGCTGACGGACACATGTGCCGCACACTCATCGCTGTGTCAGATGCTTACCTAGCATCTCATGGAGGTGTGTCATCGAAACATCTCCACTGTGAGACATGCAAAACTGAAAGACTGCAAAAAAGAGATGGAAGGAGGAAAGAAAATAGCCTCTGTAATGAATGTTCGTCTGATTGTGTTTGGAGGAAAAGGTCTCAAGGCCTCTCCTCAAGTCAGCTTGGTTAAGATAATGATGTAATTGGCCTGGGCCCCTAAAGAGCTCCATCACGTCCACGCAGAGACAGAGTAAAAAGGCGGGTCTTTTTTGTGGTTTCAGCCATTATTCTTATTGGTTATGATAACATTTTACAGCGTTTCTTAATTGCAGAGACACGGGACACTACAACAACTTTACAACGTAAACATAGAGCATGGCCCCATGATCAAACGTCTTATTTTACACAACTATATAAACCACTGATAATAGCTCAAGCAATTTTAACTCAGCTGTTTTATAAAACAGAAAGTGCCTTGTGCCAACGTTTTTGAGTCATATTTTAAGACCGACAGAATATTTTGTACCATGTCTCTGAAAACACTGAATAGCTGAAATGAAAGTAGAGACTCTCTATTTCATCATGAAAAAATGTTTGTTTTTACCTTGTTTCATTCTTGTTTTATTAGAAGTAGAGTAGAGGCCACTTTCACCAAAAACACTGTTTTGCTCTCTAATCGTTATCGTCTTCACTTCCTGCTTTGATCTCTGTGGTGTATACTGTCCCTTCATGCTCTGACTACATCTCCCAGAAGCCCCAACATTACTCACAGGCTATAGGCCACAATTGGCAAACATGCTGCTGAAAAAACACTTTGATGTATTATTATGACGATGGCAAGCGAGCGTCAGATTTTAAAGTACGTCGAAATACATCAATGGCACTAAACCACACCAAACTACCATTCTCACCCTTGTTTTGAAATGTATCGCATATAGTGGACACTTGTTCCTGATAACGGTTAAAATGTTTAATCAGAATCAATCAGATGCCTCTTTGTTTCTTTACTGCTTTCTCACAACTATCACCCAGAGAATAAATAAATAGTGAGCCTTGAGCAATAGCCAAGTATCTGGGTGTGTGTGAAATCATCTGCAGCAGCACATGTGCTTGCTCGCATGCTTGCATACGCATCATGCGTTGGATTGCGTGCCTGCACAGACCTCTGCACGCCGTGTGATCACACAGCCCCGCGCCGCCTCCACCGTGCAGCTCGCTGCCGTTTCTCATGGAAGATGAAATGCGCTGCTCGCTATCCCAGAGGGACTGCTGGGAAGGGTTGAAAAACGAGGGGAAACATGGCAACGTCTCCTCTGATTCCACATCCCAGGCAACTTTGACCTCCAGCAGAGAAACCAAAATAAAAATCCCCTTCTCGCTGCCAAGCCAGCACAACAGGAAGATGGGGTCGTGGAGGAGAGGTGGAGGGAAGGAGAACAATGAAGCCTCTCTCTTTGGCTCCAGATGGGTGCTTTTTGACAGCTCCAAGCTTTTGTTCTGCTAAAATAAGGGGGCACTGCTGCGCTTTGTGAGGTTGCCAAACAAATGTAGGTTTGTCATTATGACGCACCGACTCTGAGTTTAATATCACAGAGTGGAGGATGCTCCACCACAGAGGAGATGTGGTGGAGGATAAACTCTGTGTATGATGCATTTGTGCAGCTGTGGCTCAGGAGGTAGAGCAGGTTGTTCTTTAATCACGTGGTTGGCGGTTTAGTCCCCAGATCCTCCTGTCGGCATGTTGAAGTGCCCTTGAGCAAGATACTTAACCCCTGCCTAGCAATGCGCTTTGTTTGGTGAGGTGGTGAGGAGGCCCATGTATTTCCACTGCTGGATTTTATTCCAGATAAAACACATTGAATACACTCAACTATGCATACACATACAGCAAAACATTGAATTTGCTTCACTCAGAGGAATTATTAATGTGTACACTCTCTTTTGGCTTATTATGGGATTATAAAAAATAACAAGTTTGGGTTTGCTGGAACAAAATTGGTGAAAGAAATTATACTTACATCCAATAGTGCATTATTTGGATTTGTTTCATTTAAAGTTATAATTTCCCATGTCTTGGTTTAGATGTTTTTATTTGCGCTACACACAAAATAATGACATTGAAAGAGCTGTATTTTTGTTTTAATTAGGTTTGCTTTGAGCCCCAAAAAGGCCAGTCTGTGTGGGAGGAGCAACACTTTCCAAATTGGACTATAATTGAAAACAAATCCACATAGTAGTTTTTTTTGATCTGTAATAAGGTTAAGTCACTATTTGCCTCCTCCACTCCGTCAGTCACAGTGAGGAATCATGTGAGACGGAGACATGCGAGTCGCTGCCCTGCACCTTGGCTGCTCCTCTGTCATGGGAGAATAGAGCCAGCATCACACCTCATCCATCCAACAGCTGGACAGCTGCCACACACACACACATCCCTGTACTTCTATCTTAGTGAGGACACTCGTTAATGTATTGCATTCCCTTGCCACCTTAACCACCCCAACTAACTGTCTAACCCCAACCCTTACCCTAACCTAAACCTAATTCCTGCCTGAACCTTAAAACTAAGTCTGAACCCCCAGGCAGGCTTTAAAGAAGAGGTAAGGATCAGCCAAATGTCATTACTTTCCAAAAATGTCCTCAGTCTGGAGGACTAAAATGCAAATCGGTCCTCACAAAGATAGAAGTACACACACAAACACGCTAATCTATGCTTTTCTGATACTGGATATGAAATGTCTGTTTGTGCAGTCATGCTAAAAAAGCACAAATATAAATGTGTGTGTGTGTCACGACCTTGGACACGCTAAGCCAACAGATCCTCCAGTTAAAAATCAAAGTGGATCCATGTGTTTTTGTTTTCCCTCATCCTCATAAAGTGCATCACACATTTGACTCATGGAGGATGCTGTAATCTTTGTTGCAAGTCATTCTTCCTGTGATGGCTTAATGTGTGTGTGTCTGTTTTCATTAAGCCGAATTCTTGTAATAATCTGCCTTCTGCAGGCCAGAGGTTAGTCAGCTTGTTGTACAAAGCTCGGCGGTGGTAAATTGTTTCTTTCCACTGTAATTCAGGCCATGCTCATGCACAGTAACAGACGTGAATGTTAACAGGTGTTGTAGTTTGGTGTATATACCACGCCAGTGATGGAGGAGCTGGTGTGTGCCTTCTGAGTGTGTTTGTTGTTGTTAATGTGTGACAAGGAGAGTGAGCAGTGAGCAGAGTACAGGGAAATGTACTATGTAATCACATAGGAAAAGATAAAGTACGATTTGTTTTTGAAAGTCATGGTGATCATAATGGGCAATTTGGTGGCTAAAAATGACCCCACTAGACCTAGCAGCACTTTGACTGGACAAAGTGTCCTTCTCTGTGACTCTAGTGCCTCCCTTATTGGCCTGCATGCCCCTGTGATTGGCTCAAGATGCCCCAAACACTCTTCTGTATGGTTTTAGTGTCCTTTTGGTCTGCCAAAAGGTCTGCCTTACTACCTCTGTTCATCCCTAGTGCCACGTTGATCGATTAAAATTCACCCTGTGGAACCACAAGTCTGTCCAGAAGCCCAGTGCCCCTCTCAGTGGATCATGTGCTCCTTTGGTTGACCCTTGTGCCTTTAGTTGGCCCATGTGCCCTCCTTTATAGTGGCTGTTTTATTGAATGCCCTTTAATGGCCGCGGTGCCCCTTTGGTTTGCTTGAGAGCCACTATGTTGACTTTTCTGAAAGTGTCCCTCCAGTTGGCACATTATTAACTCAATAGCTGGTTTCACACTATCGAGCCAGGCCGGGCTAGGGCCACTGGGGGCTACCTCAGTGCTAATAGCCCTGTGCCACAAACCCCATGCCCCGAAACCGTTTGTGTTCACACTGTCGGGCTACTAGCCCCTCCGGTTTACGTCCCTGTTTGTGAAAACTTCACTGATACAACGCATTATGAAACAGGTATCAAACAAGTTTGATAAAGAAAGAACAAGAATAGAACATGATACAAATATTTTTTTTCATGATGAAATAGAGAGTCTCTCCTTTCATTTGAGCTATTCTGTGTTTTCAGAGACATAGTACAAAATATTCTGTGGGTCTTGAAATATGGCTCAAAATGAGCAAAAACACAGGCACAAGGTAGTTTCTGTTTTATAAAACGGCTGGCACTCAGTGAGTTAAACATAATCCCCCTACGAAAGGCCTTTGTGCCCATGATTGGCCAAAGCACCTCTCCCTGGAGCAAGTGACCAAGTGCACTTCTGTTTGGCCAAAGTACTCTACACTGTTGCCCCCTGCCAAAAATGAACGCTGCATAGGTGGTGCCCCTTCTCTAGTTTGGTCCTTAGCCCTTAGAGGATCTGTACACACCTCTGCACTCTGCAGTTCACACACACACGCACACACAACGAGTGATTGTCAGCCATATCTATTACCAATTCCATGGCCATGGATTTGATTTGCAGCAATAAGACAGTACGTGTAATGACAGTATTAAGGCTTGTTCTGCATATATAGAGTTTCAAGGAAAACGAAGACAGATGCTTCTCCCTCGCCGTTCTTACACGTCAACAGAAATAAGGCAAAAACACATTCCTGGTGTCTACGCTGGCTGTGTTTAGCCCCGTCTGTGTGTGTTCTGCCCCAGCAGTTGAAGGGCCCAAATAACAGGCGATGCTGGATGTCTTGACTTGAAGCTGGGGCTCCTTGCCATCGTCAGCTGGTAACGTGAGTAATGAGCTCTGTCAGACACTGGCGGCTGACTGATGTTTTCCACCGCAGACGAACCTCCCTGAGTGCTGACGGCCGCATGGTAACGACAAATCCATGCATGCAAACGGCGGCGTTACTGACCAGCCCCTATAGAGAAGGGTGATGAGATGACTGGCGTGATACGCCCCCTAACTTCTCGGCTCAAGGTCACGACCCGGTGCAGTACTGAGATTTGGTACTGTGTTCTCTGGTAGAGATTACAACTCAAGGGACAGAGTACGCCTTTAGGACAAGCAATGTCCACCACAAGTTCACTAACACTTTGTGTCTCAACTTCTTCAACAATTTCAACTTTCAACTGTCAAACCCCGTTGTATTATCATTATGTGTTAATGTGAAATGAGTGGTTTGGAATGGCAATTTGGGGGAAACAAGGAACAAGTTAAGAGCTCTGAGGGAGTACTGTAAAAATTTAAGTCAAGAAAACAGGGCTTGTTTTTGTCAAATGACTTGACAAGTGCAGGGCCTCAACTCTTGAGTTGCGCAAAACTACATCAAGTCTTTACACCAACATGTTTTCAATTTATCATTGAGGTTCTGACTTTCACACCTAAGTTGCTGTCTTTTTTTGCATCTTGTGAACTTCCAGCATTCTTAGCTCTGGAGTCTCTTAAACTTTAGTTTTTGTGTGAAGAACCAATTAGTTCACTACTAAATAAATCTCCTTAAGTTAATGTCTTGAAGTAGTTGCATTGGCACACAGCTCTCCCAAGTTTCTGCATTATTTCGTGATTTGTCATGCAGCTCACATCCTGGTGGAGCAACAGAGTTGTGACACACTTTTTCCCCTTCAGGGATGAAACGTACAAATTTCATCTCTCAGCTTGCTGTGACCCAAACTAACGATGGCTCATTTTTATTCTCGTCATGTGGGAAGCTGTCTGACACAGACTAATGGCCCATTTTGAGCCGCAGTTTAAGAAATAATGACACAGTGGAACAAAAAGCAGATCCTCATGATTTATTATGAAGGCCCAGCATTGTCTCTAAAACTGTTTCTTTTTGACAGACAGCTTCAGTTTAGAAAATGAACTAAAAAAAACTGTTTTATGGTGAGTGATTGCTTCCCTCATTGTACCGGTGGAAATTTAAAGAGAAGAAACCAAACAAACAAAAAGAGCATTTAAAACCTCTGCTTTACAGGACACACCCTTTGTGTTTCTAACACATTAAGGAAACCTTGAGGCCACTCGTAAAATAAAACAACATCTTTCTCTCTCGGCCATAAAATAAAACAAGATTGTCTGCAAAAAAACACTCAGGCAGCACTTTTCCCTGTTTTCCTCTGAGAAGAATGATTGTAAATGTGTAATTAAATTAATAAAATAGTCCTGGGTAGTAAATCACTGCCCCTGAGGATGCCTGGTTGCACAGCCATAACTGTGTGTTTGTGCACGAATGCCTTTTTGCATGTAAGCAAGATGCATGCAGCGGTAGCGTGTGGTTAAGGGTTAGCGTATTAAAAAACAAAATGGCAACACAAGCTTTAAACGTTCCCCAATCCTGAGGGCAAGGCGCTCACACAGTATTACCTCTGGCGGTTAGTTAGCGAGTCGAGGTGGGGGCGGCGTGGCATTAGGCTTCGGTGCACTGTGCCAGTTTCTGCTATAATAAAGGCATTAAAATGCTGCTCATTAAACTATTTTGGGCGCAGGGGTTGGCGTGGCAGGGTGCTGAGGGTTGGGAGGGGGCACAAACATTAAGACAGAGGCACTGGCTGCCAGTGATTCTGTGCCAGGGCACCTCTATGTCACTGGTGGCTACGGGGATGTAATTACAAACACATGCTTGTTAATGGGGCTCCAGGGGACCTGTGTGATGAGAGCAAGGAGGCTGAAAGCAAGAGAGTAATGTTCAAGGGTGTAAAAGAGAGGTTTAACAGTTTGCAAATAAGGCTACCATCGCTCTAATGCAGAGAAATGTAGGAATGTGTGTTCTTGTTTGCCAGGTAAGCAGTAGAATTAAACCTTTCATGTTACAAAGTAATCTACCAGGAATGTGGGCTCATTTATGAGCCTTGCCGGATGACATCACACTAAGTGACGTCTACATCAAGCTCACCTGCCATGTTGTGATGACCTGTGATGACACATAGCATGTTAACATGTAGAGAAGAGTTAAAACATTATCAACATTATCGCCCACCATTTACATGTTACTGGCGAATATATATAGATATATATATATATATATATATATATATATATATATATATATATACAATGTCAAATTTTTATATGATGTAACATTATTTTTTCTTTTCATTGCTCTCTCCTCCTTCTCCTCCTCATACCATTATGTCTATGCTTCATACAGTGAACATGTTTTGACATGATACATTTGGATTTTCCAGCGGTCATTCTTGTGCTTTACACAACGTATCTAAACCACAACTGGAGTAATGTTAATGTTAGCATAGCAACAGAGCTAACCAAGTAGCCTACACGTTAAAATGACGATTTAAACAAAAGTGGCGTATACCTGCGATAGACTTTTTCATATCGCACTACAATATACATATCGTAATATCGCACAGATAGGTTTGAATACATGCTGCAGTTAGAAAGGATACTATAATAATAAGATCATAGAGGAAGTTAGATGAGAAATAAAACTTCACCCTGCTGGGAGACTAAGAAGAACAACAAACCATGTTGGTACCAGATGCTGGTGAAAGTAGAGCTTTAGTTGTTTGGGACTCCTAGAAAATGAACTGTGACACATAAAAGGCATATTTCAATGCATCTGCATTAGTGCGGACAGGCCCTAATGAGTGAAAGCATGCAATGGAGTCAGCTCAGGTCACAGTGACTCAGACAAGATCGTACCAGAACCAGCTCAACATTGGGGTAGCTTGGGCTCCGCTGGGTTTGGGGAAAGTTGTATCAGGAGTATTTGACTGACATAAATAATAAGTAAGGGTTGTGTAGCTCTGGCGGTCGCTGTGGTGGAAAGCAGTGTTGTGTAAGGTTCGAGGTGATGATGATGGGAAAGAAAGTGGGCTCGAGTGGGCAGCCCTGCCAGCCTCCCCATGGCAACCGCTCGTGTTTGCGTTAAATGTGGGACATATAACAGCGCTGGTGCTCTGATGTGGTGCCGTGGTAATCATGTCACCAAGAGACAGAGACAGACGTAGAGAGGGAGAAGCTGTCTCAGAAACGATCAACACCAACAAACGTACTGATGAAAGAGCTTGGCTGATTCAAACGCCTCATTTCACAAATAAATTTAGACGGCTGTTAAGAACAACTGCTGTGATGGCGACAGCAGACACATTTATGAGGCTATAACTCAAATTCGATAAACAAACGGCAGAAATGAAATTACTCTGCTGTCTATTGTGCTTGATTGTTGCTCCATGTGCAGATGACAGTGACAAAGGGATCACAGTCCATATGGACTTACTATTTTCTAACTTGGCGACTTAACAGATCACTTTACATCATATACAGTGTGTGTTTCGGTAGAGTTTTCACTTTCACAGCCCGTCCTCCTTGGGATTGAGCTAAGTTTTGCTGTTGGCCTTCTTTGTTCAATCCGATGTTGCGTTCAAGTTGTTTTTGCTTGTTAGCTTAAGGATGCAGTTAATTTAACATTAGCCACGCCAATGAAAAAATGTCAGAACAATACACATCGTTGTTTTGAAATACAGAATTATCCCCATTCTTAACCTTTCCTGCAAAGCTTGGTTGTCTCTCCAACCAGGGAAACCGCCGTCAGTGAGCATAACACACACCAGGCCTATTCGGATTGTTGAAACAATCATATGTGGGCTGCAATCCTGATTCTTTTGTGATGTCTAAAGAAACTAGAGTCAAAGACTCTAGGTCAAGACATGGCAACAGAAACCAAATGGCAACTGCTTCCTTTGCCTAAAAACCAGATGCAGAAAGGAAATCCTTTTATTCTTTTGTAGTGTTTGTCCTCTGGAGTTTTGTCACATCATATAAAGACCAAGAATGAACTGAACGATTCAAACCCCTTTTACATGAGCGTGTGTGTATGATGGCGTTTATAGAATATATACAGTAAACATGATGTGCACTTGGAGCGATATCAACCCATGAGCATATACTGTCCTGTTTGTTTGTGTCTGTCGTACACCAGTAAGAATATGAGTGAGTGTGCTGATCTCTGTAACTGGTTCCCATGGCATCAGACCACCATGTTCCCAGTCCCCCAGTATCAGCTGGGCCTGTTGTGGTTTCATGCTGCAGCTCAGGAATCTGTCACCCAGAGTAAAAAGCGTTGGGATGTTTAGAATCAGACCCACCAAATATGGAGGCGGTTTCTGAGGGGAAAAGCTCAGAGACTTAGTCCCTGGATCTCATTAACTGTGTGTTTGTGGGAGAATGTCTTGATCAGTGTGTATGTGTGTGTGTGAGAGACAATTTACATTGTACCCCTCCAGTTAACCATCTCCTCAAAAACCAGTTTCAGATTTTTGTTCCACAAATAGCAGCTGTGGAAGACACACAAGCTACAAACAGCAATATGAGAAATCCATCCATCTTATCCTCATAGGGTCGCGGGGGGGGCTGGAGCCTTAGGGCGGAAGGCAGGGTACCACCTCATCGCAGGGCACATAGAGACAGACAACCACTCACACTCACATTCACATCTACGGTCAATTGAAATTAGTCAATTAACCTAATCCCCATACATGTTTTTGGATGGTGAGAGGAAGCCGGAGTACCCGGAGAGAACCCACGCAGACACGGGGAGAACATGCAAACTCCACACAGAAAGACCCTGGGCCCGGGATTCGAACCCAGTACCTTCTTGCTGTGAGGCGACAGTGCTAACCACTACACCACCGTTATAATAAATATAATTTATATTTATATAAATTATATATAATTTAAATATAATTAAAACACTTTCAGGTAGAAGTAAAATTTATGACAATAGAATTACAGTGAAAAAGCTTACTTTCTCTTAGTTTTGGGGCAATAATTCAGCAAGGATAGTTGAAAATGATTGAGGCTAATGTGTGCATATATACAGTATATCGTAAATGTCATTTCTTTTGAATTGGTCAAATGTGACTGAATGTTTTTTCCATGTTCATGTATTTTTTGGAAGGTGAGGACGTTAAAATGTAAAGACATTGATGTTAAGTAAAGGCTATATGAGTCAGGATATCTTTAAACTAAGGACATTTTTATGAAGTGGGGATACATTGGGAATGTGATGATAAATGTGTTTATAAGAAAGTCAGGACATTTTTTTTGCAAAGTGTGGACAAGTGAAGACACATTTGGAACGTGTCTATTTTTTGGGGGGAAATAAGGACGTTTTGCTCTGTCATCTTATGTTACGTCGTTATGAGGAATTAATTATCTGTTGTGGCTTTGGTCATTTTGGTGTTACCAGGGTTGAGAGTTCATCATCATCATCTAAACTTTCATTGTCTGGATTCACTTCATGATGTTTGTCATCATTTATTCTTTCCACTCTGCTGATTCTCTGCACAAAAACAAGTTAAAACACTTTCAAATGGCACCAGATGTTTCAAAGACAAAACAGCATAAGGGATCTTTTACCAAGTGACTGCTACTTTTAAAAAAGCTTATTTACAAGAATGCTTTCAATTCATCTATTTGTAGTTCCCTGTGAAATGTATGACCTCTTGTTAACACCACACATTTGCATTGTTTTATATCTTCAATCCAGGGATCTTAATAGAATCTGATTTTGAAAATAATCAAATCAATTTTATGTAATTGTTTATGAAGAACATTAAAAGGCCTAACAAGGGATGGTCATAAATTAGCGTAATTATCACAGCTTTTTTTCTCTGGAACAATGACTCATTATTGCTTTGCAAATCCACAAACACGACACATACTTGGATCTAATGTGATTAACTCCGCTGAGGCTCTGCCTTTTTTTGCTGTAAATCTCTATTCTGCTCTCAGCAGGAGCTATTGACCTCCAGCACTGCCAGAAAAAAACAAATCCATGACTCCTGTTCATTTTGTTCCCCTCCTAATGAAAGCAGGTAATAAGGGTGTGGCAAACGAGCTGAGTGAGAGCTTGTATACGGCTCAAGACTACCAGAAACTCCAGGGGAGATGGGGTACCACTGTTCACAATGTACCTATGCCAGAGCCTGCTAATAGGCATTCTCTGCCTCTCCCAGATTGAGACCAGATGTGTGTGTGTGTGTGTGTGTGTGTGTGTGTGTGTGTGAGAGTGTGTGTGTGCGTGTGTGCGTGTGTGTGTGTGTGTTACACTCTGGGAAATGGTTGAGATGAGAGACAGCGAGGACGCCAGACCCACAATAAATTTGTGGAACGGCTAATGAATAAAACAACAGCGGGTTAAATGTGGCATAGCTAAAAATAATTTGATTAAGAATCTGATTCGGCGGCCAAATTGTTGGAGGCCACGCTGGAGACAGCTGTGTCTTTATTTGAGCTCTGGTGTGCGAGACCACATTTTCCCTCCTAACGAGCTTCTACGAGACTTCGATCGAGGTCTTTTTATGGGGATTTCTGGGCAAAGCTCGAGGCCTAATGAATCAGTTGTCATCACGTGTGATTGCCTGTTTAAAAAGTCCCAAACTTTCTGACTCTGTTTAGTCAGGTTCAGCCAGGGTCAATCCAAAGTCGAAACACTCCCTCTCTTTGGCCAATAACCTGCCTTCATCAACAAGTGTCTCCAGCTCCCTGTCATTTTCATTCATCACAGATCTCAGGCAAGTCTGTTTGGGGGGTTGATAACTGCCCCCAAAAGTGTAAAGTCAGAGGAATATTTAATATATCTATGCTTATTGGCTTTTCCTCTGAGAGTGAGATAAGAATATCAATGGTACTCTCTCTCTGCTCAGTATATAGCCAGGAAGTGATTAGCCTAGCTTAGCATAAATACTGAAGCAGGGGAAAACATCCCAGCGGTCCTTGATGAGGAGCCAAGGGCTCCCCAGCCAAGGGGAATCATTTCTATATACAATTATCATTTATTTTCACTATCATTCAATTCACAAGTCACTCAATTCACTTTAAATTGACCATAGGTGTGAATGTGAGTGTGAGTGGTTGTCTGTCTCTATGTGCCCTGCGATGAACTGGGGACTCGCCCTAAGACACCTGGGATAGGTTCCAGCCCTCCCGCGACCCTATGAGGATAAGCAGTAAAAAAATGGATGGATGTGTGCAGTATTACTTTATCCCATTTCATTTCTTTATTTCTTATTACAACAGGCCCTGGTCAGCTGTGTTTTATACACAAGGTGCAGCTGTGATGAGAGGCACCACACTGGGATCGCTCTCTATACAGGACCCATAGAGATCTGTTGTGTCTTCTCATCTCAAACAAGCACAATTCCCATATTCCCTTTAAATACTTAAAGCAACAGAGGATCCCAGAGAGAGTTCATGTTTGCAGTGTGTTTGAGATCCTGTCTGTGTGCCTCAGGGCCAGCTCCTTATTTTCACTTTGAGTACTTCCCTTGAGTCCTTTTGTTCTATCCCCTGCCCTGTCTGAGTGTCTGTCTTATCAAACTGCTTGTATTTTTCATCTCAACACAAACTGACAGCCTGACTCCATTCCTGACATCCACCCTGCAGATGGAGCTCAGCTCTCAGGACGAGTCCGAATGCCTGGATGTCAGACTGTAGAAGGGCCTGTTGAAAAGCGCTGGAAGTCTGAACGCTGTCCAAAGAGCTCACCGGTGCGTACAAAAGAGCCCGCACATGGATGAGGCTGCCAGGGGAAATAGAGCGGGGAGGCAGGTGAGACAGGGAGGCATTGTTTGCGCCAGTTTCTCCCCCTTCCAGGTGAGACTCCTCAGAGTCTGCAGCACAGACCTCTGTTCAGATGCATCAGGGACACTCTCCAAGAACATTAAGAGAGCTTGGCATGAGGTTGGCACGACACAGACTGAAAGCCAAGTCTGCAGGAAATGGTAATGATGGTAGAGGAGCTCAGGAGGAACCCTTATTCTGAGGTTTGATAGCTTTGAGCAGATTGAAGTGATGATGGTGTGTGTTTGAACCTCATCCACACAAAAGATGGTACAAGCTTGAGTGAAAGCTATACCTGTGAATATAACATGGTATCTCTCTGAAATAAAATGGTGAAATTATGATTTGAATACTTAACTCTTTGAGTGCCAAGAACTTATATTTATTTTGCGTATATAAAAGTTTTTCCTTTTTTTGGCAGTAGGTCGCTGATCGTAGTCTCCCGCAGCCTGTGAGTGATATTGGGGCTTATGGGAGATGTAGTCGGAGCATAAAGAGACGGTATACGCCACAGAGATCAAAGCAGGAAGTGGAGACGATCGAGATTAGAGAGCAAAACAGAATCTGGACAAAAAGTGGTGATTTTCTGGTCTCTACTCTACTTCAGATAAAACAATAATGGAACATGAAATAGTTTCTTCTTCATTTGAGTTATTCAGTGTTTTCAGAGTCATAGGTCATAAAGATGACTCAAAATGGCCAAAAATGCTAACATAAGGAACTTTCGGTTTTTAAAAAAGGGCTGGCACTTAATACAAAGCCTATCAACGGAAGAAGATAAAACAGATGAAAAAAAACAGAATCAGAGTAGTACTTTCTGTTTTTTGGAATACAGGGAGACAAAGAGGGAAATTGAGGGACAGACCTTCAGGGTTAACTGAGTTGCAGATAAAGGGAAATAACATGCATGATGTCAGGCTGCTGCTTAGCGCTGCAAACTGGCTGCAGATGGTGGGACGAGAGGTCAGGGATGGAAATTAACCGAGGAGCAGCTGAGGAGGAGAAGAGGTGCTCTGACCGGGATGAGGGTCAGCGTGGATTCAGTATACAGTTTTTTTGAAGCAGCAATTAGAAGTTCCTCCAGCTTCCAGCCCAGAACACACGGCGATGGCCTGACCCCTAATCATCCTCAATTTCATTCAGGCTCCGACTCTCTGATACACGTCTCCAGGGATTGGCTGTTTATTTTTCACAGCACTTCCTGTTTGATTGAGCACCACGGGCTGTGTGTCTTCATGGAGAGCAGCGAGGGCAAAGGTGATGAGCACACTTAGTACACGTGGTAAATCATCCACCACCGAGACCAGTCAAACATAAATATCTATCTCCTAAATCCTCATTCTTTACACAGAATAAGGCCAACTGTGTTCAGACACCACTGTCCATTGTCACCAACAATGGTCAGTAGTTATACTGTTTCATATACTATGTTTGTTTCTGAATGATCATGAATTTTGCCGAGCATGGCTACAACAAGCATGACCCTCGACTGCGACTACTGGAGGCAAAATTCTTATGTCCACCTATTCATGCATGTCCATTGGCTTTCTATGCAGTCACCTCTAAAAGTCGACATGTCTGAACACAGTCAGGCTGCTTGCCCAGATTGACCTCTTTGTGGATGCTTACTAGTAAGGGATTTGAGGATGAGAACTGACCAGTAATGTAACCCTCTCTCTTTGCAATTTAGGTAGTAGTTGCTGGAGTGTAAAACTTCCCCAAATCTGACAGGATGGAGTCACTAACATTAATGCTGATTCTACTGTAGCTTGCAGGCCCGACTCCAATCCTAACATAAGTATAACTGTCACTACAAATGGAACTTATGGTACTTGGTCTTGGAAGTTGCACTAGGTTACTGGTATGACAAACTGTTTAAATCAGTTTTCCCCCTATGGTTTTATTCTTATATTTATGACTTTCTGTGGAGAGTCAAAAAAGGAGAGACCACCCTCCTACCTCTTTATATACTACACATGTATACCACTTCAACATGCAAAGATGTCTGGGAATAAAAAGCATCTCCACAGTTGCTGAATTCAGTCAAAACTGACCTGATTTACAAACTGCTGTTAAACTGTGTTCTCAAGCTTCCACTCTTCTTTAGACAAATTTGAAGCTCTGTGATTCCGTCTGTCAATCGACAAACGATTGATGGAAATATAAAGCATACATGATTTTTAGCATAAGGAATATGTAAAAAAAACAAAAACAAAACAAAACAGTGAAGACATTTAAAATGTTGAAAAGGGTTAATGCTGGGATTCATTAAAGGCACAATTTGAGCCAATAAGTTGTGTAACATAAAAGCTTTAATTCATTTACTCATCCTGGCTACCACCTAGAGAATACACTGTGTTCAATTTAGCATTGAATTCCTTTATGTCCACTTGCTGCGTGTAGGAGAGAACTTTCTCTGGTCCTTAGAAGACGTGTCACGACACACATGGATGACAGATCTGACATGTTGAACTTCTGAACCGAGCACAGTCATCACAGTAACCTCCCTCTCTCCTATCGGTTCCACCCCATCCTACAGGGGCTTTGTACACTTCTTCTAACCCCATCTCTAACCCTGATGTGCCTCTGCAGGTCACCTCAGTAATGAGCCATGTGGTCCCCTCTGGCGCTCACTAATCAGGGATCCAAGGCCGCCCCATCCTCAGGCCGACGCCGCGGCAGCAAAACACACTCTGAACCCAAAGTGATTGTCTCTCTGCCATCTGGCTTCCATGCCTGGCCCTGTCTCCACTCTGCCTGCGATTTATGCCCTCCTGAGGTGTTTCGCCTTTTAACTTGCACGTAATTGGCCCCCAGATGCAAAAAAAGATGAGGAGGCCAGTTTTTATTAGTTGCCAAGCAGAGGTCATTGTTTTTGCATCACTCCGACTCCTCAGCACTGCCAAGGTTAAAAAGACACGCTTTATGTCTGTACCTTGACCAATTACTACAAGAGTCAGGCTTAAATGAAGGTAATGATGGAATATAGAGCTGAATGAAGGCAGTGTGTGATGTGGGTGCTGGATGACAGTGGTACAGGAAGCAATAAAAAACAAATAATATGGGCTCAAAACTTTCCTATAAAGTCCTGAAATGCTTTCTGTCCTGTTTCCTGTCATAGACTCCATCTCCACGACTGACTCACCACCAGACATGATACACTTTATGTCAATTTATATGAATTTAGAGGTGATATTCACCAGAAAAGCACATCAACTTTACATCATTTGAAAGCGTAACACAAGTGAAAATTGGTTAAATGTGCTCTAAGACCATGCTAAGACTGACGGTAGTGCTGTCAACATGGTACAGAGGTTATAGCAGGGTATTTGAGCAAAAAATACGTGCAATCACATATTTATAGTGAAATATTTTGTAATGTAAAGGGCATAATGCTACTGTTTACCTCATGATCATGAAACTGAAAGACAAAATATAATTGTAATAGCTGTAAAATTTTGAACTATTACTCTATAATACTTTGCACTGTGTTTGCTGTTGTTATTCCTCAAACCAGCCTTCCTGGATCATATTTCATCTTCTCTGCTGTACCAGAGGCAACATCAATTCAAGCCTGTGTTTAAGACAGAGCTGTTTTTCTGGTCTGAATGCATAGTAAAGGTGTCTCTGGTATGCTTAAAACCAGGCGTCAGGTTATGTCTCTTTTTAACAACAAATTCCAACAGTATACACTCCAAGGCAAATTGTCTTTTCCGACCATCGTCCTCATTCTTTGCATAACAGTCCAGGTGTATAGCAGGTTTTTCTTCTTGATGAGACAGGACACAGTAACATTAAAGTCATGTAATTAAGTTGCAGTAAGTTGCAGCAAGAGTGAACTTTTAAAGGGATGGGAAATGTGAATTGGTGGATGAGTGTAAAATGTCTCTATAAAGCAAAATTTAAGACAAAACTTGCTTTTGATTTTTTTGGTTCATACTATTTAATTTTAATATCTGTCTCAAAATAACAAGCCTGTATTATAATCTATAGTCTAGCCCTCCACTTGGCAGTAGGCAGCCACTTAAATTTCATGCTGCTTTCACATCAAACAGCTCTTTAATTAACCTTTGACCCCTTTGACACAGGGGCAGTCCTTCAGAAAAGAGCTGGAGGAGGCAGCCATGAAACATTTAGCAGAAATTGAGTGGAAAACGAAATCAACACCCTGAACAATTCAGATATTTTTTACATCCACCAATAGCTTTAGGAAATTATCAGAAGCCCCACAAATTAGCACATCAAATAATTTAATTCACAGAAACATTTGCAACAACATATTGACTGATAAATAAAGTGGAAAAAAATACAATCAAACATTTTAATCATATTTGCTAAATTCCTTATCGTCTTTATAATAATTGCACACTTACATATTTATGGGAACTCTTATAGGAGATTTACGTAGATGCTATGTAGCACTCCTTAAATATGCCTTCTGCGTCAATACCGTCAAAATTAATATCTATACGTAGAGATGATTTTAAAAAATAACATACACTTCGCACTGTAAAAAGACATCCACAATGATAAGGTAATCAAAATATATATTTTTAATTTGTAGTTTTTGTCGTTTTTTTATTCAGGCGAAATCTACAACGTCCCTTCACCGGTCTTTTTAGGGTCCTTGACGTGGCATCAATAAGCAAAGATGGCGGTGGTGTTTAGAGATTTGTAGCGTTTGTCTGTAAATTTAGATGTTTAGAATGATTGTCTGTAGTCAGTACGCACAGTATTCCCTACATGTATAATTATTGCTGTGTTGTTTGGTGTATTTTAGATGTTAAGCTGTAAAATGAGTGGATGGGCTGGTTTTTCTGACGAGGAGTTACGGAAGATGCAGCAGAAAGGTAACATTTCTTAATGTTAGCTGGACAAGTTAGCACGTTTATTCTGCTTCAGTTTCACCAGGTGCTAACGTGCTTTAAAATGAAACTTAACATTTAATGTTGTTTTTTTTTGTTTTGTAATGTTTGTACCGTCAGACTCTGCGATGCCCACAGCGGTAGCCCGCGGGCGGAAACCGGCTCCTGCCAACCGGAGTCGGCAGCAGTTGCAGCGGGAGAGAGCCCTTCAGTTAGCCGCTCAGAAAAGCGCTGGAGCCGCGTCTCTTTCCCTCCCACTGGAGCAACAACTCACCAAACCAACACCGAAGGAAGAGTTTCAGCCCACAACCCATCCAACAGCAGAGCCGGCTGTCAAACATGAGGTGCAGCCCAAACCAAGCGAGATGAAGCCGGCTCCAGAGGAGGAGACCCCGGCTGTCAAAGAGCTGGAAAAACAAGAGGTGGCACTGTTAGTATGTTTTCTATGTCATCCTCACTATTGAAAAATGTCTTGAGGCTGTCCTGAGTACCTGAGGTCACTAATCAGTCATGTTATTTAGAAATCACATAAAGAGACAGACTGCTCACTAGTGCTTATTGGAATATTCAGATATTATTGGGATTCTACTGATGCTCACAATTCAAGGCACATTTTTTTGAATGAGTTATCTAATATTTTATCTTTGCATTTCAATCACAACTCCTTTCATGGTATGGATTTATTTTTTGAATTTGACAAACATTTTGCCTGTCAAATTCTAATACAGACGGGAAAAGACACGACTGGAGCAACTTCAGCAAGAGCAAAAGCTAATGGAAGAGAGGAATAAGCGCAAGAAAGCTCTGCTGACAAAAACCATCGCTGAGAAGTAAGTGTGGCTGTCTTGGTACTGTAGTGAGTGAGCAACATGTTTTCATTAAAGTAAAGAAAATGTGGGAGCAAAAGATGATATTTAAGAGTTTGTGATTGGCCCCAGGTCCAAACAGACTCAGGCAGAGGCTGTGAAGCTGAAGAGGATCCAGAAGGAGCTCCAGGCCCTCGATGACATGGTGTCCAATGATATCGGCATCCTGAGAAGCAAGATAGAGCAAGCTAGCTGGGACTACTCTGCTGCCAGGTAGTGATGAAACTACATGAGAAATTAAAAACAGTGCATGTTTAATTCTCAATCAATGTAGCAGCAGCTCCACTGACTAAGCTAAGCTAAAGTCCTGCAGAGGATAACAGCTGTGTCCAAGATCAATCAATGAGGAATCCAGCAAGACACCCGTTTCCTCTGGTTGGCAGGTACTCATTCAAGCAAGTGTGTAAAAAAAAAAACAGGCTTCTACTCAACTCATGTAGTGTTACATTGTGAATTAATTAACTCACTGAGTGCCAGCCCCTTTTTTTTAAACCCGAAAGTGGCTTATGGCAGCATTTTTGGCCATTTTGGGTCATATTTAGACCCACGGAATATTTTGTACCATGTCTCTGAAAACACTGAATAGCTCAAATGGAAGAAGAGACTCTCTATTTCGTCATGGAAAAAATGTTTGTTTTTACCTTGTTCCATTCTTGTTTTATCAGAGGTAGAGTAGAGGACACTTTCACTAAAAGCACCACTTTTTGTCCAGATTCTGTTTGTTTTGCTCTCTAATCTTGATCATCTCACTTCCTGCTTTGATCTCTGTGGTGTATACCGTCTCTTTATGGTGTGACTACATCTCCTAGAAGCCCCAATATCACTCACAGGGTGTGGGAGAGCGCTTTTTTTTGTCCCTGCTGCTGAAAAATAGGTGTATGGCACTCAAGTGTTGTATTTTAAAAGATGTACATACATGCCTTTGGTACTCAGGTGACAAACAGACAAATATATGTGTAATAACATGCCCAAAGGCTCCTACACACACACACACACACACACACACACACACACACACAGAGTTTTGGTGGTCAGGGACAGTCCAGAATGACGTTGTGTGTAAGGGCTTTATGTGGCTGTAAGGAAAAGCGTCGACAACCAGCCACAGTTGGAATTTCACCTAAACTCTGGTTGAGGAAGAAACAGCTCTACTTATTGATTCTGTGTCATTATGATAAAATACATGTGGACAGGTGGGTGGAATGATTTACATACTGTATGTAAGTAAAAGTTCACTCAGCTCTCAGGATTTTATAAAATCATGATTCAATATTTGGCACAGACAGTCCAGTCAGTCGGATTTAAATTAGAAAATGAAAACAAAACTTAAAGACACTGTAACAAAACAAAAATTACACCACAACTGTAAATGCTGCCCCCTGCAGCTTGTTTCCAGTATTCCTGTAAATCTTTTCTTTTTCCAACACTTGAAATCCATGTTCTCAAACACTTTGAACAGGTTTAACAGACAGCTCAGAGTCTTTAACTTCAATATAAAAGAGGCTAATGGAGCAGGAGTAACACTAAAAGCAAAAGTTTTCTATACATAAAAGAAAACCTATTTTCTTTTTCAGCTGTGCTTAATCAGTGCCGCATTAATCACTTATATTGTTGTTTCTTTTTACCAACATTGCTCCAGTAAAGCTGTTTGACCTTGTGCTCGTAGCAGCAAGACTACCTCCATGTCATGAGCAGATGTTTGTTTTACGGGAAGAGGACCTGACCTTCACACACTCATTACACTGGATTCTGTGATGATGATGTTGATATAATCAGTTAAGGTTTCGCTGAGGTACGACACAAAAACCCAGAGGTGAAATGTTTGACATCATTTGTTTAGTAACCACAGTGTTTCCAAACAGACTGTGATGTTCTGTTCTTCACAATTCAAACAGTGTTTCTGCACTCAGACACTGTGAGAGGAGACCAAAACAATCCCAAAGATTCTGACTGATCAGGCTTCTGCTAACTAGGTAGGTTTGAGTACACAGAGAACAGACACACCACGTTCAGTGCCAAACAAGCATCTATGTTCAATTTCAAAACTGGGGTGAATTTAATCATGTTACCTTTATTTAATCAGGTTTGTCCCGTTAAGATCAACAATCTCTTTTGCAAGAGAGACCTGGCCAAGAATGGCAGCTGATATTAGAAACAAACAGTTCCAGCACATAGTTACATTATACATAGACAGAAAAGATACAAACAACAATTGAATTTATCAAATCAGTTAAAATATTTACATTCTTGTAGAACAGTGAAAGTCTAGATAAAATGGATTTATCACAGACTTAAATACAGTCAGAGATATTAGATCTTTGAGTTTGAGCTCTGACTGCAAAAATGTTCCACACAGTTGGAGCAGAAAACCCTAAAAGCTTTCTTCTCTATTTCTGTTCTGACCTTAGGAACAGTAAAATATGAGAAGTCCTGAGAACGGAGACTGTAGGCCATCTTATTCAAGATTATAAGAAATGATAAATAAGATGGAATCATCTTGAGAATAGCCTTGTAAATCAAGGCATACCAGTGGCTGAGCCGAAGCCCATATAAAGATGGCAAATTTACTCTGGTGTATAAGACATCATTAATCATTTATTTCCAATTAATTGTCCATAAAATACAGATATAAGTTTTCTGAACCACAGTAATTTCTTTACATTTTCCATTTATCTGACCAAAGGTCCAAAGTTTCAATATTAAAGTTCATAAGGATATAAATGAAAGAAAATCTTCAGGTTTTTGAAGCAGGAATATTTGCTGAATGTTTTAAATGAATGATGAATTGATCAGTGAATCAGTTCCTTCATGTATTTATTCATTTATTCTTTCCCTGTTATCTTTTATCTTTAATAGGATGGATTTTTTCACTCTTGAACCAGAGTTCTCACTTCATTTCCATCTTCACATGGTTAAGTTTTGACAGAAAGCAGGCGTTATATGTCACATGATTGCACTCAGTGTTTTCAACAGGCCAAGAATGGAGGCTTTGTTGCAGCAAATATTCTAAATGAAAGGAAACACTCACCAAAAAGTTCTTCATTGTATCTAAATGTGACACTTTCTGCCACGCACAGTATAAAGGAGAAATAATTCTGTTTCATATTCTCTCAGAAAGCGCTATGAGAAGGCCGAGGCAGAGTACGTGACGGCCAAACTGGACCTGCACAAGAAGACGGAGGTGAAGGAGCAGCTGACGGAGCACCTCTGTGCCATCATCCAGCAGAACGAGCTGCGTAAAGCCCACAAGCTGGAGGAGCTGATGCAGCAGCTGCAGCTTCAGGCCACTGAGGAGGAGCTGGAGAGGCAGAAGGAGGAGGAGGAGGCGAAGAGGAAGAAAGGAGGCTGTGTGGAGAAGCAGAGAAACGGAGAACAGGGAAACGGTTCAGTGCAGAATCAGGAGGGAACAGTGCAATCAGCCAAAGACTGTCGACCCACACTGGAGGAGACTGTGAAGGAGGAGAGGGAGGACGTCCAGCAGGAGCGTGAGCCACCAAAGACTGAACAAGACTGTAAAACTCTAGAAAGCTGTGTGCAGAGCGGCACTGTGGCATCCTGATGCTCAGAAAGTAGAACTATCTAGAAATCCTCACAGACTCCAAGCATTCACAGAAACATTAACACTATAAATACTCCATGCTGGAACATCCAGGGTCGGGCATCGATAATCAGTACCGCTTTGGTATCGACCAAAATCAGCCTGTCTCCTAAAAGTGTTCCTCTTCTCCGTCTTAACATTTGTTTTGGTGGGAAAAGTGTTTGCTGCTTGAATTGTGTCACGGCAACAGTTTGTTCAGTGTTGTGGTACGATCCAGAGGTCTTCTGGTGGTTGGGATGAACGGTGGGCGTAGCAGCCAGGGATAGGGTTTGTGTCCTGCATCACATGTGTTTATTATTTTATGTTTGGGTTGGGAAAGAATGGGGATTTAGTTATTGACTATTGGAAAAGTAAGCACATCCTGTGACTGTATTTTTTAACCAAACCTTGAACATGTTGAGCTCCAGCAGTGAAATAGCTGCAAGTCGGAGAGGAAAAGTTGAATTAGTGCAGATTCCTTCATGACAAACATTGCTTAATGTTAAAATGTAATCTGGGCAGTGTTTCAAGCCTTCAAGAAATACTTGCTGTTGCAAATTAATAGTGTATATAAATACAATTCTAAAAATATTTAAGTATCAAATATCTGGTCAAATACATAATCATGTATATTGATTGTTTTTAAATGTATTTAATATTTTTTGTGGGGGGTTTTAAAGCTGGAATCCAAAATCTTAAGACACCAGCAACTCTAATTTTTTTTTTTTTTTTTTTTTTTTTTTTTTTTTTAAATGATCCCAGTGGGAAAACCCTGCCCTGTGCTGCCAACTCTCTTTTCCAATGAAAGTAGCTCAAAAGTCCCAAAATCTATTGAGAAAATTGTCAAGTCCCCCCCAGCATGTAAATCAGAGTATCTTGCAGCTGGGTCGCTCTTTGCTTCCAAAAAACAAGCTCTTCTTCTGAACGTGGCTTTACATCACATGTGAATTATCTCTCTGTGTTCTAAAGATGACTGCTTTTGATTGCTTGTGTCTTTGTGGCAGCAGTGAAAGATGGGTCCCATTTACTTCCTGGAAGGTCTCACTTTCGCGCACATGAATCCGTTTGTGTCGCGAACATAAACCCTCCTGTCTTATGTGTTGTAGATGAACACGTTAGCCGGCTCTGGGCTCGTGTTTCACAAAGCTAATTCTCGTCTTGTCAGTGCAGCCGAGGAGCAGCGGGCCTCCTGATGGTAAGACGATATCTGTTAATGTATGTACAGATGCTTGCAGCTGCATGTGCTTCTAAAGAGGTCACTTTCTCTCACTGCACAACGTGTCAAAAATAATATATGATAATAATCTGCTGTTGAATTTTATGTATGTGGGCCTGACCTAAGCCTGATTGTATGCTCTGAAGCAAACGTTATTTAAGTGGGGGTAAATATTTCGATAAACACTATAGGATGATATTTTGCTAAAATAAAGTGTAAAGGAGCTTATTTCCTGTGGTGTTCAGGCTTCATGTTGATCATGATAATGAGTTATCTGCAGCACTGAAGCTTGTGGTCCTGGAAGGAATTTACACAGGGAGCACTTTGGGACTCTCATCGCTTTTGCAAGTGGTTTTTAAAGTGCAGTAAGTGTTTCTGTAAAGCGCTTTGAGATTTTACAACGCTCCGGTCACATCTGGCCGTCTGAAGGAGAGGCCGTAAAAGCAGCTTTTTTAATTAGTTAGGAGGTAGAAGCTCAGAGAGGCGAGGTGACCACCGTCCTGTCTGTCCACACTCAACCTCCAAGGTCACCGTTTGAAGTCCAGATGAGCAGATCTCAGATCAGATTTGACCAAATGATAAAGACAATCCAATAAAAAAAAAAAGACTGAATTATGTCATTTCCACAAAACCCACTGGTGGAATATAACTAAGTACTGAAGTATGCTTTATAGCTGTTTTCTTATTATAACTCTAGTCTTTAAAAGTGTTCTAAATGCCTTATTTTTTCTTTTTTCTTTTTTTTTTTAGTGAGAACACTGGTCAGACAATATAATCCTTTTTCTAATGCAGATCAAATCCCCCCCCCCAAAAAAAAAACACCTGCTTTAATTGAGATGTGATTTAGGTTTTCATAAATAAAATAATAAATATTGATCAATTTTATTCCACTTATAATAGTTCTTTACTATATAATATTGGGCTCAACCTCAATATTAAAATGCTGCTTCCACCTTAATGTGTCAATAACAAGAAACATAATTAATTTAATTAAGGTGACCCTTTAAATACAAACCTTTTCCTTGAGACAGAGTAGATTTCACATTAAGAGATTTCTATGTAAGCTTAATAAGAAACATCTTTCTTCCACCCACTGCTGGATGCAGTGGGTCAACATGTTTTCAATGAAATATGTAGAAAAGCAACAAAAAGAGAGTGCTTATCCTCCTCTATATTTTCACTGTTTCACTTTAAAATGGGAATAATAATAATTGTCAGGTCGCTTTGACAGAAGTCCTCAGGGGCCTCCCTGTGAGGAGAAATGCTCTCTGGATTATGACAAAGAAAAATGAGAGGATCCAGGCAGCGGAGATTAAGGCATCGGCAGAAATGGCTCCTACATCAGTTCATGTGTGTTTCAGTGTGTTGGGCTTCGGGCCTGACTTCAGAGAGCAGAGGGTTTATAAAGTAAAGTGTGATTTATGTGGCGCTGGCGTCCCCAGACAGGCCGAGAAAGACCCTGAAACCCGAGAAGTCCAAGAGCCAAGAAAAGAAAAGAAAAAAAAAAAACAAATCAAGTTTTTCTGAAATTCTTCTCCATCTGGACGAGTGGAGCTTCACCTCCATATCAGCTGACCAAAATGAAATAATAAAAACAATAGAGCCAGAAGGGTGAGTAGAAATCCTGCAGGGAGCAGCCTCTTTGGTTGAGGCCTAATTTGCTTTGGCATTTAACAAAATATGTTATTAATTTACCTGCTGTGTAATTAAATCATTATTGCATTAAAGCTTCACTTATTGTCGGCCGAATTAATGTCATTTTCCATAACAACCCACTGGTAGACTCAAAATATATAAATCTGCACGATAAATAAAAAATTGGACTGGAAAATTGGAAAACGTGAAGAAAGTTTAATCGAATTTGGTCGAATGACACGCTGGATTAAACATCTGATGGAAAAGAAATTCAATTCGACCAAAAGTTGAGTGTAGATGTTGTTCATTAGGGAAAAACAAACAATAAAAATATATATTAGTGTTTTGGATTAACTTTAGATATATATTACACAAACCTGAAGCTGCCAAACGACCCAAATAAATGAAACCACTAATGAAGTGCTTTATTTATTTCTGCGCTGTGATGATCGCTTCTATATGTCTGCGGTGTTAAACGGTCTTTCTGGGCGGTTTTGGGGGTTTGTCATGATGAGAATGAGTGCGGCTGAATTAATTTCACACGGCCACTTGCTCTGTAAAGCCTCCGTGTTGTTTTAATCAGGAGCAGATTTGCTGTTTTATGTCGGAGCACCGCAGACCGTTTACAGTCGCACCAGTGCAGCATGTGACAATGGAAACAGCAGCGGGACAAAACCAGCCATAAAACATAAAGAGGGACACAGATAGTTCATAGAAGTAGCCCGCATTTACACACGATTACACGCAATTACTGCCTCTTTAGTAGGCCTATTTATGATTTTTTTTTTTTTTTTGCTCCACATTTATCTGACAGCTGGAGTTCATTTGCAGATTATATCATAAAATAACAGACTTATTGCAGCGCGATGACAAATATTCATCTCAGACTTTTATTTCTGTTAACACACAACAACACGTGATCTTTCAAATTAATTAGATGCGCAAGAAGAGATGGAATATGCAAGACTTTTTTTTACAAGCTTTTTTTATTTTACTATAAATTTATTGATACATTAACACGGGTCATTATTATTTTATCAACTACACAATTAACAACTGGGCTACATTTTATTAATTATTTTATATATTAATTATTTTATTGAATTATTTTTTAATTGAGGATTTTTTTTTACTGATAGTGCGTCTTTGACAGAATAATATTTTTTATTTACTAGCTAAGTAAGTTCAGACATACTTAGAATTTCCTCAAAATATGCACGATAAGATAAAGTACAAGATAAGGGTTTATTGAGGAGATATATTTAGCATTAGAGCAGCACATATTCTCTCTCTGCAGGGCATCATAGTGAAACAAAAAAATAAATAAAAATAGCAAAGCTATAGTCTGCATTACATGACCTAAAACCAGTGTGCATATAGTTCATTTCCCTCCTGATATTCTAAAGTAAAACAGTACCAGTTATTTTATTTATTCAGCAATAATACTACTATAATAAAATCACCCATTACAAGTTCAAAATCCTGCTTAAGTAAAGATAGAAAATTAGCTAAGTGTACTTAAATTTATATAAAGTAAAAGCTACTCATTATGTAGAATAGTCAGTGTATTATTATTACTTTTTATATACTCTAGTTTAAACTACAACTGAACACTTGTTTTTTTGTGTGAAATCTATTAAATTACAAACAGTAGTGTAGAGGAATAAAAAGAGCAATCCTCTAAAATGTGGTGAAATTCAAGAACAAAGCAGCTTAAACCTCACAACTGTATTAAATTAGCCTGTTGAGTAAATGTAGTTGCATTCCACCCCATGTATGTCATCTACACACACTGTGTAGGTGCATAAGAATTCTTAAAGTCTAATGTGAAAAGTAAAGGATGTGAGTACTTCCTGCATGTTCCAGCTGATTGGTGCAGTTGTGTTGTGAGCCTCTAATCAGCTCAGAGTCAGTAGGACTGTGTGAGAGACGTTCGCAGCTCAGCAGCATCGGTGCAGCCGCTGCAATCAGGCCAGCGCAGAGGGAGCGTGTGTGCAACATATGGTTCCCTGCACAGGATGTAAAGAGTCAACAAGGAGGCCATTTACTCCCAATTAGGGAAATAAAACAGGACAGGGGCCAAAGCGCTACTCCAATCAGCACCAGGGGTCACTGGACAGCGGCGGCGGTGGCAGGGGCCCGATACCGTCATCATCATCATCCTCATCCTCAGCCTGGAGCCAGAGCTGCCCTGTGGGACTGAGCTGATACAGAACCAGCACATTAAGACCAAAAAGGAGATTTTATTCTAATGCATCCTTTTTGATTGACAGGTCTGCTACAGTACTTAACAAGTCAGTGTACTGCATTTAAAACTGTGTACTATGTAGGTCTATTATCACTTAATTTATTATCATGAAACAGCCTTTTAATGCAGTTATTTTGAAATATTTTATAATATAGTGCTGGGTTCATATTGTATCACTAGCGCAGGTAAATACAGTGCAGAAAACAGAAATATAAACCTCAAAAAATTCTTGAAAAATCTCTGCAACTCTAAAAGGTTGAAAGCTATTTACCCAAAAACTGGTTTGTAAATGAAGACAGATATTTTATTATTTGAGCTGTTAAATGTAAAGTCTCTCTGTGGGCTAATTCCTTTTTGGTTGCAGCTTTATTCTTTTATTAACTAAAAAGGCAGAGTAAAGGTCGTGGTCATCATAATTTCACCTACTTTAATGTAAAAAAGTCATTCAACACACTGTAGGCGGACAGAGACTCTGTGTTTTCAGTGTGACATCACAGTCTCTCTCACCTGCCTGCTGAATTCACCTCATTAAGATTTACACCGGCCTCAGAGGGTCAGCAGGTTTTTTTGGGTTCACCGTTCAGTTACCACCCACAGCGTCCTCAGGCCGGACCAGTCTAGAAACCAGGACAGACCCTGATTATCCCTGTTCAGGTTTTCAGTGCTTTCATGAGCTAAAAGTGAGTTTGTGATCTCTCAAACTCTCAAAACCAGTTTAGTTCTTTAAGATTTATATGATGCACTTAAACAAAGTGAAATGTGAGTCCAGAAGCTGCCTGTCAGACTCTGATGAAACACTGAGCTGAGCTGTTTTAGGGATTAAATGCACTCAAATACTTTGTGTCACAGATGAAGAGATGGCAGTGAAGTGGTTGTCATACAGTGACACACCATCGGATCTAAGTCCTTAACACGCTGGTTAAACAGGACTGATATGCTGTTGTAAACATGGACCCACATCTTCACAATATTCTCATTATTATGGGGCACACTTGATTTAGTGAGTACAAGTGTCCTTTCTGTTTTATTTTTATTTTTGAAAGACTGAAATGACGCTATTTTCTGCAGAAAGGTGTAACTATAATCTGTGACATTTATATTTATTTCTTTTGTAAAAACATGCAAAAAATTGTCAAAAATATGTCAAAACCTCACATTAACAGACATCCCTAAGTATAATAATTTTAGCAATTACCTATAAAAATAGCTTCTCTTATTGCTACATTCAGAGTTTTTATGACATGTATTTTATCACAGATATATCACTGCAATATATTGATTACTTTATGTGTGTTGTCAATAGAAAGATATTTCTATCAGTATTTTAACCCATAAACTTTGAAATATTAAAAGTTCAATATTTGTTAAGTATCATAAAATGTGTTAGTGATAAATTAGTGATAAAATAGTCATAGTATAGTACGTTGGAATGTGTAATTTGTTCAAGTACAATACATGTTCCACAATTTAAGAATACAAGCCACTGTTTATTGGTTAATTCATGTAATATCAATAATAATAAATAAATATATGTTACCTCTGTACGATAACCTTTTATATTTCAGCTCATTATTATGAGAGCTGTTCCTTCTTATTTGCCCCCCCCGAAAAAAAACACAGATGGATTTTCAGTTCATGAGGCATTTCTAAAAAAAAATCTATATTAAAAAAAAAACTTTCTAAATAAACTCGGGCATAAATGTTTTCATCCTGATTTATTTTGCACTAAAGCTTATTTGAGCTTCTCTCTCAGACTCTTCCTGCTAACGTCAGCTCTGCAGGATGGCATTTTCCTTTCAGAGATGTTTGGACGTTTCCATTCGCCGCAGACAAACTGTAGCAGCCCGAGCAAACAGGCCACTTTCACATCGAGCTCTGAACAAAGAATAGGGGCCCTGGAGGAGAAGACTGTGAGTCTGAGACATGGGGAGGCCTTTTTTTCTGTTTTTTTTTTTTTTTTCTCTCTGCCCTAGCTGGCACCGGAATGGACTTGTAGGCAGGAAAAGAGAATCTGGAGGGAAAACTAATGATGAAAAAGTTCTACTCTATCCCTGTGCCTTCATTAAATACATGGAAAGAACGAGAGAAGCACATCTGGATTCAATCCGCGTCCCTTTGATGGCATCAAGTGTTCTTTTCCCAGATCAGGGGGCTGGAAGCTACGGGATGTCTATGGCAACTCGAAGCCCAGAGTCGACTCCTGCCATCTGAACACATGACCCCCCCGCATACACTTCACCTCCACCATCCAGCTCCCTCCATCCCTTCATCCCTTCACCCCCACCACCCCTCAACCTACAGTTCAGGACCAGCCCTCTTATATTCTGAGTGACTTTTCCACACGGAGAAAAACTTTCTCTTTTTATTCGACTACATTCACCTGACCACTGAAGTTGCTGCTTTCTTTGCAGATTCAGATAGATGCTCTACAGAACAAGATGCATAACATAAAGGAGAGTTTTGGTGTTTTTGTAATGTGACCACTTAAAATAAACTCAACTTGTGGCTTTTTTTTTTATTGATGCATAGAGATGTTCCCTCTCAGACTTGTTTCTTTTGAAGCATCTCAAAGGCACTGAAGAGGTGAAAGTATTAAAAATATAGTCCTCCAGGGGTCCCGACCCCTGGTTTGGACACTTTTTCCTCCTCTATGTTTGACTTCTTCAGCTGATCTGAGAGCATAAATATTCCTGCTCAGATCAAATTAGCCATCATTTCAAAGCTCATTTGATGGAGTGGATGCTCCACACTCCTGCAGCTCTGATTGGCTGAGCTGATCCTCTCTAAACCACCTGACAATCTCACACCTGTGAGCAGTCAAGTGGCTGATTCACCTGCAAGTCTGCAGCTGCAGCTTGAGCTGTTTTAATTCAGTGCACAGAGGATATCTAAGTTATATTTGTGTCCGACAAATGTTAAGTTCAATATTTAGCTTTAGTTTGGTCTCCACCACCTCTAAAGATATGTAATTACCTTTCTCTTATAAAGAGAAAGGTAATTACATACAACTCTGATAAAAACTCCACTATGTTGACTAGTTAAACATGTTTGCTGATGTGGCTGAAATAAGGTGGAAAAAGCACTAAAAAAATCTGCTTTTAAATGAAAGTAGCAGAGGCGTCACTAGATTTTAAGGACGGGGGGGGGGCTTGGCCCCTGGGTTAGGTATTTTTTCACGAGGGGACGACGACCGTATTTAAGTGATTTATGAATAATGCAACGTTATATGATTGTTTATTTAAACTCGTATTCTGGCAATATTATATTGAATTTGTTGTCATGTTTTGTAAAACAGCCCCCCTAAAACAGGCCTAATGACACCACTGGAAAGTAGAAATACTGTAGTCATGTATTCCCTTGTTATACTTAAGTATCAGCAACAGAATATACCAGAAGTATTGTGACAGTACAACATTTATTTGTTGATCATATCATTAATAATCTGCATCTTATTACAGGGCATAAATGCCACATATTTTAGAGGAATCTTCAAAGTAACTTTAGCTGTCAGAACAGGATCAGTACAATTGTTATAATAATAACAATATTATGGCTGTAGTGGTTGGGTCATTGTCATATTTGTCTTGTGTTCTTCACCTCCGTGATAATGAGTTCTTGCAGTATTATGTATGTGATACAAGTATTTGTATACTATGAATTCATTGTATACTATGAACAGTAATTGTTTGCTAAATGACAGTTTTGTATCCATAGTTCTTAAACTGTCTTTGCTGATGTTGCAGTTGGAATTGGTGGGACACAAGGAAAGGAAACAGACTTGATATGCCTCATTATACTCGAGTAAAGTACATCAAAGTTGTACTTGTACTGTACTTAGTTACTTTCCACCGCTAGCTCCTGGCACAGAGCTTCAGAGTTGATCTGTGTGGGTTTGTTAGTCATGTAATTCATTGTTAGTATAAATATGTTAATTAGCGTAGCGTTAAAGGTGCTAAATTCAAACGTTGGATCAAGGCTCTCGTCATGGCGATGGTTGTGTCAGCTAACAGAGGCAGTGACGGTGCTAAGACTCTCAGGTAAACAGTGGTGATGCCTTCAGTTACAGTGCAGAGTGGTGGCCATGAACTAGTGAGGCGTAAAGAGAAGCTCAGAAATCTGGTCCAGAGAAACAAAGGCAACATGGAAGATCCAAAAACTGCAGTTTCCCAAATGACCAGTTGAGGCTGGCTCAGTAGCTAGGCTGTGTCGTAAGTAGGGGTGGGAAAAATTTTTTGATATGGCAATATATTGTGATACGTTTTCTTCAGATATATTATTGATTTTTAATTTGTTAATATTGGATTTTCCCCCCCCCCAAAAAAGTCATGTTTTGGGCCAATTGTAAATCCAGAGCAATTGCCATGTTGTGTTGAAATAAAAATTTAAACAAAAAATAAAATGAAAAAAATAAACCACATTAACAAGGTAACTTGGACAGTGCAAACATATATGTGTGTATGTGTATATACATATATATATATATATGTATATACACATATCACAATATATTGCAATATCACAATATGGCAATAATGTATTGTGCCGTGACTCAAGGATCGCGATATGGTATCATGAGGTCCTTGTCAATTCCCACCCATAGTTGCAGCCTAACTGTCAAGAAGGTGCTACTAGGTGTCCACTTTGAGCTTCACAACAGCTTTTCAGAAATATGGGCGACCTCAAGTCGCTTTTATACAGTCTATGCTACAACACACACAGAGGGAGAGCAACTCCACTCTTCTCAGGCAGACATTACTCCACTATATCTTGGGTAAATTGCACTGAAAGTTGTATAGGAAACTTTTTTTCATGTTGAATGTGTGCATGAGGGGTCCCCGGTGGCCCTAAACAGGTGTTGGCTTCCAGCCACATTTTATCCACACATTTTGAATAATAGATTCAGTTGGACTTCTTTATATTCCTGTTCTTTGTTGGTCTCAAAGCTCAGCCTTTTCTGCTGCGGACAGATCTGTGGATAGACTGACTGGCAGGGTTATGGTTGATTTAATTGGTGGCAGACCGCGGGACAGTCAGAGTGGCTTCATCAGCACACAAGCAGCGATAACACGTCTCCTCTCTCACACACTCATTAGCTGTACTGGTGATGTTTGCCAGCCAGGGGAACAATAACAGGCCGAAAGCAGGGTGTTGATGGTGCTGGTGGTGATGTTTCCACACGATGGGGGTGGGTGGAGATGTGGGGGATAGGGAGGGGGGCACAGCTCTGCGAAACGTCAGTCACAACATAAAGGCATTGCCACGTAATTATGGGCCTCTCTTTCATTTAGTGGAGAGAGAGGAAGAGAGAAAGAGAGAGAGAGAGGGAGAGAGACTATAGAGTCTATAGCCTGGAGGTGCGGCAGTAACGTCCAGCCTCCTTGCGCCTAGTTGCCGCTGAGCAAGCTTTGCGCACACACGGAGCTTTGCGCATCTGGTCGTCATCATCATCTTCAGCAGCAGCAGCTCTTCCTTCTCTCAGATGTGACTCAACCAGAGTGGGAAGAGAGCTTCTTCTTCTTCTCAGAGGACTCCTGTGTCTCTCTGTCTCTCAGGCTGCAGGACAAGCTGGTGTTTTCTCGTTTCGCCGTTGACGCGCCGCTGGATGGATTGTCTGTAAGAGGGTTTGATCGGGAAAAGCGAGGAGAAAACTTTGCTGAAGTTTGTTTGAGCGCAGAGAGGCTGATCTGGATGCGAACAGATCCGCGTCCTGCTCGGAAGAACCGAGTCTCTCTCCGGCTGGTTTTCTGGAGGGTCGTGCGTCATTCTGCATGCGAGGATCTTCTTGGCTCGCTCGTGATTCTTCTCTTTATTCTCATCGCCGCTCTGTTTTTTTCCGCTGTCCCCCACTTGCGTCATGACTTCTAGCTATGCACATGTAATGGACAGCAGGCAAGCCTCGATAGCAAACCGCCTGGAGAGTCCGATCACGTCGAACCTGGACAACCTGCAAGCCAAAAAGAACTTCTCGGTCAGCCACCTGTTGGATCTGGAAGAAGCCGGGGAAATGGTCGGCACCCAGGCGGACGAGAGCGTCGGGGAGGCGGGGAGGAGTATGCTGGAGTCCCCGGGGCTGACCAGCGGGAGCGACACGACCCAGCAGGAGAGTAAGTGAAAAGCAGCCCGAACCAGAGCCTGAAGGCTGGACTGAGCAGAGGAGAGCCACATTTTAAATCTCCTGTCCAAAATAGTAAAATACCTTCCGTTTATTTCAGTGTAGATGACTAATCAGCCTCGATCTACGGGAAATACAGATAATTTAAAACAAATGTACCCATAATGACCAGCTGAAAACTAAAGCCATTTGTTTTCATTATGTTCTGGCGCGTGTCCGCGTGCAGAGCGCATGAATGGAGCTCTGCAGAAAAGCAGCGCGCATGGAAGGAATCCTTTAGTGAGTTTTGGCAATGCATCATCCCTGACGGCCTCCCCCTCAAAACGGCCATTAATTTACCATTAACACTTTGATGTCAGTGAGGTATGGTGATGTTGGTGGACATGGTCAGTGAAGTAACCGTGCGAGACAAACTCGGGGGTAATAAATCACTTTTTCATGCCCTAAATGAGGCCACATTTCTTGATCTTGCGCGTTTTGATCTTTTTATTTGAGGGTAAATATGAGTAAAAATTATAGCTTATATTTTGTAAAAAAAAAATAGAGTTGCATGATGCCTGTGTCACGTGTTTGTCATTTTAATAATCAACATATCAATTTACCACTAAATATATATTTTTTTTAATTCCTCCGCGTGTGCGTAAAAATGAGGCCGAGGTTGGAGCACGAAGAAGCGGGCACTGATCGCCGATCTGCCGCTGAAGCACCGATCTGAAAATCACAGCCATTATTTCCAACTTTATCGTATTAAAATAGGAAGATTGTGCGGATAAAAGCTGACTCAAAGTTAAGATAACCCCGCAGAAACCGACCGCTCGCCCTCTTTTGCGCACCGTTGCGAGAGTAAATAAACGCTCCGTCCTTCCTCCTCCTCCTCTTCTTCAGCTCAGAGGGCCATTTGCAGCGGCTGACAGAAACTTTATAGGCTTTAATGAGTGTTATTGTTGGTTTTTTAAAAGGCTAAAAATCGTGTGAGAAATATGCGGGAGGAAGTGTCCGGGTCACGTCGTTAATTCACGGTTATTTTCGGCCTGTCAAACACTTCAGGAATACCGGAGCCCAAATCATTTGTCATAATTAGCGCGCGTGTCCTCGCGCCAACAATTAAGGAATCAAATAACAACATTATGTTGTTGAGAGATGATTTTCAAATGAAACAGAAAACACATTAGTTTGATGTTAGAAAACTTTTTGTGTTTTATTGCGTGAGTCCATGATAGGATTATGAGCAGATTTACGCAAGATTCAGATAATAAGGACAAGTGTTGGAGTCTATTTCATATTTTATTTTTCTGATTTACTGACAGGAACGGGAAAGCAACAGTGTGACTTTTGACATTTTTAATCAACTTCACAAATTGATCAAAACACAATTAAAATATAGCGCAACAATAAAAGAACGTTTCAAAATAAAATGTCAAAACTGTGACTGGATTCCTGTTTTATTATTGCAGGAATCAATCAAGTCTCCTGTGGTGAATGAGCTTTGGCAGAAGGACTAATTGACTTTCACTGATTGCTGCTAATGAGATCAGCCTAATCACACGTGTTGACACTCACAGCTGCAGCATGATGAGGATGATGATGGCGACAGGAATATCTTTAGTTTGCTGTTTAACCCTGCAGCTTTAATTAAAAGCTTTCCAAGGCCAAACCGCCGCTCTGACTTTGCACGACTATTAAAAAGAAAACAGAGTTTTCTCTCTGTAAATTTTATATTTTTTTTGTCCACTTGAAATAAAACTCATCATGTAACTAATTCAAAGCTTATTTACTTTTATTGTTATTATTTTAATTGAAAAAAAAAATGCCTTTAATTTCTGTCCCCTCCAAATCTGCCGTGTTACATTTTCACAGTGCTAAAAAAATATGTAAAACATAGGCTAACAACTCTCCCAGAAAATATATATTCCAGATTATTATTTCAGATCTTGAACTCCACAGCCCAGTCATAATCATATTTAATAAGTGACTTAATGTCATTTTAAGATGGACTTTTTTAGCAGAAAAACCTCATTTTGTTCTCGTCTTTTCTAGCCAGCTGAAACGTCCTGAAACGTGCAGCAGACTAATGAAGTGCGTCCTGATTCTTATTTGAGCCTCCAGCCTGTAAAGCGCCTGTTTTTCTGGGGGAAACTATGCGCGGTCTCTGGTCTCTGGTTAGCCATGTGCGGCTGCCATCAGCGTTTACAGGCACACTTTACTGTCCCACTTCTCAGCAGTTCAGCCTGTGTTTCACCAACTGATCCAAAGTGTGAGCCTCAGAGCTGCTGCTCTGATTTATAACCAACTGATCTGATGTCAGAGGAGAAATCTTTGATGTCAGCTGGTTCAAGTGCTTCCTTAGAAACCACAAACACATTCAGAAGTGCAGGAATGCCATTTATTTCAAAAACACTTCATCTGTTTATGAAGTTTGGAAATTTAGGCTCTGGTTCTTTACTTGAGTATTTATTTAAGAAGGAACTATCGTTCTTTTATGTTATTTAAATAAAAAAAAGATATACCAGGAGTCATAATAACTGTAGTAATTCTATTACAAAAAACAGTAATTTATCTGACAGTTTTGCTTTAGATTTTACACCCAAATTCTAAAATTCGCATCAAATATTTATTATTGTACTGGTTAAAATCTATTGATGCTGCAGCAGGGGGGTGAGGGCCCCCACAGGGAGGGTAAATCTGAAAGGTCACAAACAGATTAACAGGAGTAGGAATACCAAGAAAAAAACCCCATAAAATATTGCTTTTTTCTGGCTTATATTTATATATTTTTATATAGATTTTAGAGAAAATCAAAATGCCACCAGAAAGACATCATCATCCTCTCCACAAACAAATCAGCAACAATCTTTCTTTTTTTCTGTGATGTTAAGTATTTTTTAAATCTTTTAGTTGATCTGAGGAGGAAAAATCCCTCCAGTTAAACGTCTCTCTGCTCACAGAGTGATGAGTGGGACTCGATTAGTTTTAATAAGTGTTGAAAGGCCAAAAAGATTACAGCAGCTTTTTTCTTTTTCTGGGGCTGCACCTGATAAAACCTGCAGCGCATCAGTCATTTCTCCTAAAGCACTTTGACTTTATGAGTTAACGCAGGCTACACTTGACTGTCAACAACATGAAGTCGAACAAGTGCTTTTAAAAATTATATTGGTACTTTAACTTAGCTTTCCTCCAAGCAGTCATGAGATAAAAGTGAGAAGACGCAGCATGATTAAATTATAATATGAAAAACATTTTTTGTGTCAGGCAAGATTGAATTTATTCTGACTTTTCTATATTTTTGTCTGGTGAAATAGCTTGTAAAAATCCTTCAAATGGACCAAAATGAGGTGAAGCTGTTCAAAGAAAGGTTAGGTAGATGCACTGTTTTATTTTAAGGGTCCTTTTGGATAAGTGGAGTTTACATTCAGTTTACTCTCAGCTGTCGACACACTGCAGCATCTTCTTCGTGACAGGAGTGTGAGATGCTGAGTGTGTTTATGTGTGAAAGAAGGAAAAAGCTAAAATAGTGAAATACTCCATGACAGTGTTACTCTGAACATGTAATCACACTAGTTTCAGTTCTTTTCTGAGGACATTTGCTGCATACTGTCTCTTCTCTACTGAAGATAAAATATGGGCTTACACTGTAATATTGTATTGTATACTGTATTAAAATGACAAAATATCTGTTGAATAGAATTGTTATGGAGATTCAAATCTATGCCAAAAACCTCATACGTGAACATTTTGGGGATTTCTTGCATTTTTTAGGTCAAACTAAACTAATATTTTTGATTATTTATGGTTTGATGGGTAAGACCATGAGATGAGAAGTGACTGAAAACAGGAAAAGATTTTTTTTGTTTGATTTTACTTTAACTTTTTAAGATCAGGACTTTCATCTTGAGATGTAGAATTTTTAAAAGTCACTGACACTTTACGTGACGACGCTGAACAAGTGAAGCTTTTCTTACAATAAATGAAGAAGGATTCAATTATTTTATAATAACATCATGGAAAAAAATCTGCTTTTAAAACTGAGGTAAATCTGTAAATAAAGAAGGAGCTAACTCTCAGAGGAGTTTTGTTCATACATGGCCGTGCATGATGCTGCAGGGATTTTTCTAATCAACATATTAACAAAATATTTACAGTAACCATTCGCAAATGATTAACTTCTCCTCACCATATCCTGTTAAACCCATTTCATGAATCTGATTTGGAATTAAAAAATAAACATTCATCATATTTTGCGTGTGAATGCCAAATAACATGCAACCAAAATGCAAATAAAGATGATTAGAGTCAGAGCTATCCTCCATCACTAACTTTATTTAATCTAAAGAAACACTTTGTCTCTAAAAATGAAAAAGAAAATAAATACAAGAAGAAATAAATCATTTTAGACAGCTCAGACAGCAGCATTTTATACTATAATCAGTGTACACATCTAAACATCACTGTGCTGTTGCAAATATTCCAAATATATATTATAATAATATAAACATTTTTTTCCCAAAGATCATTTTTTTCCATAATTTTTCTTTATTTATGTTGAAGATAAAAATCTATCCCAGCTGTCATAGGGTGAAAAAGATAAAATATTGTTCTGGAAATTATTCCAGCTTCTAGATAAAAATAGTGCCATGTGTCAACATTAAAGTGTTCAGATAAAGTTTAGGAAGCTCTTGCAGTACACAACATGAGTGTGTGTGTGTGTGTGTGTGTGTAATTAGGCAGGAACATGGATGATCACAGACTTTATCTGCAGTGTCAAAGTGTTATTTTGTGGTCTTGTCGTGGAGCCACAGGACACTAGAGCTGCCTGCAGCCTGCAGGAGCCTTTAGACCAACTGAATCACAGATTCTACTTTTTGATTATACATGTTTGCTTTTATGTGTGACAGTTAATGAGGCTCCGGGATCAAGAAACAAGTGGGTTGTTTTTTGCTGCTGATCCGTACAACATATTTTCTTATGTAATATTGGTTTGATCACAGCAAGATAGGACTTTTTTTTATTTTTATGTATTTTTTAGATTATTTTTGAGCATTTAGGGTAGGGTTGGGAGACAGACAGGAAGTGAAACAGAAAGAAAGTTGCATCAACGTTCCTGTCCAGGTTGAAAATAGGAACTTTGTAGTTTAATTGGTACGAGTCGGCCGCAGCAAACTGTGGCCATGTTGTGTATTTTGATGCAGATTCACATTTTCTCCTGATCAGAGGATGATTGGAGTTATGCTCGCTGCAGTTCCTCAGTAATCACTGACGGACTCAGTATCCAGACTTCAGATCTTATCAAAATAGTAACGTCAACACGTTGTGTGAAACAAAAGTTCTGTGTTCAAAAGCTCAGGCGGTATTATGTGTACTCATAAAAGTACTCAGTAGCTGTAGGTGTGGAGCAGGTTGGACAGTAAATGTGGGATGAAGTTCCTAACCCTAAAGTTGCTCCCAGTGTGTGCATGCGTGGGAAAAATTTCTATAATAAAAAGTCCAGATTAATGCAACATTATACTCATTTTGGAAAGCTGTCATTAATATATCAAGATTTACTGATATTCGTAAAGGATTTGTAAAACTGAAAAATGTGTGACTGTGTTGTTACTTTTTTTAAAATCCTTTGTTATTTGGATGCTTTAAAGCTCTTTTTTTAAATTTTGTTTCTGACTGAAGTATCAGCCTGCAGCAGAAGAGCTCTATTTATTATTAAAATCTAATGTGGGCTGACATGGGGCTTTGCTTTATTTTGTTTTATTGTACCAACTCCAGCAAAGTGTCTCACAAGCTCCAAACAGCACATTACATCACCTTGTCATTCACCTTCCTCTTCTCTGTGTGCAGACGAACAGATGAACACCGAGGAGAAGAAAAAGAGGAAGCAGCGCAGGAACAGGACCACCTTCAACAGCAGCCAGCTCCAGGCTCTGGAGAGAGTGTTCGAGAGGACGCACTACCCCGACGCCTTCGTCAGAGAGGACCTGGCCCGCCGGGTCAACCTCACCGAGGCCAGAGTCCAGGTAGCCTCACCTTTCGGGGTTTTATTTTGACACATCCTCCTCCCTTACAAAATAAAACCCTGATTCCTTGAAGTTCCTCCAGCAGCAACAATGAGTGTTTTTATCAGAGATTTAAAGATCGGAGATTTATCATCAGAGAAACAGAAGAAGCCATAAAACACTTTTAATGTGGGGAAGCAAAATTACTTATTAGTTATTACTGTTCTCTTGAACTTGCTGCATTACTTGCTCCATCAGAAATAGTTCTTGAGGTTTTGGCACCCAACTGGGACCTGTTAAGGAATCCTAGGTCATGACTCAGAACACGATTTATTAAACGATTCATGTACAAGTTGTTTTGTAAGAAACTGGAGGATGTGTTGTCACCAAACAGCATCATCTGTTAGCTCTTACACTGATAGATTCACTTAGTAATCCTACTTTGTGCCTGTTAGTTATCAGGACCTCTTAACATGTTTAGATTGTCCATTATGGGGTTTAAAAGGCACTGATAAGAACTTGTCAGCGCCTCACAAACATCCTCTATCATACTCACATGATCTCTTAAGTAATTGCTGATGGTGCATAGGGTGTGAAAGCAGTTTGTAAACTCCCCAAAGGGACTGGATGTGATCAGAAAAGTGGATGTAATGATGTCTAATTTCCTCGGCGGTTTACAGATCAGTGATAAACGGCAAATGTGCAACACATGAGGGGCTGCAGCCAAACAGGAGCTAAAATATGACGCAGCGAGTGGCTAAATGAGCGAGATCACTCCTCCTAATGTCGTCAGTTGAACAGTCTAGTGTATGGATTTAATATTTTAAATGCTTTGTAATATAATAAGGTATAATATTAATGCATAAAAGCACCTGGAGCTGTAATGGTAGGTTTGCTAATAGGTTAAAGTAGTTTTTCATGCAAAAAAGTCAGAAAGTGCATTGAGTTGCGAAAGCTGAGCATCCCTGCAGGCTGTTTGTGGCCTGACAGACTGAACCAGGGGGTGAAAAGCCCGTCATACTTGCTGTTGCTCATGAAGCTGTGAGCATAGTTTCAATGAAACTGTTTTTATTCAATCACATGTCCTTTCATCTGGTTTACAACAGCTGCTGACAGAGTTTTTTAGTAACTACAACTATAAAAGCTGGAAATAACAAAAGCGTGATTCTGATAATTGAGGCGGACATGTTGTCCACGTCCCCTGTGTCTCCCTTGTCTCCCTTGTCTCCTGTTCTTGCTTGTACTGAATAAGCTTTGAAATGCATTTTCAAAAAAACTCATGCAACTATTATTTTAAATGCATACAGTCCTTATGCACTTGTTTAATAACGGTATAAACATACCTGTGTCTCAAGAAATAATGCCTTTACTGCAGATTCATACGCAGCTATGATGTTTTTTTTGTGTGTTTTAATTGTCTGTTTTCTGAAAACAACAGTGAGAGTGTTTTCTCTGTGGGCAGAGAGAGGGAGGGAAAGAGGAAATAGTGATGTCGGAGGGAGAGAAGCAGCACATCTGTGAATAATGTGTAGCAGAGAGCGATGCAGAAAGGCTTTGATAAAAGAGACTTTGGGCTCATTCCTGAGGCAGTGCGTCAGCAGACAGCGAGCACCCACACCATCTAATAATGGATTTGATTTCACAGCAAGGAACAACATTAGCACCCCCCGAGTCCCATCGTCATGTGTTTAGTAAAGGGTAGGGGGTACGCTCTGAAGAAGGGAGTGGAAGGTAGTGTGGAGTGTGTGTGTGTGTTTGTGCGTGTAATCTCTATAAACACATTCTGCATTCACATGTAGCATCTGTACGTAAAGGGGCACAGATTGTTGTTTCCATTTGGAGTCTGAGCAGCATTGACCGATCATGTTGCAAGCTTTGGTTGAATGCAGGTAAACAACTGTGTGAGACAGACAAAATACAATCGGTTGGTTCCTTGACCTTGAGTGGAGACACAAGTTCAGACAATCGTAAAGAAATGTGAAGCTTTTTATGGCCTCACGTCCTTGATTTGACTTGATAAACATGGAACATGGTTTAACTCACAGATGAAGACAGTGTGATGTGTTTGAGAGCTCAGAGAAAAGCTAACTGGTGACCTTTGAGTTGAGATTATTTTGCCACAAAAGCAGACCGAGATACAAAATTCACACTTTGTTTTATGAGTCGAGGCGTCTTCATTCGGTTGTAATTCAAATGCGATACCGTATTTTGCTTTGGTTTAAATATTCGCTTGTCTTCTCTTTGTTTCCAGGTTTGGTTTCAGAACAGGAGAGCTAAGTTTCGCAGGAACGAGCGCGCCATGCTGGCCAGCAAAAACGCCTCGCTCCTCAAATCCTACTCAGGAGATGTGACGGCGGTGGAGCAGCCGATCGTACCGCGTCCTGCACCGCGTCCCAACGACTACCTGTCCTGGGGCAGCGCTGCCCCCTACAGGTAGAGTCCACTCTGCTCTCTCTGTTCACACACTGTGCTGCTTCTCTACTAACACCTCTGGTAACACTGCTGGGCTGCAGCACAGAGGCAGAAATTTCTCACTAATATAGGGGTCAGGGTGTTTTTTTTATACTTTCATTAAGTCATAAAACAGTTTTTTTTTTGTTAAATGTTTCAAGCATCAACAGAAAAAATAAGAATAACAAGCGTCAAGTTTATTTTCACTAAAAATCTATAATCTTTGATTTGGGGATTTTTTGCTTTTACTTTGGCTTAGAAAGGAAGAAAGGGAGGAAGTTGAAAAGAAAAGGACAACAGGAAGGAATAAGAAACTACAAAATGAATGAAAGATAGGACTGACAGAAGAGAAAATCATAAAAGGATATAATAGAAATAAGAGAATATATAATTTAATATAGAAGTAAAATAGAAATAATAAAGGGAAGCAAAAGGTAGGATAGAAATAAAAAAGAAAGTTATATGAAAGAAAGTGAATTATGTGAGTCATTGAGTAAACAGTATGAAGACCACAATTCAAAGCAGTAGAGCGAAATACTACTGCAGTACTGCAAACTGTACTTTAGTACTGACTACTCTGCTTTCTGCTGCAGAGCACAGACTGATACCACAATAACCACATGTTAACACCACCGTAACACACACACTGACCCCGGCACTGCTTCCTGTTATTCTTTCATTTCCTCCTCCTCTTCTACCTGCACATACTTCTCAAAGCTCCTGTGAGCGTCTTCATCTCTTCTGATCCACCTGGACTCAGACTGATGAGCTGCAGGCTGTTTAATGTGCCCTGAACTTCTCAAACATGTCGTTCATCGGACTTTTATTCAAGGCCACAGGTCCAGAAAGCTTGGTGATGAACAACATTATCTCATAGCCTCATAGAGTGCAGAAGCCCCTTAGAATATGGCATAAAACAAGTTAAAGGAAAAGTCTAAATTGTTTTTACTGTCATGTTCAGACTCAAACCAACAACGTGCTGGTCCACCTCTCAATACTGTCTGACTTCCTGTGTGGCTCTCAGCTCCAAGCCCATCATTTCCTAGTGAAGATGTAAATCTTGAAAAACATTTTCATTTTAAAAAACCCAAACAAACAAACAAAAAACAAAAAGGGGGAAATACTGCATTTTTTGGGTGCTATTTCCACACTGGCTGAACCTACATTTGGTGCTCTAGTGAGTATCTGTGGCAGAGGGACAGTGAGTCAAAATAAACTACAATGTGAGTGTGTTCGTGGTAATGAAGGAACATATATAACTGCTTTCAATGTAACATTAATTGGTGAATTTCACAACATACATGAATATACTGATTTAAAAAATAATGTCCTGCATTATGTGTCCACCAAAACCCCATTAGAACATGCAATGTAATTATAAATATATCTAAATTTAATTCCTAAAAAAAGTAGATTTTTTATTTGTTTTTTCCCACAGTGATATTTTGTCTTTGTATTTTGACTTTTACAACAACAAACTGTCATGTTAAATTTACTTATTTTAAGCAAACTGCTGCGCTAACACACAACGTGCACGTCACTAAACCACGCTCAGTTTACTGGTTTATGCTCTCCAGCGTTACAGTATTACAGCATTGGCTTGCATTATGAATGACTGTGTAAAAATATAAGTGATTAAAATATCTAATGTTTGACATCTTGACTAAAAACAGACAGATTTACTATAATGTCAGATTTTAACTACGTATCAGTGTTAGAAATGACATGTAAGATGCAGACTTTCTTATGCGCTGTCGTCTGTCATGATGAGGATTTTTATTATAAAACACAACAATTATTTATGGCCGTGCACAATGTTGTCATATATGATGCATTACCTATTATATATATTAGAATATTTATAAATGTTTTACTGTAATCTTGCTCACTACATGAGATGTTTCACTGAAACACTGGGAATATGATATTAAGTTTCACCATCTGGTTTTGTAGTTTGAGACTTTGTTGTGGAAACTGAGCTAAAATAATCATAAATTCCTGTTATGCTTCAGTTAAATATGGTCGTCCGTCCTCCGTCGCTGTCATGAATCCTCTCTGACTTCTCTCTTTCTGTCTCCACACTCTGCTGTTGTCTTCCCTGCAGCCATTTTTTCCTCCACTGCCTATATAACGGTTCTATGTGACAGATTTTTAACTCCAAACTAATTGTGTTGAATAAAAACACCCCTTTCCTCACCCTCAGTCCCATCGCTCCCCTCTGTCAGCATGAGCAGGGCGGGACCAGATCCCGTGACCCTCCTGACGAGGTGATAATGTGAAAACAAACCGTATTAAATCCACTGTTGACCCCCGTGACCCCCCCCCGTGCTACACTACACCAGATAATGAACGCCACACAGAGAGACAGAGCTCTACTGGGCAACATTTTTTGTGACTCTGGTTACATTGGTCATGATTTACAGTAATCCTCCGTTATGAAACTCGGTGTAAAATATCAAACCCTGCGGCCGCGGCTCAAACTCTCTGAGAGCTTCTTGGCCGGACGCAGGCGTAGCAGCGAGGGAAATCTTTTGTGAGGCAGGAATAATGCTATGTGGTGCTAACACTTCACTGTATATTATCCTAAAGCTGGTATCCGATGCCGGAGGGGGGGCCAGTGCGAGTGCCACAGAAAATGCTGCCCTCAGAGAACAAGTAGGCCTACACTTTCACTTTACTCCATTCACTCATTTTCTTGTTAAAGGAAAATACAGCAGTGTTTTTTTTCCACATGCTGGTGCATTTAAAGTTGTTTTCTGATTGTATTTCTAGAACTTGATTGTATTGTTTGAATGCTTTTGTGTCACGTTAACGGAAATATAATGTTTTTTGTCTTTGAAGAATTGTCCCAGTGTTTTTGCACATTTCAACTCCTTTTCAAAAGCATTAATTGGGTGTTTCATAATTCCTTCCATTCCTCTAGCAGTCATTGTTTTTATTACAGTAAAACTAAGAGATAATGCTGCTTAAAACACAATTAAGTGTCTTAATGTAGAGACTCACAGCTGAATTATCACATCATGTCCGTACTGTATATAGTATTTTAAACTCAAAGCAGTTGATCCAAAGCAAGAATAAACAGCAAAAGAAGAGAACAACAACAAAAAAAAACAATGTAGCTTGTTTTCAGTTTGCCTGGGCAATTTTTACTGAGCTCTTGCAAAGAATTTCTGGATGTGTGTGAGCATCATGACGATCAATAATTAAAGACAAAAGCATCAAAGCTTTAATCTGATGTGTAGGAATAGACAGGAGGACGTCACTTTAACTACAGATGGTGATTTCAAACAGGAAAATAATGGGCATGTTTAACCTCTGTAACGTGACTACTGGCATGAGCTGAAAAAAAGCTGCAAATTTATGACAGATTAGTGAAAAAAACAAGTCAGTAAATCATGCACAGAGGAAAACAATTGTTCTGTAAGGAAGAAAAGGCAGAAAGAGAGATCTGTCCTCAAGAGATGAAAATACCACTGTGCTAATAAATAAAAAAAAGGAAAATGAGAAAAATAAATAAAAAAAATTGTCACCGTATTTAAAAAAAAATAGAAAATGTTCTAAAGTTTGTTTTCACCTCATTAATTAAGCAATGTCAGGCTTCGATATTTAAACTCTGAGTGGAAGTGTTGTTTGTAATTTAATTAAGAACAATCTACATCTGTAGTTCATTAAATGTACTGTGGAGGATTAACTAGGGTGTCTTCCTCTAAATCATTCACCGGTTAAGTAACATTAAGTGAGTTAATTATACTGTAAGAGGGTTTAAGTAAAATGGCTGTACAGTTACAATTCAGCTAATCAACAGATATGACACGCTCAGAGAAATTATAACGTTTGATTAAAATGTGCAGAACACTGGTTTAACTTCCTGTTGGTGATTTCTGGACTCGGTCTGAAAGCTCAGGTTTAGTCTAAATCTCTCGATGTGAGCAGTGATACCTGTTTTTGTTCCTTTTTTCATATTTCCACAGCTGCGGCTCATGCTGAGCTTCAGCTTGCTGTCAGCCACAGGTGATGTAACCTTTTCCCCTCCTCTTGTCTCTCAGCGCCATGGCAACCTACCCGCCCACCTGCTCCAACACCAACACGTCCCAGGGCATGAACATGGCCAACAGCATCGCCAACCTGCGGCTCAAAGCCAAGGAGTACAGCTTGAACCAGGTGCCCACGGTCAACTGAGACGAGGAGAGACTGAGAGTTGGTCCAGGAGGAGGGGGGACCTCCTGCTGCTGGACCCCTGCGGACGGACACCGTCTCTGGGTTGAGCATCATCTTACATCCCCCTGGATCATGAAGTCATGAAGCCTCCTCTCCTTTCTGGTGCGGCCTTGAAGGCGATACCACATCTATATGCAAATTGTTGGACACCGAGTGATGGCAGGATTTCCCCTAAACCGCCTTATTTTTAAAAAAAAATTGCCCACTGAACTCTTGTTTGTACAAAAAAGACACCAGGGCTGGATGCTGTAGTCGCATATCTGCATAGTTTTACATTTGTGATTGTGACTGAAGTGGAGGGTGAAATTTTTTCATTTTGTTTTCAATCAGAGAAGTTCTCAACGGAGACTCGTGTATGGACGACGTGGAACTCCCTTTGGCTGGTGTTGGATAAATTTACACACCAAATTTGGGATCAGCAACACTTTTTTTCCTTTTAAAAACAACAACAAACCGACAAAGACTTCCTCTGACATTTATGCAATAAAAAAAAAAAATACTTTTTGTTTTTCAACGTTTCTTTCCATGTTATACCACTGACGAGCAAACCTTTTCAACACATTTTGATTTTCATGTAATAGTCCAGTATAAAGGAGAGGCTAATGTATTTCTGAGTCCAAAACCTTCTCTTAATTTTCTATGATATCCTTTATTTGTAACAGAATAAAAACTTGTATATTAATAAAAATGCATTTCAAGCAATGCAATGGCACGGTGATCAATGTCTTGAAAAAGAAGGGGAAAAGACCAATTTTTTATTTTTTGGAGAACTTTATACTCGTTGTGGTTGGAAGACATAAGACTGCTACAATGCAGTCAGACTGAAATCATGTTTCAGAACGAATAAGAAATAAGTATAGTTATAGTTGAGAGCGTTTGGAAAAGCAAAATGGTCTTGGACCTTGTGCTGCCCCCATAAAAGGGAGATTTACAACTCGAGAACAGATTCTCCCTCACAGAAAAACCTCAAGCTGTTCCTGCTTTGTGTGTTTTCTTTTCTCCTGATTGCCACAACCTGAACGCTCCATCTTAGAAAACATGATATTCACGAGCAGGGAAATCCTCTCCTCAGTATGGAGGACCCCTGGGCCTCGTTTAACTCTGCGGCTGTCATACAAGGTGTTTCTTCTCTTTGGCCCCTCATAACCTCCGACGTCGACAAACACATGTCGACTCTCGTCCTCGTACGGTGAACGCTGATCATAAAGGTGGCAGCTAATGAGCGAGAGTTATGATTTTTAAGGACAAAGTGAGCAAACAATCTGTGGAAACGTTTCTTTTTTTATTGGTTATAACTCACAATTATCCCAAGAAAAGCACAACACTGATTTGCTCCTCCCCTAAATTATATTGATGATGGCAAACATTACACACATTATGACACTTACATGCACTAAATTCCTTTTCGCTTTCTGTTCAATTTGGCTTAAAAGTGAACATATATTCCAGTTATTCCAGGATCTTATTAATTCTTTATTTTTCTGCTATTTGCTGTTGCTTGCTTCCTGAAGTTAAATTTGTTTCATCCTTTTAATTTCCCAACTACTTTCCGTACAGCTTTGAGATGCAGGAATATTAACTTTTGAAGACTTTGTACCGCAGTTTTTACGTTCAGATTTTACATTGATATGTGATAAGCTCATAAAATGACCATGTTGCTGAGCAAAAAAACTTTTTGTAAATGCCTTTTTGTTGCTTGATGAAAGGGAATAATATCTGAGAATGTTTTTTTTCAACTTTCTAATCCTTCATATGATCTGAAAGCAGGAAAATCTCCATGAAATCGTGAAAATTGTTGTGGGGGCATCATTTCATTATCTCCAATGTGGGAGGTATTCTGCTGTTTTGGATGTAGGGCTTTCATCTGTAAGTTTCTAGTTAAGTAAAAAACTGAAGGACTTCTTCCACTTGTTGTGTGTTTGAGCACAGTGAGGGTTAGTCGTAATAAAGAGGCGCTCCGTTGACGTGACTCGACTCGCATTAACAAAGAGGTATTTCTGTTTTCTTTTCAGCAGTTTTATTTTCTGCTCTTGGTTGTTTTCCTGGTCACTGATCCCTCACTGTGGTATGTCCAGTGTCAGACCCCTGTCCCCCCTCTCCCCTGCCAGGCGCCCGGTCTCACCTTTCACGGCCAGGGCCTGGGCTGACCTGAAGTGATTCCAGATGTGGAGATCTTTTTGACCCTCCCAGCCTTCGCCCTCCTCCTCTTTCTTTTCCTCCTCCCTCCCCCGGTTCGCCCCCAGGCCCTGGCCAGCCACTCCATCAGGGCTGACAGCGTCCCCTCGGACAGCGTCTCTCCTCGCCTGAGCACATGACATACAAGGCAGTTTCCCCCTCCACCGCTCCATCTCCCTCACCCACCCACCCCCATCCTCAGCAACACATCTGGAGCTCATTACAGAGGAGACAGTAAGAGCGAGGGAGGGGCGGGGAGTCTGCATGCAGAGTGTGTGTGTGTGCAAGAGAGCGGGAAAGAGTGTGTTTCTTCACCCTTCTCCCTTTAAAACATCCACCTTTTTTCCTCCTCCTCTCTCATTCTCTTTGTTTCTTTACTTCTTAACGTTGGCTTTCCGCCTATGCAGTGATCTTTGTCCTGCTGTCAGTGCCACATGATCACAAATACTTTATTAATGAGCGGTTTTGGAAAAGAGCTCGCACAAGAAAAAAAAAAGAGAGAAAATCTCTGAGCAGCCTGGGTGAAATACTGCACAGCTGTTAACAGTGTGTGGTTTGGGTGAACAACCAAAAGAATTTCCCCGAGATGTGGAGTTTCCACGCAAAGTCAAGTTGACTGAGAGGTTGCACTGTTTGTGTGATTAAGTCACCATTATTACGCACTTTTCATAAACACAGATGCAGGATCGAATACACCCCTCTGCTGCACCGTAAAGGAAACATAATTACTTCAAACTAACATCTCAAGGTTAATGCTGATGACCACATGTACTGTTCTCCTGTCGCCAACGAGCTCTGTTTTCTTTTTTTCAGGAAGTGAGAAAATCTGCCTGCTTTTTCCACGACAAAAGATGGGCTCAGTACTGATACAGGAGTAATACCTCTTCTGCTGGTTGCTCTGATCAAAGCGCTTTTCCACAGGCGTGGTGCGATACGGTACGGCACGGCTCTACATGGTTGGGGCGCTTTTCCACTAGTACCTGGTACCTGGTACTAGGTAGTTTTTTGGTACCTCCTCAGCCCTGGTTCCAAGCGAGCCAAAGCGATACTAAAACGTGATGTCAGCCGACTGCCTTCCACTGATTGGCCAACGAGTGTCGTCATTGGAAGTGTCATTAGATGAGCGTCATCTGACTAGACTGTAAAAGAAAAACACGACCCCGTCATTTTTAACGGCATCGCAGAAAACAACGCCATGGTCTCTTCTTCTGCTCTGTGTGACAAAAAGCCACAGAGCGAGCAACAAATACACGATCGCTTCGGTGTCCTCCATTGTTTGTGATAGTAGTGTTGTTGTTCTTCGTCCCGGTATTCTGTGTCGCATGTAAATGACGTCATGGCAGTTTCGTGCTGCCGTATGACGACCCCGCCCACACCGAGGAGGTACTATGAGGTACTCAGTTATGATGGAAAAGCACCAAAACTGAGCCGTGCCGTGCCGTTACTGTGTAGTGGAAAAGCGCATCTGAAACCCTCCTAATTTTCATATTTCACACAACTATTTCCGTCACTATTTCGCTATGCTATTTTCTAAAACTTTAACCATCGCAAAGTTGAAATTTGCAGATATTGTAAGAATTGACTTTTAAAATCTTGGCATTGAATTTTAAGTCACTGTATTTCTGTGTCGTCTAATGTCTCTAATATCAATTGCAAGAAGTTTAGCCAATGATTCTTGATTACGACAACATGGATTATGTTATTTACATCTTATCCATCATTTGAATCGGCTCTGGTAACATCGCAGTCACCAAGAATATTCCTGAGATTTGGGAACTCTGAAGTCACGAAATACAGCAGAAATCAAGACGATTGGACAGTTTATAAACAAACCAGCAGTTTATGAAGAAACCAGTAGAAATGGAAATTGATAATTGCAAAGAAAAACAGTTTACACAAAATAACAGTAACTAGGTTAAAGGGGAAGTGTCGTTTTTTTACCCCTAGTGCCCACCTATGTGGCCTTCACAGTGCCTGAATTAAAAGAAAGCATGTATGCCTGTGTGACAACATTGCAAATAAGTATTTTAGTTTTTTAGAGTATTTTAGAACTAAAAGCATTTATGCGTATGTGACAACATCACAAATAAGTATTTTAGTTCAGGCACTGTGAAGGTCACATAGGTGGGCACTAGGGGTCCTTAGTAAACTATGATCCACAGGAAGTAGAGTCTGTTTACAGATTGAATTTTCTCAAGTTACGGACAACTCCGGACTCAAATGAGAATAGTAATAGTGTAACCCATCTTATTAAACGTCTGTTATATCAGAAATGGTCAAGTTTGTGTCATTTACTGGCTGCATTTCCGTGCCCCATTTACTCCTGTTAAATGGATATCATCAAATCCAAGATTGTTGGAAATACTCCAAATGACACCACAGTGTATATGGGTGAGTAAATGACAGTATTTTATCCCAGAAAGTAGAAAAGCACTCAGAGAGCACAGACCTCCACCGCAGCGGTGACTTTTTTTAAAATTTATTTAAAGTTAACCCCGCCGCCAAGGAGGTTATGTTTTCATCGGGGTTTGTTTGTTTGTATGTTTTGTTGGCATGTTGGTTTGTCAGTTTGCAAAGTAACTCAAAAAATTATGGACGGTTTTTCATGAAATTTTCAGGATTGGCCAAAGTAGCCTAACTTAAAACTGATTAATTTTTGGTGGTGCCTTTGAATCAGATCGAAAATTAATCAAGCCACTTCTAACCCTGAAAATTTCATCAAAATCCATTCACAACTTTTTGAGTTATTTTGCAAACCAACAAACCAACATACAAATAAACAAACCCCAGTGAAAACATAACCTTGGTGGAGGTAATAAGGTCCAATTTGTAAAAAACGGCATTCCCCCTTTACAGTTGAAGATAAGTTTGTTTCCAACCTGTCTGATCATCGAACTGTTCCCCACTGTCACAACTTTATCAAAACTGATGGAAATAATGGTGAAACTTACAAAAATGAGGTAACATCTGAATGATCCCGTAATGATTTTAGGGGTTGGCGTCCAGATGAAGGCTGCCCAAAAGCCCTTAAGCCGTCTACCGTTTCACTCTAGACGAACAGAAAGTACAGGGTGTCAGTACAAACCGAAATGTCACATGTGTATTTTCCCATGCTGCATGTAACACAGTGACAAAGATAGTTTTCAACTTAATTATGGTGTGATAAAAGCTTCTGGCTCGACTTAAATGGCTGTTGTGAGCGCTCTGGTCCTGGATGAATTAGCATTTTAATTCTCTCGGCCCTGCTGAGGTCCAGCAGAGCAACAACCAAAACAACAATTATGGTGAGTGACATGACGTGAGCTCCGAGAACTCGTCACTATATATATAATCATCGCCAGAGTTCATATTCCCTCATTGCACATGAACTATTTTAAGTATTTGGAGTTTTTTGATCCCTTTACAGGAAGTCCGGCCTATTGCAGCAGAACACGTGTACCACCTGGGAAATACTGTATGTAAGAAGTCACAGGAATATTGCATTATTCCTCCAAAAGGCCTTACAGTGTGTTCCTTCAAAACGCTCTTTCATGGCTGAATGCAGTAAAATGCTTCACAATACAGATTATCAGACTGATTACAAACAGAGCCTCCTGAGCGCTGAGTGTTTGATACACTGTCCAAACCTCTGGCTCTTTCAGCTCGCTTTGAAGACGTGATGTGAAGGTCAGAGCTGCAAATAAATCCACTCCAAAGGCTCCAAATGTCAGGCCCAAAATACGTTCAGGAAAAAATATGTGACTTCCACTCACCTGGGACAGTATCGCTAATGGGCTCCTGGTGTCCATCCGTGTGTCCATGTGTCACCTTTACAGCTGTCTTACTCCCTCTGCTGGACACTGATGGTCCACACAGTTGGTTGCTGACCAGTTGCTGACCACAGAGGAGGAGGAAAGTGTCTAAAACTGACCTAAACTGACAATATTAGTGAGTAATCTCTGTCAGTAAAGTTAAAGACTCACCTGACCCACACAAACAAAAAATTAAGGATTATAATGAAAAAGTTTCACAGGATAGGTTTAACACGGCTCAGTTGTACCGTTAACTATAATTTCTCCGATCAGGAACAGGTTGTGAATCACATGATTCACTCTGCACATGCTCAGTTTAGTCCTTAGTCTGCAGAAGTTACAAAGCCAAGTTTGGGAGGTCAAAATGATTTTGAGGTATAAAAGTATTTTTTTTAAATTAATGTGAATTTCTATGTGTTACCGAGCACTGATAGAACTCAAGAAGAAGTAATTATGTTATGTTTTGCATTTAAAAAAAAAAAATCTTTCAACATCTTAACTTTTTCACCCACTTTTTCGGGCCCAGGTTATGTTACTACTAATGCAGATTGTGGTGAATTGTGTTTGAGACTAAACCATGCATTTTGTGTTGGTGTTGCAGAGGTTTCAGCTCCACTATTTAATATCAGCGTAACTAGTGAGGTTGGCTCCATGATACAGAGATGTTACCAGTCTGGGAGAGAAACTGGAGCTCTTCTCTGTCATGAAATGATGCTTATGTGTCTTCATGTCATTATGTTCCTCTGTGCTGCTGACCGAGGCAGAGAGGAGGAAACTACTAACTCCATCTGCACCAGAGTTTCCTCTAATGGGCTCCATGTTGGCCAGTTGGAGATGATTATTTGGAGAAACACGACACTGGGATTGGATCAGATCAGGCGAATGTGGGCACGTTACAGGTCTGGGCGTGCATGTGGACGAGCAAACATACAGAAGAGTGTGTGTGTGTGTGTGTGTGGAAGAGAGTATCAGAGAGGGATACAGTTTATGTGTCTTTTGATCAGCGCTTAAACTTGAGGCTATGAGGAATGTTTCTTTTTCTCCTTTGAAGGCAGTTTTAGTTTTCTGTAATAGTTTTGGTTCAGCTGGGGCTTGTGTGTGTGTGTGTGTCTGTGCGTGTGTGTGTGTGTGTGTGTGTGTGTGTGTGTGTGTGTGTGTGTGTTCAGCTCGGTATAGCTCTGAAATGAATATCATTGTCACATCTTGTGCCAGAGCAAATTCCCCGTCCAAAACGAGCAATTTGGAGCCAACGCCTGCCGTCGGAAAATCTGCCTTCAATTTTCCTCCACTGGTGGCTGTGCATGCGCTCACCCCTCCAACTCTTACACACACACACACACACACACACACACACACACTTTCTCTCTAACTCGCAGGTCGAGTTGGCCTGCAGCAAGTGGACCCCACAGTTTATTTTTTTCTCAATTATCCATTTAGTGTAAGTGGCAGGCGCCTGATGGGCTCCACGCCGAGAGGAAATGTTTGTATTGTCCTCATTTCACAATGGCGTTTAAACTAATACCTGATTAGTGAGAGTGAGTCACCACGGAGAAGAAGGTTGCTGAGACAGCTGGCTGTGACGGCGCTCTGTTTCTGTGTTTTTCTAGTTCCAGTAATTGTTATAACTTTAATTAGCTATCAGAGTGTTTTTTTGTTTGTTTTTTTGCATGCACAACTTCTGTATCTGTGTTCATAAATTCTGAGCTATTAACCTTGACTGGATTTTCTACATGGGCTATTTAGATCATGACATGGATGTCAGTGGTCAGTGTTAAAGACTCATGCTGCGGAATCAAGGGAGGATATGATTATATTAGGATTGTTATTATTATTATATTAGGATATAAGGATAGGATTATATATGTGTTTGTTTGTTTAATAATTATATACTTCCAGTGCAAGGAAGCAGTCAGACTTACTGACCCTAAAACAGAAAGTGCCTTGTCCCAGCATTTTTGCCCATTTTTATTATTTCATGACCCACAGTTTGAACTATGACTCTGAAAACAATGAATAGCTCAAATGAAAGAAGAGACTCTCTATTTCATCATGAAAAAGCTCTTTGTTTTTACCTTGTTCCATTCTTGTTTTATCAGAGGTAGAATAGAGGACACTTTCACCAAAATCACCATTTTTTGTCCAGGATCTGTTTTGCTTTCTAATCTTGATCGTCTCCACTTCCTGCTTTGATCCCAGAAGCCCCAATTCTACTCAGTATTTCGGCAGCGCCCTCTTGTGCCTGCTGCCGAAAAAACACATTGATGTATAAATGCTCTGAATGCTGTTTCAAAGCCTCGCTAAGGCTGTCACTTTTTATTCTAAATGCAAACCAAAGGCTATTGTGGGCAAAACTTTAATATTCAGTCTCTGATAATCTTCTAAATTCAGAGTAGAGGGTCATAATTCAAGAACAAGATCAGCAGTTTTTATTAAGAGTTCCCCAAAAAACACGTTTATTAGTGACAAAGACCTGCAGAAATGATTCCAGGTGATGTGAGACAATATCCATAAGGAGGGAGTTGTAAATGATTAGTTGGTCAACTAATTTCACCATGGGGGCATCACATCAGAAAACACTCAAACATGTGTTGCTTCAGAGGACAAACAACATATTTTGCTTTTATATGTTGGTTGTGTTTGTCAAGAAGAAACAGAAATTTAGCGAGCTGTGATGAATGAATTATCATCATTATCAAAAAGCCCAAACTATCTGAGAAGGAATGAAAGAATGCTGGACTTAATGCAACCATAAGAAACAACCAATATCAAAAAGATCCTCTCAACCACATCTTTGTGGCCTTCCTGAGGAGATACTGATAAGCTGTCGAGGAGATGGTTTAGTAGTTGTCATGTGACGATTTAAGAAATTTCAGTCAAAGATAAGTGGTTTTATATGAAGGGAGACTGTAACCAGACTATAAGTCTTTGTCTAAATGTGGCTGCAGCTATGATCTTTCTCCAAACCTTCAAGCTCAATAATGTGAAGCCAGTTATAATCAAGTGAAGCAGCAGACGCAGCAAGTTTGTTCTCATTCATTCAAACCTCATTTATTCGCATTTCTCACTAAAAACGGTCAAATTTAAATGTTTTAAGACTTAAAACAGACAATAACATCCTCACCGTGTGCAAGTTTTAAATTGTAAACTCCTCCCAGGATGTGAAAATCCCCAAATTCCCAGAAAAATGACAAGGACATCGCCTCAGTTACACCCTGTTGTTCCTGAACCGACCTCCTGGATTTCTAGAATGGGTCCTTCATGTGATCCAGACTCTGTTCACGCTCTGCTGAACAAGCAAAGGAAAGCACAGATGATTCCAGTCCACATGCTGCATGGTAAAAGAAATCAAGCCTCGAGTTGAGCCAAGCAGCCGTAAAAAGCTCTGACGCTGCAGTTTCCAAAATGTTCCTGTTCTGATCTGCTGTAATTACAAGTTTCCATGACGGAGACCAACTTGGAGAAGCAGAAGAAGTGAATATGAATACATTATGTCCAGCGACTTATCATTAGGCATCATCCAAGTGTTTTTTAGACGACCTCGACTCCTCGGCTCTGCAGAGTTTTTTTTTAATCTGAGGAATTCTGTTTTTCTTTTGCCTGAACATCAGTTTGAACAGGCCTCATGAAATCATGCTGACGCCTCACTTCCCCTGAGGAACGACTCTTCTTCATCTTTATTTTCCCCTCTCCGCTCATTATGCGTGTTGTTGGACTATTGTGCTGAGGAGGATTTCTTTCTAAGCTAGACGGGCAGCCTGCCCTGCACACACATGTTAAATCTACAGAGACAGCAGGAATGATGGGAGTGGGAGAAAATGAGGTGGGGATGAAAGACGGAGCTAAAAAAAAAAAAAAAAACACACACACGCCTTTGGTTTATTTTAGAGATTTGTCGTCGCTCATGGCAATTAACTTCAGCTCCCTGCAGGAACCACTTTGTTGTGTCATGACCAAATGGTGACTTTCCTTTTTCTGCAACAGACCTACAATTAACACATTTCTTCCAAACAGCATTTTTAGGGTATGAGTGTATTTCCTGAAGATCTGAAGCTCTGTGTGAGTGCATCCAGTCTAAAAGAAATGGATGCAGTTAGCTGAACTTAGGACAAAAACTAGCAGTTAAAAAGTTAAAATAAGACGAAGCAAGCATGCAAAAACCCTGCATACATATTAGCAAAACATTATCACACTGCATGCTGACATTTAGCATGCTGGGCTAAAGCTGGGCACACATTTGTTATGTAACATTTAGCGTTAACAATGTAAAGGTGAGTCATAGGCAAACAAACAAAATAAAAGCATGACAAACTACCACCAAAAAAATACAAATTCTAGTCAGTCAGATAGTCTTGCTTCATTTTTATTAGCTTGTATTAGCAACAGCTGCACTAACTTGTTGTGTGTTGATCGGATTTGTGTTGAATTTTATAGCTAATAAACTGCACCTGATTGTAACTTTGCAGCTATTTCTGCATAATTTTTCCACCAGTTCTTCTTCTGCAATTAATTGGTCATCATTTCCTTCCCACTCGGTGACACCTGCCCTCTTTGTTGTCATTCCTCTGATCCCTGTGCTTTTTGGAGCCCTGCCATACACCATCTCTCCACCAGATGCCCTCTGAGTTTCCTACACTTTGTCAGTCACCATGACCCAGCTCCTGTGGTCGGTCCGGGGCTTGTTCTTCCCTTGATTGAGCCACACCTGTTCCTCTTTCCCTCATTAAGCCCCACAGTGGACACCAGACACTTGTATGGACAAGAGATGGTGAAGCTGAATGGGTGTTTCTTTTATTGATCTAAGTGGAGGAGAATAATGGTTTTCAACTGCGAACTGAATGTAGTAATTTGATTTGTTACTTTGGAAATAGTAGGAGTCACAAGTTAGAAAGTCCTTTCATTTCACTGAACCATCAACCATCACTCATGGATTGCAACTTCAACAGCCATCATCAGTCAACAGTGAGTAACTCAATGAACACAATGCAAAAACTCCACACTAAAATAAAGTTTGTAGGCATGTGCAGCATGTGTTTGTGATGACAGAGCCACCTGTGGGCCGGGCCGGGTTGAGGTTGTGATGGATACCGGTGCCAGGCGTTGTGTTTCCTCCAGCGATGAGAGTTTTGATCAGCTCTGGGTGCAGGAATGAGCTAATATTAACAGTCAGCTGAAGTGTCCTGACTCCAGCCGGCACGTCACGTACGATTATGACAACTTGAAACAAACAAAGTAGGAAAATGAAGACTGTGCAGATTGTTTTTAAGCAGCACAGATATTCATAAACATGATGTCACTCATCAATATGTCTACTCATCCAGTCAAACACACAGTCATGCAAGGGGAAGTCACATTGACTGTGTCACTTCAGGGTTAGACAAGAAAACCACCATTGTTAGGTTTATGAAAAGTGTATGTGTGTCACACACAAATCTGCAGAGTGACTCCCTCACTCATACAGAGTAAACACATTGAGCCCACATGTGTATCTAGACTGGTCATCTCATACAGTAAACACACAAATATTTGAATAATTTAAGTGTAGTTCAGCGTTTGGCCACCAGGGGACATGAAAGCAGTCGTTGGCGCATGCAGGCTCGTTTGGAGGACGTAGATCTGCTGTGAAGGAGAACTGACAAGTGATGAAATGAAACCTAAAAATACAGTGTATAAAAGAAAGAACTGGAGGAAAATGTGGGACAATCAGAGCAGTATGAAGAGAGATGACTATGTTAATATCATTGTGTCAGTGGAGAACACGACAAGCAGACTCTGGAGATTTCTATAATTAAAGGTATATAATATAAAAAATAAACTTTAAAATGTAGGAACATCACAATATCACCACTATTTTTGATTCTATTATTCCCCAACAAAAAGGAGAATAATTCATTTTCACTATAATTTGACAAAAAGTCATGTGGAATATTATATTACTACTTTTTTATGTAAATTTTATCTTATTTACCTCATGCGCAATAATACTTCTTATTACTTTTATTAAATTGATCTTTATTGTTATTTTATTAGGCAGGGGTGTTCATTCCTTCTTTATCAATATAGCTCAATCATGTCTCTCTTATGACTATTTAGATTATGCGTAAAAGGCATAAATATATCAGATGGAAAACACAACAGCCGTGGTTTTATTTAATTTAAGGCTCTTTTAGGGAGTTTATGGAGCTTTAAAACTTAGTGTAAGCTTAGTGTAATCGTTAAACTCACCACAGTGTCCTCCTTCACTTTAATGATTATTAGCTGCTCCCCCCCTTGTGTGACGTAATTAATTATCATCTGTTTACCTGCTGTCTCTGCTCTTAACACCTTTTATTCCACTTATCTCTCACATGATTGTGCGCCATAAAGAAGCGCGCGGGCTTCCCCTCTGCGCGTCACGAGCTTTTTTTCTTTTGATGTTCAGGTTGGTGGGGGGCATCTGACACCGACCAATGAGCTGAAACGGTGGTGGAGTCTGAGCAGCAGCAGCATCATCTGTCTGACTCCAGCTCAGGGAGGTAATCGGGGATGCTGGCGGAAGAATCTGGACTGTAATCAGGATTTGGATGGCGGATGGTTTATTGAAGGATATCGGTGATGCTGGAAGATCGTGATAAGAGGAGGGTGGAGAGGATGCTGCTGCTGGTGTCACTAGTCAGGCACTGAGAGGTAATTATCTACTGTGTGCTGCCATAGCGTGATATAACTGGAAGGATATAGCCTACATATTGGTTTTACTGGAGAGTGTGACAGCAGCTTTGCTTTACATGTAAAGGCAGATGATAAATGTGCTTTTCTAGCAGCAGACATGCACAGTTTATAGATTAACTACATGTTTGCCCCACAGGCTCTCTGTGTTGTGTTGTAGTTAATTTTAAACCCACATCCAGAGTGGTGATGTAGTCAGAGGGTGACAGCTGTCTGCTGCTCTGAGCCAATCACTGTTTCCTGTTCAGTATTGATTTTATTGATTTTCTGAGCTGTATGACACCCATCAGGCCAGACAGAAAGGAGTTTGTGCTTTTGATTGATTAGATGTCAAGCAAGTTTCAAGTTGATATTTAAACCCCAGTGAATGAATTGGCAACAAGCATAACACATTCATAAATTTGAAATATGTCAGGGCTAAAACATGAAAAGTGATGCTTTAAATCTACATATAAATATATTTTAACTATTAGAATAAGGTTGTGGTTGTATGCAAATCCTATTACAGTATGTTGGTCATTCTTACAGGGATAATAAGAGAGACAGCTCTGAGTCAAACCGCATTCAAACATTCACAGATCATCACATGCAGACAGCTCAAGTGTGACCACAGACTGTCCATTCAGAGCTCTCTCTCTGTTTTAACCCTCTGTCCACAGTAAGCCAGTTATTCACACACACAAAACTCCATAATTGATTTTGACTTATGGAAACAGTGGCCTATACTGTAAATCTGCTCAAACATTGTTGAGGTTATGTTGCAGAAAAATACTATTTTGCCATTTTTCTGTCATTTTTGTATTTCATCTATGATCCAGAGAGGAAGTCCAGTTTGAGTTGTGAGTTCGAGGGTTTACTAGACACAAAACACTGCTAGGTTGTTTGTAAGTCTGTCACACTGAATTTTATGACATTTTATCTTTAGCTGTGATAATTGTGAGGTAAACGCTGACTTCTGTGACCTCTGTGTTGACCTCTTTAACACTCTATTTCCTAATTTGTTTAATTCTTGTCTTCCTTTCTTCCCCTACACTGGAGAGTCAAGGTTTCCATTTACCACTGAAAATTAACTTCACTAGACTTATTTTAATGTTTGCATACAGTGTCAGCCACTGTGAAGAGGTTTATTGTGTGAGCCAAAACATCACACTGACTTATTGATTATTTTTAAAAGTGGCGTTTAGTAATATGAGCCCAGGATGTGGGGTTGTTCTGATGCTTATTAATAATAAATGCAGTTGACTGTTGACTAGGTTTTAGTGAAAACATCTGCAGGGTGCTAATAATGCACACATGCTCTCAGTGAACCAAACAAAGCTCTGTAAATCACATCATGTGTTTGTGTCTGGATGTAGATTTTGCTGCAGATTTTTACACTGAAAGAATCACGTTTCTGTTAGATTATCCATTCACAGCCAGCGTGATGTTTGCTGGATGGTTTTTGGCCGCTCTGTTGAACAAGGTTTTGTCATTCCAGCTCTCTCTGACAGGCTCTTGGCCTTGTTAACTGACTGCATAGTCTGAGAGATGCTCGCTGACAGTTTACAGACACAATGGAGTAAATTAGACTGTTCCATCTCTCCCAAAAGAGGGACGGTACACACTGCAGGCCCTGGATGTAATCAGAGGCCTGCATCTTATTCCCTGCAGATGGTGTTGGAGAAAGATTCAGAAAATACCACTAAATCTTGGAATAACATGCTGTCCAGGAAGGATTATGTACCTGTCTTTATCAGCCTGAACCACAAAGACCAGCTGCAACAGAGAGAGTTTTTCCTCCGTCACATGTCAGATGTTGAAGATTTACTCAAATGAGTTTCTGATGCAGGCATCAAAGCATAGGGGCCAAACCTGATTCAGGACTTCAAGGTTTCTGGAAAGTTGAAAAAGTAAGGCAGATTTTACTGGGTGTGCAGCGGATCATGAGGATGATTTGAATTCCTGATATTTGAAAAGTGATGGTTGTTTAGTTTAGCCATAGCCCAGAAGTGACAGGAGAGGAAGAGAGTCTGCTTCAGGTTATCTGATCATATTCTGTGCTCCACAGAAAATAAACTCAATCCAGATAATCTGATCGCAAGTTAGCTCAACCAGAAAGTGATGCTCTCTTTAGTACCTTTTCATTCATAAAGAGGTGAACATCTCATCATCCCTCACAGTTGTCAGTATCAGCTGATATAGTAAAAAGAGCAACAAAGTCAGCATTGAGTAGTGTTGTGCCAGTTCATACTTTAAAAGAACTATCTCAAAGTTCAGTTCACACATATGAAAATGAACTAGTTCACTTTCATAGTTCACTTTTTTAAAAAAAGAACTAAGTTCACAATCCTGAAAATGAACTAGTTCACGTTCATTTGTTACATTTTTTAAAATAAATCAGTCACTCAGTAGATCCTCTTAACCATTCATTAGTTGTAAATCACTACCACTCCAAAACCAGTCAAGTTACTGTATAAATAAAGAATCACAGGCAGCATGAGCCAGCACCGGATTAGCTCAGCGGTACCGGCCGGCACCACCAGGCTCCGGGCACCAGGCTGGCTCTGTGGCGTGGGTTCCTAAAACTTTACCAAGTGCTTTGTTACACTGGCTTTGGTGTGAACAATACTGGACTGTCACAGTGACCATCATAGTGTTTGCCATAAACAGTGTCGTAAAACCTGAAAACCACTTGCTATCACGACAGTTTTCAGATGAACGCGAACGCCGTTCATTCTCACGAGAGTGAACGTCGTTCCCTTTGACGTTCATGATTTGCAAAGTGAACCGTTCAGTTCCATGTTCACTGAAAATATGAACATGTTAATGCACAGCACTGGTATTGAGCAGATGAGAGAGGAGGACAGATGGGTAAACCGAACCAGAGCTTTTTACCCAGGACAGGGCTGTTTCCTAAACCTACCCAGGTAGGTTTGTTACGTGTGTGAACCAGCATTGGGGATTTGAAACTGTACATTTCCTGTGAATGTTTATTCTGAAAAGACAGCAGGCGTATAAGGGACTAAAACTGATGCTAGAGGGTTACCTCAAAGCATACAGCCACTGCCCCAGCAGCAGTAGGTCTAGTGTCCTAGACATAGCATACAGAAAAAATAAATTATAGAAAGATACAGTACAACACAGTAATAAACATTCCAAGTGAACTGCGCAGTAAATCACAGAGAGTGAAGGCTTGTGATTTTGACTGTTGCATAACGTGTTTGGCTCAGCAGAGGGAGGCCCCTCAGTCCAGCCTCCTGATGTTCGGTCACAGACCTGCAGACCGGCTCTCCGGCTTGCCTTCACTCCCACAACCCCTCAGCACTCCTGACTGAACCGGCTGTATGCGTGGAATGTGAGGCAGGTATGTGAGGATAATGCTGCTGGTCAAAAGAGAGGAGAGGAAGGGAAAGGGAGGGCGATTCCTTGAATTTTAATAGAGGCCAACAGTGCTTGTGTCTGTTCATGCAGACTACAGTTTACATCAAAAACTCCATCCTGAATCTGGAATGTGTTTTGCAAAAACCATTACCCCTCCATGCTGCAGGTGTTTGGACGCTTCCCACTTTAGTTATGAAAAATGTGGCATTTTACACGTCATTCAGATTCCATCTGTCTAGTCTGCTCCTTCAGGTGTGTTGGACACATTCAGCTCAGATTGGGAAGGCACTGAAGTAGCTTTTTCCTCTATATTTAAAGCTTCTTTACATGGAAATCACAAATAGACTGTATAAAGATGAAATGATGGCACATAATGTCCATGCAAGTATACTTTGTGTCCTTGCTGAAGAAGGAGTATGCTCATTTTCATAACTCACGCCTGTTTTTTATTTCCTATGGTGATAGAAATCTCACATTGGATTTATTTTTTGTGTCGTTTCCCTCAATAGTTCCTGTAGCTGTTTCACAATAAAAGTCTTTCAGGAAATGGAAACGGTTGTGTACCTTGAGCAGCTTGACCTTATTTGTTTGTTTAGTTAAGGTACATAAGGGCACTGTATAATTATTTACAGTTTATATATTTAGTGGACTAAAGCACCCAAAACCAGAGATGGTCATTTAAGTTCAAACAAAGGTCTTTGCAAGTTTTTTGTTTTCTTTTTTAGTCCAGAACATGAACATAGAAGCACACAGATGCAGACACACCCTCCTGTTTTGAGAAGCACTGAAGAGGAATTTCCATGGTCGTTGCTCCAGACTCTGAGCTCGCTGTTGTCTGTTTGATCCCTCCACCAGCCTCAATGTGCTGCCTGTCTGTTTGAATCAAGCCAATACAGCTGCACTGTTTTGTCTTTTGAACTGAGTTTTCTGAGAGAGCAATAATAGACTCTCTTAATGTGGTTTTATAAGAAAGATCCTCAGATCTGATGTTTGCATGAGTGTGCGTGACCTGCAGGCCGGCTGGAGAAGGCGAGTGTCTGGATTTGAGTGTCTGGATTCATACCTTGTTTTACCTGCTGGAAGCATGCTCCAACATGTCACACACACACACCTGCAGGGGGAGGAGGCCATGCCTGAACACACAAATATGGGAGCTGTCCTTGTGCTCCACCCTGCCTTCAAAAATGACCAGAGGCAAATAGTCAAATTGTAGCTTAGTGACTGTTTTACCACGTTGGTGTGGTTTGCACACACCTAGTGAAGCGTTTGTTTTGGAGCATGCTGGAACAGATCAGTCTTTCATGCTGAACCAGGCTGTGTACCTTTGCTCCCCACTGGTTGTTTACCTCCTCTCTCTCCCTGCTGCTGCTCTCTGCCACGTCAAATGACTGCCTGGGTGCTTGGCTCGCTCTGCCGGGAACCTCGCAGCCAAACCAGCCTGACTGTGGTCACTCTGCTCCGGGTCTGAGAAGTCAGAAACAACTGGCTGGAAGATTCCTGCTGTACCAACGCACCACTCTGCTCGTTTGGCTGCATCTGACTGTGTGCTGGGCAGTTGGTAGACAGAGGGATGTGCTCAGGTCTGTGGAGGCAGTCAGACTGACTCACCTGACGGTTGAGGAGATACTCTGGGAGAGCAGCTGGAAGCGTAAATGTGCGGTTTTTACTTAACACAGCTGAAAAATGAGTGGATATCTTTACAGAGGAAGGTAAGGTGTTTTGGATGGTAACAGCTCTTGCGATGAGTCATGGGAGACTGCGTGGTGAGTGTGCGGTTTGTGAACTGTGGTTTTCTGTATGCATGTGTGGGAATGCATTCATGAATGTAATGTGAATAGAAATACCTCTCCTTTCCACTGAATGCAGATACACGAAGGGAAAAAAAGGCTCCTTTACCTTGCAATGAAAAGAGGACCTTTGTGCCGTGTTACATAATGAGGTTTCAGCTCCCACATGTGGTGTTCCTGGATGATTCCTGGGCAGCTATTGGCTGAGCTGGTTTCAGTCGTTTCACAGCAAACGGCCGAATTATCTTTGTTCTTTACTGTTGTTTGAACCTCCTCTTGCCATTCACAATGGGTCTGATATGCATGTTATCAATAAGATAACTTTTAATATGTTAATTACAGCATAACTCCTGAACTTACTGAACAGTTTCCCCCTTCACAAAGTTTGGGGCTCATTTTTTCTGACTACATCATACACATGTATTGTGTATTATCCAATCCCAGCTGAATCGTCTTCACACTAAGAGAAATATTCCATATTTCAAAGTCTGAAAAGATTTGCTGGTTATGGATTCAAATGTAGAATATTTCCTTTGGGTGGAAAATTGAAGCCATTTAAACATTTAATTGCTCAACTAGTGTATTAACTCTTTGAGTGCCTTGTTCTAGCGTTTTTGCCCATTTTGAGTCATATTTCAAGACCCACAGAATATTTTGTACTATGTCTCTGAAAACACCTAACCCTAACCCTTTTGTCCAGGTTCTATTTGTTTTGCTCTCTAATCTCGATCGTCTCCACTTCCTGTTTTGATCTCTGTGGCGTATATCGTCTTTTTATGTTCTGACTACAAATCCCAGAACCCCCACTCACAGACTGCAGGAGACCGCGATCAGCGACCCACGGCCGAAAGTTTGACGTATTATTACGTCAGTGGCACTCGAGTTAATATCAACAATAATTACACTTAGCTAAAAAGAGCTCACACTGATGTTTTGGGACTGTAACAGGTGGTTGTTTTGGCTTTAGTCAGTCCATATCAGTGTTTTGAGCATTGTACACCTTTTATTGAGTGTCAAAAGAAAAGATATGACCTCAAACAAGAATATCAACCTGAAACAAAAAGGCGTGTGAAAATGTTGGTTAGTTTGCTTCTTTGTTGCTCCATTATTCTTTCTCTGGATCAGGAGGAAACACGTCTGATTGGTTTATTTTCTGTGGTGCATTCAAGTTCAACATTTTATGTAGCCACACATCATTCTTTGTTGGGTCTAGTTTGAAGTCGAATATCACGGCTATGCACACTGCTTATTTTTTCTTATTGTTTTTATTTGATTGAACACATCACTGTGTCTTTTCAGAAACCCTGGTCTGTAGGTTAGTTGTGTGTTACATCAGTTTGTTGAAACATCAGTTAACAGTCACCTGAGTTGCAGAGATGTCACACATGAGAGCACAAATGTTCACTCAGCGACACACAGCTGCTGTTAGAGGCTTTTACTGTTGTCTACTCAGCTTCTATTGTCACACATTTATTCACATCTCCTCCAGCTGTCCTCACCAACTGGTCTGGCCATCATGGTGGTCTTATAGTAACGACCAGCACACACACACACATACAGACACACACACCTAGGTGGTCAAGATGGTGTTAAATGTGAATCCACTCATTGCATTGAAAGCCTTTGATTCCTGTGTTCTTGAGTCGGGGCTAATTACATTCTCACCCTGATGTAAGGCTCCTTCATGTGCCTGATGCTCACTTTGGTTAATAAAAGAAGCTTTTACAGCCTGGCAAGATCTGCTTTGACTTAATCTTGCTCATTGATTATTCATGAAAGGCTCTGAGGAGGTGCTAATGGGGAGAAAATCCTCATCTGATCCTAAAAAACCACCTCTTCACTGATCAACCTCAAGCCATGTTAAGAAACTGCTGTAGATTTACTGCTTTAGATAAATAAAAAACTTTTCCAACCAATAAATTCATTCAATTACTGACAATAACTGTGACTTAAAGTGATAATTAAAGCCATAAAATGTCGATCAGTTGGTGGGAGGATTTCATGAAGTCTTCCACTCACCGTCTTTGTTTAGTGTTTCTCAGCTGGTGAGTGATTCCTGTGTGACTTAAAGCATGCGCTGACTCAGTTTCCACCACCAGTGTGTGAGAGCGTCTGCTGTCTCTGACATGTCAGTGGGAAGCTCTGGACTCATCCTGGGCTATTTTTGAACCCTGTTTGTGCTTTTTGAGAATTTACCACATTTTCAGGGACATGTGACGCAGATAAGGGGACACCAGCAGGAAGGCCATACTGTAGGTGGAAAGAGAGCTCGTTACCATAAATGTGGGAAAACAGGTTTCAAGATGAGGAGTGATGGGTGTGTGTGTGTGTGTGTGTGTGTGGCTACCGGTGAGGACACATGGGACAGTGTTGAGTCTGAGGGAACTGGGCTGATAGCTGGATGTCTCTTGTTTTCAGGCACCGTGGTGCAGAGAAACGGGCCAGGCCGAAGAGCATCGGACCCATGATGGGTGAGTAAATATCCTCACTGCTGTTCATACATAACACTCATTGCTCTCTCATCTCTGGTCAAGGTGTTCTTTGTCTCATTTGTCATACCAGGTAGTCTTTACTGGTCGACTTTCCAGGGAAAACACTGTGTAAACACCTCATCACAGTTTACCACCCTCATGCTGATACAAGCTCCTGTGTTGACTAATTAACTGTTTGTAGGAGCGACAGTTTGTTGCCGCTGTGACTCCATGAATGACTGAGTGTGTCAATAACAGCCACCACCCTTATAATAGTTGCGTGCGTGTGCTCATACTTTTGTGTTTTATAGTTTTTGCTACATTTAGACAGCACAGCTAGATTAAATGAGTCTTGATTAAATTTTCTGGTAAGTCTTTGTTTCACAGGATCTGCACATTTCCTCATAATTTACTGTAAAACTGTATAATTTGGTTGTACGTGTAGAAAAATAGAATATTCTGTTACAGTACCGATAGACATATAACATGGTAATTATATCTTTAGAGGGTTACTCTGTTTTTATCTGTTTGAGTGCCAGCCGGTTTATAAAGCAGAAAGTGCCTTGTTCCAGCGTTTTTGCCCATTTTGAGTCATATTTCAAGACCCACAGAATATTTTGTACTATGTCTCTGAAAACACTGAATAGCTCAAATGAAAGAAGAGACTCTCTATTTCATCATGAAAAAAATGTTTGTTTTTACCTTGTTCCATTGTTGTTTTATCAGCGGTAGAGTAGAGGACACTTTCACCAAAATCACCAATTTTGTCCAGATTCTGTTTGTTTTGCTCTCTAATCTCGATCGTCTCCACTTCCTGCTTTGGTATCTGTGGTGTATACTGTCTCTTTATGCTTTGACTACATCTCCCACAAGCCCCAAAATTACTCACGGGCTGTGGGAGACCGCGATCGGAGAGCCGCTGCCGAAAAAAAACCTTTGATGCATTATTACCTCAAGCGTCAGATTTTAAATGAAGTCAAAATACGTCAGTGACACCCAGAGTTAACTTTGGGCTGAGCTAGGCCAGCTGTTTCACCCTCTGTTTTTATGCTAAGCTAACCCACATTGCAATGCTGGTTGAAAATCTGAGTTATGATATTGATAAGCATGTTTCCTAAAATGTTTAAGTACTGATTTAAAAGGGGGCATGCAGACATAGTTTGATTAGGGTTTGGACAAAGGGATCACATCATACATAAATACAGTAACATAATATATTTATGCATGTGTGTGTGTTCGCATGGTTGTATCAGTGCGTCATTAATATCAGTGTTGTGTAATATTTTGTACCCCGGCCTGCTCCAGGCCTTCTTCCAGAATACCTTCTACCTTCATGGTAAAGAGCAGCTTTTTAATAATATTTAATGTGCTGCAATTTGAAGGAACTGTTAGAAAGCTTTGCTCTGCCAAAGCCGTCTTGATTACACCCCTCGGGATCTGGCACTCCACCACCCCCACCCCTATTCCAGTGCGGACCAATTGGCTCGCTTTTAAAGGAATAAAACTTGAACTATTGTACAAATCGCTCCTGTGTGGAGTTTTCTGGGAACACTTCTGGCCTTTTAGAGACGATAAGTTTGGCTTTGAGACGTCTTAAGACCTCTGGAAATGTTTCAGCTGGACGGTAACATAGCAAGTCGGTACTGTGTGTGTGGACACGGTCCATATATCCTGGTTTAATAGGGTTATAATGAGGCGAGGGTTGATCAGGACGTCTCAGAGATGCTGCTCAGAAAGCCCAGAGGTGTTTATATTTCAGCCCTGCTCTGTTTGACTGATGATTCTCAGCAACAGTGGAACTATTTTAAATGTAGGATTAATGGTGTAGTTTACGGATGAAATGGCTTCATTTAGACCAGACAGTCTACTAAACAAATCCATTCTATAAGCACTGCAAAAAACTTGTACAAAACAATGTCTAATCAAGGTTCACGTGCAGAACTTTCAGCCGCATCACATGGTCTTCATCAGCAAAGGAAGTTTAAAATGGCCTGTTAAGTTTTAAAAGAAAAATGGAAACTTTTATAAATACAGTACCAAGACAACCAAGCAACTTTTGATGATGACCTTGTGATACAGTCAGAAGTGTAAGCTGCTGGAAGAAGCTCAGTACAACTATATTAACCTTTGAGTGCCAATGACATAATAATACGTCTAAATGTTTTTTTGGCAGTGGCGGACACGCAGCCTGTGAGTAATTTTGGGGTTTCTGGGAGATGTAGTCAGAGCATAAAGAGGCAGTATACACCACAGAGATCAAAACAGGGAGTGGAGATGATCGTGTTTTGGGTGAAACTGGCCTCTATTCTACCTCTGATAAAACAAGACCGAAACAAGGTAAAAACAGGTGTTTATTTTCACGATGAAATAGAGAGTCTCTTCTTTCATTTGAGCTACTCAGTATGTCTCTACTCAGAGACATAGTACAAAATATTCTGTGAGTTTTGAAATATGACTCAAAATGGGCAAAAATGCTGGCACTCAAAGAGTTAAATCTGTCGCATAAGGCTTTCCCATGGTTACAAGTCAGAGGTCAGGGGTCACATATAGTAAAAGCTTCCCTGAAAATGTCAGAAACGTCTGTCTCTAGGAGGACGACCAAGTTGAGATTTCAGTTAAAATCACAATGACACAATCAGTGGAGCAAAGCAGAAAAATACTTCTATTGCTCTCAGATATGTTTGGTTTGATCCATTTCCATCCTTTTTTGCAGATTTCTCATGTGATGAGACTGATAAAGGCCCACCGGTACAGATGCACAGCCTCAGAGAGTTTGAACAGGTAAGAGCGTACTGTTTTTCTCACCTTGAGAGTGATGCATGCTGAAAAGTTTAAGATTTTGTCTTTATGTCACCACCTTATTTAGTCATCACAACTGCAGCATCAAATTTTTATTTGGGGGAGGAAATAAGGTGTGGAAAGAGTCTCCGGTAATGTTAGCGTACAGCACTGTGGTTCAGAGGTGCCTGGGCTTGTCTCTGCTCTGTGGTAATCTCTATGTAGGTGTGTTTGGGAAGATGATGTGGCAACTGAAACTCTGCATGGGTCAAAGCTTTTTTTCTCCTCAGTCCATGTTACACATGATGAAATGCTCTTTCTCTCACACACATGGATAACAGGAATGTTCCAGCTCCAGGTTTTCTTTTGCCTCTGGTCCTGGTCCAGGTCATTGAGAATCAACTACCTGCCGACACCAAGTCCCTATATGATATCCATATTTCACATGTACATTAATATAGCCACACATTTAGAGATCTCTATTTACAAAATGATCTCATCATATTCTGGTGCTTGGGTAGGAGCCATGGGACCTCATTGTAGTTTCTTAATGTTTGGTAATGTTGATGATTCAGTTACTGTTGTTTGGGAACAAAACGACTAGGTTACAGGAAAAAGATCAGCCTATAAGTAGCAGTTGCTGATCACGTTAAAACTTTCTTTCATCTTAATATCAATCCTGTGAATGAAGTCTGAATGAACTTCCTGTGTCATCCTTTCAGAAACAGACATTTTTTAAGTGTTTATTTTCTGTTTCTGTTATTTAACTGCAATAAAAGATTGCAACCTTTGTGAGGGCCCAGGACTACAGCTTTCTTTAGAGAGAGACAACATCTGTATTGTGTTATTGTACAGATTTACCCTGCTGGTCATCAGACTACATTTTGGCAATTATTAGACCATTAAGTTAATTCCTAACAGCCTTTAACATTAAAAGAGGAGATTTACTCTGCAGTTTTTGTTGCCTTAATGTAGACACAGCTGAAAAACAGAAATATTCTGAAACTGGAAAATATTATTTACATTTTGACAACCAAATGTGTATTTCAAAAGTTTCCATATTACTTTGTTCATTGATGCACTGCAAGTATACATTTAATCGAACAAAAGTAGATATATTTGATTGTACAAATGAAATGTTGGAAAGCTGGAATCAAGCACCAAAGATGAGAGGCACAGTTTTCCTCTGGTTCTACACCGGAGTAATGGATTCTGGGAGCTTTGCCAGGTGCATTATGGGTCTGATATAACTCTGGAGGTGCTTGCTTCAATTACTCTGTTTCCCTTTTAGCGAAGGACAGAGCTGTAGGAGGAGGGGAGCTGCTGGTTGCAGTAATGCTGAATTAATGTGGAGAGTTTGGGTTGTATTGGGAAAAAGGTCAAATGATATGAAACATGAAACTCCAGCAGGATGTGATCAAATCCGCTCGTTCCTGTAGAACAAACTGTCCGATTGATTCTGAGACACAGAAAGCCACAGCAGAAAAAAAACAAGCTGCATTTTTTCACCTGAAGGCCATTCAGACTTTTTAAACAGATAATCATTTACAGAATCAAGAGGAAATATTTTAAAGGCTTTGCATCACACCTCATTTTACTTTACTTTAAGTCTCCCTCTGTAAACTTAAGCACAGCCCATAAACAGTATGCATTACAGCTATAAATCTTCCAGGGTCTATTCTGCTCCTACTAACTAAGACCTGAGCCATGATTGGGCTGAATCTCAATAATAATCTGGCTAATCTGGGCCAAGGATTTAGCTTGGCTTCAGCAAGATGGACACTGATCTGTGACTCTGGCTATTTTTCTGTAGATCTATACCATAAATCTCACTGCCCTCCTCACCCCATCACCTCTGTCAAACATACAACCTGCAAAGATTTTTTACAGGAGCATGAAGCTTCATTTCTAACTCTTTGAGTGCCAGCCGTTAAAACAGGAAGTGCCTTGTTCCAGCGTTTTTGCCCATTTTGAGTCATATTTCAAGACCCACAGAATATTTTGTACTATGTCTCTGAAAACACTGAATAGCTCAAATGAAAGAAGAGACTCTCTATTTCATCATGAACTAAAAGTTTGTTTTTACCTTGTTCCATTCTTGTTTTATCAGAGGTAGAGGACACCCCTATCAAAAACACCACTTTTTGTCCAGCATCCCTTTTGCTCTCTGATTGTGATCGTCTCCACTTCCTGCTTTGACCCCTGTGGCGTATACCCTCTCTTTATATTTTGACTACATCTCCCAGAAGCCCCAAACATCACTCAAGCGTCAGATTTTAAATGACGTATAGATATGTCAATGGCACTCAAAGAGTTAAAGAGTTTTTAGCCCAGCACAGTTAGTTTAGATCAAGTGTAAGACTGCAAATACACATGACTGACAGAAGAGATCAATTAATCTTAATGTTCTGACAAGATATTGAAAAATAGGTCAAACATAAATTCGGACTTTGGTGGCCTGAAGATGGATGTCCTAAACTGTGTATAAGAAGCTGAAACTTCACAGTTACTTTATATATGCTTCCCTCTGCAGCAGAGATGTGTTGGAAATCATTTTCAAACTACAGTAAAGCTGTTTATTGGACGTTTTTACGCTGAAATGAGCCTCACTGGCTGGCTTAAACCACGACAGGTGTGACATTTTGATAACCTTTTAATTTTGAAGCAGCCAAGGAATGATTAATTTTATGATTTACTCCTTCAAAACAATATGGATGACAGCTTTATTTTGGTAAAAGGCACCTTGAACTGGTATAAAATCTTGTTAGCTGAAGCTTTGTATTTTCAGAATATTTCCCCTGCAGCCATATGAGCAGAGGCAGAACGACAAGCTCACGGCTGATTGGTTGGAGGCTGCGTTTATGCGGGCAGCTTTCCTTTGAAGTCTTCCTTCGACTATCCCACTGAGGGATGATGGGATGAGTCATGCTATATGCAGACATACAGCACAGACAGCAGACTGGGAGGCAACCTAAACACTGGCTTTGTATGGAGGGATGAGGTGAAATGGACTGAGATTGCAGATACTCTCTGTTCAACACATGGAGCAGTCCTGTGTTTTTACTCCTTTCATACTACTGACTAGAAATCATTCTTTGAAAATGATCACTGCTCAGTTTTCCAGGGAACTGTGTTTCTCACAGCCGGTGATGTCCTTGTATTTCACTGAAACCTACAGCACAGAGGCTTGAACGAAGGCTGCTGCTGCTGCTGTAACCTCATTCATAATGGAAATCATGTCTGAGCTCTGTTTGATGTCAGAGTTATTTTCTTGTTGCATGGTGACAGATTCATTTCAAAGTCTGCACTGTGACTATGTTATGAAACAGATACAGCAGTTCTCAGAGCCTGGAGTTCAAAAAGTTTGTCAGGAGTTCAATTTTGAAAATTGACATCAATTGAGAGGTGAGAATGGCAAAAGAGTTCTTTTACAAACACACTGATGTATATCTCAGCCTCAGTTCTGCAACTAGAGGCCAGAAGATAGAAGAAGATCTTTAAACTCATAACTTATGGCTCCATCCTTCTGAAGTTGTCATGTCGGTGCACTGCATTGTAGAAGACTTGGGAATTCCCAGTAAAACAGATGAGAATGATGATGACAACACATTCTGACCCTACTGTGTCAAAAACAACACTTGGTCAGGACCCCTGAACATTGCATACTGACGCAAATAGTGTCGATTTCTGATGCATTTAATCTAATACCACTCACGGAGATATGTGACGCTCTGGTGCCGTCCACACGACAATGGAGATCTGTGAATCCGACATACTTTAATACCGATTCCGCCTCGTGTATGGACGACCCACAACTATATTTTCTGACAGCAGGTTCCAAAGTGAGAAGATCTGACAACACAGTTTCAGAGTTGCTAACAATGTTGTCACATCATCATGTGACCAGAAGTAGTAGTAAACAAGGACTTCATGCGCATGCTCACTGCATTCTTTTGTTCTTTTTCGTGGGTCGCTCTGTGTTTGCGACAAGTGTTAATGTGCCGTATCGAGCCTCAGAGCGGCGATCCTGGGAGCGTCATCCATTTATTTCAGTATTAATTCAGACTTTTCAGAATGGTGAACAAAGCAGCATTATTCACTACAGAGAGACCATCACATTAGCTGATTTTAGGACCATCAATATTTGTGTTTTCCTGTCTGCTTTGGGCAAAAACAGCTTTTTTGGACAGTGTTAGAAATGAATGGATGACGGGAACGCTCACAGCAACGCCGCCCTGAGCGTCACATGTCTCAGAGAATGGGTGTGTTTTAGTTTCAATAGAGAGCCCCCTGCTTCATAAACCGACAGCAAGAGACACTTTTGCCTCAGTGTGCAACGTTCAGGGGTCCGGACCAAGCGTCGGTTTTTGACACACTGGGGTGAGACTGTTGGTGATGATTATAAACTGTATTTATGACCATTGCCCCCACTTTGCAAGGTCTCATGTTATACATGGTTAAATCCAGTATTGTGTGGGCTGCAGTGGAAATTGATAGCATTTTATGTGCAAGCTTCTAGTTGATTGTGATTGGTTGACTGTGAGCAGCATGTTATATCCCAATTGGATCTAAACCATTTCCTGTGAGAATGTGTCACGAAACACAGATGAGGCATCAGATTTCCCCAGGTGAAACTAATCCAGTGAAAAATAAGGCTTTTAATGCATTAAAAAACAGACATGATGTGTGCTAAGAACACAGAAAGAACTGGCAAGTAACCATAGACACACTGTGAGATTTCAGAGTATGATTTATCAAACAGCAGGGCGTGATTATTTACGTTTCAGTCTCTCAAACTATAACGAACGGAAACAACTGATTTTCAATATCGAGCCGAGACATAACAGTCAGGGTCTTGTCTGAAAAGTTTTCCACATTCTGATGGAGTGGATTAACGTTTGTTGACCTTTCTTTGCCACTGTAGTTTTACGTTAAGTTTTTCTGACAGTGGTAGCGCATGTTGGTCCTCTCATCTTAATAGAGCAGTCTGGATTATTGAATCCAGGTTAGTGTGTGTGTACAGTTTGTCCTCTCTCCACATTTGCGTCAGTTTAAAGAATCAATCCTCCGGCAGGCTGGTTGGAAGAAACATGAACCTGCCAGAGCCGCCATTTGTAACTGTCAAACATCCAAGCTCTGCAACCCTGAGGTTTTCCCCCCAAAAAGAAAAGAAAAATCACCCAATCAAAATGCCCCTTTCTCAAATGGCCTTTATTAGTCCACAGGAGAAATTGAAAGCACATGGCTGCCTATTAATGTGAATTCAAACCGACCACAGAGACACTTAGATTGATAGAACAAGGAGGAGGATTGCATATAATTTTGGCCATTAAAACCTCAGGACAAATTATGGTTGTTAATCTGTTATTTTGCCCTCGGTCTCAGTGTTCACGTCTAAAACAGCCACATACGCTATGAAAGGTCTGTCAGAGCTGGATTACCATCACCACAGTGGCAGTAATGGACCGTACTCAGTACTGTGCAGAGACCAAAACACAGAGAGAACACCCGATCCTGCAGCTGACAGCAAAGTGTGATTAACACGGCACATTTCTTTTAATTCCCTTTATCTCCAGTCTTCTATCTCCTCCTCGCTTCTTGTCCTCTCCTAGTTTTGTTTGTGGCATTTGAAAATAGGTCAGAATTGTGTGTGTGTGTGTGTGTGTGTGTGTTCAACCCTCAAGCTGTTGGCTGTGAGTCACTGTTTTATGCAGCTGATATCTGCAGCTCTGCACAGGAACATTTCGACCATAGGAGCTATGATGTCGGCTAAACAGCTTTCCAGCTTTAAATGTGTCCAGATTTAGTAGGTAGAATGACAGATATGTTATCTCTTAGCAATATAAGGTCACTTTTTCAGCAATTTCTTTGCAAAATAATGTTGTTTTTTTTTTTAAAAAAAAAAAATGAAACAACAAAGTACAGTATGTAGTTTGTCCTCTCCATCCAAAAGGACACATGATCTGAAGGTCCTATCAGCAGGATGTTTAGGAACAGGTATGTTAAAGTAAGAACTTTAAGGTCATACTGCACAAGGTAAAAGCATGTGATTAGAATGCATCATTTGTGCAGACTCTTCTGACTGTAGTGTAAACGTTTCCCTTGAATATGAGCGGGTGGTATAGAATATATAGCGAGAGAGACTTATGGAATATTAGGGCCACATTGAGAATATTTTTTTTTTATTTACGAGAATAAAGTCATTACTTATGAAATTAAAGTCATAATATTCTGATTTATTGCTGTAGAGAAGAAGTTTAATGACATTTAGTGACTTTAATCTCATAAAGAGTGACTTTAACCTTGTAAATGTATGACTTTAATCTTGTAAATTTCTGATTTTATACTCCTAAATAATGGCGTTATTTTCATAAATCATGACTTCATTCTTTTAAATAATGACTTTATTCTCGAAGTCTGTTTAAAAAAAAATGCAATGTGGCCCTAATACTCCATCGTAGTTAAGGTGTTGCTTGGTGGTTGCTTGGGTCATTGCTCTGGTTGCTGTGTTTCCCAGTGGTTGTATGTCTGGGCATGGGTATCAGGATGTTTAATGCAGATCTCTTTGTCGGCAAAAAATAAAAAAAATAAAAGTGTATCACCTAAACCTTAACCTTAACCCTTAATCCTTAACTTGTCCCTCTACTGTAGGCGCTCACTTTGCTTAAACACAATCCAATAGGACATTAATTCACTGCCTTAAAACCCAGGATACATCTGCTTTTAGCTTATAAAACTCCACACATAGTTTCAAAAGTTTTACAAATTTAGCCAAGTGGAAAAAATCTATAAAGCCTGAAATAAAGGATGCTATTCCACTTTCATTGGTGGAACACTGGGGTATGTCTGACAACACTTGTGTGAAACTTGTGGTTTTGATGAACTGTATTATGGTATAACAGCTACCCCAGCGTTGGAAGCTAAAGCTATTTGTGAAGTTATATGTGCATAATTAAAATAGTCATTTAAAGTTTGACTTTAAGTTTGGGGTCAAATGGAGTTTTGGAAAGCCACAGACTTTAATAGAGCAGCTGATGAGGCGTTGTGCGAGCTAATAATTTGGTCATGTGGCCGGTACTGGGGGAGGAGAGTGGGAAAAGAAACAGACAACTGGCTAGGGTAGGTGGGATGTAAACAGAAATGAAAAAGAGACAAAAGAGAGCTGAATAAGAAACTGAATGAGCTTTGGATATTGTCTTTCATAAAAGCAATGTCTTTGAGAAGAGGCTTTAGTTTTGTTGCAGAGGAGAACAGAACAGGAAATGGAAACTGTGCAGCTTTGTTGGAACAGACCTTTTCAAACTGTTCTCTTTATTTCAGGAAGCACCGTCCATAACCACGCTAGTTCTCTGATACTGAAGTATGATACAAATTTCCTCCTCTGGTTCCCTCAAATCTGCCTCTCAGAATAGATATTGATGCCAGGTTGTCTGTCTGCGCCCTCTCTGACCTACACTGCAAAAAAGCTTCAGTTAAGTCCTTTTCTTTGAGCTGAAAATGGACAAAACAAAACAGGTTTGGATTGGATATATCTAGTCTTATTTTATTTTTTTTTTAGATTAATAACCTTTTATAATCAAACACTATATTTTTATCCTTGTCACAGCCCTACAGCTTCCCCTCTGCTGCGTCTTTCCATTAACTCTTTGAGTGGAGTGCCATTGATGTATTTTGACGTCATTTAAAATCCAACACTTGAGTGCCATCAAAGTAATAATACGTCAGTGTTTTTTTCGGCAGTGGGTTGGCGATCACGGTCTCCCGCAGCCTGTGAGTAATGTTGGGGCTACAGAGATCAAAGCAGGTGGAGACGATTAGACGATTAGGCGATTCGAGAGCAAAATGGACAGATTCTGGAAAAGTGGTGTGTTTGGTGAAAGTGGCCTCTTCTCTGCGATCAAATTTTGGGGCGACTTTGGCATGATGATGTAGAAAGAAGCTTTTTTTTTTTTTTTTTTTTTTTTTTTTTGCAGTGCATCCGGCGGATGAGCTGATGAGTGTTAATGGACACGCTGAGAGCACAGGAGTCAGTTTTCACCACAGCAGCACTCAGACAGGCTGCAGATCAATACACAGCAGCTCAGCTTTCAGCTCAGCCAACCAGCAGATCAGGGCCTGCACACACACACACACACACACACACACACATATATAAATGTTCTCAGTGGCCAGTTGCTGATGGTGCATGACAAGTGCGTTTCTTAATTACATTTGCTCTAAAATCTTTGGTATGTGCACAGAAACTCATGTCATTGTGAGTGTCCTCCTGTCATTCGTCACATGACGGCACAGACAGCATCTTTCTGTCACCAAACAAGGAAACCAACAATAACCTACATAGCAATTTGGATAGATACTATATCCCTTAATCTATATTTGATGTGATATGAGACCACATTACAGCCCCTAATTCAATGCAAAGCCTCTGAAATGTTCATGGTGCAAAGTGAAAACAGTGATATATGTCATCATTAAGAATTGTGTCAATTTATATTGAACAGCAGGATGTATATTTTATCATTTATTTTCATTTAAATGTCAATAATAACAGCTCATTAAATAAAATAAAAATCTAAAAGTAATTAAATAATAATAAAAGACCCCAGGTTTTTTTTTCATTTCATGAAACTATTTTTCATGCACATTTTGACACTTCTCAAAACCCAGAGACAGAAAACGTGTGATTCAGGATATAAGTACACTACAGGGAGTTTTGTGATGATAAACTGCTCCTCAGCCCGTCGAACAGCTCACTCGGCAATTCCACTTTTTTTTTTTAAGTTAAATCTTTTTAAATCCCATGTTAACTGTACAGTTATGGCTGAAAGACTACAATGGTGTATTTTTAAACCACAATCGTCTTTAATTCAGTACAAAGGTCACATAAAGATGTCATCAGCATCTTGTCGATGTGGAGGATTTTTCAGGGAGGTCACTGGTGCTCAGCTCAGACAGGCTGCACAGTATTGCACTAGCGCCACCATCTGGAGGGACATGGAGGGAGTGACTTCAGTCTACTTTGTTAATTGATCCCATACGTGTGCAATAAATTCATGCTCCTCTCCAGCGGGTCAGAGAAGACATATTGACTTGATCACAGCGTCAGTCATGGATGATAATTGTTCAGTTAAAGTGTACAGTAATGTGCTCCCAGCGGTAACACACCCGCTCCGACTATTAACGTCTGTCTGGAAACACCTGACAGACTGTATATGTGTGTTTTATTCCTGACAAGCTTTTGTCTTATTCATCACGTACGTTGATGTGTCAGACTTCACACGGCAGCAAATCATCCTCAAATATGATTTGTGTTTTGCCTGATATGCGTACGGATGACTCTTTTCATGACCCACACATTCAAGTATGCTTTCTCTTTTTTGTTTACAATATTTTTCAAAGCCTCCATTGTTTGTTTTTTCTGTAATTCAGACAGTATTTATGTATTATATTTCAGCATGTCCTCCTGAGCCCACAGATCATGTGGAAGCAGTTATAAACAAAAAGGCCAAAGGAGAAAAAAAAGTGTTTTTATGAATCAGACTTGTACTTAGTGGCAGGCCGGATCCTGCAATTACCTTCACAGTACAGTCAGCGTTTAATGCCGGGGTCAGGGAGGCAGAAAAACCACAGTCTGTGTACTCTCTGTACATCTGACCAAGCACCAGTAAACATTACAGTGACCTCACAACGCTGAAACCACGATTCAGGAAAAGACAACCATAATGTGTCAGCTGTAAGAGAACACTGCAGATAAAACATAATGATTTCCACCATGGTTTTATGCTGGAAACGTTATGACAAGTAGCCAGACAAGGAAAATCTCAGTGCACACACCAGTCAGTATACTGTAAAACTATACGTGCACACAGCTGCAGAGTGTAGCCTATAGTACGTCACCGATTAAGCAAAAAAATCAATTTGCTGTTTACAGTGATTTTTTTTAAACCCTTGCCTGTTTTCACTTCCATAAATCTATAAATGGTTAAATGTGGACTTAAATGTGGGCCCACTGTATGTAAGGTCACAAGTTAATTGCTACCAGACATAATAAAAAACTCACATCAACAAATTGTTAAAAACAGATGGAAATCACACAGTTCTGCACTGATGCTGTTCCTTTTCACTAATAAATTGGCTAATAAAGACATTTGAATTAGGTCGTGTAAGTCCCAGAAATTTGCTTAATTTTTGAAATATTAGAAAATTAAAACATGATCTGACCCCTGCACAGCTCTCATCCCACTTAGTCCAGTCTGGAGTCTCCCCTCAACTTAATCCTTTAGTTTCTCCTACTTCCTGTCTGGCAGCTGGAGGTAACAAGTACAGAGAACACACAAACAATCACCTGGTATCTGCACTCGCTTGTATTTCATTAAACAAAAATTGAATATGGGACCAAAAGTTCATGTTCAAGCCAAATATTCTAATGCGAGTGAAAGCTGCATCTGTCCTGGTTTTGACTTTGCTAGCCTGAAGCAACATTGATGAGGTGACATTAGCGTCTCTGCCTTCTTTTCTGTACTTTAAGGAATTTTTAATGGAGTGTTAGATGTGGACTTTGTGCCACAGTGCAGAGACTTGCCGGTCAGGTTAATGGGTGAATGGGCTGTCAGTGTGAATGGTTGTCTGTCTCTATGTGTTGGCCCTGTGATGATGGTCGAGTGATCTGTCTGGGATGAACCCAAAAAGCTGGGATTGGCTCCAGTCCCTGTGACCCTGAATGGAATAAGCAGTGGTTACTGGAGGATGAATGAATAACTGCTGATATTGGTGTTATTGATATCAAACCCAAGGAACAACAACAGTCTTTCTATATCTTACTGAACTGTGGAATTACTTGCTCATAATAATGACTCACATGATAAATTCAGCATTAAACTGAAGAGATAACACCAGTTAATAAAAAGGAAATTCAGGAGCCAACAGGAGCAGATCATCTGACTCACTGAAACATGATTAAAATATCCTGTTTTTCTGCAGGCAAAGGTAAACAGAAACCAGACTTTTTTTTTGTCCAAAAATGCTTTCTTATTTAACTCACTGAGTGCCAGTCTGTTTATAAAACAGAAAGTGTCTTGTTCCAGCGTTTTTGCCCATTTTGAGTCATATTTCAAGACCCACAGAATATTTTGTACCATGACTCTGAAAACACTGAATAGCTCAAATGAAAGAAGAGACTATATTTCATCATGAAAAAAAAGTTTGTTTTTACCTTGTTCCATTCTTGTTTTATCAGAGGTAGAGTAGAGGACACTTTCACCAAAATCATCACTTTTTGTCCAGAATCCATCTGTTTTTCTCTCTAATCGCGATCGTCTCCACTTCCTGCTTTAATTTCTGTGGTGTATACCATCTCTTTATGCTCTGACTACATCTCCCAGAAGCCCCAAAGTTGCTCACAGGCTGCGGGAGCCTGTGATCGGTGACCCACTCCCGAAAAAGCGTCAGGCTATAAATGATGTTGAAATACGTCAATGGCACTAAAATAGTTCAGAAAAAAGAAACCTAACCATCTCGTCAAACGAGTACAAATACACAGACACAATTTGCTCAGTCCCATGAAAAGTATTTTGGTGTGTTGTTGCCACACTTTTTAAGCCCTTTACTTATTTCCCCTGCAGAGAGAGATTTTTATGAGGATCACCATCTCATCATGTTACACAAAATACAAGTACAAAATGTACTTGGCCAAGATACACAAGGGATATAAAAATCACCACTTCTGCCAGCCTCAAATCCAGAGAAAGTCGGCTAGTTGGACAGATTATACTCCAAACTGGCGACTCTGACGTGTTTCTATCAAACACACAGATTCATTTGGAGAGGAAATTGAATATAGCTTTGTCCATGGGTCCTTTTGTGTCTTTTTTTGTCTCTCTGTTCTTGTTGTTGTGTGTGTTTCCCATCAGCCGGCTGGTTGTTGTAGCTTATTACTGATCGACTGACTGACGGTCTCCATTTGTTATTGTTTTATAGAGTCTCTGTGGGCTGGTAATGGCTAGATCTGTGTGCAATCAAAGCCACCTCTTCATCTTCTCTTTCTCCTTTTCTCTCACAGATACATTCTACAGATTCTTCTTTCCTCCCTTTAAATCTCTTTCTCTCTGTTGGGATAACTTATAAAAGGTTGTGAAAGAGCAACATGTGCAGAGCAGACCTCAGAACAGGCCGCCCTCCCTTCCCCTCCGCACATACCAGGGAAAACTCACCCACTTGCCAGAAAAAAGGGAGGAAAAATTTATGTTTGAAAAAAAAAAAAACTAACTTGGAACTGGTCTGTATGGACCCATGTGTCATCATTTATTTTGAATGCAGGGTTCCTGGAATCAGCGCATTAGAATGGGGTGTTGAAAATGAGAGTTTTTCTGCTGTGCTTTGGGGACAGGTGCTTTTTGGTAAAATCCGCTGACTTATCGGTGATTGAGGGAGCCTTAAAGGGAATAATTGCTAACAGAGCGGGGAAAAGGAAGACCAGGAGCAGCGAGAGAAACTCCTGATTGTCACCAGCCACTCGTCTTTCTATTTGAATCTTCCTCCTTGTCTCTTTAAGTCTCTTATGCCTTTGTCCGTCTGCCCCTGTTTCTCTTTAACACTTCTTCCATTTGTTCTCATATTGTCTGTCACTGAGTATTATTTCAGGAGCTCAACCATTGCTCAGAAACATCTTGTCTTTCACAATAATTCTGTTGTCCCTGGTCAAGATTTTGAACAGTCTTGTTTTCCTGTCCAACATGACTTAACCAATTACAAGACATCCATCTTCTAACAAGTATTATAAGCCTGATGTATCATCTTCCACTGTGCTATTGAGCTCTATTGTCCAAAAACATTTGCTGCCTCCAAATACTTACTACAGCACCAAATGTGATGAAAATAGATTTATTTCCTCCTGTTGGTTTGATTAAATATGATATATTTGTGAGTTGTTTTTAAAGATGTATGGCTTCATGAATCAATGGATTTGGAGCCACAAACAGGGTAGGGAAATCAGAAAATATAAAGAGATGATGTGTGTCAGGCAAAAAAAAAAGTCTGGAAGCCTGCTGTTGAGTTCAATCATCCGCTCCATAAAAGCTGGATAATGTTTGCGCTAACAAAGTGTGATCATACTGGGACAAGTGAAATGCATAACGTCCAGACAGGCTACTACTTTTCCCAAGTAGATTGCAGAGCATCTCCAACTGTGGTTTTCAGCTCCACATTCTCTTCCCACCTTGCTTATAAATTGACCTCATGACGTTTTCCAGCAGGAAAAGAGTCAGTAAAAACGACAGTAATCCCTGATAATGGAGTTGTTCTCGTTCCTTTTAACAGCTCAGACCAGAACACACTCTCCATCCTGTGAAAATATTTTCACTTGTCAGTGAAACATTTGAAATGAGGCATTGAGGTCTGCACCGAAAGCCTGTTGCCTTCACTCCTGCTGGGTGAGGCTGCGTGTCCTGCAAAAACCCCACAACCTGAACGCAACCTGACCAACACATGTTATCCTTTACAGTCTGATCCTCCTGTTTAATTCATCTAAAAGTATTATAAAAACATATTTCACAATGTGTGACATACTGTTTTTTTCTGTTTCTTGTTCATCCAATACTTCATTGAATCCATATGATGCTTACTCTGAGTTAAATATTCAAAATCAAGCTTTTATTCCAGGGGTGTGGTGATGCTGGGTGTTTGGCGTGGGAGTAATGGTTTGGTATTGTAAAAGGCTTGACATTTTTTACACTTCCTGGTTCACTGTTATGTTGATTACATCCAAATTGATTTTATGAAAATGGAGCAGCTGTAACGGGTGGAGTGGTCGCCTTTCATCCCCAGGGTTGTGGGTTTGATCCCTCGCTCCTACTGACTACAAGTTGTCATGTCCTTGAACGAGACACTTAAGCCCGATGTTGATCTTCTTCGTCTTCGTCTTCATCTTTATCATCCTGATCCAAATGATATCTGTGCCGACTGTTTTTTGTCCCTTTGATGACAACTGAATTCTTTTTCGGAGCACTTTAGATGTGATTTTTTGGCACATGCTCATGCATATAATTATTTGGTTTGAAAAAAAAAACAACAAAAAACAAAAAAGGAGTTCCATGCCAAACTGAACATCCTGTACCGAACAGACAGATTACTCATTCACCTCAAGTATTTTACACCTTGGTGGTGGATGAGTGTGAAGCTCATCTAATGTTCACACATTAAACTGGTAATTAACATTCACCCATTTATTAAACTTCAGAATAATTGGTCCCAAAACTTAACCAAGTGTTTTAGTTGCCTTACCCAAACCATACTGCAGTACGATGGATTGATATTATAATGTGACCAAGCCAATTGGTCCACTATTTGGATTCTAGCTATTGTTGAGCACAAAAAAATACACTAAGAGGCATTAAAAACGCAACATTGTATTTTTTTTCTATATTTGAATTTTCATAATTTATTGGGCGACTTCACTTGGTATGACACTGAACATGAATGAACAACAGCAACAATAGAAAAATCAATCGACATGGATTACAAATGTCAGTATCTTGTGTGATCGTCGTGGCAGCCGTTGATTTCGGCTTCCCACTCTTCCAATAGTGCAGTACGGAGATCAGCAACCGTCACCGGCAGTGGAATACGACGCCGTACACGGCGATCCAGATTGTCCCAAATGTGTTCAATCAGATTCATATCCGGGGAATAAGGCGGCCAGTCTATAACCTGCACATTATGTCTGCACATAACGTGCCTGCAGGCGTGAGATAGTGCATCTGTGGATGCCAAAATGCCTGGCTACCCTCGCTTCGGTCATTCCTGATCTCAGCATACCAATGGCCTGCTCCCTCATGTTTGCTGCTAAGCGTGGCATGGTGACCGTCTGTGACAGCTTGCATTTTTCCTCCAGGTTTTTAAAGCCTTGACCAGTTGAGCTCAAATCACCAAAAGAACTAATTGAAAGCTTTCAAACAATGTCCTAACGAATCACACATGCAAAAACAGGGATTGGTACCGTCTGCCACGTTAATTTATTGTTTGAGCTGAAAAATATGGCTCCATAGTTTCAATAGCCACGAGTGGTAGTAAACAAAACATTCTTTTTCAACTTTTCAACAAACTTTCTCAAAGTTTTAAAAAGGCAGAAAGGAAAATTAAGGAAAATCAGGGTTTTCAAGCTGTGGAAAGTTGACCTTTTGGAGATAGCAGGTTTCTGCAGGGCACAGACAATTGGCAGGTAACCCACCAACCCAGAAGGCCGAGCGCAGCCTGGATCAGATCAGACCGGCCCAGCCTGCGCCAGCCAGCGCTGAGTAATGCTGTTAGTAAATACCAGGCCAATTACTGCTAACGAGGGCCTAATTGGAACCAGATGAACATTTATTGAATTTGTCACAGAAAGGTAGAGTGGAGATAGCTAATGAAGTGCAGCCGCAGCTCTGGGCCAAGCAGCCTGGCGCTGGAGGAATGTTTAATTCACCTGGCAGTGCCACAGTGTTTTCCCATGTTTCTGGTTTTATACCCATTTAATGCTGCTGAGACATTTGGACAAAAAGTAGTGAGTCAACAGGGGAAATAAAGACAAATTTATTTACCATTCAATATAATTATAATCCCTCATATTTAAAAAAAAAAAAAAAAAAGCTTAATTTCTCATAGATGAACAGTCCTTCTGTTTCAAATTCCATCCAAATAGTTTCTGAAACCTAAAATCTGAAACATTTAGAGTTTTCACGCAATTCAAAGCCACCAGAATAATTATATGTTTGGATGCTTTGCACAGAGACACTAACTGACACTGTGGCAGCTGTCAATCCAAACACACATACACACACACACACACAGAGTCCACACAGTTCAGCTGTTTGTTACCGTACTGTAATGTAGGAAATTCAGCAGTGACATAACTACTTAAAGTCTATCAGGAAGATAACATTTCTATTTATCTTATAAAAAAATTGATCTTGTTTTTTAAGAAAATGGTGGGAAATCTGAAATACTTGTGTATTTCAGTGTTATTTGATGCTACTTTACACTTCTAATCTGCTGCATTTCAGGGGGAAATAATACACTTTTTGCAATATTTATCTTTATATCATACAAACAAAATGTATATGTTTCTAAAATATGGTGCAGTGATATGTATTAAAGCTAAACATCATAGTGAAGATGAACAACAGACATGATTTTTGTATTATCTTGTGGGAGATTCAAGCAGGTAGTTTGACAGAGGGACAGCCAGTCTAATCAATTCATTTGGAAAGGTCTATTGCAGTTTATGATGGTCCTTTTTGTCAGCTTTTGAACATTACCAACTGTAAACCATGACAGCTTTAGCTTTAAGCAGTGAATCTGAGCTACATACTGCAACCAATAGCAAATTGTTTAGGGATTTTTCAAAGGCCAGGGAAGAATTTGTGTCATTAATACTAAAGCTGTCCAAATAAATTCTCATATGATTTTTACTGACAGATTTATACAAGTGACAATTGCAAGACAGAGCAAAAATTTCTTCTGAAACTCAACACAAAAGCTTTAAATCTGGTGTTTACTGGAGATGCGCTCATAAGATTCAGTGTGAAAAAAAAAAAACATTAAAAACGATCGGATCAAGAAATGATTAGACTAATTGACTAAGACAAATGCCAGTCTGCCACTGAACACGACCCAGAGGAGGCTGTGATGGCTTTAACTGGCTTGAAGTCTGAAATGAGGTCGACCTCTGTCCTGATTCATCCTTTGCCTCTTCCTCCATCATGTCATTCATCCCCCCCACCCTTCCTCTTTGTCTCATTACACAGTCGCTTCTCATCCTGCCAACTGATGGTTCAGTGCAGCGAGGCCCTCGGGCTCCATCAGGCTTCGCTCTGTCCCTTTGATTTCCATCCACAGACAACAAAAAGGAGGGCGCTCATCCAGTGTATACACTGCATGCACCAACTGTACACATAATGTACTTTATGTACATACAGTGAAGGCAGTGCAGTCTGTGGAGTCCATCCACTCATGTGGACGCTCACTGGTCACTCATTCCCTCCAAAGCATTGAGTGTGTACAGAGCTTCTGCTGGATCCAAAAGCCCCAAACCTCAAAAAGTTAAATTCTTCAGGAATAAATTAAAACCGTCCGGCAGTTAATTACCAGCCACATGTTTTTGTAATTACAAGCCAACAGTGAACGCATTCTCGACACATAAACGAAAACATGCACACAGATTACAGCGTTCTTTGTAGCAGTGCCGTCTGGATGCATGACCTTCATTAGTTTAAACACATTAAGGTTTCTGATTCCAACAAAGCACCTGACATCTTTGTTCCAACGTACGCCTCCACTTTTGACACACAAAGTGTGTTTTCTCTGTCAGCCGCAGTGTGCACACCATGTAGTAAGTACAGACAAAACCATACGGTCTGACAGTAATCATTTGAGACATCTCTGACCAGTCGCTGAACACCATTTGTTGCCACAAAGGACACAAAAATGCTCCACAAGCTTTCTATCCCTCCACATTTCCCTCACTTTTTTATGGTGAGTAAACTATCAGAGCTGGAAACTTCTGCAAGAGCTGGAAACTCAGTCTCTTTATAAAGCTCAAATATTTTTACGCAGTGTGTTTTGTTAAAAGTCTGTTTAGTTTGAGGGTGTGCTGTTGTCTATTCTGATCTTTGAATCAGAATATTCATCAATGCCCTCAGCGCACAGCGTTGTCAGCTGGGAGGAGGGAGTGTATTTATGTTTATCTATGCTTACATATGCCATCATTGTTTAATTAATCCTAATGAGGTGGAGTATGTTGCAGGTTAATCATGAGCTGCCTCTATGCATTTAGCTCTAAAATTAAAGCACATATTATAGACAAAATAGACTGCCTTAAAAACAGCAATTTTAATACAATAATTGCCTAAAAAGGTGCTTATGTAACAGACCTTAGAGCTTTTATATTGTAATATACGGTACATCATATCATGCAGTTAATGTCTCTGTGTTTGAGGGGATTCACATTCAGCTGCAATGGAGAACAATTCCCTCAGAATATTTCTGGGATCATTTTAACTTCCCTGTGATCATTGTGTGCTGACCTACATGCTGGGTGAAGGCTTTCGAAGCTTCCTAACATCTGATCGTCCTCGGTAACGTCGCCATCTCTTGGAATACTTGTGCACTGCAAATTCAAGTGGCATTGATTATAGAAAGATGGGGGTGTGCATATAACATGCATCTCCCTGTCATTACAGACATGATAGTGTGTGTGTGTGTGTGTGTGTGTGTGGCTGTATAAACTCCAACTTGCACACACAAACATTGCAAGGTCTTTACAGTCCATGTTGTGCTCTCTTTGTCGGCTGGGCTTCATTCACAAAACGTGGCTCTGCCGGCAGCATTTCCTCTGCTTTCTATTTGGGGGAAAAACTAAAACATGAAAAAAGAACCACTAACTTTGTTCTGAAGGTCTGTGTTTGTTTTTTCAGACCTGTCTGCTCTCTCTCTCTCCCCGTACGGCGAAAATGAATCCAAGCGGAGAGCCAGAAATTCGTGGATAGATTGGGTTACACTACTTCCCAGAGACAAAAGTGGTCTATATGGGAGGGTCGGCCATGACAGTTGGCAGTTGGTTGGGTTTGGGGCGAACCTGATACCATAATTTAGATCTGCCATAAACACACAGAAATGAGACACAGGCCTTCTCCTCTCTGAAATACAACCATGGGAAAACTGGTCATTTTGGCTGAAAAAGCTCTGCCCCAGCTGTAACGTGAAATCCATGCTTTTACGATTAGATGTAACATGTTTATCATTGCTTACACAAACTGATGGAAAGTATTTGCGTGGCCTTGCCCATGCTGTCTGCATGTGTACAGAGCAGCCTGGAAACAGGTATTAGTTTCTGTTCAGGAGATGGAAAGGACTCCGTGTTTAGACATGCAGATTGTGCCGACTCCCTCCGGTTTCCTTGTTGTCTCTGAGGTCTGGCGTGAGCGTCCATCTGTAGATGAATGAATTGTCATAATCATTGTTTTCAACTGAATGTGTGTGTTTTCTGCGTGTGCTCATTATCCAGTGTGTATGTGTGTGTTGACGTTTCCTGATTAGCTCTGGCACCGCCACAGAGTGAGAGGTTTGAGGAAGATTAGCTTAGCGGGATGGTTTCCTGTCAGATCTGCAGAAATCAAGTCTTTCCAGAACAACTGCCAACAGTCGGCAAACACGTGCATGGGCCGGAAAGATGTTTGATATTGTGGACCCAACTTCTCTGATAGCTCCGTTGGTTAAAATAGTTGCTTCGGTCAAATAGCGGACACCAGCTGAAGCCAGCCAGCATTATCATGTATAGGATCTGACCGATATGGATTTTTTTCAATATTTAATAGGTATGTAATGGTACACAAAAATTTCAGTTCAATACATTTCTGACACGGTTCGGTTCTGTATGTGTAAATCTGATAACCAGTTAATCTGATAACGAATGATCAAACCAGGAAAATGGCCCAAAAGTACACTGAAGTACTGGTCTGTGCACGTACCTTAGGCCACATTAAATCTCTATTTACAGTATTCCTTTCGCTCCTTAAACCTCTAAATGCTAAATCCTCCTGAGTCCTCCCTGTTTGACAGATGACTGACTGTGTGATTCATAAAAAAGAAGAGAGGGAGGGATCAGTAGACAGGAAGGAGAAGAAAAGTCAGTTGGATGATGTGGTCATCAAAAATACTTCATCATGTCACCTTCCCCTTTATTCTCACACTACAGCATCCAAAAATGAATATAGAAAATCACACAGTATGTCTGTAGAAGATGTCCTTTAAAACTGGAATCAGACAGTGTTCATTTATGTTTAAGCTGTGACTTTCTCACAGGTTTTATCATAATTTGCATTTGGATGCACATTTCTTGGTCCTCAGCTCTCTCCTTACCTTCTAATAACCCCTTCCTCCTCTTGAGTACTCTCTGCTTTTATCTTTGTGTTGATGGTCCATCAACACATCTCGTCCCTGGATGAGATCATTTCCTGTCTGGCTGACTCACAGCACTCACACCTCTGAATGAAGGAGGGCTGCTGGGATGGAGGCAGCGCTGTAAAAAGAGTGTTCGGTGTCAGATCTGCATCCAGAAAAAAAAAAAAAAACAGTTTGTTGGCTCAGATTTCGACCCCTCTGCTTTCGTTGTGGCAAAACACAGCACAGCTACTACTCAGTGAGATGTCAGTGTGTCTACAGGCACAGGAACTTTGACATGAATGGACTCAAGCATGCATGCGTCGACACGGTATCCTAGAAATCCTGTCGTTCTATAAACTTGGAGATTGACACATCAGTGTTGAATTGATAAGGTTTCCTCTTTGGCAGCCATCAGCAGCAGCAGCAGCTGCTGTAGCTGTGTTTTACCCCCAGGAGCTGCCTGACTCCAGGTCCTGCTCCCTCTGTCCTCCCTCTCTGGGAGTATCACGCTGCGTCAACCCGAGCAGCTCCAGGCTACGGGCCATCGGTCTCAGCCTGCGCTCACTTCCAGGGGTCAGGTATCTCAGACAGCCTGGGTCAGGAGGGGAAGTGGTGCTGGAACATCTGATCCTGATCCAATGAGCTTCACTCCCGTAGACCTGGAGTCAGTTCCAGCCTTTTAAAATCACCCGTCCGGTAAAATTGGACCAGTCAAGGTTGGGCTCCACCTAGAGAGTGATCTTTGTGCATGAAGGTGATATAACATACAGTCTTTGTAGCGATGGATGTGTCTTCTTGTTGATTAGCCCCAGAAGGCCTTTCAGTCAGCCAGCAGGGATAAATGACCCAACCTGATCCGAATCAGATACTGTATTTATGACTCTCTGCTCCCCACAAAAAACATGACATCAGATGTGGTTTAGACTGAAATAGACTGTTGACTCCATGCTCACTATGGTGGCTGTAACCTTTCAGTCTGTGACTGTTTGTTCAAGAATAGAAAACTGTGGTTTCCACTGAAAGTCCTCATCATGTTTATTTTACATGTTTCTCAATTTTTGCAGACAGCTCCGTTTTGAGCTTTAGTTTCCGAGGACTTGAGGAATGATTTGAGTTTTGAAAGCTGTGAAGTGAACTGATTGCTTTGTCAAATCCAAGCCAAGTTAAAATCTTTGCTGATCTTTTCTTTTTTTGATTTGTCTTTGACTGTTATTTAACAAAATAGCCTCTAGCTGTTTGTGTTAATATGCATTTTTCTAGGAAATCCTGAATTTCTGTTCACACATCATTGGAACATAGACATTGGAGAAAGAATGGCAGTTTTGTCTTTGAGTCAGGAAAAAAAAAAACTCAGTGACTCAAACGGACACAAAAATATCAATGAGTGAGGATGATTTTTTATCCCACCTATTGGGATAAAACTTGTTTTGATTGTTACTGAAACATTACATGCTCTCACTACCTTAGGACACATTTTTATTGACTGAGGTCTTGTTAGAGCAAAATAATCCCTCATAACAAAGAAAGCCAATATGAACATTAAGAAAATGGATAATTCTATATCAGTATAGAAGATCAAAAGTGTACCAATTGGGCACTGGGGTCATGAAAGTCCAGAAAATACCAGAGAGATGGTTCCTTGGAGTCTTTGCACAAACTGGATTTGAGTATATGACTGAAAAATAAATGATGAATGAGATGGATGGGATGTTGATGGATGGGAGAAAAGGGAAAATGTAATGGAGGCTGGGGAAGAAGGAGAAAAGTGTTGGGGAGACGTAGAGAAACTTATATGGAGAAAGAAGAGTTGACCAGGTGTAACTGTGTTTGACATGTGAGGTGTTTTTTAGCTGTGGAGCTGCTCCTTAATCTCAGTTACTTCACATTCAAAGCACAAATGTTGTGGTTTCCTCAGGTCATGTTGCAATAAAGTGGGGCCGTTGGCCGGCAGAGAACACTAATGTACCCTAAAACCTTCCTGTGATTTCTGCTGCACAACCGTAAAGAGCGAAAGCAGGATTTGCTTGTTATTTATGTCCACTGCTTCCTCCCAAACAACCTTTTAATGTGATTTCATTCAGAACCCCATGCCAGCCGAGATGATTTGCCGACAGGCTTTGGGTTCACATAAATGAACGGCGCTTTTGATCCTGTGTTATAAAGTCGAGTTGGCTCAGGCCTTCGCTTGTCCCCGATGTGGAGAAGAGGTGAATAATCCACTTTCTGCTCAGGCCTCGCTCTGCATCCCAGCGTCTGGAGTCAGTGTGTTTCTGAGTGCTGTGAAAGAGATTCTGATCCTGTTTTGCTTCATGCCTCTTGTTCTCTTGGCATCATTAAAGCAAAACAATGGCGCTCTGAGTAAATAGCCATGGAAACACAGAGAGGGGCTGCAGCTCAACACGGAGGCCAGCCAGGGGTTTTTTTTTTCAGCAGTGTGACCGACTCTTTTCCATTGAAACCGCCGCCACAGGCTGCATGCGACGCACTCGCCTTGACCTCGTCTTGATGTGCGCTTCACAGGCTGCACATTCTGTTTTTGCATAGCATCAAGGGTTAGAACATAAGCATAGTATCTGTAAATTAACTTGAACTTAATGTGTTGGAAGCAAACACATCATATAGGCGACTGTTTGTTTGTTTTTTTTGGTGTTTTAAATTGTGTTAAAGTTGTCCAAAAGGCTGGAAAAGGCATCAAGCGGCCTCCGTACCAAAACCCTCGAACAACAGCACAGTTTCATCCCAAATATCCCTGATGGGAGGCTGGCACTGACTTAAAGTAGACCCTCCACTGCCACCGCATCATCCTTCACTCACATACAGCTGCTGCCTCCACATCTGGAAATGATTTTTTATCAAAACCAAAGAGCGAGGGGAAAGTGAGAGGAGGCTGCGTTATCCTCCATGACTTCTAACGGTGGTGACACACAAAGATCTGCAAAAGTCTCCTGAGACTGATGTGTTTTTATTTTTCTGAGTTCCCATTAGAAGTGAAAACTGCTTATTAGTTCTGATTTATTTTGTTTCCTTGTGGTTTGAACTAACTGCGTCCTGTGGGGCACGACCTGCTCGTTGTTGATTTTGCAGCTTTGACTGTTTGTGAGGTTGAAGTGTGTGATTTACAGATGGGGGATTTACGAACGAGGCTTCTCAGAATGTTTTCATATTGTTTTAATAAGGTTTTTATAGTATTTCTGTTTGGATTGGGATTTTTGTTTGCTGCTATTTTTATAATTTATTTTATTTTATTGCACCATTTTGGGCAATATTGCAAATAAATAAGCAGGACTGTTTATATTCACAGGGATTTCTGACAAAGTAACTTGATTCATTAGCAATGGTAGCTTATTACAGTGATCAGAAAAAAGCAACTATATAGTTAAACCTATAGTGTTTTTTTTGCGTTGTTACATTTGAACACGAACCATGACCTTAACCAAGTGGTTTTGTTGCCTAAACCTTACCAACTGATTTACAACATTAACCACACTACATGCATTTCAATTGGGTTGCTTATTGCAGATCTAGCTGCAGTAATTCCCATAGCATTGTTCTACTGCAGAAGTAGGATCAAAACACTGAATTCAAAACATTTTCACCTAAATATGTTTTAATACACAACAAATGTTTACCTCAAATAGTTAGCTGTTCATGGCTTGCTTGTTTCTGTTGGTCCCACACAGATTAAACAGCCAACTGAGTCTGATTAATGGCATACTCTGCATATAAAGATATAGAATAACACACTTATGTTGTGCTTCCAGCTGTAACTTTGCATGAAGTTTATTTGCCACAGACTGATGTTTGCCTGCCGCTCATTACATCACTTTATATTTTGGTCAGGCCTTCTCGCCCCTCAGCAGAGTTTGCTTTGGAGTCAGCCAGTCTTTAAATTTTCTGCTTGATAAATTTTCCCGCTAAATAAATGTCATACTCTGAGCTGTGTTTTCTCTGAATGTCAGCTCAAATGTTTTGTCCATCGTTATTACCCGTGTGGTGTGAGAAGAACTGATTCACTGGAAAGTAAAATGGAAATAAATATAGTTCCATCTCAGAAAAACAAATTGGGTTATATTAAACTATTTAAAGTTGCTTGAAGTTGACTCTTTTAGTTAATGGAGTGAGAACAGTAGCACGTGTCCTTTTCTCCCTCATTAATCTATTTTAAGGGTGAAGTGTAATGTAATTTGTTGCAGGGACTTTTGGCATTCAGTGTGATTTTATTATGAGCATTTGTAATGAATCTCAGTTATATGGGTTCAGTGTATGTGTAGTCACACTTAATGTGCAAAAACTCACTGTGTAATGCAGTGCTGATAAAAATCATCACACTCCATCTTATTGTTTCAAATGTAGAAGAAGTTGCTTCGTATAGTGCTGCATTTGCAGTTTTGTTAAAGGTGAAAACACACAATGGTCTTTTTTCTCAAAATATTCAAATGTCAAAAGCCTCACTTTGGTTGAATCAGAGTCTCATCTCATAATCAATCATTTCAGTGGTTTCCATTAAAATGTGATGTACCTACAGCACATAAGTCTCTTACCCCTAATTTCCACTGGATGCGGAACGACCTTGACGTGCCAGTGACTGCCGAAACAAATCGACAGAGTCTCTATTTCTGTTTGAGCAGATTGTGTGGGACAGGAAGTCATGTACAGACACAAAATAAAACATCCGGTTTATTTTCAAAATAAAATAATCTATGCTCGCAGCGGATCGTATAATCGATTTCCCTCTACTTAGTGGACATAGGGTGGTTCTCGTTCACTGACGCTCCACTACAACCCACTATATCGCACAATAATATGTGAATTCAAGAGATCTCGTTAATCAGTGAAATCTCTTTCTCATGATTCCAGCAGGTGGATCTGGTGGGTATTGACGGATGACAGACGTTAGCGTCGTTCTGCATCCAGTGGAAACTAGGGGTTAGTGTCACTTTATTTTTGGCATCAAAAACGTTACTCATGGTGTCACGTTAGGTTTAGGCAACACCATTTTAGTTAGGTTTAGGAAATAGAAAATGACACCAAATGACACTGAACGCTGTCAGCTAACTAACAGCTGATTGTAACGTGACGCACGGGGAAGTCTTGGGATAAGCATAGATAGCACCCTGAGCTCACACCACCCACAAAGAACTCTCCTCCACTTTTGTCTTTGAATTATCTTTTGATGGATCTAAACTCTAAAAAAAAAATTGTGTGTTGTCTGAACACACCTTTAGACTTTCATGAGATACCTGATGTTGCTACCCTGAATCATTAGAGTGAGACTAGGGACTGAAAGTCAGTGGGGTTATTATGTTCCTTCTCAAAGTCACCAGTTATTGTCAGCGAACACTCGATTTGGCTTTGGTCTCCCTGCAGACTCGATGGCACCAACACACAACTTCCTTAAAAAGCGCAAATTGTCATTTTTACATTTCTTTTACTGCACAGATTAAACAGAATTTGTATAGACATAGCAAAGCTAGCTGCTTCCAGTCTAAATGCTAAGCTAGGCTAACCACATCCAGCTCTGTAACACACAGACACGAGCTTGGTGTCACCGCTCTCTCAAAGTAGCACATAGACGTGCACGTAAATATGCTAAAGAAATGATCTCACCTGACTTCTAGTAAACTAGGCAGCAGCATTTTATTTGGATTCTCTACAGTGAGTCTCTCTTCTTTCGTTTTTTTTTTTTAATTGGCTCCTGGGGATGTTTTTAGTGGCTCTCTTGATGATTTAATTAGGTTTACAAATTATAATTTTTAACCACCATGTCTACCGTGGACCATGGCAGCACAATAAACACAATCAGACATTCCCCCTGCAGAATTGCATTAGGGGGTTTGGCACTGCCAGACAGCGGGGCTGGAAAATGTCGAGCTAGCTGGCATCAAGGAGCTCCTGTTACCGGTAAAGGGGGAAAATTCCCAGCGCTCTGCCAATCCAAAACACACACACACAGTCGCACACATGCAAACTCACAATTACACTTGTATTCCTGTTTTTAAACCCCTCTCGAATCGACACGGGAATGAAGAGCAGGGGTTAGTGAACTGCCATGGCAACAAAACAGCCGTCTGCATGGTGCATGTGAAGACGAAACTGCATGGGGAAAGGGACAGTGGAAACATCCACTTTTGCTGTGCCCATATATCAGGTTTTAATCTTTTCTAATTCTAATAACGAGGTGTGATTGTTCCCAAAAAATAAAAAAGACTCAGTGGGGTAGAAGTTTGAGCATCGTGAGCCTGGAAAAATGTTCTAATGCAACCTTTTTTTCCCCTTCTCGTATTGGATTATGCTCTGGTGCTGGAAAAAGCCCTGCAGAATTAAGATGATTTCATTTCACGGGCACGTTGTGTTGTAATAAATTCAGTCTTTTTGCTGTGTGCGTGACCTCTGGATGAGCTGCTGTGGTTTGTGTCTCTTATCCAACTCATGACTCCAGATTAGTCTTCAGTTTTCAGCGTAGGTGATGCACTTGTGTCTGTCTGTGTGTGTGTCCACTTCAATCATTGATCACCTCTTACAACATGCACACCAAAGCAAACCCAGAAATATCATCTGGTTTGATTTGACTGGTTTGGGTGGTGGTTTTCAAACTCTTGTCAAGTTGAGATTGTTATAGAAAGTTGTCATCAGCAATATATTTTAGGGTCTGTCTCTCTCTTGATTATTGGTTATTGACAAATCCCTCTGGTTGTTCAGAAGTCAGCCAGTCTCAGGCCCCAGAGGATTGTTCGTGTGTCTGGAGGTCAGATGTGGACCTCTGGATGCTCGCTGTATGTGGCCAAAAGTATGTGGACATCTGAACATTGCAACTTGCCGTGGATCCTCCAATTTATCCAGTTTATTCCAAAAGGTGTCAGATAGGGTTGAGGTTCCCAGCATGTCAGTGGCTTATATCCGCAATACAATCCACTGTGAGTACAAAAAATATCTAATCCTACAGGAACTGTGCTCATACAATCAATAAATTGACAACTTGGTAGACATGTTTTTGATTAAAGTTGGACATTTGAAGACTGTGTAAAAAGTATTTTTCTGAAAGATTTATGATTAAAATGATAATTTACGAAATAGAACAAACTTTTCTTCACCTCAAAGTAATGGATTGATTATTTTTTTGAGTTTCTGGCTGGCACCTGCTGTTCTACACACATGATATGTACAAAAAATATGTGATAAATGATAAAGAGTAGATCAAAACTGAATCTTTTTATGTTTTTAAAATTACAGTATAATCTCACTTTATTATACTGTCACTTGATCTATTGCAGTGGTTGTTTTTGGGTTCAAAAAGGACTTAAATGCATTTTTTGAGTATGTGAAAATGAATATGTGAATATGTATGCTGAGGCTGAAACAGGATGTTGATTTTGTATGTTTTTGTGTGACACAAGGCTTCACACAGAGCTGATGTTACACTCAAATCCAGAGGTAATCCCTCTGTGTCTACTGTGTAGCAGTTATTATTAGATCCAAATCCATACTCCTCTCACTGTTGTTCCTATGAACAGTAATTTATTTGTTCAGATTAAAAAAAAGGTTTACATTACTAGCAAATGGGACTAAATTAAATTTCCAATTAAAGGAAAATGACAGCTATGTTGCTTTACTGATGTTTGTGAGTCTTGTGGGAAATAAATGTGTGGTTATTTTATGCAGATCTGCAATCATAATTTTGTCGTCTATAATAGTCCTACAAAATAAGGTTTTAAAAGAAAGATGAAGGAATTACAGACAGAACAAACTGTGTCAGGGGCCCTTGAGATCAGGGGCCCATGGGGGCCTTAATCCAGCCAGGAGTTGTGTGTATTTGTGCCATATTTTTAGTGTCAAACTGTTTCTCAATCAATATTTTCTCCTCTTTATCTGCATGTATTCCTTGTGTTCATGTATATGTGCAGAATGTGAATCCAACATGTGTTCCTGCATTCAGCCATATGCTCATGTGTAGCTGTAATCTGCCGTCAGTCAGTCTCGGATAGTGTGCCAGCACACTGGACGACCCTGCATGTGTGCTCAGCAACGTCTCACCACTTCAGCATTCCTCAGTGACAGCCGCAGGGCAACCGTTTCTGGAAATAGCCTCTGGATCACTGCTGAGATGTTTGGACTCTCTGGGCTCACGTAGAGCGTTAGTGCCTCCCTGTGGTCTGACACTGTTTGACTCCAGAGGTGTTCATAAACAAATATATCCTACCTGGGAGTTTAGAGCACTCTTATTGCATTTAATGTGTCATTTTCTGCTGGGGTAAAATCATAAATTCTCATTTCTTCAGGATGGTTCTTAACTGAGTGAAGTTGCCTGGAAAAAACTTCTTTGTCTGAATAAGTAATCTAGCTCCAGTATCTTCTCTTCTGTTTCTTTGAGCTTATTTCCTCGTTGATTTAGAATTGGTGATTTGCAGGTGACAAAAGGTCAAGACGTTTAGGTTAAATGTCAAAATTACTTAAAATGTGAGAGGTTTTTAGACATCTAAGTTCTTATCATCATATCAAATATCATTATGGAAAGCAATCATGTGAATGTTGATATATTCTGAATTATAAATGCTCAATTTGCAATGAAATTTTTGATTTTAACCAAAACAGTTAAACTTTTAAACAGCTTTCAACAAGTCTTCATGTTCAGAGGTATTAGCTGGTTGCCATACTAGTAATGCCCTGGTTAAAGGGAAAGTCCTCCTTTGTAAACGATAGATATTTTATCAGGTTTTTTATCTGTCAGGCAACCAAAACTACTTGATTAAGATTAAAATAAAAATGGTTGTCAAGCCAGTTTCAACTGTTAGTAGGAGATGGGATGGAAAAAGCTGAGTGTAGTTCCCAACCATTCACTCCCATAACAATGCACTTCTTCCTTCACGTCATCTGCTGTTTGCTTTTTAGAGCGGTAGACGAACAAATGACCTCTTTTGCTCTAAAGTCACTTGTCCTAAAGGTCAAATTAAAGAGAAACACACCGATCAAGTCTCCCATTCACACTGTTAAGAGGCTCCTACCTCAGCACACACTCACTCTCGTGCCTCAGATTCTTGGCATGACTTCCTCATGGTAAAAAAAGAACTATCCCCTCGCCCCCCTCTCCCTCCCATAATCCCCTCCTGCCTGCCTCTGTGCCATCCCAGACCCTCCTGTAACTAATCCAAACTGAGAGGAGCTCACGTCCACTTTATGTTTTGACCACGACTGTTGATGTGAGACAGCAGATCTGAGTTGTGTATCATCAGGACAGTTTGTTTCTTCAGTCAGACGCTGCTGCTTCTCTTCAGCCCTGTCTTTCCACATATTATGCGGTACTAAATGGGGGGCTGCAATGCCCCCTGCAAAAGAACCACTTGTCAGCATGTCTAACTCTGGTTTCCGCGGTTGCCGCACCATTTCGCAGCACCTGAACGACCTGAAGAAGGAGAACTTCAGCCTGAAGCTCAGGATCTACTTCCTGGAGGAGAAGATCCAGCAGAAGTTCGAGGAGAGCAGCGATGGCGTGCACAAGAGGGTGAGTTAGGACATAAATCTGTGAGTGACTGGACTAATGATGCACACAGGAATTTCTTAAAAACCTCTGCAGCATTGACACATCTGCAGCCTTGTTGTTTCCAGAGCTGCAGGTTTGTGTTTGACAGTTATCACTACTGACAGCAGGTCTCAGGCTGCTCTGCAGCCGCTCGTACATGCTGTAAGTCATAAGTTTCTGCTTGTGAAGCTGATTCAGAGAGACAACAGACTGTCTCAGTGCTGTCAGAGCTGTCTCAGCCACTAGGGGTGCCCAAATGAGCCAAGAACTGAACTCTCTTTGATTTCGTCCAAAGAAAGTTAAAATGGGAATGAAAAAAACCTGTAAAAATTCAAATTGATTTACATCTATGACACACAACATTTTATAGAAGAAGAAGAAATGATATTTTAAAAGTTGTAGTAATTGTAAACGTATTTATGTTGTGACGATGACATTCCAATCTTGAGTTTGGAGAACACAACAGGAATGTTAAGATTCAATGAGGGAAATTACATTTTCACTCTGTTTGTATATTTTCCATTGCACATTACACACAGTTATGAAACAAACACATGCACATGCATTGGAGGAAAGTGAGGGGTCTGCCCCTTATCCAGGTGCCTTGCTCAAGGACATCTCAGCAGTGCCCAGGAGGAGGAACTGGCATCTCCAGCTACCAGGCCACGCTACAGATTTGGTCCAACCTGGACTTGAACCGGCGACCCTCCAATTCCCAACTCAAGTTACTACAAACTGAGCTACTGCCGCCCCAAATTTTAGTGTTATTTGAAGTTTTGTAAAGGAGTATGACTGGATATGTTGCATTTGAGAACTGCACACATGCACTATGCAATTAATATATTGTATAGTTAAATTAGCATTTGTATGTCATTGAGCACTACCAGCACAACACAGGTTCACCTCTGTGTACTAAGCATTTTAGAGCATATAAAAATAAGATGTATGGAAGCAGTTCTTTTTGTGATTTTTGCTGCTATGATCTTATTTTCCTGCACCGTAAACAGTATTTTCTTGCAAAAGAACTCTCTGTAATGCATGACAATATGAAGATATGATAGATTATCAGGATGAAAAACATTTGAAACTCAACTGACTTTTAAAAGAATCTGGGTTTTCTCTGTGAAAATTGGTAGAAACATGAAATAATGAGCTTTACATGTGCTGTTCTGCTGTTTTTGGACAGATCAAGGACACAAACAGGCAGTGTGGTGTATCTAAAGAGAGCCACATGTCTGCTGACAGAATGGTTGTCTTAACTGCCCCTGCAGTAACTGTCTGACCTGTTTTCTGTCGGCCACTATAGACCCAATGACCCACATTGTGTTAGTGAACCCTCAGGCCTGCTGTTTGCATACATGCATGCACACTGTGCATGTCCTACACTGGTTTCGGTTCATGTTCACTTGTGCCCCTTGAATCTATATCGTCGAAGCAGCAACACTTGTGCTGTGTGTCAGTAATCAGACCTGCTGCACACAGACTTTAAAGGGATATTCCACCCCTATGTGAAATTTAGTCATTCCTCGCAGTTCCCAAATAAGTGAGCAAAAAGTAAGTGAAATAAGTGAGCCGGCTCAGCTATTGCTCTAAACTGTGACCTGCATTCACAATGAGTACAAATGACAATGCAAATTAACACATATGTATTGACTTGTAGGTCGATTTTGACTTGCGACTATATTCCAGCAAAGCACCGCTGCCAGGCGCAATGACATCACTCAGCACCCCCAACTTCTGTCAATAAATAGAGTAATGTGCACAGAGTTTAGGGCCAGTTTAGGGCAATGGCTGACACTTTTGCTCACTTATTTAACTCTGATAGGAATGACTAAATTTCACATAGAGGTGGAATATTTAAGTTCACTGCAGGAGCCCTGAACTGTAACTCCAGGTTGATGTACGGAAAAATAAATCACTGCACGTGAGCGCACCGCCGACCAGTTCAGTCCAGTTTGTTGCTGTGTTCCGAGCCAGGAGTTAAAAGTGGTGGTGTTGCTGGGTGCAGGGGGAGGGGAGTGGAGGGGTGAGTAGTGGATGTTACACTGGGGGGAGCAGATACAGCAGGTGCTCATATCCCGTCCAGCTAATTTTAGCCCTACAGTGCTCCCTGAAATACAGGTCAGCACGTGCAATTTAGGACTCTAATTTAGTGTCAAGCTGCAGCACTGAGCAGAACTCCATTTAAAAAACATACAATTTTTCTCCTATAGGATCACTTTACAAAAGTTTGACAGTGTTACCTGAAATCTATATCACAATTACCTGCAGAGTTTTATTTCTCATATTTTTGTCCCAATTATCAATTATAATGGAGATTCTGGACTATAAGATGTTATCAACTTAACTACACATTTATTTGTTGGAAATCCTATATGTAGGAAGATGCAGATCAGGAGGAGTTTCATTATGTTTGTCATTCAGTGATTGCTCTGGTGTTTTTGTGTTCACCAATGAGTTTTCAGTACTGTTTCTATGGTTACCTGCAGTTCTTACTCATGGACTAAAACTTATAACTGTGACTGGTACTATGTCAAGCAGAAAGACTTATTCTTTGTGGCCTTGGAATTAATTAGTTTGCTGACTTTTTTATTGATAATTTCTCATAGCAGTCTTTTTTTTCTCACATTATCTCACTATCACTATGTTTTTTGGGCAAAAATGTCATATGATTTTGTCAACATCACCATACCTGAATTTTATTTATATTATGCTAATATTATATTAGCAATAAGCAGTAAAATCTGAACTAGAATGTACTTTAAAATAATTATTCCTCAGTATCTCACTGAGACAGCGAATGTTCAGTCAGTCTTACTGTTTTATTTCATCTCTTTTCCAGAACATCGAGTTGAAGGTTGAAGTGGAGAGTCTGAAGAAGGAGCTCGAGGAGAAACAACAGCTTCTCGATGAAGCTCTGTGAGTATTTGACTTCTTCCTGCATTGATAACCATCACGTTTTCCATCTCTTCTCACTCCTGGTGACCAGGATTATGTTAGTTCAGAATCCCCAGGACTTGAACCTCCAAATGTGTCCAACAAATCACTCACCCCGTAGTATATTACATCTCTAGGACAGTCCAAGTCTGTGTGTGCTGCACAGATTTGTTGAAACGCCTTGAGGGAAACCTGACAGAGTAGTGCAAAAACACTCTTTTCATCGCTAGTTTTATTTTATTTCCCATGAGTCCACCAGTACATCAGATCCCGGGTGCCCTTGGGACCCAGTGGCCTTTCATCACACATGAGCCAGCTGGCCTGTAGACTCACCTGGCTATCACAACACACGCTAAGCTCAGAGGAATGCCATGTATGGACTCGGCTCTGAAATGCTTTTGAAGAGGATGAAGTGGCTCTGTGTTCAGGGACTGAGGACGAAGAAGGGATGAGGTTGTGAGGGGGTGACGGACCCGGGTTTGTTTTGAACGGGGAGGAGTATGGGAGCAGGGAGAGTAAAGGGCAGAGGTGTCTTGTGGTTTGTTGTATTGCTGACTCGGAAACTATTCAAGCTCTAGCACCTGTCTGCAAGGCTGCCTGTTTCTCAGCGTATCAGTTCCTTTAGCTCCTCTCCTCTGCAGACACACTCGTTAACTCATTGAGTGCCAGCCGTTTTATAAAACACAAAGTGCCTTATGCCAGCGTTTTTGCCCATTTTGAGTCATATTTCAAGATCCACAGAATATTTTGTACAATGTCTCTGAAAACACTGAAGAGCTCAAATGAAAGAAGAGACTCTATATTTCATCATGAAAAAAATGTTTGTTTTTACCTTGTTCCATTCTTGTTTTATCAGAGGTAGAGTAGAGGACACTTTCACCAAAAACACAACTTTTTGTCCAGATTCTGTTCGTTTTGCTCTCTAATCTCGATCTTCTCCACCTCCTACTTTGATCTCCGTGGTGTATACCATCTTTTTATGCTTTGAAAACATCTCCCAGAAACCCCAAAATTACTCACAGGCTGTTGTGAGACCACAATTGGCTACCCTCTGCTCAAAAAACACTTTGACATATTATTACATCGATGGAACGCAAGCGTCGGATTTTAAATAACATCAAAATACGTCAGTGGCAGCGTACCATGATACTGAGTCTGCAAAACACAGACTATATTCAGTTATGATGGTTTTGAAACTTTACCACCAGTACCAATAGTAATATGCCAATAGACATGGTCATATTTATCAAGGTTTTTAAATGTCAGACATCAACAAAACAGTTGTCATAGAGGTTTCTTTGGTAGAAAGTAGCTCCGATAAAACCTGCTCCCAAGTGATTATCCAGTAACCAGGTCATTGCTTGTCCAACATGAAATCTCAGGAACCTTTTGAGGCAATTTGCTTTAAACTTTCACTTAGACTCAAGATTAGAATTGGTGGTCAAAGATCAAAGTCAACGTTAGATATCCTTTACTGATTATGACAATTTCACACACGTCTAACAGGATAAAATGATCAAGTGATGACGTGAATGTGAATAATTAAGCAGCTTGACTGGTTAGCTAATAAGAACAGGAGCCAGCTGTTGAATCAGGATGCTGGGCTGTTTTTTACTGACGCAGTGAAGTATTAATCTGGAGATTTGTACCACTGCCTCATACTTACAAAATGCTGTATGGAGGAAAAGAAGAGCTGTGATGGCACAGATTTGATGGTGTTTTTCTGAAGGTTCATTTTGATTCGTTGTTCTGTTATTATGCTAAACCCTCTCTACACTGCAGTGAAGGTGGTGTACATGTAAAACTCTTGTTTAAAGCCACTGTTTGATTTTTCTAGTAGATGGATGCAATGATTAGTTAAATCAGTAAATTAAGTGCTTTGTCAAAATAATGAAAAGGAGCAAAGATTGCAGCCTTTGAGGAGAGTGAATGTTAGAGAGTAGTCTGGGGTCAGTGCTGGGGCTCTCTGTGCCCTGCTGTTTCATAAATAAACTCTCTGGCCACAGTTTATCATCAGAGCTATTAACAGAGCCTGGCTGATAGACGCTGAGTGGGGCCTTCTGGTTGTTGAAGTCGCTGAGTGGTGGAGCAGTGACAGACACTTCCCTCTGGTTTCTTTTCCCTAGGGGACAAAGTTCACTCTGTTTAAGTCTTTTGTTATTAACCTCCACTGAGGAGGCTCTCATTCTCCCAAAAAAATGTGCAAACAAATTGTAGAAAGTTAGGCAATGGACCTAGAAATGTCAGTTTTCTGTGTGGGTCCAGATCTAAAAGCATAAAGCCAGGGTTTCCCACCTCACCTGGGATGTAGACCACCTCCACTGACATCATAAAACACTAAAGCACTAATAAAAGATGAATTGCAGGAGAAAAATGCAGAGGTATTTCACAAATGAAATGGGATGTGTCAGAACCTGGGCTGTTATGAGGTTCAACCTGGAAACTACATTTATTTCTTGACTCATGTGGTTGTTTTCACAATTTATCATACACATTTCATCTGTTTTAAGGTGTTTTTTTCCCCTGCCATTTCCTTGTAATTGGTTGAATCAATCAATCAAACTATTTCTTCTTACATAGTTGTGTTTTACATATGACATCTTGAATTGGTTGCAGTTGGTCGACATTGTGCAGTTGCAACCACTTTTCTGCACTGAGGGATCTGCCAAACAGGAGTTTCAGCTGTATAGCGCTGCACCTGCATCAGAAATGGTATTCATGTATTGTTAAAAAAAATCACAGCTTAATCAGCCTTTTGAGTCTCTGAGTATCAAATAATCCACAAAGTGGGTTGTTGGTTTACGGTCAACAAAAACATTTTGGGGGAATCTGCATCTTGATTGTGTGTTTTGTTATATTCAGAGGACATGTTCTGCGTTCTATTGTGACTAAGTGACTCAACAGCAATTCAAGAATAACGTCCAATAAAACTCATATTGCTACTGCTTGCACTGATGTGCAACCAACCAAGACGTATCAGTGTTTATGGAGTACAGAGACAGCGTGCATGGAGTTCAGTAGATTATAACCTTGAATGTCTTTTGGGACTCTTGTGTCAATGACACCCTGATCTAATTGACCACACATGAATAAATTATGAGTGTGTTTTTGTCTGCAAGGACCAAGACGCCAATGAAATAAACCCATCGGCTCACTTTCTTGACGTTATGTAGAATAGAATTACTTCATTGAACCCAACCTGGGAAATTATTTAAGTTTATTATTATTTATTTATGTCCTTAAAGAAGCTGTTTTTGGGCCCCAGGTCAACGGCAGAGAGCCTGTCCAATCAGAATGAAGCAGAGCTGCAACGTCGCCTGGCAGAGCGGCAGGAGGAGATCGTTCACATGCAGGAAATCCTTGAAACCAAAGTTCAGCTGCTACAAGAGGTACGCACACGTAAATATGCATCCACCAGCAGGGCCCATGCACTAACTGCAAATACATTAAGATACACAAATAAATGAAGATGACATACAAAACTGACCTGTAGCGAACTCGGTTTGAAGGTAGGAAACATCTTTTAATTCAAATCCACAGGATCAGCATCATGAAGAGCTTTAATTCACACTCTTTCGCTCTGAGTTCCTTACACTTCACCATTTTGAACAGGGGTGAGGAATTTCAAACTGAATTCAACTTTTTATCCCCAAATCTGAGCCAGAACACTGGAATTCTCTCAGAAGTCAGAAATTAATCAAGAATAAAATGCACGTCCTATTTTTATATTTTAGCATTAAAGATGTCGACAAACACTTTAGGAGTTTTATACTGATTTAATCTTTTTCCTCTGGTCTGTACTACGTTCAGGAGGCCTCGCTGGCAAGAGGCGAGGCTGAGAGGATGGCCTCGCTGGCGGACTCTGAGTCTCAGCGTTGCCTGGCTCTGGAGAGAGAGATGGTGGAGAGGATGGAGGAGGAGAGTGGAGGCTCAGGTGCACTGCTCACCCAGCAGGCCCTATCCGACAAAGACAGGTGAGTTTAACATCTACGTACAAGGTCCAGAGTTTTGTCCTCGGCCCCTGGATATGGGTGCTATTCACAGCGCTGTCGACACTGATACCGCTGCTGCCACTGGTATCGACTGACCTTGTCAAAAACAGTCTCATGCCTGGAACAAAGAGCCAGAGCTCTGACCTACTTACTGAAACTGACCCCGGGTCAGATTATTTTGACTTCACTGCAGCTTTAACCATCTCGTCATGTGCTTCTTTCTCTCTCTTTCTCAGGGTGATCGAGGAGTTGACGCAGCAGAAACATTCGCTGGGTCTGAAGGTCGAGGAGCTTGAGGTCAAAGTTCACAATCTCTCCTCTCCTCTCAAGCGAAATAAAGCTGAGGTACTTTGACTTTGTCTTGCAAAGAAGTCCATCTATACGCTGTGTTACTGTTACACCTCATAATGTATTCTGGCCTATACGTATTTCATTGCACTTAAGAAAAACGTCATGGTTCAGACCTTAAATCCAGGCTCTGAACGTGACCCAGTCAGGTGATCCGGTGGCACATTAATCTCCTCATCAGGTTTCTCTCATCCCTCCTCCTCTTCCTGCTATCTTTGTGTTTTGGCTCAAACCCCAGACAGGCTGACTGAGATATCATAACTGTTTTTATATCCACATGTGGGTCAGTGGAACTTTGACAAAGCAGACGAGCTGCAAAACCACAATGGAGATGAAAACACGTGCATGTTATGTTATGGCAGACGGGGACAGTCCCGGTATGGTTGTGTTTTCATTAGAACGTACCCTAAACTCCACTGTAGATTTATTTTAGATTTTTGCAGGATATATCAAATAAGACCTAGTTGTTCATTTCAATTTGCAGTAGCAGAAAAACATACAGTATTTTATATTTCTCATGAGTTCATTTCTTTTTCTACAGATTCATGATGAGAGCCAAAACCTCACCCAGATGCAGGTAGGAAAAAGCATTTACTCAATTCTAATTGGATGTTTCTGTATGTGCAGCATCACCTGGTCACTATTTGGTCATTACAAACACTTTGACTTGCACCTTATAAGACTATGCTTTGTCTCCTCGTCTTCCCACTTATTCCTCCTCGACTATCATAGAGATATAGCTCCATCTAGTGGTACCTGCTCTGCACTGTGTGGAAATATTGTACTTTTCTACATTTTTCTTTCATCTGTTCTTATTTTGTAGATCTGTTTTTTTTTTCATTTAAATTCCTAAATCAGCCTCAGTGAATGGCTGAATATTGCTTTTTTTCCTGAACATTGTGTTTTCGCTCCTTTTTCCTTGTTTCTAACCGTTCTTTACTTTCTTATACTTCTGCTTTTCCTGCTTTACTTACTGTTTCCTCTACCCTCCCTCCTTTCCTTCTTTTTCCAACTAATTTTAAAGCAGGGCTATCCCTAAAACTGGAGATACATGTTTTAAAGTGTTGTTCAGACTGATTTTCAGTAATATCAGATGCAGGATTCAGTGTTTTGTCCATTGTGGTTCTGTTTTTCCCAAAGTAAATGATTTCAGGACTTCATCCACTGAATCAAACTTTCTTTCTAAACTAACCTAAACTAAACGAATATCACCTGATCCAGATGTGCTGTTTGACAAATACATAAAAAACATATAATTAAAATCTTATATATATATATATATATATATATATATATATATATATAAAAATCTGAAATCTTTAAACTTCAACAGAAATTTCTTAAGGTAATAATATAGTAATAATATGCTATCCACATCTTAAGACCCTCTTGGTATCAGTTGACATGACTTTTTTTCATTGCTTTTTAATCCCAAATACTTTTCAGATCAATTTTCACACATCGCCGGGTGTTGTGGTTGTCCTGCCCTCACACCTTCTGTCTCTAATATCAGCTCGCTGCAGAGTCAGCTGTCACATACAGTGCACTCCTGCTAATATAGCCTCCCTTTCCTCACTGACGCCAGTTATAATTATAATCAGCTCGCTGGCTGCTCCACACAGAGAGTCACTTCACATCTGCAGCGAGAACAGAAGGAATCAGTTGTTGACTTGACGAGTTCAGCAAGTGAGACGTTTGAGAGGAGAAAATGAGCAGAGACACCTCTTCTGTCTGCACAGACGTTAATCCTCCCCTGTCACACTTTGGTATTCCTGCCACCATGAGGGAAAATAAACAGCGGGCGCCGTCTGTCAGCAGTGTTTGGCACTCGTCTCTGATTAGGATTAATTGATTTTTGATTGCGTGCCTCATTCCAGCCGATCAGTGTTATGGTGTCGTGGGGGTGACGGATGTGGACGCAGTCAGGGCCAGGATAGAGTCAGTGAGTCCTGCGGTGGTCCACATGTGAGAAGAGCTGTATCAACAACACGTCCACCCTGCTGCGATAATGAAAGACGGATAAAGACTCGTGTATCTGAGAGATGAAAATGACATCAGCTTTCTGAGAGCAGTGACCTGCTGCTCGATTAAAGAGTCATGTGATTCACTAACATGAGTTTCAGGGACATGAGAGCTTCCCCCCCCCCTCCCTTTCATTCTGTGACATACATGTGAAGGCTGGACGAGGACTGCATGCCCCTGGGAAACACATGAGCTCATTCCTGCTTCCAATTCAGAGGATGTAATGAACCTGATGGAAAACACTCAGGCCTGCACACAGGCGTACAGGGTTATCCTGACATGAAAGAGCTTCCTGGAACTGGAAAATGCAGTATTTATTACAGAAGTTGCTGTGACACAATGTTGTGATATTAATTATCTGTTTTTTTCTGTTGAAGTTCCTTTGGATCTCAGCTTTGGGAGATTGAGTGCAGCAGTTTTAATTAAGCAGACAGAATAAAGCACGAGTGCCCAACAGCCACATTTAATCAGGTGCAAAACATCACCACAAGAGCAAGATTAAATAGGAACCTCAAAATGATTAAAAGCGTCCCGTCAGTGGTGACAGCCAAGAAAAGCATGTATTCAGAAATCAGCCAAGTGAAAACACCTGAAAAGTGTCATAAAATGGTTAACAAATGCACGAAACACCACACTAGAAATAAAAATCAAATAACTACTCGGAATATAGGAATATATAAAAGAGAGAGAATGAAATAAAATGAATGAAACACATAATTGAGTAAAAATCTAAATTAAGGAAGTGAAAAATCTTTGAAAAAGTCCCTAATGTTTATGAAAGAGAGATTGATATTAAAGAGATCAACCCTGCTGTTTCCTGTAAAGTGGTTCAGTCCAGGCAGCAGTAAGAGGTCTCACTCCTACACTGATTTGAGTGACAAAAAGTAAACAAATCTACACTGCACCAGTCATGGTTTATTGTTTTACATTTTTTATTTTGTTTACATGATGGTCAACACCCACTTCAGTACTAAATGGGTCATATTGTAAATCACATTGTATTCCCCTGTATTTGAAGACTTTCAACCTAAAAAGTTAATATTTCAACAAAATGTACTCAAAGTATCAAAAGTAAATGTGTTGTTAATGCACAGTGGTCTATTATAATACTATCAGATCATGATTATTGATCTGTTAATAGCATATATAGCCTAAGTGGTACTTTACTGTTGCAGTCGGTCAAGTTGGAGCTGACGTTAACAACTTTGTGGCAGTTTAATCTGCAACAATGGACTATATTTTACACACTAATCATTGTGCACAATGGGCTATCTTCAATAATGGCCTGTATTTCTCTCTGAAATAGTGAATTTCAAGTATTCTACAGTTGCAAATTTTTTTTCTGTTTCTGCAACCTGTTTTGCACCTCACAAAACCATTTTCACTTTGCACTAACGTCATGACACTGCACTACCTGCACTGTGCATAAAGGTTGTTCTTTATTTTTACTGTTTTTTAATATAATAAGAATATTTTTTTTTTCATTTATATAGTGGGAAGAGAAAAACGTTATCTCGATTTTCTGTATGTCCTAGTGAATAAAAACCTTTAAACCTTTGAGAATCGCAAAATTAGGGTTCATGCATCTGGTCATCAGCCTGCTGGTTTCAGTGAATCATTGCAAGCGGATGTGATAATCTAAACAAAGTAATACAATTTTCCAATGTAAATTTAAAAAATCCACAGGATTAGGCTATAACAAAATAAAAGTGTTTGACGACAACCAAAGCCCTCTTGTGCAAGACGGGACTATTGGAAACTGCGGAGTGAGACGTCTTCTTTATTATAGACGATCTTTGGTTGCTGTGATCGGTGCCTTGTCTCGTTATAAAAGGATCGAGGTGTGCCAGCCTCCACCTCCATCCTCTGCTGAAGAAGCCGCTGCTGCTGAGGATAACACGGATCGGGGACTCGGTTTGTCTCCGGTGAACTCTCAACCATCCAGACCTTCAAACCGGGGAAAGATCTGCTTTTTTCCGTGTTCGTGTCGGCTTAACGGGAGGAGCTGCTGCAGCGGAGAGATGCTGTCATACAGAGAGACGTCATTGATTTAAAAGGCAGCGAAAATAAAGCAGTGACATCAGCTGCGGATCGTTTCTGTCACCCGGAGAACTGAGACGGGAATAAAACCGGATCGATGCGTCTGCAGCATAGACTGTAAAAAGGTCTGCAGTGAAACACCGAGGAAGTGAAAATATGAGCCATGACAGAGACTCATCCACATCCGCTCTGCTCTGAATGAACCACATCTGTGTTTACTGCATCAGGGAGAAGCCCTGAAACAGGCTCTTTTATACAGCTCATCAGTTTCTTATAAAACATAAATATATTTAAATCAATTTTACTAAAGCTTTATTATCTGGAGGCTGAAGAAGTACAGAAACATCTCTCTTGAAGACTTTTAAGGAAAGGAGCATGGTTTGAATGCATCCACATTTTTTAAATCAGTACATTTGATTTTCCCAAAAGGTTTGATTGAATGATAGTTTTGGTTCTGATATTGAAATTAAACAGTTGGACCACACCAAAGTCCAGGCAAAAAATCTGCACTTTACTGTGAACTCTTGTGTTTTCCTTTAATTGCATGCAACTGAAGAGACTTGACTTGAAAGAGCTGCTGTATCACTGGTAGTTTCTTGTGATGCTGGACGTGGTGAAGATGAAGGAGGCGTGCAGGATCTGTGCTCGGGAGCTCTGTGGCAACCAGCGGCGATGGATCTTCCACCCAGCGGCCAAGCTCAACCTGCAGGTGCTGCTGTCCCACGCTCTGGGACAAGAGCTGACCCGGGACGGCCGTGGGGAGTTCGCCTGCTCCAAGTGTGCCTTCATGCTGGACCGCATGTACCGCTTTGACACGGTCATCGCCCGCGTGGAGGTGCTGTCTCTGGAACGCCTTCACAAGCTGCTGCTGGAGAAAGAGCGGCTGAGGCAGTGCATCGGAGGCCTGTACCGGAAGAACAATGCAGAGGATGGGAGCGTGGCTCCGATGGGGTCTGTTGTTGGTACTGATGTAGGGTCTGAAGACTCCCCTGTGGTGGATCTGTCAGCCCTGCAGGATGGAAGATACTCTGATATGATCCAGGATGACCTGGCTTACTCTGTGTATGAATCCTGGGCTGACAAAGAGGACCCAGCCCTGGACCCCCAGACCCACCACCACCTCCAGTGCCCAGCAGCAGACTCTTTCTCTGGCCAGAAGACGAGGCGCTGCAGGGGTTGTGCAGTGCTCCGTGTTGCTGATTCAGACTACGAGGCAGTGTGTAAGGTTCCTCGGCGGGTCGGGCGCAGAAGCACATCCTGCGGCCCGTCTACCCGCTACTCACCAGTCACTCCGGGAGTCGAGGAACCCACCAGAACCTCTGGAGAGTCCGAGGCTACAGCTGTTGCCTTTGAGTCCTCTTCAGCTGAGTTGGACACTGATAAGATGATGTGTGAGCAGACGAGTCCCAGCCCGACGTCGTCTGTGGAGTCTCTTGACACGGCTGTGGATGTGAGTTGCCTCCCTGTGAAAGAAAGAGTAGAAACTGAACCAGAGAAAGAGGCTCCAGTGAGACGGGACACTCTATGGGATAAACCCCCAAGTGAGCGCTCCCTCTCTGGTCTTGAGATGATGCTGAGCCTCCTGAGGGGCTGGGAGTACCGGCCAGTGAAGCCACAAAGGGGCAGCAAGCTCCCAGTTCTGGTCAAAGCCAAACTGGAAGAGGGCCTGTCATTGCCTCTGTCCGTCCCTCTGAGGTCACCCTGTGGAGGGCCAGCGGACTGTGAGCTGTACCCCCAGCCGTCTGTACCGGAGGTCCTGACCCCGTGTCCCCACCAAGAGCTGCAGGTGGAGCTGACGCAGATGGAGGAGCAGTGGTTGGATGATTATGTTCAGTGTGGGCCATTCCGCTTTCAGCAGGTAGATGAGCAGCAATACGTGGTTGACCGCTGACCCTTAGCTCATGTGGTCAGTGTAGATGTGTAGCTCTGATTTAGGTAGGACGGGACAGTGAGATGCTATGCATTATGGGAAATATAGGAGCCAGGATTTTTAGAGAATGACCTATACAAGCGACACAAATCAGGAATCCTCTTTAGCTTTGATTTTTATCATTCTAGTTTTTGCACACAAAAATAAGGAAAATCAGGCAAATAAATCTGAGTAAATCTTCAATTGTGAAAATATATTTTCTGTGCAATTATTCAGTTTCTCATTTTTATGATTTCATTAGAGGCTTTAGTGCATTTTCTAAACCTTCTTTTCCTTCTCTTATTCATAAAATTGTATTCTGAGCTGAGAAACGAGGGCCTCCATGTTCCAGACCTCTGAATCATCACTAACAAACAATTTCAGAGTAACAATCAGACTAAAACAGGATGACCCCTGATTGTCTGAAGAACATAAAACCTGTTTTGGATTCCAAATATTCCCAAGTTTTTGTCAGTGAAAATCTCTAAAAAGTGGAAAAAGTACAGAAAAACAAATCGGAAAGGAAGACCGACCGACTAATTCCCTGTTTGTGTGCCATCCAGACTGAAGGAGGTCAAGTCTTACTCATCTCTTTCAGAGCTGAACACACTTGCTGCCTTGATTAACCCCCCCCCCCCAGAGAGCATAAATACCCTTCCTCATCGGTATCCTAGCAACACTTCTGTTGCCATGGGAGCAGTCTCCAAGCGCTGCAGCAGTCAGTCTGTGCGAATAGGCTCTGCTCCGTCTGATCCAGTTTAATAACTTCTCTTGTTATGTTAATGATCGGAGTGAATGTGGTTATTAACAGTGTACTGCCACTCTGTACAAAAGACCTCTCACTGTTATGAATGAGGACATTTATACTTGTGCCGTTTATGGATGAAGAGCATTTAAAGCTAGTGTTATTCCCACAAGTTAGTACGGAATTATTCCACCACACCATGCAATAACAGCAATGTGCAGATTTTGCAGGACGACTGAACATCTGGTGCGTAGTAACGCTGAAAGAAGTCATCAGCTTACATCGTCGGTCTGCACCGCTCTCATGTTTTGAAAATGTAGCTCAGAAGTTCAAGCGATCCGGTGTAATCTGCATTTTATCATGCTGACGTTGTTTTGCGCATACAGTTAACAGGCTCCCGAAGGGCAGAGTGACATCACATCATTACATAGAACTTAAAAACAAAAACAAGGAAGTCAACAACATGCTGCCATGGCAACAGCCCCTTCCCCAGGCAGTCATCCCAGCAGTGAACTGACAGCATTTTCCATTTTCACTCAATCATTCACACAACAGCTGCAGGGACGGCACACATTAAGTGTTTGTGTCCATCTTTTCACCACTTCTCCATCCAGCGACTGTCATTTCTGTATATTTTCATCATCATCAGTTGACCTGTGTCTGGTTCCTTTGTCTTTCAGAGGCTGATTGATGAGCAGCAGGGCCAGCTCAGTCAGTACGAGAGTGCTGCAGATCAGTGTGTCAGCGAGCTCCAGAAGGCCCAGGACCAGGTCCGCTCTCTGCAGACCAAAATCAGAGAGAGCGAGACCAGGAACCAGGTGGGATTACGTCACCCCTCCTTCCCTCCTCCAGGCCTGCTCTTCACCCATCTGTGATGCCTTGCACTGAGTCTCCTGTGTGTGTGTCTGTGTAGAAGCTGCAGGAGCGTCTCGGTGAGATGGAGTTGGAGCTGCGTTCAGCTGGAGAGGAAGCCCAGCGACAGGAGCGAAACATCCAGAACATCAGTGATACTGCTAACTCCAAGGAGGCAGAGGTACAGAGGGATGGATGGATGACTGGAGGGACAGGCAGAAAGAAACGATTGAACACAGCACAGGGTCAAAAGTGAAAATACACAAATGTTTCATATGTTAACAGTGTGTGTGTGTGTGTGTGTGTGTGTTTGTGTGCAGGCTGCAGAGCTGTATCAAGTGATTGAGGAACAGAATAAGATGCTGTGTTCTCTCAAAGAGCTCGCCAACCGCAACCAGCTGCAGCAGCTGCAGGTTTGTCCTTCATGCTGGCACCAATGTGCTGCTTCTTTATTTTCATTATATACTACATTATATAGATTTCACACCACACGCACTGAATTTGATGTTTCTGGTTGACTAGAGTCGTGTCTTACTCGGTCCTCTCTGGGTGTCTTCTGCAGGTGTCGGGTGCAGACAGTATTCGGGGTCAGGGTGAGGTTCTGGCTCTGCAGGCGACTCTCTTCCAGGCTCAGCTGGAGCTGCAGGCCAGCCAGCGGGCTCAGCGGCAGGCGGGCAGGACGCAGGAGGACCTGAGCCGAGCCCTGCAGAGGCTGGAGAAAGACCTGCAGGGGGCGCTGCAGCACAGGAGGGAGACAGAGAGACACAACCAGGTGAGAAAAGATTCAGACCCAGTCCCAAACTGTGCCCTCCTGTGCCTGCTGCTAAAAAACACTTTGATATACAGTGTAAAGAGTCAAAGAGTTAAATAGCGAGTCTGCCTTGATGCACACTTACGCTGGCAAGAAATGGGTGAGGAAACAACATACAAATTTAAGTTCCACGTGTGTCCGGTGTGTCCCTCACACCTTTGTCACACTGACAGAAAATAAAACAAAAGTTGTAGTGTGGAAAGCTAAAAAAAGAGACAAAACTATGAAATCGTCCTTTCTGCTGACGTTTGGTTTGATTTTACAGCCCTTGCTCCTCAAAATGTGAGAACGACTGGCAACTAAATTCATCTGGGTTCATTTGTTTGATTGGAAATGTCACATGGTGCTGGGGTTGAAAGACTTGTGGAATCACTTAAAATGATTTAGGTATAATGTAGCTGCTCCTGCACAGGAGGCGTCTTTCTGTTGCCATGGCAATGATTGCTTCCATTGTCCGGTGGCGTGAGGAGGGCGTCCCATACCTGCTCATCTTATTTCTATCCTCCCCCTTCAGTTAAAGTGCTCTCCACAGCTGGAGTGTGACTTCATTTGGAGTGAAGGGTTGGTGTGGAGGGGGCGGTTTGGGATTGGGCTTCAGTGTGACTCCTCTAAATTAGTTATACTCGTTGTTTTACATGCATCTTTTTTTATTACAAATTTAAGTACAATCAGATCGCACACATCAGCTGTGTTTCCTCAAAGATCACTTTGCCCCTTTGTACTGTAAGTGTGTGTTAATGTGTGATGTTCAGGATCTGCAGCTGGCTCTGGAGAAAACCCGATCGATGCTGCAAGAGAGAGAGGAACAGCTGAGAGAGGGTGATCGAGAAAGAGAGAGACGGGACGAGAAGAGAGAGAGCACCATCAGAGAGCTGAGGACGTCCCTGCAGACCAAAGAGCAGCTGATAGAGGTCAGCCTCCAGCTATAGCAACACTTCCAAACACTCACAGGATTCATAAGGAGGTCACGTCACAGAAACGCTGTCTGCAGAGTGTCTGCATGCTGCACATACCAAACAAAAACCTCCACACCTAGAAAGTCCAAGAAAAGTCAGCTCAAAACCAGCTGAAGTGACTCTGACCTCAGAGTGTCTGTTTGATGGTTTCACTTCCTCTAAAGTCACATTTCTTTTAAGGATTCACAATTACTTTCAGGTCCAGCCACTTTTCTCCTCTCTTTCTTGTCCCAGTGTTTCTGCTTTTATGAAGCCCACACCAACACTACCACACATTGAGTAGTAGACTTATTCTGACTAATTCTCTGAGTGTCAGCCCTTTTTTAAAACCGAAAATGCCTTGTGCCAGCGTTTTTGGCCTTTTGAGTCATCTTTCATGATGCAGAGAATATATTGTACTATGACTGAAAACACTCAAATGAAAGAACAGACTCTCTATTTCATCATGAAAAAAAGTTTGTTTTTACCTTTTTCCATTCTTGTTTTTTCACCAAAGTCATCACTTTTTGTCCAGATTCTGTTTTGCTCTCTAATCTTGATCGTCTCCACTTCCTGCTATATATATATATATACGTATGTATATCACATCGTGATCTCCTTCAACCTGTGAGTTATTTCGGGGGTCTGGGATTTGTAGTCAGAGCATAAAAAGATGCCATACACCACAGAGATCAAAGCAGGAAGTGGAGACGATCGAGATTAGACAGCAAAACAAACAGAATCTGGACAAAAAGTGGTGATTTTGGTGAAAGTGTCCTCTACTCTACCTCTGATGAAGAATGGAACAACGTAAAAACAAACCTTTTTTTTCATGATGAAATAGAGAGTCTCTTCTTTCATTTGAGCTGTTCAGTGTTTTCAGAGACATAGTACAAAATATTCTGAGGGTCTTGAAATATAACTCAAGGTGTGGCAAAAACACTGGAACAAGGCACTTCCTGTTTTATAAAATGGCTGGCACTCAAGTGTTTTTTTTTTTACAGGACGTAAATATACGTTCTTCGAGTTCAAAGACTTAAAAAAAAAACTTGTTTTTGTCAGGAGTACTGTGAGCTGTTGGATAATCCGAAGGAGACGAGAGACTCTTTGCTTCAGAAGCTACGCCAGCGAATCAAAGACAGAGACCAAGCTCTGGAGGTGAACAACACACACACACAGTGTAGTATTTGAGCTCCAAACAAAAGCATAGAGATGTATTAACATCAGAAACTTTTGGAGTATTCCTAAAGATAAGACACAGTGTGATTACAGCCCTAATCTGTCAGGTTTGGTGATTTTTTTTTTTTTCATCTTTTTTTCATCAAATCTCCAGCGAGCCGTGGACGAAAAGTTCCGCAGCGTGGCAGAAAAAGAGGAGGAGACTCGAAGTCTTCGCCTGCTGCTCAGAGAGAAGGAAAGAGACCTGGAGAGGCAGCGCTGCGTCCTTTCCAACAATGAGGAGACCATCACTGTAAGAACACACACAAACAGACCTCTCTCGGTCTGCCACCTCTACCTCTCACCATCAGTCCTGTGTGTGTCAGAGCCTGGAGGTGCTGCTGCGAGGTAAAGCTGTGGAGCTGGAGCAGGTCTGCGACGCCTGGAGGAGCGTCCAGCGGCAGCAGCAGGAGAGCGCCAACAGACAGAGCAGCATCCTGAGAGAGAGAGACGCCATCATCAGCCAGCTGCAGGCGGCGCTGCACGCTCGCACGCAAGAGGCCCAGGTACAGACAGGAAGTGTTTTATATTAATGTTTTGTTTTTTTTCTCAGCTTTAAAGTGAAGTAAGAACTGTGCAGCTGCACATTATATCTGTGTCAAGGTAATCATTTATAACAGCAATCTTAGTCGAAGATTTTCAAAATAAGAGCATGCTGCGTAATCCTGATACAAAAATGACTCTGTTGATTTCTTCCCTGTGGATTCATGTTTCTTGTGCTCCTGCAGGACCTGCGCTCCTCCTTACTGGCTCAGATCCAATCAGCTCCCAGCGACGTTCTGGAGGAGCTGAAGGTCCGCCTCCACCTCAAAGACCGCCTCTTCCAGGAAGTGCTGGCTGACCGGACCCACCAGGCCAATGAGCACCAGGAGCAGGTCCAGGATCTGCTGAGAATCATCAGCTCCAGGGACCAATACATCCAGGTAGAGCAGAGGGGCTCAGTAGATGGACCTCAGGTTTTTATATAAAGTTGTATATGACAAATAAAGTGACACATTCCCCTCCAGGACTCTGCGGCCCGGCTTGGAGAGGTGATGACTGAGCAGACCGGGAGGCTGCAGGAGCTCCGCAGGCAGCTGAGCTCATGTGTTGGATCAAGGTCTGACTCTGGACAAGACTCTGCTTTGGAGCTCCAGGCCGTGCAGGAGGAGCTACAACTGGCTCTGAGGAGGGAGAAGGAGAGCCAGGAGCTGAGCAGGAGTCAGGCAGCCAGGGTGGACTCCCTCATCAGGGCGCTGCATGTGAAGGAGGAGATCATCAGGGTCAGTGAGAGGGAGCGGCATCTTTCTGTCTTAAGGTCATCAAGTCTGTTTGTTGCATATGATGCATGTGTACACATCATGGTCTTCTGTTGGTGTGGTTTGCAGGACTTCCAGAAGCAGATGGTGGAGCCTGCCGGTCTACCTCTGGTGGAGCGGTTGACCCAGGAGGTTCAGGAGCTGAGGGAGAGCCTGGTCCAGCAGGGCGGGCCGCCAGCCAGAGGCCCCGTCCTGGGCCGCGACCGGCCCAACGGCAGGCAGCCTGAGTTTGGAGGTGGGCATCAGAGAAGCATGGGACAGTATCTGTAGCAGCATCGTGTGGTGTGGGGCTGAGAGTGTCCTGCTGTGGTGGAGGTCATGCTGACGAGACAGGATCTAACATGTGGGACCTTCTGGGTGTAAATACTGCTCAACACAGTGACCACGTCTGCACGCTTCTCAACTTTCATTAACGCTAACTGTTGGAATTTTAACACGCAGCATGCTTTAGTTTGAGCTCATGCGGCCTCAGTGGTTTAGTATCTGTTGAGAACGTGAAGCATCAAGACGGTAATTAAAAGTTTAAGTCATCTTTTTCAAGGTTATGCACACAAAGAGAGTGGTGGACGTCTTGTCGCAAAATGCATCAACAAGTACTAAATAAGAGATCATTTAAAAATACATAAAATGATTAATAAATACTAATAACTGATTTCCTATATTTATTTAAAAAAAATCACGTTATGATTGCACGTGATGGCTCCATCTGGGACTTAATGTGGGACCAAAACCTGGAAATTATTTTAGTTTTAATAATTTATTTTGTAAATATGAGATGTTTTTCTGATGATTGTCATTTTGGAACAAATATCTTCACCTTAACACCTGTTCTGAGTAATTATGGCTTCATTTTATTTAATTGTTTTATAAATATTAAGCACAGTTAAATGATAAAACTGCTTTCGCTCGAACTTATTTTCTATTTTGTTTGACACAAAGCATCATTTTCCCTGTGAAATGGGGTTGTACATGTTTTGTATTTGTCATGTATGCCAGTGATAATATATTACCACATATATATGTGCCTTTGCATGTTTCTGCAAACCACATTTTGTTCATGTGAACAAGATGAAAATAGATATAAGAACATTCCCCATTGCCTTTATGTGATTATAATTCTGTGTATTCAGTTTATGGTTGTCCTTTATGGAGAACAAGTTTAGATTTTTCTGCTATAAGTTTGTTTTTTGGTGATTTAATGAGACTCAATTCAAAGTTGTGGTTCATTATGAATGAATATAATCAAACAGTCGAGTGTCACACTGGAGCACAGTAAGTATGAATTTATTTCTTCTCACTGATATTTCCATAAAGCAGAAGAAGAATGTAAAACAGACAAACTGTGCAGACTTTATAAACATTTTAGATATTTTATTCATGCATTTTCAGACATAACATGTAATTGACCCATTCAGTAAATAAACCCGCGGTATGTTGCATCAAGCATTTGTGATTTTAGGAGTTTGTACAGTTGAAATAAGACGTTAAACACACATTTGCACATATGTACAGCTGTCTATATACATGAACTCACACAAAATAAACATGGAACATGATTTTCAGTTTGCAAAGCTACTAGAGCTACTCAGAAGTTTGGAAATATTTTCAAACTCCCTAACACATGTTGGACTGTAGCCTCTATTGATGAATAAATATATCTGTATTTAGTCATTTCACCCTCCAGACATGATTGTCTGAAATGGAAATGGAAAGAATTCTCCATATTACAGTTAGTAATATAATTATGATGGAGAAACATAAAATAGAATATATTTATCTTGACATTTTTGCCTCAAACTGTCACACATACAATAATAATAATAAGAAGACTTACTTTATTAATCCCTCAATGGGGAAAATAAAATAACATAAATATTATTATATTAATATTATGCCATATTCTAAAAAAAAATTCCAGATAATCAGATCATGTAAAGTCACGCTCATTTTCTTTTAATGTAAGTAGGAAAACTTGCAGAAACAATACTAACTGTGAGACTAAATACAAGCAGAAATGATACATAGAGGGTTACATAGATGTAGAAAATAAGAATAGCACTGATGATATTAATAAGAGACAAGCCTGTCTGAGCCTTTGATCAAGTAATATTAAGGCTGCTCGCCACAGGTGCATGTCAATATTTCCACTCATATGAGAGCCATGAACCTATTCCAACCTATTCTATTAAAATTTTCCTCATAACTTTCTAAATCAATCCATCTTCTTGGTCCATTCTGGCTGTAAATTTTTAGTTTAATCATAATAAAGTGCAGAAAATAACACAAAACGATCCTCATATCTGCAGCTGCGTGTGTGTGTGTGTATATATGTATGTATATATATATATATATATATATATATATATATATATATATATATATATATATGTATACATACATATACACAGTTTAACTCATGTATGATCAGCAGCATGGCGTTACAATTTAAATGCTGATGAAAGAGGATAATGTCAGCTGATCTGGAGGAGCAATTATTTCAGAAATAAACATGTTTTCTGTGTTGACAGTGTGACACTCACTAGGATGGTTGCTGTTTGCTGAATTAAACAGAACTAAACAGAAAACTGAAGTTGACAGAAATGTAAAATTGTAGAAATCTAACTTTTTTCCTCCTACTTGTTGCAGAACTGAGCTCAGAGGATGAAGACGAGGCAGATGAAGATTTTACCAGCGAGTACACTGAGAGTGTTGATGAAGAGGAGTCCAAACTGTCTGCGGCCAAGGTTTGAATTGATGTTTTTGACCTTTTTTAAAAGAGGGAATTTAAGGGGAAAGGAGGTCAAACATCCACTGAAAAAGGATTTTTAGCAATAGATAGTTTTAATGGTGATCTAACAGCAGAACTTTGTGGGTTTTGTCACTTTTGTAGCAAGTTTTTAGGTCTTAAATGTCTTTGATTTTGTGGCTGCTGTGTCCTGTTTACATAGCATTTTCCTGTGTACTTTTATTCTGAAAATTCTGTCCCTTTTATGTTTATGGTTGTCATTGGTTAACTGAGAAATATTTAGCTATTTTTAGAGTTTGTATTTTAAGCTTTGAGCTTATTTGTGCACCATAGATAGTTTATGCAGTAGGATATAATTCACTAAAAACATTGTGACAAAATACACACTGGATATATATATATATATATATATAGTTTTATAAGGCATGAAGCTGCTGTGATTTATTTTGGAAATGATCTGTAATTGTTCTTGGCTGTCCACATAGAGGAAGTTCTGACTCTAAATAATTCTGTGTTCAAACAGGGTTCTGGAGGTCCAGGAAAGCCTCCGTCCCAAGATCTGTTGTTTGAAGGTCAGGGTCTGATGGAGGTCAAACAGCTGGTGGAGCAGAAGAGGGCGGTGGAGAGAGAGCTGGGGGAGCTGAAGGCTCAGCTGGAGAAGACTGGCTTCTCCTCGCTTTCACAGATGAGGTCAGATCATTACATCAAGGCTAAGTGTGTGTGTGTGTATGTGTGTGTGTGTGTGTCCGTCCTTCTTCCTGTGCTCTTCCATTACCACACAAACAAACACACTGTAGTTTATTTATACTGTCCTGCTGCCCCAAATGCTCACGAGAGCACCAAAGGTGGATTCATCCGTCTCTGAAAATAGTCCCAAACAAATGCACTATTTCCTCCTGTTTGCCTGATTAAAAATAAAGTGACCAACTGTTTTATGAAACATACTGAGCCCTTTTAAAATATGAAACCATGTCTGCTCAGACTAAGTGTAAAATAAAGTGTGTGATTCGGATCCATTCAAAAATGAACAAATCCTTCCTTTGTCAATGCTTCTATCAAATTTTATAAAAACCGGGTCATTAGTTTTTTCCATAATCATGCTGACAAATAAATAAATAAATAAACCAAAGCATGGAGGTAATAGCATCACACAAACATTGTACTTCTCTGTTAAGGGTGTTTTGGTCCACTGGAGGGTTTCTTATTGTAACTGTCCATCTTTCTCCCTGTGATTTAAAGGAAAGCTCTGTTCAGCCTGCAAGCAGAGAACGGAGACTTAAAGCATCAGCTGACTGAGGGGCTGCAGCCTGACTCTAAACAGCAGAGTGATAAACAGAAGGCCATGAGAGGTGAAGAGGAGGACGAGGAGGAAGAAGAGGAGTTGGATGTGACCATAGAAGGGGTGGAGGAGGATGAAGAGGAGGAAAACTCTGAGATGTGGGACGCTTGGGATGCTGAGCTGTCTCTGTCTCAGACCAACATCCAGACCGGTGATGAGCAGCGAGTTAACAGACCTGAGTCACTGCAGCTGCTCACTAACTCCTCACAGGTAGGACAGACAGGTCCGTGAGAACAAATCCATCCTAAAGACAGGCCTTTTCTTTATGTTGTTTCCTGCTTGTCAACCAGGATGTCCTGCACAGCAAGCTGTCGGCTGGACAGCAGCAGGACGGCGTGTCCTCAGCAGTGGCTGAAAAGACGGTTCGTCTGCAGCAGAAGAGCAAAGAGCTGCGAGAGAGACTGATGGTGTCTGAAGCCACGGTGCAGGCCCAGGCCGAGCAGCTCAAAGACTACAGGGAGCTGCTCAGTGAGTGTTCACTCAAAGACCAGTCTAGTTGTGTTAATAATGTGTGATTGCATCCAAGCCAGAGACAGACTGGAGTAAAGCCTGTCCTCTTTCTGTGTGTCTGCAGCAGAGACAGCAGTGCAGCAGGACAGTAAGCAGATCCAGGTGGACCTGCAGGACATGGGCTACGAGACCTGTGGCCGCAGTGAGAACGAGGCCGAGAGGGAAGACACCAGCAGCCCAGGTATGATAGACCACTGCAGGCTGTCCACAGGAGGACTGTTTGATGTCCCTGAGGACACTGAGTCATGGACACTAAAGGTTGCTACTGTCTGCTTAGACTGAAGTTAATCAAAACACATGATGCCAATACATTTCCTGCTCAGTAGTTGCAGTAGCATCATAAAAACACTAGAGGGAAGCAAAGGACAATTAACAGTAATCTACAGATTAACAGACTGTATTCAGCACATTTTTCCATTGGGTCAAGCCAAGAACCCACCTTTTAAATTATGTACACATATTATGGTTTTAATTTGTAATAATATTAATTTTAGTAGTTTTCTCCTGTGATATTTTGGCTACAAATATACAAAACTATGTTCTCAGAAATACAATACAAATACAGTTATTATTAACAATATATTATTAGTGGTATTATATTAGTATATTAGATTATATTAGTATGATGACACTTCTGATTTCCAGAATATTTTATTCTTTGTGTCTTGTGTATATTATCTTTTTACCACCCAAGCACTGTTTTTTTTGTTTATTTATTGCTATATGAAGCTGATGACAGTGTGTGCTTCGTGTTTCCTGACAGAGTTTGATGACCTGGAGATGTGCACGTCTCTGGACTGTGGTTCCCAGTGGTGGCCTGTCAGCAGCAGCAGCAGCTCCACCTTCACTAAAACCACCACCCAGAGCTCTGGTGACGGAGATGACATGTCATCTCTCCGGCGGCTCGTCGAGGACCTTCGCTCCCAGCTGTCCCGTTCGCAGGGAGTGATCCGTGGGCTCCAGAGCCGGCTCCGCTCCCTCTCCACCTCCAGTGACTACGGACCCTCCACGCCTCGCAAGGTCAACTGGTCCTTCCAGGCCTCACCTTCCCAGAGCGGGGCGGAGGACGACGAGGGCTGGCAGTCGTCTGATGGAGGTCCTCTGGCTTCTCCCCGTCACCCTCACCCAGACAAGGGCCTGCAGGACCTGGTGTCCCGTGTGGACGCTCTGGAGGACCAGCTGAGGAAGGGAGACAAAAAGGCTGTCAGCGAGGGCTTAACGTCTGCCACCTGGCCAGGGTGAGGGCCAAGAAATACACCCTGTTCAGTGTATTTTTAAATCAAAATTTTATTGGAAAAGTTGATACCTATGTGCATTTGAGTCTGTCAGGGAAGAAAGGGATGCTTTCTAATGGTAGCCTAACTCTCTTAGCTCTAAATAATAAGTGAATGAGTCAATATTAAAAGAAGAAGTGTTCTCCACAGAGTGATGAGCATGATATGAATCTGTTGTACTGCTGGAAAATCAGAATATAAAAGAATAATGAAAGCAACTAAAATTCAAACAAGAGAGGGTGAGACTAAAATATCATAAAATATATTTATAAAATGAAGAACCTTTCAATAAATGCCCACATACATTATATGCCCATTTCTTTCGTTTTCTATTTTAGGTAAAGGTTTATGAACACTATTTTTTTTTTAATTTGTCATGTGCTAAAGCGTCACATACATATTTCGAACAAGAAAAGAATAACAGTCCTCAATGTGTACAGTGATCCATCAGTCACTGCCGGCACCAATCAGCCTGTCAGTATCAGTCCTTGTTAATCAAGCTGCATCACAGATGTTTTTATCTAAACTCAGCTGCCTGACAGTCGGAGAGGATTAACTGACGCAAGAATGGGAACACATCGTCCCAAACTGTAGCTACAGTGACGCTTCAGTGCCGTCATGTAGAGGCTGTTTCAGGTCTTACTGTTAATACAGTTTTGGGAATTCCCCTTTAAAACAAGCGGCTGAAGTCTGGAGTCCTGAGCCTCAGGTTCAGAAGCAACAGACCATCCCAGCAATATAACACACACTGGATGTACTGTATATATTAAAGATAAAATCACATTTTGAAGGTAAAGTTTTGAGCTTACACGATTTCACCTTATTATTGTTGATGAGTCATAGAGACAAAACTGCACTTTAAAAGTTCAGACGGACAGAAAAATCAATAGTATCTTTTGACATCTGCTTGACATCAAAAGTTATGATTCATTTTATGTCTATGTCCATCAAACCAGGTTCACAATGTCTCACAAAAGGCCCAGTGTAGCTACAGTAAGAGGATCTATTCAGACAGGCCAACTAACTAAACTGTACAAAAAATGTGGTCTTTTATGTTGTATATAAATAAACCAAATGAAATTATTTGTATAAAACAGCTGAAGATGATTTACAGTACAGGATTTCTGTAGTTATTTTGAGGAAGAGCAGCTCCACAGATCCTGAGTGTCAGGATTAAAATATGTAACATCCGTTGCTCTTTTTCTCCTCTTGCAGTAAGTTTGACACCCTGATCCAGGCTCAGGCCAAAGAGCTGTCTCACCTCCGCCAGCGGCTCAGGGAGGGTCGAGGTGTGTGCAACATCCTCACCCAGCACCTGGGAGACACCACCAAGGCCTTCGAGGAGCTGCTGAGGGCCAACGACATCGACTACTACATGGGCCAGAGCTTCAGGGAGCAGCTGGCACAGAGCGGCGCTCTGGCACAGCGAGTCAGCACTAAGATCAGCGGACGTGAGTGGCCTGGTTTTATTCACAGCCAAGTCATCAGATGTGACAAATGATCCTAACAGGCTGCGTAATTAAATATATTAAGAAAATAAATGATATTATTATGTCTCCAACAGGGGATCATCCTGAAGATCCGGATGAGAAAACAGAGCTGCTCGCCATCCGGTCAGTGCTCATTTACAGCGTCATTAAATCACATTTCTGTTGTGGTGTTGACATTTGCATAACAGCAGACTCGATGTTGGTCAATGGAAAGTATTGGTGTGTGACGCTGAGGCTGATGTTTGTTCCTCAGGCCAGAATAATCAGATGTTCAGTCAGTAATGAGCGATGATCTCACAGGATAACTGATGACAGAGATAACATGCTCATTAATGAGGGAAAGTCAGGGACGACTGGAGGGACATCTGCCTGACAGACGGACAGATCCTGCAGACTGGATGTCTCTCTGATGGACCTGGATGTCATGTCATGGATTCTTTGACAGTATAGATAGAAATGCTATTTCAATTTGGTTTCTTCAAATCATATTCTGCATATTCTGATGCATATTAAGCCAAAGACCCTTAACTTTGATAAGATTTATTCCCAGGGTGTGATAATCAAAATAATCATATGAAATTTATTAATACAGAAGGAAATTCTTTTGCCAGAGAAAAAAAAATGACAGCATGAGAATAAAATACACAATAGAAATAATACATATCACATTTATGTAGCACCGGAGCCGATAATACTAAGATTCATTTAGTAAAACAAGTAACTAAAAAAAATACTAAAATAGAAAAGTAATTAATTAATATGTCATTGAGAGTAATATTGGAAATTATATTGAAAAAGTACTAAAAAGTAATATTACACATGATATTTAGTCAAGTTTTTTTCAAGTTCAAATTTCATGATGAAGTAATAATTTTAAAATATATGTATTTTTACAACACTGCCGTGGTGCTGTGGCTGTGCCTTCATTAATACAGTAAATATTTCACACATTCTTAACAGATTTGATATAAATTATGTGATAGTGAAATTAGACACTAGCATATTTTTTCTAACATGTTTCAAATTGAATCTCTATATGTTCTTGGAGGGTGTTATGTAGCATATTTTGGAGGGAGATTGACCAAACTAGTTCCATTTTTAATCTTTTTAGGCTTTCTGTGCCATGCTTGTTGGTTTCTTTTACTCTTTTTTTTTCGTACACACCATGTCAAATCTTATCCTGTGCTGCTGGTCGCAGCTGGCTGGACGTCTCGTTGTTCCCTTCAGCAACTTGTTAACTCTGCTCACATAACTGTGTTACAAAACCACAAAGTCCTGCAGGGCAGAGCCATGATTGGGCAACCCTGCATCCACCACTACCACCATCACACATTCATCCAAACCATACAACTCATTAATTATAGCTGGGGAGTGGTGAGCAGCAGGGCACAGCTGATGTCCGAGCGGGGACCATAACTGTCCGGTCGATCGCTCGGCTAATTGGGCAGACGAAAAAAAAAGAAGGGAGCAACAAAAGGACGGCTCCAGTAAGAGCAGGACAAACACACACAGTTATGCAAGAAGAAATCCTGTAGATTTATTTATTTTTCAGTAGTAGAGATAAGAAATGATGAAATAATGTTGTATAGCCATTACAGCTCCAATAATTAATACATCCAATATGTGTAACGTGAAAGGTGTTGCTTATAATTACAAGCCTTTTTTGACTCATAGTTTTGGTGTTCTAGTGTCAGTGTTTAAAGCAGCAGCTGTTCACCGAGCAGACAGACATGATACCAGCTGGTGAACAAACAGTTTCTTTACTGATGTTCTGCCAGTTTCACTCATCATATTTGCAAGGTGCAAGGTGTGGTTCTCATGGTGGTAAAGCATTGAGTTACTCTGAAAATGCAATATGTTCAAGGATATGACAGTCCTCGGTAACAGTTTTCATCAGGACTGTTTTAGTTATATTGCACATGTGCTCATTCTCTTTTAGGCGAACAATAAAAGCGATCATGGGTGATGAATGCCCTGAATGCTCACTCACTTGTACACCTTATTCTGTTTCATAACATGGCTTTGATTTTCATACCTGAGTGAGATGAATATAGCTGCCAGAAAGCTGGAAATTCATGGCAATTTATGAATTAGATTTGAAAAATTTGAAATAAAATAGTTGACAGATGACGAGCAGATATTGAGTGAATTAATAAGTAAGCTAACAACAATGGTGCATTCATTTAAGCTGGACCATAGTTAGAAAGGGTCAGTGCCAGGTCAAACTCTCATAAACAAACGTTGCTCTGTGAATAATCAGAGTTGCCCCTTAGAGAGAGCGAGAGACATAGAGACGCAGAGAGAGAGAGAGAGAGAGAGAGAGAGAGAGAGAGAGAGAGGCAGTAATCTAACAGCATGTTGTTGCAGAGCAGATGGCCGCCCAGATGCGAAGGAGAATTATAGAGTATGTTTTCTGTGACGTCCATCTCATTTAGACCATCCCTCTGAATCTGAATGTACATACTGTGTGTGTGTGTGTGTGTGTGTGTGTGTGTGTTTTTGTAGCCTGTGCATTAGTAAGACTGTGTGACATGTATGCAAACATGCAGATGCACACACAATCAAGTGCCAGCGATGCACGATGAAATATTGCAATATAGAAAAATAACAAACCCGACTGAAAAATAGCATACTTCTTATTTGCAGCAGTGAATTTGCTTAGAAATAAACAGAATGCCATCTTGGTTGTGTTTTTTGATCAACATAAAAAAGGAAACATTTAAAGAATTTATCCACCAAAGTTGTGTAGGCATTTGAAGAATGTCTTTACTGTTCAATATTTAACTAAAACCATTTTTAACACGTTTACCAATGTTTTCCTAGCCTGTTTTCGTAACTGATTTTGTGCATTTTGATATGCCCATCCACCCAGGTCCCCTCCTTAAATGAAAAAGAACATTGGTAATGAGCACAATCCATGCAGTTACATTATTCTGGAATGTATTTGACAGAAAATTAATATTTATAAGTGTAAATGTTGGAGACAAGGCTGGAAAATAATGAATGAGGTAGAGTAGGGGTGAAGATCGGGACAACAGTACAGCTGGGAGTTCAGTGCTACACTGTTAACACAAGCTGTGATTTAATCCCCCATGTTTTAAAGTGTTTGTTGTTTAACACAGATGAGTTTCATGACTGAGTAAACCGCCACTACTCACCATTGAGTCAGCCATTAAAGCAGTGTGCAGCCAATCCTTGTTAGAAACCACAGAAAGTCACTTTCCTCTCCAGTGGAGATCCCAAAGTGTCCAAAGATTCCAGATTTGGCTAAATGTTGGGGAAACATGGATACCATTAAAAAAAAAAAAACTTAACTTAAGAGTACTGAAAGGGAAATCAAACTGTAAGAGTGTGTTAATCTGTCAGGTCAATGATAAACATGTTTTCTCCCTGACTGTAATATAACTAAGTATTAAATATGTGGATTAATGTGTGTCTTTATACAGCGTGATTGTGTGTGATGCTGCCGAGGCTTTTGCTGCTTCCGTTGGGCTCAGAGCATGTTGACATGGCCTTTAATCAGGTTAAGTTATTAAGACCTCCAACGGGGAGGGAAATAGGTCACGAGCAGCTAAACCCAGAGAGAGAGAGAGAGAGAGAGAGAGAGAGAGAGAGAGAGAGAGAGAGAGAGGAAAACGTGAGGGGAAGCAGCAGAAGCTCATCGGACAGCATCAGCTTGCTTCAGCATATCAGGAGCAGCACATGGTACTAAACATCCAGCGCTGCTCTGTATTATGTAAGATTTACTCATCAGAAACCTGGACTCTCTTTATTTGTGCTGGAGGATAATACAGCTTTGACTGAATTTACCTGCTACTCCAACGTATCAGTTCTTGGATTTTCTGGAAAGTCAACCTGGATGTTAAGATTTTCTTCTTTTGTAAAGCTTCTTCACCCAAAGCAGGACAACTATTTACATGTTCAACTATTGAACAGATCCTGAGTTCAGCAGAGAGGAAGGGTGCATGTTTGTGCAGGTGGACAGATATACAAGCAAGCAGAAGAATAGAGGAAGTGCTGCTTTGTGGACACTCGTTCACTCAGCTTCTGTTTCTGTCTTTCTCTGATGGGCACTGCAGCGTGAACACACAAGCCCTCAGGATCCGGACATCCCGTTTATACGCATCCTTGTATCCCTCTCCTCCCTCCTCACGTCACTGCATCTCTCCTTCAGGGCTGCTGCAGTGTTTCCTGGTGGGAAAGCTTGTGTCCAGAGCGGTAATAAGAGGCTTTCCTTTAAGGGCTCTATTCAAGACTTCACTGCAAAAAGGAGTTATTTCGGGACCAGAGATGGACAACAGTGGGAAGAGAAAAAGAAAGATTTAGCAGAGTTTCAAACAAAAAAGGAGGAAAGAGGGAGACCCAGAGTGCAGCTGCAAGTTTCCTCAAGCAGTTGAGTCAGTTTTTTTTGTTCACCACTGAGCTAAATATAGGTCTTTTTTATATTTTAGCATTTAAATTGATTGCACGCTTCACTTCATCGCTCGCTGTTGGGGTCAAATCTCAGAACTGTGCTTTTATTTGAGCTGGAAACAGTTTTCTCGATCTCTGTTGGCAGCTGTTGCTGTTGTCACCTCATCTGACTGATCTGCTGAGGTTGGATCCACGTCAACATTTGGACCTCAAATGCACAAATCCTTTAAATCTGCTGCGTGAATCAACATTGTTTTTCTGGCTTCAGTCTGGACCAACCACATGCTTTCTGTTTTAACCTCAGAATCTGATCTATTGGTGTTATCACCTGTGGTCCAGCCCGATAAACACCCAGGATCTGTTTGAAGAAAGTCGCCAAAATCGATCTCCCTGGGAAGCCTGGGATTAATTAATCAGGGGATTTATTCTGCTTTTCACCTGATCACCCACACACTCAGTCGTCCCTCCATCACTTTATCCCTTGCTTACGCTCTGCCTCACTGCTTTACCTGCTGTCACTCACAGTCTGGGGTCAGGACTGCAGTGGCTAAGCTAATGAGCTACACTTGGAGAAACGGCTGGGAGGAAGAAAAACTGCAATTTTAAACTTCCCAGGAGTGTGAAAGGAAACGGGAGAGATGGTCAGTGAGTAGCCCAGGCAGAGGGCCATAGGCCGGGGGAAGCAGAGAGGACTGAAAGGTGGCTGATGGCTCCTCTGTGGAAGGCCATGTTGTCCAAAAGCAGCCCACTGTACAGAGACTCTCTGTTCTCCTTCTCTCTGTGGGAGTGGAAAGCTCAGGAAAGAGAACTGATGCTGCTGAAGAAAGTCACCGACAGGGAGAGGAGGGCGCTGCTCGCTCAACTCCAAAAGTAAGACGGACCCCCAAAAAACATGGAACGATCATTTTTATACTGTAGCACTGCTTTTTTACCATAAAAAATAAGTGAAAAAGTAAAAGTCTCAGATGCAGGCTAGATGTTTCCACCAGCTTCCAGTCTTGCTGTAGACAGATGCAGGCCTTTGTTGTTTTTACTGGAAACAACTGTGAAAATAACATGAAGCAAACAAACCTTAGTTAGATTAAAAATGATGAGAAAAAAAAAAATAGTGGCCTGAAAATTGGATTTCAAAATGTCCCATTGTAGCTGACCATGACAGGAAGTATAAATCAAGATCATAGGAAGTTTAAGAGTAAAATATTGCACTTAGCCCAGCAGTTATTTAACAATTACCTAGACTGTTGTATTAGCAGCATGTTAGCACAGATTGGCCCATAAATAGTGGCGATAACAGCGGTAGCTGTTGCTACGGCGACAGAAAACCATGCAAACACGTATTGTACATTTTCATGTACAGATTAAACGTATCATCGACACATAAAGAGAGATTAATGTCCATCTGAGCATCATAGCCTTGGAAAGAAAAAAATGAAATGTATATTGATTTCCCATTTCACTCTCGGAAAAGGAAGCAGGAAAGTATTTGTTAGTATTTTGTTTGTGTGTGTGTGTCAGCTTGTCGTTGATTTAGATGAATGACCTTCACCTCAGCATCTGTGTCCCGATGTGTCACTGTCAATTAAATCAGCTGTAGGGACACCCTGCATACGTAACTTGTTGTTAGTTTTGCCGTCCCTCCACCTTCCTCTGTTTGTCTTCACTTCTGTTTTTTTCCATTCACACGTGTCACATCACTGTAAAATGTTCTCTGTGTGAAAGTGTGAGTCTGCATTTTTACCTTGTGTGATGTGATAATGTATGTATGCGCAAGTCACTAAGAGGCTTCCCTAAAGCAGCGCAATGCGCTCAGCAAAGCCTGTGTGGGACAGTCCAGATCAGCAGGCAGGTGGCTCACACACCTGGTGCATCATTACTCATTAATGCTCTTTATCCGCTAAGTCACAAGGCGGCTAATGCAGCTGTTCTCATTTTGTCTCACTGCAGTAACGGCTCATTTATTTAAGTTTTATAGATTTTATTGATTTTTCTTCAAACATATTCTTACAAGTTTCTCAATATTACCTACCCTAACTTTGGACCTTTATTTATTCAGATATCATTTCAATTATTCTTTTACAAGAAGAATAAATAGACATTAATTATTTATGCTACTGGAGACTGTCCTGTATAGTCTTAAGTCTTATCCACTGAACACCAGTGGAGGATGGATGGATGGATGGTTGGTTGGATGGCTGAATGGTGGATGGATGGTTGGGTGAATGGATGGATGGATGATGGATGGATGGATGGCAGATGGATAGTTGGATGATAGTTGGATGGATGGATGGGTGGATGGATGGATGGCAGATGGATGGTTGGATGATAGTTGGATGGATGGATGCATGTTGGATGGATGGATGGATGGATGGATGGATGGCAGATGGATGGTTGGATGATAGTTGGATGGATGGATGCATGTTGGATGGATGGATGGATGGATGGATGGCAGATGGATGGTTGGATGATAGTTGGATGGATGGATGCATGTTGGATGGATGGATGGCAGATGGATGGTTGGATGATAGTTGGATGGGTGGATGCATGTTGGATGGATGGATGAATGGATGGATGGCAGATGGATGGTTGGATGATAGATAGTTGGATGGATGGATGCATGTTGGATGGATGGATGGTTGGTTGGATGGATGGATGGATGATGGATGGATAGACGGATGGATGGAGACTTTTCACTGTTGCTTTCCCCATTCAGATTTATCCTGCTGGTCTAGGAATGGGAACCTAAATCCTAGTTTTGTGATGACTTGATAAATAACTGAACATATTAATAATATGTGTGCAGACTCAGCAAGGAGCTGCAGCAGAAGGACAAAGTCATCGAGTCTCTCCGCACCAAACTAAACCAGCACCATCACCCACATCGCTCTGACACGCCCTGCAGCAGCCACGCCCTCTCTGACACCACCGACCAATCAGATCGCATCTCCTATGTGTCCGACGAGCATGGCTCCACCAACGGGGACCTGGATCTTTGCTCAGATGTGGATGCTGCCAGTGAGCTCGCACAGAAAGAAACAAGGACTTCGACCAGAGTGAGCACAGGTGAGGACATGACACCCATCATCCAGCTTCAGGTGTATTTGTACTCTTTGCGCTGAACTGGGGACTATTTTCAGCAGTGGATGAATCCACATTTGGTGCTCTAATAAGTATTTGTGGCTGCAGGACGGCATATGTGGGATTGAGTCAATATAAACAAGGAGTGGGTAGTGGCAAGGACTTCACAATACGATATGTATTGCGATACTTGAGTCACAATATGATACATTATTGCAATATTGTGATATTGCGATATATTGTGATATTCTACATAGATCACTGAGAAGTAAAATGCAGCTTAAATATAAGTTGTATGTGTGTGTGTGTGTATATATATATATATATATATACACACACACACACACTGCTGTTCCAAAACATTACTTTTTTTGTGGGGGGAACAATAAAAAATATTGCAATATATTGCCATATATTTCCTACCCCTCATATAAATTGCAGTTTGTGTGTTCATGGTCACCCACGCATATATCAGGCTTTGTTGTTCATTGTTGTTTTTGCTCTGCACATGATAGTTATTGACAGTAAAATGTTATCAACAGACAGTAGTGTTCTCTGTCCACAAATAACAGTCCTGAGGCTTTGCAGTACATAAGTAATTTGAGGTCGAACACACAGCCGCCTGATGCCATCCATCGTCGTCCTCTGGTGACAACAGACTCTTTTCATTCCCAGATTGTCACTCTCACAGTGGCACCATGTCACATCATCCGTCCATCCCTCCATCCATCACCTCCTCCCACAGAACCCAGTCTTGCCTCAGCTGTCCCAGCATCCATTTCCCCAGCTCGCCACACAATCCCGCAGACATGCAGAGTCAGACAGGTAGGAATGGGATCATGAAAAGCAGAACTTTACTTTCTTTTGCCTTGTCCCACCTTCACCTCTGAGCTGGTTGTCTCTTTCATTCTTGTGCTTTGGATTCATCTTCTCCTCCCAGCTCCAGCCTCTGTCTTCACCTCTACCCACCGCCACTCTCCCCCTTCCTCCTCCACCCAAAGGGCACCTTTGCCCTTCCATCCCCTCCCGACAAACCTGCGCACCCGTTACCCAGGCAACAGGGGAGTGGGTTTCTCCCTGGCTGAGGTGCATCAGGAGCTGCAGATGTTACAAAGGCAGCTGGGAGACAATGAGAGTGCGTCAGTCCGAATGTGTTATGCACGAGTTTGTGTATGGGAGTGTTTGAAAAACTTTAAACTAATTGTGTGTTGAACATCTGTAGCACAAAGTCAAGCCATCACATGCAGGGAAACACTGAGTGAATATTGTAGAATGTCACCCAGAGACACAAACCAACCAGGAAGAGTCACAAAATAACACAAAGGTGTCAACCATGGGCAGCAAATAACTACAAATTGACCAAAATCTTTCAAAGAGACAGAAAAACCCCCACAAAAAACCAACAATATCAAGAAGATAAATACCTAAACTAAACACTTAAGCCCGTCTCATATTCTACCCATGCTTTTATTCTGAAATTTACAGTTCAGTTTTTTTTTAACTTTATTTGGGGATTCATCACATTCACAGGACTCATGTAGCTTCCTCACGTATAGTGTAATGTAAAACCAACTGGAAAAATCATGAAAAACTTTCCCACCCTTGAGTTGATCTGTATGTACGGTACAGGTGACAGATGCTCATCATGAGCTGCTCCAGATGCTTCTAAAGCTTTCAGACATAATTTATTTCATTTAGTTGTATTAATTTTTTTGTTTGTATCACCAAAAATTGAGCACTTGTAGCTGAAGCATCATGCAGATGAGTTGATCTGTAATACTACCACTGAGAGGTGCTAAAGTTCGACATTTTCAAATTCACACTGGCAAGATTTATCGGCACACCATCATTATAAGGATCATTGTTGTTAATGCTGCTGCATGCATTCACACTGACTTTTGTTTCTTTGCCTTATCTTTAACACGTTATGCTTTCTTTCTCATTAAATAACTGCTCTTCATCTGATGCTTCATGAACCCGGAGTACTCGGCTTGAGAAGGATTTGCTGTGATCTTAACCACTAATGAGGGTTGGAGCTCTCAGAAACAACAGACTGAACCAATTTGTTTTGGTTACGTCAACAGAAATCCCTTCGTCTTTCTTTCAATCTTCAGCTCTCTCCTTCCTTGATATCTTACTAACAAGTGTTTGTAAAGTGTTGTTCCCCTTTATTGACTGATATTTAATTGTTGTAACTCACTCACCCCATGTTGCTTTATTTTTTTTCCTCAGGGTACTCCACTCCCCAGTCCAAACCTCTTCAGGGTTTCCCATTCACCCACCAGCAGCTCGACTCCTCCTCCTTCCTGCCTCTCTCCTACCACGGATACCAGCCTTCTCCTTTCAGCAGCGCCACTAGCAGCAGTCTGGATGCCAGCTCAGCGATGAATGCTGGAGCAAGTCTGCTGGAGAGCAGTGCACTATGGGATATGAGCTACGCTACCCGACCAGTGAGACTCGGAGCTGACCTGTCCTCTGGATCCTCAGGGTACCAGTCAGGCACCAGCAACACAGGTAGACACTTTCTGCATGTTTCACTTTAACTCACTGGGTGCCAAAATGCCTTGTGCCAGCGTTTTTGCCCATTTTGAGTCATATTTCAAGATGCACAGAATATTTTGTACTGTCTCTGAAAACACAGAATAGCTCAAATGAAAGAAGAGACTCTCTATTTCATCATGAAAAAAAATGTTTGTTGTTACCTTGTTCCATTGTTGTTTTATCAGAGGTAGAGTAGAGGACACTTTCACCAAAATCACCACTTTTTGTCCAAATTCTGTTTGTTTTGCTCTCTAATCTCGATCGTCTCCACTTCCTGCTTTGATCTCTGTGGTGTATACCGTCTCTTTATGTCCCGACTACAAATCCCAGAAGCCCCAATATTACTCACAGGCTGTGTGGCAACGCCCTCTTTTGCCAGCTGCCGAAAAAACACTTTGACGTATATATTTGTTTACGGCACTCAAGCATTGTATTTGTATATAAAAGATGTACAAATATGTATTTGGCACTCAAAGATTTAAAAGTATAACAGGACAGGGAAAGAATTTGCTCTGTGGGAAAGCCAAAATGCAAATATAGATGGGTAAAAATATGCAAAAACACTGATACGGTCTTTTGTTGATTTTTTTCATATAGATTTGTAATTGGTATTTGTAGTGTGGCATCAACCAGTGGTTTCTATTAACAGATGGTGTTTTTGTTGCAGGTTCAGACCTGATGAAGGAGCACCTGAGGGAGATCAGGAGTCTGAGACAGAGGCTGGAGGACTCCATCCAGACCAACGATCGCCTCCGACAGCAGCTGGAGGAGAGACTGGCCCGCACCACCACTGAGAAAGGTAACACACACACACTGGTCTACACACAGTATGGATTATGAATGATTTTGTGAGATATCATCACTTATATACAAATTTCTATGAACTTTCTCTGAAAAACCTGGAAAAAGTTATAGAATTTTTTGGAAAACTTTCAGTCGATATAGTTATTAGTGCTCTCATTCTAGAAATTTAATAAAAAGTCTAATATTAGCCACATCATAGCTGGTTAGCACATTTCCATGCACATCTGAAACATTTCCATGTCTCCCCTGACTTCTCCAGGTGCTCCTACCAACATCTACATCCAGGGTCTGGACTCGGTCGGCCAGCTCTCCAGTGAGATTAGACTTCTGAAGGAAGAGAATGTGAGTCTGCAAAACCAGCTGAAGCAGGCCACCAAAGGTACCGTGTGATGCTCACTACCAGGACCACAAGCTGTAGACAGACATGACAATGTTTAGAATCATTCATCAAGTTGCAGATTCAGAGCTATTCTCTCTGCCATCACAGAGACGTTAAAGGGAAATGTTTCAAATTGCTTTGTATTGTTGGGAAATGTAAAAATGTCAAATGTCCCCTGCAGAGGTCAGCAAAGAGGCGGAGCAGCTGAAGGAGGCGGAGCTAGAGACTAAGAGATGGGCAGAGCAAAGCAGGAAGCTGCAAACTGAGGCTGAAGCTCGCAGTCAGGAGATTGCACAACTGAAACAGGACAGACAGAAGAACCAGGAAGCAATCAACAGGTGTGTGTGTAGTTTGTGATGACCTCGAGAGTGAGGAAAATTTTAAGTATTTTTTGGAAATAAGAGATATGTGTCTGTCTTTTCATAGACTCCAGCATGAGGTGAGCGTCCTCCAGCAGCAGATCTGTGAGAGCCGCAGTCTGGTCCGCTCTCTTCAGTGTGAGCTGCAGGTGTACCACAGAGTGTGTGGAGTCAACACAAGTGCACACTCAGGTGAGAGGCTGCAACTATATATGAGCTTCCAGAGACATCTCAAACCCCATTTCGACACACTGTCTCTGCACCTGATATATATGTGTTTAACTCATCTACTGTTTTTTCTTATGTTTCCAAGCCGGTCAGATCAGTGATGGAGCCAAACTTGGACTCAGCACTGCGACCTTTGACCCCAGAGAGCTGCACATTCAGCTGGAGCAGCAGCTGAGCGGACAGGCTGACACACAGCGTCGATCCAGGAGACAGCTCTTCAACAGTGAGCATGTCTGACTGATCACAACACTAGAATTAAGCAAAATGACTCTAGAATCTTTTGGGGCTCAGTAACAGACAAAGATGTCATATTGAGGAGCAGATTGTTGTAATTCAGTCCTGATGGATATTGTCCCCACAGAAAAGGTCCCCTCCCCACCTGTGAGAGACACTGGACTCATCAGTCCTTCCTCTCCTCTACATCCTGCACAGAAGCATGTAGGAGAACCTGAAGCTACTGATCAAGGTGGGAACAGATCAGTTCATAGCAGAAACTATTACAGTCTATCTCCTGTGCCTCCATAGCACAGACCCTCCTGCTTTGGTTCCTAATTGTCTTATTTTTCTTCCCAGCAGCCTCGACCCTGCAGGGTCAAGCCCCCGACGGCTCATTCGCCAACCGCCATGGCCACCATGCAGTGGGCCACATCGATGACTTTAAGGCTCTGCAGCAGCAGATCCTGGAGGGCGGCGCGCTCCTCCGCAAAATGGAGACCACGTTTTATTCCCTCAGCCTTCATCAGGTGAGAGACAGGAAGCAGGTGATCCTACCCTGCCCTGAGGTTAATGTCACAGTTCAGATTATCTTAACTCTTTGAGTGCAAGCCGATATTTATATTTCACGATGCATGAAAAAAACGTTTGTTTTACCTTGCTCCATTTTTGTTTGATCGGAGGTGGAGGCCACTTTCACCAAAAACACCACTTTTTGTTCCGAATCTGTCCATTTTGCTCCCTAATCGCAACCGTCTCCACTTCCTGCTTTGATATTGAAATACATTAATGGCACTCGAAGAGTTCCAGAAATCCATGATGCCGTCCGTGGCGCTGAAGTTGCGGATGGATTTGTTATTGAGACTTTTTCTCAGTCACACCCTTCTGTCAGTTTTGTCTTGTAGTTATCATAAACTAAATAAATCATACAGGATTACAAAAATAGTATATAGTGTCAGTCTACTACTATTTTTATCGGTTTTGTTTGTGTAAAAATCTGACACTCCATGTGAAAAGTCAGTGTAATCTTTTTGTTGATTTCAGCTCACCTTTTATATGTCACTGGAAAGACAGGTTGATACTGAGATTTCTAATGCTGTGTTCACACTACAAGCAAGAATAGCAAGAAAAAGTGCCAAGAGTGGCGGATATTTTGTAGCTGAGTCGCCGATGAAGTTTTCAATCAAACACTTGATAGCGTTATTATGTCATTAAATAGCAATGAGCTGGCTCATGGCATTTTTTTGGTGAAATGAAAAACATGATTGATGCTTCCCTGTGTTTGATCATTGCAAAGTGTATTTTGTTCTGAAGTGTTTCATTTGTACTTGTTGTGCTTTTAGAGATAAGATACTATAAGATATGGTAAAACTTTGTTCATCCTGAAAGAAATTGGTGTGCAACAGTGGCAACACAAAGCAGGAAGTTTAACCAAATTCTACATACAGTGCAGAATAGTGCAACAAGAAACAATAAAAAATAGAGACATAAACTGCCAAGATAGAGGTAAAGGTTCAAAGTGAGAAAACAGATTTTACCAACATTTTCTTGTGTCTCAGCCTTCAGACTCAGGTTCTGTCAGGAAGCTTCTCTCGGACACTAAAACCCTGCGACAGATCCTGGAGGAGGCTGACTCTCTGCTCCACATGTTCTGGAGAGCAGCTCTGCCAAACTACGAGGAAACCAAACAGGTAGGACGAATACAGCGGGGAGATACAGAGTCTGATGGGATGCAACATGTAAAGGAAGTCAACACAGCCTTTTCATGTTTTTAACTAGAAGAATTACAGTGAGGCAACTGTGAGACATTTCAATTTGATGTCATGTCGAGGTGACAAGTGAGCCTCAATTTAACATTTACTCACTTTGTTTTAGACTCTAGGGTTATACGGCTTGATTATAAACTACATGACTTTCTAAAGTGATCATTACAATTAGGGTTTATGCAAAAATAAGTTTACTTTTTTAATCCTCTGTGTTTTTGCCTGGCAGTGATTGCTTACACTCACCTGCATGCACCTGTCTGGATGTGTAGACACATTAAATATGTCGTTTGTATGTGTGTTCACAGGATCAGTCTCTGAGGGAGGAGGTTGTCGCCCTCCGCCTCAGGCTCTCAGAGCAAGAGCAGGCTCTAAAGGACGCCATGGAGAGCGTGAGGAGCTCTAACCGCACCAAAGATAGCATGGAGCACTTTATAGTCAACCAACGTGAGTCACTCATGTTCCCATAGTCTCTCTAGTAAATCACACAAACAGTGTTTTAGATATATTAAGGATTATATCACGAATCTTCTGTTTGTTCACAGTGTCGAGAACACGGGACGTGTTGAGGAAAGCCAAGACAAACTTGCAGGTGAGTTCTCAGGTGTTCATTGATTTTCAGAGTTATAAATCTTTTATTCCAGCAGGTCTGAATATCTGTGCATCAGTAAAAAAAACTCCCTGTTTCCTTCTCTCTGTAACACCTCCTGCTGTTTATCATTCCTCTGTCTCCTGCTGAGTCTCCTCAGGAGAACGAGCTCAAGATTTCCTCCCTTCGCTGTGGCTCTTCCTCCTCCTCTTTTCCTCCCTCTTCCTCTTCCTCTTCCTCTTTCTTCCCCTCCTCCTCCTCCTCCTCTCCCTCACACCCCTGGTCTTGCAAAGGTATGGTCCTCTTGGCTTTGCGCTGTTTGGTTCAGTGTCTTAATAACATGATGAAGCTGCTTGTGTTTTGTTGAAAAACCTGGTATTAAAAATATGTCATTTCCTTTGAAACTTGATAAACCAGTAAGTGTCAGTGTTCAACCACAGATGGCAAACTAGGACACTTGTAGCCTCAGACACAGAACATGAACAAAAAAATCATATAAGATGAAACTTTATTTGTCCCACCAACGTGGAAATTTATAGAGTTACAGTAGAAATAAGAGCCTATATAAAAAATAAGAAGCAATGACATAAGAAAAAGAGAAGACTGAGCAGAAAAATAAATTTGTCAAAAACAGTAACAAGCAGTAAGGTAATCACATAAACATGTTTAAGTAGAAGCTAAAAGTATGCTCCTGAAAATAAAAGGCTGTCTTTTTTTTATATCTCTTGTGTCATGCTAGCCATGAAACCCTTAACTTCACTGTTTTATTATAGCATGGAGCGAATGTGTTGTTTAACCCAAACAGTAGTGTGAAATTTAATATTTTAGTCACCATCAGATTGCTCGTATTCTATACCCTGATGCCTGAAGTTGTGAGGGGAAACACCTGTCCATGTTTCAAATCATTCTCTTAAAATGACTAACTTGTTTGCACACTAACGTTGGTTCCCTTAAATTAATTCCTAGGAGTTATATAGGTTGAGGAAACTACTCTGCAGTATTAATTTGAGGGATTTGGAAGCTGGCTACTAATCACTAATTTGACAGGACATTTTATCACATATTTTTCTACCCAGATATTCAACACGTCATGCAGGAATACTTTAATATGAATATCTCTGCACGTCTCGTCCTTTGTGCTTCAGGTGAAAACAGAAGAGGCTTCTGTGACCTCGCCTTCTCTCCTGGTTGGGGTGTCATGAGGTCCGGGCCTTCTTCTTCCTCCTCTGCTGTCCCTGGATCAGTTTGCCACCAGCGGCCCCTGCAGGCAGCCCTCCTGTAGTTCACCAGCCCCAAGTTCCTTGCCTCAGCAACAGAAAATGCTGGAAACTCTGGCTCTCTGATGGGCTGGAGAAACATTTCAGTTGGGTGGCGTATGTGTGAGTGTTTTGTTAGCTGTCCGCTGGTTTATGATTGTTCATGAATGTTATTTTATTACTTGTTGAGGCGATCAGCTGGAGTGTTTTCTTAGAGATGACGAGACTGGTCTGAGTTTGGCTGGAGTTGGTTTGTGATGCGTGGCTACTGATTAAGCTTTCATTTTCATTTTCACGGATAAAATTAAAGTTCAACAAAATGAAACCAAATATAAACCAGACTCTCAGACATTAGTGGAGGTTTGATCAGTCTATATTAACTATTTTTAGTGACATTTCTTGTTTTCCCCTATAGCCAAATGTGATATCTTTTCTCTATTTGACAATCAGACTAACCTCTTAAGAAAGTGTATTCCCCTTAACTCAGAAGCTCCCAATCAGAAGCTAACTTTAGTCCTGTACTTCAGCAGGAAGAAACAAAAATCCACGTGATGCCAGCAGGAAAGGGGCTTTGAAAAAGCCAAAACCAAACTGCAAAGTGCTTCCTCTCAGCCTCTGTCGAGGCTCATGTTCGTAGTTAGTGTGTAGAATAGTTGCATGTGGGTTGAACAGCTCGTGGAAACAAAGCCATACTCTGTGACAGTACACTAGATATGTTTTTGTTGTGTCCTAATTGTACAAAGATTGTTATTAAAATGGACAACTACTGAAAGTACTACCAATAGAAAGCTTGTTCAAATAGCTGGTAGATGAAGTTCTCTTGCATTTACTTGCAAAAAACACCAATTTAGGATTTTTTGCTCATCGTTTTCAAACTCCAGAGTATTACTGTTAAATATGGAGTCAGTTCTCTTTCGGATATTTCATAAATAAAATGGGTCCAACCCAGTTTTTCTTTCTGAAACACTCACACTGCAGTGTTCTAATGAGGCTGCTGTAATGTACAGCATCTTTATAGAAGTCAGTGTTTATAATAACAAGCACATGGTACAGACTGTCACTGAGTTTCTCAGCGGTTTGTGTGATGCCTATTTTAGCAGATAAATGAAATAAATTTTATAGTGCACGGTCCAAGAGAGATGACATCTCTTTTGTTTAAATAGAAAAATGGACCATACATTTATCTCTCTGTCTTTTTTTAAATCCAATATCCTTTTGATGTTTTTCTTTTTTTTTTGGCTAAATTATGAATTGTTTTATGTCTGAATTGCCCTCAAGATGACAATCATGTGTCAAAAGGAGAGACATCTGTGTGTTCGGATATTTTTTTCAAAACATGCAGGATTTGTGGCGTTCACTGTGCGAATCAACTTTTTCTGAAATTGGCTGTGTTACAATGACTCCTCCAAATTCTCTTTCTCTCTCTTTTTTTCAGTTTTTCTTGATTTCACTGTATAGTAAGTTCGCTGTTTCTTTTTGTGCATGAACTGTGGCTTCATTGCCCTCTTGATACGTTATCTGAAATATGCAATTTTGGGGTTACTGTGCAATAATAGTCTTCATGGTTGCTTTGCTGTTGATGTTTTTAGGCCTGGATGTGAAGTGCCATGTAATCCATTTTTGTTCTGAAGCTGAATTGATTCAAACTAACTAAATTTTGGGGGAACATGCCCAGCTATTTGACAATCAATTTAAAGGAGTTTTAATGGCCCACTAACTTTGACTTAACATGAATCAGTTTTGTATGCAATGTGGAAAAATGCATAAGTACAGAAGTACAGGCAAAAGATCATTGAAATTATATATTTATAAAAGCAATAAAAGCAACCAAAGTGAACAACTTGTATAAATCAGGTGTTAAATCAGAGTTTTTTTTTTTTTTTTTTATCTCTAATTCCCCCAAAGGTCAAAACTTAGTGTCTTTCTTGGTGTCTGTGGTTTTAGGAACCACATCTCATGTATGTACATATTTAAGGGAGTGTTAGGCTACATCAATACAAGTTGTTGTGTTGCTGTATTTTTATGCATGTTCTCTTTATTAAAAATGTTTTTCGGGTAAAAGAAAAGTACCTTCTTAATAAAAAAAGGACAAAGCAATATGTCTTGTTTGTGCTCTTGTTTGAAAAATATTCTTTTATGCAAAGTAAAATACACCCCCATTTTTGGTGGATTTGTAATTAAAAATTTTAATTAAACTGGAAAAAACTCAGTAACGCTCAGAAATGAGCTCATAGTACAAAATCCACAGCACAGAAAATTCAAGGTTTGTTTTATTGTTCTTCAGCAGGGGGCAGCAGAGTCCAATAAAACGAGTATAATTGTCACTGACAGTTAAGACACATAAGACACAGGAAGTGACAAAGTGACAACAAAACTGAATCAAATTCAGACCGACTCCTTTTTTGTTTTTTTGCTAATTTCTCACTTGAGTTTGAGATTAATAATTTTTCAAAAAGAAATTATCACTTAAGACGTGTCAGCAGGTGAAGCTAAAGTCAAAGAGAGGAAAAAGAATTCTGTTCCTTTCAACATAAAGTGCGTGTTGTGGACAAATCAAAAAATCCAGGACATTGAACAGATATAAATCAGCAAAATGCTGCACATAAAAAAGATAGTTAAAACATAACAGCGGTAAAGGGGTCAGACTTAAAACTGCTCTCATGTGATGTTAAATGCCAAAAAATATAAATACGTTTTTGGACGAGGTTTAAATAAAAATATAAAAAATAAGATTTCACAAAATGTTCATATATATATAAATTGCTGTCTGTATCGTATGTATTACAATGATGTGTTTCAATGATGAATAATTTACACACTTAGGCATCAGGCATCATTTATTTTGTTAACATTTTTTTTAAACTTTTATTTTCGTAGACACCAACCGGACGTTGCGCTCTCGTTGCTGCTAGCTTGACACCCCAGTGAGCGTGTCAGAGTCAGGAAACAAGCCGAGCCGTGCTGTTCCGTGGCTGCAGTTCAACACAGACAGACCCGGCGTCCCCATACGGAGCTTAGCCTTTTATCTGATGAAGGGAGAACATGTGAAGAGGACGTTCACTGTCGGATAAACCACCGAGACGGAAAAACGCCTAGCATCCAGGTGGGAAGCATCTGAAGAGCGAGCACAGACCTGTCATGGGTGTCACGGTGTTCCTGTGCAGGTAAACGTTAGCAGGCAGCCTGGCTAGCCGCTCTGCTAGTCACGCAGCAGGAAACTAGCTTAGCATCAGCTATCACGAACTAACTAACAAGTTAGGGGGGATGAACTGTTGCCAGAGACGACAGCCCAGCATGGACCATTTTTACTCCGCGAATTATAAACTGTCCTTGTGAGCGACAACTAACCGCCCTCATTTATTGTCCTCAAGGAGAAACTGGTGGCTGCTGCTGCTGCAGGGTTGATTGACAGCTTGTCACGACCTCACAACGGATTTTCCAGATGTGCAGCCTGCACGAAAAGTGTAGCTAGGCTCCTGAGTTAGCTAGCCACAGCCGCAGCACTGGCTGCTGACCAGGAATGGCTGGCCGGCTGGAGCAAACTCTTGAGTGGACTCTCAACTCAACAAACCGCATCAACAAGCGATGAATTTCATTTTGGCAGCGGGGTGTCACTGAAGTGGACACCAGACGAGCTGACACGTTGCTAGCCAGCTAACTGAGTGACTGACGTTACCGGGAGGATTCAGCCACGCAACAACACGGGCTGTCACCCCGCAGCACACGCACGAGGAGTGTTTTAGTAATGAAGAGGACAGAAAACAAACACAAGAGGAAACTCTGTAACATGGAGCACCAGGAGAGCGGGCCAGCAGAGAGAGATGCGGTGAGTAATGAACTGGCTGTTACATGCAAAAGCTCATTGGAAAATGTAGGAATTCTTGTTGCTCTGAGCTCATCTGTTCAGGATAATCCTGGTATTACTTTGCATGTTTTTGTCATATTATTGCAGTGCAGATCTGTTTCCATGACATATCTAAAATGATGTATACTAACTAATAGAAGGGTTGTTATTCACTGACTCACCCAGCCGTATAATATATGAGTGAGTTAATTACATCAGAGTCTGTATGAGGTGATTTATTGTTATGCATTAGGTAATGCATGTTAAATGATTAATATATTGATACTGAGACAGACATTGTTTACTATTACTTGACTGTTGGAGCAGTTCCTCTGCCTTTCTCCAAGCTTTTTGCTCAGTAAGATATGTCTGGGAGTCTCCCTCCACCTTTATCCATCCCTGCAGCTCTGCCTTGTCTTTTTCCATTTGTGCTCTAAACACTGCGATGCAGCGAAGACTGAAAATAGCACATTTATTTCACTTCAAAAGTGAGCAAATGAATAAGAACTGGGTGCAGTAGCCAGGTATGAATGTGAATGTGTGTGTGTGTGTGTGTGCTGTGTTGCCAGGTGAAGCCGATGTAAAATGGGGCACTGGGGGGGAAGGTCTAAAGTGCACTATGACAGCTAATCTCTGCTTTGACAGTGAGCAAAGATGATGGGTCTGCACCAGTGACTTAATCATTTAGTGGAAGGATGAGGTCTGCATTTATGTCTGTCTTTTCTCCATGAAAGGTGGTATCAACACTAACATCCTCCTCCATTGGTTGGTTTATTTAACGTGTGGTTGTGAATCTGGGATGACTTACTTTGCAAAATATGCATTTGACACTGTCAGTTATCATAGTTTTATTCATTCATTCCTTTTATTATAGTATGAATTAAGGCTGTAAAAATTAGTGTTAATGTGATTAATCAGCGTTAACGTGTTAAATTGTGCGACGCTAACTCTACTTGGACAAACTGCCCCGAATGCATTGCCAGAGATGTGCTGGCAGGTCATGAAGCAGAACTCCGTTCAAAAAATCAAGGAAACTAACAACGCAGTTGTAACTAACAAACATGTTGATAAAATTAGATTAACCATCTTTTGTGAATCTGTCCAAGCTTTTCCTGTAATTCAGCAAACAAATAATCCACCAAAGAGCATCGTTAAAATGTTAATTTGGAACGTGAAATGGCCGAAATGGTCCTTTTAATAACAAGATTCACTTCCAAAGATGATGTCAGTGGCTGTAGCTCATAATTTCACAGTTCTGTATGAAGTCATGTCCCTCTGCATGTGATGTGATACGACATGACTGACTCTGTCATGTGATACTATGGCACCACCCAGCCATTTGGGATATTACGCGAATAATGAAGTGAAATGAAATACAATTATAATATTTGTCCTCAGCTATAATTTTTATAATCTGTCCAGTTAGTTTAGTGTCAGCACTGTTAAATAATTGCCATTTTGAGTCTGGGGGAAGAGGGAGTGTGCTTCATGGTAACATGGGAATTCAGGCAGATGTTTTTTGAGCTGCTGCTGCTGCATTATGTGTTTTTATTTTAAACAGTATGAAATGGAGAAGCAGAGAGGGCGTTTTCACGCTACCTATTGCTTTCACTGTGGAATACCGGGTCATGAATCACATCCCTGGATTGGTGCTGTAGTTTTTCAGGGGATGTCAACTTAGATTTTGCTGTAAATTTGTCCAGCTGGGTTTTTGGTACATTGTACAACTCCAGGATGAAGGCTACATCTAACAGTTACTTTCATTTTTGATTGATTATTGATTTGGTTTTATCAAACAGTCCAGGGACACGTCCTCAAATCTCGTCCCTTGATCAACCAGTGATGAGAAAAGCAGCATTCCATTTCTAGAAGCTGGAAAAAAAAAGAATTATTGATAGTTTTCCTGATTTTTCTTTGAATATTAGTCAGCTAGATGTCGATACATTTCCTGGCCATTGGCCGGTTGTTTCGGCACAAAACAAAATTAAATGTATTTAATTTAGCAGGTATTGTAGGAACTATCATGTTTGATAATGTGCAGCATGTCACCTCCTTGGAAACAGACCCGGTCTTAACATCTGCTGCTTTTAATTGCATTTAAGTTTTTACCATGTCAAAGGCAGACACACCATCACGTCTCGTTTAACACATGTAACACGCACAGTTGGTTGTGAAGCAGCGCTGACTTGTTTATAGGTGCAAACAGCTCTGTAATCAGAGCCGGCGTCTCCTCAGGTTCTGGTTTAGACCGTCAGCGTCAAAACCAACAGCAGGTTTTTAGATAGTCACAGAGGAATGATGTCACTGTCATTTCCTAACATGATTGTTAGCATCCTGTGTGTGTTATCAAAGAATCTGTCAGCTGTTTCTGTCCAGGGAGAGGAAACATGTTGACACTACCCTGATGAGGTTTTTAATCAGTGATTGAAACCAGATATGTACTCAGATATTATCTTATATTTATTCAGAAATGTGTATGGGACTTCACAATACGACATGTATCGCGATACTAGAGTCAACATACGATACATTATTGCGATACTGTGATATTGTTGTACATAGGTCACAAATTTAAAATGCAGCTTAAAATACAGTTGTATTTACAGTATATATATATGTGTGTGTGTGTTTTGTACATATATTTATATACATATATATACATATATTTATATATATGTGTGTATATATATATATATATATACACACATGTATATATATATATATATATATATATATATACATGTGTGTATATATATATATATACATATATATATATATATATATACATACATATATATATCCATACAAAACATAACTTTTTTTCGGGGGAATCGATATTACGAAATTACAAATCGATATTATATAAAAAGAAAATGTATCACGATATATCCATGCCAATACTTTTTCCCACCCCTAGAAATGTGTGCATGTAAAACAACACTTATTCACTAATATCATATCTAGAGCATGTAACTGACAGATATATAAAAAAAATGACAAAAACGTTTGTCGAAAATGTATTAATATCCCTTGCTTTCAAAATGTTTACATTGCTATATTTATTTTCAAAAATGACATATAAAACATATTGTTCCTGTTTCCTCTGTAATCTTTTGGATTTCTGAGAAATAATAACTTTTCCCTTTTCCCCTTGCCCTTAGAATTATCTGCTGTCTGGGCTAAATTACTCTCATGTTTATGTACTTTTCTTTAACAAACTGTCCACAGCTAACTTCAATGAGGAGCATTGGATAAGAGCATAAAAACAAAGTCAAAGTGCTCCACAAAGCTATGAGGAAGTTGATAAGTCCTGAAGAAAATTCTCCTCAACCTGAAAGTTGCAGTTACTTGTTAAAAGCGTCTCATCTTCCCTTCATAGGGCCTTTCACAGGTTCCTGTCACCTGATTGGATGACAGAGCCTCTATAAAGTCCTGACCCATCCCTGTTTTACTGGTCACATGTGTTCTCTGGTTAAATAGGAGCAGTAAAAGCAGTTCAGTCCACTAAACACAAAAAAACACTGTTATAAAGGCCAATTCAGAGCACTCTCTTCTTCACTTTAGTGGTTGACAAAAATGGCTCTAAAATGCAGCCTTTGTTTCCATTATTTGGACATTCATTCTCATCTTCCTTCTTTTTGCTTCAGTCATTGGTTTCCTTATTTGAATTTGTATTTCATGTGATGCACATGGGATAATCAATGTCTATATTTAATGTAATTACTGTGAGATCACAAGATTAATCTAAAATCCATTTTATCAGGCTTCGGGTAATCCACACCAACCGTCCTGTTAGGAGCTAAATAATAGCTAACAATGGTGGCTCCTGAAGACTTTAGTGCAGATGCTACCTTAATGGCAGAAATGAAGACTATTTTGTCACTGAAAGAGCAAAGAAACTGGTTTTCCCAAGAGTTTTTAATGACAGACCATCTGGCGTGTGTGAGGTTAACACAACCAGACCATTTGGGGACAGTAGTCACATGTATAATTACCAACACACCCTCTATATTTCTAGAGGTCCCCATGGTAATTAACTTGCAATCAAACACTGAACTGATGTAAAACCGGCCCAAAATGTTGCCTGTGTTTCATGGTTGTTGCTCTACTGGATTCACTGATTGCATATCATCAGCGCTGCAGCACCAGGGGGTTCAGTTTACTGTTAATTAATATTAATTTAACAAATTCTACTTTGAGACCAGGGAGAAAGACGTTGTGTCTTCAGCTCCTTTCTGTAGCTTCTAACCAAATCTCTATGGTTTGAGCGTTAATTTCTCCACAGCGTTCCTATCTGTTTTTTTTACTGTTTCACTTATAGCTGTGAATGAATAATGAACGTTTTTAAATAGCTAAATAAAGGGGGACTTTGAAAGTGAAAAAGTATGAAAAATAGTGTTCATTTCAGAATTAGCAACCGTTCGTAATAAAAACAAGCCTGCTCATATTGCAGGGAGGAAGAAAATAATCAGCAAACATATCAGGGGACTTTTATAGTGAAGAATATAGGAAATTAATTCTTTATCACAGAATTAATGAAGCTTTGTTAGCAGCTATTATTATTAAAAACAAGCCTGATAATATTACAGGGAGAAAGAGCGCAAGCAGCAAACATAACAGAGGACTATTATAATTAAGAATTTAGGAAATGAAATGTGTTTATCATCGCCTTTGAACACAACAGCGATATTCAAACTGGTAGCACTGTTCAAATGGAAATGCAAATCCCTGACGTGTTTAGCAAACCGAGTAGAGCCGACACGAAAAAACCCTGCTTGACTTGAAATGTTGCAGTTAAATGTGAAGTATTGAGGTAGTGTGGTTCACATCCAGTGAATTCCCCCTGGAGCTGAGATGGTTGATAAGTAGAGATGAGAGGATAATCCCATCTACTCAGGAAAGAGATGTTCCCAGTTGAAGCCCACCAGCAGGATCAGGCTAATTAAGGCAGACTGATAGTAGACTGAACCCAACACTGGATTAACAAGCTGCTGTAAAGGGGAGTGTTAATGGGTTAATGGAGGTGGGAGAGTAGAGAGAGGGTTATCATGGTGAATATTCAGAGGATTTTCCCCGTAAACTAAGCTAAATTATATTTCCATTCACATATTTTATTTACATTTTGAAGAATTCAATAAAATGTCTTCAATTGTGGGGAAAAAGCATTTCACAAGGGTTGGGTATCGGCAAGGACTTCACATTACGATATGTATCGCGATACTTGAGTTACGATGCAATACATTATTGCTATATTGTGATATATCGTGATAATCTACATAGGTCACTGAGAAATGTGTATTCAGTATGTACATATATGTATGTGTATATACATATGTACATATATTTACGTACAGTACATATATTTAAATATACTTACATATATAAATGTTAGGGCTGTCAAAGTTGTTCTGTATTTTGTAAATTGGCATAAAACATGACTTTTTTTAGGGGGGGTCGATATTAAGGAATTAAAAATCAATATTATGTCAGAAGATATTTTTTTCCCACCCCTAGATTTCACGCTCTCTTGAGGTAGTTTTTGCCTCTATTGAAAAAACACTGCATTAAATGGATAAAGGAAACAAAATGCTGAATACAATTTGATTTAGCAGCATCAGCTTCAGTTTCTGCTGCTTCGTAGAACGAGACAACACAAAATATGGCCAATACCAGCTGACATGAAGGAACAGTTAATATGTGCCCAATTCGATCATTGCCCATTTTTCTCTGGTAGATGTATTGGTTGCATAGCCTGCACCGCCAACTGACCAAATCGCTACAAACCAGTTGATGGAAATTTGCCTAATTCCCACTTTTTTATTGTCGAGACACTCTATGGAAATACAACTTGACTAGATTTATACAGAACAGGTAGAAACATAATAATGACTGAGCATTGAAGATTTCCTTTACGCTATTTCAAATGATATTTAAATGTTAATTTGATGAAAAAAAAGATTTTTAGTCATATGTGAAGCTTGCTTCAGCTGCAGTGTGACGTTCACTGACAGACCAGATGCCGGCTTAGTCTCCGCTCTGCACAGCATTACCTAAACATTTCATATTCTCTCCCACATTTGCTCAGCTCTGCTACGGTTTATGTGATCAGCGTTCGTTGGATTCCAGCCGGAGCTTACAGAGGTTTTAGGTAACAGGAAGAGAGGCTGTGTTGTAGCAGATTTAGGTCTGGTTGTTGTGCTGTAGAAATCATATCCTCCCATTTGATCACCAGAACGAGTCACGCCTGCTGTCGCACTCAGTGAATCAGCCTGTTTCTTCCCCAAGTAATTACTATACAAATCACACACACTTTTCTTGGAAATAATTTGTTTTTATTCTGTACCAGCATCAGATTTAAGCTGTGGGGTTTGAACGCATTATTGTTGGTGTTGTTTGTGCTCTGATTTTTTTTTTCAGTGTGATTATTTTGAATACATGAAATTTTCCTGCCTTTTTTTTATTGACAAACCCTATGAGACGTCACACTTTAAAAATAAATATTTCCGAGGTTTCGCGTTGTGAATTCCATGTTTCAGGTCACTGCTTTCTAGAAAGCCTTGAAATTAAGAGATATTTTTTTAATCTGTGTATTGAATGGAATATTCTTGCCTTATAGCAATTTGGCGAGTTGTGGGACACAAGACTGTAGCTCCTGGATGAGCCGACACTCTCCCACATCCTGCCTCCTATCAAAGTGGCATGTACCCAACCTCTTCTTCATGCTGATCGCCTCATCAGCATAAATAAAGCCAGGGCTTTCCGCTCAATCTATAGCCTAGTAGCGTGGTCGCGGTGGTCCTGCTCTGTGCTCACTTGCACCCTACACATTTGTCTGTTACCGTGTTAACGCAGAGTATTTAAAAAAAAAAAAAATAAATAATTTTTTTTTATTTTTTTGTCAACTTTTTATTTCAACGTGCGGTAATTGTTCTGGAATTACGACCCAAATCATTATTTTTTGGGGGGGAAAAATCAATATTAAGAAATTAAAAATCAATATTATATTAATTGGGGGAGGAGTTTTCTGAAAAACAGTTATATCACTGAATATTAGATATTGTAACACATATTGTTGTTCCCAGACTGACTTGTTTCCGACAGTAGCCTTTGCTCTTTCCTCTTCATTAGGTATGTTAGCTTAACCATTAAACTGCTACCCTCCCTCGCAATGATACAGGAGAGTGAGTCCCTTCTCCCGTCCTTTCACCGTCTCCCTGCGATCAGAGTGCAGTTGAGGACCCGTTGAGCAGGAGTGACGTGGGGTCTCCCAGCTGATAGAGGTCCCAGCGCTGCACAGGCCATGGGGTGATTGATGGGTGCCATTTCAGAGCAGTAATGGAGAAGCACAGATGCAGGAGAGTGAATGACATTAATTACAAAGTCCTCATTAACCAGAATTATAACCGAGAAGGGTCCTATACATCAATGCATATAAATGGTCATTATTACTGTGCAGCCGTCGATTATCTCACTGCAATCTGTGGAGACGAGACGGGGCGAGGGGTAATGACACAAGGGAGGCGAGACGGAGCGTTAAACCTTTACTCAGATGTCTTTTTAATGTTTCTCTGTTCAGCTGTACCTTTTATTTTTTTAGTCTGGGGGGGCTTGTGAGCCGCCTGTCTGGTTGTCGTCTCTCACAGTTTCGTAATTGCAGTGTAAAATCGTGAAAAGACGAGATTCAGAGTCTGTTTTTTGTAGCTTACAGCTCAACGTCCTTAATGAAGAAAATCCATCACTCTGTCCCTGCTTAGTGCCGCATTATGCCTCTCTGTTTCAGTTCCCCCTTCCCCCCATCATTGAATCTGAGTGATGTGCAGATTTCACACTGAGCTGAAGCTGCATAGCTCTGCGTTCACAGAGAAAACATTACTGGATCATGTTCTCCTCCCCTCTGTTGGCTTCTTTCTTCCATCCCTCTATCTTCTCCTCCCTCTGCTGTCCTGTGCTCACAGTCCATCACACCGTCTTGTTTTCCTCATACAGTGATGACCTTTCGCTGTCCACAACAGCCCACCAACTAAATGTTTATTTTGGATTAAATTCATGTGAAGCTAATGACTGTTGTGAATGCCCCATATATCAAGATGTCATTGTGTTAATGAGCAGTGCAGCACACCTGTGCTTCGTGTGAGACAAAGGCATGGACTAGATGTAACATCAGTATACATACGAGATATACCTATTTGCACAAGACTAGTAAGTAGTTAAATCTTTATTTATCTGGTGTAACTCCAAGAGGTTGCTGTCACAAAATAATGATGTGAAGTTGGGTGATATGAAAGTATATACATGTATGGTGGGTGAGTGAGCGACACATATTTGCACCAGGAGGATACTTGTCCACTCTTCATGTTTCTAAAAACAGTTTCTTTAACTCTTAATTTGAAACTCTTGTTAATGTGGTGAATGAAAAGAGCTTAAGCAGAAGATTAAACTAATAAATATGAGCTCACTTTTGTGACCCAGTGGCTCAGTGTTCATGTTGAACTCTCTGTGTGTGTGTGTGTGTGTGTGTGTGTGTGTGTGTGTGTGTGTGTGTGTGTGTGTGTGTCAGTCAGTTCTCACTGTGTTGAAAAATTGAACAGTAGAGGTGGTTGCTTCGGTGGATCCCCTGAGGCTTGTTTAGTTGTGTGTTAGTGGTGGTGGAAAGTGAGATCAGTCATTCTGCTTGTGTGTGTTTACTTGTGTGTGTGTGTGTGTGTGTGTGTGTGTGTGTGTGTGTGTGTGTGTGAGATCCAGTTTCCCTGTGGGTAACTAGCTGTGTGTTTGCTCGGTCAGGACTGATGGAAGGAAGCTGGAATGTTACAAGCAGAAACCTGCAGGATCGACTGCTGCTGCTGTTTGAATGAAAACACACACTCTACACATTACTCTGGAAATAAACAGTACAGCTGCATTTTTAACCTGTACCTGTTTTTCAAACTGATTAACATTATGTCATGTCACATTGACACTCTTTATCAAACAAACCCTCACTCACTAATTAATCCCAGTTGTTTCCACTTTGCTGTTTTTTTCCATCGCTGGTAGCTACAGTGACATTTGAAGCCCTCCACCTGCTCACAGGGTGTAATCCCTTCCTTTCCTGCAGGAAACATTGAATTGACACTAACTCAACAAAGCAAGCACTGACAAAAGCAAAAAAAAAGTCTGATGGTACTATTGGTAGTTTACATTATGCTGAATTTACCATGTGAATCATTATACCATGTACTGTATATTCTCAAGCCACTTTTTTCATGTAAAAAAGCATTTAATTTGCATTTAGTAGCTCCAGAACAGCTACTAAATGGACCTTAAAGTGACATTGTTTAACTTCAGGCTCATTCTTTTAGTCTTTGAGGAAGTGCTTAAGGAGGGAAATTGAAGATTAAAACCAGACCACCTGATCAGGAAAAACAAGGTCAACATCACTGAGGTGCTCAAGGTGGATCAATCATTGCGTTAAATAATGCAGCTAGTTATGGAGTTATGGCTGACAAGCACAACCAGATGCATGGAAAGACAAAATCACCTGCAGTTAAATGATAATTTAGTATATAAAAAAAAAGGTTGCTTTTACAACGAATGTAGGCATCATAAAGATGTGAGTAGTGCACTTTGATATATTTGGCTCATGTGCAGCTCTGAATTTGGGGCTAAAATATTTCATTTCAAATTAATTATATGTAAATACTGACACATGTAAAGAGGAATAAAGCCTCTTTTGACCTTATTATCTTCTGTCACCATCTGCATATCAAGTGTTGGCTCATAACCCCAAGGCTCAGGGTCAGGGTTAAATCTTTGACTTTGACCGATAACTTCTGCTAAAATCGCTAAAGCTGTAGCCACCCCCTGACCCTGCACAAGCAGTGTAAAGTAATGGATCGATACGTTTGTCAAAATATTGTCAAGTCTGAATAATTATATTGCGTTGTTACTCATTAATTGAAAAAAACAACAATGATATAATAACCCTACAGGTTCCTCTTTGAACCAATAGCCTGCATGTTTTAATCCGTAAACCAAAGAGCCATTTCAGCTCTAGTGTTGTGCAACTGTAAGGAAAAGCCTTAACAGCAAAAAGAACCACGTTTATAAAATAAAGAGCAATCCGCTCTGTTTGACAGGTCTGTGCTCCTTCACTGAGTGATTGTAGATGCTGGTCTGAGGTCAGATCCTCTGAGGACTGTGTGATTGTGACGGCAGCGTCTCTGCAGCACTGCCCCTGTTTCGTGTCATGGCGATCTCACTGTTTACACACACAGGCTCTGTCAGTACACGTTTCATAGTTTGCTTGACTTGTGTGTTTGAGTGGGTGTGACAGTTTGATGTACCAAGCTTTAGTGGAAATCAAACAACACGCGTCGCATGTGTGTTTGCCATGTTTGTGGAGGCCGCTATGGCCGTCACTGCCGTCACTCCCTGTCCTGATTGGGGGTTAATAACCTTTGGGCTGTGGCCAGTAAAGGAGCTTCCAGCAAAACATCCTGCTTCCTGCGGCTCAGCCGCTAACTATAGGAGCACAAACACTCTTGAAACGTAGCCTCTTATCCACCCAAATCCCCTTAGGTCACCTTTAATTGCTTTCATAGCAGGTTTAATATGTCAAAGTAGCTTTTTATATAGCCTGATCGTGTCAATAGATAGGCTATTTCACAGGATTTCATTTGAACACATCATGATTGGAGAGATTAGAGCCTGACCACGTCACTGGCATCTCCAGAGCAGGATGGCAGCTAGTTAGCTGTTAGCAGCTGGCAATGAGAAAAAGAGCTAATGCTAACTAAAGCTAATGCTCTTGTCCTGCTGATTTCAACACAAATTTGTGTTCACATGTTGTTCACATGCAGCATTATTAACTCCAGTGCCAGCCGTTTTATAAAACAAAAAGTGCCTTGTGCCAGTGTTTTTGCCCATTTTGAGTCATATTTCTAGACCCACAGAATATTTTTACTATGTCTCTGAAAATACTGAATAGCTCAAATAAGAAAGAAGAAACTATTTCATCATGAAAAAAAAAATGTTTTTACCTTGTTCAGTTCTTGTTTTATCAGAGGTAGAGTAGATGCCACTTTCACCCTAAACGCCACTTTTTGTCCAGTATCTGTCCGTTTTGCTCTCTAATCGCGATCGCCTCCCGTTCCTGCTTTAATCTCTGTGGCATATACTGTCTGTTTATGCTCTGACTACATCTCCCAGAAGCCCCAAAATTACTCACAGGCTGCAGGAGACAGTGATCGGTGACCCGCTGCTGAAAAAACACTGATGTTGAAATACGTCAGTGGCACTCAAAGAATTAAGGGAAAAATAGGTCACATTTCTGTTTTTTGTCTCACACTATCATCTTTTAGTCCAATCTGCATCAACTTTTAGAAAAACAGATTTAGACCACCTTTTACTGGAGTGATGTGTATAACTTGCTTTCCTGCAGCTGCTTCACAGTAAAAGGATGTACTGTATAAATGAACTGAATGCTAACTTGCTTCACAAATGTTGACGTTGGTTGAAAGTCTTTTCCCTCAGCAGAGCATGTCTGTTCAAGGCTCTGTGTAGTCCTGATTTGATCATTAATGTCCTGGGAATCTTCCAGGTAAATGTGTCTGACATACATTAGTGAACGTAAATGTTCTCAAACCTCCTGAGATATAAACTCCTGAAAGAAGAGACCCATGCTTCACCAGTGTCTGTGGCAAAAAGGACAGATTGTGATCTGTTTAATAGCAGAGAGTCTGAAGGAAAATGAGGAAAACCAAACCTGACATTCAGTTTCCGTTTGAAGTTATTCAGATAGTGATAAAAGCCCACACTCTCCCCTCCTCTGTAAACACTCCCTGGCCCTGAGATTATAGCTTTGTTTCACCAGAAGCAATCTGCACATGTAACTGAGCTGAAATGTGTGATTATGTCACCACACACCCGCATGACAGGGACACGCCCGAGATTAAAAAACATTCAAGTTCGGATATCAGTTAATCCTCAGGGAATTAAATGCTGGAACAGAGTAGGCCAGCGAGTTGCAGAGCAGCGTTCAGAAGCTGTTTCTTCACTTCAGACATGCTGCGTGCTGCAGCCTGTTACTGACATGTCTCAGTAGACGGATGGCAGGTGTAGTGGCAAAAGTGACTCATGTAAACCAGTGAAGAGTCACTCAGAGTGCAGTTAAAATGTCACAGTGTTTTAGAAATGTGCTTCACCGGGACACTCCAAGTTTTCTAACGTGTGAAAACAATGTGCAAGCACATATTTCCTGCTCTTGTAAAGATCTCAAGCCTCATTAAACCGTTTAAGGAGTATGTCGCAGTTAGCAAACACACCTGTTGTTGAGCTGGTTGAACCTCTGTTCTCCACACACACACACACACATATATATATAAAATACTGTGATTTGATAGTGGCTCATAACAGCTGCTCGTCATATAGGTGAACGATAATCACTGCACTGAGGCATCAGGTCAGTCATTGTAGTCGCACGCCCTAATTATACTTAACAACACCTGCGTTGTATTTATTGTTAGAGAAGACAGTTGACGTCTTAACTTTACTGACTCATAACCTTGACTTGAACTTTTAAATCTGAATAGTTTCCTGTTTGGATATATTTCGATTGATTTCTTTGAATGCAACAATTGACTTGAATTTTAAGACTTAAAAAGCCTTAAATTGTCTTAAATTTACTGTAAATTTGCTGTAGGGATTAAATGTTCAGATTTAATGCCAATAGGAAAATACAGTATTCATAGAATTACTACAATTTTGCACGTTATTTTGTCCACAAAGTTGTGAAATTAAAGTTGTTTAAATCGTTTTTGAAGGGCTGAAAAAAATTATTATTGGAGGATTTTTTTTCCTGCTAAATATCGATATGGACATGAGCCTCAAAAACTCCATATTGGTCGGGCCCTACAATAATTTAGCTATTTTCAACCAAAGATAGGGATGTCCCGATCTGATGTTGATATCGGATATCGGTCCGATATCAGCTAAAAAATGAGTATTGTATTATATCTGACTGCATTTAAAATCAATACCAGCAGTCCATTCCAGAGCAGCATGCAGAGCCCAGTGATCACAACAACAGCTAAGCTAAGGAGCTAACAGAGGAGCAGGAGTGATGTCGGCTGTGTGGCGGGATTATTCATTTAATTTACATTGCAGCTGAGTGCAGTCTCCCATGGTGGCACAGAACCGGGAAGTTTAAAAAAAAATGGGGACGTTTCCAGCTATAATAACAGTTAATGCAGCAGCGACCGGCTAACTGCTCTAGTCTGTGCTCAACATGCTCCCCCAGGCTCGCTGCTTCCTACCTGCTTTAAATTCAGAGGACTGTTAACTGTTATTATCTCCTTGTTTCACTACACCAGCCATTCGAATGTGTGTTTTCAACGCCTAATTTAACGTGGAATTCAAATCCAAATGCAGGTCAAACCAGGCTACCTTCAGCACACGCTGCATCTCTGTAAACAGAACCTGACCTGCACTGAAGCTCTACCTGCATCTGGATGTGAAAGCCAGTTTAACTTGAGCTTTTCTTCTCGCTTCTCTGAGTGAAGGTGAGGTTTACCACGGCCTTGACCTCAGTAGGAGAGTGGTAAGAGCTCCGACAGATACAGAGGGGCGACACCATTGAGGGCTTTTAACAGTTAAAAGAAGTTTAAAATCAATGTGAAAGCACACTGGGAGCCAGTGAAAGAACATAAAAAAACAATAGAGACTAGTGTTGTAACACAGCACCAGTGTGTGTTGCCCTTTACAGCTCCTGTTTGCGCTGCAGGGAGGCTGGCTGATTGTAAACATTTATGACTGACATGTTATAAAATACGCTGCACGGTGCATAATATTACTTTATTGATTTGTTGGGATGATCTCATAAAAAAAACGTGTTCATCATATCAAAGAGGTCACAGTAGCTGCAGGAGGAAACGATCATAATAAACTAACAGCCTGTTTCAGAGACTGCTGCTGTTCAGGAAGATTCATCTGAGCTCAAAAAACTGCTGCAGATTGCTTTCTCTTCCTGCCACACATCTTCACACAGCAGCCACATGCAAGAGAGCTGACACACATGAAATAATAGGCTCACACACACACACACACACACACAGCTGTATGGTATCCCATATAAATATGGGATCAAACTCTTTACCAGCCGTCTCTCACTGTTAAACTACTGCAGTACTCGTGTAAACAGTTTAATCGTAAACACATTGGTCATAGCTATGAATGGTGACACGGCAGAAAAATCACAGCTGCAAAGCGTGGAAAACAAGACAGGTTGTGGGGAGGCCATCATGTACCGTAGAGATGGTTGCGGTGCACTGTGGACAAAATGCACCCGGGGACGGTCATCACCGCCCTGAAAGGGAACAACAAACAAAAGAAGAGCGTCACTGGGGAACTGAATGAGGCATAATACTCATTTTATGTCTCGTTTTCATAATTGCTGGGAGCCACAATCGTAATGGAAAATAAAATGTGATTAATCTCCCAGTCATGCACTTAAAGCATTAGCCTTCAGGGACAAAGAGCAAAGGCATGCCTCATATTTAATGAGTGTGGCTATTGTTTAGACTTTCATCTACTAACTGAATGCTGTAGATGTGGAGATGGGATCCCTCAGGATGTGAGTTAACATCTCAGCTTAACTCTGGGAAACCTTGCATTGTTTTTGTCTCTGACTGCCAGGACTGTGTCTCTCAGTGTTTAATAAAGATGAAACATTAATTTAACCACAGCCACAGTGTCTCCAGTGGGTTTCTATCTGTTGTGTGTATAGTGAAGGAATATCCATCTCAAACATGTTGGCACTGAGTAGGGGTGGGTATTGGCAAGGACTTGACAATACAATACGTATCGATATTAAGAAAAAAAAAAAACAGTATTATATCAGAAGTAAAAGTATTGTGATATATTGCCATATTTTTTCCCCACCCCTAGCATTACTCATGCAAAATACATTAATTATGAATGCTCTCTCTGGGATCATAGCAGTGTTTTTCACACCTTAACTACAGCAGTCTAGGGATGTGTATCAAATGCCTCACATTCCTAGAATATGTGTTTATGTTTTCAGACTGATGCACACACTTTGTTGACACTGTTATAGTTTATGCTAATAACCTCCATGTTTGTGTTCTGGCTTAGCCCTCCATCATCGAGTTGGCTCGCCTCTTATGGCTCTCCTCCTCCTCGCCATCCCTTCTTCCTTCCCTCAGTCCCTTTCTCTTCCATCTGTTTATCCTGAGTCATAGCAGAGCTGTTTGGGCGGCTGATCACCTGCAGCCAGACGAGGCATCTTTTTCACTGCAGGCTGGAACTGAATTTCAAATGGTAGACCACATGGTTTTAAAAAAGAGAGGGCTTTGTTTGAAGGGTTATCCAGATGTTGAGTTCAGTGAGTGGGGTTTCATGCATTCACCAGAACAACAACAAAAGAATTTAAATGAACCTCTGTTACCAATAAAAAGCCAATATAATCTGACATGCTGCATTTTAATTTTGTGAGGAATTTGGTTTAGACAGTGAGTTGTGTTCAGCTTTGCTTTGTCTACGGGGTGATTGAGACTATTGAAATTCTTTGTCACTGTTGCATAATGGATACAAAGTAGGCTATGGGAAAAGTTAAGCTTTTCATTGAAATTATTATCAATATTTCATCTTTCCATGAGTAAAATTACCATATCCTCTCACAGCATAAAGCTTTTTTTCTTTAAATTGAATGAAAAGACTAAAACTAACACTAACTGAGCTTTACAACCAAAAAAAGCAAAATTAAATGGATCAGAATAGCATTTTCCTGTAACATTTCATAAATCAGACTTAAATCAGGATATTATCTTAATGCTAGCCTCAGCACGGCTTGTTTTACATAACTTAACATACCACTGTCGACCCTTTTTGACCTCTAAGTAGGAACCAGGAGGCGTGAGGGCTGGAGGGTCACGTCACTTCACGACCAACATGGAGACTTTGGAAAACACTCCATTACTCTGCATGTTCACTGATCTTTGACAGACGGCCCGGGCCAAGACTGAAAACAGAGAGCGCTCGGTTAACCGCGCTAACCCAGCGGCCAAACCACACATTTATACTGGCAGGCAGCACAGCAGGACCCCTGTGGGAATAGCGTAGCATGCTAGCTTTGTATTACGTAGCCCTGACTGTGCTTTAGAAAAGTAATGGCTTGCCACTGCGAATTATGAAGATGGATTCCATTCCAGCGGTCGCTTGGATGCAGGAGAGGAGCTTTTATGAAAGCACTTGATTGTTGTTCCTCCTGAGTAGCGTGAGAGGCCGGTGTCATTAGACTTCAACCCAGAGCCAGAGCTCTTGCATCAGTTTCTGAAGATGATGATGAAAACATGTGGAATGCTTCGTTGAGCTCATCATGCATGCGTCACCTTTGTTTTATCCTTGTTTCATTTGCTCAGACAGATCAAGTTCACCTCAGTAATTTCAGGTGCGCCATCGTCGGTCTGATTTAGTGATTCTCATATAGTTGGAAGAAATTTGACCGGAGAACATCCCCTCTTCCTCCCAATTGAGGATGAACCCAGATGCTGTATGTTGCCAGATGTAATCCTGGCTGAAACCCAGAGTTAACGACTGGAAATGAATGGGCTGCTCACTCTCATTCAGGCTGCAGCATTCCCTGCGTACCTTTCTGGCATTTTTAAAGACTTTGTGCTTTCATGGTTCTGACTTGCTGAGCTGCCAAAGTTTGTGTTCACATTTTACAACGTAGCAGATCTCAAGAGCTTACCATGTGTTCCTGCAGAAAAAAAAAAAAGTTGTTTTATTTGGATTAAATGATGTGTTTCACATCCAGCTTCTTCAGTTCCGCACATCAAGCACAGAACAATCTCATGACCGATATATTACACAAAAAGTAAAAAAAAAAACATCATGGAAAGGCAGGATTATTTGTACAGCTCCTTTCAAACAGAGGCAGTTAACATTGAGTGCATTTAAGAAATGATGGCACCCTAATGGATTGATGTTAAAATGTTTAAATTTGTACTTTTGTACACAGTAAGTGAAGTAAACATGTAATTAACTAAATTGACTGGGACTGCTTCTAGCTACATTTTGGGATTGAAGGAAGGAACATTCTGATTGGTTGTTGTTTATGATTGAAAAAGCAGCAACAAGCCAAAATATTTTCCAGGGCTGTAATTTCCAGGTTGCACAGATTTGATAGCACAATTATAAGAGACGCCGCAATGGGACAATTAAACAGCAAGTCGTATTCATCATCTTCCGTGCTTCCTGCCAAATCCTCCTTTTATCTGCTGTAGAAAGCCCCAGCGAGGACACAGCTCCAGGCCACTAAAGCACCCTCTGCCCCAGTTGTGTGTCTTTGAAATCCCGAGCAGACAAATTACATCATGAATAGGACGAACATGCAGTTTATGCAAAGCAGAGCGGAGCTGTGAAAATCCAATTTGCTGGCTCCTCAACCCGTAAACAAGAAGCCGCTGAGGGGGGAAGGTGTCTGGCACAGTGTGGCACGGAGGCTTTGTGACGGCTAGCCAGGCTAATGTCTGGAGGCAAGCTTGTCTTTGTTTGTTTGCTCCCCTGATCGATGCTCACAAAGCCCAGTGCTGGTGTTGGCTGGTAGGAAGAGCTGGAGGAGCGAATCATCAAACACAAACCTGTGCTTAAAGTGGTTCCCTCCACAGTTACTGCACTGGTCTACACTAGGGGTGGGAAAAAAATAAAAATATCGCAATACTTTTGTCTTCTGATATAATATTATTTTTAATTTCTTAATATAGATTTTCCCCCCCAAAAAAGTCATGTGTTGGGCCCATTGCAAATTCAGAGCAACTTTTAAATAAAAAGTTCAATAAAAAAATATAATGCAAATTAACGTGGTAATTTTGAAAGCCTGAATGCATCTATCTATCTATCTATCCATCTATAGATGCATACATATACAGATATACAGATATAGATCTGTATATGTATGCATTTTAAATTATGCAGTGATCTGTGTAGAATATCACAATATATATTACAATAATTGTATTGTATTGTAACTCAAGTATTGCCATATGTATCGTATCGTGAAGTCCTTGCCAATATTCACCCCTAGTCTGCCACTATCTGTCTGCACAAACCAGTGCAAAATCATGAAAGTGTCCAAGGAGAGGCTTACTCTTCTCTCCACATGGTCCATTTTCTATCATACCAGCTTAATGTAGCATTCTTTTTCTTTATTTCCATAATTTAGGGTTGAATTCTAAGGTTTCAGAATTACATCAACATCTAAATGTACCTATTTAATGTATTTGTTAAATGAGAATACAAAAAGGATTTCGCTCGTATTTTACAATGTTAGTAAGATTCCATTCATTATTCCCTCTGGCAGTGAGTCTCAGACAGGTAGACGCCCAGACCAGGTGTCCCTTCATTAAGACCGGTCTAGCTGTCTACTGACACACAAACACAGACAATGTCAGGCTACACACAAGCACAGGGAATTACACACTCATTTCCTCGTCCTCTTTGTGCACTTGGGTCAAAGCCAGACATTTAATGAGCTTTATCACTGTGGCAGAGTAGCTGTATGAAAAGCCATTTAACTCCTAGCTACCCTCTTTATTATTCTCACAGCCTGGTCTAAATGCTAATGTGTGTGTGTGTGTGTGTGTGTGTCTCATGCCATCATTTATTCATGAGGAACTGGTGGATTTTGAAGCTGCATAACCAAAACACCAAAATGTATTTTCAGTGTTGCATCTGCTGTTTCCAGACTTTATGATTTTTTTAAATATTAAAATGTCACTTTGAGGTCTGAGAAACTGTAGTCAGTAGTTGGAACTAGCATTTATTTTTATTCCACATTTCTTCTGAATAAAAGTATAAATTATTAGATGAATTGCATATACAGTTTCATGTTTAATCGTGGACCAGCCTATACATACACAGATGAAAAGAATAATAGTAGCATTTTAAGAATGAATCAGGACTGCAACTAGCAATTATTGTCACTGTTGATTCATCTGTTGATTATTTTCTTTTTTAATTGATTATTTGTTGGTATATAAAACAAAGAAAATGTTGATCAGTGTTTCCCAAAGCTTAGCACAAATATATTCAGCTTTCTGTCACAGAGGAAAGAAAGCAGAAAATTATCCAGTCACAAGAGCACTTTTGTCTCAAAAACATGACCTGCAACATTCCTGTGACTGGACTCAACTCAGGGTCGTCGTGGTTACGTAGCTTGTGCCGAGTTGCTCCCGCTCATCTGCGAGCCAACAAGAAACATCTTCATTACATCCACAATCCACTCAATCCCTCTGAGTGCATTTCAGTTCTCATCTCTGGACTCCATCTGATCCTTTTCCTGCAAGATTATAAAATTCTTCAAACTGATGTGTGAAGACGGACTGACAGATACTCATACTCATATTCACCTCAGCTAACTCTGGCATGCATCATCTTCCTCCTGCAACAGTACGTGTTTGTCTGAGGAAAGAAAGGGGAAAAAGCCAATCTTTTTTGTGATTTAGCTCGTTTGGCGCAGACAAATTGCTGAGTGCACACAGAAGAGAGAATACAAGGATGTGACATTTTGCAGTGTGACATTTTGTGAATATGCACCCGCTGTTCACAGAGCAGCCTCAGTCCTCGCCCTCAGTCTCCTCTCACTGAGGCAGCTTCCAAACCTTTTCCCTTTTTAATGAAGCCATCCACAGCAACCGTGTTGTTATCTGGACCGAGATTCAGCAGTGGTTTATTTACCTCTCGTCCCCCGGTGGGACTACGCTGGCCGATGAAGGTCAGCGCACACTGGGAGGCTTTAAAGGAGACAGGCTGGAGGTCACCTGCTGAGCGTGACCTCACATTAACACACACCTCATCTGTCATTCCTCTGTCTCTTCTGTTTTGTCTTCTGTTGTTTGTCTTTGTGTCTGTGTTCATTTTGTAGTCGCTTTCTATCTAACTCTGTCTGCATTGCCCTTCATTATCCACTGGCTCAGTATATCAGGATTTAGCTGTAGCTTTGTGTGCTGACAGTGGTGTCGTAACACTGGTGTCATGCAAGATTATCTCTGAGTTTATTTCACTCCTCCTTCCTGTTCGTATCTTCTTCTAAAGCTTTTACACAACTTTCTGACTGACAGCGACTACATAGTGACGGTATGGATTTTTATTACCACAGTTAAGAAGCACCCAATCAATACGCCGTTGTATTGTGTGTGTGTGTGTATTCAATATTCAGAAGTACTGAAACCTAGAAATAATTAATAATAATAAAAAGACAAACCCCCCAGGTTAATGGACTGGCCCGCTGCCGAGCTATAGTGTGAAAAGTCTTGTTTTACAATAACTTTTAACCAAATATTACTTTCATATCACATCATATGCAGTCAAAATAATATATATGTTTTTTTTTAATCGTAAATTATCATGATGGTATTAAGCTCAACACCACGGAAGGCATTACAGTTATCATCCCAGGCCTACCACATTACACTGCTGTGTTGACGCCAGCTTGAGCTCATGTTTGCTTCACAGACTTACAGGTCAGAATCCTAAATATGGCATTAAAATTCCTGTTGGCACCACCCAAAATGTTATGGAAAGTATTTCCAGTCTGCAAAATGTTGTTTTACAACAATAAATTGGCAGTAGGTGTGTCCCATCAGCATGGCGCTCTATCCATTGAACATGGTGGATGCTCTCTACCTGCAGACACAGAAAATATATTATGTAAAAGTTATTACTTATAATATTCCACTGTCATGCCTGCTGAAGGCATTTCTTAGTAGCCCAACATACCAATAAAATATAATAATATATATATATATATATATATATATAATAATATATGGCAGCTAAGACATTCATTCATGCCTTCATTGATGTTTTTTATGTATAAGGTCCTGTCATATTCAATGACGTGTCACTGTTGGCCAGATGTGTAGATCTTATCACAGAAACCTGCAGTGGGGTTATTTAATAAGAAATAATGGGCTATCTGTGAGCTTACATAGTATTGCAACTGTTATGAAACATATTTAATTTGTCATTTGCCCAGTTTATAGGAGTTGTCTTAATTAGCTGATAAACAGTTGTCATTACAAAAGACAAAAAGATTTAAAGCCACAAAATCTGCAGTGGCACCAGCAGCAAACCAACAGAACTGCTGTGGTGGACAGGCGGTGTTCACTGGGCGTTGTCCAGCATGTGTTGACCTTTGCAGCACTCACATTTAGCCACATTGTTGGAAAGCAGCAGTGGAGGACACAAACGTGGGCTGAGCCTGGTCCTCTAGTAGCTCCTCATTATGGATTTCTTAACATGATGTAGTCTGATAACAGACACCAACTTTACTTGTTTTTGAAAGGTTGTTGAAAGTTCGAGGTTGATTTGCAGCCATGACCGACCATCTGACAAAACAAGTGAGCGGCCTCTATTTCTTCCTCTTTTTGACTCCCGTCCCTGATCACGCTGGGTGTTTGGGAGGGCAGACATGACCTCATGTTGACCCATGTCTCCTCAAACGGTTTCTTATCTCTGCCAGCCTTGTGTTGGTGTGCTCTGTGCTGACTTTTAACCAGTGGCTAATGCAGGTGTAGTCGGTAAGGCCAGATATTTTTTAGCAGCTGAGCAGACCCATGAGGCGTGAGGCAGTTGAGTGCTCCTCAGTATTCTGCATGCCTGCTGATATTTAACCCTACAGCTTAGACTTTAAAGATGGTCTGGCTGCCTGCCATGATGTGATCTCTGCAGAACACAGATAGAGTATTAGCTGCAGTAAATCCACAAAAATACAGAAAGGACAGACACAGCAGGCTCTTGCAGTATTTTAAATTTCCATCCATCCATCCATTTTCTACCTCTTATCCTCATAGGGTCATGGGGGGGCTGGAGCCTATCCCAGCTGTCTTAGGGCGGAAGGCAGGGTACACATAGAGACAGACAACCATTCACACTCACATTCACGGTCAATTTAAATTAGCCAATTAACCTAATCCCCATGCATGTTTTTGGATGGTGGGAGGAAGCCAGAGTACTCGTGCTGCCCTATTTTAAATTTAATTAAGAAAATAATTAAATTACCAAATAGATGTAATAATATCAGCTGCCTTGGAAAAGCCAGATTTCTCTGCAACTGTCCAGTAAAATATCATTTCTGAAGATTCAGAAGCAGTCTGTGCTACTCATCACTCATAGTTTGCAAATTGGTTTAGATTTATTTTGATTATTGTCTTAAGCTAAAACTTCAAAATGGAGTCTTAGAATGTGTAATGAAAAACCTAGCAATAAAAGGAAAAAATGTGGATTTTGTTAAAGCCCTGAAGCAGCAACCCTGATATTTTCAAGGCCACATTTTGGATGTTTCTCTTCTTTTATACAAATGCCCACGAACACAGAGGCACACCAACCTTATTAGAGTACTTTAATTAGGTGAGTCCCTAATCAAACCCTGCTAAAAAACTAACCTTGACTTTAATTAGGCCAAAAGTGGTCCCTCACCCCTGCTCTCATGTCTCAGCTGAGCTACAGTACTTTTTCACTCCAGGTTTAGATGCTTTTAGTAGAAAACAGAACATACATTATTACGCTGGATTTGAGTTCTTGCAAATGCATATGCACAAACACAGATGACACACTACTATATACAGTAGTAGGAAATCAATCAAACAACAACAACAGTTATATATTTATTAAGCTAACCACCAAAATAATGTAAACAAACAACAAACAAAGCCTGAAATGTTAGTAATAATTTTTTTTTGACAAATTCTTCACCTTTCTGTGGTTCATTAAATCAAATATTAATTTATGACTTCTTAACTTTAACATAACATTTTGTCCATCCTTTTTGTCAGATGCAGTTTGCAGTTTAACCACACTGAATGTTTAACAGGCTGCTAATTCATATTTTTAATATCATAATAATAAGTTTCATCTTTTTGGCAACTTTTATGCAATGACTTGTTTACCCTGTGTAGTGATGATTTATACTGTTATTATCTATTGTAAACACTTGTGGAGGATGGTGGAATTCCTAAAGTCTCGTCTTGTTCTGGTGTAGTTTACAGTCGGTGATATACGCTGTCGAGCAGGAAAGTTCAGTCAGTCCAGAGGCTGAAATATGTTCAGTCGTTACTGTTTTAGTATGGTTGCCGTGAACAACAGTGCAGAGAGGCTGAAGGGATGCAGCGCTGTTACTGATTAACTATGACATGCTGTTCTTTTGCACAGATACCGAGCTCACTGCGAACAACGTCAGCGCAGAAACCACAAATTTGCCTTGAACCCTGGCTCCAAATTCAACGCACAGATGAAAAAAAAAAAAGAATTAGCTATAATCTATCTATCATCTGAAATCTGGAACAGTTATACTGTAAAAGTTGGAGCCCCCTCGAAAACAAAACTGTGTGCTGAGATCATTTATATTTGAAGGAACATTTATTCCACTTAAAAAGTCATTAAGAAGAACTAGCTGCTTATATTTGAGCAGACAATCTTGCCATTGTGTTAGTAATGCCAGCAGCCAAGTGCTGCTTGGAGCTTTCTTTCTTTCAATTCTGGTTGTTTTATATAAACTTATATATCACAACATTCCTCCCATTTCTATGTCATGTCAAGACCTGAATGTGATTTTTTTTTTTTATACTGCACAATATGTCATTTGATTGTGTTTTCCTCGCTGGTGTTTTGTGGGGGATTGTTTTTTGGAGTTGTCTTTGGTCTTTTTCTCCACAAACCACAGCTAAAGATTTGCAGCATTTGTCGCGGCTCACTTTGCACTCCACCCCACAGTCCCAGCACCTCCCTCCATCCTTCACATCCATCTGTCAGACTGCTTCCTTTTCCTTACGCTTTTCATAGTTCTCTGTTCTTTTTGTTCCCAGAGTACCTAGTTCCAGCTCGAGCACAGCTGGAACACATCAGCATGTGGATTGGCTTTGATTACTTGCTATATATTCACACACACACACACACACACACACACACACACAGAGCTGTGATGCAGCTCTCCAGTCTGTACTCCCACTGACAGACAGGAAGCAAAAGGTGATGCAATGTAATCCTGCTCGGACACGTGATGGATCCCATGATGTAACAGGCTGAATTCTCTCAGCTCATCCCGACACGAGTCAGACTGTTAACCTGTTCATCTCCAGCAGCGGCAACAAGCGCTCCATTCAAGCAAAACTTCCTGGGAACTTTAGTATCCTAACTTCAGCACGTTTTTTTAGCATTGACATGTGTCAAATGATGAATTTTTTAATGTAGGCGACGTTCTTTTGCAGCTTCCTGTGTTCAGACAACTTTGAATATTTGAGAATGATAGTCTAACCTCGATGAAGAGGAACAATGCAGATTGCATCACAGTCAAGGAACAACAGACCAACTATTAACTCTTGCAAGGGTCCTGGAAGGGTCCTGGGTGTATTCCTATCCAGTTGTGTGTTTTGTGTATTTGGAGAAGGCGTATGAGGATGGGCCTTGGTTCTCAGCAGGAAACCGGTGGGTTGCCTGCTCGGGGTAAGGAGTAAGCCCTTTCCCAAGTGAAGGAGTTCAGTTACCTCAAGGTCCTTCTCGCGAGTGAAGGGACCAAGGAGACTGGCCAGAGAATTGGAGTAACAAGGGCGGCATTGCATTTGCTTTACCGTGTTGTGATGAAAAGAGAGCTGAGTCAGAAGGCAAAGCTCTCAATCTATAGGTCAGTCTCACCTCTGGTCATGAGGGATGGATCATAACATTGAGTATCTCAGGAGGACGGCTGGCTTCTCTTTCAGGGGCAAGGATGGTAGGGAAACCCCCTAGGCACCTTGTGAGGGAGGTGTTCCAGGCACGTCCAACTAGGAGGAGACCACAGGGAAGACACTGGACCAGTTGGACAGATTATATCCACACTGGCCTGGGAACACCTCAGCACCCTTCAGTCAGGGCTGGTGGACGTGGCCTAGCAAAGGGACGTATGAGGTTCTCTGCTGGAGCTATTACCCACACAACTCAGTCATGGATAAGCGGTCGATGATGATGAGAACGTTGGGTTCTTTGGATAAAACCAAACATTTCAGACAATGCCCACTATTGTGTCTCTACATGGAAAACAACGGTTGTGTGTTCATGAAAGATGCCATGACACTGTTAAGATGATCAGTTGGTTACTCATCTAGCTCATGAAATATCAGAGATTTTTTTCCCCCTCAAAATGGAAAAAAAGTGTGTGCTGAAAACCAAAACTCAGCACACATAAATGTGTATTCCATTTAGTTTAGCATTTCTGCAAGTACTGGAGGAGCGAATGTGTTTCATTGTGCTTCTTTTGTCTGACCAGATGGCATCTGAGAGGCTGGAATCGCTGAGTGTTGAGCATTTTTTACTTGACAAGTGACTCGGATACATGAATATTCAGGTTGTGTCTGCACTGACAGGTGATGTCAGTGTGTTTGGTTGGCTCTGTAGATTGTGTGCTCAGGCAAGTTGGGATCTTTGCCTTTGGATATGCAGGCTTGCAGTGGTGATGCAGGAGGTTCAGGTTGTTCAGTGAATGTCAGCCTGCCCATCAGCCTGTTAACAGCAAACACCAACCAGCTCAGTAGCTGGAGGCCAAACAGCAGCAGAACCAGGTCTACAGCGCCAACATGGATCACTGGAGACATCATCTGTGTGGAATGCTTTTTCTTTAGCGTACAGTCGAGACACACTGAGGTAAAAGTGTTATAGGCACGACATGTGCCTTTAGCGTGCTGATGATGTAGGATGGCACAGACGTTATACACATCTATATGTGCCTGAAGTGACAAATGATGATACCCAGAGGAGAAGCTGCTGTCACCACAGTGCAAATTATATTTGACACATATATACCATAATGTCTTTGTATGGAGCCCAAATCCAATCATCCCCGGGCAATGAGAGGTCACTTATCAGCTGTGGTGATGGAGTATTGAAGTAAGGAGACTCCAGACACCCCATGCACTGGTCATTTTGGGTTATTAAGCTTCCATATCAAAGGAAAGGAAAAATCCAACGTACACATTTAGGTGTTTTTTTTTCTAATACGTTTGTCTATTTTTGTCTGTACATTTCTCTTAGATTTACCAAAAGATAGCAGTAGATAAGGCCACATGTGCAGTTTGAATTTTCAGAAAACTTTAAATACAATAAATAAGTGTCAGATTTAGCTGATTTTCTTAGCATACTGAAGTCAGAGCAACCCATCGGCTTTCTGGAAAGTAGGCCAGTAGGACATGTGGGACAATCTAATAACATCTAGGGGTGTCTCGATACAACTTTTTCACTTCCGATGCAATAATGATATTGCATTCTTGAGTGTTGGCCGATACAGACGTTAATATGAGCCAATATTAGCACCAATCATACATACTTTTATTTCTTATTTTGTAGTATGGAGTGTTAGAAAAGGCTTGATCAAGTGACATTACTCGAACACAGAAATCTGCAACAGTAAGTATGAGGAAAACCTGACTGATTTATTATTAGGCTAACCAATGAGTTACATCAATTTTAACCTGAGACATCAGAATATTCTGCGATTGAATGAAATAGATTACCCTGAAAAATAACCTCAGTAAATCCACTAAAAACCAAATTCAATTTTAAAGCAAATAACCACTAGTTTCACTTGAACATGAGCATATAATACAATTGAATAGAATAACATAAAAATACATTAGAAAACCCTGAAAATCTGGGAAAAGCAGGCCAATACAATCCGATAATCTTTTTTTTTTTTTTCCTGATATTGGATATCAATCCAATATCAACATCATATCTGGACACCACTAATAACTTCAGCAACAATATAAAAATCTCTGTGTTTTCTAGTTATAGGCTAAAAACAAGCTGATTTTATCTAGTTTATGTGGAGAAGATCCTGAATAATCACCTTTCTGCTCATCAGTGTGCTCTATTGTAGCGTGTGAACAGGAAGCACGGTCCTGTGGTGTAAAGGATAGCTCTGAATGTTTCACACCACTGAGCGAAGATGAAGAGAAAAATGCAAAAACAAAAAGTGCTGAACGTTGAAAATGTGCCTTCCACTGTGGTCCGCCGAGGCGACGCTCAATTTCTTCGCTGGTGGTGAAAAACAACGGCCTTGGTGGCTGTTTCCTCCTCGAACCATAACGAAAACAACACTGTTTAATCCTTCACTCCACATGCTGCACTCTGTGTGTAGTGCTTATCCATCCATCTCTCTGCGCTGTACATTTGCATCCAGGCAGTAAGTTGTAAGCCGCTGAGGTCGCTGCGCAGCACTTCTTCAGCCGTCAGCTCATTGAGTCAACAGCACACTCACTCTGGAGCCAAGAGATTTTTAAAAATCACATTTTTTGGATTGTCTGGCCCCTTTTGCTGCCAGGAAAACAATAAACAAGATTGATTTTGTTTTGGGCTCTGTGGGCCTGAGCTGCAGGGAAAATGTGAGAGCTGCTTCGCTGACAAGCACAACCAGCCGTCCACTTCCTGTTTGTCTGCACAATTCAAGTTATTTTACCTACACGATGCACCAAACCATTAACAGCATCACCTCAGCTGGAAGCTTGCTTTCAGCCCTGTGAGGTGACAGGTGTGATAGATTGTAGATTCAGTGTTACATTAAAGCGTGGCGCTGGTCTCCGTGGGGACATGACAAAAGATGAATGGCAGCCCCAATGCAGAAGGAAAACAAGTCCAGAGGGAAGCTGGGGGAGAGGGGAGGAGGAAGAACATTATGAAATCCTGGTTTTACTTCCCTCTCACTGTTTGTTTGTAGGCATGACTTTCTGTCCATTGATCACATGATCGACGGCTGCCGTTGTTTGCCCTGTTAACATTTGAATCACTTTGGATCAGAGAACTTGGATCATAAACTGTTTTGCTATTTTTCCTTGCTGAGCCAAAGATGATAGATTAAGTACTATAGTGCTTCATGTGTTTTTAAAGCCCCAGCCCCCTAAAAACACCTATCAAGGGAGCAAATACAAGTCTGATGAATGTTTTAGTCACATAACATTTATTTTTAATTATTATTAACCAGTGCTCCATCCTTGAAGACTGCTCTCTACAGCGTGTTTATCCTGTTTTTGGTCCCATGACCACACCAGCAAATGCTTATAAAAAGAGGAAGTATTTTTTCCTGACCTGCGGGGTCTGACTGTAGTACTTGTTACCACACTACCACACATGATGTATTATATATACTAGCAGGATCATCAGATTGCATTTACTTGTTATTCGTCCCTGTGCGGGTTTCTTATTCTCATACAAGTCTGTGGGAAACATAAAAAGTCAGCCAGAGATGGAATTTCTATGTAGCTCACAGTATTCATGTTAATAAGGTAATAATTTCTGCCATAAAAAGTTTGAGTAAATTCAGCTTCACCAGCTAAAACTGAGATACTGCTTTTTTCCACTTCTGCCTGAAAAATCAATGATCCATTGTTTTAAAAGGCTACAGATTGTGTCGCAGCTGTGCTGCTGAGCTATAATGGTCTGTTGGCTAAGTGATACAGGAAATATAATTGCCTAAAAATTGATGGTTACAGTCCCTCCAGTGTGATGTCTTTTTTTGATTGTTTTACATGAAAGGAAATATTATATTTCATTGTATTAGAGTCAAGGTTCTTTATTAGTACCAATGGCAAATTTGTAGTGCAGATGGGGAACTCAGCAATCCCAGTATAAAATAAAAATAACAGCCATGACAAACACATCACATAATAATAGAATAATAAAATCATCTACAGAATAATTAAAAAGTCATGGAAAAGTGCTACAGCATCTCTGTGTACTGTCTTACTATAGTTCAGTGTGAACACGATCATTGCTTTTGACATTTGCAGATCTTTTAAATGTTACTGTATCCTGTTCAGGATGACTCTATGATGTTTAAGTTTCATTTAAAGGTAAAGTTAAATTTGGAGCTGAAGGGCACGTCCAGAGAAAAATAAAAGTGTTTTGGACCCTGCAGCTGCTCATCAGTAATTCTCAGTGGGCAGAGTTTCAGCCTCTCAAATTGTCATTGCTCATATTACCAGTTTACTAAAGCTGCTGCATGTCATTTTACTACTGAATATATTGACATATTGTTGTGTTTTATAAAACTGTCAGTGTCAAAATAGAGCTAATGTATCTGGAGCTCTGGAGGTCACAGTGAAAAGGATCAGGCCTTATACATAGTCAACATAGATACCATTCCATTACAAATGGTCTTAATTGGTGCCAGTTCTGTGGAGGGTTCAAGTTTCACTGCAGTGTAAATAAAGTCATGTCCTCCTGTCCCCTTACAAACTGACCATATTGGCTCTGTGGAGTTTATGAGTTCAGTGTGTCAGACAGGAGGGTGTGTTCGCAGTTTCCTCCTCTGCTGCTCTAATGACT